>CM053275.1:70044732-71495954 GCA_028583415.1 Protea cynaroides
TATTTATGAGTATCACAGCTAGAATTTCTCGCTTCATTATCCGTAAGACTTCCGCTATTTATTTTATTACCTCCGATTAATGTGGAATGTGTTTTGGTTTATCATATGTGGGATAGCCTATTGTGAGATCCCCGATTGAACCGTTGGTTTATTGATCTGTTCATCACACCATTCCGGTTAGACCAAAATTGGGGTGTGACAAGATAAGTTGAACTAGGTCGGTTTGACCTTGTGGATGAACCGAATAGGTTCAATGTTTGGGAAACTTTACCTTGTGATGGGTTGACTACCCGCAATCAAATTCCACTTGCCCACATAGGTAGACATGGGTCGTCACTTTTATTGTAATTTGATTGTAGAGAGAGGCATGGAAGACAATGTTGATGGTTACACTCTACAGTTCTCCACTTGGATTAGAGGCCGACCAGTTGTTATTTCCATCGCTAGTTTAGTAGAGAGTCTAGGTATATCTACTAAGGGAAGAGAGGGTTTATATGGAGCCCAAAAACCCTCAGTAGTTGATGAGTGGGAGCTTACAGATATTCAGAAACAAATGATGTTAAGTCCGATTTGCACGATAGTAACTATCATCTAGTTCCTAGGATTTTACAATAGCGTCACTCAACATAACTTGGTGCCCAGGGGGTGGATATAGGAATGCGATAATGCACTTCCGTGAGCTCATGGCTCACCGCATCACTATTCGCCATCAAATATGTCTTCCCTATTTGATTATGAGGATCATGATTCATTCTACTTTGTATACATGGATTGGTAGCCTCCTTATGGATAGTTGCTCACCCAGGTTGATTGCCAACATAGGGTTTGAGCTCACTTTGAAGCTTGACGTTGAGATCGGTGTTCATACTAATTTTGGTTGGGACACTTTGCATAAGCTAGGCTTTAAGATGTATTACCTAGCGATGAGAAGTTAGGAGCAGCGTCTACTACCTCTTCCAATTCATAGACGTTAACCCAGTCAATAGGATCATTCTAGGTTGGTCATGTCTTCTTCATCCCGTATAGTGAGCCGGCATTCCCAAAGGGCAATGGAGATGCTTCTCTTTTACATATGGATACCAATGAGGAGGCTCTATCTAGGCCAGTTACATAGGGTGCTACTCGCTTCCATTAATGATGAGTTGGAGAGTTCATCTCATGCCGTAGGTGGTGATGAGGTTCCTCGTAGCGGCCGCCCACAGGCCGATGCTTCGGGATTGAATGGTTTGCTAGCCGATGCTCACTTTTTGGTGGCTACATTGGATGATCATCAATGCTTTCTAGACCGGGCTAGATGCTTACAAGAGGTGGATTTTGCAAAACATCTCAAGTGTGGAGCAATGTGTGATTTCTCTATAACGGAGGTTCATAGCATCCGAGGCTGCTCAGAGACCATGAGGTTGAGATTACCTTTATTCGGTCCGCGTTGACTATTGCGGGTTTGATTGAGCCCATGTTAAAGGACGTTGAAGCTAAGGCAAACCGCTTGGGAGTGTAGGCATCGCTGACATCTTCAGCAGCGCCAACTAGGGCTACTTATTTTGTAGATAGTCCTTGTCGCCGAAAGTCGTGGATCTCAACAAATGATACTTAGTCATATCGCCCTTTCCTCTATTATCTCACCGGATAAATTTTATTTTTATATTTCTTTTGTTTGATATTAATGGGTGAGGATCCGGATTGTGGATGCCGACCCATCATTAGTACATTATTCTCTATGGTTACCGTGGATGTTTTTATTTATGTTCTATGTGTACGGATGTGTTTTATGTTTTCGCTTGTTATGTATCTCTTACAACTTATTAATAGTTCTCACCCCCCATATTGTATATGTTTTATGCTTCCTATCTCAGCTTTATTACTTTTGTGGTGTGCATGTTTGATATGGTTCAAGTAGTAGGCATTGCACATTCGTGCTCGATACCAACTCGTCACACCCTATTCCCGACCTATCATTACTATGGAATAGATGAGATCTCCACATCCTAAATTATGGCAATGAAAAATCCCCTTATAGGGTCACGAAATGTGGAACACCAACTAATAACCCCAACATATCCCAAGAAGTAAATAATAAATCCACTGAAGCACCAACTTACATGAATTAAATTCAAGAGTATAGCAAAAGTTTTAATTTAATTAGACCATAGCAGCGGAGATAATCAAATGATAATAATATAAATAAATCCCTAAAAATTGTAAACATAAATAAATAAGATACTTAAGTCCATCAAATGTAAATTATTCATATAGGAAATATGCCCACAAATCTAAATTAAATGATAAAAGTTTAAATATGTTTATTAATTGTTCAAAGTGTTTATCTCGTAGGCATAATTGTCACATTAGCATGGGTCGCGTCATGAACATCGTCATCACTAGCATCCATATCGTCATAGTCCGTCTCTATCATATCGCGATCTAAAAGAATTTATGTACACAAGAATAAGCTCAACCACCAAGCTTAGCAAGAAAATCAAACTTGCACAAACGAAACACATGAATTATCAACTACGGGCTGGTATATAGTTGTAAGTACCACCTCACGGTAACCCACACGTGGAGTTTTTCGGCTACACGAATCACTCCCAAAGAACAAACACTATCCCCCGGATGGAGCACAACAACATCCTTCATTTATGGGTCCATCGTTGTGGTGCAAGTCCATTTTACACCGGTTGCCCGTCCACAACTCATCCTAAGTTCACAAAGATGTCTAATGACTAGGGTACAGTTACTAGGGTGATTTTTAGTTTAACTAACCATGTTTTCCTATTAATCAAATTATTGGACAAGAACGCCGCCAAGCTTTCAATCTGTCTAAGCCCCCACCTAGGACATCGTGACTTGGCTAGGTTACTAATGGATCAATGCAAAGCAACATTACTAGGAAGTGGTGTAGGTGTCCCATTCCACCCACCTTCCTCCTTGCCAACATAATCGGACATCAAGATTCAACAAGACAAGCTCTACTTTTCATGGAGAGGTCACGAGGCATCCCATTTAACCTTGTTTCCGACCCACTATGAGTTTCACCGACAAGATACAAAAAGAGTGCATAAGCATGAGCAAACAAGATAATTTATTGGATGACATGTTATCACTTGCAAAGCATGTTATCAATCACATCACATCATTTGACAAGATAAATAGAACAATTCTATCAAACAAAGGTTTAATTCCCTTACCCGACATAGCAAAGAACAAATAAATAGAGAATATGAATCCGTAATAGTTCTCCTAGAGTTCCGATGTACCTTAATAGCAATAGCAATAGCAATAATAATATTTATCTATTAGTTCATTTTTGCCTCTATTGTTTATGCAAGCATAGCCTAATAATTTATTCATATTTTGTAGAGGTCTAATTGCCATTATTAAAAATTTCCCACTTACTTCTAGAATTTTAATTTCATATAAATCCTAAACAGCTAGCATAAGAAATATGAACATTAGTTTTTAATTTGAAAAGATGGAACACACCTATGCAGACATATGTTTCCAAGGATATGAACACATAGGTAGGGTCCCAAAATTCCTAGAAAGATAGTGTTCGAAAATGGCCTTTATCTAAGGTCGATTCACCGTGTTGCACGTGAGTGACCTTACGGTCACTGGCTTTAATGGTGCGGCATGTAACCAATAGTACAATGAAACATTTTTTAGAACATACCAAAACTTTTTGGTGGTTTTCTATAATTTTATTGATCTCAACAATGAGTTTGGACAGAAAACTCCTATTCTAACTCATGTTAATGGTTTTTATTCCATTTTACTCTATATCGATATCGTTGGATTTAGTTTTTATGTTTTAGATTCGATTCAATCAATACCAGGAATTGTTTTTGTTGAATTTTGAATCCATAACAATCCACTTAGATTTATCATCAGAGTTTGGACAACTTGGATCCAATCATAGTCCATAATTCCACGGATCATCTCTGATTCAGATCCATGTTTTTGTTACATCCTTGAATAGATCTTAACACTTGTTATAAGAGACAAAGAGTTGATGAACATGATCAGGGATCCATTGGGGTTCATACTAGTTTCAATTAATCTCAAAGGGGAGTAATGAGATAGAGAAAATCGATACCATTTATGGATCTCGGGTGTCGGTGTTCTCCAGTGGTGGTTTCCGTTGGTGGCAGAGGTTCCCTTCTCTTTCTCCTTTCTCCTTTCTCCTTTCTTCTCTAGACATGGAAAAGCTCCTCTCTTTCTTCTTTCATTTGGTTTACAGGGAATGAAAATGAGAAAGATGAAGTTTGGACAACTCCCTTACTCAAATCATGTTGGAGGAAATTGGGGCTCCAATCTACCATGATGGTAGATTGGATGATTCCCCTCCTCTCTATCCAATTTGAAATGGACGATGAACCTGGACACTGATTTAGATTAGTTTAAAATGAGACCAAAACTAACTAGTGGTCCGATTAGGTTGGTTTTCAAAATCTAACTCACTACAAGGGGTGCGGCAAGTGATCAATCGCACCTTGGTGGTGTCATGTCGGACACCTAGTTTAAATCCAGATTATGTATTTTGGGTACCGAGCTTAAACTAGGTTACCTTCATTAAATTTCATTGTTCTGGTCTACCTTGGTTTGATCCATTCGTCATGGTAAGACCTGTTACAAGATCAAAATCTTAAATTATGACTAAAATTTTGGGTCTGGGTCTTACATGATATGACCAAATCTGATGACAGTTGAAGCATTTGATTGGTCTGGTAGGAATGGTATTTGTAGAAGTCTTTGTAGCAGTCTCAGTTGAGGCAGCACTTTTATTATTAAACTTAAGCTGAAATGGCTTCTTAGTGATCTTCTTATCAGGCGTAGTACCGAAACTATTCTTGGCCTGATAACGGTCCCGTTGGGCATCTTCCACTATCTTAGCAGTTTGAACACACTCTGCAAAGCTGGTATGTTCACGAGTCTCGACTGTGGCTCGAATTATTCCTCTAAGATCTTTGAAGAATTTCCTTACCTTGGCTTCTTTAGTACGCATACAAGCCGGAGCAAAATAAAAGAGTGACTCAAATTCAGTCTAGTAGTCCTGAACAAATTTCTAGCCTTGATAGTGACTCAGATATTCTATCTCCTTCTACTCTTGGAAGCTTCTCGAGAAGCAATTGTTGAAGAATGCTTGGTTGAACATAACCCAAGTCACAATTGGATTCAAGGTTACAATAATTGCCTAGTTCGATTCCCACCAAGTGTAGGGCTCACCTTCCATCATATGACTTGCACAAAGGATACACTGTTCGTCTGTTAATACCATCATCTTGAAACACTTCTCAATGGAATCCATCCAAACTGTGGACTGTAGTGGGTTATCACCACACCTGTGAACTTCAATGGCTTCATCTTCTAAAACCATTCCAGCAATCTAGAGTATTCGACTTGAGTGGATTCATTCGAAAATAGGGCAAAAGGAACGCATAAATTGACATGGTAAATCGATTGTGGCAACCCCGTAGGATGGGCAATTGCGATTGCCGGCATAGTTGCACTCAATCTAGGAGGTAGTGGCATAGTAGTAGTTGCCGGTGCAAGGGGACTCCGATTTTCACAGGGTTTGTTACCAAACCATGACAAGTTCATTTACAGTTTGATGTTCAAGCTGCTGCTATTGCTAATGTTGTTCCATTGAGCAGGCCAGGTTTTCAATGATAGCTACTAGGTCAGCGTAGTCCCTCACAGGGGGAGGTGGAGGAAGTAGACATTACCAGTGGCAGTAGGAAAAGGGGTGTTGTCCCTGCGATTTTGGTTAGCCATGGGTACTAGGGGCCACTGAGAAGGATGTTGTCTACTCCTGCACAACATAACAATATTTAGCATTTGTAGTAATTTAAATTTTCCAAACTATGCTCTAATGATTAATTATCACTCAAAATCACTTCATAAACATGTTAGAGCATGCAACAATAGGTTTCATAACGAAATTTTTTAGAAATAACTCAAACAGAGTCTTACGTCTGGAAGCGATGGATCATGGTGGTCGATCAGATTTAATTTGGTATATACCTAGTTTTTCAATTTAACTCCTATTTACTCCATGTAACGTGCTATGTATGAGGCCAGCACCCGAATACCCTTACTAACCCGGATTCCTCCTATACCAGGTCTCAACCAAGCCGAAGGAGCACCGGATGCGGACTCTATGGTGGTATATAGACATTAGGTAAGTCTTCACTATGTATAGTGGGTATTATAAGGTGCTACAAAGAGACCTTGGGTAAAGGGGATACACATACCAAGACATCCCGGCCAAAGAGTTGGTCCATAAGCTGTATTTTAGCCCAACTCGATAAAATGTACTGCTATAACATTCATCCGGTTGAGTTTAGCCGATTGAGCTTAAGCCGCTCTCTCTCTCTTGCCCCAATTTCCTATAAAAGGGACTGAGCCTTACTTTTTCTCCCTTCTTGTACCGAGGGATTTTGAGAGAGAATAAAGGCGTAGAAGAAGAAGAGAGGGGAAAAGCTTGAAGGCCAAGCTCTAAGCCCTAGCCTTCCCTTTGGAGGTAAGTGCAAAGAACTTCCTTCCTCTTCCTTGTGTGATGGCTAGCAACCATGGTGGTTGAGCACCATTAATGGTGACCACCATTATTCACCTAGAAACCTAGGTTTAGGTTTACCCAACTCCATTGAGGGAGTTATTAAAAGTAGGTTTCCTTCTTTCCTCCTTATTGTGGATGAATAGTTGCATGGATGATGGGTAGTTGAATCTCCATTAATAGAGATGCCATTAATGACCTTGATCTAGGGTTATGTTTCACCAACTCCATCAGGGGAGCCATTGGAGCCATAAATCGCTCCCATTGTGCATATTAATAGTGGGAATGAGTTTCCCACCAACTAAAATGGAAATAGTAAGGTGGGGAGCATGTTTCCCAAACTTGAGAATCCTGCTCCATTCATAACCTGATTTCATGGTCTGTATCAGAGCCATGTACCAGTAGAGCAATTATATCCGTTCTTCTGGTTAGCCCAGACCGTAATACTGCCAAGGCAAAGGTCTTGGCTGATTGATAGTGAACTAACCAGAGTCTCGAACCCGAGGCACATACCTTTGCATTAACCCTAGTCGTTAGATCAGTTTCCAATAGATCTGCTTAATTCTGATCTTCCATTTCAGGCTTAGTGTAAAGCGGAACCATTGCCAGATGACTGATCACCCAGCCTTCCTTTTGAAAAACCTACTGGAATCTCAGGGTTTTTAACAGTATGCCTACTGGATGACCAACCTAATGGTCAAGCATCCTCTCATTCTTCTAGTGCCATCTACATAGAAATACTCTAAGTGTTAACAGGTCTCATATACCGGTGGAACCATCCACTTGTTTCATTTGTCGATTTAATCAGTATTGGCCTATAACATAGCAATGATTAGAAAGACCATCCTTTTGGTTCCCTGCCTTCTGTGGGACCCATATATGGAAATTTTAGACTTATCCATGTTAATTAAAAGCTATGAAACCCATTTAATGAAGAGTTATGTATTTAAATAGGTATTTGACTCGGTTGGTTGTGAAGCCTTCTATTTTGGTTTCTGATTATTGCTGCACTTATAGTACAATCAGGTGAGGGGTCTAGTACATAGACATACGACATCTTAATAACATGTCTACTTTCCTAGTAACACACTAAGGTTGTTATTTAATTATATGTTTTTCATGAATGCTATGTATGAGCATGCATTTTAATTATAATAACTATGAATGTTTGGATGATGGTTGGGTATGGTGGACGTGTAGAGTATGGGAGTACGATACATGGGCCATGTTGTTGATGCTATGGTCTAGTGGGAGCACGATGATCCATGGGATGGATCTGGGGTTCACCGTAAAAGTATAATTTTATTTATAAATTGATTCGACCATGTATGATGGCTCGTGTGATGCATAAGAGTGTAGGTGCATGATTCATGTTCAATTGCAACCATGTATGGTAGTTTGTGTGATGCATGGGAGTACAAGTGTTAGACATGGTGAACCATAACAAGTGGAGCCGGGGTTCTCTCACCGGTGGATAGCACGATGGTTATGTCGACATGCTAGTGGGGACATGGTGATCTATGGGAGTGGTGATCCAGGAACATCTACTGGAGGGCAGCCAAAGTGAAATGAATGAACATAATAGACATAGGTAGTGCCGTCCCCTATTTCCTATACCCCTCCAGTAGGGGTAAGGATACTGGCATAGGTTTGCACTCCCAAAAGGTTGGGCAACCCTAGGGGAGTTAGTGACGTATAGGTTTACGGTGGCTAATGTATGTGATGTCTATGGTGGGACGCAATGAACCCCGTAAGGATGAGAATCCCTCAAGGGGGAGTTAGCTTGTAGAAGTGGTTTTACCACCCCAGGTCGTGTATTCAATTTCAAACTATGCCCGGGATGTAAAAACACAAACCCGAGACCTAATATAAAATAAATTGCAATCATCTCATTGGTTGTTGTATGTGCACGACATGTGATACTAGATTTTTCACCGAGCTAGGATGTGAGCTCACCCTCTTGTCAACACTATTTTTTAGATCCTTCTATAGGTGACTTATCTATTGCTAATTTTATGTAGTCTATCTTGGCCAGTGTGACTGTTGGCTCTGATGATGTTGGTGGAGAGCACAGCGAGGGTTGCACCTACAACGACTGCATTTACACATGATGTAGTCCTCCCCTTACTTTTTCCATTTCCTGATATACTCCTATTATATGATTCTTTTTGGTGTAGATGAAGTGGTCTATCAGAACAATATAACTGATTTACTCTCTTTTTATTTGGGTATTTGTATATGGATATTATGATAGTATTTTGTAAAGGAACAATGGTTTCTAACAGATAATGTGATATATAGAATGGGATATGTTATCATTAGTTGTGTCTGTCAATACTAAATGTTATTATCCTGCATCAGGGCATAGCCTAAACCATACTTGGATGCATTGGTGTATATCGTAAATGATGCCTTATCGAAGGAATGGTTCGGGACGGGTCCGAGATAATTTTTTTTAACTTTTGAAAATTTTCTTCACACTTATCAGTCCAATCAAATTTTACCTCTTTCTTTGTTAACCCCAACAATGGTACCGCGATGCGGGAGAAATTTTCAATGGAGCATCGATAATAGCCAAGCAATCCCAAGAAACTCTTGACTTCGGTGACTTTTTTGGCATACTCTACTTCATAACTATACTATCTTTACCAGGGTCCACTGGTAATCCTTCAGCTAATATAATATGCCCCAAGAATACCACTTGCTTGAGTCAAAAATTGCATTTCTTCAACTTGGCATTCAGCTGATATAATGGTCAGCCTAGTATGGATGGGTGCAAGCTGAATAATAGTAAGCCTAACAGATAGAGAAGTGGATGAGACCATGGTAGATAAACTTAGGTATTGTTCATGGAAAGGCTTTGTATTAGGGTGGTTGTCTACATAGCTAAAAGGCCTTTTGTAGCCCTGATGGTTCTACTTATACCCATCTTCTACACTCTTGGCAGCTTGAACAAATTGTTGTATTCCATCATTCTCATGGACTCTACAATCACCTTCAGATATCCTCTCAAACCTTGTACAAAATGCCTCAACTTTGGTTCTTCCTCCCTTATATAAGCAGGGGAGAAATAGAACTCCTCAAACTTTTGCTGGTACACCATAACAGTTGAGCTTCCTTGGGAATGGTTAAGGTATTCAACTTCTTTCCTATCGTTGAAGCTTTGGGGAATGAAGATCTTGTAGAAATCTTTAAAAATCTACTAAGTGACCTCTCCATGTCTTTTCACTAGGGTGGGCTAGATTCCCTTCCACAAATCATATGGCAAACCTTCTAGCTAAAAAGTGGCACACAACAATTTTTGTGCTTCAGCACACATCAACATCTCATGAGTTTTCTCCATCAGTTGGATACAAATACCTAGTTGCATGGAATTGTTCTCAACTCTAGTGAACTTGAATGGGTACATACGCTGAAACTTGCTCATCAGTTTTAACGCATCTAGTTCAGGCTAGAATTGCATCCTAGGCATGTCTGGGTGTGTTTAAGCTTGTGGCAAGGGTATTTCCATAGTTGGTGCTGGTGGTATGACCCCATTTGGTGCTTGTCCTTGGACTTATGGTGCTCTCTAAATGGCATCCATCAACCTAGCAAAGGTTGCTACCATGATCCTCTGTTGTTTCTCTAAGTTTAACACTAGATCTCCCATGATGGCCATCATATCAACCGCTATTAGCACTAGAGGTGCATGTGGAAGATCCACATGCGATGGACGTGGTAGAGATACAGGTGGTGGAGAGTGAGAATCACCTTGCCCAACACGTTCCTCATCATCTGGTGGAGGGGAAAATTCACACGGTGACCTCGTAATTCTCACCTTAGAGCCATTTGTTGATACGATTGGTTGGGCAAAAATCTGTAAATGTTTGAGCATTGGTACTATTCACATATACAATAAAATGATCCAGTTGATATAGTATGGCATGAGGTAAATAGGATAACCATGCACACTAAGAGAAGAAAAAGAAATCTCCAAGCTTCCATTCAGTGTATACAGCCTTTATAGTAATGGAGGCAAGGCGTCCGGGGTTATAGCCTCTGGTAATTCCCTCTAATCAGGGTTTCCCCCCAACTAAAGACATAGCCGGTGGGAATATCCGAGGGCAATACCATCTAGTTTAGCCATCAGATAAGGTCTTAAACCTTTAAGGAAGTGAAATGGAGGCAGTAACGGATGTTGCTCCCTTTGGCATATAAAACATCTGGTTATAATTGGGGTTGATAGTTCCAACTTCTAGATAGTCATCCGGTGGGAAGGACAGATGATGTACCATCCATTTTATCCTCTAGATCACACTTAGAACTATTTTAAGCCATGGTTTCTTAGGGGTTCTGGAGGTTCCTACGGAGGTTGTTTCCTCTAGAGGCCTAAGTGGCTCCGATAAATCAGGCGCCAAAAATTTTGAAACGTCGTGACCCTTGGCTTATCAGGAGGATGGCTTAGGAGCCAAAGTTTAAGTCACCAGACCTCTTGTAAGACCCGCACTCCATAAACCCGGTCTAAACCTTGGTTTTGTGTCGTAGCAGGTCTTCCGATCATCACCGGGCCAGACGGGACGAGCGGATGACAAACAGGTACGAAATTGGATCAAAGACGATCAAATATTCATCCTTTTATGTTGACCGGTCGATCGGTCAGCTCTGCACAGCTGAGTGCGGAGATCCGGAAATAGACTTCTGAGGGTCCCACTTTCCTGATTTCGAATCCTAAGACTTTCCTAATCCTATTAGGGTTACTAAACCCTAATTCTAGCCTATACATACACCCTTAAACCTCCTCAAATCCTTTCCATTGTCTCTCACAAACTCTAGAGAAGAGAAAGAGGTTGGAAAGGAGAAGGAGCTAGGAAGAAGAAGGAGGTGCCGCCATTACCGTTCGACGACGCTCACGTTACGCCAGTAAACGGTAAGTGTCTTAATCACTCTTCTTACCCTATGACTTTAGGTTAGTTGTGTGGGTAGATCAATACCATTCAAAATAGGTATTGATCTAAAATGCTAAATTGGATATTAAACCTTAAGTTGCCATCAAACCCTAGATTCGAGTTCCGAGATGATATTCATCGAAATTAGACTCGAATGACTTGGGGATAACTCTAACTTAAAGCTTAGACTTAGAATGGATAGGAGAAACCCTGGAAATCCATAGAGATCGATCGACGACAGTAAAAAAACCAAGTGTATGATCTTCCGGAGACATACCGGTCGACCATACCGATTGCTAGTCTGCTCACAGAGCTGCAACCGATATGTTGCTACCGGTCAGCTCTGAAAGGCTGGTTTTGGAGTTTGTTGGTTTCCGGCCAACATGAAACCCTAAGAAAACTATTCTAATAAAACCCTACTAATATTGTAGGACTTTGTAAAAGCACGTTAGGATCTTGCGACGTGGAGCAAGCTATCAAACGAGCGTCAGGTAAGGGAATCTGACCTAAACCTAATAATTAATGGACAGTAAATCGTTGTTAATAACGTGAATATATATGATGTGTTGTTTGTGCATATTCACATGCCATCCTTTACTTTCAGTTATTATTATTGTTAATTCATGATAGGATGTGATTGTTTTCGTTAGTGTGTGGAGTGGGGCATGGGCCTGGGATCGCTCCTCACACTAGCACCTTTTTGTAGTATTCTGTCTTAACATACTTGGTACGGGTGGGGCATCAGGGGAAGGTCGTGGTACGGTGGTCTCCGATGTTGATGCTGGCCTGGCCATGGTTATGTGGCACTGTGGTATCCGAGTCGACGCTGGCTTGTCCAAGATGCTTTAGCTCTATCTCTATGCCGTAGGGAGTTATGTTGGGATAGGGTCTACCTGCGTTATGTTTCTATCCTAGTGGGTTAGTTGCGGATAGGGCATCAGGGGAGGTGTGGGAATGCCTTAGCTCTATCTCTATGCCGTAGACGGCTGTGCTGGGATAGAGCATACATTGATGACATACAGGATTGGTTGGTTGCGAGCCCTGGCTAGTATGGGCTTAGGTACTGGTATGGGTAAAGCATCAGGGGAGATACGGGGGTATCTTAGCTCTATCTCTATTCCATGATGGGTGCATGTGGGCAGATGGGGGTGTGATCCATGCTGGGCCACACACTCGTGTATAAAGGTGCGGGAGTCACCAAATCTTTCTATAGCACATTGCAAACTTAAAACCAGACCACAACATAAAATTGATTGTTACTCATTCATAATATTGTGAAACTGTCTGATTGTCTTACTGAGCTGTGTTGTGAGCTCACCCTTTGCATATATACATGTTTTTAGATGTTGATGCAGGTTACACGGTAGATGATTATATGAACGCTCCGGCGTATGGTGGTGTTGCTGCGTTGGATGTGCAGGCAAGAGAGGACGAGCATGACGCTTCATGCGAGTGCCCTTTCTGCGTGTATCTTTGTTTTGACTTTTATTTATTTCCATTATTTTTGGTTGGATTAAAGAGATGTAATGGTATTATATTTTATGTTTGGAATTGAATAATTGGATACTTATTTAATTTATCAATAGATACTCAGTTCATTCTATTTTAAAGAATTCCGCTGTACTATTTATATTCTGATTGTGGTTATGTGTAATGGTTTGTATGAGTGGACACGGTCTATTCGAGATCCTGGTGTGAACCGTTGGTTCAATGACGGTTTACTCACACCATTCTGGTTGGATCAGAATTGGGGTGTGACACCTCTGGTCCTGCAAAAATCAGAGAGTTATATAAGGCTTGTGGGTTCTCTTTTCGAACCCACAGTGTTCATTTTTCCGAGGGAAGAGGGAAAACGCACCCTTTTAGTGTTTCCAATGCATCCTCACCCCCTTCTCAGTGGATTTTCCAGCAACATCAAAATTCCATTTCCCCCTCCAGTATCAATAGGTGAGTATCCTTCTTTCATCTCTATCTCTTTGACTTTTATTATACTCCAGGGTTTTCCCTTGCGGTTAGAGTGCCTATCTCGATACCCAGAGTAACTAGACCCATTTATTTGACTTTCACATGTAATAGAGATCGATTCTCTTATTTTTCCCATTCTTGTGCAGACCACATGGCTCCATGCAACAAAGAAGGTAGGGCCAACCCAGCATGGTGACATGATAGTGCCAGATTCATCTCGTATGAGGCCAGCCAATTATGGGACATGTTTGGCACTGTTCAGGTCGATCCTAGAAGGTACTTGGTTTTTGAGGACTTGGGTCGATTTGCCTCGAAGTTACACTTTGATGATATGGGTTGGACCTCTGCTCTGCGCATCACGGATGATGTTTATCCAAACCTGGTGTGCCATTTCATCTACAACTTGGGACATGAGATAGGGGAAGAAGGCGTCATACACCTTACCAACAGGGTGAAGGTTGTCAACATCAATCTGGACATTCATAGCCTGGCTATGATACTGGGCGTTTCCCTTGAGGGAGCATAGACTTATCATGGTCCTCGGGAGGACATAGACTACTCAAATGACATGTGGGATACCATCAAGAAAGCTCTCATTCAACTTGACATGTTAGACTTGGTCAATGGTAACATAGAGCTAGACTTCTTCCCCATTCCCAGGGTGATCAGTCAGATTGTGCACCATAATATACTACCCGGGGCTGGTCACAGCGATGAGTTGTACTACTATGCGATGTACGTGACCTATAGCATCTTGCGAGGAGAGCATTTATGTCAACCCCACATCATTCTGTGTGACATCCTCTTCATCGCTGAGCACTTGGGTAAGGGTAAGTTGCCCTATGGTTGTTTGCTATCTCGTATTTTTACACACTTTACGGTAGGGATAGTCGGAGAGAGATCATGAATGGGTCGGAGTCTTCCCCCTTTCGCTGAACCTCTATCATCAAGATGAAGTTCCATGAGGTGGTAATGGAGGATCGCACTCTTGAGGCCATAGGAAGACCGGAGCAGAGAGCACCATGTCGACATCCAGTGGCCCATAGAGTAGCTGCTCAACAGGACAGTGATGATGAGATGGTTATCCTTGACGGATTGGGAGCTTCTACTTCTATAGTAGCCGTCAGGCCTTGAGGTCGTATGGCCCATATCGAGGAGTTGTTTACTGCCTTCTAAACTTCGCTAAAGGAGTCAAAGGCAAACCAGCAGTCCATCCTCACTAAGGCAAGCAACCTGAAGAGCACACAGCAGACCATCTCGAAGACTCAGACTTCTATGTCCATTAAGCTGGATGACTTGGCGACCCAGGTAGGGTACATCCAAGATGCCATGATATTAGCAGGTCACCTTCATCACTACGTCAGGTGCAAACGCATACTTGTAGTAGGTCAGCAAAGTGGGCCTTTACCTCCGCCTGCTACTGATCCTTAGAGACCATAGCTTTATTCTTTCTTTCTCCTATACTTGTGATTAATGTTCAGCATTTTTGTACTAGGGGGATAACTACTCGGTTTTTGTGAGTTGTACCACCCGCCATTAGTGAAACTTTTATACATGACATTGATAGCGAAATTGTCTAGGTTAGTGATCGTACCTAATTTTCTACTCGTCATTGGCATATATATATACGTAGTTCTTATTTATTATTATGAATTATTCTCTTTTTGTAATGTGGTTTGAGCTAAGGTATTGTTTCCCTACTCACTATTATTGGTTCGTGCATGTCTTTTTATTTTAATCATAACCATCTGTCATTTTTTTTTTTTTGCGAGAAGTCCACAAATTTTTATTAAGAATGGAAAAAAAAATCAAAAACATACAAGCCCTAATAGGATATACAACTCCTACCTTTGGCTTACCATTAGCAAGAGCCACCCCAGGCCAAGAAAAGACTACCAACGATACCAAGGTCTGTGTGAAGCATCCCATATAGCCTCCCTTGCTACAAAGGGTGGAAAAGAATTCAAAGTATATGAATTCTTATCAAAATCTGCTTTCCTAGCTAATAAATCAGCCACATAATTTTCCCCCTAAAACCTAAGCATCTGTCATTAACACGAGGCAATGTGTGTGCAGGGGGAATCCATAGGTAGAATCGGAGTAGTTGTGCTCTAATACCAAGTGTTGTCATAGCCCATTCTGGGGAATTAGGCATGATATCCTGAATACATCCAGCGACCGATACTACATTGATCTACAAAACAAATCCCATAGTCTACACAAGCAATAACCACCGTAATAATGAATGAAAGTAGAGAAATAATAGCAAAAGCAGTAATAAATTACAGATGTTAACTATATGATACCGTATCAGAAAATAAGTCAAGTCCTATAAAGATTCACCACAATTGTCACACCCCAATTCTGTACTATTCAAAATGGTGTGATGAACCGCCAATAAACCAACGGTTCAACCAGGATCACAAACAGGTTGTGTCCGTTTGCTTAAACCATACACGTCCACAACCATAATCAGAGTAAATAAACAATAGCGGAAGTCTTTAATATTAAATGAACTGAGAGTCTAGCGGTGATAAAGTAAGTAAATTATCCAATTATCTCCAAATAACAAAGACATAAAATAAAATAATTTAATCAAATACATCGTCTGAATAATTCAAAGAAAAACTAATCGAAGACGCATGAGTTGCACTGGCATGACGAATCATTCGGCTCCATTATAACTTCTGGATCCATCGCCGCAACATGCCCATACATCAAAGCATTCATATAGTCTTCTACAGTGGTACCTGTATCATCAACTAAAAACATTCGACGTCGAAAGGGTGAGCATACATCATGGCTCAGTGAACAAACAAAATAATGCAACAAACATATGAATGCATTCAATTCATATCATCGGTCTGCTTCATAAGTTTGCAATGTGCAGTAGAAAGGATAGGTGGCCGCCATACCTCTATACACGAGTATGTGAAGCCGCCCAATGGATCAAACACCATTGTCATCCCACATGCCCCTATCATGGAATAAGGATAGAGCTAAAGTGCTTAGGACCGCACCGCATCACACTTCCCCCAATGCCGTACCCATACCAATACGTAAGCCCCTATTGGCGTGGGCTTGCAAAGTAGGCTCGCAATTAACCAATCGTAATGTTAAATAGTGTATCCAAGGCCTCACCCTGGCATCCCCCAATACGTCCATAGAGATAGAGCTAAGGCCCCCCGGTAGAGTCAGAGACTACACGGTCCGAGACCACCTCCCCTGATGCCCTACGACGTAATAGTTCTGCTAAAGTAATGAAGATACGACGATGTTAGTGGACAAGACTTGAGTAGAGATAGAGCTAGAGTCTGGTGACTAGGATAAACAATAGTGTCTCGTCCTCCCCCTGATGCTCCACTCGCATCAAGTACACTAATCACACACATACATTCACATGCCTATTCCTAGCATCATCATCATCATCATGTTATAAATAAACAGAATTAAATATGCATAAACATTAATAGCAGGAATATTGGATGGCATGTTAAATGCACATTACAATCATACAAGCATAAAATCATTCATGGTATTGGACTCAATAAATAAAAATAGTTTATTATTAGTTAATTAATTTAGATCTTGTTTCCTCACCTTTGATTGCTAGTAGATCCTCGTACAGGCTTTATAATTCACTTTTAAGTCACTGGAAAACCTAATAAGTCGATAGATTTTAATTAGAAATAAATTCCAATACGTTTAGACTAACAGAAGTTGAGAGGTTGCAGGTGGGGTAGGCCCTGGGTCTCAGTTTTTGCAACCATAGGGGTAAGGTCGCAGGGTAGGGTAGCACATGGGGTCTCAGTTGCTACGACCCCAGGGTGTAGGGTCGCAAGTGGGGTCGGATATTATTCAACCCTATGTACAACCACACCCTCCTTGGAACTTCCCGAGGGCATGTTGTTGATCATATGGTCTCGTGGGGTCAGATATCATTCGACCCTACGTGTAACCACACATTTTTTGGTCGACCTTTCACTCTTAATTCCATTCCTGCATGTTTAAATCCTTTGGCTTACCATCACGGTCCTTCCTATGAACGTTGTAAGACCCATATCGAACTAACCGGTCTTACCACCTTGTACCAGGTCTACCTATCATGGTCGAGCCAAATGGACCAAGTGCGTGATGGAAATAGCGAAACCAGGTATTAAACTGACCCAAAAAATATAAAATGGAGGGCAGGGTCGCATACCCAGATAGGCAGGGTCGGAGCCCCCTCATTGGGAAGTCAAACCCCTAAAATTCTTACTGGGGGTCGAACAATTTATAAATGAGGGTCGACGGGATCATTACCCCCTCATCGACCCCCTCTTTGCCGATAGAAACCGCAAATAAGAAACTTTCCAAATTTCAAGGGGATTCTTTCCTAATCACAATGGGACATATTTTGAGAGGTTCTCCTCTATAAACAGAAGTCCCTAAGCCTCTTTTACTCCTTTTGAAACCCTAATTGAGTGTAAGAGAAAGAGAAGAGAAGGAGAAGATAAGGAAAGTTGGAGAAGAAGACTAAAGTGAAGAATTCAGAGAAACCTCTGAATCTCAGCAAACCTAAGGTATGGGTATGTTTCCATTAATAACTTAAGACCTTAGAATAGTTCATGAAGAGGGTATGACATAGGGGAAACCCAAATCATCCATCCATGGGAGGATTTCAATGAAATCCATGGAGGAAATCATGGTAGGCAAGGTAAGGAAGAAACCTAGAGTTTCAAGCCATAGAACAAGCATAAAATGGTTGTGGAAGTAAGCCATAGGACCCAAACATGAAAGAATGGACTATAGGATGAAATTCTCGACTCAAACCATAGGGGGTCGCACGTGGGGTCGATTGAGAATCGACCCTACCAGACCACAGGATCAACCCCCAGCATTTGGGAAGTGCAGTGATGGGGTGGTCGCACCCAGGGTCGATGTATCATCCGACCCTGGCATCGACCCTACCTTGGGGGTCGCAGTAAACTGCTGCCCTAGCTGCGACCCACCCTACGACCCTCGCTTAACAGCAAGTCTAAAATTTCTGGAATGACTTCTAATTAAAATCTATCGACTTGTTAGGTTTTCCTATTGATATAAAAGTGATTCTAAAAGCGTAAAAGAGGATCTACACTCAAGCAAAGGTGAGGGAACAAGACCTAAACTAATTGGCTAATAATAAACTGTTT
Organism: Protea cynaroides; assembly: GCA_028583415.1. Lineage (NCBI taxonomy): Eukaryota > Viridiplantae > Streptophyta > Magnoliopsida > Proteales > Proteaceae > Protea > Protea cynaroides. The sequence continues at coordinate 70,063,350 of CM053275.1, forward strand.
TATTTTCTTGAGTCCAATGCCATGACTGATTCTATGCATGTATGCTTGTAATGTCCATTCAACATGTCATCCAATATTCCTACTATTTACGTTCATGTATATTTAATTCTATTTTGTTTATAACATGATGATGATGATGATTCTAGGAATAGACATGTGAATGTTTGTGTATGGTTGGTGTACTTGATGCGAGTGGGGCATCAAGGGAGATGTTATGTGGTGTTTGATCCGGACACTTTTGCTCTATCTCTACTCAAGTCTTGTCCACTGACATCATCGTATTGCCATTACCTTAGTAGAACTATTACGTCATAGGGTGTTAGGGGAGGTGGTCTCGGACCGTAGAGTCTTCGACTCTGCCGGGGGGCCTTAGCTCTATCTCTATGGACGTATTGAGGGATTCTAGGGAGAAGCCTTGGATACACTGTTTGACATTAGGATTGGTTAATTACGAGCCCAGTTTGCATGCCCTCACCAGCAGGGGCTTACATGTTGGTATGGGTAGGGGATCAGGGGAGGTGTTATGCGGTGTTTGATCCGGACAATTTAGCTATATCTCTATTCCATGTTGGGGTGGATGTGGATGACAATGGTGTTTGATCCGTTTGGTGGGCTTACACAACCTGTGTACAGAGGTGAGGCAGCCACCGAACCTTTCTATAGCACATTACAAACTTATATACCAGACTACAGATATGAATTGAATGCATGCATATGTTTGTTGCATTATTTTGTTTGCTCACTGAGCCGTGATGTGTGCTCACCCTTTCTATGTCAAATATTTTTAGTTGATGATGCGGGTACCACTGTGGAAGATTATATGATGCTTCTGTTTACGGGCACGTTGCTGCGATGGAGGCTGAAGTCGTAGTGGAGACGCATGACTCCTCATGCGAGTGCAACTCATGCATTTTTATTAGATTTTATTGGAACTATTAAGGGAATGTAATTTGATATTTTATTTACTTATGTCTCGGTTGATACAACATAATTTGATATTTTATTTATGATTATCATAGCTAGATTCCTCAGTTCATTTATTATTTAGATTTCCGCTATTATGTATTTATTCTGATTATGGTTGTGGATGTGTGTGGTTTATTTTAAAAAGACACAGCCTATTAGAGATCCTGGTTGAACCATTGGTTTATTAGTGGTTCATCACATCATTCTGAATAGTGCGGAATTGGGGTGTGACAACTTGGTATCAGAGCTCTCAAGCCCTGTCTTGTAAACCAGCATACTACCACAAATGTTTGTGAACGGAGATAGGATAAAATTTAAAAGCTGTAATAATAACACCATAAGCATATGTGTTGTTTGAGACAAAATCGAAAGAGAATAATGCATCTATTAAATGAGAAACAAATTTAGATACATTCAAAGGAAGAACAAACATATATATATACAAGTCTAAAGCAGAGTACAGTCCACAACCCGGACAGTTAGACTCACGGTCTCTGTCTTAATCCTCAGCATAGACTCTAGTCAACCAAGCTACCTGTGTCTGGGTCGTCTGGAGACTAGCTCTAAGATCAGCCACCCGCTGGTCAGTCACGCACTGAGCATCCAGAAGCTCTCCCATCTGCTGATCTGACATGCGCTGAGCATCCAAAAGCTCTCTCACCCGCTGATCAGACATGCACTGAGCATCTGCAAGCTCTCCCATCCTCAGATCAGACATGCATTGAGCCTCTCTAATCTCATGCAATATCCCCATCATGTCATCTGAAGGAGGGTGTGAAGGACCAGCTGCAAAAGAAGGACCTGCTCCCGTAGCTTGAGTAGGTGATGGAGGAGGTATGGAATCAACATCCATGAATAAACGTCATCATCACCCCCATGAGCCCCTGCTCCAGCGGTTGCTGCTGCTACCTCAGCATCAGTCATCTCTACTCGTGTACGTGGACGCACCAGAGCGTAACTCTTATCGTCGCTGACCTAGGCATCCCACAAGCCCATCTTACAGATGGCCTCCCAATCCAGAGCTGATGAGAAGGATTTTTCCTGAATCCTTTGATCCACCATGTCAACACCCAGGTGGGTAAGCAGCATAGAGATCATGCGTCCATAAGGCAAGTTGCCAGTATAATCGGGCAATGTGGCATTGATCATCGTCCGCATAATGATGTAAGGAACGCAGACAGGTTGTCGAGTACAGATACAATACAACAAAAACTGGGTCAACTGGGAGATCCTCTCGTAGTGCCTACTCTGAGGTATCAGGTTGTGCTGAATAATCTTACAGTACACCCGAGGCTTTGGACAAAGGTAGATCACTTTCATCTCCCAGCGATCCTCTCTGATGATCTGACGATCAATCTCAGCCCTCATCTCCAATGAAAAGAACTAGGGCTCTCCCGGAGCATAGAACACCAAGGGGCCATCGTATGAAATGCCTAACAAGTCGCCTAGTTGCCAATAATCAAAAGAAATCTCGACTCCCTTGACGTAGCTAGTGATCCGGAGCTCTCTACCCCTCTCAGCATTGTGGTAATCCCCCACCACTTGGAGATTACAATAAAACTGTCTCACCAAATCTGGATGAGTGCAGGCATCATAGGTGATTACAGGAAGCCTGGCCATGTCACCAAAAGCCCTCTCCACATCAAAGAAGGCCAGGCTAGCCAAGTCCACCCGGCGACCTCCCTTTACCTTCTTACGAGAGTAGCGGGCATACTGTGCCTCAGCCTCGTTAGAATGGAAGCAGACTGGGTCATGAACCCTTGGTACTTTGGTACGAGCCATACTATCTGCAAAAACAAAGAAAAACAGATACTGGGCTTAGTGAAGATGAAAAACCCGAAAAATTTCGACATTATAACTACATAAATTGGTCAAAAGCCTCACTTTTCACCCATACATGTGGGCAAGAGGACTTATATAGATTCTAAACAATCCTGCAAGACTCATACAGTTGGAAATTTCATCAAAAGAGATCAAATTTGAAGAAATTTCAAGAAATTCAAAAATCTTGACAAATTAGGGCAAAAATGAGAAATTTCGAGTTTTTGAGGGCTTTCATCCATTGAGTCACCAACAAAAAAAGCCCCAATAAAAATCGAATTTTTACCGTTGGAGAAATTTTATTTTGAAGAAAACGAAATAAATGAGCAAAAATCTAGTTAAGAAACCCTAAAAACAAGAAACTGTAGAGAACATACCTATAGAAGAGGAGTAGACGTCGAAATAATAAGCAAATATCACCAATGGGTCGGAGTTGTCACTGTAGCAACTCAGATGGACGAGCCGAGTCTGAAAGGAGGAGGAAGAATGAGAAATGGATTCAAAATCGGGATTAAAAACCTGATTTTTAGTCCAAGGGTTGGAGAATTAAACCAAAACATCCGACCCCCCCTCCGACCCCCTCATCGACCCATGGCTCTCGATGATCTAACAGAGAACCAGGGGTCGATCCCAGGGTCGGACATGCATCGACCCCCTCATCGACCCTCGGCTCTCGGTAAGAATCACTGTTTCTCAGGGTTGCATACCTGAGGGTTGGACATTCATCGACCCCCACCATTGACCCTACAGTGAAAAATACATTATTTTTTATAGAATGATCTTGAAATTTTGAAATTATCATTGGTTAGTGGATTTAAATATGATAATGAAGTATATAATGATTGCCTTAGTTATTCTATGATTTTCAGGCATTCCCATTACCAAAATAGATAATGGTTGGACTCAGAGTGACCAGACAAAGCCGTAACTCCATCCTACCACCACCACCTGTGGAGAAAGATAGCCATATACACCCGAAAACACAGGAGAATCCGATCACGGCACCGTCCATAGTTAATAGGCAGAAAAATCCTACAAATCTGCTAGCTCCACCTACAGACCTGGCTATAACCGTAATGAATTTGACCCAACAGCTGCAGCAAATACAACAGGCACAAGCCACTATGTAAGCTTCCATAGGAATGACTTTTCCAGTAGCACAGACGACACCGATGCCAGCAGATAAGGCAAGCACAGTACTAGGGGGAAGTAACACAGTACCCCACGCACCTCAGACTCCCGTTATGCAGGCTCAACTACAAAACCCAGAAGTAGCTCCAAGTGGATATCAATACCAACCACCTATGTATGGGGCTTATGTCCCTTATCAACTAGACCACTCCAGACTGGTGGAGCGTCTTTTGAAGATGAAGCCCAAGGGGAATAGTGGTAAGCCAGCTGATCCATTGTGGCCAGCAGACTAGATCGATGAGATGGAGAGAAACTTCACGATGATGACAGTGAATGAAGAAGATAAGGTATTGTGTGCAACATTCATGCTGGAAGGCGATGCACACCACTGGTGGAAGTCCACACGAACGTATCTGATGACAAAGCACACTCAATTGACTTGGGATATATACAAGGAGGCATTATTTGAGAAGTATTTCCTAGGAGTTTTAGAGATTCCATGGAGATGGAGTTCCTGAGTTTATATTAGGGACAGATGATTGTCGATGCATATCAACAGCGTTATGAGGTGCTGTTTAACATTGCACCAGTCAGTATGCAAGTGGAGGATACAATGACCCAAAGGTCCGTCATGGGACTTAAGGGTAGCATACGTGAACATGTTCTTGGAGTTGAAAAGAAAATCTACAATGAAGCTGTATAAATTGCTCGAGTAATAGAGTTGAGCCAGAAAGAGAGCTACTTTTCTCAAAATAGAGGAATCAAAAGGCCAAATGGAAATTCTTACAATGGAGGGAACACCAAGGTATTCAAACCCTTCCTTACTCAACGTTTCAATGTTGTAGCCAAGACTACTTCAGCAGCTCAACAGCAACAGAAGCCAAATAACGAAGGGTCAAAATGCTATAACTACAATCAAGTGGGACATTATTTTCAGGAATGTCCTAAGCCCAAGATGCAACTACAACAAGGCAGTGTTTACGCGGTTACATCTAAGGATGCTGCCACATCGCCTGATGTGGTCATAGGTATGACCTGAATCTTTTCATTTTGTGTTACATTATGTGAGCAAGTAGACTAAATCAAAACAAATCACAGGTATCGTACCTAATAATGGCATTCCCGCCAGAGTACTCTTTGATTCAGGAGCTACTCATTCTTTTATATCTGTGTCATTTGGAAAGAAGCTAAATCTACCTCTCAAATCCTTAGACTATAAACTGCTTCTACGATCGCCTATGGGATTAGAAGTGGAATTAGGAAAAGGTTATGGACCATGTCCAGTTCTTATTGAGGAAAATACTTTGGATGCAACCTTGATCCAACTTGAGATGGTAGACATTGACGTCATCTTGGGAATAGACTGATTAGCTTGACATTCTGCAAACCTATTATGTGCCGAAAAGAAGCTGACATTTAAATACAAGGAAGGAACAGAGTTTAGTTTTGTGGGATCCAAACTTCCCCGTAAACGAAATCTCATACTCTCTGCATTAAAGGCTAGGAAGTGCCTTGAGAAAGGAGCAGTTGGGTATCTAGTATATGTGGTCGATCTTACCAAAGAAGCACCACAAATGGAGGATATTGATGTCGTGTGTGACTATCCAGATGTATTTCCTAAATAACTTCCTGGACTACCACCTAACCGTGCTACAGAGTTTGTTATAGATCTGATACCTGGAGCCACACCAGTATCTAAAGTACCTTATCGAATGGCTCCTACTAAACTGAAGGAATTAAAACTGCAACTACAAGAACTACTGAACAAGGGATACATCCGACCTAGCATATCACCATGGGGAGTGCCAGTATTGTTCGTAAAGAAGAAGGACGGTAGCGTTCGATTGTGTATAGACTACCGAGAACTGAATAGACTGACAATCAAGAATCAGTACCCATTGCCTCGGATCGATGACTTGTTCGACCAGTTGCAAGGTGCCAAAGTGTGCTCCAAGATCAATCTTTGGTCAGGCTACCATCAGCTGAAGATCAAAGACGGTGATATCCCCAAGAAATCATTCAGGACCAGATATGAAAATTATGAATTTTTGGTCATGTCTTTTGGATTGACGAACGCACTAGCAACCTTTATGGAACTTATGAATCGGGTATTCTACGATATGTTGGATACATCGGTTATTGTATTCATCGATGATTTATTGGTCTACTCCAAGGACAAGGAAACTCATATAAAGAATCTAAACGCCGCTCTGCAGCGATTACGGAAGGAGAAGCTCTATGCCAAATTTGCAAAGTGTGAGTTTTGGCTAAAGGAAATCGCTTTTCTAGGCCATGTTGTATCCGCTGAAGGAATTAAAGTGGATCCTAGTAAGATCGAAGCTATTGTGAAGTGGGAAGCACCAAAGAGCGTTGCAGAAATTAGAATTTTCTTAGGTCTAGCTGGGTATTATCGACGATTTGTGGAAGACTATTCCCGAATTGCCGTACCTCTCACCAGTTTGACTAAGAAGGGTGAAAAGTTTGTTTGGACTGATAAATGCGAGAAGAGTTTCCAAACATTGAAAGCTAGATTGTTATTAGCTCCAATCTTGACCATTCCAATTCCAGGACAGCCATTTATTTTGTACACTGATGCGTTAGGATTGAGATTAGGATGTGTACTTATATAAGGAGAATAAGTAATTGCTTATGCCTTAAGACAACTGAAGACACATGAGAAAAACTATCCCAGTCATGATTTGGAATTAGCGGCAGTAGTACATCCTGTCAAAATATGGAGACATTACTCGTACGGAGAGAAATTTTAGATTAAATCAGATCATAAGTGTCTTACTTATCTCTTTAATCAGAAGGAGTTGAATATGAGACAAAGAAGATGGTTGTTACTATTGAAAGGCTATAATTGTGATATCCAGTATCATTCAGGAAAGCTAATGTGGTTGCTGACACACTGAGTAGAAAGGCAATGATGAAGTCTCAAGAGGAGGTTAGCACCACTGCTGCACTGTATGCTACCGGAAAAGTATTCAATTATGGTAATGAACAGTTTGTGATAGATGCACCGGGTGAATCAACCAACCTAGGGTTTCTCCATCGGTTGGCAAATATTTTTGTCACATTGAAGATTGTACCCGATATACTTGATGAAATGAAAGCAGGGATTAAATCTGACCCTTATCTATGAACGGTACAAGAAGACATCGAAAGGTAGGACTGTTCCTGAGTTCACCTTAGATGATGAAAGGGCACTGAAGTACAAAGGAAGAATATGTGTACCTAAAATAGAAAGTTTGGACATTAGACACCGACTAATGAAGGAAGCCCATACCACTGCCTAGTCGATACACCCTTAAAGTACAAAAATGTATCATGACCTAAAGAATTTATATTGGTGGAGAGGAATGAAAGCAGATATAGCCAAGTTCGTGTCTCAATGCCTAAATTGTCAGAAGGTGAAAGCTGAACGACAAAGACCAGCAGGACTATTACAGCCATTACCAGAACCAGCATGGAAATGGGACTACGTCACTATGGACTTCATCACAGGGTTACCATTGAATCCCTGAGTAGTTGACGCAATTTGGGTGACTGTAGACCGACTGACTAAAATGACTCGATTTATTGCTATACGACCCCAGTATACACTGGAGAGGTTAGGTACGTTGTATGTGGATAATATTGTCAAATTACACGGTGTACCTGAAAGTATTGTTTCCGACAGAGATCCACGATTTACTTCAATGTTTTGGAAAGGATTGCAGAAGGCTATTAGTACAACATTGAAGTTCAGTACTGTATTCCATCCTCAGACAGACGGACAATCAGAGCGCACCATTCAGATTCAAGAATACATGCTCCGAGCATGTGTAATTGATTTCAATGGATCATGGGACAAAAAGTTACCACTGATTGAATTTGCTTATAACAATAGCAATCAAGCTACTATACAGATGTCACCCTATGAGGAATTGAATGGCAGGAAGTTTCGAACTCCTTTGTTTTGGAATAAAGTTGGAGAATGTAGTATTGTTGGACCGGAATTTGTTGAAGTGACATGTCAAGTAGTCGACATTATCAAGGAAAGAGTAAGAACGGCTCAGAATCCTCAGAAGCAATATGCAGATACTAGACGCCGAGACGTTGAATTCACCATAGGTTATAAGGTATCCTCAAAGTATCACCTATGCGCGGATTAAAATGGTTCAGACAGAAAGGAAAATTATGTCTGAGATATGTCGGACCATATGAGATTCTAGCTAAGCGTGAAAAAGTGGCTTACCAGTTAGCACTACCAACATCTATGTCAAATTTGCATGACATATTTCATATCTCCTTATTGAAGAAGTATGTTAGAGATCCAACACCCATTTTGACAGTGGATCTACCCGATTTGACTGATGATTTGACATTTAAAGTAGTACCAACTGAAATTACCAGCTGAAAGGTGCAACGACTATGCAACCGTGACATTTATTATGTTAAAGTCACCTGGAGAAGTAGAGATATAGAAGAAATCACATGGGAAGAAGATAATGCTATGCGAAAGAAATACCTTCATCAATTCGACTTGGAAGGTATGTACAATTTCGAGGACAAAATTTTTATAAGTAGGGGGGAGTTGTAAGACCTGTATCGAACTAACCGGTCTTACCACATTGTACCAGGTCTACCTATCATGGTCGAGCCAAATGGACCAAGTGCGTGAAGGAAATAGCGAAACCAGGTATTAAATTGACCGAAAAATAGTAAAATGGAGGGCAGGGTCGCACACCCAAATAGGCAGGGTCAAACCCCCCTCATTAGGAATTCAGACCCCTAAAATTCTAACTAGGGGTCGGACAATTTAGAACTAAGGGTCGACGGGATCATCAACCCCCCCCCATCGACCCCCTCTTTGTTGACAGAAACCGCAAATAGGAATCTTTCTAAATTTCAAGGGGATCCTTTTCTAATCTCAATGGGACTTATTTTGGGAGGTATTCCTCTATAAATAGGATGTCCCTAAGCCTCTTTCACTCCTTCTAAAACCCTAATTGAAAGTGAGAGAAAGAGAAGAGAAGTAGAAGAGAAGGAAAGTTGGAGAAGATGACTAAAGTGAAGAATTCAGAGAAACCTCTGAATCTCAGCAAACATAAGGTATGGGTATGTTTCCATTAATGACTTAAGACCTTAGAGTAGTTCATGAAGAGGGTATGACTTAGGGGAAACCCAAATCATCCATCCATGGGAGGATTTCAATGAAATCCATGGAGAAAATCATGGTAGGCAAGGTAAGGAAGAAACCTAGAGTTTTAAGCCATAGAACGACCATAGAATGGTTGTGGAAGTAAGACATAGGACCCAAACATGAAAGAATGGACTGTAGGATTAAATTCTCGACTCAAACCACGGGGGGTCGCAGTGGGGTTGACTGGGAATCGACCCTACCAGACCACAAGATCAACCCCCAGCATTCGGGAAGTCCAGGGATGGGGTGGTCACACCCAGGGTCAATGGAATATCTGACCCTGGCATTGACCCTACCCTGCGGGTCACAGTAAACTGCTACCCTACCTGCGACCCACCCTGCGACCCTTGCTTAACAGCAAGTCTAAAATTTTCAGAATGACTTCTAACTAAATTCTATCGACTTGTTAGGTTTTCCTATTGATATAAAAGTGATTCTTAAAGCTTGAAAGTGGATCTACACTCAAGAAAAGGTGAGGGAACAAAACCTAAACTAATTGGCTAGTAATAAACTATTTTAATTTCTTGAGTCCAATGCCATGACTGATTCTATGTGTGTATGCTTGTATGTGCATTTAACATGTCATCTAATATTCCCTCTATTTATGTTCATGCATATTTAATTCTATTTTGTTTATAACATGATGAAGATGATGATGCTAGGAATAGACATGTGAATGATTGTGTGTGGTTGGTGTACTTGATGGGAGTGGGGCATCCGGGGAGGTGTTAGGCGATGTTTGATCCGGGCACTTTAGCTCTATCTCTACTCAAGTCTTGTCCACTGACATCTTCGTATCGCCATTACCTTAGTAGAACTATTATGTCGTAGGGTGTTAGGGGAGGTTGTCTCAGACCATGTAGTCTTCGAATCTGTCGGGGGGCCTTAGCTCTATCTCTATGGACATATTAAGGGATGCTGGGGTGAGGCCTTGGATACACGGTTTGACATTAGGATTGGTTAGTTGCGAGCCCAGTTTGCAAGCCCTCGCCAGCAGGGGCTTACGTGTTGGTATGGGTAGGGCATCAGGGGAGGTGTTATGCGGTGTTTGATCCAGACACTTTAGCTCTATCTCTATTCCATGTTGGGGTAGATGTGGATGTCAATGGTGTTTGATCCATTGGGTGGGCTTACACACCTTGTGTATGGAGGTGAGGTGGCCACCGAACCTTCCTATAGCACATTGCAAACTTATATACCAGACTACCGATATGGATTGAATGCATGCATATGTTTGTTGCATTGTTTTGTTTGCTTACTGAGCCGTGATGTGTGCTCACCCTTTTGACATCGAATATTTTTAGTTGATGATGTAGGGATCACTATGGAAGATTACATGAATGCTTCTGTGTACAGGCACGTTGCTGCGATGGAGGCTGAAGACATAGTTGAGACGTATGACTCCTCATGCGAGTGCAACTCATGCGTTTTCGATTAGATTTTATTAGAACTATTAAGGAAATGTAATTTGATATTTTTTTTTACTTATGACTCGGTTGACACAACATAATTTGATATTTTATTTATGATTAACACAGTTAGATTCCTCAGTTCATTTATTATTAAGACTTCCACTATTGTGTATTTATTTTGATTATGTTTGTGGATGTGTATGGTTTATTTTAAAAGGACACAGCCTATTAGAGATCCTGGTTGAGCCATTTCTTTATTAGCGGTTCATCACACCATTCCAAATAGTGCGGAATTGGGGTGCGACAATCGTTCTATGGCTCAAACTATAATTTTATACACTATCCATTGTCCATAATGATTTCCTCTATGGATTCTCTTAGAATTTATCTATGAATGGATGATTTGGGTTTCTCCTAATCCTATGTTCTTCATAAACTATTCTAGGCTCTCAATTCAGGTGGGGATTTAGTTTCATACCTTAGGTTTACTGAGATTCAGAGGTTTCTCTGAACTTCCTCCTCTTCTTTAGTCTTCTTCTTCAATTCTCCTTTTCTTCCTTCTCTTCTCTCTCTCTCACTTTCAATTAGGGTTTTAAAGGAGTGGAAGAGGCTAAGGGACATCCTACTTATAGAGGAAAACCCTCCAAATATTCCCTAATGAGTTTAGGAAAGAACCCCCTTCAGATTAGGAAGGTTTCCTAAATTTGGTTTCTCACTAGGTTCCGTAGGGTCTAATGTAGGGTTGCAGAATCCATCGTCCCTACATTTTTTAAGACATGCGACCCACGACCAAAAAGTCATGGGTTAGACTCTTTTGTGTTGGGGTCGGACATACCTATTTGGCATGTGACCACACACTCATTTTTGACTCTTTTTGAGTTAAATTTCATACATGGTCTTGTGGTTTCTTTACGCACTTGGTCCACTTGTCTCGACCATGATAGGTTGACCCGGTACATGGTGGTAAGACCGGTTAGTTCGATACGGGTCTTACAACTCCCCCTTCTTATTAGAAATTTTGTCTTCGAAATTTGTACATGCCTTCCAAGTTGAAAAGGTGAGGATATTGCTTCCGCATAGCATTCTCTTCTTCCCATGTGATCTCTTCTATATCTCGGCTCCTCAAAGTGACCTTAACATAATAGATGTCACGGTTGCGTAGAAGTTGAACCTTTTGGCTAGTGATTGCAGTTGGTGCCACTTGAAATGTCAAATCATCAGTTAGATCTGGTGGATCTTTTGTTAAAAGGTGTATTGGATCTTTGACACACTTCTTCAATAATGAGATATGATATACATCATGCACACTTGTCATAGACGGTGGTAGTGCTAAATGATAAGCCACTTTTCCACGTTTAGTTAGAATCTCAGATGGCCTGACATATCTCGGACTTAGCTTCCCTTTCTGTTTGAATCGTTTTAAACCTCGCATAGGTGATACTTACAAGAATACCTTATCACCTTTGACAAATTAAAGGTCCTGACGTCGAATATCTGCATCCTATTTCTGACGATTCTGAGTTGTTCTAACTCTTTCCTTAATAGTGTCGACTACACGACAAGTCTTTTCAATAAACACTGGTCCAACAATACTTTGTTCACCAACTTCATTCCAAAACAAAGGAGTTTGACAATTCCTACCATACAGTGCTTCATAAGGTGACATATGTATAGTAGCATGATAGCTGTTGTTATAGATGAACTCGATCAATGGTAGCTTCTCATCCCATGATCCCTTGAAATCAATAACACAGGCTTGAAGCATGTCTTCTAAAATCTGAATGGTACGCTCCAACTATCTGTCTGTTTGTGGATGGAATGCAGTACTAAATTTCAACGTTTTACCCACAGCCTTCTGTAGTCCTTCCCAAAACTTTGGGGTAAAGCATGGGTATCTATCGGACGGAATGCTTTTAGGTACTCCATGTAATCTGACAATGTTATCCATATATAGCTTGGGTAGCCTCTCCAGGGTATACTGTGGTCATATAGCTATAAATCGAGCTGTCTTAGTCAGATGATCTACAATCACCCAAACCACGTCAACTACTTGGGGAGTCAATGGTAACCCGATGACAAAGTCCATAGTGATGCAGTCCCATTTCCATGCTGGTTCTGGCAGTGGCTGCAACAATCCTGCAGGTCATTGTTGTTCAGCCTTTACCCTCTGACAATTTAGGCATTGAGACATGAATTTAGCTACATCTGCTTTCATTCCTCTCTACCAATATAATTTCTTCAAATCATGATACATCTTTGTACTTCCACGATTTACTGAATAAGCAGTGGTGTGAGCTTCCTTTATTAGTCTATGTCTAATGTCCACATTTTCCATTTGAGGAACACATACTTTTCCTTTGTACTTCAGTACCTTTTCATTGTCCAAGGTGAACTCAGGAATAGTCCTACCTTTTTTGATGTCTTCTTGTACCATTCTCAGACAAGGGTCTGACTTAATAGTGGCTTTCACTTCATCAATTATATCAAGTTCAATCTTCAATGTTGCAAACGTATTTGAAAATCGATGAATAAACCCTTGGTTGGTTGATCCACCCGCTGCATCTATCACGAACTACTCATTACCATGATTGATTACATTTCTTGTAACACACATTATCGCAGTCGTGTTAACCTCTCCTTGAGATTTTATCATTGCATTTCTGCTTAGCGCATCAGCAACTACATTAGCCTTTCCTAGATGATACTGGATATCACAATCATAATCCTTCAATAATTCGAGCCATATTCTTTGTCTCATGTTCAACTCTTTCTGATTAAAAAGATAAGTGAGACTCTTATCAACTGATTTAATCTGAAATTTCTCTCCGTACAAATAATGTCTCCATATTTTGACAGCATGTACTACTGCCGCTAATTCCAAGTCATGAGTGAGATAGTTCTTCTCATGTGTCTTCAATTGTCATGAGGCATACGCAACTACTTGTTCTCCTTGCATAAGTACACATCCTAAACCTAATCCAGACGCATCAGTGTATAAGGTAAATGGATGTCCTAGAATTAGAATAGTCAAGATGGGAGCTAATATCAATCTAGCCTTTAATGTTTGGAAACTTTTCTCACATTTGTTAGTCCAAACAAACTTTTCTCCTTTCTTAGTCAAACTGGTAAGAGGTACGGCAATTCTGGAATAGTCTTCCACGAATCGTCGATAATACACTACTAGACCGAGGAAACTTCTAATTTTTGCAACACTCTTAGGTGCTTCCCACTACATAATGGCTTCAATCTTGCTAGGATCCACTTTAATTCCTTCAGCGGACACAACATGGCCTAAGAAAGCGACCTCATTTAGCCAAAACTCACACTTTGTAAATTTGGCGTAAAGCTTCTCTTTTCTTAGTCACTGCAAAGCGGCTCTTAGATTCTTGACATGAGTTTTTTTGTCCCTGGAGTAGACCAATATATCATCAATAAACATAATGACTAATGTATCCAACATATCATGGAATACCCAATTCATGAGTTCCATAAAAGTTGCGGGTGCGTTAGTTAATCCAAAAGACATGACTAAAAATTCACAATGTCCATATCTTCTTCTGAACGATGTCTTTGGAAGATCACCTTCCTTAATCTTCAACTGATGGTATCCTGACCGAAGATCAATCTTGGAGAACACCTTGGCACCTTGCAACTGATCAAACAAGTCATCGATCCGAGGCAACGGGTATCAATTCATGATTGTAAGCTTATTCAATTCCCGGTAGTCTATACACAGTCGAACGCTACCGTCCTTCTTCTTTACAAACAATACTAGCGCTCCCCATGGTGATATGCTAGGTCTGATATAACCCTTGTCCAGTAATTCTTGTAACTGTACCTTTAGTTCTTTCAGTTCAGTAAGAGCCATTCGATAGGGTGCTTTAGATACTACTCTGGCTCTTGGTATAAGATCTATAATGAACTTTGTCGCTTGGTTTGGTGGTAGTCCTGGTATTTCCTTAGGAAATACATCTAGAAAGTCATGTACAACCTCAATATCCTTTATTCGTGGTACTTCCTTGGTAAGATTGACCACATATATGAGATACCCAACTCCTCCTTTCTCAAGGCATTTTCTAGCCTTTAATGCAGAGAGGATGAGTTTTCGTTTACGAGGTAGTCTGGTTCTCACAAAACTAAACTCTGCTCCTTCCTTGTCATTAAATGTCAATTTTTTTCTGCACATAATAGGTTTGCAGAATGCCGAGCTAACCAATCCATTCCCAAGATAACGTCAAAGTCTGTCATCTCGAGTTGAATCAAGGTTGCATCCAAAATCTTCTTGCCGATAAGAACTGGACATGGTCTACAACCTTTTTCTAGTTCCACTTCTAATCCAATTGGTGATCGTACAAGTAATTTGTAGTCTAATGATCTGAGGGGTAGATTTAACTTATTTCTAAATGACACAGATATAAAAGAATGAGTAGCTTTAGAATCAAGGAGTACTCTGGCGGGTATGCCATTAATAGGTATGATATCTGTGATTTGTTTTAATTTAGACTACATGCTCACACAAGGTAATTCAAAATGAAAGTTTCAGGTCATACGTATTACCACATCAGGCGATGCGACAGCATCCTCAGATGTAACTGCATAAACCTTTCCTTACTGTAGTTGCTTCCTGGGCTTAGGACACTCCCTTTAATATTGTCCTATCTGATTACAATTAAAGCAATTCACTCCTTTATTATTTTGCTTTTGTTGCTATTGGGCTACTGGAGTAGTCGTGGCTACACCATTAAAACCTTGAGTACGGAAGGGTTTGAATGTCCTTGTGTTCCCTCTGTTATAGGAATTCCCATTTGGCTCTTGATACCTCTATTATGAGCAAAATAGTTCTCCTTCTAGCTCGACTCTATCACTCAAGCAATCTGTACTGCTTCATTGTAAACATTCTTTTCCAGTCCCAGAACATGCTCACGAATGCATCCCCTAAGTCCCATGACGAACCTTCGGGTATTAGTATTTTCCTCTTACATGTTAGCGGGTGCAATGAAAAACAGCTCTTCATAACGCTGTTTGTATGCATCCATAGTCATCTATCCCTGATATAAACTCAGGAACTCTCTCTCCACAGCATCTCAGAAACTTCTGGGAAAATACTTCTCAAATAATGCCTCTTTATAGATAGCCCAGGTCAATTGGGCGTGCTTGGTTAACAGATAAGTTCGGGTGGACTTTCACCAGTAGTGTGCATCGCCTTTCAACATAAATGTCGCACACAGTACTTTCTCCCCCTCATTAACCGTCATTGTCACACCCCAATTCCATACTATTTAGAATAGTGTGATGAATCGCTAGCAAACCAACGGTTCAACCAGGATCTCGTACAGACGATATCCGGTTAACCTAAACTTCATACACCCACATTTATAATCAGAATAAATACACAATAGCGGAAGTCTTATAGTAAAATGAACTGAGAATCTACTGTGATATTAATATTTAAATAGAAAATTATTCTATATCAATTAAGACATAAATAAATATCAAATACATGTCTTTACTAAATACAAATAAAGAAACTAAAAATCTAATCGAATACACATGAGTTGCACTCGCAAGAGGAGTCATGTGTATCCACTTCATCTTCAACTTCCATTGCAGGCATGTGCCCATACACTGGAGCATTGACATAATCTTCGACGGTAGTACCTGCATCATCAACTAAAAATATTCGACATCGAGGGGGTGTGCACACGTCATGGATCAGTGAGCAAACAAAACAATGCAACAATACATATGCATGCAGTCAATTCATATCTTTGGTCTGGTTTTAAGTTTACAATGCGTAATAGAAAGGTTTGGGTGGTCAAAGTTTAACATTTATTGACCCCGCCTCTATACACAGGGTGTCGAAGTCCGCCCAAAGGTTAACGTTTATTGTCATCCCCATCCACCCTAATCATGAACATTATACAACAAAGGTTAACGTTTATTGTTGTATAGTGCCATACCAACACGTAAGCCCCTGCTGGCGAAGGCTTGCAAACTGGGCTCGCAACTAACCAATCCTAATGCCAAACAGTGTATCCAAGGCCTCACCCCAGCATCCCTCAGAATGTCCATAGAGATAGAGCTAAGGCCCCCCGATAGAGTCAGAGACTACAAGGACCGAGACCACCTCCCCTGATACTCTACGACATAATAGTTCTGCTAAAGTAATGGCATTACGACGATGCTAATGCACAAGACTTGAGTTAGAGATAGAGCTAAAGTGCTGAGACCCGCCAAAGGTTAATGTTTATTGACGTTCTCATCACACCTCCCCTGATACTCGCTCGCATCAAGTACACCAACCACTCACATACAATCACATGCCTATTCCTATCATCATCATCATCATCATCATCATGTTATAAATAATAAAATAAATATGCATGAACAAGTAATAGAAATATCGGATGACATGTTGTATGCACATTACAAACATGGTTGCATAGAATCAAGCATGGCATTGGACTCAAGAAAAGAGAAAATAGTTTGTTATTAACCAATTAGTTTAGAGTTCTGTTTCCTCACCTTAGCTTGCTAATAGATCATCTTTCAAGCTTTAAGATCACCTTTATATTGTTATTATATTGCTAGAAAACCTAACAAGTCAATAGAATTTAATTAGATTTAATTCTGAATTTAAAAACTATTCTGTTAACTGGGGGTCGGAGGTAGGGTCGGAGTAATGATCGACCCTGGGTGTAACCACCCCTATTCTTGACTTCCCGACCACTGGGGGTCGGTGCTCAGGGTCTGGTAGGGTCGATTGGCCACCGACCCCCCATGCGACCCCCTGTGGGTATTTGTCGATTTTTCTTCCTTCAGTCCATTCTTCGTGTTTGGGGTCCTATGGCTTGCTCCTACAGTCCATTCCACACATGTTTTATGGCCTAAAACCATGATTCATTCATCTATATGGCTTTCATGATTTTCCCATAGTTTCCATGAAAACCTAACCATGGGTTGATGGTTTGGGTTTCTCCGAGATCCTACTCTCTTCATTATCTACCCTAAAGTCTTTAGAAACTCATGTAAATAGTATCCATACCTGAGAAGAACACTCCTTCTGTGCAACTCTTCTCCTTTTGCCTTCCTCTCCTATTTCCTTCTCTTTTCCTTCTCTTCCTTCACTTCTCTTTCCCTCAATTCAATTAGGGTTTTAAAAGGAGTGAAAAAGGCTTAGGGACGTCCTATTTATAGAGTAGAAACTCCTAAAATAAGTCCCATTGAGATTTGGAAGGAATCCCATTGAAATTACGAAAATTTCCTAATTTCCAAATTTTACCGATTATCGGGGGTCGATAGAGGGGGTCGGAGATCCCGTCGACCCCTGGTTCCTAAAGTGTCCGACCCCCCATGTAAAACTGGGGGTCTGACTTCTGTCTTTGGGGGTCCGACCCTCCCTTCCTAGTGTGCGACCCTCCCCTTAATTTAAGTGTTTTTGGGTCAGTTTAATACCTGGGATCGTGATCTCGTTCATGTACTTGGTCCATTTGGCTCGTCCATGATGGGTAGACCTGGTTCAAGGTGGTAAGATCGGGTTAGTTTATTACGGGTCTTACAGTCATCATCATGAAATTTCTTTCCATTTCATCGATCCAGTGTGCTGGCCACAAAGGATCTGCTTGTTTACCATACTCTTTAGGCATCATTTTCAGAAAATGCTCGATCAGTCGAGAGTGGTCCAATTGATACTGAGCATAGGCCCCGTACATAAGTGGTTGATACTAGTAACTGCCTTGAGCTACCTCTGGATTCTGTACTGGAGCTTGTACCACTGGAGTTTGAAGTGCTTGGGGCACCGTGTTGCTTCCCCCTGGTACTGTGCTAGCTTGTCCGACTAGTGTAGGTGTCGTATGTGCAGCTGAAAAAAACCATTCCTATAGCAGCTTGCATATTTGCTTGCACCTGTTGTATTTGCTATAGCTGTTGTTCCAGGTTCATTACGACAGTAGCCAAATCTATAAGTGGAACTGGCAAGTTTGTAGGATTTTCCTAGCCATTAGCCCCTGGTGTTGCCATATTTTGATTCTCTTGTTCTTCAGGAATTTCGTGGCAAGTTTCCTCCACAGGTGGTTGTGGTGGAATTGGGTTACAGCCTCGTCTGGTCACTCTTCGCCCAACCATTTCCTGTTCTGGTGGTGGTAGTGTCTGAAAAACAATCGTAGAACATGTGAGGCAGTCAATATAAGTCATTCCCAAGTCAAGATCCAACTAATCAATGTAAAATTCTAGTTTCTAAGTCATTCAGACAAAATACTGTATTTTTCATTGTAGGGTCGATGGTAGGGTCGCTCTATATTCGACCCTAGGGTATGCGACCCCAAAAACCCTGTCAGCTCACCAAGAGCCTAGGGTCGATCGTAGGGTCGGTATATGTTGACCCTAGGTCCGACCACACCGTGTGTCTATCAGATCACCGAGAGCCTAGGGTCGATGATAGGGTCGGTCGTAGGGTCGCACATTTTGTCAAATTTTGTGACCCCACGACCCAAAATTAGGTTTTTAAACCTGATTTTGGATTCATTCCCTACTCTTTCTTCATTCTTCCAACTCAAATTGCTTCCCCTGAGTTGCTACAGTATCAACCCCTAGTATTTGGTGATTATTTCTTCCATTCACGACTTTCGTTCCTTTTCTTCAAGTTTGGTCTCTACTGTTTCTCCTTTTTAAACTTTCAAAACTAGGTTTTTCACCATTTATATCGATTTCTTCAAATTAAAATATTTCTAATCCTAAAAATTTGATTTTTATTGGGGGCTTTTGCTATTGGCTACCCAATGGACAAAAGCCCTCAAAAATATTTGAGTTTCATCGGTTGGTTATCGGGAAACATGAAATTTTCCATTTTTGACCTAATTTTTAGGATTTTTTCAATTTGTTGAAATTTCTTCAAATTCGATAGATTAAATTCCCAACTGTATGAGCTTTGCAGGATGGTTTAGAACCTATGTAAGTCCTCCTACACAGTTGTTCGGGTTAAAAGTGAGGCTTTTGGACAAATCATGCCGTTATGATGTCAAAATTTTGAATTTTTCACCATATCTAATATCTTGTTTATTTTTCTGTGTCTTTGTAGATAGCATGGCTTGTACTAAGGTTCTTAGAGCTCATGTTCCCATTCGTTTATGCTCTAACGAGGCAAAGGCTCAGCATGCTCGTTATGAGCGTAAAAAGGTGGAAGGTGGTCGTTGTGTAAACTTGGCTAGTCTAGCCTTATTTAACGTAGAGGGTGCCTTTGATGACATGCGTTGGCTTCCTGTGATCACATATGAGGCTTGTACCTATCCTTTGGTGAAGTAGTTCTATTGCAACCTCCAGGTAGTGGGGGATCGCAATGATAAAGAGAGGGATAGGGAGCTCAGGATCACCAGCTTGTATAATGGGTGGAAGTTTCATTTAATTGCCAGTAATTGGCAGATCTCATGGGCATATAAAATGACAGCCCCTTGGTGTACTGTGCTCCTAAGGAACCCCAGT
Source organism: Protea cynaroides (assembly GCA_028583415.1). Taxonomy (NCBI): domain Eukaryota; kingdom Viridiplantae; phylum Streptophyta; class Magnoliopsida; order Proteales; family Proteaceae; genus Protea; species Protea cynaroides. Next base: position 70,083,345 of record CM053275.1, read on the forward strand.
TCATATCCTTGATGATGTGTGCTGAGATTTATAGTCAGCTTCTTAGAGGTGATCGCTGGGAGATGAAGGTGATCAACTTACGGCCAGAGTCTCAGGTATACTGCAAGATCATTCAGCACAACCTGATTCCCCAGAGTGGCCATTATTATAGGATTTCTCAACTGACCCAGTATGTCTTGTACTGCATTAGCACTAGACAGCCTATCTGCCATCCTTATATTATCATCAAGACGACGATCCGTGCTATGCTGTCTGGTTAGATAGGCAACCTGCCCTACGGACGTATGATCACTACTCTGCTCACACGCCTACACGTCGACTTATTGGATGAGAGAATTCTTGAGGATACCATCTCTTATGACCTTGATTGGGAGGCCATCTGCAGGATGGTTATGCGAGATGCTCAGGTCAATGATGATGAGAGGAACGCTCTAATGCGTCCACGTACCCGGGTAGAGATAGCAGACGCTGAGACGGCAGGAGCATCAGCAGCAGCAGTAGGGGTCCATGGGGGTGATGCTGAGGATGATGATCGTATGTATATGGATGTAGGCGCCCTACCTCCTCCATCACCACTACATTCTACTGGAGTTGGCCCATCTCGGGTTCATTCACACTCTGTTGGTCCTTCACACCCACCATCTGATGATATGATGGGGCTACTGTGTGAGAATAAGGAGGCTCAGCGCGTGACTGATTTGAGAGTAGGAGAGCTTCTAGATGCTCAGCGCGCAACTGATGGGAGAGTAGAAGAGCTTTATGCTCAGCGTGCATTCGATCAGCGGATGGCCGAGTTAAAATCTAGTCGGCCCAGACTCAGGTAGCCTAGTTGACTAGAGTGTATGCTGAGGATTACGATAGAGATCACGAGGCCCCTCCTCCTCCAGCACCTCCAACTCCATGATGTATATTTTCTTTTGTTTTTCCTTGTACTACAAAGTAACAGTCCAGATTGTGACCATACTCTGATTTGGATATATATATTTGTTGCTTTTTTTTTCGACGTATATATGAAATTTTTTTCCTTTTAATAATGCATTATTCTCTTTCTTAATTTTTGCCTCAAACAACATAGGTTCTTATAGTGTTACTATTACAACTTTTAAATTTTATCCTAACTCAATTCATGAACTTTTTGTCGAAGTATACTGGTTTAATAGACTAGGTCTGAGAGCTCTGATACCAAGTAGTCACACCCCAATTCTGCCCTATTTCGAATGGTGAAATAAACCACCAAAAAACCAATGGTTCAACCAAGATCTCGAATAAGCTGTGTCCATTGGCTTAAACCATACACATCCACAACCATAATCAGAGTAAATAAACAATAACGGAAGCCTTTAATATTAAATGAATTGAGAGTCTAGCGGTGATAAAGTAAATAAATTATCCAATTATCTCCAAATAACAAAGACATAAATTAAATAATTTAATCAATTACATCGTCTGAATAATTCAAAGAAAATCTAATCGAAGATGCATGAGTTGCGCTCACATGACGAACCATGCGACTCCATTATAACTTTTGCATCCATCGCCACAGCATGCCCATACATCGGAGCATTCATTTAGTCTTCTACAATGGTACCTGCATCATCAACTAAAAATATTCGACGTCGAAAGGGTGAGCACACATCATGGCTCAGTGAGCAAACAAAACAATGCAACAAACATATACATGCATTCAATTCATATCTTTGGTTTGGTTCATAAGTTTGCAATGTTCAATAGAAAGGATAGGTGGCCGCCACACCTCTATACACGAGTGTGTGAAGCCACCCAATGGATCAAACACCATTTTCGCCCCATATGCACCCACCATTGAATAGGGATAAAGCTAAAGTGCTTAGGACTGCACCGCATCACACTTCCCCTGATGCCCTACCCATACCAACACCTAAGCCCCTATTGGCGAGGGCTTGCAGACTGGGCTCGCAACTAACCAATCGTAATGTCAAAAATTATATCCAAGGCCTCACCCGAGCATCCCTCAATACGTCCATAGAGATAGAGCTAAGGCCCCCCGGTAGAGTCAAAGATTACACGGTCCGAGACCACCTCCCCTGATGCCCTACGACGTAAGAGTTCTACTAAAATAATGGAGATACGATGATGTTAGTGGACAAGACTTGAGTAGAGATAGAGCTAGAGTCTGGTGACCAGGATGAACCACAGTGTCACGTCCTCCACTCTCATCAAGCACACTAACCACACATATACATTCACATGCCTATTCCTAGCATCATCACCATCATCATCATGTTATAAATAAACAGAATTAAATATGCATGAACATTAACAGTGGGAATATTGGATGACATGTTAAGTGCACATTACAATCATACAAGCATAGAATCATTCATGGTATTGGACTCAATAAATAAAAACAGTTTATTATTAGTCAATTAATTTAGGTCTTGTGCCCTCACCTTTGATTCCTATTAGATCCTCATTCAGGCATTATAATTCACTTTTAAGTCACTAAAAAACCTAACAAGTTGATAGATTTTAATTAAAAATAAATTCCAATATGTTTAGACTAACAGAAGTTGAGGGGTCGCAGGTGGGGTAGCACCTAGGGTCTCAGTTTCTGCGACCACAGGGGTAGGTCGCAGGGTAGGGTAGCTCCTGGGGTCTCATTTTCTGTGACCCTAGGGTGTAGGGTCACAGGTGGGGTCGGATATTATTCAACCCTACGTCCGACCACACTCTCCCTGAAACTTCCTGAGGGCATATGGTCGATCATGTGGTCTCGTGGGGTCGGATATCATTCGACCCTACATGCGACCACACGTGTATTTTGGTCGACCTTTCACTCTTAAGTCCATTGTTTCATATTTGAAACCTTTGGCTTACCATCACGGTCCTTCCTATGATTTTTCTATGGCTCAAACTATAATTTTATACACATTCCATTGTCCACAATGATTTCCTCCATGGATTCTCTTGAAATTTTTCCATGGATGGATGATTTGGGTTTCTCTTAATCCTATGCTCTTCATAAACTATTATAGGCTCTCAATTCAGGTAGGGATTTAGGTTCATACCTTGGGTTTACTGAGATTCAGAGGTTTCTCTGAACGTCCTCCTATTCCTTAGTCTTCTTCTTTAATTATCCTTCTCTTCCTTTTCTTCTCTCTCTCACTTTCAATTAGGGTTCTAAAGGAGTGGAAGATGCTAAGGGACGTCCTATTTATAGAGGAAAACCCTCCAAATATGCCCTATTGAGTTTAGGAAAGAACCCCCTTTGGATTAGGAAGGAATCCTAAATTTGGTTTCTGACTGGGTTCCTTAGGGTCAAATGTAGGGTCGTAGAATCCGTCGACCCTACGTTTTTTAGGACATGCAACCCCATGACCAAAAAGTCATGGGTTGGACTCTTTTGTGGATGGGTCGGACATACCTATTTAGGCATGCGACCAGGCACTCATTTTTTTACTATTTTCGAGTTAAATTTCATACCTGGTCTTGTGGTTTCTTCACGCACTTGGTCCACTTAGCTCGACCATGATAGGTAGACCTGGTACAAGGTGGAAAGACCAGTTAGTTAGATACGGGTCTTACAACAATAGTCTTCATAAAATACCATACTATATCATATACAAATATCCCAAATTAAAGAGTAAATCTGTAAACATTGTTTTCAGATAGATTTCATTGTTTATCCACATCATAGTAAAAAACGTAGAAGAAAAAATATAGAGGGGTGCGTCAAGTGCAGATGCAATCACTACAGTTACAGCCTTTCCCATGCTCTCCCACAGAATCCTCTACACTGGTGGCATCGCTAATCAATGAGTCCTCCATAAAATATGTTATCGTGTAATCATCTGCATTAACATCTAGAAAAGAATTATCGACATGAGGGTGAGCTCCCATACTAGCTCATCTAAAAGTTAGGTGTCAAATGCATGCATCGTCCAATGAAATGAAATGAGTTCATTAATTTATGTCTGTACCAAATGTTATAGTTTGGTGTTGTATTGAGATTCACCCAATGCTTTCAATGCCTCCTACAGCCACTAGCCTCCAACACTCATACATCGAGCAAGGTAGTAGAAGGATACAAGGTCCCAGACCACTAAACTCTTTCTCCAAGTGAATCCCCATTCGGGTTTCTAAACCTTTTAGGCACATCACCTCCCATTATAGACCTCATCTAGCATCGAAGACCCTAGGCCGATTCGATTCTTCCATCTGGTCTCCCAACTGAGGAAGTGTGAGCTTATACCAATACCTAAAGCCCTACTGGCAAGGGTATAGAAACATGGGGAATGTTTCCACCTATGTCTAACATGTGCATCAATTTAAATATGATTGCACCCTAACAATGACACCCAACTCCACTCCCATGGATAACCATACCCCCTGCTAGAGTACTAGCAATTCCAACATGATGCGTGTACCCATACTCCCACACGTCACACCCACCATCATACATGGGTGATCATATATTCATATAAATAAGTAGGGCCATATCTCAGCTAGGACCCCTGGCACCACTACCAACGACCACCGTGCCCCCGCTAGGTTAATAGCATTAAACAACATGGCTCCTGTATTATGCTTTCACTCGTTACACAACCATCATACCCAAACAACAATCATCATACAAAGCATGCATAGTTATTGTCATGCAAATGCATGCTCAGTTATAATAGTTATTGGATGGCATGTCACAAAAGTAAACATAGCATGTTATAATCACAAACATAGAATGTATCAACACAAAAGTATACACGTTAAAATGCCCTAATTACTACGGACCCAACCCCTCACCTAATAGCACTTGAAGTGCAACTGCAATGTGAAGCCAAATAGAAGGCTAATCACTTTGCCTGAGTTCGATACTTATTAAATTAAATAAATTCATTAGTTGGTTGCATAGCTATTAGTCAATATGGACAAGCCTCTTGTAAGACCTGCACCTAAAATTTTGGTCCTAATTTGAAATTTTGGCCTTATAACAGGTCTTACCAGGATGAACGGTTCAAACCAATATGAATTGAACCAACGAAACCTAACAGAGGTAACCCAACTCAAACCTTGTACTAAATACAATTAAGCAGAGCCTGATTGAGAGGTTCGGTAAGACACCAAGAGGGTGCGGTTAGTCCCCTACCATTCGATCTCCTACCTACCCCATCACTAAATCTGGGTTGGTAACCAATCCAATGTGGGACCCACTTTTGAATTAGACTGATTATCCATTCATTTGGAAAATGTCTAGGTACATCCTTTTTGAATTTTGAAAGGAAGGAGGAAACCCTATCCAAATCTCAAACATAAATAGAGTATGGGATTAGTTCATACTCCATCTCCTCATCCATTCTCTAGACAAAATGGGGGAAGGAAAGAGAGAAAGGGAGCAGAGGAGTTCGGACACATTTGGAGAAAGAGCAAGGTGAAGGGAAGGAAAAAGAAAGAGAAAAATGAACCTCTATTACTATTGGGATCACACACTTAACAACACCGATAATAGAGACCATAATTGGTATCGATTTCCTTAACTTCCTGATTCCCTTCAAGTTAAATTAAAAGATATGAACCATTGAATGATCATTGAACAAGATTCTCTCAGGTTGTAATCTCACCTTTCCATTCCTGACAAGCACTCAAGGAGTTATTTTGGGTGCTGGATCAGAACCAATAAAGAACCGAGATCATAAGAGCATTGGAAAATGGACGAATGTAAAGGATAAATAATTATAAATAGCCAAAGCCTTCATAATGGTCCAGAATGGACTATTCATAGACTAAAACCAAAAGAAATCCCTACATAGTGTTCCTAGAATTGGATCTAAGATTTAGAAACTAAATCCAATAGTATCGGCTAATTGGGAAATTGAATCAGTATCATTAAATGATTTAGAATCGGAATTTTGAGCCCAAACTTCTTATTTCGGCTTTAAAAAAAATCCAATAGAGGCACCGTATCAAAATAGAGATGTTTTGGCCACGTTTCAATTTGCAGCCAATCGCACGTGCCTATGGTCAAAACCATATGGTCGACGCCATTAATCGCTCGAGGTTTTGACCTCAGATGTTGACCATCTTTTGTCAGTAGCTTCCTAGGATTTTTATGAGCCTATTTATGGTTTTAGATCTTTGAGATCGTTTTTCTATGTACGCTTTCGTTGTTATTTTGATTATTAACCCTATAACATGTTTGCTGGCTTGTTGTTCACTCCTTGTTGATGTTAGAAACCTTTGGACAACAAGTGTAAGATGTTTATAAACTAGATATTATAACCTTGGATTTGTAAATAACATGTTAAGATCTATAATGAGAAAGAAATAGAAACAAATGATGAACAAATAGATTTATACCTATTTATTTTAATGCTATAAAGGTACGGCATCACCTTAGGAAAGCTCTACAAAGCTGTACCATGTGATAATTGTAGACCAAAATGACAGACCCATATTCGGGGGATGTTATTGTATACCGAGTTAGGAGATATTCATTCTTTGGGAGTAACCCGTGCAGCCAGAGACTCCATTTGTGGGTTGTCTTGAGCTGACACCTACAGTTAGATAGAAGACCGTAGTTATTAATTCATGCATATGTATGTTTCATGTTTAATTTCCTTGCTATGCTTAGTGGTTGAGCTTACTAATGTGTACACAAACTCTTTTAGATGTAGGTATGATCGATGAGGATTTTGGTGATGCAAATGCTAGTGATGATGACATCCATGATGAAATGTGTGAGTGTGATGATTGTATCTAATGATAGACACAATGATCTTTTGATAAACAATCTTATTTAAATTTTATTTTATTTAGATTTGGGGGCATGTTGCCCAAGAGAATAACTTGGTTTTAAGAACTTAATTACTTTATTACTATTACTTATAATGGTTCGAGAATTATTATACTTTAGGGAAAATTTCACCCACCCCCCTTGAACTTTACTTTTAATTCACTCAACCCCAAACCTTCTCCATAATTTCACTGACACCCAATATAGTTAAGTAATTAACAGAAAAATATAAAAATCTATTTTACCCTCATTATACGAAACATAGTTTTATCATTAAATAATAAATAAATAAAAAAAACTACCATTTCCTTTTTACCCGAGCTGAAACAGAGTTTCCCCACATCCGAGAAAAGAGAATGGTGATTTTCCACTCGTTTTCCTTTCTCTCTGACTCTCCCCCTGTACCCCTTATTCTTTCTCCTCTGCTCTTTGTCCGACTCTCCCTCAATCTCTGACCAAACCAAGTTTAGATTGCAGAAGTATCACTTTGTTAATCCTGCTTTGTGACCTGCTCTGAGGTATGCCGCTGTACAGGTCCTCTAGTTTGGTTCTCGCCGGAGAGGGCAAAGACGATACCTTCTACGGCATCTTGATAATCTGAAGCACTTAAAGAGTTTATAAATTTGAGGGAAAAACATTCGTGGCAATAGACCGATATGGTCGTGTAAATAGTTCTTCTTATTTATCTTATACAACTCAAACGTATATGTTCTTAATTACAATTTTAGAATCTACTAATCACGCGCAGATGGGGAAAGAAAGATTAAATAACTAATTCATGAAATAATCTATTAAATGCTCTATTTTGATTTTCTCAAAATTTCTTTTCCCAGGAGCCAGATAGAGCCCTGAAGTAGAGGAATCTGGATTTTTAGACAATATTTTAGGATTTTTTTTATGGGTGAAATTGAAACCATGGAATTTGAGAGAACAAAGATTTCACTTCCAAATCATGAGCTCATAACTTTATGGGGAAAGGCTTTTCTTGTTTCGAATGTCTTTTATGGCTCTCATATAATTAATCCAACAGAACATGTCTCCCATCTCCATGGATTTTTCTTATTTCAACTGCGCAAATCCTCTAGTTTAGTTTTTGCCAAAGATGATAGGTACGATACTTTTGTGGCAATTTGATAATCTGAAGCACCTAAAATGTTAATAAATTTGAGGGAAAAAGAATTCGTGGGAGGGGATGAGATCTGAAGAGTGCGATTTCTTGGTTTAATTTTTCTCAATTTTTTCATATGGCTATGCCAACCATGGATGGCTTACCACTGTCAATTGGCCCTGCAACAGCAGCCTAGCCGTAGAGGTTATGTGATTTTTCATGCTTCTCCTATAAAAACCCTTCGTTTTGTTACACTCATAGTTTTCTAATGTATGGAATTACAGGCGGAGGTCCATTCTATTAGCTTAATACGGGAAGGGGAGACAATAAATTCTGTGAGATTGCCTCTTACGAGCTTCCTTCTCCCGACACCAGCACCTCCTTTATCCATGAATCATTCTCGGGATCCAATAAATGGAAAATCGAAGAACAAAGATAAACAGGAACTTTAATAGAATAAAATTTTGTAAATTTGTTTCTTGGGAAGGGATAAAGGGAATAGTAAAGTACTATTGTTTGAAGGGTAATTTTGGCATTATATAATTTTTAACCATGCTACCTCATCACTTAACAGATCAAATTATTAAGTTTGGACCTGTGTGATACATATTTCACATTTGTGGGGGGTTGGGTGAAATTAAAGGTAAGGTTTGGGGTTGAGTGAATTAAAGGTAAAGTTCAAGGGGGTGGGTGAAATTTTCCCTATAATTTATCATTTGATTATCAGCTACTGTGGTTTGATTAATTAGTCATCTACTAAACTCTGGATCTGTGATCATTTATGTTCTGGTGGTGTTGGACTTTATTATTAATTGTTGTGATGGTAGGGTTTAATAGTTCGCATACCATATTCTATGATCTTGGAAGGGGATTTCCAATGCCCTTAATTAGGATGTGGAGATCTCGTTACATACCATAGTACCGATACGTCGGGAATGAGGTGTGATAGAAATTGGTAAGAGAGCATAAATGTTCCACGTTTACTACTGAACCCTAACATACATACACACCACAGAAATATTAAGCTAAATTAGGAAGCATAAAACACTAGTCCTCAGCATAGACTCTAGTCGTAGTCCTCAGCATAGACTCTAGTCGTAGTCCTCAGCATAGACTCTAGTCAACCAGGCTATCTGAGTCTGGGTCGTCTATAGACTAGCTGTGAGACCGGCTATCCTCTGATCAGTCGCGCGCTGCACCTCTAGGAGCTCTCCCATCCTCTCGTCTAATGCGTGTTGAGCAACCAACAGCTCATCCATCCTCAGATCAGATCTGCGCTGAGCATCCCTGATCTCCTGCAGCATCTCCATCATGGCTGAAGGTGGAAGTGAAGGATCAGCCGAATGGGAAGGACCAGCCTCAGGTGCAGGAGCCGCCGCAGAAGAAGTACCAACTCCAGCCGCATGTGTAGGTGAAGGCGGTGGTATCGAGTCAACGTCCATATACATACGATCATCATCGTCGACTGGATCGACCCGAGCTCTAGCAGCAGCCGCAGTAGCCTCAGCATCAGCCATCTCGACCCGAGTGTGAGGGCGCACCATCACGTTCCTCTCCTCATCACTAACCTCAGCATCTCGCAGTCCCATCTTGCAGATAGCCTCCCAATCTAGAGGCGACGAGAAGGTCTTCTCCTGGATCTTCTCATCTACCAGATCCACCCCCAGACGGGTCAGTAGCACTGTAATCATGAGTCCATAAGGTAGATTACCCCTATGATCGGACAATGTAGCACTAATCATTGTCCGCATGATGATGTATGGAAGACAAACCGGCTGTCGAGTGCATATACTGTATATCAGGAACTGGGTCAGCTGAGACACCCACTCATAGTGCCCACTCTGCGGGATCAGATTAACTTGGATAATCTTACAGAAGACCCGTGGAGCTAGACGTAGATAACAAGCTCTCATATGCCAACGATCTGGACGGAGCAGCTGGTTGTCGATCTCTGCTCTCATCTCCATCTCAACAAATTGTGGCTCTCCCGGCGCACAGTACACCATGGGGCCATCATAGGGAATGCCCAACAGATCGGCCAGCTGCCGATAATCAAAGGAAATGTGCACCCCCTTGACGTAACTGGTGATGCGCAACTCCTGGCCATGATCAACGTCGTTGTAATTCCCCACCACCTGGAGATTACAATAGAACTGGCGCACCAAATCTGGACACGTGCACGCGTCGTATGTGATGACAGGGAGCCACCCCATATCACCAAAAGCTCCCTCTACATTGAACAAGGCTAGCTCAGCCAAGTTCACCATGCGACCCCCTTCCACTTTCTTACGGGCATAGTCAGCATACTGTGCCTCAGCCTCATTCGAACGGAAGCGAAATGGATCATGCACTCTGGGTACTTTGGTACGGGCCATAGTATCTGCAAAATAAGAAAGAAAAAGGAAACAAGGAGTTAGCAGGATAAAAATCCAAAATTTGATTTAATAACGACGTAGGTCGACCATAAAACCCCATTTCTCACCATATAAGTGGGTATGAGAACTTACGTAGGTTTAAAACATGTCCTACAACCCACATACAGTAGGAAATTTTAACTGACGAAGCTCAATTTGAAGAAATTCAAGAAAAATAAAAAATGTCGACAAATTAGGGCAAAAAGAGAAAATTTCAAGTTTCTCGATAACCAACCGATGAAACTCAAAAATTTTTGAGGGCTTTCGTTCCTTGGACAATTCGACTGGATCCATCGACCCTCGAATCGACCCTCCCATTGACCCTCGGCTCTCGGGAACCTGACAGAAAACTAAGGGTTGGAACTGAGGGTCGGACACCCATCGACCCTCGCATCGACCCTCAGCTCTCGATAATCTATCAAGAAACTAAGGGTCGGACACCGAGGGTCGGATACCCATCGACCCTCGCATCAACCCTCAGCTCTCGGGAAGAACAGGTCATTCCCAGGGTCGAAAACCAAGGGTCGGACATACCAGCGACCCTCACCGTCAACCCTACATAGAAAAGACAGCATTTTTTTTTATAGAAATGAGCTACAATTGGAATTGATTATTGGTTAGCGTGCCTACATGAAATATAAATGACTTTTCACCTATTTTGATGATTTTCAGGTACCACCAATCACAGAAAAGAATTATGTCTGGATGTAGGGTGACCCGATAGACCCGAAACGCAGTCCCACCACTACCACCCGTGGAGGAGACTAGTCAAGAGAATAATTACGCACCGGAAAATCCAGAACCGGCAAACCCTACAAATTTGCCACCTCCACTACCAGAGCTAACAACGTGGTGATGAATCTGGCACAGCAGCTGCAGCAGATGCAACACGCACAGGCTCAGATGCAGGTTGCCATGGGAATTATGTTTCAAGCCACTCAGGCTGCACCCATGCACACTGGACAAGCCAGTGCAGCCCCGGTGGGTAACCACCCAGCTCATCAGACCCCTCAACAACCGGCTGCACCGATTCCAGTGTAGGCTCCAGAAGCAGCTTAACCACCAGTATCCACCTTATATGTTTGGGGCAAACCTCTAAAATCAGCTGGACCACTCTCGACTAGTGGAGCGATTTTTGAAGATGAAACCTAGAGAATTCAACAGCAAGCCGTCTGATCCATTGTGGCCAGCACACTGGATAGACGAGATGGAAAGAAACTTCCTCATGATGACTATTACAGAAGAAGAGAAAGTACTATGTGCCACCTTCATGCTCAAGGGCGACGCACACCATTGGTGGAAATCCACGAAGACATATTTACTGACCAAGCATGCCCTACTGACTTGGGCTACATATAAAGAAGCATTCTTCGAGAAATATTTTTCACAAAGCTTCAGAGATTCAATGGAGAAGGAGTTCCTGAGTCTTTATCAGGGACAGATGTCAGTGGATGCGTATCAATAGCGTTATGAAGAGCTGTTTTTCTTCGCACCACTGAGTATGCAAGAAGAATAAACCAAAACCCGTAGGTTTGTCACGAGACTAAGAGGAAGCATCAGAGAAAATGTTCTGGGCTTAGAGAAGAAAATTTACAATGAAGCTGTCCAGATTGCTCGAGTGATTGAATCGAGCCAGAAGGAGAGTTACCTTACTCAGAACAAAGGCATCAAGAGACCAGCCGGAAACTCCTACAACGGAGGAAATAACAGGACGTATAAGCCTTTCCGTCCTCAGAATTTTAATGCTGCAACCAAGACTACCCCAGCAGCCCAACCTCAGCCAAAGCCAAATTCTGAAGCCCCGAAGTGTTTTAACTGAAACCAACTGGGACATATGGCAAGGGAGTGCCCTAATCCCAAAAAACAATTCCATCAGGGACGTGTATATACTGTTACGTCCGAGGATGCGGCCGCATCACCCGATGTGGTCACAGGTATGACTGAAACTTTTAAAGTTGTAATTACATTAAATGAGCATGTAGACTTAGTAAAGATAAATCACAGGTATGGTACCTATAAATGGCGTACCCGCCAGAGTACTCTTCGATTCCGGAGCTACTCATTCATTCATATCTGTGTCATTTGAAAAGAAGACCAAATTATCCATCCAAATATTAGACTACAAATTACTTATACGGTCACCGATGGGGTTAGAAGTGGAACTAGAGAAAGGTTATGGACCATGTCCAGTTCTCATTGGAGAGAAGACGTTAGATGCAACTTTGATACAACTTGAGATGGCAGAATTTGATGTCATCTTGGGAATGGACTGGTTAGCTCGGCATTCTGCAAACCTACTATGCGCCGAAAAGAAGCTAACATTCAAAGACAAAGAAGGAGCAGAATTCAGTTTCTCGAGAACCAAACTTCCCCGGAGACGCAAGCTCATACTTTCAGCACTAAAGGCTAAGAAGTGCCTTGACAAGGGAGCAATCGGATATCTAGTATCAGTGGTCGACCTAACCCAGGAAGCGCCACGAATGGAAGATATTGATGTCATGTGGGACTACCCTGACGTATTTCCAGAGGAATTACCCGGGTTACCACCCGACCGGGCCACGAAGTTTGTAATAGATCTGATACCTGGAGCCGCACCCTTATCAAAAGCACCTTATAGAATGGCTCCTACGGAACTGAAGGAACTGAAGGTGCAATTACAAGAACTACTGGACAAGGGTTATATTCGACCCAGTATATCTCCATGGGGGGCACCGGTGTTGTTCGTAAAGAAGAAGGATGGTAGCGTTCGATTATGTATCGACTATCGTGAGTTGAATAAACTGACAATCAAGAATCGATATCCACTACCTCCGATAGATGACTTGTTCGATCAGTTACAAGGAGTAAGAGTATTTTTTAAGATCGATCTTCGATCAGGCTACCATCAGCTGAAGATTAAAGAAAGTGATATTCCAAAGACAGCATTCAGGACCAGATATGGGCATTATGAATTTTTGGTGATGTCTTTCAGATTAAATAATGCACCGGCAACGTTCATGGAACTTATGAACCGATTTTTCCACGATATGTTGGATACATCGGTTATAGTATTCATTGATGATATATTGGTATACTCTAAGGACAAGGAAACCCATATCAAGAACCTAAACGCAGCCCTACAACGTTTAAGGAAAGAGAAGCTATATGCCAAATTTTCAAAGTGCGAGTTTTGGCTAAGTGAAGTCGCATTCCTAGGCCATCTAATATCCGTTGAAGGAATCAAAGTGGATCCGAGCAAGATCGAGGCTATTGTATAGTGGGAAGCACCAAAGAGCGTTTCGAAAATCAGAAGTTTTCTGGGTCTAGCTGGTTATTATCAGAGATTCGTAGAAGACTATTCTCGGATGGCCATACCTCTCCCCAGTTTGACTAAGAAAGGTGAAAAGTTTGTGTGGACTGATAAATGTGAGCAGAATTTCCATACACTGATGACCAGATTGATATCCGCTTCAAATTTTGACTATTCCTATTCCAGGACAGACGTTTACCTTATACACCGATGCGTCGGGATTGGGATTAGGATGTGTGCTTATGCAAGGAGAGCAAGTAATTTCTTATGCTTCAAGACAGTTAAAGGTTCATGAGAAAAATTACCCCACTCATGATCTGGAACTAGCGGCAGTAGTACATGCTGTCAAGATATGGAGACATTACTTATACGGAGAGAAATTCTAGATTAAGTCGGACCATAAAAGTCTTACTTATCTATTTAATCAGAAAGAGTTGAATATGAGACAAAGAAGATGGCTGGAATTATTGAAAGACTATGATTGTGATATCCAGTATCATCCGGGAAAAGCGAACGTAGTAGCGGATGCTTTAAGCAGAAAAGCAATGATAAAATCACAAGGAGAAGTTAGCACGACTACAGCAATGTGTACCACCGGAATGGTATTCAATTACGGCAACGAGCAGTATGTGATATATACACCGGATGAATCAGCTAACCAAGGGTTTATTCATCGGTTTTCAAATATGTTCGCGACATTGAAGATTATACCGGATATAGTGGATGAAGTAAAGACAGCTATCAAAGCAGATCCTTATCTGAGAACAGTACAAGAAGATATTGAGAAAGGTAGGACTAACCCTGAGTTCACCTTGGATGACGAGAAAGTATTGAAATACAAAGGAAGAATATGTATACCTGAAACAGAAAGTATGGACATTAGACACCGACTGATGAAAGAAGCCCATACCACCATCTATTCGATACATCCTGGAAGTACAAAAATGTATCATGATCTAAAGAATTATATTGGTCGAGGGGAATGAAAGCAGATGTAGCCAAGTTCATGTCTCAATGCCTAAATTATCAGAAAGTAAAGGCTGATCGACAAAGACCCACTGGACTGTTACAGCCATTATCGGAACCAGCATGGAAATGGGACTGCATCACTATGGACTTCGTCACGGGACTACCATTGACTCCTCGAGTAGTTGACGTAGTTTGGGTGATTGTTGACCGTCTGACCAAAACAGCTCGCTTCATACCTATACGACCTCAGTATACACTGGAAAGGTTATCAAAGCTGTATGTGGATAATATTGTTCGGTTACACGGTGTATTAGAAAGCATTTTGTCTGATAGAGATCCACGATTTACTTCCAAGTTTTGGGAAGGATTGCAAAAGGCTATGGGTACAACGCTGAAGTTCAGTACTGCATTCCACCCACAGACAGATGGACAGTCAGAACGTACAATTCAGATTCTAGAAGATATCTTACGAGCATGCATAATTGATTTCAAGGGATCATGGGACGAAAGATTACCACTGATTGAGTTCGCTTATAACAACAGCTATCAGGCTACTATACAGATCTTTCCACTATCTCTTGACTGTTTACATTGGGAATTTGACTTAGGCATCGGAGTGTACCCGGGGCTGAGGTGCCCCACTCCTTTCTCTCATCTCTGTGATTGTAGGTAATTCCGAGCGCGGATCGGCAGGCAATTTCCAATCGTAACACACCCTATGAAGCACTGTATGGTAGAAAGTGTCAAACTCCTTTGTTTTGGAACAAAGTTGGAGAGCGTAGTGTTGTTGAATCAGAGTTTGTTGAAGAGACATGTCGAGTGGTCAACATCATCAAGGAAAGAGTTCGAACAGCTTAGAACCGTTAGAAGCAATATGCGGTCAATCGACGAAGTGATCTTGAATTTTCCATAGGTGATAAAGTATTTTTGAAAATATCTCCTATGCACGGTTTGAAAAGGTTTAAACAAAAGGGAAAGCTATGACCTAGATATATTGGACCTTACGAGATTCTGGCAAGGCGTGGAAAGGTAGCATATCACTTAGGATTACCACCATCAATGTCTAGTGTACATGATGTATTCCATGTCTCATAACTGAAGAAGTATGTTAGAGATCCAACACACATGTTAACAATGGATCCACCAGATTTAACTGAAGACTTGACATTTAAAGTGGTACCTTTTGAAATCACTAGCCATAAGGAGGGGAGAGATGTGAAATCCGAACTCCACTAACATGGTCTAATCGTGTCGTGTCAGGTCTTCCCATCATTGTTGGACTAAGTAGACCGACCGTGTGAAGATGGATCACAAAACCAGGTATGAATCAAGTTAAAATCCTTAAAAGTGTACGTAGGGTCACATACTTGGGTAGGTACGGTCGACCATATGGAAAGAAACAAAGGTCACTGATCAATGACCTTATTGTCGATGTTTTCGACCCTACGATTGATGAATTCTACGACCATAGGCCATCGACTGTGAGACCCCAGACCAGACTCCGAGTTGGAAACTTTTCTAATTTAAGGTGGATTTCTTTCCTAACATTGGAGAAATCTATATGGAGAATTATTCTCTATATAATGGACGTCCCACTTTTTTCACTCTTCTAGAACAATAGTAAACCCTAGAGGAAGAAAAGGAAAGGAAGGAGAAGAAGAGAAGACTTAGGAGAAGGTTTTGCTGAGAAGGTTTTAGCTCTCTACCATAGGTAAAGGTATGAAGCTAATCCCAGAAGATATAAATTCTATGTAATAAGGCTTTTATGGGGGATTGGAGATGTCACTAGTATGATCCATGTGATTCCTTGAGTAAATCTTAAGGCTAATCAAGAGGGGTGAGTTTGGTGAAAATGGTTGATGAGAAACTACTAATGATGACCATTGGATAACCATAGTATGAACCCAAGAGAAAAGCCGAGGAGTTGTCCCAAGAAGAACTTGAGCTGAATGTAATTGGGGACCAGAAGTCTTAAGGTCGCAGCTACGGTCGACCATGACATGGCCAGCAAGACCAGAGGATTGATCATAGGCATTCGGGAAGATTTTAGAAACCATATGGTCGCAGCTATGGTCTTACCATATGCGACCGTAGGGTATCGACCAAAGGTAGTAAGATCGACACAGTATGAGACCATAGGACCAATCAGATACATATCAGTGCTCTATTTTGATTTTCAACTACTCTAACATATTACATATGAACCCTAACTTAAATTCATAAAACTTTTAGGTTATTAAATCAATTCAAAGAGAATTACAAGGCTTGGAAGGAGATCAGGTTTTACTAACAGGTGATGAAACAAAACTTAATGTAATTGGATACAAACTATTTATTTGTTTGAGTCCAATGCCACGATTGATTATATTCTTGTATGTTTGTAATGTGCATCTCACATGTCATCCAATATTCCTACTATTACTGCTCATTCATATTTATTTCTATCTATTTATATATGATGATGATGATGATGCTAGGAATAGGCATGTGATTACGTGTGTGTGGTTAGTGTGCTTGATGCAAGTTGAGCATCAGGGGGAGGACGTGGCATTGTGGTCTTGACCTGGTCACTAGACTCTAGCTCTATCTCTACTCAAGTCTTGTTCTTTGACATCGTCGTGTCACCATTACCTTAATAGAACTATTTTGTCATAGGACATCAGGGGAGGTGGTCTCGGATCGTGTAGTCTTCGACTCTATCGGGGGGCCTTTGCTATATTTCAAAGGATGTATTGTGGGAAGCTGGGGTGAGGCCTTGGATACACTGGATGACATTTATGATTGGTTAGTTGCGAGCCCAGTTTGTAAGCCCTCGACAATAGGGTCTTACGTGTTGGTATGGGTAGGGCATCAGGGGAAGTGTTGGCGGTGTTTGATCTGGACACTTTATGTCACACCCCAATTCTGCACTATTCAGAATGGTGTGATGAACCGGTAGCAAACCAACGGTTCAACCAGGATCTCGAGTAGGCTATATTCGTGTTATCTAAACTCCATATATCCACATTCATAATCAGAGTAAATACATAATAGCGGAAGTCTTATAATAAAATGAACTGAGAAATCTAGATGTGATAAACATATTTAAGTAGAAAATTATTCTTTTTCAATTAAGACATAAATAAATATCCATTACATGTCTTTACAAAATCCAAATAACTAAAACAAAATCTAATTGAATACTCATGAGTTGCACTCGCAAGAGGAGTCATGCGTATCCACTTCGTCTTCAACTAACATCGCCGCTATGTGCCTGTACACTGGAACATTGACATAATCTTCGACGGTAGTTCCTGCATCATTAACTAAAAATATTCGACGTCGAGGGGTGAGCACACATCATGGCTCAGTGAGCAAACAAAACAATGCAACAATACATATGCATGCACTCAATTCATATATTTGGTCTGGTTTAAAGTTTGCAATATGCAATAAAAAGGTTTGGTGGCAAAAGGTCAATGTTTGTTGACCCCTTCTCTACACACAAGTGTGTGATGCCGCCCAAAGGTAACGTTTATTGTCGACTCACATGCTCCCAATTCTTGAAATTGTACAACAAAGGTTAACGTTTATTGCTGTACAGTGCCATACCAACACGTAAGCCCCTGCTGGCGAGGGCTTGCAAACTGGACTCGCAACTAACCAATCCTAATGCCAAACAGTGTATCCAAGGCCTCACCCCAGCATCCCTCAGAACATCCACAGAGATAGAGCTAAGGCCCCCCGTTAGAGTCAGAGACTACAAGGACCGAGACCACCTCCCCTGATACTCTACGACGTAATAGTTCTGCTAAAGTAATGGCGATACGACGATGCTAATGCAGAAGAGTTGAGTTAGAGATAGAGCTAGAGTGCTGAGGCCCAGCCTATGACACCCCCTGATACTCGCTCGCATAAAGTACACCAACCACACACATACATTCACATGCCTATTCCTATCATCATAATTATCATCATGTTATAAACAATAAAGTAAATATGCATGAACAAATAATAGAAATATTGGATTACATGTTGTATGCACATTACAAGCATATTCGCATAGAATCAAGCATAGCATTGGACTCAAGAAATAAAACAGTTTGTTATTAACCAATTAGTTAAGTGTCTTGTTTCCTCACTTTAACTTGATCGTAAGTCCTCTTTCAAGTTTTAAGAATCACCTTTATATTGATATTATATCACTAAAAAACCTAACCAAGTCTATAGAATTTAATTAGAATTAATTCTTATTTTTAAAACCATGCTGTTAACTGGGGGGCGATCCTAGGGTCGGAGTTTGATCGACCCTGGGTGCGACCACCCCTATTCTGGACTCCCCGAACACTGGGGGTCGATGCTCAGGGTCATGTAGGGTTGATTGGCCATCGACCCCCCATGCGACCCCCTGTGGGTTTTGTCAATTTTTCTTCCTTCAGTCCATTCTTCGTGTTTGGGGTCCTATGGCCTGCTCCTACAGTCCATTCCACACATGTTTTATGGCCTAGAACCATGATTCATTTACCTATATGGCTTTCATGATTTCCCCCATGGTTTTCCATGAAAACCTAACCATGGGTTAATGGTTTGGGTTTTTTCAAGATCATACCCTCTTCATTACCTACACCAAGTGTCACACCCCAATTCTGATCCAACTAGAATGGTGTGAGTGAACCGCCATTGAACCAACGGTTCACACCAGGATCTCGAATAGGCCGTGTCCACCCATACAAACCATTGCACATAACCACAATCAGAATATAAATATACAGCGGAAGACTTTAAATAGAATGAACTGAGTACCAATTGATAAATTAGATAAAATATCTAATTATTCAAATTCAAACATAAAATATAATATCTTTTACATATCTTAATATCAACCAAAAATAATTGAAACAACTAAATAAAAATCCCATCAAAGGTACATGCAGAAAGGGCACTCGCATGAAGCGTCATGCTCGTCCTCTCCTGCCTGCACACTCAAATCAGCAACGTCACCATATGCCGGAGCGTTTACATAGTCGTCCACAGTGTAACCTGCACCAACATCTAAAACAATGTGTACACAAAGGGTGAGCTCACAACTTAGCTCAGTAAGACAATCAGACAGTTTCACAATATTATGCATGAATAATAATCATTTTATGCTGTGGTCTGGTTTTAAGTTTACAATGTGCTATAGAAAGGTTTGGTGGCCCCCGGACCTCTATACACGAGTGTGTCGGACCTCATGGATCACACCCCCATTGGCTCACATGCACCCATCATGGAATAGAGATAGAGCAAAGATACCCACGTACCTCCCCTGATACTCTACCCATACCAGTACCTAAGCCCCTACTGGCCAGGGCTCGCAAACTGGGCTCGCAACTAACCAATCCTATATGTCATCAATGTACGCTCTATCCCAGCACAGCCGTCAACGGCATAGAGATAGTGCTAAGGCATTCCCACACCTCCCCTGATGCCCTATCCGCAACTAACCCACTAGGATAGAAACATTACGCAGGTAGACCCTACCCCAACATAACTCCCTACGGCATAGAGATTGAGCTAAAGCATCGTGGACAAGCCAGCGTCGACTTGGAGACCACAGTGCCACATAACCATGGTCAGACCAACATCAATATCGGAGACCACCGTACCACGACCTTCCCTTGATGCCCCACCCGTACCAAGCCTGTTAAGACAGAATACTACAAAAGGTGCTAGTGTGAGGAGCGATCCCAGGCCCATGCCCCACTCTACACATTAACGAAAACAATCACATGCTTAACAATCACATTCTTATCCATGCATGAACAATAATAATAACTGAAAGTAAAGGATAGCATGTGAATATGCACAAACATCACATCATAGATATTCATGTGATTAATAACAACTTACTGTCCATTAATTATTAGGTTTAGGTCAGATTCCCTTACCTGACGCTCGTTCGATAACTTGCTCCACGTCGCAAGATCCAAACGATATGTCACAAAGTCCTACAATATTATTAGGGTCTCATTAGAATATATTGTTTAGGATTTCATGTTGGTCAGAAACCAATATGGTTACAAAACACCCTCACAGAGCTGACCGGTGGCATGTACCGATCGCAGCTCTATGGGGAAGACTGGCGATCGGTATGGTCAGCCGGTCCCCACAGACCAGCCTCCCGAGGGATACCGGTGGCAACATACCAGTCGCACCATGTGCAACCGGTATAGTCGACCGGTATGTTTCCGGAAGACCATACATGGTTTTTCGACTGCCGTCGATCATCCTCCATGGATTTACAAGGTTTCTCCTATCCATTCTAAGTCTAAACTAGGAGTTAGAGTTATCCCAAACTCATTCAAGTCTTGTTTCAAAGAATATCATCTCGAAACTTGAATCTAGGGTTTGACGACAACTTAGGGTTTATTGGCCAGATTAGTGTTTTAGATCAATACCTACTTTGCATGGTATTGATCCACCCAGACAACTAACATAGGGTAAGAAGATTGATTCAAACACTTACCGTTGACTGGCGTAGCGTGAGCATCGTTGAACGATAATGGCGGCACCTTCTTCTTCTTCCTAGCTCCTTCTCCTTTCCAACCTCTTTCTCTTCTCTAGGGTTTGTGAGAGATAATGAAAATGATTTGAGGAGGTTTAAGGGTGTATTTATAGGCTAGAATTAGGGTTTAGTAACCTATTAGGATTATGAAAGTCTTAGGATTCGAAATCAGGAAAGTGGGACCCTCAGAAGTCAATTTCTGGATTTCCACACTTAGCTGCACAAACCTGACCGGTCGACCGATACCAAGACCGGTACCATCGACCGGTCAACATAAAATTATGTTGATTCGATCATCTTTGGTCCGATTTCATACCTGTTTGTCATCTTCTCGTCCCGTCTGACCCGGTGATGATCAAAAGACCTGTCACGACACAAAACCAAGGTTTAGACCGGGTTTACAGATTACGGGTCTTACAACTCCCCCACCCTTAAAAGAAATTTCGTCCTGAAATTTACATGTAGGTTTCACAACTCCCCCACCCTTAAAAGAAATTTTGGCCCCGAAATTTGAACATACCTTGATCATTGAAAAAGTTAGGGTACTCCTTCCTCATTGCGCTCTCCTCTTCCCAAGTAATTTCCTCCACATTTTGGATTCTCCAATGCACCTTTACATAATGGATATCCTTGGTTCGAAGTTGCTGAACTCTTTGACTTGAGAGCATCATAGGCACCACTTCGAATGTTAAGTCTTCAGTCAAGTCTGGGGGTTCAGCGGTCAAGATGTGCGATGGATCTCTGACATACTTCTTCAGTAATGATACGTGGAACACATTATGTACACTGGACATACATGGTGGTAGAGCCAATTGATATGCTACATTACCACGTCGGGTCAATATCTCATACGGTCCCACATTCCTGGGGCAAAGCTTTCCCTTCGTACCAAACCGTTTTAGACCTCGCACCGGTGATACCTTCAAGAATACCTTATCACCCACTGCAAACTCCAGATCTCAACGTTGATTATCCGCATAGTGCTTCTGTCGAACTTGAGCTGTCTTTACTCTCTCCTTGATCTGATCAATCACTTGGCAAGTTTCTTCAACAAACTCTGGTCCTACAATTCTTCTTTCCCTCACTTCGTTCCATAACAGAGGTGTACAACACTTCTTCCCATAGAGTGCTTCGTATGGGGCCATCTGAATTGTAGCTTGATAACTGTTGTTGTAAGCGAACTCGATAAGTGATAGCTTCTCATCCCAAGCTCCCTTGAAATCTATTGCACAAGCTTGGAGCATATCTTCCAAAATTTGAATAGTTCGCTCTGGCTGTCCGTCCGTCTGAGGGTGGAAAGCTGTGCTGAACTTCAACTTGGTTCCCATAGCTTTCTGTAATCTTTCCTAGAACTTTGATGTAAAATGGGGATCTCTGTCAGATACTATACTCTCTGGAATGCCATGAAGTCTAACTATATTATCAACATATAACTTGGCCAGTTTCTCCATGGTATACTGAGGTATGATCGCAATAAATTGAACTATCTTGGTGAGTCGGTCAACTATAACCCAAACTGCATCCACTGACCTTGGTGTCAAAGGTAGGCCAGTGACAAAATCGATAGTAATACAATCCCACTTCCAAGCAGGTTCTGGTAATGGCTGTAGTAAACCTGCAGGTCTCTGCCTTTCCGCTTTAACTTGTTGACAATTCAGACACTGGAACACGAAACGAGCTATATCTGCTTTCATACCCCTCCACCAATATAGTCTTCTTAGATCATGGTACATTTTGGTACTTCCTGGATGTACCGAATATGGGGTGTAATGAGCTTCAGTCATAACTTGGTCTCTGATATCGCAGTCTTCGCTCTTAGGTATACATAACCATCCACGATACCTGAGTACCTTGTCTGAATCCAAGGTAAAGTCAGGATTGCTTGTACCCTTCTCTAAGTCTTCTTGCACTGTCTTGAGATGAGGATCCTGTAGGATTGCTACCTTGACTTCATCAACTAGATCTGGTGAGATCTTCAAAGCTGTGAACATCATGGTGAACTTATGAATTAAGCCTTGCTCGACTGGATCTTCTGCAGTTTCAATTATATACTCTTCATCACCTTCGATTGAACTTGAAGCTGCGGCACATAATGCAGAATTTGTACTTGGTCCAGCCTCAGGTTTCGATGCCCACTTTCTGCTTAAGGCGTCGGCCACCACATTTGCTTTACCCGGATGGTACTGGATGTCACAATCATAATCTTTCAATAATTCCAGCCATCTCCTCTGTCTCATATTCAGATCCTTCTGAGTGAAAAGATAAGTTAAGCTCTTGTGATCAAACTTGATCTGAAACTTCTCACCGTACAAGTAGTGTCTCCAAGTCTTGATTGCATGTATAACCGCTGCTAGCTCCAAATCATGCGTAGGATAGTTCTTCTCATGCTCCTTTAACTGCCTTGATGCGTAAGCAATCACCTGTTCTCCTTGCATCAATACACACCCAATACCCAACCCTGAAGCATCTGTGTATAAAGTAAATGGTACGCTTGGTTCTGGGATCGTCAAGATAGGTGCAGAGACTAGTCTTGACTTCAAAGTCTGAAAGCACTTCTCACACTCATCTGTCCATATAAATTTCTCTCCCTTCTTGATCAATCTGGTGAGTGGAACAGCAATCCTGGAGTAATCTTCCACGAATCTTCTATAATAACCAGCCAGCCCAAGGAAACTACGAATTTTCGCAACAGATTTTGGTGCTTCGCATCCTACTATAGCAACTATCTTGCTTGGATCAACCTTGATACCGTCTTCAGATACAACTTGGCCCAAGAAAGCCACATCCTTCAGCCAAAACTCACACTTCTTGAACTTAGCATAAAGCTTCTCTTGTCTCAACCGTTGTAGGGCTGCCCTCAAGTGTGTTGTATGAGTCTCCATGTCCTTAGAGTAGATCAATATGTCATCGATGAATACGATGACCGAAGTGTCCAGCATATCATGGAACACTCGGTTCATCAGTTCCATAAACGACGCTGGAGCATTGGTCAACCCGAAAGACATAACTAGAAACTCATAATGCCCATACCTCGTCCTAAAAGCAGTCTTCGGAATATCTCCGGCCTTGATCTTCAGTTGGTGATACCCCGATTGGAGATCAATCTTCGAGAAAACATTTGCACCCTGCAGCTGATCGAACAAATCATCGATCCTAGGCAAAGGATACCGATTCTTGATCGTTAACTTGTTCAGTTCACGGTAGTCAATACACAGCCTTACACTTCCATCCTTCTTCTTGACGAATAATATCGGTGCTCCCCAAGGTGATATGCTAGGTCGTATGAAACCCTTATCCAATAATTCTTGTAACTGGGTCTTCAACTCCTTTAACTCGGTACGGGCCATTCTATATGGTGCTTTGGACACCGGCGCCGAACCTGGCATAAGGTCTATTACAAACTCTGTAGCCCTGTCCGATGGTAGACCTGGAAGCTCCTCTGGAAATACATCTGGGAACTCCCGAACCACATCTATATCTTCCATCTTGAGTGACTCTGCTGTGAGATCAACTACCAATACTAGGTACCCTACTCCCCCCTTCTCTAAGCATCTCTTAGCTTTTAGGGCGGAGAGAATCAGCTTTCGGTTCCTAGATAGCCTGATCCCAGTGAAGCTATACACCTTCCCCTTTTTGTCAGTAAGCACAAGCTTCCTTTCACCCCATAATAGGATGGTCGAATGATGGCCTAGCCAATCCATTCCCAAAATGACATCAAAGTCTGCCATCTCACGTAGTACTTGGCTTGCTTCTAAGTCTCGGCCCTCAATACATACAGTACATGGTCCATAATATTCGGTCAAAGCCACTTCGACTCCTAGTGGAGAGCGAACTATCAAGCTTGGGTTCAAGTGCTTGATTGGTAACTCCATTCGCTTCCCAAAAGAAATCAAAACAAAGGAGTGCGTGGCCCCAGAGTCAAATAGTACTCTGGCAGGTAAACCAGCTACATTTACAATTCTTGGAATTTTTTATCATCCCTTAGTTCTATATGCGCATACACACAATGAAAATAGTAAGCCAAATAGTACGGGGTAGAGTCGTACCAGTGACCACATCAGGTGATGCAGTTGCCTCTTCAGTGGTGACCACATAAGCTCATCCTTGCTGGGGAGGTTGCTTCTTAGGTAGAGTGCAGGTCCTTGCAATATGACCCATTTGCTGGCAGTTGAAACACTTGATATTTGGGTTGAATCCAGCATTCGGTGGCACAGGTGGTGCCGCATTGTTCCTTGCAGGCACTGCAGCGGTCTGAGCCCTGTATGGGCGGAAGGGTCTATTGTTACCACCACCCGAACTCTCACTAGCAGGTCTCTTCACTCCCCTATTCTGAGCAAAGAAGCTGTCCCTCTGACTGGACTCTATCACCCTCACAACCTGCATAGCCTCATTATAGATCTTCTTGTCCAGACCCAAGATGTGCTCTCTGATGCTTCCACGTAGTCCCATGGTGAACCTACGTGTCTTGGTCTCTTCCTCTTGCATACTTGTCGGTGCGAAGAAAAATAATTCCTCGTACCTCTGCTGGGAGGCATCCACAGTCGACTAGGACTGCTGCAAATTAAGGAACTCCTTCTCCATCTGATCTCTGAAACTCTTCGGAAAATATTTATCGAAGAAGGCAGCTTTAAACACTTCCCAACCCACCAGTGTATACTTAGTCTCCAGATATGCCCGTGTAGAATTCCACCAAGCATTTGCATCTTCTCTTAGCATGTGAGTGGAGTTTGCAGTGGGTGACAAGGTATTCTTGAAGGTATCACCGGTGCGAGGTCTGAAACGGTTTGGTAAGAAGGGGAAGCTATGCCCCAGCTATGTGGGACCATATGAGATATTGACCCGACGTGGTAATGTGGCATATCAATTGGCTCTACCACCATCTATGTCCAGTGTTCATAACGTGTTCCATGTATCATTACTGAAGAAGTATGTCAGAGATCCATCGCACATCTTGACCGCTGATCCCCCAGACTTGACTGAAGACTTAACTTTCGAAGTGGTGCCTGTAATGCTCTCAAGTCGGAAAGTTCAGCAACTTCGAACCAAGGATATCCATTATGTGAAGGTGCATTGGAGAAACCAAAATGTAGAGGAAATTACTTGGGAAGAAGAGAGCACGATGAGGAAGGAGTACCCTAACCTTTTTGACGATCAAGGTACGTTCAAATTTCGAGGCCAAAATTTCTTTTAACGATGGGGGAGTTGTGAAACCAACATGCAAATTTTGGGGACGAAATTTCTTTTAAGGGTAGGGGAGTTATAAGACCCGTACTCCGTAAACCTGGTCTAAACCTTGGTTTTGTGTCGTAGCAGGTCTTTCGATCATCACCGGGCCAGACGGGTCAAGCGGATGACAAACAGGTATGAAATCGGACCAAAGACGACCAAATAGTCATCATTTTATGTTGACCGGTCGATGGTACCGGTCTTGGTACCGGTCGACCGGTATGGCCTGCGCAGCTAAGTGCGGGGATCTGGAAATTGGTCTCTACAGGTCCCATTTTCCTGATTTCAAATCCTAGAAGTTTCCTAATCCTAGTAGGGTTACTAAACCCTAAATTTAGCCTATAAATACACCCTTAAGCCTCCTCAAATCCTTTCCATTGTCTCTCACAAACCCTAGATAAGAGAAAGAGGTTGGAAAGGAGAAGGAGCAAGAAAGAAGAAGAAGGTGCCGCCATTACCGTTCGACGACGCTCACGCTACGCCAATCAACGGTAAGTGTTTGAATCAATCTTCTTACCCTATGTTAGTTGTCTGGGTGGATCAATACCATGCAAAGTAGGTATTGATCTAAAACCCTAATCTGGCCAATAAACCCTAAGTTGCCGTGAAACCCTAGATTCGAGTTTCGAGATGATATTCTTTGAAACGAGACTTGAATTAGTTGGGGATAACTCTAACTCCAAGTTTAGACTTAGAATGGATAGGAGAAACCTTGGAAATCCATGGAGGATGATCGACGGCAGTCGAAAACCCATGTATGGTCTTTCGGAGACATACCGGTCGACTATACCGGTTGCACATGGTGCGACCGGTATGTTTCCACCAGTACCCTCGGGAGGCTGGTCTGTGGGGACCGGCTGACCATACCGGTCTCCAGACTTCCCCACAGAGCTACGACTGGTACATGCCACCGGTCAGCTTTGTGAGGGTGTTTTGTAACCGTGTTGGTTTCCGACCAACATGAAACCCTAAACAATATTTTCTAATGAGACCCTAATAATATTGTAGGACTTTGGGACATATCGTTTGGATCTTGCGACGTGGAGCAAGTTATCGAACGAGTGTCAGGTAAGGGAATCTGACCTAAACCTAATAATTAATGGACAGTAAGTTATTATTAATCACTTGAATATCTATGATGTGATGTTTGTGCATATTCACATGCCATCCTTTACTTTCAGTTATTATTATTGTTCATGCATTGTTAGGATGTGATTGATAAGCATGTGATTGTTTTTGTTAGTGTGTGGAGTGGGGCATGGGCCTGGGATTGCTCCTCACACTAGCACCTTTTGTAGTATTCTGTCTTAACATGCTTGGTACGGGTGGGGCATCAGGGGAAGGTCGTGGTACGGTGATCTCCGATGTTGATGCTGGCCTGGCCATGGTTATGTGGCACTGTGGTCTCCGAGTCGACGCTGGCTTGTCCACGATGCTTTAGCTCTATCTCTATGCCGTAGGGAGTTATGTTGGGATAGGGTCTACCCGCGTATTGTTTCTATCCTAGTGGGTTAGTTGCGGATAGGGCATAAGGGAAGGTGTGGGAATGCCTTAGCTCTTTCTTTATGCCGTAGACGACTGTGCTGAGATAAAGCGTACATTGATGACAGATAGGATTGGTTAGTTGTGAGCCCAGTTTGCTAGCCCTGGTCAGTAGGGGCTTAGGTACTGGTATGGGTAGAGTATTAGGGGAGGTACGTGGGTATCTTTGCTCTATCTCTATTCCATGATGGGTGCATGTGGGCCGATGTGGGTGTGAACCATGAGGTGCCACACACTTGTGTATAGAGGTGCGGGGGCCACCAAACCTTTCTATAGCACATTGCAAACTTAAAACCAGACCACAACATAAAATGATTGTTACTCATGCATAATATTGTGAAACTGTCTGATTGTCTTACTGAGCTAAGTTGTGAGCTCACCCTTTGTGTACACATTGTTTTAGATGTTGGTGCAGGTTACACTGTGGACGACTATGAATGCTCCGTCGTATGGTGACGCTGCTGCTTTGATTGTGCAGGCAGGAGAGGACGAGCGTGACGCTTCATGCGAGTGCCCTTTCTGCGTGTACCTTTGATGGGATTTTTATTTAGTTGTTTCAGTTATTTTTGGTTGATATTAAGAGATGTAAAAGATATTATATTTTATGTTTGAATTTAAATAATTAGATATTTTATCTAATTTATCAATAGGTACTCAGTTCATTCTATTTAAAGTCTTTCGCTGTATATTTATATTATGATTGTGGTTATGTGTAATTGTTTTTATGGGTGGACACGGCCTATTCGAGATCCTGGTGTGAACCGTTGGTTCAATGACGGTTCACTCACACCATTCTAATACCAAGTTGTCACACCCCAATTCTGATCCAACCAGAATGGTGTGACAACTTACCGTCCATTAATTATTAGGTTTAGGTCAGATTCCCTTACCTGACGCTCATTCGATAACTTGCTCCACGTCGCAAGATCCAAACGATATGTCACAAAGTCCTACAATATTATTAGGGTCTCATTAGAATATATTGTTTAGGGTTTCATGTTGGTCGGAAACCAACACGGTTACAAAACACCCTCATAGAGCTGACCGGTGGCATGTACCGGTCGCAGCTCTGTGGGGAAGACTGGCGACCGGTATGGTCAGCCGGTCCCCACAGACCAGCCTCCCGAGGGATACCGGTGGCAACATACCGGTCGCACCATGTGCAACCGGTATAGTCGACCTGTATGTCTTCGGAAGACCATACATGGGTTTTCAACTTCCGTCGATCATCCTCCATGGATTTCCAAGGTTTCTCCTATCCATTCTAAGTCTAAACTTGGAGTTAGAGTTATCCCCAACTCATTCAAGTCTCGTTTCAAAGAATATCATCTCGAAACTCGAATCTAGGGTTTGACGGCAACTTAGGGTTTATTGGCCAGATTAGGGTTTTAGATCAATACCTACTTTGCATGGGATTGATCCACCCACACAACTAACTTAGGGTAAGAAGATTGATTCAAACACTTACCATTGACTGGCATAGCGTGAGCGTCGTCGAATGGTAATGGCGGCACCTTGTTCTTCTTCCTATCTCCTTCTCCTTTCCAACCTCTTTCTCTTCTCTAGGGTTTGTGAGAGACAATGGAAATGATTTGAGGA
This sequence comes from Protea cynaroides, assembly GCA_028583415.1. Taxonomy (NCBI): domain Eukaryota; kingdom Viridiplantae; phylum Streptophyta; class Magnoliopsida; order Proteales; family Proteaceae; genus Protea; species Protea cynaroides. Next base: position 70,112,784 of record CM053275.1, read on the forward strand.
GGTTTAAGGGTTTATTTATAGGCTAGAATTAGGGTTTAGTAACCTATTAGGATTAGGAAAGTCTTAGGATTTGAAATCAGGAAAGTGGGATCCTCAGAAGTCAATTTTTGGATTTCCACACTTAGCTGCGCAGACCTGACCGGTCGACCGGTACCAAGACCGGTACCATCGACCGGTCAACATAAAATTATGTTGACTCGATCGTCTTTGGTCCGATTTCATACCTGTTTGTCATCTGCTCGTCCCGTCTGACCCGGTGATGATCGGAAGACCTATCACGACACAAAACCAAGGTTTAGACCGGGTTTACGGAGTGCGGGTCTTACACCAAGGTCTTTAGAAACTCATGGAAATAGTATCCATACCTGAGAAGAACACTCCTTCTCTACAACTCTTCTTCTTTTGCCTTTTTCTCTTCTTTCATTCTCTTCTTCTTCTCTTCCTTCTCTTCTCTTTCTCTCAATTCAATTAGGGTTCTAAAAGGAGTGAAAGAGGCTTAGGGACGTCCTATTTATAAAGTAGAAACTTCTAAAATAAGTCCCATTGAGATTAGGAAGGAATCCCACTGAAATTAGGAAAATTTCCTAATTTCTATTTTTACCGAGTACCAGGGGTCGATAGGGGGTCGGTGATCCCGTCGACCCCTAGTCCTTGAAATGTCCGAACCCCCATGTAAAACTGGGGGTCTGACTTCTATACTAGGGGGGTCCGACCCTCCCTTCCGGGGTATGCGACCCTCTCCTTATTTTAAGTGCTTTTGGGTCAGTTTAATACCTGGGATCATGATCTTCTTCACGTACATGGTCCATTAGGCTCAACCATGATGGGTAGACCTGGTTCAAGGTGGTAAGACCGGGTTAGTTTGATCCGGGTCTTACAACTCCCTCCTACTTATAAAAATTTCGTCCCCGAAATTGTTCATACCTTCTTAGTCAAATAAATGAGGGTATTTCTTTCGCATAGCATTCTCTTCTTCTCATGTTATTTCTTCCATGTTTCTACTTCTCCAAGTGACCTGAACATAATAGATATCTCGATTGCGTAGTCGTCGAACCTTTCGGCTGGTGATTTTGGTTGGTGTTACATCAAAGGTCAAATCATCAGTCAAATCAGGTAGATCTACAATCAGAACGTGCATTGGATCCTTGACATACTTCTTCAATAAGAAAATATAAAATACGTCATGCACACCTGACATAGATGGTGGTAGTGCTAACTGGTAAGCCACTTTCCCACGCTTATCTAAGATCTCTTATGGCCCGACATATATTGGACTTAGTTTCCCTTTTTATCTGAACCGTTTCAAACCGCGCATAGGCGATACCTTCAAGAATACTTTATCACCAACGACAAACTCAAGATCTCTACATCGAGTATCTACATATTGCTTCTGACGATTCTGGGCTGTTCTTAATCTTTCCCTGATAATTTTGACCACTCGACAAGTCTCCTCAATAAATTTTGGTCCGACAATACTACATTCCCCAACTTCATTCCAAAACAACGGAGTTCGACACTTTCTGCCATACAGTGCTTCATAGGGTGACATCTGTATGGTAGCCTGATAGCTATTGTTATAAGCGAACTCGATCAGTGGTAACTTTTCATCCCATGATCCTTTAAAATCAATTACACATGCTCGTAGCATATCTTCTAGAATCTGAATTATACGCTCTGACTGTCCATCTGTCTATAGATGGAATGAAGTACTAAACTTCAATGTTGTACCCATAGCCTTTTGCAATCCTTCCCAAAACTTGAAAGTAAATCGTGGATCTCTATCGGACACAATGCTCTCTGGTACACCATGTAATCGAGCAATATTATCCACATACAACTTTGCTAACCTCTCTAGTGGATAATGAGGTCGTATCGGTATAAAGCGAGATGTTTTACTCAGGCGGTCTATAATCACCTAAACTGCATCAACTACTCGAGGAGTCAATGGTAACCCTGTGACGAAGTCCATAGTGATGTAGTACCATTTCAATGCTGGTTCTGGTAACGGCTGTAATAGTCCTGTAGGTCTTTATCGTTCAGCCTTTACTTTATGACAATTTAGGCATTGAGACGCGAACTTAGCTACATCTGCTTTCATTCCTCTCCACCAATATAGTTTCTTTAGATCATGATACATTTTTTTACTTCCAGGATGTATCGAATAGATGGTGGTATGGGCTTCTCTCATCAGTCGGTGTCTAATGTCCACACTTTTTATTTTGGGTACACATATTCTTCCTTTGTACTTCAATACCTTTTCTTCATCCAAGGTGAACTCAGGGTTAGTTCTACCCTTTTCGATATCTTCTTATACCGTTCTCAGGTAAGGGTCTGATTTGATAGTTGTGTCTTCACTTCATCAATTATATCTAGTATAATCTTAAATGCAATGAACATATTTAAAAACCGATGAGTAAACCCTTGGTAGGCTGATCCATCCATTGTATCTATCACATACTGCTCATTGCCGTGATTGAATACCATTCCGATAGTACACATTGCTGCAGTTGTGCTAACCTTTCCCAGGGATTTTATCATTGTCTTTCTGCTCAACGCATCCGCTACTACATTAGCTTTCCCCAGATGATACTGGATATCACAATCATAGTCTTTCAATAGTTCCAGCCATCTTCATTGTTCATATTAAACTCCTCTTGATTAAATAAATAAGTAAGACTTTTATGGTCTGATTTTATCTGGAACTTCTCTCCGTATAGGTAATGTCTCCATATCTTGACAGCATGTACTACTGCCGCTAACTCTAAATCATGAGTGGGATAATTTTTCTCATGTGTCTTTAACTGTCTTGAGGCATAAGCAATTACTTGTTCTCCTTGCAAAAGCACACATCCTAATCCCAGTCCTGACGCATCAGTGTATAGGGTAAATGGCTGTTCGGGAACAGAAATAGTCAAAATCAGAGCAGATATCAATCTGGTCTTCAAGGTATGGAAGCTCTTCTCACATTTATCCATCCACACAAACTTTTCACCTTTCTTAGTTAGACTGGTGAGAGCTACGGCAATCCAAAAATAGTCTTCCACAAATAGCCGATAATAACCAGCGAGACCCAGAAAACATCTAATTTCTGCAACGCTCTTTGGTGCTTCCCACTTTACAATAGCCTCAATCTTGCTGGGATCCACTTTGATTCCTTCAGCGGATATTACATGGCCTAGGAAGGCGACTTCACTTAGCCAAAACTTACACTTGGTAAATTTGGCATACAGCTTCTCTTTCCTTAAACGTTGTAGAGTGGCGTTTAGATTCTTAATATGGGTTTCCTTGTCCTTGGAATATACCAATATATCATCAATAAATACAATAACTGACGTATCCAACATATCATGGAAAACCCGGTTCATAAGTTCCATGAAAGTTGCTGGTGCATTTGTTAATCCAAAAGTCATGACCAAGAATTCATAATGTCCATATCTGGTCCTGAAAGCTATCTTAGGAATATCACCATCTTTAATCTTTAACTGATGGTAGCCTGACCGAAGATCGATCTTAGAAAATACTTTTGCTCCTTGTAACTGATCGAACAAGTCATCGATCTGAGGTAGTGGATATCGATTCTTGATTGTCTATTTATTCAACTCCCGATAGTCGATACATAATCAAACGCTACCGTCCTTCTTCTTTATGAACAATACTGGCACTCCCCATGGTGATATACTGGGTCGAATATAACCCTTGTCCAGTAGTTCTTGTATTTGTACTTTTAATTCCTTCAGTTCAGTAGGAGCCATTCGATAAGGTGCTTTTGATACAGGTGCGGCTCCAGGTATAAGATCTATCATAAACTCTGTGGCTCGGTCGGGTGGTAATCCTGGTAGTTCTTCAGGAAATACGTCGGGGTAGTCCCGCATGACATCAATATCTTCCATCCGTGGTGCTTCTTTGGTAAGGTCGACCACTGATACTAGATACCCGACTACTCCCTTCTCAAGGCACTTCTTAGCCTTTAGTGCTGAGAGTATGATCTTGCGTTTATGGAGAAGTTTGGTTCCCAAAAAACTGAATTCTGCTCCTTCTTTGTCTTTAAATGTTAGCTTCTTTTCGGCACATAATAAGTTCGCAGAATGCCGAGCTAACCAGTCCATTCCCAAGATGACGTCAAAGTCTGCCATCCCAAGTTGGATCAAGGTTGCATCTAAGGTTTTCTCACCAATGAGAACTAAACATGGCCCATAGCCTTTTTCTAACTCCACTTCTAACCCCATCGGTGACTGTACAAGTACTTTGTAGTCTAATGTTTTGATGGGTAAATTCAGCTTCTTTCCAAATGACACAGATATAAAAGAATGAGTAGCTCCTAAATCAAAGAGTACTCTGGCGGATATGTCATTTATAGGTACGATACCTGTGATTTATTTTAACTTAGTCTGCATGCTCACACAATGTAATACAACTTAAAAGGTTTCAGTCATACCTGTGACCACATCGGGTGATGCGGCAGCATCCTCGGATGTAACAGCATAAACTAGTCCTTGAGGTAGCTGCTTCCTAGGCTTAGGACACTCCATTGCCATATGCCCCGCTTGGTTGTAGTTAAAACATTTTGGGCCTTCAGTATTTGGCTTTGGCTGATGCTGAGCTACTGGTGTAGCCTTGGGTGCAGCAGTAAAGCCTTGAGCACGGAAGGGTTTAAATGTCTTGTTCTACTCTCCGTTATAAGCATTTCCAGCTGGCCTTTTCATAGCTCTGTTCTGCGTGAATAGCTCTCCTTCTGGCTCGATTCTATAACTCAAGCAATTTGCACAGCTTCATTATATATTTTCTTTTTCAAACCTAGAACATGCTCTCTGATGCTTCCTCTAAGTCCCATGACAAACTTACGGGTCTTAGTGTCTTCTTCTTGCATGCTGAGTGGTGCAAAGAAAAACAGCTCCTTATAACGCTGTTGATATGCATCCACGGACATCTGTCCCTGATATAAACTCAGGAACTCCTTCTCCATAGAATCTTTGAAGCTTCGAGGATAGTACAGAAAGCTTCTTTATATATAGCCCAAGTCAATAGGGCGTGCTTGGTTAATAGGTAGGCCCTGGTAGATTTCTACCAATGATGTGCATCACCTTTTAGCATGAAAGTGGCACAGAATACCTTCTCTTCTTCTGTAATAGTCATCATCACAAAATTCCTCCCCATCTCGTCGATCCAATGTGCTGGCCATAAAGGATCGAACGATTTACCATTAAATTCCTTGGGCTTCATCTTTAAAAATCGCTCAACCAGTCGGGAGTGGTCCATCTGATTTTGAGGGTATGCCCCAAACATATGTTGTGGATACTGGTAATTAACCTGAACTGCTTCAGGACCTGGTACTGGAATCTGTGCAGCTGGTGGTTGAGGTGTTTGAGTGGTTGGGTGGTTACCCACCGGTGCTACACTTGTTTGTCCATTCTGCATTGGTGTAGCATGTGCTGCCTGAAACATAATTCCCATTGCTGCTTGCATTTGAGACTGTGCTTGTTGCATTTGTTGCAGCTGTTGCGCTAGGTTCATAACCATGGTTGCCAGCTCCGGTGGTGGAGGTGGCAAGTTTGTAGGATTTGCCTGACCCTGGTTTACTGGTGGTGCAACCTGCGGATTACCCTGTGCATATATATTTTCTTAACTGGCTTCCTCCACGGGTGGTGGTGGTGGAACTGCGTTTCGGCTCTGCCTGGTTACTCTACGCCCAACCATATTTTCCTCTGAGAATGGTGGTGCCTGAAAATCATTAAAATACGTGAGGCAATCATTTATACTTCATGTAGACACGCTAACCGATGTTATTTTCAAAATTTTCTGATCATTTTGTGAAAAATATAGTCTTTTCTATGTAGGGTCGATGGTAGGGGTCGATGGTATGTTCGACACTCAGTATGCGACTCTGGGAAATCACTTATTTTTCCCGAGAGCCGGGGGTCGATGCGGGGGTCGATGGTATCTCCGTCCCCAGGTGCGACCCCTGGTTCTCTGGTAGATTACCGAGAGTCGTGGGTCGATATGGGGGTCGATGGTCCTGGTCGAATTCTCCGACCCCCGGACCAAAAATCAGATTTTTAAGGTCTGATTTTGAGTTCATTTTCCATTCTTCCTCCTCCGTTTCGACTCGTCTCTTTCCCCTGAGTTGCTACAATGCCAACTCTGCTACATTGGTCGTTTGGGTTTCTTGTTTCGACGTCTACACCTTCCCTACAGGTATGTGTCTTACCTTTAGCTGTTTTTAGGTTTTCTTTTCTAGGTTTTTACCCGTATATCTCGTTTTCTTCTAATTAAACTTTTTCCAGCCGTAAAAATTTGATTTTTACTGGGGGCTTTTGTTATTGGTGACTCGAGGAATGAAAGTCCTCAAAAATATTGGAGTTTCATCGGTTGGTTATCGAGAACTCAAAATTTTCACTTTTTTCCCTAATTTGTAGAGATTTTTGAATTTCTCAAAATTTATTCAAATTGAATTCCGTGAGCTAGAATTTCCAACTGTATGAGTATTGAAGGATAGTTTAGAACTTATGTAAGTCCTGCTGCCCATGTGTATGGGTGAAAAGTAAGGCTTTTGGGCAACTTACGTCGTTATTATGTCGAAATTTTGGATTTTTACTCTCTACTAACCCATTATTTGTTTCTCTTTCTTATTTGCAGATACTATGGCTCGTACCAAGGAACCCAGAGTTCCTAACCCTCTTCGTTTCCGTTCCAATGAAGCCGAGGCACAATATGCCCACTACGCTCGCATGAAGGTAGAGGGAGGTCGCAAGGTGAACTTGACTGAGTTAGCCTTATTCAATGTGGAGAGAGCCTTTGGTGACATGGGCTGGATCCCTGTCATCACTTATGATGCCTGTACCTACCCTGACTTGGTACGCCAGTTCTATTGTAACCTCCAGGTGGTGGGGGATTATAATGATGTTGAGAGGGGCAATGAGCTTCGCATCACGAGCTACGTCAATGGAGTTGACATCTCATTTGATTATCGGCAGCTGGCCGACCTACTGGGCATTTCCTATGCTGGCCCCATGGTTTTCTGTGCTCCTGGAGAGCCCCAGTTCTTTTCTCTACAGATGAGGGCCGAGATCGATAGTCAGCTCCTCCGACCTGATCGCTGGCAGATGTGGGCGTGTTATCTGCGTTCAGATCCATGTGTATATTGTAAAATCATTCAGCATAACTTGATACCACAGAGTGGTCATTACGAGAGGGTCTCCCAGCTGAACCAGTATCTTCTATACTGTTTATGCACTAGGCAGCCCGTCTGCCTTCCATACATTATTATTCGTACCATGATCACTGCCACGTTGCCCAATCACACCAGCAACCTTCCTTACGGACGCATGATCACTACCTTGCTTACTCGCCTGGGGGTTGATTTAGTGGATGAGAAGATTCAGGAGAAATCCGTCTCATCGCCTCTAGATTGGGAGGCTATTTGCAAGATGGACATGCGGGATGCCCAGGTCAGTGATGAGGAGAGGAACGCGATGGTGCGCCCTCGCACTCACATAGAGATAGCTGACGCTGAGGCAGCTGCCGCCGCCGCTGGAGTTCATATGAAGCCTGCTCGTGATGATGACCATCTATACATGGATGTGGAATCCATACCACCTCCTTCACCTACACATGCGGCTAGAGCTAGTACTTCTTATGCGGCTGGTCCTTCTCATGCGGCTGGTCCACCACACCCACCTTTTGATATGATGGAGGTATTGCATGAGATCAAAGAGGCTCAACCCAGATCTAATCTGAGGATGGGAGAGTTACTAGACGCTCAGCGCACATCGGATATAAGGATGGGAGAGCTCATAGATGCTCAGCAGCGGTCAGATATGCATATGGAGGAGCTTTTGGGTGCTCAACGCAGGACTGATCAGTGGGTAGCTGATCTTACAGCTAGTCTTCAGACGACCCAGACTCAGGTAGCCTGGTTGACTACAGTCTACGCTGAGGATTATGACAGAGACCGTGAGGCACCGCCTCCTCCTTTACCTCCAGCTTCATGATTGTAGTAATTTTCTTTCTTTGTACTACAGAGTAACTGTCCGGGTGTAGACTGTACTCTGCTTTAGCTATTTATATACGTTTGTTTCTCTCTCATTGTATTTAATATTGTACCCCCTTCAATAGATGCATTATTCTCTTTTCAAATTTTGGTCTCAAACATCACTTGTGCTTATAGTGTGTTAATATTACAGTTTTTTTTTTACTTTTATCGTATCTCAGTTCATAATTCATCGTGAAGGTAGGCTGGTTCAGCGAACAAGGCCTGAGATGCTCTGATACCAAGTTGGCACACCCCAAACAGCACTATTCAGAATGGTGTGATGAACCGCTAGCAAACCAACGATTCAACCAGGATCTCGAGTAGGCTATATCCGTGTTATCTAAACCCCATACATCCACATTCATAATCAGAGTCAATACACAATAGCGGAAGTCTTATAATAAAATGAACTGAGAAATCTAGATGTGATAAACATATTTAAGTAAAAAATTATTCTTTATCAACTAAGACATAAATAAATATCCATTACATGTCTTTACTAAATCCAAATAACTAAAACAAAATCTAATTGAATATGCATGAGTTGCACTCGCAAGAGGAGTCATGCATATCCACTTCGTCTTCAACTTCCATTGCCGCTATGTGCCCATACACTGGAGCATTGACATAATCTTCAACGATAGTACATGCATCATCAACTAAAAATATTTGACGTCGAGGGGGTGAGCACACATCATGGCTCAGTGAGCAAACAAAACAACGCAACAATACATATGCATGCACTCAATTCATATCTTTGGTCTAGTTTAAAGTTTGCAATATGCAATAGAAAGGTTTGGTGGTCAAAGGTTAACGTTTATTGACCCCTCCTCTATACACAAGTGTGTGATGCCGCCCAAAGGTAACGTTTATTGTCGACTCACATGCATCCAATTCTTGAACAATGTACAACAAAGGTTAACGTTTATTGCTGTACAGTGCCATACCAACACGTAAGCCACTGCTGGCGAGGGCTCGCAAACTGGGCTCGCAACTAACCAATCCTAATGTCAAACAATGTATCCAAGGCCTCAACCTAGCATCCCTCAGAATGTACATAGTGATAGAGCTAAGGCCCCCCGGTAGAGTCAGAGACTACAATGACCGAGACCACCTCCCCTGATACTCTACGACGTAATAGTTCTGCTAAAATAATGGCGATACGACGATGCTAATGCACAAGACTTGAGTTAGAGATAGATCTAGAGTCCTGAGGCCCAGCCTATGATAGCCCCCTTGATACTCGCTCGCCTCACGTACACCAACCACACACATACATTCACATGCCTATTCCTATCATCATAATCATCATCATGTTATAAACAATAAAGTAAATATGCATGAACAAATAATAGAAATATTGGATGACATGTTGTTTGCACATTACAAGCATATTCGCATAGAATCAAGCATAGCATTGGACTCAAGAAATAAAATTGTTTGTTATTAACCAATTAGTTAAGAGTCTTGTTTTCTCACCTTAACTTGATCGTAACTCCTCTTTCAAGCTTTTAGAATCACTTTTATATTGATATTATATCACTAGAACACCTAACCAAGTCGATAGAATTTAATTAGAATTAATTCTGATTTTAAAACCATGTTGTTAACTGGGGGTCGATGCGAGGGTCGGAGTTTGATCGACCCTGGGTGCGACCACCCCTATTCTGGACTTCCCGAACACTGGGGGTCGATGCCCATGGTCTGGTAGGGTCGATTGCCATCGACCCCCCATGCGACCCCCTGTGGGTTTTGCTGATTTTTCTTCCTTTAGTCCATTCTTCGTATTTGGGGTCCTATGGCTTGCTCCTACAGTCCATTCCACACATGTTCTATGGCCTAGAACCATGATTCATTCACCTATATGGCTTTCATGATTTCCCCCATTATTTTCCATGAAATCCTAACCATGGGTTGATGGTTTGGGTTTCTCCGAGATCATACCTTCTTCATTATCTACACTATGGTTTTTTAGAATCTCATGAAAATAGTATCCATACCTGAGAAGAATACTCCTTATCTGCAACTCTTCTCCTTTTGCCATCTTCTCTTCTTTCCTTCTCTTCTTCTTCTCTTCCTTCTCTTCTCTTTCTCTCAATTCAATTAGGGTTCTAAAAGGAGTGAAAGAGGCTTAGGGACGTTCTATTTATAGAGTAGAAACTCCTAAATTAAGTCCCATTGAGATTAGTAAAGAATCCCATTGAAATTATGAAAGTTTCCTAATTTCTATTTTTACCGAGTACCGGGGGTCGATAGGGGGGTCGGAGGTCCCGTCGACCCCTGGGCCTTAAAATGTTTGACCCCCCATGTAAAACTGGGGGTCTGACTTCTATACTGGGGGGGTCCGACCCTCCCCTTATTTTGAGTGCTTTTGGGTCAGTTTAATACCTGGGATCGTGATCTCCTTCACGGATTTGGTCCATTAGGCTCAACTATGATGGGTAGACCTGGTTCAAGGTGGTAAGACTGGGTTAGATTGATACGGGTCTTACACTTTAGCTTTATCTCTATTCCATGGTGGGTGCATGTTGGACGACAATGGTGTTTGATCGATTGGACAGATTCACACACTTGTTTATAAAGGTGCGGGGGCCACCAAACCTTTCTATAGCATATTGCAAACTTAAAAACCAGACCAATGATTTGAATTGAATTCATGCATATGTTTATTGCATTGTTTTGTTTGCTCACTGAGCCATGATGTGTGGTCATCCTTTCGACGTTGAATATTTTAGTTAATGATGCAGGTCTTACTATTGAAGATTATGTGAATGCACCGATGTATGGATACGTTGCGGCCATGGACGTAGAAGCTGTTGCAGATGAGCATGATCTTTCATGTGAATGCAACCAGTGCATTTTTTATTAGTTTAGCTATATTTGGTTATTGGGACATGTGACGGATTATTTACCTTTATGTCTTGAGTTTTTGGGAAATAATTGGATTAGATAATTATTATATCATTGTTAGACACTCAGTTCATTATCTATAAGACTTCCACTTATTCGTTATTTTTCTCTGATTATTTCTATGGAAGGTGTGTGTGGTTGATATGGTGGGTACTACCAAATGAAGATCCTTGTTGAACCATTGGTTTATTGTGGTTTATCATACTATTCTGGTTAGTCCAGAATTAGGGTGTGACATCCAGTGTCCAGAAGCTTAAGTAAAATCATATGGCAAGTTAGTGAATCCTAATACAAGGTTTGAATTTTGACTGCGACTTTGAGGAGGTTTTCGGTGGCCCCATAGTAAGGACGTGGGCTAACCTACATGGATGCGTAAGTTTGGGAAATACCTACAAAATGAGACCAGAATCACTCAATTCTGATATCAAACGAAGAAGATATGATGATTTTAGTTCGGGAATAAGAATAAGGGTATTTTTAAAAAAATAATAATATCCAGTGGCTTGCATGCAAATTATTGTAATTTTAATTATTTAAACTTCATCTTCTCATATCTTGCTCATCCGACATACAAATGAGGTGATTTCAGCGGCATTATTTCTCATTTCTGTTGCTCTTCAAAATGGATGTGAAGAATTTTAGGCAGCTTCGAGGCTTCCCATGCAGAGTTGCTAGCCAAAATTTTAGTAAATTAGAGTCGCCACCTAGATTAAGGTCTAGGACCTCTAAAAATGTAGCCTCACCCTATGGTAAGACTTCTATTAGCTCATGATCCAATGTATCAATTCTTTCATCTACAAGAGATCAGGTAAGTATTCAGGGTACGGTTATGGGAAGGTATTAGGCACCCAAATCACCCGATCATTATCGACCACCTAAACTCCTTAAACTCTAATTTTGACTGTGCTTGGTCAACTGGATGACTAGGGTTCAATAGGGGATGTCCTAAACTAAGTTGCTATGTTATTCTAACCTAGGGTTTAGCCAATCATGTTTTAAAGCAAATAAACAAGCAAATGTAATGTACAATACAGTGAAGCAGACCAAAAATGGTTCGATCTTGGACTGAATCTGAGACGTATAAGACATCTCAAATTGCCTACGCATTCCAATCCTAGAAATCAAGTCCAAAACGTAGTTTGAAAAGGGTTTTGTGATAAAAGATTATGGAAGTGATTTATGCAAGTGATTCAATTAGATTCTTTGTTCAAGTTGAAGTTTATGCTGAATGGATGCTTGATGGGTGGCTTTGTACCGTATTTGAGATTCCCAAATTGCATACGTATTCTAGGGTGTACCCTAGAAATCAGGTACGACGTAGTTCAAAAAGATTGTGAGAGTCAGATTTGGAATGTGTACCAAATTCTTACCATTTTTGTCAATAGGATCTAGGGATTAGACCTAAATTCTTATCATTCAGATTTGGGTTTTGTACCAAATTCTTTCTTTTTTTGTCAATAAGATCTAGGGATGAGACCTAAATTCCTATCATTCAGATTTGGGATGTCTACGAAATCCTTTCTATTTTTGTCAATAGGATCTAGGGATGAGACCTAGATTCCTATAATTTTTATTGATTCTATTTTTGTCAATAGGGTCTAAGGATGAGACCTAAATTCCTGCCATTTTTATTGTTTTTTTTTTTTCAATAGGGTCTAGGGATGAGACATAAATTCCTACCATTTTTATTGTTTACATTTTTATCAATAGGATCTAGGGATGAGACCTAAATTCCTACCATTTTTATTGTTTTTATTTTTAGGTCTTTAGGGTTTCCTATACCTTTTCATTGTGATTTTTTAGGGTTTCATACTGTAATTATTCTCTTTATTCTAGGGTTTATCTTGCCCTAATTATTCTTTCCATTTTTAGGGTTTCACTTTCCCTAATTATTGTTTTCTTTTCATTTTTAAGATTTCCTATCCTAATTGTTGTATTCTTTTCATTTTTAGGGTTTACTAACCTAATTGCTATTTTTTAATTTTTTCTCTATCCAAGGCAAATATGGCAAATGAAAACATTTCAACTATAGCAGTGGTAGTATTCTAAATATAACAGTGTGCATCCAAACATGGCAGTAAGCATCTAAATATGGCAATAAACATTTGGCAGAGAGATATAACAATAAGCATGTGTAGCAGATAGATATAACAATGAGCATGTATAGCAGACAAATATAGCAAACATGTGTGCATCCAAATATAATAGTGACGTGGTTCTAGATCAATGGTTTGGTGAGGTGCAAAATCAAGGGTTGTGATGAGGTGAAAAATCAATGGTAATGGTGGTCAGATGATGTAGATGATGATTAGAGGATATGGGTGATGATTGGATGGTGTGATGGGCAAATCAAACGGCTATGATGCATGGGGGGTGAACAATTGTAGGGGATGATATATGGATCAAATTGGTCATCACATGATCACGATAATTTAACATCAATGGATGAGATCTATTATCATATGATAATAAAAAAAAATTAATACCAATGGATAAAATCGCTGATCGAAAAATCTACATTGACATAACAATGAACCAAATTTAATTAAAAAAACATGACCAAGAAATTAACATACCAATGAACCAGATTTAATTAGAATCACACGATCAAGAAATTAACATTCAATGGACCAGATTTAATTAAAATCACATGATCAAGAAATTAACATTCAATGGACCAGATTTAATTAGAATCACATGATCAAGAAATTAACATTCAATGGACCAGATTTAATTAGAATCACATGATCAAAAAATTAACATTCAATGGACTAGATTTAATTAGAATCATACGATCAAGAAATTAACATTCAATGGACCAAATTTAATTAGAATCACATTTGGTCAATAAATTAACATTCAATGGACCAGATTTAATTAGAATCACATAATCAAGAAATTAACATTCAATGGACCAGATTTAATTAGAATTAAATGATCAAGAAATTAACATTCAATGGACCAGATTTAATTAGAATCACATGATCAAGAAATTAACTTTTAATGGACTAGATTAAATCTCATGATTAATAGTGCATGATCAAGTGGTAGATAACATGTTAAGATTAGTTTAGATAAAATCAGATTAATGGAATCAGTGGGATTTACTCAGGTTTGGGTTTCATGGCAGTTGGATTCACAAGGAATTCTTGGCCATGGGGGTTTAGGCTTGGTTTGCAAGTAGTGTCGATCGGGTGGTTCACGGGTTCAGGTGGTAGCATGGGTGAGTAGGAAGCAATAGGTTGAAGGGGTTAGATGAAGATGAGGTGGTAGTGAATGGTAGTTGGGGTAAGGACAGATGGTGGTATATCGGTGGATATGATATGAGTAGGAGGCAGCATGTGTAGAAGGCTGGGGATTGTGATGGTGTCGGTTGAGGTATGAAGATGAAGCCGTGGAGGATTGGTTCTAAGTATCGACTGGGTTGGGGAGTGGGATTATTTCCTTGGTGGCTGGTTGTGGTTAATCAAGAGGAGTAGTTGTCTTTGCCATGGGTTCTACAGGTGGTGAGGAGATTGATGGCCATAGGGTTATGGATAGGCAGCAGATGATCGGGTTTGCTAATTGGATGAAAGTGGTGACAGATTAGAGTGAGTTGATGCATGGGAGTTGTTCATGCCGAAAATAATAATAAAAAAAAACAAAATCAGAATGTAGACATGAACAAGATTGTGGGCTTACCTGAGTGCAGCGCACCTCCTCCTCATGCTGCCCTCTTCTTCTTCTTCCGTTGCCCTCCACAACTATTCTTCTTCTCTCTGAATCTTCGTCCTCTCTCTCTCTTAGCTTCCCTCTTTGGTTCCTCTCCCTTTTTTTTATTCTCTCCCTCAGACCTCTCTTTTATCTCCCTCTTCACCGCCCTCTCTTTTCTCTTTTTTTATATTCTTTTCTCTCTCTCAATTTCTCTTTTATCACTCTCTTTATTTTCCAGATTTTTTTATGTGTCCCTTTCTCTCTCTCTCTATCTTCCTTCTTCTTCTCCACCCCCTCTCTCTCTATTTTCCTTCTTCTTCTCAACACCTTCTCTCTCTCTATTTTCCTTCTTCTTCTCAACGCCCTCTCTTTCTCTCTCTATTTTCCTTCTTCCTCTCAACGCCTTCTCTCTCTCTATTTTTATTCTTCTTCTCCACGCCCTCTCTCTCTCTATTTTCCTTCTTCTTCTCAATGCCCTCTCTCTCTCTCTCTCTCCATTTTCTCTTCTTCTCAATGCCCTCTCCCTCTCAATCCCTCTCGAATTCTTTTTTCTAGATCTCACCTCTTCTTCCTTTTTTTTTTCTTCTCTCCTTCCTCTTATTCTCCTATTCTCAGTCTCTCTCTTGGATTCTTTCCTTTTCTATCTTTTTCTTCTCTCTTTTCTTTCTTTCCTTTTCTTCTCTTCTTCTCTCTCTTTTCTTTCATTCCTTTTCTTCTCTTCTTCACTCCCTTTCCCTTATTTTCAATCTCTCTCTCGGATTCTTTTTCTTTTCTCTCTCTTCACTGCCCTCTCTTTTTCCCATTCTCAATCTCTCTCTCGGATTCTTTCCTTTTCACTCTCTTCACCGCCCTCTCTTTCTCTCATCCTCTCCCTTGATCTCGGTCCCTACTCCTCTCTTCTATTCTTTTTTTTAACGCCCCCCTTCCTCTCTCTCTATTTTCTTATTTTACTATTTCCTTTTTTCTATTTTTTTCTTCCACCATCTTTCCTTTTATATTTTTTTAAATTTCATATACACCCCTATAAGGATTACTAACATCATATACATCCACAAGATTGTAAAAACATCACCTACCATCCTAAAACTATGCACTGTTAATCAAATAAGCCCACCCCATCCACAGATTCCTGTTAGTCATTGATGTCAGTTGAAATGGAACCGTTGATGGACAATACTACCCTTTAAGTAGAGTTAAAAGGTGATTTTAACCTTTTTTTCAATTTTTACCCTACCTCGAAATACTCTAAGTATCTTCTCGGCGACGACAATAAACATCATCATCGTTTTTATCCTCAACAAAAAAACTCCACAGGAATCCATGGAAACTGATTACCAACCACCTCCGCCATTGCTGATTTCCCTAATGCCCAAAGGCTTGCTCCCCTATTTTCTGTAAAACCTAAATATTACTGGCCATTTCTGGGCGGATAATGCTGAAATCAATCAATTGGAAGTCAGAAAAGATGAGTTGGATTGATGAATTTTGATAGTAATTTTGTGGATGGGAAATTATTTGAAGTGAAGTGAAAAACAACCATCGAGACAAGAAGGTTCACTATGGTAATTTAAATGGGAATGGTTGGGATTGGGGATTTCTTAGTTTCCTTTTTTGTGTTCTTTCTGGGATATTATATATAGCTTAGAGGTAAGGTAACAAGCCTCCACTGCCGAGAGCACACCATATCAGATATCGAGCCAAACCCACAAACTAGTGGCCAATTCTATCATTGCACAAACCTTGATTTTCTGGGAAAAAAAAAGCATCTAAAAGAGAAATACCGTCATACCTCCATTGATTCTTCTCAAAACACACCACTAAAGGGAAACTACTTTCCCTTTCTGCATCCATTGCTGGAACAAACTAGTTCGACTCATACTCTTCTACAACAGAAACTTGTCGGTCAATACTCCATTCCTCTCCACGATCTTTCACTATTATTTCTCAAAAAGATTGAATGGTATTCAATGAATTATTGTCTCTATATTGGATCCGTGAATCATAGTTCTTTGGTGTTCTTTAGAATCTAGGGTTGTGGTTTTGTAGAAATAGTTCCTTTTTTTCTGGTGAATTGGTTGAGGAGATCGTGCATTCCCATCGAGAAATCACGATCACTTTTTTCCTTGTGATTCCTTGTTACCATCTTGTCCATGAAAATTGGAGACCTGGTGTATTATCCTTGATATTCATTATGTTATCTTTGATATTCATTTTGTTTTCTTTCGTTCGCCTATCTGAAGCTGTTGATCGAAATAATTTGTTTAGGTAAATATCAACTTTTTGATCTCTATTACTCAAATACTACTGTAACTAGTCTTCATTCTGATCCTCAAAATCGATCAGAATCCATACAAAAACCCTAACAAAACCCTATCTGCAACAACAAGCATCGATCATCTGGGTTAGAAGAGAAAAGGAAAGAGAGAAAGAGTAAATTTAAGTTTCATTACAAGGACAAACTAGTCATTCTACTTAATTTTTAAATTTTTCAATTTATAATATGAGGGGTAAAACTGTATTCCAATAATTTTAATGATTTCCATCATTTAAGTGTACCTATGTGATGTTTTTGCAATCTTGTGGATGTAGATGATTTTAGCAATCCTTATTGGGGTGTCTATGAAATTATTTCTTTTTTCTTTTATTTCCTTGCTGATTCCCTCCCCTTATCGGATTCTATCTTTTATATATAATAATAAATATTATACACATATATATATATATATATATATATATATATATATATATATATATATATATATATATATATATATATTTAATAACATACATATATATAGTATACAATATATAATATACATAAATACTATGCACATGGATGAACTGATTTGAACCGGGTTGAGACTGGCTTGGGTTGACTAAGTTAAACTGATATTGGTTGAGCTGGGTTGGGCCAAAATTGGTTTTTCTCTCTCTATCATATCATGGGCCATTTCCACTGCCATTCTGCATGGAATTTTTTGATAGCATCCATTCTAAATTTTCTACATTTACATTGTAGAATACTAAAAATGAGGAATATTGAAACTTGAATCACCTCATTTGGAAATAAAATGGCCAACTTATGAATTTCTAAAGTTTAAGCAGGCCAATTAACGATAATTTGGCTAACCATTCTGCATGGGATCCTTCGGGGACTTCTACCAGAAATCCTTTACGTCCACTTTATAGAGTACTAAAAATGGAACATAATGAAACTGAAATAACCTGATTTGGATATGGTGTGACCAAAATATGAATTTTCAAAGATTAAATGACCATTTTCATGTGTAATTTTGCATGGGACCCTTCGGAGACTTCTACCTGAGATTTTCCACATCCACTTTGTAGAACATCATAAATGAAGAATAATGGCCTTGAAATCATCTGAGTTCGATGTAGAATGACAAAGATATGAAGCTTTGAAGTTCTAACAATAATTTTGCATGAATGCTTACATGGGACCCACCGGTGACATTTGCCTGTGATTTTTCATGTCCACTTTGAAGAGGACTGAAAATAAGGAATATTGTCCTTTGAATCATTCGATTCCAATATCAAATGACTAAGATATGATGACATGAAGTTTAAATGATAATGCATGCATCATACGATAATTATGTAAATGCCCTTGCACTTTCAAACTGCGATATCTTCCTTGTTTGAAGTCAGAATTTGATGATTCCAGTCTCATTTCAAAGATAATTTCACGAACTATACATCCAAGTAGATAATAATCGAAGAATCTACTGTGGGGTTCATTAGAGAATCACAAATCCTTGGGTTAAAGGCTAAAAACCTGCCATATTGGTTCACTTATGCTGAGGGTGGCAAAAATGGCGTCCTTACAGCTGGGTTGAATTTGAAGAAATTTTGACAATTGGGAAAAAGCCCAAAATTTAGGTAAAAAATGGTAATTTTCAAGTTTCTATTAAACTAACCTATGAAACTCAAGTTTTCTTAAGGGCTTTCATTCATTGGGTGGCTAATAGTAATAACTCCCAATAAAATTCAAATTTTTACAGTCAAAAAAATATTAATTTGAAGAAAACCATAAAAATGGAGCAAAACCTAAGTATGAAAGCTTAAAATGGAGAAAGAGTAGGGAACATACCTGGAGGAATGGAATGTAGGTCGTAGACCGATGAAAGAATCATCAAATTCGTACGATTGACACTGTAGGACTCAGTGGTGGCCAGTTGAGTTTTGAATAGTAGAAGACAAAAGTGAAAATAAGAAAATGGCTCGAAATCAAAATTTAAAAACCTGATTTGGTGTTGTGTGGTCATAGAATTCAACCAAAAATGCGACCCGACGATCGACCCCACGATCGACCACAGGCACTCGGTAAGCTGACAGGGTTTATGCGGTTGCAACCCTGTGGTCGCATATATTGTGACCCCACGATGAAAATGCCCTGTTTTGACTGAATGACTTTAAAATTGAAACTTTGCTTTGTTTATTTGGAAATTAACATGAGAACATCGTATGTTTCCTTGATTTTCAGACACTACCACCGTCGAAAATAGGAAATGGCTGGCCATAGAGTAAGTAGAAGGAGACAGAATGTCAACCCATCTCCACCACCTATGGAGACCAACGACAATGAAAGTCAGCAAGGACAGGAAGGAAATATCGAAATTTAACATGATGCGCCTCAGAATATGCACACCCAAGCCAACCCAACCAACTTACCTGCACCACCTACGGATTTGGCTACTGCGGTGATGAATTTGGCACAGCAAATGCAGCATATATAGAAAATGCAAGCCAACATGTACGCTGCTATGGGAATTTCTTTCTCAGTTGCAAACACAACATCTCTACCTCCAGGACAAGCTAGTACTGCACCTGGTGGTAGCAAGACTGTACCCCAAGCATCGCAAATACTAGCAGTACAAGGCCAAGTACCAAATCCTGAAGCACGGCAAGGCGGGTATAACCAAGGTAACTATCAGTATCAGCCGCCGATGTATGGGGCATATGCTCAGTATCAACTTCATCGCTCCAGACCGATCGAGTGTTTACTGAAGTTGAAGCTGAAGGAATCCACAGACAAACCATCAGTCCGTTGTGGCCAGCTCACTAGATCGACGACATGAAAAGAAACTTTAGGATGATGACTATAAATGAAGAAGATAAGGTATTATGTGCCACATTTATGTTGAAAGGTGACACACACCACTTATGGGAATCAGCTTGAAGTTATCTGTTAACAAAGCATGCCCAACTGACAAGGGTTATTTATAAAGAAGCTTTCTTCGAGAAGTATTTTCCATGGAGTTTCAGAGATCAAATGGAAACAGTGTTTCTGAGTTTGTATTGGGGACAGATGACTGTAGAAGCATATCAACAATGTTATGAAGAACTATTTTTCTTTGCTCCCTCTAGCATGCAGGAGGAAAATACCAAAACCCAAAGGTTCGTTATGGGACTTAGGGGAAGCATCCATGAGCATGTATTGGGATTAGAAAAGAAAATTTATAATAAAGCTGTATAGATTGCTCGAGTACTGGAATCGAACCAGAGGGAAAGTTATTTTGCTCAGAATAGTGGCATAAAGAGGCCCAATGAAACTCATACAACGGAGGGAACTGAAAGACATTTAAACCCTTTCGTACTCAAGGCTTTTATGCTATAGCAAAGACTACCCCAATGGTTCAACCTCAACAAAAGTAAAGTAGTGTTGGAGTTAAATGCTTCAACTGTGTTCAAGTATGACATTATTCAAGAGAGTGTCCCAAGCCAAGGAAGCAGTTACAAGAAGGAAAAATTTATGCAGTTACTTCTGAGGATGTTGCCGCATCACCTGATGTGGTTACAGGTATGACCTGAACTGTTCATTTTGTACTACCTTGTATAACCATGTAGACTAAATTAAATCAAATCATAAGTATCGTACCTATTAATGGCTGACCTGCCAGAGTACTCTTTGACTCTAGAGCTACTCATTCTTTTATATCTATGTCATTTGAAAAGAAGATAAATCTACCCCTTAGACCATTAAACTGTAAACTGCTTGTACAATCACCTATGGGATTAGAAATGGAACTAGACAAAGGTTATGGACCATGTCCAGTTCTTATCGGCGAGGTGATTTTGGAGGCAACCTTAATCCAACTCGAGATGGCAGACTTTGATGTTATCTTGGGAATGGATTGGTTAGCTCAGCACTCTGCAATCCTATTATGTGTGAAAAAGAAACTGACATTTAAAGACAAAGAAGGAGCAGAGTTTAATTTTGTGAAAACCAAACTTCCCTATAAACGAAAACTCATTCTCTCTGCATTAAAGGCTAGAAAATGCCTCGAGAAAGGAGGAATTGGGTATCTAGTATCCATGGTCGACCTCACCAAGGAAGCACCATGTATGGAAGATATTGAAGTTATGCGTGAATTTTTGGATGTATTTCCTGAGGAACTAGCAGGACTACCAACCGACTGAGCGACAGAGTTCGTTATAGATCTTATACTCGGAGCCGCACTAGTATCTAAAGCATCCTATCGAATGGCTCCTACTGAACTGTAGGAACTGAAGGTATAATTATAGGAATTATTGGACAAGGGTTATATCAGACCCAACACATTACCATGGGGAGCGCTAGTATTGTTTGTGAAAAAGAAGGACAGTAGCTTTCAACTGTGTATAGACTATCAAGAATTGAATAAGCTAAAAATCAAGAATTGATACCCGTTGCCTCAGATCGATGACTTGTTCGATCAGTTGCAAGGTGCCAAAGTATTCTCCAAAATTGATATTCGGTCAGGATATCATCCGTTGAAGATTAAGGAAGGTGATATTCTGAAGACAACATTCAGAACTAGATATGGACATTATGAATTTTTAGTCATGTCTTCTGGATTGACTAATGCACCCACAACTTTTATGGAACTCATGAATCAGGTATTCCATGATATGTTGGATAAGTTAGTTATTGTATTTATGGATGACATACTAGTCTAGTGCAAGGACAAAGAAACTCATATCACAAATCTAAGAGCCGCTTTGCAGCGACTTAAAAATGAGAAGCTTTATGCAAAATTTACTAAGTGTGAGTTCTAGCTGAATGAAGTCTCTTTCTTATGCCATGTAGTATCCGCTGAAGGAGTCAAAGTTGATCCTAGCAAGATTGAAGCCATTATGAAATGGGAATCACCTAAGAATGTTGCAGAAATTAGAAGTTTCTTAGGTGTAGCTGGTTATTATCGATGATTCATACAAGATTGCTCTAGAATTGTAGTACCACTCACCAGTTTGACAAAGAAAGGAGAAACGTTTGTTTGGATAGAAAAATGTGAAGAGTGTTTCCAAGCATTGAAGACTAGATTGATATCAGCTCCCATCTTGACCACTCTGATTCTAGGACAACCATTTACCTTTTACACCGATGCGTCTGGGTTAGGTTTGGGATGTCTGCTTACATAAGGAGAACAAGTAATTACGTATGCCTCAAGACAACTGGAGACACATGAGAAGAATTATCCCACTCATGACTTGGAGTTAGCAACGGTGGTACATACTGTCAAGATATTGAAATATTATTTGTATGGAGAGGAATTTCAGATCAAATCAGATCATAAGAGTCTCACAAACCTTTTTAATTAGAAAGAGTTGAACATGAGATAGAGAAGATGGCAGGAAATACTGAAGGATTATGATTATGATATCCAGTACCATTCAGGAAAAGGTAATGTAGTTGTTGATGCACTAAGTAGGAAAGCTATGACAAAGTTTCAAGAAAAGGCTAATGCAAATGTTGTAGTGTGTGTCACAGGAAGAGTATTTAAATACGATAAAGAGTAGTTCGTGATTGATATTCTGAATAAATCAACTTACCCAGGTTTTATTCATATATTCTCAATCATGTTACCTACATTGAAGATTGTACCTGATTGATTAGACGAAGTGAAAGTAGCTATTAAATCAGACTTTATCTAATAACAGTGCAAGAAGACCTTGAAAAAGGTAGGACTACTCCTGAGTTCACCTTTGACGTTGAAAAGGTACTAAGATACAATGGAAGGATATGTGTTCCTGGAAATGAAGACTTAGATATTAGACAAAGCCTCCTGAAGGAAGCCCACACCACTGCGTATTCGATACACCCTGAAAGCATAAAGATGTACCATGATTTAAAGAAACTATATTGGTGGAGTGGAATGGAAGTGGATGTAGCTATATTTGTGTCTCAATGCCTGAATTTTCAGTGGGTAAAGGCTGAAAGGGAAAGAGCAGCATGATTGTTGCAAGCACTAGCAAAACCGGCATGGAAATGGAACTGCATTACTATGGACTTCGTCACCGGATTACCATTGACTCCCCTAGTAGTTGACGCTGTCTGGGTGATTGTAGATCATTTGACTAAGACAGCTCGTTTCATAGCTATATGACCTCAGTATACCCTAGAGAGGTTAGCTAAGCTGTATGTTGATAATATTGTCTGATTGCATGGTGTACCTGAAAGCATCGTGTCCGACAGAGACCCATGTTTTACCTCAAGGTTTTGGGAAGGATTACAGAAGGCAATGGGTACATCATTGAAGTTTAGTACTGCATTCCATCCTTAGACCGATGGACAGTTAGAACATACCATTCAGATTTTAAAATATATGCTCCGAGCTTGCATAATTGATTTTAAAGGATCATGGAATGAGAAATTAACATTGATTGAGTTCACTTATAACAGCTATCAAACTACTATACAGATGTCACCCTATGAAGCACTGTATGGTAGGAATTATCTAACTTCTTTATTTTGGAAGGAAGTTGGAGAACAGAGTATTGTTGGACCGGAGTTTGTTAAAGAGACTTGTCGAGTGGTCGACATTTTCAAGGAAAGAGTCTGAACGGCTTAGAAATGTCAGAATCAATATGTAGATAACCGATGCAGAGATCTCGAATTCACCTTAGGTGATATGGTATTTCTAAAAATTTCTCCTATGCGTGGTTTGAAAAGGCTCGGACAGAAGGAAAAGTTGTGTCCCAAATATATTGGACCTTATGAAGTTCTAGCTAGACGTGGGAAGCTAGCGTATCTGTTAGCACTACCCCCATCCATGTTAAGTATGCATGATGTCTTTCATATTTCATTACTGAAGAAGTACAACCGAGATCCAACACATGTCCTAACAATGGATCCACCGGGACTAACTGATGATTTGACATTCAAAGTAGCACCAATCGAAATTACCAGTGGTAGGGTTCATCGTCTATACAACCATGACATTTATTATGTTAAAGGTACTTGGAGGAGCCAAAACGTGGAAGAGATAACATGGGAAGAAGAGAATGCTATGCGAAAGCAATATCCTCACCTTTTCAATTCGGAAGGTATGCACAAATTTCAAAGATAAAATTTATATAAGAGGGGGGAGTTGTCAGCCCCGTATCATACTAACTCGTTCTTACCACCTTCTATCAGATCTTCCAATCATGGTCAGACCAAACGGACCAAGTGCATGAAGAAACCACAAGGCTATGTATGTAATTCGAACCATAAATCATCTAATTGAGACGTGTGGTTGCATACCAAAATATGAGTGGTCGACCACACCTCATAATAGTGAGGCCACATGAGTCTGGGATGAGTGGTCATAGATTTGGGACATGTGGTCGACAGATCCTGCGACCCCTCGTGCGACCACAAGATGTCAAACTGACTCCGTGATTAGGAAACCTTCCTAATCTGAAGGGGGTTCTTTCCTAATTAAAGTAGGACTCTATATGAAGGTTTTTCCTCTCTATATATAGGACGTCCCTTAGCCTCTTCCACTCTTTTAGAACTCAAACTGAAAGAGAGAGAAAGAGTGAAGGAGGAAGAGAAGGAGAATTGAAGACGAAAACTAAGAGAAGAAATTTTAGAGAGAGCTTTGATTTTTCAGCAAATTTAAGGTATGAAACTATCTCCTACCTTAATTGAATGCTTAGAATATATCATGGAGGAAGTATTGATTCAAAGTAGGAACTCAACCATGAGACCCATAGACAAAAACTCAAAAGAAATTCATGAAGAGTAGGTTAGATTAGATGATTGTGAAAATACTAAATTAAGGCCATAGATCAATCATAGGAAGGATCCTAATGATAGTTCAAGGAATTAAATCATGAAGGGATTAGACTGAGAATGAAAGTTGACCAAACACTTATGTGGTCGCAGCTATGGTCAACCACACGAGGCATATGTGCCGACCACACGCCCTCAGAAAGTTTCTAGGGAGGGTGTGGTCGCATGTGTATGGTTGCATGATATGTGACCACACGTATGGACCACACTCCCTGTGGTCATAGAAACTAAGACCACAGGTGCAGCTACACCTGCGACCACTCAGCTTCTGGAGGTCTGATTGATTCCAGATGGGACATTTAAATATTTTAGTTAATGAATATGAACTCTAACTTAGAATACATAAATTTATTAGGTTTCCTAGCGGTCCAAAAGTGATTTACGAAGCTTAGAAGAGGACAACCAACGATCAAAGGTGAGGGAACAATACCTAAACTAATTGGTTAATAACAAACTGTTTTATTTTCATTGAGTCCAATGCCATGATTGACTCTATCCTTGTATGCTTGTAATTGGCATCTCACATGTCATCCAATATTCCTACTATTATTGTTCGTACATATTTAATTCTATTTATTTTTAACATGATGATGATGATGATGCTAGGAATATACATGTAAATGTATATGTATGGTTGGTGTGTTGGATGCGAGTTAAGCATCAGGGGATGGAGGTGGCATGGTTTTCTTAGACCTCATCACTAGGCTCTAGCTCTATCTCTACTCAAGTCTTACCCACTAACATCGTCATATTGCCATTACCTTAGCATAACTATTACGTCGTAGTGTATGAGGGGAGGTGGTCTCGGACCGTGTAGTCTCTGACTCTGCCGGGGGGCCATAGCCCTATCTCTATGGACGTATTGAGGGATGCTGGGGTAAGGCCTTTGATACACTATTTGACATTAGGATTGGTTAGTTGCCAGCCCAGTTTGCGAGCCCTCTCCAGCAGGGGCTTACGTGTTGGTATGGGTAGGGCATTAGGGGAAATGTTGGAAGTCTTTGATCCAGACACTTTAGCTCTATCTCTATTCCATGGTGAGTGCATGTGGGATGGCAATGGTGTTTGATCCATTGTGTGGATTCACACATTCGTGTATAGAGGTGCGACGGCCACCAAATATTTCTATAGCACATTGCAAACTTATAAACCAAATCAAAGATATGAATTGAATGCATGCATATATTTGTTGCATTGTTTTGTTTACTCACTAAGCCGTGATGTGTGCTCACCCTTTTAGCGTTGAATATTTCTAGTTCTTGATGTAGGTCTTACTGTTGAAGAATATATGAATGCACCGACGTATGGACATGTTGCTGTGATGGACGTAGAAGCTGAAGAAGATGCGCATGATTCACCGTGCAAGTGTAATTCATGTGTTTTTGATTAGCTTAGTTATTTAGTTATTGAAACATGTAATTGATTATTTTACTTTATTTTATGTCCTGAGATATATTGGAGATAATTGGATACTTAGTTATGCTATCACTATCAGATACTCAATTCATTAGTATTGAATACTTCTACTATCGTTTATTTACTTGAATTTGCTTGTGGGATGTATCTGGTTTAATCAAATGGGCACAGCCTATACGAGATCCTGGTTGAACCGTTGGTCTATGGACGGCTCATCACAGCATTTTGGCTTGTTTAAAATTGGGTTGTGACAATTCCACTAACTATTCACACCATACTCTTATTCTCCTAAGTGGCCATGTGGAAGCCACATCACAAAGTGGGCCCCACCACTAGTGTGCTTATAAAAATCCTCTAAAACATTATCTCCCAAAGAGGTTTGATCCTTAGACCACCCTTAGTCAAACATCCTATTGGTTTAAAACCAAACAATAGTCCACTAGGTTGGTTTACATCAAAATTTAAAAATCAAAACACTAACATTCTTGCATGCCTTTCATCACATAAACCATAATAAAATAAGTATATCTAGGCTAGTCAAACATAAGCACACACATGGGTTGACGTATTCATTGGACTTTAATCCATTACACTTAATATGACCATTGAATTATATAAAATATTATATTATAAATTAAATATACCTTTCAAGGATTAATGGTAAAACTGTGAAAATGCCCTTCAATATCTTGTCAACTATATAACACTAGTTAGCTTAACACCACAGTTAACTAGGGTGTTACATGAAGGATATATCTATACCCTTTACCCTGCTTGAGGTGCAAAGATCTCCTATACTGTCACCCTCTTCCAACCCACCTTGCACTTTTAAATTGCAGTAAAATTATCGTACTAGGTCAGACCTGGTGACGATTTGAAATTGGAGCATGGGATGTCACACCCCAATTTCGCACTATTCAGAATGGTGTGATGAACCGCTAATAAACCAACGGTTCAATCAGAATCTCTAATAGGCTATCCCAATTTTGTTAAACCAAAACACATTCCACATTAATTAGAAATAATAAAGTAAATAACGGAAGTCTTACAGATAATGAACTGAGGTCTAATCATGATAAATAATTAATATTCCATTCATCTCCAAGTAACCATAACATAATTTAATACATATTACAATATTCAAATACAAAAATTTAAAATCAAGCGTATCCACAGTGAAACGCTAGCTTGACGAATCATAATAGTCCTCCACAGCTTGCTCATCATAGCCGCCACAGGTTCATATGTTGACGTGTCGACATAATCTTCAACCGTAATACCTGCAACATCAGAAACTAAAAAGAATTTCATGCACGAGGGTCAGCTCTCCAACTTGAGCTCAGTGAGAAAACAAAACAATGTAACAAACATATGCATGCATTCAACTCATATCTGTGGTCTAGTATATAAGTTTAGAATGAGCTATAGAAAGGTTCGGTGGCCGCCTCACCTCTATACACGAGTGTGTGAAGCCACCCAAAAGTTAACATTTATTGTCGTCCCACATGCACCCACTATGGAATAGAGATAGAGCTAAAGTGTTCGAATCAAACACCGCATAACACTTCCCCTGATACCCTACCCATACAAACACGTAAACCCCAGCTGGAGAGGGCTTGAAAACTGGGCTCGCAACTAACCAATCCTAATGTCAAATAGTGTATCCAAGGCCTCACCCCCGCATCCCTTAATATTTCCTTAGAGATACAGCTAAGGCCCCCCGACAGAGTCGAAGACTACACGGTCCGAGACCACCTCCAATGATACCCTATGACGTAATAGTTCTACTAAGATAATGGCGATATGACGATGTCAGTGGACAAGACTTGAGTAGAGATAAAACTAAAGTGCCTCGACAAAACACCGCATAACACCTCCCCTGATGCCCCACTCGCATCAAGTACACTAACCACACACAAACATTCACATGTTTATTCCTAGCATCATCATCATCATCATGTTATAAATAAAATAGAATTAAATATGCATGAACATTAATAGCAGGAATATTAGATGACATGTTGAATGCACATTACAAGCAAACACGCATAGAATCAGTCATGGCATTGGACTTAAGAAAAAAAAATGTTTATTATTAGCCAATTAGTTTAGGTCTTGTTTACTCACCTTTGCTTGAGTGTAGATCCTCTTTCAAGCTTTATGAATCACTTTTATATCAATAGGAAAACCTATCAAGTCGATAGATTTTGGTTAAAAGTCATTCCAATAATTTTAGGCTTGCTGTTAAGCGAGGGTCGCAGGATGGGTCGCAGGTAGGGTTGCAAGTTTCTGTTAGCCCTAGAGGTAGGGTCGATGCCAGGGTCGGATGTTCCATCGACCCTGGGTGCGATCACCCCATCCCTGGACTTCCCAAATGCTAGGGGTCGATCCTGTGGTCTAGTAGGGTCGATTCCCAATCGACCCCACGTGCGACCCCTCGTGGTTTGAGTCGAGAATTTCATCCTACAGTCCATTCTTTCATGTTTGGGTCCTATGGCTTACTTTTATAGTCCATTCTATGATTGTTCTATGGCTCAAAAGTCCAAGTTACTCACTTTTCATAGTTTTCCATGATTTTCATTGAAATTCATCCATGGATGGATGGTATTAGGGTTTCTCCTAACCTAACTTCATCATAATCTATGATAAGCTTTCAATTCAGATAGGGGTTGAGGTTCATACCTTCTGTAGTCTGAGTTTTAAAGATATCTCTGAACTTCTTCTTCTTCCTTAGCCTTTTCTTCAAGTTTTCCTTCTCTTCTCTTTCTCTCACTTTCAATTATGGTTCTAAAAGGAGTGAAAGAGGCTTAGGGACATCCTATTTATAGAGGAAAACCTCCCAAAATAAGTCTCAATGAGTTTAGGAAAGGTCTCAATCGAAATTAGGAAAGTTTCCAAATTTTTGGTTCTTGCTGTTTTTTGTTGTTTTCCTAGGGTTGATGCTAGGGGGTCGATGGAGGGTCGGACAATCCGAGACCCCTGTGACCCCTCGACCAAAAATCATGGGTTGGACTTCTTTTGAGTTGGGGGTCGACCCTGCCTGTTTGGGCATTCGACCCTACCCTCATTTTGATTGTTTTTGAGTAAAATTTCATATTGGGTCTTGGTTTTCTTCACACAGTTGGTCCACTTGGCTCGACCATGATATGTAGACTGGCCACGACATGAAATGTAAGGTTAGAACGGGTACGTGGTGTGTGGGTCTTACAACTCCACCACCCTTAAAAGAAATTTCGTCCTCGAAATTTGAACGTACGGATCTTACAACTCCCCCCTCCTTAAAATAAATTTTGTCCTCAAAATTTGAGTTTACTTCGGAGTCAATAGGTGGGAATTCTGTTTCCGCATTGCATCTTCTTCCTCCCATATAATCTTCTCCCCGTCTTGTCTTCACTAGGTTACCTTCATATGATAATTATCCCAGTTTTTGAAATGTTTGTACCTTCCTACTAGTGAACTAAGTTGGTATCACTTCAATAGTTAAATCTTCTATCTAATCCAGTAGATCAGTGGTCAATACCTTTGATATGGATCTCCAATGTACTTCTTCAATAGAGACACGAAATACGTCATGCATACTAGACATGGACAGCAGTAATGCTAGTTGATATACAACTTTTCTACATCTCTCCAAATTTTATAAGGTCCAAAACATATATCGAATACAACTTTCCCTTCTCGTTGAATTGTTTTTAATCCATGCATAAGTGATATCTTCAAAAAAACTTTGCCACTTATGGCGAACTCAAGGTCTTGGTGACTCTCCTGACAAATTTGAGCTATCCTGGACCTTTTCTTTGATCTTGTCTGACACTCGATAGGTTTCTTCAATAGGCTCAGGTCTTAAAACTCTTCATTCATCAACTTCATTCCAAAACAAAAGAATTTGATATTTCTACCGTACCATTCTTTATAGGTGACATCGACATAGTAGCTTGGTAACAATTCAATCCACATATAGCTTAGTTAGCTGCTCCAAAGCATACCGAGGTCGTATAGCAATGGAATGAGTTATCTTCCTAAGGTGATCAATAATCACCCAAACTGCGTCAACTGTTCAAGGAGTCAATGGCAAATCATTGACATAGTCCATTGTACTACAGTTCCACTTCCAGACTGGCTCTGATAGTGGTTATGGTAAGCCATGTTGGTCTTTATCTTTCAGCCTTCACTTGCTGATAATTCAGATACTGAAACATACATCTAGCCACAACTACTCCCATTACCTTCTACCAAAATATTCTCTTCATGTTTTGGTATATATTATACTTCTAGAATGTATCCAATAAGGAATAGAATGGGCTTTTAAAATTATCTTATATCTTATGATTAACATTTTTCACTTTAGTATACATAATCATCCTCTGTATCATAGGAGCTTTTTCGCATACGGAGTAAGTCAGGGTTTGGTTTTCCTTTCTCTAAATCTGCTTACACCGTTCTTATATATAGATCTAAAAAAATTACTACTTTTACTTCATCCATCAATTCAGATATGATCTTTAATGCCATAAACGCAGCCGACGAACTATTGCTCCATAAGTTTATCCATAAATTCTCGCTCAATTGGATCATCACGAGTTTCTATTATATTTTACTCTCCTTTCAATCTGAATTTATTACTGTTAAACATAAGATAGCATCTATACTGGTTCCTTCTTCGGACTTCATAATTCTCTTTTTTTCTCAAGGACTTAGCTACTACCATAGCCTTGCTCGGATGACACTGTATTTCACAGGCTTAATCCTTGAGCAATTCCAGTATTTTCTTTTCTTTATGTTCAACTCTTTCTAATGAAGAGATATATAAAACTCTTGTAATCCGATTTAATTTGAAATTCTTCTCTATATAGGTAATGTCTCCAAGTCTTGATTGCATAACTCATCCCCGGTACTTCCAAATCATGAGTAGGGTATCTCTTCTCATGCTCCTTCAGTTTTCTTGAAGCATATACAATCGCTTATTTATCTTGCATCAACCCGCATCCGAGATCCAATCCAAAAGCTTCGATGTTTAGGGTAAACGGTTTCCCTGGTGTTCAAATGATGAAGATGGGAGTTAATATCAACCTTACTTTAGAATCTGGAAACATTCTTCACACTTGTCAGTCCAATTAAACTCCTCTCCCTTCATGGTAAGCTGGGTAAGAGGTTTTTGTGATCTTAGAGTGGTCCTCTACAAATCATCTGTAATAACCAGCTAAACCCAAGGAACTTCTGATCTTCACAATATTCTTTAGGTGTTTCTCACCGTATGGTTACTTCAATCTTAATAAGGTCCACTTTTATCCCTTTTTATGATGTTATGTGATCTAAAAGATCACTTCATTTATTTAGGTCTCATATTTCTTAGACATGGCATAAAGCTTTTTCCATTTTCAGCTGTTGTGATAAAATCCATTGTATGAGTTACTTCATTCTTGGAATAAATCAAAATATCATCTATGAAAACTATGACCGACGTGTCCATCACGTCATGAAACACCCAGTTCATCAGCTCCATAAAAGATGTAGGGGAATTGTAATACCCGCATGCCACAAACCCAGTCTAACCTTACATTTCGTGTCATGACCGGTCTACATATCATGGTCGAGCCAAGTGGACCAAGTGTGTGAAGAAACCCAAGACCCAATATGAAATTTTACTCAAAAACAGTCAAAATGAGGGTAGGGACGCATGAATAAACAGTCAGGGTCGACCCCTTGTCCGACCCATGACTTTTTGGTCTGGGGGTCGCAGCGGTCTCGAATTGTCCGAGCCCCCCATCGACCCCTACCATCGACCCCCGAAAAACAGCAAAAACAACACGAACCAAAAATTAGGAAACTTTCCTAATTTCAATGGGAACCTTTCCTAAACTCAATGGGACTCATTTTGCGAGGTTTTACTCTATAAGTAGGAGGTCCCTAAGCCTATTTCACTCCTTTTACAACCCTAATTGGATTGGGAGAAAGAGAAGATAAGGAAGAGAAGGAGAAGAGAAGGAGAATTGAAGAAGAAGACCAAGGAGGAGGAAATTTAGAGGAAACTCTGAATCTCAGCAAATCTAAGGTATGAATACATTCTCCATGATTTATTTAGGAGCCTAGAATGGTTCATGAAGAGGGTATGACTTAGGAGAAACCGAATCATTCATCCATGGGTGGATTTCAATGAAATCCATGGAAGAAATTATGGTAGGCAAAAAGTAAGGAAGAAACCTAGAGTTTTAAGCAATAGAACAAGCATAAAATGGATTGTGGAAGTAAGCCATTGGACCAAAACATGAAATAATGGACTGTAGGATGAAATTCTCTACTCAAACTATGGGTGGTCGCACCTAGGGTCGATGGAACATCCGACCCTAGCATCGACCCCCAGCATTCGGGAAGTCCAGGAAAGGGGGGTCGCACCCAGGGTCGATGGAACATCCGACCCTAGCATCGACCCCCAGCATTTGGGAAGTCCAGGAAAGGGGGGTCGCACCCAGGGTCGATGGATCATCGAGCTTGGCATCTACCCTACCCCTGGGAGTCACAGATAACTACTACCCGTCCTGCTACCCGTCCTGCTACCCCCACTTAACAACAAGCCTAAAATTGTCAGAATGAATTCTAACGAAAATCTATCGACTTGTTTGGTTTCCTATTGATATAAAAGTGATTTTTAAAGCTTGAAAGAGGATCTACACTCAAGGAAAGGTGAGGGAACAAGACTTAAACTAATTGGTTAATAACAAACTATTTTTATTTCTTGAGTCCCATGCCATGATTGATTCTATGCGTGTATGCTTGTAATGTGCATTCAACATGTCATCTAATATTCCTCCTATTAATGTTCAAGCATATTTAAATATGTTTAATTACTTATGACATGATGATGATGATGATGCTAGGAATAGACATGTGAATGTATGTGTGTGGTTAGTGTGCTTGATGCGAGCG
The DNA here is from genome assembly GCA_028583415.1 of Protea cynaroides. Taxonomy (NCBI): domain Eukaryota; kingdom Viridiplantae; phylum Streptophyta; class Magnoliopsida; order Proteales; family Proteaceae; genus Protea; species Protea cynaroides. The sequence goes on from CM053275.1 coordinate 70,145,816, forward strand.
CGTATCAGGGGGGTGTCATAGGCCAGGCCTCAGCACTCTAGCTCTATCTATAACTCAAGTCTTGTCCACTGTCATCGTCGTATCGCCATTACCTTAGCAGAACTATTACGTCGTAGTGTATGAGGGGAGGTGGTCTCGGACCGTATAGTCTTTGACTCTGCCGGGGGGCCATAGCCCTATCTCTATGGACGTATTGAGGGATGCTGGGGTGAGGCCTTGGATACACTATTTGACATTAGGATTGGTTAGTTGCGAGCACACTTTGCGAGCCCTTGCCAGCAGGGGCTTACGTGTTGGAATGGGCAACCAGTACAGTAATAAACGTAACCTTTGCGTGTACATTGTCCATGGTGGGAGCATGTGGGACAACAATAAACTTTACCTTTGGGCAGCTTCACACACTCGTGTTTAGAGGTGAGGCGTCAATAAACGTAACATTTGGCCACCAATCCTTTCTATAGCACATTGCAAATTTATATACCAGACCAAAGATATGAATTGAATGCATGCATATGTTTGTTGCATTGTTTTGTTTTCTCACTAAGCTCAAGTTGGAGTGCTGACCCTCGCATGTGCAATTCTTTTTAGTTTCTGATGTTGCAGGTACTATGATTGAAGATTATATCGACACGCCAACATATGAATATGTGTCGGCTATGATTTACAAGCTGTGAAAGACGAACATGGTTCGTTAAGTGAGCGTTTCAATGGTGAATACGTTTAGTGTTTAGTTTTTATATTTGGATATTGTAATATGTATTAAATTATGTTTTGGTTACATGGAAATAAATGGAATATTAATTATTTATCATGATTAGACCTCAGTTCATTATCAGTAAGACTTTCGCTATTTACTTTATTACCTCTGATTAATGTGGAATGTGTTTTGGTTTATCATATGTGGGATAGCCTATTCGAGATCCTGGTTGAACCGTTGGTTTATTGACGGTTCATCACACCATTCTGGTTGGTGCAGAATTAGGGTGTGACAACTTGGTATCAGAGCTCTCAGGCCTTTCCCATGAAACCTAAATACTTTCACTAGAGTCCATGAACTGAGTTAGGATAAATTAAAAGTATTAATACAAACACACAATAAGCACCTATGTTGGTTGAGACAGAACTTAAACAAGACAATAATGTACATATAAATGATGGAACCATATATATACACTCAAACAGAAAGAGAAGACCAAAACTTATCCTGATAAACGAATAATATTGGGTATGATCTATAGGTCGGGCAATTATCTAAGTATACAAAGGATATAGTACAGTAGCCGAAAATTGGATTATCGAGTTGGTACTCATAAGATGTGAAACTCGATGTAGGATAAAGGAAGAAGGAAAATGGCTAGTAACGCCAAAATCCCTGTAGAGATAAATCAAAACAACTCGAGCTAAATCCAACGGAGATAAGAGAATAATGGCCATACATTAAGAATAAGAGTAACTATACTCCTGGGTGACATGGAGACTCAGGGTGAGATCCACCACAAGCTGATCCATTACCCGCTGAGCCTTAGGAAGAGGTTGCAACTTGACCCCACCACTATCAGGGTCGAGCATGGGTAATGAAAACTCATCTGAGCAGATTCTAGATAATGATAATCAGATTAGAGTGAATCAAAGGAGGTGAACAACTAGACCACTCCAGCCAACCACCTAGACTACCAAGTACCTTTGTTATGGTTGTCATAAACCTGACCCAATAAAATACATGAGCAACAACAGATGAAACCGACTATGCAAGTTGCTATGTAAATCACTACCCAAGTTGCTGAAGTTACATCAATACCTCTGGGTCAAACCAAGTACGGTACCAATTGGTAGCATCATTGTACCCCAATACTTGTTAGCTATAACACAATGCCTACCACATAACAAGTCCCAGTACTGCACACCCCAGTGCAGAAGTTTAGTGCACAACAAGTAGTGTATCAAGGTGGTTAACCTTATCAGCCACCGATGTATGGGATAGTTGCATCATGACAGAATGATCCGACAAGGATTGAAGAATGTCTTCTGAAGATGATGCCTCAGACATTTTCAACAAAGGATCAAATCTATTATGGCCATATAAGTAGATAGGTTTACATAGGATGCGGTGCATTATTGACTTACTCTAATGATTATAGAGGATGTACATACTTGATTTTAATTCTCGTACCTTGACAGGATACTTTCTTGATTTAACCTGTCAATTGGAGTTATAAATATTGTTTCTTTAGTATTACTCCTGATTATACCAATCTGAGCCACTGTTATGATCGACAACATGAACATAGATATAAACTAAATGAACAGTTAAATGTTTATTCATGTTGAGCATACATCTTCTGATTTATACCTGATTTACTAATGTACGAAATCTTCTTCAGATTTATTCCTGTAATGCCTTGACCAATGGCATTATATATTCGATAGAGCTGTAATCTTGAGGTTAAGAGTTATAAAAGCTCTATTTCCATGTATTTGGACCACCGTGCAACTTAACGACCTTTGGATGCCGATTGGATTACCACATATTTATTGCTGATCCCTTAAACCTAGGTTCACTAGATAAAACAAGTGTCCTTTATCATACTGAATTTGAAAGGAGGAGGTGAATCGCTTTTGGATAAACATTTTGATTCTAACATTTCTCGACATCCATTGAAAAGATGTTTAGTGATAATGGAATTATTGGAAGAAAGATGATTGGATTCAGATTAAGATCGAATAGCCAAGAGACCTCAGATAAAGTAATGGAGAATCTATTTTGAGATTGCTGAATGGATGGATATGAGTTATGTCTATAAAAGAGTGCATGAGTGAAAGTGAGAACTATCAAGGGTAGCCAGTAAAGAAATAGATAGCACTCAAGTAAAGTTAAAGATGGTTATATCGGTATGAATTTTGACAAGGTATAAGATTCCTAAAGACAAATCGGATACAAGGATAAAGTCAAAAATCGTGGCATTGATAGTATTCGGATTAGTAAGTAATACTGAGTTATGCCCAATGTCGATTGAGATGATTAAGTAAAGACCAAAAAAGTTGGCTGAATTAATAAAATTATAAGCATATACCCTAATGCTTATAGATATACTTGGGATATGAAGTAATAATCACAAAATATTTTTTGAGGTATATGAAAAAGAGATCAGGGTAGAACAACAAGGATAAAAGAAATATAAGGTAATGAGTGCAATATGAAATTTTGACGATAGTCTTTGAAAAATCATAAGAGATGAAGGAACAAGACAAGCTCATAAGACCTTTACACTAGATTTTGCTAGTTCAAGCTCTTTTGGACTAGATGTGCATTAGATGAGTGTTATGAACAATGTCCGAATAGTATGGATGGACAGAAGTAGGATGCAACCTAATTCGACTTGAGATGGCAGACTTTGACATCATCTTGGGGATAGATCGGTTGTCTCAACACTCTACAAAGTTGTAGGTGCATAGAAGAGGTTATCATTCAATAATAAAGATGAGATATAATTTAGTTTTATCGAAAGCATGTTGCCTAAGAAGTGAAAGCTGATCCTCTCTATGCTAAGGGCGAAGAGATGATTTGAAAAGAAATGAGTTGGAGATATGGTATCTGTGGTATACATTACCAAAGAAGAACCACGGATGGAAGATACTGATGTGATGCATAAATTTTCTGATGTGTTTCCAGGAGACTTACTTGGGTTACCATCTGATCATGCGACCGAGTTCGTCATCGACATGTTACCAAGGACGATACTTGTATCAAAGGCTCCTGTAGAGTAGCTCCTACGGAGTTGAAGGAACTGAAACTCAACTACAATGGTTATTAGACAATGGTTCTAATCGGCTAAGTATTGCATCACGGGAAGCGCCAATGCAATTTGAGAAGAAGAAGGACGATAGTGTCCGATTATGTACAGACTACCGAGAACTTAACAAGCTCACGATAAAGAATCAATATCTACAACCTCAGATCAATGACTTGTTTAAATAGTTGCAAGGAGCAAAGGTATTTTCTAAGGTTGACCTTCGATCAAGATATCATCAGCCGAAGAATTTGGATAGCGATATCTCGAAGATAGCTATTAGAATCGAGATTGGTTAATTATGAGATCTCGATTATGACGTTTGGATTAACCAATGCCCTTACATCTTTTATGGAGCGGATATACTGGGTGTTTCATGACATGTTGGACACGTCAGTCATAGTTTTCATTGATGATATTTTTGTTTATTCCAAGAATGAAGCAACTCATACGGATCTTAGAACAGCTTCACAATAGCTGAGAAGAGAAAAGCTTCATGTCATGTCCAAGAAATATGAGACATGATTAAACAAAATGATCTTCTTAGATCACGTAGCATCATAAAAATAGATTAAAGTGGACCATATTAAGATAGAGGTAATCATATGGTGAGAAACACATAAAGAGTATTGCGAAGATCTGATGTTTCTTGGGTTTAGCTGGTTATTACAAACGATTTTTGGAGGACCACTCTAAGATCGCAAAACCTCTTACCAAGCTAACCAGGAAGGGAGATGAGTTTAATTGGACTGACAAGTGTAAAAAATGGTTGATATCAACTCCCATATTAATCATTCGGACACCAAGGGAACCTTTTACCCTATATATCGAAGCTTTCTGATTGGATCTAGGATGCGGGTTGATGCATGGTAAACAAGCGATTTCATATGTTTCAAGAAAACTGAAGGAGCATGAGAATAATTACCCTAGTCATGATTGGGAATTACTAGTGATGAATTATGCAATCGAGACTTGGAGACATTATCTATACGGAGGAGAATTTTAGAATAGATCGGATTACAACAGTTTTATTTATCTCTTCATTAGAAAGAGTTGAATATAAAGATAAGAAAATTGCTGGAATTGCCCAAGGATTAAGACTGTGATATACAATGTCATCTGAACAAGGCTAAGGTAGTAGCTAAGGCCTTGAGCAAAAAGAGAATTATGAAGTCTGAGGAAGGAACCAGTATAGATGATGTCTTATGTATCACAGCAACAAATTCAAATTGAAAGGAGAGTAATATATAATAGAAACTCGTGATGATCCAATTGAGCAAGAAATTATGGTTAAACTTATGGAGCAATAATTTGGCTGTGCTTGTGGCATTAATGATCATTTCTAAATTGATGGATGAAGTAAAAGTAGTAATTTTGTGAGATCAATAAATAAGAATGGTGAAAGCAGATTTGGAAAACCCAACCCTGAGTTACTTTGGATGCGGAGACGGTACTCAGATACAGAGGTAGATTCTGAATACATGAAGATAAAGACTTGGATATTATGAAGAGGATAATGATAAAAATCCATTGTACTCAATATTCAGGACATCCTGGAGTACCAATATGTATCATGACCTGAAGAGATGGTACTGGTAAAGAGGAATGATAACAAATATGGTTTAGATGCATGTTTCAGTAATTGAATTATCAGTAAGTAAAGGCTGAAAGACAAAGGCCAACATGGCTACAACAATAACTTTCAAAGCCAGTCTGGAAGTGAAACTGTATTATAATGAACTATGTCACTGATTCGCCACTGACTCCCAGAGCAGTTGATGCAGTTTGGGGGATTGTTGATTGCCTTATGAAGATAGCTCATTCCATTGCTATACGACCTCTGTATGCTTTGGAGCGGCTAAATAAGCTATATGTGGAAAATATTGCCAGATTAAATGGTATGCATGAGAGCTTAGTGTCGGTCTGAGGCTTATGCCTTATCTCGAAGTTTTGGGAGGATCTACAGACAAAGATGAAGTTTAGTTCCGCACTTTACCTCAAACCGATGGACAATCGAGGCGGACTATACAGATCCTAAGAGATATGCTCGAGTTTGTGAAATTGATTTCAAGGAGCTTGAGTTGAGAAGTTAACCATAAATTGAAGTTGCTACCAAGCTACTATGTAAATGTCACCTATAAAGCATGGTAAGGTAGAAATGTCAAATTCCATTGTTTTGGAATGGAGTTAGTGAATGAAGAGTTTTAAGACCTGAGTCTATTGAAGAAAACTATCGATTGGCAGACAAGATCAAAGAAAAGTGGCAGGATAGCTCAAGATGTCAGAAGAGACACCAAGCCCTTGAGTTCGCCATAAGTGACAAAGTGTTCTTGAAGATATCACTTATGCAGAGTTTGAAATGATTAAACAAGGAGGAAAAGTTATATTCTATATAGGTGTTGGATCTTATAGACTTTGGAGAGACAAGTTGCATATCAATTAGCGTTACCGCTGTCCATGTCTAGTGCGCATGATGCAATTAAGGTGTCTCTATTGAAGAAGTACATTGGAGATCCATATCAGAGATAATGACCATGGATCAACTGGTTTAGATAGGAGATTCAATTGTTGAAGTGGTACCAGCCTAGTTCACTGGTAGGAAGGTACAACATCTCCAAAGCTGGGATAATTAGTATATGAAAATAACCTAGCAAAGGCGATACATTAAGGAGATGCAATGAGAAAATAGAATTCCCACCTAAATTCAAATTTTGAGGACAAAATTTATTTTAGGGATGGGGGAGTAGTAAGACCTGTACTTTTAAATTTTGAGGACGAAATTTCTTTTATGGGTGGTGGAGTTGTAAGACCCGCAAGCCTCGAACCCAGTCTAACCTTAGATTTCGTGTCATGACCTGTCTACATATCATGGTCGAGCCAAGTGGACCAAGTGTGTGAAGAAACCCTAGAACCAATATGAAATTTTACTCAAAAACAGTCAAAATGAGGGTAGGGTCGCATGCCTAAATAGGTAGGGTCGCATGCCTAAATAGGCAGGGTCGACCCCCTGTCCAACCCATGACTTTTTGGTCTGGGGGTCGCATGGGTCTCGAATTTTCCGACCCCCAACCATTGACCCCCAGAAAATAGCAAAAACAGCACGAACCGAAAATTAGGAAACTTTTCTAATTTCAATGGGAACCTTTCCTAAACTCAATGTGACTTATTTTCAGAGGTTTTACTCAATAAATAGGGCGTCCCTAAGCCTATTTCACTCCTTTTACAACCCCAATTGGATTGGGAGAAAGAGAAGAGAAGGAAGAGAAGGATAAGAGAAGGAGAAATGATGAAGAAGTCCAAGGAGGAAAAAATTCAGAGGAAACTCTGAATCTCAGCAAACCTAAGGTATGAATACATTTTCCATGATTTATTTAGGAGCCTAGAATGGTTCATGAAGAGGGTATGACTTATGAGAAACCCAAATCATTCATCCATGGGAGGTTTCAATGAAATCCATGGAGGAAATTATAGTAGGCAAAGTAAGGAAAAAACCTAGAGTTTTAAGCCATAGGACCCAAACATGAAAGAATGGACTGTAGGATGAAATTCTTGACTCAAACGATGGGGGGTCGCACCTAGGGTCGATGGAACATCCGACCCTAGTATCGACCCCCAGCATTCGGGAAGTCCAGGAAAGGGGGGTCGCACCCAGGGTTAATGGAACATCTGACCCTATCATCGACCCCCAGCATTCGGGATGTCCAGGAAAGGGGGGTCGCACCCATGGTCGATGGAACATCCGACCCTAGAATCTACCCAACCCCTGGGGGTCGCAGAAAACTGCTACCGGTCCTACTACCCATCCTACTACCCCCACATAACAGCAAGCCAAAAATTATCAGAATGAATTCTAAATAAAATCTATCGACTTGTTAGGTTTCCTATTGATATAAAAGTGATTCTTAAAGCTTGAAAAAGGATCTACACTCAAGCAAAGGTGAGGGAACAAGACCTAAAGTAATTGGTTAATAAAAAACTATTTTTATTTCTTGAGTCCCATCCCATGACAGATTTTATGCGTGTATGTATGTAAAGTGCATTCAACATGTCATCCATTATTCCTGCTACTAAAGTTCATGCATATTTAATTTTGTTTAATTACATATAACATGATGATGATGATGATGCTAAGAATAGACATGTGAATGTATGTGTGTGGTTAGTGTGCTTCATGCGAGCGAGTATCAGGCGGTGTCATAGGCTGGGCCTCAGCACTCTAGCTCTTTTTCTAACTCAAGTTTTGTCCACTGACATCGTTGTATCGCCATTACCTTAGCAGAACTATTACGTCGTAGTGTTTGAGGGGAGGTGGTCTCAGACCGTGTAGTTTCTGACTCTGCCGGGGGGCCATAGCCCTATCTCTATGGGCGTATTGAGGGATGCTTGGGTGAGGCCTTGGATACACTGTTTAACATTAGGATTGGTTAGTTGCGAACCCAGTTTGCGAGCCCTCGCCAGCAGGGGTTTACGTATTGGTACGGGCAACCGGTACAACAATAAACGTAACCTTTGTGTGTACATTGTCCATGGGGTGTGCATGTGGGACGACAATAAACTTTACATTTGGGCAGCTTCACACACTCGTGTATAGAGGTGAGGCGTCAATTAACGTAACCTTTAGCAACCAAACCTTTCTATAGCACATTGCAAACTTATAAACCAAACCAAAGATAAGAATTGAATGCATGCATATGTTTGTTGCATTATTTTGTTTTCTCACTAAGCTCAAGTTGGAGAGCTGACCCTCGCGCGTGTAATTCTTTTTAGTTTCTGATGTTGCAGGTACTATGATTGAAGATTATGTCAATACACCCACATATGAACATGTGACGGCTATGATGAGCAAGCTGTGGAGGACGAACATGGTTCGTTAAGCGACCGTTTCATCGGTGGATACGTTTAGTATTTAGTTTTCGTATTTGAATATGGTAATATGTATTAAATTATATTTTGGTTATTTGGAAATAAATGGAATATTAATTATTTATCATGATTAGACCTCTGTTCATTATCTGTAAGACTTCCGCTATTTACTTTATTACCTCTGATTAATGTCAAATGTGTTTTGGTTTATCATATGTGGGATAACCTATTCGAGATCCTGGTTGAACCGTTGGTTTATTGACGGTTCATCACACCATTCTGTTTGACGCAGAATTAGGGTGTGACAGGCATTGGTTAAACCAAACGTCAAAATCGAGAGCTCATAATGTCCAAATCCCGATTCTAAAGGTATCTTCGAGATATCGCTGTTCAAATTCTTCAGCTGTTGGTACCTTGAAGAACAATCTTAGAAATTTCCTTTGCTCTTTGCAACTGTTTAATTAAGTCATCGATCCGAGGTGATAGATCTCAATTCTTAATCGTGAGCTTGTTCGATTCTTGGTAGTCTATACGCAGACAACACTATCATCTTTCTTCTTCACGAATTGCATTGGCACTCCCTGTGATGCAATACTTAGCCTATTAGGACCTTAGTCTAATAACTCTTGTAATTGAGTCTCAATTTCATCAGCTCCATAGGGGCTACTTTATAGGTGCCTTTGACACAAGTATCGACCTTGGTAACACGTCGATGACGAATTTGGTCACATGATCAGATGGTAACCCAGGTAAATCTCTTGGAAACACATCAGAAAATTTATGCATCACATCATTATCTTTCATCTGTGGCGCTTCTTTGGTAACGTATACCACAGATACCATATATCCAAGTTTTTTTTCTCTTCAAAGCATCTCTTCGCCATTAGCATAGAGAGGATCAACTTTCTTTTCTTAGGCAACATACTTCCAATAATACTAAATTATATGCCATCTTTATTCTTGAATGATAATCTCTTCTATGCACATAACAACTTATTGAGTTCTGAAACAACTAGTCTACTCCTAGGATGATGTCAAAGTTTACCATCTCAAGCCGACTTAGGTTGCATCCAAATTCTGTCCATCCATATGATTTGGACATTGTTCGTAACACTCATCCCATAAAACATCTAGTCCAAAAGGGCTTGAACTAGAAAATCTGGTGTAACGGTCTTAAGAGCTTGTCTAGTTCTTTCATCTCTTATGATTTTCAAAGACTACTGTATGAAATCTCATATCTCCCAAAAAGTTCATTAGCTTACACCTTCATTTATCCTTCTATCTTATATCTTGAAAAGCATCTTCTGACTATTTACTCATTACATATCCCAAGTCTAAGCATTAGGGTATATGCTCATAAATTCATTAATCCAACCAAACTCTTTTGGTCTTTACTTAATCATCTCACTCGACATTTGGAATAACCTAGTATTACTTATACTAATATGAATACTATCAATGCCATAATTTTGACTTTATCCTTGTATCCACTCATAGATTTGCTTTTAGGAATCTTTTGCTTTGTCAAAATTCATACCGATATAACCATCTTTAACATTACATGAGTGCTATCTACTCTTTCCTAGTTACTTCTTGATAGTTTTCACTTTTTTCTCATGCACTCTTTTATAGACATGGCTCATATCCATCATATCAGTAATCTCAAAATAGATTCTCCATTACTTCATCTGAGGTTCATTGGCCATAGAATCTAATCTGAACTTAATCATCTTACTTCCCATAATTCCTTATTCACTAAATATCTTATTAATGGATGTCGAGAAATGTAAGAATCAGAATGTTTATCCAAAACAATTCATTTCCTTCTTTCAATTTAGTATGATGACAAACACTTTCTTTATCTAATGAACTTAAGTTTAAAGGATTAGGAGTAAATCTGTGATAATCCAACCGGCATTAAAAGGTCATTAAGTTGCACGGTGGTCCAAATACATGGAAATAGAAGTTTTAAAATTCTTAACCTCTAAGTTATAGGTTGTATCAAGTACATAATGCCATTGGCCAAAGCACTATAAAAATGAATCTGGAGAATGTTTTGGGTACATCAATAAATCAGGTATAAATCAGAAGATGTACGCTCAACATGATTAAACATTTAATTGTTCATTCAGTTCAAATCTCTGTTCATGTTGTCGATCATGAGAGTGGCTCAGTTTGGTATAATCAGGACTAATACAAAAGAAACAATATCTATAACTCCATTTGACAGGTTAAATCAAGAAAGTATCTTGTCAAGACACGAGAATTTAAAATCTGCTATGTGCATCCCCTATAATCATAAGAGTAAGTAAATAATGCACCGCATCCTATATAAACCTATCTATTTATAAGGCCACAATAGATTTGATCCTCTGCTAAAAACGTTTAAGGCTTCGTCTTCAGAAAATATTCCTCAATCCTTGGTCGAATCATTGTGTCATGATGCAGCTATCCCATACATCGGTGGCTGATAAGGGTAACCACCTTGATATACTACTTGCTGTACACCAAGCTTCTGCACTGGGATGTGCATTATAGGGTCTTGCTATATGGTAGGCACTGTGTTATAGCTAACAGGTGTTGGGGGTACAGTGTTGCTACCAATTGGTATCGTACTTGGTCTGACTCGAAGGTGTTGATGTAACATTGGCAACTTGGGTAGTCCAGGTGATTGGCTGGAGTGGCCTGGTTGTTCACCTCCTTTGATTTGCCCCAATCTGATTATCATTATTTAGCATCTGCTCAGATGAGTTTTTATTACCCATTTTCAACCCAGATAGTGGTGGGGTCAAGTTGCAACTTCTACATAATGCTTAGCGGGTAATGGATCAGCTTGTGGTGGATCTCATTCCGAGTCTCCATGTCACCCAGACCCAATAATCATTCTGAGTCTCCATGTCAACCTGAGGCTCTACGACGTAATAGTTCTGCTAAAGTAATGGCGATACGACGATGCTAATGCACAAGAATTGAGTTAGAGATAGAGCTAGAGTGCTGAGGCCTAGCCTATGACATCCCCCTGATATTCGCTCGCATCAAGTTCACCAACCACACATATACATTCACATGCCTATTCCTATCATCATCATCATCCTCATCATCATGTTATAAACAATAAAGTAAATATGCATGAACATGTTATCTGCACATTACAAGCATATTCGCACAAAATCAAGCATATCATTGGACTCAAGAAATAAAACACTTTGTTATTAACCAATTAGTTAAGAGTCTTGTTTCCTCACCTTAACTTGATCGTAAGTCCTCTTTCAAGCTTTAAAATCACCTTTATATTGATATTATATTTCTAGAAGACCTAACAAAGTCGATAGAATTTAATTAGAATAAATTCTGATTTTAAAAACCATGATGTTAACTGGGGGTCGATGCTAGGGTCGGAGTTTGATCCACCAAGGGTACGACCACCACTATTCTGGGCTTCCCGAACACTGGGGGTCGATGCTCAGGGTCTGATAGGGTTGATTGGCCATCGACCCCCTATGCGAACTCCTGTGGGTTTTGTCGATTTTTCTTCTTTCAGCCCATTCTTCCTGTTTAGGGTCCCATGGATTGCTCCTATAGTCTATTCTAGACATGTTCTATGGCTTAGAACCATGATTCATTCACCTATATGGCTTTCATGATTTCCCCCATGGTTTTCCTTGAAAACCTAACCATGGGTTGATGGTTTGGGTTTTTTCGAGATCATAACCTCTTCATTATCTACACTAAGGTCTTTAGAAACTCATGGAAATAGTATCCATACTTGAGGAGAATACTACTTCTCTGCAACTCTTCTCCTTTTGCCTTCTTCTCTTCTTTCCTTTTCTTCTTCTTCTCTTCCTTCTCTTCTCTTTCTCTTAATTCAATTAGGGTTCTAAAAGGAGTGAAAGAGGCTTAGGGATATCCTATTTATAGGGTAGAAACTCCTAAAATAAGTCTGATTGAGATTAGGAAGGAATCCAATTAAAATTAAGAAAGTTTCCTAATTTCTGTTTTTACCGAGTACCGGGGGTCGATAGGGGGGGTCGGAGATCCCGTCAACCCCTGGTCCTTAAAATGTCTGACCCCCAATGTAAAACTGGGGGACTTCTATATTGGGAGGGTCCAACCTTCCCTTGTTGGGTATGCGACCCTCCCCTTATTTTAAGTATTTTTGGGTCAGTTTAATACCTAGGATCGTGATCTCCTTCACGCACTTGGTCTATTTGGCTCAACCATGATGGGTAGATCTGGTTCAAGGTGGTAAGACCGGGTTAGCTTGATACGGGTCTTACAACTCCACCCTACTGGTAAAAATTTCGTCCCCAAAATTGTTCATATCTTCATAGTAGAATAAGTGAGGGTATTGCTTTCACATAGCATTCTCTTCTTCCCATGTAATCTCTTCCATGTCTCTACTTCTCCATATGACCTTAATATAATAGATAACTCGGTTGCATACTCGTTGAACCATTCGGTTGGTGATTTCAATTTGTGTTATTTCAAAAGTCAAATATTCAGTTAAATCAGGCAGATCTACTGTCAGAGCGTGCGTTGGATCTTTGACATACTTCTTCAATAAGGAGATATGAAATACGTCATGCACACTTGACATAGATGGTGGTAGTGCTAACTGGTAAGCCACTTTCCCACGCTTAGCTAAGATCTCATATGGGCTGACATATCTTGGACTTAGTTTCCCTTTATGTCCAAACCGTTTTAGACCTCCCATAGGCGATATATTCCAGAATACTTTATCACCCACGATGAACTCACGATTCTGCATCGAGTATCTGCATATTGCTTCTGACGATTCGGGGCTGTTCTCACTGTTTCCTTGATAATGTCGACCACACGACAAGTCACCTCAACAAAGTCTGGTCCAACAATACTACATTCCCTAACTTCATTCCAAAACAACGGAGTTTGACACTTTCTGCCATACAGTGCTTCATAGGTTGACATCTATATGGTAGCCTGATAGCTATTGTTATAAGCGAACTCGATCAGTGGTAACTTTTCATCCCATTATCCTTTAAAATCAATTACACATGCTCGTAGGATATCTTCTAGAATCTGAATTGTACGCTCTGACTGTCCATCTGTCTGTGGATGGAATGCAGTACTAAACTTCAATGTTGTACCCATAGCCTTTTGCCATCATTTCCAAAACTTTGAAGTAAATCGTGGATCCCAATCGGACATAATGCTCTCTGGTACACCGTGTAATCAAACAATATTATCCACATACAGCTTTGCTAACCTCCCTAGTGTATACTGAGGTCGTATGGATATAAAGTGAGTTGTTTTAGTCAGGCGGTCTACAATAAGCCAAACTGCGTCAACTACTCGAGGAGTCAATGGTAACCCTGTGACGAAGTCCATAGTGAAGCAGTCCGATTTCCATGCTGGTTCTAGTAACGGCTGTAACAGTTCTGCGGGGCTTTGTAGTTTAGCCTTTACTTTCTGACAATTTATGCATTAAGAGATGAACTTAGCTACATCTGCTTTCATTCCTCTCCACCAATATAGTTTCTTTAGATCATGATACATTTTTGTACTTCCAGGATGTATCGAATAGATGGTGGTATGGGCTTCTCTCATCAGTCGGTGTCTAATGTCCACACTTTCTGTTTCGGGTACACATATTCTTCCTTTGTACTTCAATACCTTTTCTTTGTCCAAGGTGAACTCAGGGTTAGTTCTACCCTTTTCGATATGTTCTTGTACCATTCTCAGGTAAGGGTCTGATTTGATAGTTGTCTTCACATCATCAATTATATCCGGTATAATCTTCAATGCAGCGAACATATTTGAAAACCAATGAATAAACCCTTGGTTGGCTGATCCATCCATTGTATCTATCACATACTACTCATTGCCATTATTGAATACCATTCTGGTAGTACACATTGCTGCAATTGTGCTAACCTCTCCCTGGGATTTTATCATTTCCTTTCTGCCCAACGCATCCGCTACAACATTAGCTTTCCCCGGATGATATTGGATATCACAATCATAGTCTTTCAATAGTTCCAGCCATCTTTTTTGTCTCATATTCAACTCCTTTTGATTAAATAAATAAGTAAGACTTTTATGGTCTGATTTAATATGGAACTTCTCTCCGTATAGGTAATGTCTCCATTTCTTGACAGCATGTACTACTGCTGCTAACTCCAAATCATGAGTGCGATAATTTTTTTCATGTGTCTTTAACTCTCTTGAGGCATAAGCAATTACTTGTTCTCCTGGCATAAGCGCACATCCTAATCTCAGTCCTGACGCATCAGTGTATAGGGTAAATGGCTGTCCGAGAACAGGAATAGTCAAAATCGGAGCGGATATCAATCTGGTCTTCAAGGATTGGAAGCTTTTCTCGCATTTATCCGTCCACACAAACTTTTCACCTTTCTTAGTCAGACTGGTGAGAGGTACGGCAATCCGAGAATAGTCTTCCACAAATCGTTGATAATAACCAGCGAGATCCAGAAAACTTCTAATTTCTGCGACGCTCTTTGGTGCTTCCCACTTTACAATAGCCTCAATCTTGCTGGGATCCACTTTGATTCCTTCAGCGGATACTACATGGCATAGGAAGGCGATTTCACTTAGCCAAAACTCACACTTGGTAATTTGGCATACAACTTCTCTTTCCTTAAATGCTGTAGAGTGGCTTTTAGATTCTTAATATGGGTTTCCTTGTCCTTGAAATATACCAATATATCATCAGTAAATACAATAACTGACGTATCCAACATATCGTGGAAAACCCGGTTCATAAGTTCCATGAAAGTTGCTGGTGCGTTTGTTAATCCAAAAGACATGACCAAGAATTCATAATATCCATATCTGATACTGAAAGTTGTCTAAGGAATATCACCATCTTTAATCTTTAACTGATGATAGCCTGATCGAAGATCGATCTTAGAAAATACTATTGCTCCTTGTAACTGATCGAACAATTCATCGATCCGAGGTAGTGGATATCGATTCTTGATTGTCAGTTTGTTCAACTCCCGATAGTCGATACATAATCGAACGCAACCGTCCTTGTTCTTTACGAACAATAATGGCGCTCCTCATGGTGATATACTGGGTCGAATATAACTCTTGTCCAGTAGTTCTTGTAGTTGTACTTTCAATTCCTTCAGTTCTGTAGGAGCCATTCGATAAGGTGATTTTGATACTGGTGCGGCTCCAAGTATAAGATCTATCACAAACTCTGTGGCTCGGTCGGGTGGTAATCCTAGTAGTTCTTCAGGAAATACGTCAAGGTAGTCCCGCACGACATCAATATCTTCCATCTATGGTGCTTCTTTGGTGAGGTCGACCACTGATACTAGATACCCGATTGGTCCCTTCTCAAGGCACATCTTAGCCTTTAGTACTGAGAGTATGTGCTTGCGTTTACGGGGAAGTTTGGTTCTCGAAAAACTGAATTCTGCTCCTTCTTTGTCTTTAAATGTTAGCATCTTTTCGGCGCATAATAGGTTCGCAGAATGCCGAGCTTACCAGTCCACTCCCAAGTTGACATCAAATTCTGCCATCCCAAGTTGGATCAAGGTTGCTTCTAAGGTTTTCTCACCAATGAGAACTGAACATGGCCCATAGCCTTTTTCTAACTCCACTTCTAACCCCATCGGTGACCATACAAGTATTTTGTAGTCTAATGTTTTGATGGGTAAATTCAGCTTCTTTCCAAATGACACAGATATAAAAAAATGAGTAGCTCCTAAGTCAAAGAGTACTCTGGCGGGTATGTCATTTATTGGTACGATACCTGTGATTTATTTTAACTTAGTCTACATGCTCACACAATGTAATACAACTTAAAAGGTTTCAGTCATACCTGTGACCACATCGGGTGATGCGGCAGCATCCTCGGATGTAACAGCATAAACTCGTCCTTGATGTAGATGCTTCCTGGGCTTAGGACACTCCCTTGCCATATGCCCCGCATGGTTGCAGTTAAAACATTTTGGGCCTTCAGTATTTGTCTTTCGCTGATGTTGAGCTACTGGGGTAGCCTTGGGTGCAGCAGTAAAGCCTTGAGCACGGAAGGGTTTAAATGTCTTGTTATTCCCTCCGTTATAAGCATTTCTAGCTGGCCTTTTCATACCTCTGTTCTGCGTGAAATAGTTCTCCTTCTGGCCCGATTCTATAACTCGAGCAATTTGCACAGATTCATTATATATTTTCTTTTCCAAACCTAGAACATGCTCTCTGATGCTTCCTCTATGTAACGTGACAAACCTACGGGTCTTAGTGTCATCTTCTTGCATGCTGAGTGGTGCAAAGAAAATATAGCTCCTCATAACGCTGTTGATATGCATCCACAGACATCTGTCCCTGATATAAACTCAGGAACTCCTTCTCCATAGAATCTATGAAGCTTTGGGGAAATTACTTTTCAAAGAAAGCTTCTTTATATATAGCCTAAGTCAATAGGGCCTGCTTAGTTAATAGGTCGGCCCTGGTTGATTTCCACCAATGATGTGCATCACCTTTTAGCATGAATGTGGCACATAATACCTTCTCTTCTTCTGTAATAGTCATCATCAGAAAATTCATCTCCATCTCGTCGATCTAATGTGCTGGCCATAAAGGATCGGACGGTTTATCGTTAAACTCCTTGGGCTTCATCTTTAAGAATCGCTCAACCAGTCGGGAGTGGTCCATCTGATTTTGAGGGTATGCCCCAAACATAGGTTGTGGATACTGGTAATTAACTTGAACTGCTTCAGGACCTGGTACTGGAATCTGTGCAGCTGGTGGTTGAGGTGATTGAGGTGCTTGGTGGTTACCCACTGGTGCTGCACTTGTTTGTCCAGTCGGCATTGCTGTAGCATGTGCTGCCTGAAACATAATTCCCATTGCTGCTTACATTTGAGCCTGTGCTTGTTGTATTTGTTGCAGCTATTGCGCGAGGTTCATAACCACGGTTACCAGCTCCGATGGTGGAGCTGGCAAGTTTGTAGGATTTCCCTGACCCTGGTTTACTGGTGGTGCAACCTGCGGATTACCCTGTGCATATATATTTTCTTGACTGGCTTCCTCTACGGGTGGTGGTGGTGGAACTGTGTTTCAGCTTTGCCTGGTTATTCTATGCCCAGCCATATTTTCCTCTGAGAATGGTGGTGCCTGAAAATCATTAAAATACGTGAGGTAATCATATATACTTCATGTAGACACGCTAACCGCTGTTATTTTCAAAATTTTTTGATTATTCTGTGAAAAATACAGTCTTTTCTATGCAGGGTCGATGGTATGTTCGACCCTCAGTATCCGACCTTGGGAACCACTTATTTTTCCCGAGAGCCAGGGGTCGATGCGGGGGTCGATGGTATGTCCGAACCCCAGGTGCGATCCCTGGTTCTCTGGTAGATTATCGAGAGCCACGGGTCAATATGGGGGTCGATATGGGGGTCGATGGTCCTGGTCGAATTCTCTGACCCCCGGTCCAAACATCAAATTTTTAAGGTCCGATTCTGAGTTCATTTTCCATTCTTCCTCCTCCGTTTCGACTCGTCTCTTTCCCCTAAGTTGCTACAGTGCCAACTCTGCTACATTGGTCGTTTGGGTTCCTTGTTTCGACGTCTACACCTTCCCTACAGGTACGTGTCTTACCTTTACCTGTTTTTAGGTTTTCTTTTCTAGGTTTTTACCCGTATATCTCGTTTTCTTCAAATTAAACTTTTTTCAATCGTAAAAATTCGATCTTTATTGGGGGCTTTTGTTATTCGTGACTCGAGGAACGAAAGCCCTTAAAAATATTGGAGTTTCATCGGTTGGTTATCGAGAACTCGAAATTTTCACTTTTTGCCCTAATTTGTCGAGATTTTTGAATTTCTCAAAATTTATTCAAATTGAATTCTGTTAGCTAGAATTTCCAACTCTATGAGTATTGCAGGATAGTTTAGAACTTATATAAGTCCTCCTGCCCATGTGTATGGGCGAAAAGTGAGGCTTTTGGCCAACTTACGTCGTTATTATGTCAAAATTTTAGATTTTTACTCTCTACTAACCCATTATTTGTTTCTCTTTCTTATTTGTAGATACTATGGCTCGTACCAAGGTACCCAGAGTTCCCAACCCTCTTCGTTTCTGTTCCAATGAAGCCGAGGCACAGTATGCCCACTACGCTCGCAAGAAGGTAGAGGAAGGTCGCAAGGTAAACTTGGCTGAGTTTGCCTTGTTCAATGTGGAGAGAGCCTTTGGTGACATGGGCTGGCTCCCTGTCATCACTTATGATGCATGTACCTGCCCTGACTTGGTACGCTAGTTCTATTGTAACCACCAGGTGGTGGGGGATTACAATGATGTTGAAAGGGGCAATGAGCTTCGCATCACGAGCTTCGTCAAGGGAGTTGACATCTCATTTGATTATCGGCAGCTGGCCGACCTACTGGGCATTTCCTATGCTGGCCCCATGGTTTTTTGTGCTCCTGGAGAGCCCCATTTCTTCTCTCTATAGATGAGGGTCGAGATCGATAGTCAGCTCCTCCGACCTGATCACTGGCAGATGTGGGCGTGTTATCTGCGTTCAGATCCACAGGTATAGATCATTCAGCATAACTTGATACCGCAGAGTGGTCATTACGAGAGGGTCTCCTAGCTGAACCAGTATCTTCTATGCTGTTTATGCACTAGGCAGCCCGTCTGCATTCCATACATTATTATGCATACCATGATCACTGCCACGTTGCCCAGTCACACCGGCAACCATCCTTACAGACGCATGATCACTACCTTGCTTACTCGTTTGGGGGTTGATTTAGTGGATGAGAAGATTTAGGAGAAATCCTTCTCATCGCCTCTAGATTGGGAGGCTATTGGCAAGATGGGCATGCGAGATGCCCAGGTCAGTGATGAAGAGAGGAACGCGATGGTACGCCCTCGCACTCGCGTAGAGATAGCTGACCCTAAGGCTTCTGCTGCCGCCGCTGGAGTTCATATGGAGTTTGCTGGTGATATTGACCGTTTGTACATGGATGTGGACTCCGTACTACCTCCTTCACCTATACATGCTACTGGAGCTAGTACTTCTTATGCGGCTGGTCTTTCTCATGTGGCTGGTCCTTCACACCCACCGTCTAATATGATGGAGGTATTGCATGAGATCAGAGAAGCTCAGCGCAGATCTGATCTGAGGATGGGGGAGTTACTAGAAGCTCAGCGCACATCGGATATGAGGATGGGAGAGCTCATAGATGCTCAGCGCCGGATAGATATGCGTATGGAGGAGCTTTTAAGTGCTCAGCGCGGGACTGATCAGCTGGTAGCTGATCTTACAGCTAGTCTTCAGACGACCCAGACTCAGGTAGCCTGGTTGACTAGAGTCTATGCTTAGGATTATGACAGAGACCGTGAGGCATCACCTCGTCCTTCACCTCCACCTTTATGATTGTATTTATTTTCTTTCTTTGTACTACAGAGTAACTATCCGAGTTATGGACTGTACTCTGCTTTATCTATTTATATACATTTGTTTCTCTCTCATTGTATTTAATAATGTTCCCCCTTTAATAGATGAATTATTTTCTTTTCAAATTTTGATCTTAAACATCACTTGTGCTTATAGTGTGGTAATATTACAGTTTTTTATTTTTATCCTATCTCAGTTCACAATTCGTCGTGAAGGTAGGCTAGTTTAGCGGACAAGGCCTGAGATGCTCTGATACCAAGTTGTCACACCCCAATTCCATACTATTCAGAATGGTGTGATGAACCGCTAGCAAACCAACGGTTCAACCAGGATCTCGAGTAGGCTCTATTCGTGTTATGTAAACCCCATACATCGACATTCGTAATCATAGTAAATATACAATAGCTGAAGTCTTATAATAAAATGAACTGAGAAATCTAGATGTGATAATCATATTTAAGTAGCAAATTATTCTTTATCAACTAAGACGTAAATAAATATCCATTACATGACTTTACTAAATCCAAATAACTAAAACAAAATCTAATTGAATACGCATGAGTTGCACTCGCAAGAAGAGTTGTCACACCCCTATTCCGCACTATTCAGAATGGTGTGATGAACCACTAGCAAACCAACGGTTCAACCTGGATCTCGAGTAGCCTATATCTGTGTTATCTAAACTTCCACACATCCATAATCATAATCATAGTAAATACACAATAGCAAAAATCTTATAATAAAATGAACTGAGAATCTACTGTGATATAAATATTAAATAGAAAATTATTCTGTATCAACTGGGACATAAATAATTATCAAACACATGTCATTATTAAATTCAAATAAAGAAACCTAAGAAAAATGTAATCGAATACACATGAGTTGCACTCGTAAGAGGAGTCATGTGTATCTACTTCAGCTTCAGCTTCCATCGCCGCCACGTTCCCGTATGCTGGAGCATTCATATAATCTTTAACCGTATAACCTGCATCATCAACTAAAAATATTCGACGTCAAGGGGTGAGCACACATCACGGCTCAGTGAGTAGACAAATCAATGCAACAATACAAATGCATGCAATCAATTCATAGCTTTGGTCTGGTTTATAGTTTAGAATGCGCAATAGAAAGGTTGGGTGGTCAAAGGTTAACGTTTATTGACCGTGCCTCTATACACAGGGTGTGGAAGTCTGCCCGAAGGTTAACGTTTATCGTCGTCCCCATCCACCCTAATCATGACATTATACAACAAAGGTTAACGATTATTGCTATATAATACCATACCAACACGTAAGCCCCTGTTAGCGAGGGCTTGTAAATTGGGCTCGCAACTAACCAATCCTAATACCAAACAGTGTATCCAAGGCCTCACCCCAGCATCCCTTACAATGTCCATAGAGATAGAGCTAAGGCACCCCGGTAGAGTCAGAGACTACAAGGACCGAGACCACCTCCCCTGATACTCTACGACATAATAGTTCTGCTAAAGTAATGGGGATACGACGATGCTAATGCACAAGACTTGAGTTAGAGATAGAGCTAAATGCTGAGAGCCGTCAAAGATTAACGTTTATTGACATTCTCATCACACCTCCCCTAATACTCGCTCGCATCAAGTACACCAACCACACACATACAATCACATGCCTATTCCTATCATCATCATCATCATCATCATGTTATAAACAATAAAACAAATATGCATAAAAAAATAATAAAAATATTGGATGACATGTTGTATGCACATTATAAACATATTCGCATAGAATCAAGCATGGCTTTGGACTCAAGAAATAGAAAACAGTTTGTTATTAACCAATTAGTTTAGAGTTCTGTTTCCTCACCTTAGCTTGCTAATAGATACTTTTCCAAGCTTTATAATCACCTTTATATTGTTATTGTATTGCTAAAAGACCTAACAAATCGATAGAATTTAATTAGAATTAAATATGAATTTAAAAACTATTCTGTTAACTGAGGGTCAGAGGTAGGGTCGGAGTCCTGATCGACCCTGGGTGCGACCCTCCCCAAACTCTGAACTTCCCGAACACTGAGGGTCGATGGTCAGGATCACCTAGGGTTGGATGGTCATCGACCATCGGTGCGACCCTCGGTGTACTTTGGCCTAATTCCCTCTTTTAGTCCATTCTTCGTGCTTTGGATCCTATGGCTTGCTCCTACATTCCATTCTACATTCATTCAATGGTCTGAAACCATGTATAATCCACCTAGATAGCCTTCATGTAATCCCCCATGGTTTCCCATGAAAACCTAACCATGGGTTGATGGTTTGGGTTTCTCCGAGATCACACTCTCATCAATATCTAACCTATGGTCTGTAGAAACTCATGGAATTAGTATCCATACCAGAGAAGAATACTCCTTCTCTTCAACACTACTCTTTTGGCTAAATTCTCTTTCTTGCTTCTCTTCTTCCTCTTTTCCTTATCTTCTCTTTCTCTCAATTCAATTAGGGTTGTGAAAGGAGTGAAAGAGGCTTAGGGACGTTCTTTAAATAGAGTAGAAACATCCTAAATAAGTCCCATTGAGATTAGGAAAGAATCCCAATCGAAAATTATTAAATTTATAAATTTCTATTTCTTACGGTAACCGAGGGTCGATGGGAGGGTCGATGATCCCGTCGACCCTAGGGTTCAAGATGTCCGACCCTCCCTTCAAAATTGAGGGTCTGACTTTCTGCTTTGGGAGGTCCGACCCTGCTTAGTTGGGTATGCGACCCTCCCTTCAAATTAAGTGTTTTGGGTCGATTTGATACCTGGGATCTCGATCTCCTTCTCGCCCTTGGTCCATTTGACTCGACCATGATGGGTAAACCTGGTTCAAGGTGGTAAGACCGGGTTAGATTGACACGGGTCTTACAACTCCCCCCTACTTATAAAAATTTCATCCTCGAAATTGTACGTACCTTCTGAATTAAATAAGTGAGGGTATTGCCTCCGCATAGCATTTTCTTCTTCCCATGTAATTTCTTCCATGTGTCTACTTTTCCAAGTGACCTTAACATAATAGATATCTCGGTTGCATAGTCGTTGAACCTTTCTGCTGGTGATTTCAGTTGGTGTTACTTCGAATGTCAAATCATCAGTCAAATCCGGTAAATCTACTGTCAACACGTGCGTTGGACCCTTGACATACTTCTTCAATAAGGAAATGTGAAATACGTCATGCACACTCGACATAGATGGTGGTAGTGCAAACTGATAAGCCACTTTGCCACGCTTAGCTAGAATCTCATATGGCCCGACATATCTTGGACTTAGTTTCCCTTTCTGTCCGAACCTTTTCAATCCTCGCAAAGGCGATACCTTCAAAAATACTTTATCACCTACGACGAACTCCAGATCTCTGCATCAAGTATCGGCATATTGCTTCTGATGATTCTGAGCTGTTCTTACTCTTTCCTTGATAATGTCGACCACTCGGCATGTCTCTTCAACAAATTCTGGCCCAACAATACTACGTTCTCCAACTTCATTCCAAAACAAAGCAGTTCGACACTTTCTACCATACAGTGCCTCATAAGGTGACATCTATATAGTAGCCTGATAGCTTTTGTTATAAGCGAACTCGATCAACGGTAACTTTTCATCCCATGATCCTTTTAAATCAATTACACATGCTCGTAGCATATCTTCTAGAATCTGAATTGTACGCTCTGACTGTCCGTCTGTCTGTGGGTGGAATGCAGTACTGAACTTCAATGTTGTACCCATAGCCTTTTGCAATCCTTTCCAAAACTTGGAAGTAAATCGTGAATCTCTATCAGACACAATGCTTTCTGGAACACCATGTAATCGAACAATATTATACACATACAGCTTTTCTAACCTCTCCAGTGTTTACTAAGGTCGTATCAGTATGACGCGAGCTATTTTAGTCAGACGGTCGACAATCACCCAAACTGCGTCAACTACTCAAGGAGTCAGTGGTAGTCCCGTGACGAAGTCCATTGTGATGCAGTCCCATTTCCATGCTGGTTCTGATAATGGCTGTAACAGTCCTGCAGGTCTTTGTTGTTCAGCCTTTACTTTCTGACAATTTAGGCATTGAGACACGAACTTGGCTACATCTGCTTTCATTCCCCTCCACTAATATAGTTTCTTTAGATCATGATACATTTTTGTACTTTCCAGGATGTATCGAATAAATGGTGGTATGGGCTTCTTTCATCAGTCGGTGTCTAATGTCCATATTTTCTGTTTCCGGTACACATATCTTCTTGTACTGTTCTCAGATAAGGATCTGATTTGATAGTTGTCTTCACTTCATCCATTATGTCCAGTATAATCTCCAATGCAGTGAACATATTTGAAAACCGATGAATGAACCCTTGGTTGGCTGACTCATCCGTTGCGTCTATCACATATTGCTCATTTCCGTGATTGAATTCCATTCCGGTAGTACACATTGCTGCAGTTGTGCTAACCTCTCCTTGCGATTTTATCATTTCTTTTCTGCTTAACGCATCCGCTACTACGTTCGCTTTTCCCAGATGATACTGGATATCACAATCATAGTCTTTCAGTAGTTCCAACCATCTTGTATGTCTCATATTCAATTCCTTCTGATTAAATAGATAAGTAAGACTTTTATGGTCTAACTTAATCTGGAATTTCTCTCCGTATAGGTAATGTCTCCATATCTTGACAGCATGCACTACTGCCGCTAGCTCCAGATCATGAGTGGAATAATTTTTCTCATGTACCTTTAACTGTCTTGAAGCATAAGCAATCACTTGCTCCCCTTGCATAAGCACCCATCCCAGTCCCAGTACTGACACATCAGTGTATAGAGTAAATGTCTTTCCTGAAATGGGAATAGTCAAAATCGGAGCAGATATCAATCTGGTCTTCAGCGTTTGGAAACTCTTCTCACATTTATCGGTCCACACGAACTTTTCACCTTTCTTAGTCAAACTGGTAAGGGATACGGAAATCTGGGAATAGTCTTCTACGAATGTCCGATAATAACCAGGTAGACCCAGAAAACTTTTAATTTCTGAAATGCTCTTTGGTGCTTCCCACTTTACAATAGCCTCGATCTTGCTGGGGTCCACTTTGATTCCTTCAGCGGATTCTACATGGCCTAAGAAGGCGACTTCACTTAGCCAAAACTCACACTTTGAAAATTCGGCATATAGCTTCTCTTTCCTTAAACGCTGTAGGGCAGCATTTAGGTTTTTGATATGAGTTTCTTCATCCTTGGAGTATACCAATATATCATCAATAAATAGTATAACTGACGTATCCAACATGTCGTGGAAAACCCAGTTGATTAGTTCCATAAAAGTTGCTGGTGCGTTCGTTAATCCAAAAGACATGACTAAGAACTCATAATGTCCGTATCTGGTCATGAAAGCTGTCTTAGGAATATCACCCTCTTTAATCTTAAATTGATGATAGCCCGATCGAAGATCGATCTTAGAAAATACCTTTGCTCCTTGCAACTGATCGAACAAGTCATTGATCCGTGGTAGTGGGTATCGATTCTTGATTGTCAGTTTATTCAACTCCCGATAGTGGATGCATAATCGAACACTACCGTCCTTCTTCTTCACGAATAACACCGGCGCTCCCCATGGTGATATACTGGGTCGAATATAACCATTGTCCAGTAGTTCTTGTAGTTGCACTTTCAGTTTCTTCAGTTCCGTAGGAGCCATTCTATAAGGTGCTTTTGATACGGGTGCGGCTCCAGGTACAAGATCTATCACAAACTCTGTGGCTCGGTCGGGTGGTAAACCTGGTAGTTCCTCCAGAAATATGTCGGGATAATCCCGCATGACTTCAATATCTTCCATTTGTGGTGCTTCCTTGGTTAGGTCGCCACTGATACTAGATACCCGACTGCCCCCTTCTCGAGGCACTTCTTAGCCTTTAGTGCTGAGAGTATGAGCTTGCGTCTACGAGGAAGTTTGGTTCCCGTAAAACTGAATTCTACTCCTGCTTGGTCTTTAAATGTTAGCTTCTTTTCGGCGCATAGTAGGTTCACAGAATGCCGAGCTAACCAGTCCATTCCCAAGATGACGTCAAAGTCTGCCATCTCAAGTTGTATCAAGGTTGCATCTATGGTTTTCTCACCAATGCGGACTGGACATGGTCCATATCCTTTTTCTAATTCCACTTCTAACCCCATCGGTGACCGTACAAGTAATTTGTAGTCTAATGTTTTGATGGGTAAGTTTATCTTCTTTTCGAATGACACTGATATAAATGAATGAGTAGCTCCTGAATCAAAGAGTACTCTGGCGGGTGCGCCATTTATAGGTACGATACCTGTGATTTATTTTAACTTAGTCTACATGCTCACATAATGTAATTGCAACTTCAAAAGTTTTAGACATACCTGTGACCACATCGGGTGATGCGGCCGCATCCTCAGATCTAACAGCATATACCCGTCCCTGATGGAACTGCTTCTTGGGTATAGGGCACTCCCTTGCCATATGTCCTGATTGGTTGCAGTTATAACACTTCGGACATGCAGAATTTGGCTGTGGCTGAGGTTGAGTTACTGGAGTAGTCTTGGTTGCAGCAATAAAATTCTGAGGGCGGAAAGGCTTATATGTCTTGTTATAGCCTCCGTTATAAGAATTTCCAGCTGGCCTTTTGATACCCCAGTTCTGTGTGAAATAACTCTCCTTCTGGCTCGATTCAATAACTCGAGCTATTTGGATAGCTTCATTATAAATCTTCTTTTCTAATCCCAGAACATGCTCTTTGATGCTTCCTCTCAGTCCCGTGATGAACCCACGGGTTTTGGTTTCTTCTTCCTGCATACTCAGTGGTGCGAAGAAAAACAACTCTTCATAACGATGTTGGTACGCATCCACTGACATCTGCCCCTGATATAGACTCAGAAACTCCTTCTCCATAGAATCTTTGAAGCTTCATGGAAAAAATTTCTCGAAGAAAGCTTCTTTAAAAATAGCCCAAGTCAGTTCGGCGTGCTTGGTCAATAGATAGTCCCGGGTAGATTTCCACCAGTGATGTGCATCGCCTTTGAGCATGAAGGTGGCACATAATACTTTTTCTTCCTCTGTAATAGTCATCATGAGGAAATTTCTCTCCATCTCGTCTATCCAGTGTGCTGGCCATAATGGATCAGACGGCTTGCCATTAAATTCCCTAGGCTTCATCTTCAGAAATCTCTCCTCCAATCGAGAGTGATCCAACTGATTTTGGGGATATGCCCCAAACATAAGGGGTGGATACTGGTAATTAACCTGAGCTGCTTCCGGAGCCTGTACTGGAATCTGTGCAGCAGGTTGTTGAGGTGTCTAAGGTGTTGGGTGGTTACCCACCGGTGCTGCACTGGCATGTCCTGTCTGCATAGGTGCAGCTTGTGTGGCTTGGAACATAATACCCATTGCAACTTGCATCTGAGCCTGTGCATGTTGCATCTCTTGCAGCTGCTGAGCCAGATTCATCACCACAGTTGCTAGCTCTGGTGGTGGAGGTGGCAAATTTGTAGGGTTTGCCTTTTCTGGATTACCCGGTGCATAATTATTTTCCTGACTGGTCTCCTCCACGGGTGGTGGTGGTTGAACTCCATTTCGGTTCTGTCGGTTACCCTACGTCCAGACATAATTCCTTCTGTGACTGGTGGTGCCTGGAAATTATCAAAATAGGTAAGAAGTCATTTATATTTCATGTAGGTACGCTAACCGATATAAAAATCCAATTCCAGCTCATTTTTAAAGAAAATACTGTCTTTTCTATGCAGGGTCGATGGTATGTCCGACCCTTAGTATCCGACCCTGGGAATGACCTGTTCTTTCCGAGAGCTGAGGGTTGATGTGAGGGTCGATGGGTGTCCGACCCTAAGTTCGGACCCTTAGTTTTCTGTCAGATTCCCTAGAGCCGAGGGTCGATGGGAGGGTCGATTCGAGGGTCGATGGTTCTGGTCGAATTGTCCGACCTTCAGACTAAAAATCAGATTTTTAAGATCCGATTTTGGATCATTTCTTATTATTTCCCTCCCGTTTCGACTCGTCTCTCCCCTCTGAGTTGCTACAGTGCCACTCCACTGTTTTTGGTCAGTTTGAGTCCGGGTTTCGACGTCCACGTCATCCATACAGGTATGTTCTCCCATTTTTACCTGTTTTTAGGTTTTCTTTTCTAGGTTTTTGTCCATTTAACTTGTATTTTTCAAATTAAACATTTTCCAACCATAAAAATTCGATTTTTATTGGGTGCTTTTGTTATTGGTATCTCGAGGAATGAAAGCCCTCAAAATTTTTTGAATTTCATCGGTTGGTTATCGAGAAACTTGAATTTTTGCTCGTTTGCCCTAATTTGTCGAAATTTTTTTGATTTTTTTGAAATTTCTTCAAATTGGTCTTCGTGGTTTCCATTTCCTACTGTGTGAATGTCGTAGGATGTGTTGGACCCTAAGTAAGCCCTCCCGCCCACGTGTATGGGTGAAAAGTGAGGCTTTTGGACAACTTACGTCGTTAAAATACTAAATTTTTAGATTTTTATCCTACTAACCCCTTGTCTCCCTTTCTCATTCTTATCTGCAGGTACCATGGCTCGTACCAAGACACCCAGAGTTCGTGATCCGCTTCACTTTCGCTCTAATGAAGCCGAGGCACAGTATGACGACTATGCTCGTAAGAAAGTAGAGGGTGGTCGTATGGTGAACTTGGCTGAGCTAGCCTTGTTCAACGTAGAGAGAGCATTTGGTGATATGGGGTGGCTCCCTGTCATCACCTACGACGCGTGCACATGTCCGGATTTGGTGCGCCAGTTCTATTGTAATCTCCAGGTGGTGGGGAATTTCAGTGACGTTGAGCATGGTCAAGAGTTGCGCATCACCAGTTATGTTAAAGGGGTGCACATTTCCTTTGATTATCGGCAACGGGCTGATCTGTTGGGCATACCCTATGATGGCCCCATGGTGTACTGTGCACCTGGAGAGCCCCAGTTTGTTTCCATGGAGATGAGGGCAGAGATCGACAATCAGCTGCTACGACCTGATCGCTGGCAGATGAGAGCTTGTTACCTGCGTCTAGCTCTGCGGGTCTTTTGTATGATTATCCAGCACAATCTGATTCTACAGAGTGGGCACTATGAGAGGGTTTCTCAGCTGACCCAATTTTTGATATATAGTATCTGCACCAGACAGCCGGTCTGCCTTCCCTACATCATCATGTGGACCATGATTAGTGCTACATTGTCTGGTCATAGGGGTAATCTATCCTATGGACGCATGATTCCAGTTCTACAGACCCGTCTGGGGGTTGACCTGGTAGATGAGAAGATCCAGGAGAAGACCTTCTCGTCGCCTCTAGATTGGGAGGCTATCTGCAAGATGGGTATGCTGGATGCCCAGGTTAGTGATGAGGAGAGGAACACGACGGTGCACCTTCACACTCGCATTGAGATGGCTGACGTTGAGGCCGCTGCTACCGCTGCTAGAGCTCATGTGGATCCTATCGATGATGATGATTGTATGTATATGGATGTCGACTCGATACCACCGCCTTCCCCTACACATGCGGCTGGAGTTGGTACTTCTTCTATGGCGGATCCTGCAGCTGAGGCTGGTCCTTCTCATGCAGCTGGTCCTTCACTCTCACCTTCTGACATGATGGAGATGTTGCAGGAGATCAGGGAGGCTCAGCGCAGATCTGATCTGAGGATGGAGGAGTTATTAGACGCTCAGCGTATGAGGGTGGATGAGTTCATAGCGATCCAGCGGGCGACTGATCGGAGGATAGCCGATCTTACAGCTAGTCTGCAGACGACCCAGACTCAGGTGGCCTGGTTGACTAGAGTCTACGTTGAGGATTATGACAGAGATCGTGAGGCACCGCCTCCTCCTTCACCTCCAGCTTCATGATTGTATTTATTTTCTTGTACTACAGGGTAACTGTCCGGGTTGTGGACTGTACTCTGCTTTAGTTACATTTTGTTTCTCTCTCTCATTGTATGTAACTTATTTCCCCTTTTATAGATGCATTATTCTCTTTTTAAATTTGGTCTCAACCATCACTTGTGCTTACAGTGTGTTAATATTACTATTTTTACTTTTATCCTATCTCAGTTCACAATTGTCTCGAATGTATGTTAGTTTAGCGGACAAGGCCTGAGATGCTCTGATACCAAGTTGTGACACCCCAATTCTGTACTGTTCAGAATGGTGTGAGGAACCGCTAATAAACCAACGGTTCAACCAGGATCTCGAGTAGGCTATATCCATGTTATCTAAACTTCCACACATCCATAATCATAATCAGAGTAAATACACAATAGCAGAAATCTTATAATAAAATGAACTGAGCATCTACTGTGATATAAATATTAAATAACAAATTATTCTGTATCAACTGGGACATAAATAATTATCAAATACATGTCTTTATTAAATTCAAATAAAGAAACCTAAGAAAAATCTAATCGAATACACATGAGTTGCACTCGCAAGAGGAGTCATGTGTATCTGCTTCAGCCTCAGCTTCCATCGCCGCCACGTTCCCGTATGCTGAAGCATTCATATAATCTTCAACCGTATAACCTGCATCATCAACTAAAAATATTCGACGTCGAGGGGTGAGCACACATCACGGCTCAGTGAGTAGACAAAACAATGCAACAATACATATGCATGCAATCAATTCATATCTTTGGTCAGGTTTATAGTTTGTAATGCGCAATAGAAAGGTTGGGTGGCCAAAGGTTAACGTTTATTGACCCTGCCCCTATAAACAGGGTGTGGAAGTCCGCCCGAAGGTTAACGTTTATCGTCGTCCCCATCCACCTTAATCATGACAATATACAACAAAGGTTAACGTTTATTGCTATATAATACCATACAAACACGTAAGCCCCTATTAGCGAGGGCTTACAAACTGGGCTCACAATTAACGAATCCTAATGCCAAACAGTGTATCCATCGCCTCACCCCAGCATCCCTCAGAATGTCCATAGAGATAGAGCTAAGGCCCCCCGGTAGAGTAAGAGACTACAAGGACCGAGACCACCTCCCCTGATACTCTACGACATAATAGTTCTGCTAAAGTAATGGCAATACGACGATGCTAATGCCCAAGACTTGAGTTAGAGATAGAGCTAAAGTGTTGAGACCCGCCAAAGGTTAACGTTTATTGACGTTCTCATCACACCTCCCCTGATACTCGCACGCATCAAGTACACCGACCACACACATACAATCACATGCGTATTCCTATCATCATCATCATCATCATGTTATAAACAATAAAATAAATATGCATTAACAAATAATAGAAATATTGGATGACATGTTGTATGCACATTACAAACATATTCACATAGAATCAAGCATGGCATTGGACTCAAGAAATAGAAAACAGTTTGTTATTAACCAATTAGTTTAGAGTTCTGTTTCCTCACCTTAGCTTGCTAACAGATACTTTTCCAAGCTTTATAATCACCTTTATATTGTTATTGTATTGCTAGAAGACCTAACAAGTTGATCGAATTTAATTAGAATTAATTTTGAATTTAAAAACTATTCTGTTAACTGAGGGTCGGAGGTATGGTCGGAGTCCTGATCGACCCTGGGTGCGACCCTCCCCAAACTTTGAACTTCCCGAACACTGAGTGTCGATGGTCAGGATCACCTAGGGTCGGATGGTCATTGACCCTCGGTGCGACCCTCGGTGCACTTTGGTCCAATTCCCTCTTTTAGTCAATTCTTCGTGCTTGGGATCCTATGGCTTGCTCCTACTTTCCATTCTACATTCATTCCATGGTCTGAAACCATGTATAATCCACCTAGATAGCTTTCATGTAATCCCCCATGGTTTCCCATGAAAACCTAACCATGAGTTGGTGGTTTGGGTTTCTCCGAGATCACACTCTCATCAATATCTAACCTAAGGTCTGTAGAAACTCATGGAATTAGTATCCATACCTGGGAAGAATTCTCCTTCTCTGCAACTCTACTCTTTTGGCTAAATTCTCTTCTTTGCTTCTCCTCTTCCTCTTTTCCTTCTCTTCTCTTTCTCTCAATTCAATTAGGGTTGTGAAAGGAGTGAAAGAGGCTTAGGGACATCCTTTAAATAGAGTAGGAACATCGTAAATAAGCCCCGTTGAGATTAGGAAAGAATCCCAATTGTAAATTAGGAAATTTCCTAATTTCTATTTCTTACGGTAACTGAGGGTCGATGGGAGGGTCGATGATCCGGTTTACCCTAGCGTTCAAGTTGTCTAACCCTCCCTTCAAAATTGAGGGTCTGACTTTCTGCTTTGGGAGGACCGACCCTGCTTAGCTGGGTATGCGACCCTCCCTTCAAATTAAGTGTTTTTGGGTCGATTTGATACCTGGGATCTCGATCTCCTTCACGCCCTTGGTCCATTTGACTCGACCATGATGGGTAAACCTGGTCCAACGTGGTAAGACCGGGTTAAATTGACAGGGGTCTTACAAGAGTCATGCGTATCCTCTTCGTCTTCAACTTCCACCGCTGCCATGTGCCCGTACACTGGAGCATTGACATAATCTTCGACGGTAGTACCTGCATCATCAACTAAAAATATTCGACGTCGAGGGGGTGAGCACACACCATGGCTCAGTGAGCAAACAAAATAATGCAACAATACATATGTTTGCATTCAATTCATATCTTTGGTCTGGTTTAAAGTTTACAATATGCAATAGAAAGGTTTGGTGGTCAAAGGTTAACGTTTATTGACCCCTCCTCAATACACAAGTGTTTGATGCCGCCCAAAGGTAACGTTTATTGTCGACTCACATGCACCCAATTCATGAATATTGTACAACAAAGGTTAACATTTATTGCTGTACAGTGCCATACCAACATGTAAGCCCTTGCTGGCGAGGGCTTGCAAACTGGGCTCGCAACTAACCAATCCTAATGCCAAACAGTGTAATCAAGGCCTCACCCCACCATCCCCCAAAACGTCCCTAGAGATAGAGCTAAGGACCCCTGGTAGAGTCAGAGACTACAAGGACCGAGACCACCTCCCCTGATACTCTACGACGTAATAGTTCTACTAAAGTAATGGCGATACGACGATGCTAATGTACAAGACTTGAGTTAGAGATAGAGCTAGTGTGCTGAGGCCCAGCCTATAACACCCCCTGATACTCGCTCACATCAAGTACACCAACCACACACATACATTCACATGCCTATTCCTACCATCATCATCATCATCATGTTATAAACAATAAAGTAAATAAGCATGAAGAAATAATAAAATTATTGGATGACATGTTGTATGCACATTACAAGCATATTCGCACAGAATCAAGCATAGCATTGGACTCAAGAAATAAAACAGTTTGATATTAACCAATTAGTTAAGAGTCTTGTTTCCTCACCTTAACTTGATCGTAAGTCCTCTTTCAAGCTTTAAAATCACCTTTATATTGATATTATATTGCTAGAAGACCTAACAATGTCGATAAAATTTAATTAAAATAAATTCTGATTTTAAAAACCATGCTGTTAACTGGGGGTCGATGCTAGGGTTAGAGTTTGATCGACCCTGGGTACGACAACCCTTATTCTGGGCTTCCCGAACACTGGGGGTCGATGCCCAGGCTCTGGTAGGTCGATTGGCCATTGACCCCCCAAGCGATCCCCTATAGGTTTTGTCGATTTTTCTTCCTTTAGCCCATTCTTCGTATTTGGGGTCTTATGGCTTGCTCCTACAGTCCATTCCACACATGTTCTATGGCCTAGAAACATGATTCATTCACCTATTTGGCTTTCATGATTTCCCCCATGGTTTTCCATGAAAACCTAACCAGGGGTTGATGGTTTGGGTTTCTCCGAGATCATACCCTCTTCATTATCTATACTAAGGTCTTTAGATACTCATGGAAATAGTATCCATACCTGAGAAGAATACTCCTTCTCTGCAACTATTCTCTTTTTGCCTTCTTCTCTTCTTTCCTTCTCTTCTTCTTCTCTTCCTTCTCTTCTCTTTCTCTCAATTCAATTAGGGTTCCAAAAGGAGTGAAAAAGGCTTAGGGACGTTCTATTTATAGAGTAGAAACTCCTAAAATAAGCCCCATTGATATTAGGAAGGAATCCCATTGAAATTAGGAAAGTTTCCTAATTTCTGTTTTTACCGAGTACCGGGGGTCGATAGCGGTCGGAGATCCCGTCGACCCCTGGTCTTTAAAATGTCCGACCCCCCATGTAAAACTGGGGGTCTAACTTCTATACTGGGGGGGTCCAACCCTCCCTGGCTGGGTATGCAACCCTCCCCTTATTTTATGTGTTTTTGGGTTAGTTTAATACCTGGGATCGTGATCTCCTTCATGCACTTGGTCCATTTGGCTCAACCATGATGGGTAGACCTGGTTCAAGGTGGTAAGACCGGGTTAGTTTGATATGGTTTGATACGGGTCTTACAAATATGTTGGCGTGTCGACATAATTTTCAACCGTAATACCTGCAACCTTAGAAACTAAAAAGAATTTCGTGCACATGGGTCAGCTCTCCAACTTGAGCTCAGTGAGAAAACATAACAATGCAACAAACATATGCATGCATTCAACTCATATCTGTGGTCTGGTATATAAGTTTGCAATGTGCTATAGAAAGGTTCGGTGGCCGCCTCACCTCTATAGACTAGTGTGTGAACCCGCCCAAAGGTTAACATTTATTGTCGTCCCACATGCACCCACTATGGAATAGAGATAGAGCTAAAGTGTCCGGTTCAAACACCGCATAACACTTCCCCTGATACCCTACCCATACCAATACGTAAACCCCTGCAGGTGAGGGTTTGCAAACTGGGCTCGTAACTAACCAATCCTAATGTCAAACAGTGTATCCATGGCTTCACCCCAGCATCCCTCAATACGTCCATAGAGATAGAGCTAAGGCCCCCCGGCAGAGTCAAAGACTACACCGTCCGAGACCACCTCCCCTGATACCCTACGATGTAATAGTTCTGCTAAGGTAATGGCGATACAACGATGTCAGTGGACAAGACTTGAGTAGAGATAGAGCTAAAGTGCCCAGATCAAACACCGCATAACACCTCCCCTGATGCCCCACTCGCTTCAAGTACACTAACCACACACAAACATTCACATGTCTATTCCGAGCATCATCATCATCATCATGTTATAAATAAAATAAAATTAAATATGCATGAACATTAATAGCAGGAATATTGGATGACATGTTGAATGCATATTACAAGCATGCACACATAGAATCAGTCCTGGAATTGGTCTCAAGAAAAAAAAAACAGTTTAGTATTAGCCAATTAGTTTAGGTCTTGTTCCCTCACCTTTGCTTGAGTGTAGATCCTCTTTCAAGCTTTACGAATCACTTTTATATCAATAGGAAAACCTAACAAGTCGATAGATTTTAGTTAGAAGTCATTCTGAGAATTTTAGGCTTGCTGTTAAGCGATGGTTGCAGGATAGGCCGTAGGTAGGGTTGCAAGTTTCTGCGACCCCCAAGGGTAGGGTTGATGCCAGGGTCGGATGTTGCGTCGACCCTGGGTGCGAAAATGTCACACCCCAATTTTGCACTATTCAGAATGGTGTGATGAACCGCTAGCAAACCAACGGTTCAACCAGGATCTCGTACAGGTGGTATCCGGAAGATCTAAACCTCATACATCCATATTCATAATCAGAGTAAATACACAATAGGAGAAGTCATACAGTAAAATGAACTGAGAATCTACTGTGATATTAATATTAAATATTAAATTATTCTATATCAATTGAGACATAAATAAATATCAAATACATGTCTTTAATAATTCCAAATAAAAAAAACTAAAATCTAATCAAATACACATGAGTTGCACTCGCAAGAGGAGTCATGTGTATCCACTTCGGCTTCAACTTCCAACACCGCCATGTTCCCGTACGCTGGAGCATTGACAAAATCATCAATGGTAGTACCTGTATCATCAAATAAAAATATTCAACGTCGAGGGGGTGAGCACACATCATGGCTCAGTGAGCAAACAAAACAATCCAACAATACATATGCATGCAGTCAATTCAAATCTTTGGTCTGGTTTAAAGTTTGCAATGCGCAATAGAAAGGTTGGGTGGTCAAAGGTTAATGTTTATTGGCCCCGCCTCTATACACTGGGTGTGGAAGTCCACCCAAAGGTTAACATTTATTGTCGTCCCCATCCACCCTACCATAGCATTGTACAACAAAGGTTAACGTTTATTGTTGTACAGTGTCATACCAACACGTGAGCCCCTGCTGGCGAGGGCTTGCAAACTGGGCTCGCAAGTAACCAATCCGAATGCCAAACAGTGTAACCAAGGCCTTACCCTAGCATCCCTCAGAATGTCCATAGAGATAGAGCTAAGGCCCCTCGGTAGAGTCAGAGACTACAAGGACCGAAACCACCTCCCCAGATACTCTATGACATAATAGTTCTACTAAAGTAATGGCGATACGACGATGTTAATGCACAAGACTTGAGTTAGAGATAGAGCTAAAATGCTGAGACCCACCAATGGTTAACGTTTATTGACGTTCCCATCACACCTCCCCTGATACTCGCTCGCATCAACTACACCAACCACACACATACATTCACATGCCTATTCCTATCATCATCATCATCATCATGTTATAAACAATAAAGTAAATATGCATGAATAAATAATAGAAATATTGGATGACATGTTATATGAACATTACAAACATATTCGCATAGAATCAAGCATGGCATTGAACTCAAGAATAGAGAAAAATAGTTCGTTATTAACCAATTAGTTTAGAGTTCTGTTTCCTCACTTTAGCTTGCTAATAGATCCTCTTTCAAGCTTTAAAATCTCCTTTATATTGTTATTATATTGCTAGAAGACCTAACAAAGTCGATAGAATTTAATTAGAATTAATTCTGAATTTAAAAACTATTCTGTTAACTGGGGGTCGGAGGTTGGGTCGGAGTAATGATCGACCCTAGGTGCGACCACCCCTATTCTGGACTTCCTGAACACTGAGGGTCGATGCTCAGGGTCTGGTAGGGTCGATTGGCCATCGACCCCCCATGCGACCCCCTGTGGGTTTTGTTGATTTTTCTGCTTTCAGTCCATTTTTCGTGTTTGGGGTCCTATGGCTTGTTCCTATAGTCCATTCCACACCTGTTTTATAGCCTAAAACCATGAATCATTCATCTATATGACTTTCATGAAATCCTCCATGGTTTTCCTTGAAAACTTAACCATGGGTTGATGGTTTGGGTTTCCCCGAGATCATACTCTCTTCATTATCTAACCTAAGGTCTGTAGAAACTCATGGAACTAGTATCCATACCTGAGAAGAATACTCCTTCTCTGCAACTCTTCTCCTTTTTGCCTTTTTCTCTTCCTTGCTTCTCTTCTTCTTCTCTTCCTTTTCTTCTCTTTCTCTCAATTCAATTAGGGTAGTTAAATGAGTGGTTCCTAAAGTGTCCGACCGCCTCTGTAAAACTGGGGGTCTGACATTCTGTCTTGGGGGGTCCGACCCTCCCTTGCTTGGTATGCGACCCTCCCCTTAATTTAAGTGTTTGTGGGTCCGTTTAATACCTGGGATCTTTATGTCCTTCACGCCCTTGTTCCATTTGGCTCGACCATGATGGGTAGACCTGGTTCAAGGTGGTAAGACCAGGTTAGTTTGATACGGGTCTTGCAACTCCCCCCTACTTATATAAAATTTTGTCCTCAAAATTATACGTACCTTCTGAATCAAATAAGTGAGGGTATTGCTTTCGCATAGCATTCTCTTCTTCCCATGTAATTTCTTCCATGTCTTTACTTCTCTAAGTGACCTTAACATAGTAGATATCTCGGTTGTGTAGCCATTGAACCTTTCGGAAGGTGATTTCAGTTGGTGTTACTTCAATTGTCAAATCATCAGTCAAATCCGGTAGATCTACTGTCAGAACATGCGTTGGATCCTTGACATACTTCTTCAATATGGAAATATGAAATACGTCATGCCCACTTGACATAGATGGTGTTAGTTCTAACTGATAAGCTACGTTCCCACGCTTAGCTACAGTCTCATATAGCCCGACAAATCTTGGACTTAGTTTCCCTTTTTGTCCGAACCATTTCAAACCTCGCATAGGCGACACCTTCAAGAATACTTTATCACCAACGACGAACTCAAGATCTCTGTGTCGAGTATCTGCATATTGCTTCTAACGGTTCTGGGCTGTTCTTACTCTTTCCATGATAATGTCGACCACGCGACAAGTCTTTTCAACAAATTCTGGCCCAACAATACTACGTTCTCCAACTTCATTCCAAAATAAAGGAGTTCGACACTTTCTGCCATAAAGTGCTTCATAGGGTGACATCTGTATAGTAGCCTGATAGCTATTATTATAAGCAAACTCGATCAGTGGTAACTTTTCATTCCATGATCCTTTGAAATCAATGACACATGCTTGGAGCATATCTTCTAGAATCTGGATTGTACGCTCTGACTGTCCATCTGTCTGTGGATGGAATGCAGTACTAAACTTCAATGTTGTACCCATAGTTTTTTGCAATCCATCCCAAAACTTGAAAGTAAATCGTGGATCTCTTTCGGACACAATGCTCTCTAGGACCCCGTGTAATCGAACAATATTATCCACATACAGCTTTGCTAACCTCTCAAGTGTGTACTGAGGTCGTATCGATATAAAGCGAGCTGTTTTAGTCAGGCGGTCTACAATCACCCAAACTACGTCAACTACTCGAGGAGTCAGTGGTAATCCTGTGACGAAGTCCATAGTCATGCAGTCCCATTTCCAAGCTTGATCCGGTAACAGCTGTAACAGCCCTGCGGGTCTTTGTCATTCATCCTTTACTTTCTAACAATTTAGACATTTAGAAACGAACTTAGCTACATCTACTTTCATTCCTCTCCACCAATATAGTTTCTTTAGATCATGATACATTTTTGTACTTCCAGGATGTATCGAATAGATGGGGGTATGAACTTCTTTCATCAGTCGGTGTCTGATGTCCACACTTTCTGTTTCGGGTACACATATTCTTCCTTTGTACTTCAGTATATTTTCTTCATCCAAGGTGATCTCAGGGTTAGTGCTTCTTTTTTCGATGTCTTCTTGTACCGTTCTCAGGTAAGGGTCTGCTTTGATAGTTGTCTTCACTTCATAAATTATATCCGGTATAATCTTCAATGCAGTGAACATATTTGAGAACCGATGAATAAACCCTTGGTTGGCTGATCCATCCGTTGTATCTATCACATACTGCTCATTGCCGTGATTAAATACCATTCCGATAGTACACATTACTGTAGTTGTGCAAACCTCTCCTTGAAATTTTATCATTGCCTTTCTGCTCAATGCATCCGCTACTACGTTCGCTTTCCCCGGATGATACTGGATATCACAATCATAGTCTTTCAGTAGTTCTAGCCATCTTCTTTGTCTCATATTCAACTCCTTTTGATGAAATAAATAAATAAGACTTTTATGGTCTAATTTAATCTGGAACTTCTCTCCGTATCGGTAATGTCTCCATATCTTGACAGCATGTACTACTGCCGCTAACTCTAAATCATGAATGGGATAATTTTTCTCATGCGTTTTTAACTGTCTTGTGGCATAAGCAACTTCTTGTTCTCCTTGCATAAGCACACTTCCCAATCCCAATCCTGACGCATCAGTGTACAAGGTAAATGACTGTCCAGGAACGGGAATAGTCAAAATCAGAGCGGATATCAATCTTGTCTTCAATGTTTGGAAGCTCTTCTCACATTTATCCGTCTACACAAACTTTTCACCTTTCTTAGTCAGACTGGTGAGAGGTACCGCAATTCGTGAATAGTCTTCCACAAATCTCTGATAATAACCAGCGAGACCGAGAAAACTTCTAATTTCTGCAACGCTCTTTGGAGCTTCCCACTTTACAATAGCCTCAATCTTTCTGGGATCCACTTTGATTCCTTCAGCGGATACTACATGGCCAAGGAAGGTGACTTCACTTAGCCAAAACTCACATTTGGTAAATTTGGCATATAGCTTCTCTTTCCTTAAACGTTGTAGAGTGGCATTTAGATTTTTAATATGGGTTTCCTTGTCCTTGGAATATACCAATATATCATCAATAATACAATAACCGACATGTCCAGCATATCGTGGGAGACCCGGTTCATAAGTTCCATGGAAGTTGCTGGTGCGTTTGTTAATCCAAAAGACATGACCAAGAACTCATAATGTCCATATCTGGTCCTGAAAGTTGTCTTAGGAATATCACCCTCTTTAATCTTCAACTGATGGTAGCCTGACCAAAAATCGATCTTAGAAAATACTTTTGCTCCCTGCAACTGATCGAACAAGTCATCGATCCGAGGTAGTGGTTATCGATTCTTGATTGTCAGTTTGTTCAACTCCCGATAGTCGATACATAATCGAACGCTATCGTCCTTCTTCTTTATGAACAATACTGGCGCTCCCCATGATGATATACTGGGTCGAATATAACCTTTGTCCAGTAGTTCCTGTAGTTGCACTTTCGATTCCTTCAGTTCAGTAGGAGCCATTCGATAAGGTGCTTTTGATACTGGTGCAGCTCCAGGTATAAGATCTATCACAAACTCTATGGCTCGGTCGGGTGGTAATCCTTGTAGTTTCTCAGGGAATACGTCGGGGTAATCCCACACGACATCAATATCTTCCATCCGTGGTGCTTTTTTGGTAAGGTCGGTCACTGATACTAGATATCTGACTGCTCCCTTCTCAAGGCACTTCTTAGCCTTTATTGCTGATAGTAT
This sequence comes from Protea cynaroides, assembly GCA_028583415.1. Classification (NCBI taxonomy): domain Eukaryota; kingdom Viridiplantae; phylum Streptophyta; class Magnoliopsida; order Proteales; family Proteaceae; genus Protea; species Protea cynaroides. The sequence continues at coordinate 70,186,632 of CM053275.1, forward strand.
GAGCTTGCGTTTACGGGGATGTTTGGTTCCCGCAAAACATAATTCTACTCCTTCTTTGTCTTTAAATGTTAGCTTCTTCTCGGCGCATATTAGGTTTGCCGAATGCCGAGTTAACCAGTCCATTCCCAAGATGACGTCAAAGTCTGCCATCCCAAGTTGGATCAAAGTTGCATCTAAGGTTTTCTCGCCAATGAGAACTGGGCATGGCCCATAACCATTCTCTAACTCCACTTCTAACCCCATCGGTGACCGTACAAGTAGTTCGTAGTCTAATGTTTTGATGGGTAAATTCAGCTTCTTTCCAAATGACACATATATAAAACAATGAGTAGCTCCTGAGTTAAAGAGTACTCTGGTGGGTATGTCATTTATAGGTACGATACCTGTGATTTATTTTACTTAGTCTACATGCTCATACAATATAATACAACTTAAGAGGTTTCAGTCATACCTGTGACCACATCGGGTGATGCGGCAGCATCCTCAGATGTAACAGCATATACTCGTCCTTGATGTAACTGCTTCTTGGGCTTAGGACACTCCCTTGCCATATGTCCCGCTTGGTTGCAGTTATAACATTTCGGACCTTCAGAATTTGGCTTTGGTTGCTGTTGAGTTACTGGGGTAGTCTTGGGTGCAGTAGCAAAGCCTTGAGCACGGAAGGGTTTAAATGGCTTGTTATTCCCTCCGTTATATGCATTTCCTGCTGGCCTTTTCATGCCTTTGTTCTGTGTGAAATAGCTTTCCTTCTGGTTCGATTCTATAACCCGAGAATTTTGCACAGCTTCATTATATATTTTTTTTTCCAAACCCAAAACTTGATCCTTGATGCTTCCTCCAAATCCAGTGACGAAATTACGGGTCTTAGTGTCTTCTTCTTGCATGCTGAGTGGTGGAAAGAAAAACAGTTCCTCATGACGCTATTGATATGCATCCACGGACATCTGTCCCTGATATAAACTCAGAAACTCCTTCTCCATAGAATCTTTGAAGCTTCGGGGAAAATACTTCTCAAAGAAAACTTCTTTATAAATAGACCAGGTCAATAAGGCATGCTTGGTTAATAGATAGGTCCTGGTCGATTTCCACCAATGATGTGCATCGCCTTTTAGCATGAAGGTGGCACATAATACCTTTTCTTCTTCTGTAACAGTCATCATAAGAAAATTTCTCTCCATCTCGTCGATCCAATGTGCTGACCATAAAGGATCAGACGGTTTACTGTTAAATTCCTTGGGCTTCATCTTCAAGAATCTCTCAACCAGTCGAGAGTGATCCATCTGATTTTGGGGGTATGCCCCAAACATAGGTTGTGGATACTGATAATTAACCTGAGCTGGTTCCAGAACTGGTACTGGAATTTGTGCAGCTGGTGGTTAAGGTGTTTGAGGTGCTGGGTGGTTACCCACCAGTGCTACACTAGCTTGTCCAGGCAGCATTAGTGTAGCATGTGCTGCCTGGAACATAATCCCCATTGCTGCTTGCATTTGAGCCTGTGCGTATTGCATTTGTTGCAGTTGTTGCGATAAGTTCATAACCACGGTTGCTAACTCCTGTGGTGGAGGTGGCAAGTTTGAAGGATTTGCCTAAACCGGGTTTACTGGTGGTGCAACCTACGGATTACCCTGTGCGTATATATTTTCTTTGCTGGTTTCCTCTACGGGTGGTGTGGTGGAACTACGTTTCGGCTCTGCCTGGTTACTCTACGTCCAGTCATCTTCCTCTGATGTTGGTGATGCCTGAAAATCATTAACAAATGTGAGGCAATCATTTATACTTCATCTAGGCATGATAACAGATGTTATTTTCAAAATTTTCAGACCATTCTATGAAAAATGCAATCTTTTCTATGCAGGGTCGATGGTGGGGGTCGATGGTAAGTCCGACCCTCAGTATCCGACCCTGGGAAGGTACCTATTCATCCCGAGAGCCACGAGTCGATGTGGGGGTCGATGGATGTCCGACCCCTAGGTGCGACCCCTGGTTTTCTGTCAGGTTCCCGAGAGCTGGGGGTCGATACAGGGGTCGATGCAGGGGTCGATTATCCTGGTCGAATTCTTCGACCCCCGGACCAAAAATTAGATTTTTAAGGTCTGATTCTGGGTTCATTCCCATTATTCCTTTCCCGATTCGACTCGTCTCCCACCTCTGAGTTGCTACAGTGCCAACTCCGCTATATTGGTCATTTCGGTTCCGTGTTTCGACGTCCACATCATTCCTACAGGTATGTCTTCTCATTTTTACCTGTTTTTAGGTTTTCATTTCTAGGTTTTTACCCATTTAGCTTTTATTTTTCAAATTAAACTTTTTCCAACTGTAAAAATTCAATTTTTATTGGGGGCTTCTGTTATTGGTGACTCGAGGAACGAAAGCCCTCAAAATTTTTTGAGTTTCATCGGTTGGTTATCGAGAAACTTAGATTTTGCTCTTTTTTCCCTAATTTGTCGAGATTTTTGATTTCTCACAATTTCTTCAAATTGGATTCCATTAGTTAGAATTTCCTACTGTGTGAGTGTTGTATGATATGTTAGAACCCACGTAAGTATGCCCACTATGCTCGCAAGAAGGTAGAGGGTGGTTGGATGGTAAACTTGGCTGATTTAGCCTTGTTCAACGTGGAGAAAGCCTATGGGGATATGGGGTGGCTCCCTGTCATCACCTACGATGCGTGCACCCATCCGGACTTGGTACGCCAGTTCTATTGTAACCTTTAGGTGGTGGGGGATTACAATGATGTTGAGAGGGGTAATGAGCTATGCATCACGAGCTACGTCAAAGGGGTGAACATCTCGTTTGATTATCGGCAGCTGGCCGACCTACTGGTCATTTCCTATGATGGCCCCATGGTTTTCTATGCTCCTGGAGAGCCCTAGTTCTTCTCTTTACAGATGAGGGCCGAGATCGATAATCAGCTCCTACGACCTGATCGCTGGCAGATGAGGGCATGTTATATGCGTTCAGCTCCACGGGTATATTGCAAGATCATTCAGGATAACCGGCTCCCACAGAGTGGCCATTATGAGAGGGTTTCCCAGCTAACATAGTATCTTCTATACAGTATCTGCACTAGAGAGCCCGTCTGCCTTCCGTACATCATCATGCGTACCATGATCACTGCTACGTTGCCCAGTCACATCGGCAACCTTCCTTACGGAAGCATGATCACTACGTTGCTTACCCGCCTGGGGGTTGATTTAGTGGATGAGAAGATTCAGGAGAAGTCCTTTTCATCGTCCATAGATTGGGAGGCTATTTGCAAGATGGGCCTACGGGATGCCCAGGTTAGTGATGAGGAGAGAAACGCGATGGTGCGCCCTCACACTCGCGTAGAGATAGCTGACACTGAGGCAGGTGCCGCCGCCACTGGAGTTCATATGGAGCCTGCTGGTGATGATGACCGTATGTACATGGATGTAGACTCTATACCACCTCCTTCACCTACACATGCGGCTGGAGTTAGTACCTCATATGCGGCTGGTCCTTCTCATGAGGCTGATCCTTCTCATGAGGCTGGTCCTTCTCATGCGGCTTGTCCTTCACACCCACCTTCTGATATGATGGAGATATTGCATGAGATCAGAGAGCCTCAGCACAGATCTGACCAGAGGATGGGAGAGTTACTAGACGCTCAGCGTGTGAGAGTGGATGAGCTACTAGCCGCCCAACACATATCGGACACGCGGATGGGAGAGCTCATAGAGGTTCAGCGCCGGTCAAACACGTATGGAGGAGCTTTTGGGTGCTCAGCGTGCGACTGATCAGCAGGTAGCTGATCTTACAGCTCGTCTTTAGACGATCAGACTCAGATAGCCTGGTTAACTAGAGTCTACACTGAGGATTATGACATAGACCCTGAGGCACAGCCTCCTCCTTCACCTCCAGCTTCATGATTGTATCTATTTTCATTGTACTACAGAGTAACTGTCCGGGTTGGGGACTGTACTCTATTTTTGCATTTTGTACAAGTTTGTTTATCTCTCATTGTATTTAAAATTACTCTTCCTTTAATAGATGCCTTATTTTATTTTCAAAATTGGCCTCAAACATCACTTGTGCTTATAGTGTGTTAATATTACAGTTTTTACTTTTATCCTATCTCAGTTCACAATTTATCGTGAATGTATGCTAGTTTAGCAGACACAGCCTGAGATGCTATGATACCAAGTTGTCACACCCCAATCCCGCACTATTCAGAATGGTGTGATGAACCGCTAGCAAACCAACGGTTCAACCAAGATCTCGTATAGGTGGTATCTGACTGATCTAAACCTCATACATCCATATTCATAATCAGAGTAAAATACACAATAGCGAAAGTCTTATAGTAAAATGAACTGAGAATCTACTGCGATATTAATATTAAATATCAAATTATTCAGTATCAACTGAGACATAAATAAATATCAAATACATGTCTTTAATAAGTCCAAATAAAGAAAACTAAAATCTAATCGAATACACATGAGTTGCACTCGCAAGATGAGTCATGTGTATCAACTTCAGCTTCAACTTCCATCACCGACATGTTCCCGTACGCTGGAGCATTGACATAATCTTCGACGGTAGTACCTGCATCATCAACTAAAAATATTCAACGTCGAGGGGTGAGCACAGATCATGGCTCAGTGAGCAAACAAAACAATACAATAATATATATGCATGCAGTCAATTCATATCTTTGGTCTGGTTAAAGTTTGCAATGCGCAATAGAAAGGTTGGGTGGTCAAAGGATATGTTTATTAAACACGCCTCTATACACAGAGTCTGGAAGTCCGCCCAAAGGTTAACATTTATTGTCGTCCCCATCCACCCTACCATAACATTGTACAACAAAGGTTAACGTTTATTGCTGTATAGTGCCATACCAACATGTAAGCCCCTGTTGGCGAGGGCTTGCAAACTGGGCTCGCAACTAACCAATCCTAATGCCAAACAATGTATCCAAAGCCTCACCCCAGAATCCCTCAGAACGTCCATAGAGATAGAGCTAAGGGCCCCAAGTAGTGTCAGAGACTACAAGGACAGAGACCACCTCCCATGATACTCTACGACGTAATAGTTCTGCTAAAGTTGTCACACCCCAATTCTGCACTATTCAGAATGATGTGATGAACCGTTAATAAACCAACGGTTCAGCCAGGATTTCAAATAGGCTATCCCCGCATTATCTAAACTTACACACATCCGTAATCATAATCAGAGTAAATTCACAATAGCAGAAATCTTATAAATAAATGAACTGAGAATCTATGTGATATTAAAATTTAAATAAAAATTTATTCTGTTTCAACTGAGACATAAATATTTAAATACCAAATACATGTCGTAATAAATCCAAATAAAGAAACCTATAAAATATCTAATCAAATACACACGAGTTGCACTCGCAAGAGGAGTAGTGTGTATCCACTTCAGCTCCAGCTTCCATTGCTGCCACGTTCCCGTACTCAAACGCATTCATATAATCTTCAACGGTATAACCTGCATCATCAACTAAAAATATTCGACGTCGAGGGGTGAGCACACATCACGGCTCAGTGAGTAGCCAAAACAATGCAACAATACCTATGCATGCAATCAATTTATATCTTCGCTCCGGTTTAAAGTTTGCAGTATGCAATAGAAAGGTTTAGGTAGCCAAAGGTCGCGTTTATTGACCCCGCCTCTATACACAAGTGTGTGACGTCACCCGAAGATCACGTTTATCGTCGACTCACATGCACCCAACCATGAACAGTATATAACAAAGGTTAACGTTTATTGCTATATATTGTCATACCAACACGTAAGCCCCTGTTAGCGAGGGCTGCAAACTGGGCTCACAACTAACCAATCCTAATGCCAAAAAGTGTATCCAAGGCCTCACCCCAGCATCCCTCAGAATGTCCATAGAGATAGAGCTAAGGCCCCCCGGTAGAGTCAGAGACTACAAGGACCGAGACCACCTCCCCTGATACTCTACGACATAATAGTTCTGCTAAAGTAATGGCGATACAACGATGCTAATGCACAAGACTTGAGTTAGAAATAGAGCTAAAGTGTTGAGACCCGCCAAAGGTTAACGTTTATTGACGTTCTCATCACACCTCCCCTGATACTCGCTCGCATCAAGTACACTAACCACACACATACAAGCACATGCCTATTCCTATCATCATCATCATCATCATCATCATGTTATAAACAATAAAGTAAATATGCATGAACAAGTAATAGAAATATTGGATGGCATGCTGTATGCACATTACAGACATATTCGCATAGAATCAGGCATGGCATAGGACTCAAGAAATAGAAAAAAAAAATAATTTTGTTATTAATCAATTAATTTGGAGTTCTGGTTCCTCACCTTAGCTTGCTAATAGATACTTTTCCAAGCTTTAGAATCACCTTTACAATGTTATTATATTGCTAGAAGACCTAACAAAGCCGATAGAATTTAATTAGAATTAATTTCAAATTTAAAAACCATGCTATTAACTGAGGGTCGGAGGTAGGGTCGGAGTCAGGATCGACCCTCGATGCAACCCTCCCAAAACTCTGAACTTCCCAAACATTGAGGGTCGATGGTCAGGATCACCTAGGGTCGAATGGTCTTCGACCCTCGGTGCGACCCTCGGTGCACTTTGGTCTAGTTCCCTCTTTTAGTCCATTCTTCGTGCTTGGGATCCTATGTCTTGCTCCTACATTCCATTATACATTCATTCCATGGTCTGAAACCATGTTTAACCCACCTAGATAGCTTTCATGCATTCTCCTATGGTTTTCCATGAAAACCTAACCATAGATTGATGGTTTGGGTTTCTCCGAGATCACACTCTCAACAATAACTAACCTAAGGTCTGTAGAAACTAATGGAATTAGTATCCATACCTGAGAAGAATAATCCTTCTCCGCAACTCTTCTCTTTTGGCTTAATTCCCTTCCTTGTTGCTCTTCTTCTTCTTTTCCTTCTCTTCTCTTTCTCTCAATTCAATTAGGGTTGTGAAAGGAGTGAAAGTGGCTTAGGGACGTCCTTTAAATAGAGTAGGAACATCCTAAAATAAGTCCCTTTGAGATTAGGAAAGAATCCCAATCGAAAATTAGGAAATTTCCTAATTCTATTTTCTATGGTAACCGATGGTCGATGGGAGGGTCGATGATCCCGTCGACCCTAGGGTTCTAAGCTGTCCGACCCTCCCTTCAAAACTGGGGGTCTGACTTTCTACTTTGGGAGGTCCGACCTTGCTTAGCTGGGTATGCGACCCTCCCTTCAAATTAAGTGTTTTTGGGTCGATTTGATACCTAGGATCTCGATCTCCTTCACGCCCTTGGTCCATTTGACTCGACCATGATGGGTAAACCTGGTTCAAGGTGGTAAGACCGGGTTAGATTGACACGGGTCTTACAACTCCCCCCAACTTATAAAAATTTTATCCTCGAAATTGTACGTACCTTCTGAATCAAATAAGTTAGGGTATTGCTTTCGCATAGCATTCTGTTCTTCCCATGTAACTTCTTCCATGTCTCTACTTTTTCATGTGACCTTAACAAAGTAGATATCTCTGTTGCATAGTCGTTAAACCTTTCGACAAGGGATTTCTGTTGGTGTCACTTCAAATGTCAAATCATCTGTCAATTCCAGCAAATCCACTGTCAAAACATGCGTTGGGTCTTTGACATACTTCTTCAATAGGGAAATGTGAAATACGTCATGCACACTTGACATAGATGGTGGTAGTGCTAACTGATATGCCACTTGTCCATGCTTAGCTAGAATTTCATATGGCCCGACATAACTTGGACTTAGTTTCCCTTTCTGTCCGATCCTCTTCAATCCTCGCATAGGAGATACCTTCAAAAATACTTTATCACCTACGGCGAACTCCAGATCTCTTCGTCGAGTGTCTGCATATTGCTTCTGACGGTTCTGAGCTGTTCTCACTCTTTCCTTGATGATGTCGACTACTCGACAAGTCTCTTCAACTAATTCCAGTCCAACAATACTTCGTTCCCCAACTTCATTCCAAAACAAGGGAGTTCGACACTTCCTGCCATACAGTGCTTCATAAGGTGACATCTGTATGGTAGCCTGATAGCTATTGTTATAAGCGAACTTGATCAATGGTAACGTTTCGTCCCATGATCCTTTAAAATCAATTACACATCCTCGTAGCATATCTTCTAGAATCTGAATTGTACGCTCCGACTGTCCATTTGTCTGTTGGTGGAATGCAGTACTGAACTTCAATGTTGTACCCATAGCCTTTTGCAATCCCTCCCAAAACATGGAAGTAAATCGTGGATCTCTATCAGACACAATGCTTTCTGGAACACAATGTAACCGAACAATATTATCCACATACAGCTTCGCTAACCATTCCAGTGTATACAGAGGTCGTATAGGTATGAAGCGAGCTGTTTTAGTCAAACGGTCCACAATCACCCAAACTGCGTCAACTACTCGAGGAGTCAATGGTAGCCCTGTGACAAAGTCCATAGTGATACAGTCCCATTTCCATGCTGGTTCCGATAATGGCTGTAACAGTCCTGCGGGTCTTTGTCATTCAGCCTTTACTTTCTGACAATTTAGGCATTGAGACACGAATTTAGCTACATCTGCTTTCATTCTCCTCCACCAATATAGTTTCTTTAGGTCATGATACATTTTTGTACTTCCAGGATGTATCGAATAGATGGTGGTGTGGGCTTCCTTCATCAGTCAGTGTCTAATGTCTGCACTTTCTGTTTCAGGTACACATATTCTTCCTTTGTACTTCAGTACCTTTTCTTCGTCCAAGGTGAACTCAGGGTTAGTCCTACCTTTCTCGATATCTTCTTGTACTGTTCTCAAATAAGGATCTGATTTGATAGCTGTCTTCACTTCATCCATTATGTCCAGTATAATCTTCAATGCCGTGAACATATTCGAAAACCGATGAAAAAACCCTTGGTTGGCTGATCCATCTGTTGTATCTATCACATACTACTCGTTGCTGTGATTGAATACCGTTCCAGTAGTACACATTGCTGCAGTCGTGCTAACTTCTCCTTGCGATTTTATCATTGCCTTTCTGCTTAATGCATTCGCTACTACGTTCGCTTTTCCCGGATGATACTGGATATCACAATCATAGTCTTTCAATAGTTCCAGCCATCTTCTTTGTCTCATATTCAATTCCTTCTGATTAAATAAATATGTAAGACTTCTATGGTCCGACTTAATCTGGAATTTCTCTCCGTATAAGTAATGTCTCCATATCTTGACAGCATGTACTACTGCCGCTAACTCCAAATCATGAGTGGGGTAATTTTTCTCATGTAGCTTCAATTGTCACGAGGCATACGCAATTACTTGCTCTCCTTGCATAAGCACACATCCTAATCCCAATCCCGACGCATCAGTGTATAAGGTAAACATCTGTCCTGGAATAGGAATAGTCAAAATCGGGGCGGATATCAATCTGGACTTCAATGTCTGGAAGCTCTTCTCACATTTATCCATCCACACAAACTTTTCACCTTTCTTAGTCAAACTAGTGAGAGGTACGGCAATCCGAGAATAGTCTTCTACGAATCTTTGATAATAACAGGCTAGACCCAGAAAACTTCTAATTTCTGAAATGCTCTTTGGTGCTTCCCACTTCACAATAGCCTCGATCTTACTGGGGTCCACTTTGATTCCTTCAGTGGATACTACATGGCCTAAGAAAGCGACTTCACTTAGCCAAAACTCACACTTTGAAAATTTGGCATAAAACTTCTCTTTCCTTGAACGATGTAGGGCTGCGTTTAGGTTCTTGATATGGGTTCCCTCGTCCTTGGAGTATACCAATATATCATCAATAAATACTATAACCGACGTATCCAACATATCGTGGAAAACTCGGTTCATAAGTTCCATGAACGTTGCCGGTGCATTAGTTAATCCGAAAGACATAACCAAAAATTCATAATGTCCATATCTGGTCCTGAATGCTGTCTTCGGAATATCACCTTCTTTAATCTTCAGCTGATGATAGCCTGATCGAAGGTTGATCTTGGAAAATACTTTTGCTCCTTGTAACTGATCGAACAAGTCATCGATCCAAGGTAGTGGGTATCGATTCTTGATTATCAGTTTATTCAACTCCTGATAGTCGATGCATAATCGAACGCTACCATCCTTCTTCTTTACGAACAACACCGGTGCCCCCCATGGAGATATACTAGGTCGAATATAACCCTTGTCCAGCAATTCTTGGAGTTGCACTTTTAATTCCTTCAGTTCCGTAGGGGCCATTCTATAAGGTGCTTTTGACACTAGTGCGGCTCCAGGTATAAGGTCTATCACAAACTCTATGGCTCGGTCGGGTGGTAATCCGGGTAGTTCCTCCGCAAATACGTCAGGGTAGTCTCGCATGACGTCAATGTCTTCCATTCGTGGTGCTTCCTTGGTTAGGTCGACCACTGACACTAGATACTCGACTGCCCCCTTCTCAAGGAACTTCTTAGCCTTTAGTGCTGAAAGTATGAGCTTGCGTCTCCAGGGAAGTTTGGTTCCCGAGAAACTGAATTCTGCTCCTTCTTTGTCTTTGAACGTTAGCTTCTTTTCGGCGCATAACAGATTTGTAGAATGCCGAGCTAACCAGTCCATTCCCAAGATGACATCAAAGTCTGCCATCTCCAGTTGTATCAAGGTTGCATCTAAGGTCTTCTCTCCAATGGGAACTGGACATGGTCCATAACCTTTCTCTAATTCCACTTCTAACCCCATCGGTGATCGTACAAGTAATTTGTAGTCTAATGTTTTGATGGGTAAATTTATTTTCTTTCCAAATGCCACAGATATAAAGGAATGCGTAGCTCCGGAATCAAAGAGTACTCTGGAGGGTACGCCATTTATAGGTACGATACCTGTGACTTATTTTACTTAATCTACATGCTCATACAATATAATTACAACTTTAAAAAGTTTCAGTCATACCTGTGACCACATCGGGTGATGCGGCAGCAGCCTCGAACGTAACAGCATATACCCGTCCCTGATGGAATTGCTTCTTGGGCTTAGGGAACTCCCTTGCCATATGTCCCGGTTGGTTGCAGTTAAAACACTTCGGTGCTTCAGAATTTGGCTTTGGCTGAGGTTGAGCTGCTGAAGTAGTCTTGGTTGCAGCAGTAAAATTCTGAGGACGGAAAGGCTTATATGTCCTGTTATTGCCTCCGTTGTAAGAATTTCCGGCTGGCCTTTTGATGCCTCTGTTCTGAGTAAAATAACTCTCCTTCTGGCTCGATTCTATAACTCAAGCAATCTGGACAGCTTGATTATAAATTTTCTTTTCTAAGCCCAGAACCTATTCTCTGATGTTTTCTCTTAGTCCCGTGACGAACCTACGGGTTTTGGTGTCTTCTTCTTGCATGCTAATTGACTCTTCGTAACGCTGTTGATATGCGTCCACAGTCATCTGTCCCTGATATAAACGCAGGAACTCTTTTTCCATAGAATCTCTGAAGCTCCGTGGAAAATATTTCTCAAAGAAGGCTTCTTTATATATAGCCCAAGTTAGTAGGGCGTGTTTGGTCAGTAGATATGCCTTCGTGGATTTCCACCAATGATGTGCGTCGCCCTTGAGCATGAAGGTGGCACATAATACTTTCTCTTCCTATGTGATAGTCATCATGAGGAAATTTCTCTCCATCTCGTCTATCGAGTGTGCTGGCCACAACGGATCAGACGGTTTACCGTTGAATTCCTTGGGTTTCATCTTCAAGAATCTCTCCACTAGTCGAGAGTGGTCCAACTGATTTTGGGGATTTGCCCCAAACATATGGGGTGGATACTGGTAATTACCCTGAGCTGCTTCAGAAACCTACACTGGAAACTGTGCAGCAGGTTGTTGAGGTGTCTGAGGAGCTGGGTGGTTACCCACCGGTGCTGCACTGGCTTGTCCTGTGTGCATGGGTGCAGCCTGAGTGGCTTGAAACATAATGTCCATGACAACTTGCATCTGAGCCTATGCGTGTTGCATCTGCTGCAGCTGCTGAGCCAGATTCATCACCACGGTTGTTAGCTTTGGTGGTGGAGGTGGCAAATTTGTAGGGTTTGCCTGTTCTGGATTACCCGATGCATAATTATTTCCTGACTAGTCTCCTCCACGGGTGGTGGTGGTGGAACTGCATTCCGGGTCTGTCGGGTTACTCTATGTCCAGACATAATTTCTTTCTGTGATTGGTGGTGCCTGAAAATTATCCAATATAGGTGAGAAGTCATTTATATTTCATGTAGGCACGCTAACCGATCAACAATTCTAATTCTAGCTCATTTTATAAAAAAATACTGTCTTTTCTATGCAGGGTCGATGGTATGTTCGACCCTTGGTATCCGACCCTGGGAATGACCTGTTCTTCCCGAGAGCCGAGGGTCGATGGGAGGGTCGATTCGAGGGTCGATTGTTTTAGTCGAATTGTCCGACCCTCGGACTAAAAATCTGATTTTTAAGATCCGATTTTGGGTCATTTCTTATTATTTCCCTCCCGTTTCGACTCGCCTCTCCTCTCTGAGTTGCTACAGTGCTACTCCACTGTTTTGGGTTGATTTTATTCCGTGTTTCGATGTCCACGTCATCCATACAGGTATGTTCTCTCATTTTTACCTGTTTTTAGGTTTCCATTTCTAGGTTTTTGCCCATTTAACTTGTATTTTTCAAATTAATTTTTTCCAACCGTAAAAATTCGATTTTTATTGGGGGCTTTTGTTATTGGTGTCTCGAGGAATGAAAGCCCTCAAAAATTTCTGAGTTTCATCGGTTGGTTATCGAGAAACTTGAATTTTTCCCTTTTTGCCCTAATTTGTCGACATTTTCAATTTTTCTTGAATTCCTTCAAATTGGACATCGTCAGTTAAAATTTCCTACTGCATGTGGGTTGTAGGGTATGTTTAAACCTACGTAAGTTCTCATGCCCACTTGTATGGTGAGAAATGGGGCTTTATGGTCAACTTACGTCGTTATTAAATCAAATTTTGGATTTTTATCCTATTAATTCCTTATTTTCCTTCTCTTTCTTAATTTACAGATACCATGGCTCGTACCAAGGTACCCAGAGTGCGTGATCCACTCCGCTTCCGTTCAAATGAAGCCGAGGCACAGTATGCCGACTATGCCCGTAAGAAAGTGGAAGGTGGTCGTATGGTGAACTTGGCTGAGGTAGCCTTGTTCAACGTAGAGAGGGCATTTGGTGATATGGGGTGGCTCCCTGTCATCACCTACGACGCGTGCACATGTCCGGATTTAGTGCGCCAGTTCTATTGTAATCTCCAGGTGGTGGGGAATTACAATGACGTTGAGCATGGTCAGGAGTTGCACATAACCAGTTACGTTAAAGGGGTGCACATTTCATTTGACTATCGGCAACTGGCCGATCTGCTGGGCATTCCTTATGATGGCCCCATGGTGCACTGTGCGCCTAGAGAGCCACAGTTTGTTTCTATGGAGATGAGGGAAGAGATCGACAACCAGCTGCTACGACCTGATCGCTGGCAGATGAGAGCATGTTACTTGCGTCCAACTCAATGGGTCTTCTGCAAGATTATCCAGCATAATCTGATCCCGCAGAGTGGGCACTATGAGAGGGTTTCTCAGCTGACCCAGTTTCTGATATACAGTATATGCACACAATAGCCCGTCTGCCTTCCATACATCATCATGCAGACTATGATTAGTGCTACATTGTCCGGTCATAGGGGTAATCTACCCTATGGACGCATGATTACAGTGCTACTGACCCGTCTGGGGGTTGACCTGGTAGATGAGAAGATCCAGGAGAAGACCTTCTCGTCGCCTTTAGATTGGGAGGCAATCTACAAGATGGGTATGCGGGATGCCCAAGTTAGTGATGAGGAGAGGAACGCGATGGTGCGCCCTCACACTCGTATCGAAATGGCTGATGTTGATGCTGCTGCTGCCGCTGCTAGAGCTCATGTGGATCCCATCGACGATGACGACCGTATGTATATGGATGTCGACTCGATACCACTGCCTTCACCTACGCATGCGGTTGGGGTTGGTACTTCTTCTGCGACGGGCCCTGTACCGGGGACCGGTCCTTCTAATGCGGCTGGTCCTTCACGCCCACCTACTGATGACGTGCTGAGTATGTTTAACAAGATTAGAGAGGCTCAGCGTGCATCGGATCTGAGGATAGGGGAGCTTCTTGACGCCCAGCGCCGGACTGATCAGCGGGTGGCTGATCTCACAGCTAGTCTGCAGACGACTCAGACTCAGGTGGCATGGTTGACTAGAGTCTATGCCGAGGACTACGACAGAGACCATGAGGCCTCGCCTCCTCCTTCGCCTCCAGCTTCTTGATTGTACTTATTTTCTTGTACTACAGAGTAACTGTCCATGTTGTGGACTATACTCTGCTTTAGTTATGTATATACATTTTTTTTCGCTCTCATTGTATGTAAACTTGTTTCCCCTTTAATAGATGCATTATTCTCTTTTTAAATTTGGTCTCAATCATCAATGGTTCTTATAATGTGTTAATATTACTATTTTTACTTTTATCCTATCTCAGTTCACAATTGTCTCGAATGTATGTTAGTTCAGCGGGTAAGGCTTGAGATGCTCTGATACCAAGTTGTCACACCCCAATTCTGCACTATTCAGAATGATGTGATGAACCGCTAATAAACCAACGGTTCAGCCAGGATCTCAAAAAGGCTATCCTCGCGTTATCTAAACTTACACACATCCGTAATCATAATCAGAGTAAATACACAATAGCAGAAATCTTATAAATAAATGAACTGAGAATCTATGTGGTACTAAAATTTAAATAACAATTTATTCTGTTTCAACTGAGACATAAATATTTAAATACCAAATACATGTCATAATTAATCCAAATAAAGAAACCTATAAAATATCTAATCAAATACACACGAGTTGCACTCACAAGAGGAGTCGTGTATATCCACTTCAGCTCCAGCTTCCATTGCTGCCACGTTCCAGTACACAGACGCATTCATATAATCTTCAACGGTATAACCTGCATCATCAACTAAAAATATTCGACGTCGAGGGGTGAGCACACATCACGACTCAGTGAGTAGCCAAAAAAATGCAACAATACATATGGATGCAATCAATTTATATCTTTGGTCTGGTTTAAAGTTTGCAGTATGCAATAGAAAGGTTTAGGTAGCCAAAGGTCACGTTTATTGACCCCGCCTCTATACACAAGTGTGTGACGTCACCCAAAGATCACATTTATTGTCGACTCACATACACCCAACCATGAACAGTATATAACAAAGTTTAACGTTTATTGCAATATATTGCCATACCAACACGTAAGCCCCTGTTAGCGAGGGCTGCAAACTGGGCTCGCAACTAACCAATCCTAATGCCAAAAAGTGTATCCAAGGCCTCACCCCAGCATCCCTCAGAATGTCCATAGAGATAGAGCTAAGGCCCCCCGGTAGAGTCAGAGACTACAAGGACCGAGACCACCTCCCCTGATACTCTACGACATAATAGTTCTGCTAAAGTAATGGCGATACGATGATGCTATTGCACAAGACTTGAGTTAGAGATAGAGCTAAATTGCTGAGACCCGCCAAAGGTTAACGTTTATTGACGTTCTCATCACACCTCCCCTGATACTCGCTCGCATCAAGTACACTAACCACACACATATATGCACATGCCTATTCGTATCATCATCATCATCATCATGTTATAAACAATAAAGTAAATATGCGTGAACAAGTAATAGAAATATTGGATGGCATGCTCTATGCACATTACAAACATATTAGCATAGAATCAAGCATGGCATAGGACTCAAGAAATAGAAAAAAAAATAGTTTTGTTATTAACCAATTAATTTAGAGTTCTGGTTCCTCACCTTAGCTTGCTAATAGATACTTTTCCAAGCTTTAGAATCATCTTTACAATGTTATTATATTGCTAGAAGACCTAACAAAGCCGATAAAATTTATTTAGAATTAATTCTGAATTTAAAAACCATGCTGTTAACTGAGGGTCGGAGGTAGGGTCGGAGTCAGGATCGACCCTCGGTGCGACCCTCCTCAAACTCTGAACTTCCCAAACATTGAGGGTCGATGGTCAGGATCACCTAGGGTCGAATGGTCTTCGACCCTCGGTGCGACCCTCGGTGCAATTTGGTCCAGTTCCCTCTTTTAGTCCATTCTTCGTGCTTGGGATCCTATGTCTTGCTCCTACTTTCCATTCTACATTCATTCCATGGTCTGAAACCATGTTTAACCCACCTAGATAGCTTTCATGCATTCTCCTATGGTTTTCCATGAAAACCTAACCATAGATTGATGGTTTCGGTTTCTCCGAGAACACACTCTCAACAATAACTAACCTAAGGTCTGTAGAAACTCGTGGAATTAGTATCCAAACCTGAGAAGAATAATCCTTCTCTGCAACTCTTCTCTTTTGGCTTAATTCTCTTCCTTGTTCCTCTTCTTCTTCTTTTCCTTCTCTTCGCTTTCTCTCAATTCAATTAGGGTTGTGAAGGAGTGAAAGTGGCTTAGGGAACTCCTTTAAATAGAGTAGGAACAACCTAAAATAAGTCCCTTTGAGATTAAGAAAGAATCCCAATCGAAAATTAGGAAATTTCCTACGGTAACCGAGGGTCGATGGGAGGGTCGATGATCCCGTCGACCCTAGGGTTCTAAGCTGTCTGACCCTCCCTTCAAAATTGAGGGTCTGACTTTCTGCTTTGGGAGGTCCGACCCTGCTTAACTGGGTATGCGACCCTCCCTTCAAATTAATTTTTTTTGGGTTGATTTAGTACCTGGGATCTCGATCTCCTTCACTCCCTTGGTCCATTTGACTCGACCATGACGGGTAAAGCTGGTTCAAGGTGGTAAAACCGCGTTAGATTGACATGGGTCCTACAAAAGTAATGGCGATACGACGATGTTAATGCACAAGACTTGAGTTAGAGAGAGAGCTAAAGTGCTAAGACCCGCCAAAAGTTAACGTTTATTGATGTTCCCATCACACCTCCCCTGATAGTCGCTCGCATCAAGTACACCAACCACACACATACATTCACATGCCTATTCCTATCATCATCATCATCATCATGTTATGAATAATAAAGTAACTATACATAAACAAATAATAGAAATATGGGATGACATGTTGTATGCGTATTATAAACTTATTCACATAGAATCAAGCATCGCATTGGACTCAAGAAAAGAGAAAAATAGTTTGTTATTAACTAATTAGTTTAGAGTTTTGTTTCCCCACCTTAGCTTGCTAATAGATCCTCTTTCAAGCTTTTAAATCCCCTTGATATTGTTATTATATTGCTTGAAGACCTAACAAAGTCGATAGAATTTAATTAGAATTAATTCTGAATTTAAAAACTATTCTGTTAACTGGGGGTCAGAGGTAGGGTCGGAGTAATGATCGACCCTAGGTGCGACCACCCTTATTCTGAACTTCCCGAACACTGTGGGTTTTGTTGATTTTTCTACTTTCAGTCCATTCTTCGTGTTTGGGGTCCGACGACTTGTTCCTACAGTCCATTCCACACCTGTTCTATGGTCTAAAACCATGAATCATTCACCTATATGGCTTTCATGAATTCCTCCATGGTTTTCCATGAAAACCTAACCATGGGTTGATGGTTTGGGTTTCTCCGAGATCATACTCTCTTCATTATCTAACCTAAGGTCTGTAGAAACTCATTGAACCAGTATCCATACCTGAGAAGAATACTCCTTCTCTGCAACTCTTCTCCTTTTTGCCTTTTTCTCTTCCTTGCTTCTCTTCTTCTTCTCTTCCTTTTCTTCTCTTTCTCTCAATTCAATTAGGGTAGTTAAATGAGTGGAAGAGGCTTAGGGACGTCCTATTTATAGAGTAGAAACTCTTAAAATAAGTCCCATTGAGATTTGGAAAGAGTCCAACCAAAATTTAGAAACTTTCTTAATTTCTGTTTATGGCGACAACAGGGGGTCGATGAGGGGGTCGATGATACCGTCGACCCCTGGTTCTTAAAGTGTCCAATCCCCTCTGTAAAACTGGGGGTCTGACTTTCTGTCTTGGGGGGTCTGACCCTCCCTTGCTGGGTATTCGACACTCCCCTTAATTTAAGTGTTTTTGGGTCCGTTTAATACTTGGGATCACGATCTCCTTCACGCCCTTGGTCCATTTGGCTCGACCATTATGGGTAGACCTGGTTCAAGGTGGTATGACCGGGTTAGTTTGATACGGGTCTTATAGACCACCCCATCCCTGGACTTCCCGAATGCTGGGGGTCGATCCTGTGGTCTGCTAGGGTCGATTCCCAATCGACCCCATGTGCGACCCCCATGGTTTGAGTCGAGAATTTCATCCTACAGTCCATTTGTCACACCCCAATTCTGCACCAACCAGAATAGTGTGATGAACCGTCAATAATCCAACGGTTCAACCAGCATCTCGAATAGGCTATCCCACATATGATAAACCAAAAACATTCGACATTAATCAGAGGTAATAAAGGTAATAACAGAAATCTTACAGATAATGAACTGAGATCTAACAATGTTAAATAATTAATATTCCATTTATTTCCAAGTAATCAATACATAATTTAATACATATTACAATATCCAAATAGGGAAATTAAAAACTAAACTTATCCACCGTTGAAACGCTCGCTTAACGAACCATTTCGTCCTCCATAGCATGCACTTTCATAGCCTACACCCAATCATATGTTGGCGTGCAGACATAATCTTCAATCATAGTACCTGCAACATCAGAAACTAAAAAGAATTACGCGCGCGAGGGTCAGCTCCCCAACTTGAGCTCAGTGAGAAAACAAAACAATGCAACAATCATATGCATGCATTCAATTCATATCTTTGGTCTGATTTAAAGTTTGCAATGCATAATAAAAGGTTCAGTGGTCAAATGTTAACGTTTATTGTCCCCTCCTCTATACACAGGGTGTGGAAGTCTGACCAAAGGTTAACGTTTATTGTCGTCCCCATCCACCCTATCAATAACATTGTACAACAAAGGTTAACGTTTATTGTTGTACAGTGCCATACCAACACGTAAGCCCCTGCTGGCGAGGGCTTGCAAACTGGGCTCGCAACTAATCAATCCTAATGCCAAATAGTGTATCCAAGGCCTCACCCCAGCATCCCTCAGAACACCCATAGAGATAGAGCTAAGGCCCCCTGATAGAGTCAGAGACTACAAGGACCGAGACCACCTCCCCTGATACTCTACGACGTAATAGCTCTGCTAAGGTAATGGCGATACGATGATGTCAGTGGACAAGACTTAAGTTAGAGATAGAGATAGAGTGCTAAGGCAAGGCTTATGACACCTCCCCCTGATACTCGATCGCATCAAGCACACCAACCAACACACATACATTCACATGCCTATTCTTATCATCGTCATCATCATCATGTTATAAACAATAAAGTAAATATGCATGAACAGTAATAATAGAAATATTGGATGACATGTTGAATGCACATTACAAACATATACGCATAGAATCAATCATGGCATTGGACTCAAGAATGAAAATTGTTTATTATTAATCAATTAGTTTAGGTCTTGTTCCCTCACCTTAGCTTGATCGTAAGTCCTCATTCATGTTTTAAGAATCACCTTTATATTGATATTATATCACTAAAAAACCTAACCAAGTCGATAGAATTTAATTAGAATTTATACTAATTTTTATAATTTTCTGTTAACTGGAGGTAGCAGGATGGGTAGGAGATTTCTGCGACCCCCAGGTAGGGTCGATGCCTAGGGTCGGAGGTTCCATCGACCCTAGGTGCGACCCCCCATGGTTTGAGTCGAAAATTTCAAATTTCGTCCATTCATTCATGTTTGGGGTCCTATGGCTTGCTTCTACAATTCATTCCACACATGTTCTATGGTTTAGAACTATTCTTTAATCACCTACATGGTTTCAATGATCTCTTCCATGGTTTCCATTGAAACCTAACCATGGATGGATGGTATTAGGGATTCTCCTTACCTAACTTCATCATAATCTATTCTAAGCTTTCAATTCAGATGGGGATTAAGGTTCAGACCTTCTGTAGTCTGAGTTTCCAAGATATCTCTAAACTTCTTCTTCTTCCTAAGCCTTTTCTTCAAGTTTTCCTTCTCTTCTTCTCTTCATTCTCTTCTCTTTCTCTCAATCCAATTAGGGTTGTAAAAGGAGTGAAAGATGCTTATGGACATCCTATTTATAGAGTAAAAACTCCCAAAATAAGTCCCACTGAGTTCAGGAAATGTTCCAATTGAAATTAGGAAAGTTTCCTAATTTTTAGTTCGTGTTGTTTTTATCGATTACCGGGGGTCGATGGGGGGTCAGATAATCAGAGACCCCCTGCGACCCCTGGTCACGGGTCGATGGTGGGGGTCGATGGGGGGGTCAGACCTGCCTGTTTAGGCATGCGACCCTACCCTTATTTTGACTATTTTTAAGTAAATTTTCATATTGGGTCTTAGTTTTTCTTCACACACTTGGTCCACTTGGCTCGACCATGATATGTAGATGGGTCACGACACGAAATGTAAGGTTAGACCGGGTTCGTAGCGTGTGGGTCTTACAACTCCACCACCCTTAAAAGAAATTTTGTCCTCGAAATTTGAACATACGGATCTTACAACTCCCCATCTTTAAAATAAATTTTGTCCTCAAAATTTGGATTTCCTTCGGAGTCAATAGGTGGGAATTTTATTTCCGCATTGCCTCTTATTCTTTCCATGCCATCTTCTTCACGTCTTGTCTTCGCCAGATTATTTTCATATAATAACTATCCCTACTTTGGAAACATTGTACCTTCCAACTAGTGAACTAGGCTGCTACTCCTTCAATAGTTAAACATTCTATCTAATCCAGTGATTATGTGGTTAATTCTTTTGCTACGGATCTCCAATGTACTTCTCCAATTGAGATACACGAAATACATCATGCACACTAGACATGGATAGCGATAATGCTAATTGATATGCAACTTTTCTACGTCTCTCCAAAGTTTATAAGATCCGACACATACAACTTTCCCTTCTTGTCTAATCGTTTCAAACTACGCATAAGTGATTTCTTCAAGAACACTTTGTCACATATGGCGAACTCAAGGTCTTGGTGTCTCTTCTGACATCTTGAGTTATCTTAGCCCTTTTTTCTGATCTTGTCTGCCACTCGACAGTTTTTGCAAATAACTCAGGTATTACAATTCTTTATTCTCCGACTTTATTCCAAAATAGAGGGGTTTGACATTTCTACCGTACCATGCTTTTTAGGTAACATTTACATGGTAGTTTAGTAGAAACTTCAATTCACGGTAACTTCTCATCTCAAGTTCCTTGAAATCAATTTCACAAGTTTGGGGCATATCTCTTAGGATTTTTATAGTCTGCTCCGACTGTCCGTCGGTTTAAGGTAAAATGCGGTACTAAACTTCAACTTCGTTCCCATTGTTTTCTATAGATCCTCCCAATACATCGAGATAAGCATGAGCCTCTGACTGACGCTAAGCTCTCATGCATACCATTCAATTTGGTAATATTATCCACATATAGATTAATTAGCTGCTCAAAAGCATACCAAGGTCGTATAGCAATGGAATGAGCTATCTTCATAAGGCGATCCACAATCACCCAAACTGCGTCAATCGATCTAGGAATCAGTGGTATACCGGTGACATAGTTAATTATAATGCAATTTCACTTCCAGACTGGCTCTGATAGTTGTTGTTGTGAGCCATGTTGGTCTTTGTCTTTCAGCCTTTACTTGTTGATAATTCAGACATTAGAACACGCACTAAGCCACAATTGTTATCATCCCTCTTTACTAGTACAATCTCTTTAGGTCATGATAGATATTGGTACTCCAAGTTGTACTGAATATTGGGTATAATGAACTATTATCATTATCCTCTTCATAATATCCGAGTCTTTATCTTCATGTATTCAGAATCTACCTCTGTATCTGAGTACCGTCTCCGCATCCAAAGTAAGTCAGGGTTAGGTTTTTCTTTATCTAATTTCCTGACATTATTCTTGTATACAGATCTAACAAAATTGCTACTTTTACTTCATCCATTAATTCAGAGAAGATATTTAATGTAATGAACCCAAGCGAGGAACTATTGCTCCATAAGTTCATCCATAAGTTCTCGCTCAATTGGATCATCACTAGCTTCTATTATATGTTACTCTTTTTTCAAATCTGAATCTGTTGCTGCGGAACATAAGGCAACATTTATACTCGGTCCTTCTTCTGACTTCATAATCGCTTTTTGCTTAAGGCCTTAGCTACTACATTATCCTTGCTCGGGTGACACTGAATATCACGGTCTTAATCGTTCAATGTTCAAACCATTTTCTTATCCTCATGTTCAACTCTTTCTGATGAAGGGATAAATAAAACTCTTATGTTCTCATTTAATCTAGAATTCCACTCTGTACTGGTAATGTCTCCAAGTTTTGATTGTATAATTCATCACCATAAATTCCAAGTCATGTGTAGGATAACTCGTCTCATGCTCCTTCAGTTTTCTAAAAGCCTATGCAATCACTTATTTACCATGCATCAACCCGCATCCTAGATCCAATCTGAAAGCTTCGATGTATAGGGTAAAAGGTTCCCTTGGTGTCCGAATGATCAATATGGGAGTTGATATCAACCATTCTTCACACTTGTCAATCTAATTAAACTCATCTCCCTTCCTGGTTAGCTTGGTAAGAGGTTTTGCGATCTTAGAGTGGTCCTCTAAAAATCGTCTGTAATAACCAGCTAAACCCAAGAAACTTCTGATCTTCGCAATACTCATTAGGTGTTTCTCACCATATGATTTCCTCTATCTTAATAGGGTCCACTTTAATCCCTTTTTATGATGCTACGTGATCTAAGATGATCATTTTGTTTAATCATGTCTCATATTTCTTGGACTTGACATGAAGCTTTTCATTTCTCAACTGTTGTGAAGCGGTTCTAATCTCCATTGTATGAGTTGCTTCATTCTTTGAATAAACCAAAATATCATCTATGAAACTATGACCGACGTATCCAACATGTTATGAAACACCCAGTTCATCCATTCCATAAAAGATGTAAGGGCATTGGTTAATCCAAACGTCATAATCGAGATCTCATAATTGGCCAATCCCCATTCTAAAAGCTATCTTCGAGATATCGATGTCCAAATTTCTTCAGCTGATGATATCTTGACTGAAGATCAATATTAGAAAATACCATTGCTCTTTGCAATTGTTTAAACAAGTCATCAATCCGAGGTGATAGATCTCGATTTTTTATCGTGAGCTTGTTCGATTCTCGGTAGTCTATAGGTAGACAACACTATCATCCTTCTTCTTCACGAATTGGCACTCCCCTTGATGCAATACTTAGCTGATTAGAACCCTTGTCTAATAACTCCCATAGTTGAGTCTCAATCTCTTCAACTCCATAGAAGCTACATTATAGGTGCATTTGACACAAGTATCGTCCTTGGTAACAAGTCGATGACGAACTCGATCACATGATCAGATGGTAACCTAGGTAGGTCTCCTAGAACACATCATGAATTTATGCATCATATCAATACCTTCCATCTGTGGTGCTTCTTTGGTAACGTATACCACAGATAACATATATCCAACTTCTTTCTCTTCAAAGGATCTCTTCGCCTTTAGCATAGGGAGAATCAGCTTTCACCTCTTAGGCAACATGCTTCCAATAAAACTAAATTATATATTGTCTTTATTCTTGAATGATAACCTCTTCTATGCACATAATCACTTGTAGAGTGTTAAGACAACCAGTCTATCCCCAAGATGACGTCAAAGTCTATCATCACAAGTCTAATTAGGTTGTGTCCAAATTTCATCCATCCATACGATTTGGACTTCATTCATAGCACTCATCCAATTGAACATCTAGTCCAAAAGAGCTTGAACTAGTAAATTCTGGTGTAACGGTCTTAGGAGCTTGTCTAGTTTCTTCATCTATTATGATTTTCCAAAGACTATGGTCAAAATCTCATATTGCACTCATTGGCTTATATTTTTTTTTTATTCTTGCTGTTCTACCCTGATCTCTCATTCATATACCTCGAAAAATATCTTGTGATTGTTACTTCATATCCCAAGTCTATCTATAAGCATTAGGGTATATGCTTATAAATTCATTAATTCGTCCAAACTCTTTTGGTCTTTTCTTAATCATATCACTCAACATTGGGCATAACTCAATAATCATTGTATTAAACTGAGTACTATTAATGCCATGATTTTTTTGACTTTATCCTTGTATCCAATCTTAGATTTGCTTTTAGGAATCTTCTGCTTTGTCCAAGATCCATACCGATATAGCCATCTTTAACTCTACTTTAAGTTCTATCTATTTCTTTATTGGTTACTCTTGATAGTTCTCACTTTTGCTCATGCACTCTTTTATAGACATGACTCATATCCATCCATTTAGAAATCTCAAAATAGATTCTCCATTACTTCATCTGAGGTCTCTTGATTATAAAATCTAATTTGAATTCAATCATCTTTCTTCTAATTATTCCATTATCACTAAACATCTTTATCAACAATGGTCAGGGAGTCTATAAATCAGGATGTTCATCCAAAAGTAATTCACTTCCTTCTTTCAAATTTAGTATAACGGCAAACACTTGCTTTATCTAGTGTACTTAGGTTTGATGGATCAGGAGTAAATCTGTGGTAATCCAATCGGCATTAAAAGGTTGTTAAGATGCACGGTGGTCCAACTACATGCAAATAGAGGTTTTATAGTTCTTAACCTCATGATTACAAGTTCTATCGAGTGTATAATGCTATTGGTCAAGGCACTACAAGAGTAAATTTGGAGAAGATTTCATACATCAGTATATCAGGTATAAATCTGGAGAAAGGTTTCATAAATCAGGTATAAATCGGGAGAAAGGTTTCGTACATCAGTAAATCAGGTGTAAATCGAAAAGATGTACGCTCAACATGATTAAATATTTAACTGTTCATTCAGTTTGTATCTTTGTTCATGTTTTCGATCATGAGAGTGGCTTAGATTGGTATAATCAGGTCTAATACTAAAGAAACAGTATCTATAACTCCAATTGACAGGTTAAATCAAGAACGTATCCTGTCAAGGTACGAGAATTAGAATCAGGTATGTGCATCCTCTATAATCATAAGAGTAAATCGATAATGCACCGTATCCTATATAACCTATCTAGATATATGGCCATAATAGATTTGATCCTTTGCTAAAATCGTTTAAGGCTTCATCTTCAGAAACATTCCTCAACCTTTGTTGGATCACGATGTAGCTATCCCATACATTGGTGGTTGATAAGGGTAACCACCTTGATACACTGCTTGTTGTGCACCATGCATCTACACTAGGATGTGCATTACTAGGACTTGCTATATGGTAGACACTATGTTATAGGTAACATGTGCTGGGGGTACAGTGTTGCTACCAATTGGTACCGTACTTGGTTTGACTCAGAGGTGTTGATGTAGCATCAGCAACTTAGGTAGTGATTTACATAGCAACTTGCAGAGTCGGTCTCAACTGTTGTTGCTCTTGTATTTTATTGGGCCAAGTTTATTACAACAATGGCCAAGGTACTTGGTAGGCCAGGTGGTTGGCTGGAGTAGCCTGGTTGTTCACCTCCTCTCATTTGCTCCAATCTGATTTTCATTATTTAGTTCTACTCATAGGTGTTTTCATTATCCATTCTCGACCCAGATAGTGGTGGGGTCAAGTTGCAACCTCTTCTTAATGCTCATCGGGTAATGGATCAGCTTGTGGTGGATCTCACTCTGAGATTCCACGTCACTCAGGAGTATTTCTCTATCTCCTTGTAGTTACTCTTATTCTTAATGTATGACCATTATTCTCTTTTCTCTGTTAAATTTAGCTTGAAATCTTCCCTTTGCCTTTACAGGGATTTAGGCATTACTAGCAATTTTTCTTCTCTCTCTGTCATACATCGAGTTTCACATCTTGTGAATTACCAACTCAGTATTCCAATCTCTTTGTTCTATAGATGCTTCCTTCTTGCTATTATACTATATCCATGGTATACTTAGGCAACTACCCAACTATAGATAATACCCTATACTATTAGTGTATTAGGATAATTTTTGGTCTTCTCTTTCTCTTTGAGTGTATAAATATGGTTTCACCTTTTATATGTACATTATTGTCTTGTTTAAATTCTGTCTCGACCAACACAGGTGCTTAAGGTTTGTTTGTATTAAAGCTTTTAATTTATCCTAACTCAGTTCATGGACTCCAGTGGTAGTATTCAAGTTTAATGGGTAAGGCCTATGAGAGCTCTGATACAAAGTTGTCACACTCTAATTTTGCACCAACCAGAATGGTGTTATGAACCGTCAATAATCCAACGGTTCAACCAGGATCTCGAATAGGCTATCCCACATATGATAAATCAAAACACATTCCACATTAATCAGAGGTATAAAGTAAATAGCAGAAATCTTAGAGATAATGAACTGAGGTCTAACCATGATAAATAATTAATATTCTATTTATTTCTAAGTAACCAAAACATAATTTAATACATATTACAATATTTAAATACGGAAACTAAACCCTAAACGTATCCACCGTTGAAACGCTCGCTTAACGAACCATGTTCAGCCTCCACTGCTTGCTCATTCATAGCCTCCACCCGTTCATATGTTGATGGGTAGACATAATCTTCAATTATAGTACCTGCAACATCGAAAACTAAAAATAACTGTGCGCGCGAGGTTCAGCTCTCCAACTTGAGCTTAGTGAGAAAACAACACAATGCAACAATCATATGCATGCATTCAATTCATATCATTGGTCTGGTTTAAAGTTTGCAATGCGCAATAGAAAGGTTCGGTGGTCAATGGTTAACATTTATTGACCCCTCCTCTATACACAGGGTGTGGAAGTCAGCCCAAAGGTTAACATTTATTGTCATCCCCATCCACCCTACCATGACTCATTGTACAACAAAGGTTAACGTTTATTGTTGTACAGTGCCATACCAACATGTAAGCCCTTGCTGGCGAAGGCTTGCAAACTGGGCTCGCAACTAACCAATCCTAATGCCAAACAGTGTATCCAAGGCCTCACCACAGCATCCCTCAGAACTCCCATAGAGATAGAGCTAAGGCCCCCTTGGTAGAGTCAGAGACTACAAGGACCGAGACCACCTCCCCTAATACTCTACGACGTAACAGCTCTGCTAAGGTAATGGTGATACGACGATGTCAGTGGACAAGACTTGAGTTAAAGATAGAGCTAGAGTGCTGAGGCCCGACCTAGGACACCTCCCCCTGATACTCGCTCCCATCAAGCATACCAACCTCACACATACCTTCACATGCCTATTCCTATCATCATCATCATCATCATGTTATAAACAATAAAGTAAATATGCCTGAACAGTAATAATAGAAATATTGGATGACATGTTGAATGCACATTACAAACATATACACATAGAATCAATCATGGCATTGGACTCAAGAAAT
This sequence comes from Protea cynaroides, assembly GCA_028583415.1. Lineage (NCBI taxonomy): Eukaryota > Viridiplantae > Streptophyta > Magnoliopsida > Proteales > Proteaceae > Protea > Protea cynaroides. The sequence continues at coordinate 70,214,162 of CM053275.1, forward strand.
AAAACAGCTTATTATTAATCAATTAGTTTAGGTCATGTTCCCTCACCTTAGCTTGATCGTAAGTCCTATTTCAAGTTTAAAGAATCACCTTTATATTGATATTATATCACTAGAAAACCTAATCAAGTCGATAGAATTTAATTAGAATTTATACTAATTTTTATAATTTGCTGTTAACTGGGGGTAGCAGGACAGGTAGGAGGTTTCTGCGACCCCCAGGTAGGGTCGATGCCTAGGGTCGGATGTTTCATCGTCCCTAAGAGCTACCCCTCCTTTCCTGAACTTCCCGAATGCTAGGGATCGATGCTAGGGTCGGACATTCCATCGACCCTAGGTGCGACCCCCCATGGTTTGAGTCGAAAATATCAAATTTTGTCCATTCATTCATGTTTGGGGTCCTATGGCTTGCTTCTACAATTTATTCCACACATGTCTGTGATTTAGAACTATTCATTATTCACCTACATGGTTTCAATGATCTCCTCCATGATTTCCATTAAAACCTAACCATGGATGGATGGTATTAGGGTTTCTCCTAACCTAACTACATCATAATCTATTCTAAGCTTTCAATTCAGATGGGGATTAAGGTTCATACCTTTTGTAGTCTGAGTTTCCAAGATATCTCTGAACTTCTTCTTCTTCCTTAGCCTTTTCTTCAAGTTTTCCTTCTCTTCTTCTCTTCCTTCTCTTCTCGTTCTCTCACTTTCAATTAGGGTTCTAAAAGGAGTGAAAGAGGCTTAGGGACGTCCTATTTATAGAGAAAGACCATCCAAAATAAGTCCCATTGAGAGTAAGAAAGGTCCCAAACGAAATTAGGAAAGTTTCCTATTTTTTGGTTCGTGTAGTTTTTTGCTGTTTTCCTAGGGTCGATGCTAGGGGGTCGATGGGGGGAGGTCGGACAATCCGAAACCCCTGCGACCTCCAGACCAAAAATCATGCGTTGGAATTCTTTTTAGGTGGGGGTCGACCCTGCCTGTTTGGGCATGCCACCCTACCCTCATTTTGACTGTTTCTTGAGTAAAATTTCATATCAGGTCTTGGTTTTCATCACACACTTGGTCCACTTGGCTCGACCATGATATGTAGGCTGGTCACAATACGAAATGTAAGGTTAGACCGGGTTCGTGGCGTGCGGGTCTTACATGTGAGACCATCCCATGGCGTCGAATGTCGCTTGAACATCGAATTGCTCCAACTCAACAAACACAACATACTGGCCTGCCTCAACTAGTTTGTTATCGAATTTGGGATACTACTCTTGGGCTTCTAGGGAACAGAAGCACACTTTTTCAAACATTAAAGGATTAGAAATCCTCGTCACTTCCTTAAAGCCATTATTCTGCAATAAGAATGATACAAGCATGGATCATTATATGGGTAACTGTATAGTGGAAGACATAGCAATAATGTGAAAATGAAATAGGCTTTGAGGAAGAGAAAAGACAAATGAACTCAAAGTTGTACTCTATGTAATCCTAAAACTATGGAAAATGCTAAGAAACCAATTGGGATAACTAATGCAATGTATAATTGTCACACCCCAATTCTAGACTAACTAGTAGTATGATGAATGATCATAAAACCAACATTTAACCAGGATCACATATAGGCTATACCCACTATATTAAGCCAAACACATCCCCTAGTAATAATTAGAGATAATAAATAAAATAGCAGAAGTCTTTATAAATAATGAACAAAGGTCTAACAGTGATAAAATAACTACATAATCCAGTTATCTCCAAATAACTCAAGACATAGCATAATTTAATCCATTACATGTTCCAATATTCAAATATAGCTTAGTTAATCAAAGACACATTAGTTGCACTCGCATGACTGCCACAGGTTTCACGTCCATACCCGCCAAGTGTCCAAACAATGGCACATTAATGTAGTTTTTTACAGTAAGACCTGCAGCATCAACTAAAAATATTCGAAGTCAAAAGGGTGAGCACATATCACGACTCAGTGAGCAAACAAAACAATGTGCAAACATATGCACGCATTCAATTCAATATCTTTGGTCTGGTTTTATGCTTTTGACTGTGCTATAGAAAGGATTGGTGGCCACTGCACCTATATACATGAGTGTGTGAATCCACACAATGGATCAAACACTATTGTCGTTCCACATCTACCCACTGTGGAATAGAGATAGAGCTAATGCTTTTGGATCACATACTGCCAACACTTCCGTTGATGCCCCACCCATACCAACAAGTAAGTCCCTGCTGGAAAGGGCTTGCAAACTGGACTCGTAACTAACCAATCCTAATACCCTTTAAATGTATCCAAGGCCTTACCCCAGCATCCCTCAATATGTTCATTGAGATAGAGCTAAGGCCCCCTGATAGAGTGAAAGACCACACGGTCTGAGAACACCTCCCCTGATGCCCTACGACGTAATAGTTCTGCTAAGGTAATGACGATACGATGATGTCAGTGTGAAGCATGGTTTAGGGATCAAACACTCCTCCCCACACAGCGCATCGACCACACTCATAAACAAATACCTATTCATATCATCATCCATAATAAGATATAAAATAATAAAGCAAATATGCATGAATAGGAATATCAGTAATATTAGATGACATGTGAGATGCACATTACAAGCATATGAGTAGAGAATCATTCATGGCATTGGACATAATAAAATAAATGTAGCTTGTTATTAACCAATTAGTTTAGGTCTTATTCCGTCACCTGTTAACGATATTTGATCCCCTTTTAAGCCTTGTAAATCTCTTTGAATCAATTTTGCAACCAAGGAAGTATATGAATTTAAATTAGGTTTCATGTGTGATAAGTTATAGTAGTCAAAAGTCAAAATAGACCACTGATAGGTGACTGATTGATCTTGTGGTGCATGTCATTATCGACCATATCACGTACGGTGGACCTCTTGTGGTCGCAATGTATGAGACCACACCAGCGACTGCACCTTTTCAATATACTTTTTGAATGGCTATGGTCCACTCTATCACCACCCTACAATCAACCAAAGCTATGACCATGTGAGTTTGGTCTGATTTTTAGTCTTGTTATGAGTTTCTCCTCTTGGCTTATCAACGGGATTCTCCCTAATGATAATTTTTTGGCCATAATTCTTAGTTTCTAATAGACTAAGTACCCTAACCCATTCTCCATGATCCCCTATGAGATTTACATAGAAAATCCCATAGTTGAATCCTCACATTATGTTTGTATCACAATTTTCATTTAAAACTCCTACTCTAGGTATTCTATGGCTATAGAGACAAGGTTCATAACTTGTTGCAAAGAGTTCGCAAAACTCCTTCTCCCAGCCTTCTTTTCCAAATCTCCTTCTCTTCCTCTTCCTTTCTCCCATAAGTTGTAGGGTTCGATAATGTTCCAAAAGGGTAAAAAAGGGTCAAGGAACATCCTTTATATAGAGAGAAACTCTCCATATAGAGCTCTCCAACAATAGGAAAGAGATCCCCTTTGATTTGAAAAGTTTTCAAATTTTGAAGTCTGATTTGGGTGTGCGCGGTCAGCCATATGGTCGCAAAATCCATCGACCCTACATTTCAGAAGCATCGACTACACATCCCATTTTGAGTGGTTTAAATCCTTCATCGTATGGTCAACCATACCTACTCAAGTAGTCGACCATACACTTAATTTTAAGTATATTTGAGTCGATTCTCTTACATGGTCTCATGATTTTTTTTCACACGGTTGGTCCACTTGATCCAGCTATGATGGGAAGACCTAACACAACACAGTTAGACCAGGTTAATAGAATATGGGTCTTACAACTCTCCCCTTACATAAATTTCATCCTCAAAATTTGCATATACCTTTTGAGTCGAACAAGTGAGGATATTGCTTCCGCATAGCATTCTCTTCTTCCCATGTATTTTTTCCACATCGTGGCTTCTCCAGGTAACCTTAACATAGTAAATGTCATGATTTTGAAGACGTTAAACCTTTCGACTAGTGACTTCAAATGGAACTTCTATGAATGTCAAATCTTCAGTCAAATCTAGTGGATCCGTCATTAAGACATGTATTGGATCTCTGACGTACTTCTTTAGTAGTGAGACATGGAATACATCATGTACACCAGACAACAATGGTGGTAGTGCTAGCTGATACGCTACCTTTCCACACTTCGCCAGAATCTCATATGGTCCAATATATCTGGGACATAGCTTTTCTTTCTGTCCAAACAATTTTAACCCGCATATAGAGGATATTTTCAAAAATACCTTACCACCTGTGGTAAATTCAAGGTCTCGGCATTGATTGTCAGCATACTGTTTCTAGCAGTTCTGACCCTTCCCATGATTATGTCGACTACTCGATAAGTTTCTTCGACAAACTCCAGTGCAATAATTCTTCGCTCTCCAACCGCATTCCAAAATAAAAAAGTTCAACACTTTCTACCATACAGTGCTTCATAATGTGACATCTGTATAGTAGCTTGATAGTTGTTGTTATAAGCGAACTTGATCAATGGCAACTTCTCATCCCAGGATCCCTTAAAATTAATCACACAAGTACGAAGCATGTCTTCTAGAATTTGGATAGTGTTCTTCGACTGTCTATTGGTTTGAGGATGAAATGCAGTACTGAACTTCAACGTTTTACCCATAGCCTTCTATAATCCTTCCCAAAACTTTGAGGTAAAGTGTGGGTCTCTATCGGATACAATGCTTTCAAGTACTCCATACAATCTGACAATATTATCCACATACAGCTTAGCTAGCCTTTCTAGAGTATATTGAGGTCGTATAGCTATAAAACAAGCTGTCTTAGTCAAGCGATCTACAATCACTCAGACAGCGTCAATTGCTCTAGAGTTAATGGTAATCTTGTGACGAAATCCATAGTAATGTAGTCCCATTTCCATGTTGGTTCAGGTAATGATTATAACAAGCCTGCAGCTCTTTGTCTTTCTACCTTTACCCATTGACAATTTAGGCATTGAGACACATATCTAGCTACATCTGCTTTCATTCCTTTCCACCAATATAGTTTCTTTAGATCATGATACATCTTTGTACTCTCAGGGTGCATTGAATAAGAAGTAGAATGAGCTTCCCTGATTAGTCTATATCTGATATCTAAATCTTTACTTTCAGGTACACACACACTTCCCTTGTATGTTAGTACTTTTTTAGAGTCCATAGTGAAATCAGGAGTAGTCCTACATTTTTCTATGTCTTCTTGGACTATCCCCAAATAAGGGTCTAATTGGATAGCTATCTTTACTTCGTCTATCAGATCAGGTACAATCCTCATTGTAGCAAACATAATTGAGAACCGATGCATAAACCCTAGGTCGGTCGATCCACTCAGTTTATCTATTACAAATTACTCATCGCCATAATTGAATATTCTTCCTACGATACACATTGCTGTATTTGTTCTAACTTCTTCTTCAAACTTCTTTAACGCTTTCCTACTCAGTGCATCAGCAACTACATTAGCCTTTCTTGGATGATACTGGATGTCACAATCATAATCTATTACCAATTCTAGCCATTTTCTCTATCTCATGTTGAACTCCTTTTGGGTGAATAGGTGAATGAGACTTTTATGGTCTGATTTAATCTAAAATTTCTCTCTACACATATAATGTCTCCATATCTTGACAGCATGTACTACCGCTGCTAACTCTAAGTCATGAGTAGGGTAATTCTTCTCGTGTACCTTCAGTTTCCTTGAAGCATACATAATTACTTTCTCTCCTGGCATGCGTATGCATCCCGAACCCAATCCAGAAGCATCAATGTAGAGGGTGAATAGCTGTCTTGGTACCAGAATAGTCAAGATTGATGTCGATATTAACCTTGCTTTCAGCATTTGGAAATACTCCTCGTAGTTATTGGTCTAGATAAACGTTTCTCCTTTCTTAGTCAAACTGGTGAGAGGTACAACAATCTTAGAGTAATCTTTTATGAATCATTGATAGTACTTAGCTAAACCCAATAAACATCTAATTTCTATAACGTTCTTAGGTGTTTTGTATTTCACAATAGCTTCAATCTTGCTGGGATCCACTTTAATTCCTTTAGCTGATACTACATGGCCTATGAAAGCTACTTTATGTTGCCAAAACTTGCATTTAGTAAATTCGGCATAAAGATTCTCTTTTCTTAGTCGTTGAAGAGTAGCTCTAGGATTTGTTATATGAGTCTCTTTGTCCTTGGAGAGACTAGGATGTTGTCTATAAACACAATGACTGATGTATCCAGCATGTCATAGAATACGAAATTCATGAGTTCCATAAATGATACAGGGGCGTTATTTATTTGAAAAGACATAGCTAAAAACTCGTAATGTCAATATCTAGTTTTGAATGATGTCTTCGGAATATCACTATCCTTGATCTTCAACTGATGATATCTTGACTGAAGATTAATCTTAGAGAACACCTTGGCACCTTGTAACTGGCCTAATAAATAATTGATCCAAGGCAACGGATACCAATTCTTGATCGTAAGTTTGTTCAATTCTCGATAGTTTATACATAGTCGAACGCTACCATCCTTGTTTTTCACAAACAAAATTGGCACTCTCCCTGGTGATATACTAGGCCAGATATAATCCTTGCCCAATAAATATTGTAATTAAACCTTCAGTTTCTTCAATTCAGTAGGAGCCATTTGATAGGGTGTGTTAGATACAAGTGTGGATCCGGGTATAAGGTCTATAAGAAACTCTGTCGCTCAATTTTGCAACAACCCTGGTAAATCCTAAGGAAATATATCTGAAAATTCATGCATAAATTTTATGTCTTTCATTCATGGTGTTTCTTTAGTGAGGTCAACCACGGACACTAAATACCCAACCCTTCCTTTTTTGAATCATTTCCTAGCCTTTAATGGAAAAAGAATGAGTTTTCGCTTACGGGGAAATTTGGTTCCAAAAAATTAAATTATGCTCATTCCTTGTCCTTAAATGATATCTTCTTTCAGCACAAATCAAACTTATGAAATGCTAGGACAACCAGTCCATTCCTAAGATGACATTGAAGTCTGCCATCTCAAGTTGTACTAGGTTTGCATCCAAGTTTCATCCATTTATGAAAACTGGACATGGTTTATAACCTTTGTCTGGTTCTGATATTAATCCTATAGGTGACCTGACTAATAGCTTGTAGTCTAAAGGTCTGAGAGGCACATTTAATTTCTTCCCAAAAGACATAGACATAAATGAGTGGGTTGCTCCAGAGTCAAAAAGTACTCTGTGGGGTATATGGCTATAGGTACGATACCTGTTATTTCACCTAGATTAGTATACATGCTCGCATAAGGCATTACAAAGCATAAGCTTGGGTCATAGTTGCTACCACATCTGGTAATGTAGCAGTGTCTTCATAAGTGACTGCGTAAACCTTTCCTTCCTATTGCTGCTTCCTTAGTTTAGCGCAATCCCTCGAATAATGCCTTACTTGATCGTAGTTGAAGCATTTGACTCTAGCACTCCCTTGCTTCTGCTGAGGTTAAGCCGTTTGAGTAGTCTTGGCTACTGCATTGATGCCTTGAGTACGAAATGGCTTGCAGGTCTTTGAGTTCAGTCCATTAAATAAATTTTCATTAGGCCTTTTTATACCTCTGTTTTGATTAATGTAACTATCCGTTCGATTAGATTCCAAAACTCATGTTATCTGCACAGCTTCATTGTATATATTCTTTTCTAGTCCCCTCACATGTTCTTGGATACTTCCCCTAAGTCCCATGACGAACCTATAGGTCTTAGTAACTTCTTCATGCATACTGGCAGGAGCAAAGAAGAATAACTCTTCATATCACTATTGATAAGCGTCGATAGTCATCTATCCTTGATATAAGTTCAAGAATTCTTTATCCATCTGGTCCCTAGAACTCCTTGGGAAATATTTCTCGAAGAAAGCTTCTTTAAAGATAGCCTAGGTCAGATGGGTGTGCATTGTCGATAAATAACCTCGAGTGAATTTTTACTAGTGATGTGCATCACCTATCAGCATAAAAGTGGTACATAACACTTATTCCTCTTCAGTAATAGTCATCATCATAAAATTATTTTCCATCTCGTCAATCAAGTGAGCTAGCCACAATAGATTTGAAAGCTTGCTTGTGAACTCCTTTGGTTTCATCTTTAGGAATCGCTCTATCAGCCTAAAGTGATTAAGCTGATTCTGTGCATAATACCCATGTACTGGTAATAGATTATGCTAGCTTCCCTTGTTATTAGACCCTTGCTGTACTCAAAGATTCTAAACTAGGATATGCATCCCTTGCTGTACTCCAAAATTCTAAACTACGATATGCATTATTGGAGTCTGCTGCATTGTGGGTACAATATTGTTTTCCACCGGTGCTGTCAGACCCCAAATTCTGCACCATTTAGAACGGTGTGATGAACCGCTATGAACCAATAATTTAACCAGGATCTATATTAGACGGTATCCATTAGAAATAAAATCACGCACATCCACAACCACGATCAGAATAAATACACAATAGTGGAAATCTTATAATAAATGAACTGAACACTCAAAATGTAATAACCATAATTAAAATATCAAATTATTGTTGTATCAACTGAGACATAACTAAATAAAATATCAATTACATATTTTAATAAAATTCAAATAAAATCCTAATGGAACACGCATGAGTTGCACTCACAGGAAGGGTCATGCGTATCTTCTAAGTCTTCAGCCTCCATTGCAGCAACGCGCGCATACACCGAATCATTTATAGAATCTACAACTGTGGTACCTCCATCATCAACTAAAAATATTCGACATCGAGAGGGTGAGCCTACATCATGGCTCAGTGAGCAAACAAAACATTGCAACAAACATATGCATTTATTCAATTCATATCTTTGGTCTGGTTAATAAGTTTACAATGTGCTATAGAAATGATAGGTGACCAAAGATCACGTTGATTGACGCCGCACCTCTATACAGGAGTGTGTGAAGCCGCCCAAAGATAATGTTTATTGCTGACTCACATGCACCCAATTCATGGACAATGTACACACAAAGGTTACGTTTATTGCTGTACCCGTTGCCCATACCAACACGTAAGCCCCTACTGGCGAGGGCTCACAAATTGGTCTCACAACCAACCAATTCTAATGCCAAACAGTGTATCCAAGGTCTCACCACAACATCCCTCAATACGTGCATAGAGATAGAGCTAAGGTCTGGTGACCAGGATGAACCACAGTGTCACGTCCCCCCCTGATACCCTACGACATATTAGTTCTGCTAAGGTAATGGCGATAAGATGATGTTTAGTGGACAAGACTTGAGTTAGAGATAGATCTAGAGTCTGGTGACCAGGATGAACCACAGTGTCACATCCTCCCCCTGATACTCGCTTGCATCAAGCACACCAACCATACACATACATCCACATGCCTATTCCTATCATCATCATCATCATCATCATGTTATAGATAATAATTAAATATGCATGAACAGTAATAATAGAAATATTGGATGACATGTTGAATGCACATAACAAGCATACAGGCATAGAATCAATCATGGCATTGGACTCGAAATAAAACAGTTTATTATTAACCAATTAGTTTAGGTCTTGTTCCCTCACCTTTACTTCATGGTAGGTCCTCTTTCAAGCTTTAAGAATCAACTATATATCGATACTATATCACTAGAAAACCTAACAAAGTCGATAGAATTTAATTAGAATTAATTTAGACTTTAAAAAGCATGCTGCTGACTGGGGGTCGATGCTAGGGTCGGAGGTTTGATCGACCCTTGGTGCGACCACCCCTATTCTGGACTTCCCGAACACTAGGGGTCGATGATCAGGGTCTGGTAGGGTCGATTGGCTATCGACCCCCCATGCGACCCCCTGTGGGTTTTGTCAATTTTTTTTCCTTCAGTCGATTGTTCATTTTTGGGGTCCTATGGATTGCTCCTAAAGTCCATTCCACACATGTTCTATGGCCTTGAACCGTGGTTCATTCACCTATATAGCTTTCACAATTTCCCCCATGGTTTTCCATGAAAACCTAACCATGGTGATTTGGGTTCCTCCTAGATCATTCCCTCTTCTCTAGCTATTCTAATGTCTGTAGAACTACATGGAGATAGTTTCCATACCTGAGAATTAGGCTTGTTTCTTTGAAGCCTTCTCCTTGATCTTCTTCTCCACTTTCCTTCTCTTCTCTTCTCTTTCTCCTTTCATTCTCTCAATCCAATTAGGGTACTAAAAGGAGTGAAAGAGGCTTAGGGACGTCCTATTTATAGAGTAGAAACTCCTAAAATAAGTCCCATTGAGATTAGGAAGGAATCCCATTGAAATTAAGAAAGTTTCCTAATTTTCGGTTCGAGCTGTTTTTACCGATTACCGGGGGTCGATAGGGGGGTCGGAGAACCCGTCGACCCCTGGTCTTTAGGATGTCCGACCCCCGGTATAAAATTGGCGTCTGACTTTTATACTGGGGGGGCCCGACCATCCCTTGCTGGGTATGCGACCATCCCCTTATTTTGAGTGTTTTTGGGTTAGTTTAATACCTGGGATCGTGATCTCCTTCACGCACTTGATCCGTTTGGTTCGACTACGATGGGTAGACCTGGTTCAAGGTGGTAAGACCGGGTTAGTTTGATATGGGACTTACAACTCCCCCCTACTTATAAAAATTTCATCCCTGAAATGGTTCATACCTTCTAAGTCGAATAAATGAGGGTATTGCTTTCGCATAGCATTTTCTTCTTCCCATGTAATTTCGTCCATGTCTCTACTTCTCCAAATGACCTTAACATAATAGATATCTGGGTTGCATAGTCGTTGAACCTTTCGGCTATTGATTTCAGTGGGTGTTACATCAAATGACAAATCATCAGTCAAATCAGGCAGATCTACTGTCAAAACATGCGTTAGATCTTTGACATACTTCTTCAATAAGGAAATATGAAATACGTCATGCACACATGACATAGATGGTGGTAGTGCTAACTGGTAAGCCACTTTCCCACACTTAGCTAGAATCTCATATGGCCCGACATATCTTGGACTTAGTTTCCCTTCCTGTCCGAACCGTTTCAATCCTCGCATAGGCGATACTTTAAAGTATACTTTATCACCCACGATGAACTCAAGGTCTCGGCGTCGGGTATCGACATATTGCTTCTGATGATTCTGAGCCATTCTCACTATTTCTCTGATAATGTCGACCACTCGACAAGCCTCTTCAACAAATTCCGGTCCAACAATACTACGTTCCCTAACCTCATTCCAAAACAACGGAGTTCGACACTTTCTGCCATACAATGCTTCATAGCGTGCCATCTGTATGGTAGCCTAATAGCTATTATTACAAGCGAACTCAATCAGTGGTAACTTTTCATCCCATGATCCTTTGAAGTCAATTACACATGCTCGAAGCATATCTTCTAGAATCTGAATTGTACGCTCCGAATGTCCATCTGTCTGTGGGTGGAATGCAGTACTAAACTTCAATGTTGTACCCATAGCCTTTTGCAATCCTTCCCAAAACTTTGAAGTAAATCGTGGATCTCTATCGGACACAATACTTTCAGGTACACCGTGTAATCATACAATGTTATCCACATACAGCTTAGCTAACCTCTCCAGTGTATACTGGGGTGGTATAGGTATAAAGCGTGCTGTCTTAGTCAGACGGTCTACAATCACCCAAACTGCGTCAACTACTCGAGGAGTCAGTGGTAATCCCATGACGAAGTCCATAGTGATGCAGTCCCACTTCCATGCTGGTTCCCCTAACGGCTGTAACAGTCCGGCTGGTCTTTGTCCTTTAGCCTTTACCTTCTGACAATTTAGGCATTGAGGCATGAACTTAGCTACATCTGCTTTCATTCCTCTCCACCAATATAATTTCTTTAGATCATGATACATCTTTGTAGTTCAAGGATGTATAGAATAGATGGTGGTAAGGGCCTCTTTCATCAATCAGTGTCTAATGTCTGAGCTTTCTGTTTCGGGTACACATATTCTTCCTTTGTACTTTAGTACCTTTTCTTCATCCAAGGTGAACTCAGGGTTAGTTCTACCTTTTTCGATGTCTTCTTGTACCATTCATAGGTAGGGGTCTGATTTGATAGCAGTCTTCACTTCCCCAACTATATCCGGTATAATTTTCAATGCGGCGAATATATTTGAAAACCGATGAATAAACCCTTGGTTGGCTGATCCATTTGGTGCATCTATCACAAACTGATCATTACCGTGCTTGAATACCTTTGTGGTAGTACACATTGCGGCAGTTGTGCTAACCTCTCCTTGTGATTTTATCATTGCCTTTATACTCAACGCGTCAGCTACTACATAAGGCTTTCCAGATGATACTGGATATCACAATTGTAGTCTTTCAGTAGTTCTAGCCATCTTCTTTGTCTCATATTTAACTCCTTCTAATTAAATAGGTAAGTAAGACTTTTATGGTTTGATTTAATCTGAAACTTCTCCCCATACAGAAAATGTCTCCATATTTTGACAGCATGTAGTACTGTCGCTAATTCCAAATCATGTGTGGGGTAGTTCTTTTCATGTGTCTTCAGTTGTCTTGAGGCATAAGAAATTACTTGTTCTCCTTGCATAAGTACACATCCTAATCCCAGTCCTGGTGCATCGGTGTACAAGAAAAATGGTTGTCCTGGAATTGGGATGGTCAAGATTGGAGCTGATATCAATCTAGCTTTCAAGATTTGGAAACTCTTCTCGCATTTATCCATCCAGACAAACTTCTTGCCCTTCTTGGTCAAACTGGTAAGAGGTACGGAAATTCGGGAATAGTCTTCTACAAATCGTCGATAATACCCAGCTAGACCCAGAAAACTTCTAATTTCTGCAACGCTCTGCGGTGCTTCCCACTTTACAATAGCCTCGATTTTGCTGGGATCCACGTTAATTCCTTCAGCGGATACTACATGGCCTAAAAATACGACTTCCTTTAGCCAAAACTCACACTTTGTAAATTTGGCGTAGAGCTTTTCCCTTCGTAGTCACTGCAGAGCGGCGTTTAGATTATTAACATGAGTTTCCTCGTCTTTTGAGTAGACTAATATATCATCAATGAATACAATAACAGACGTATCCAACATGTCGTGGAAAAACCGGTTCATAAGTTCCATAAAGGTTGCTGATGCGTTTGTCAATCCAAAAGACATGACCAAAAATTTATAATGTCCATATTTGGTCCTGAATGCTGTCTTGGGGATATCACCATCCTTAATCTTCAGCTGATGGTAACCTGATCGAAGATCAATCATCAAGAACACATTGGCACCTTGCAACTGATCAAACAGGTCATCGATCCGAGGCAATGGATACCGATTCTTGATTGTCTATTTGTTCAGTTCTCGGTAGTCTATACACAAGCAAATGCTACCGTCCTTTTTCTTCACGAATAAAACTGGCGCTCCCCATGGTGATATGCTAGGGTGAATGTAACCCTTGTCCAGCAGTTCCTGTAGTTGTACTTTCAATTCCTTCAGTTCAGTAGGAGCCATTCGATAGGGTGCCTTCGATACTAGTGCGGCTCCAGGTATAAGATCTATAACAAACTCTGTAGCTCGGTCGGGTGGTAATCCTGGTAATTCTTCAGGAAATACGTCTAGATAGTCATGCACGACATCAATATCTTCCATTCGTGTTGATTCCTTGGTAATGTCAACCACAGATACTAAATAACCAACGACTCATTTCTCAAGGCACTTCTTAGCCTTTAGCGTCAAGAGTATGAGCTTTCATTTTCGGGGAAGTTTCATCCTTGTAAAACTGAACTTGGCTCTTTCCTTGTCTTTAAATATCAAATTGTTTTCGGCACATAATAGGTTTGTAGAATGCCGAACTAACCAGTCCATTCCCAAGATGACGTCAAAGTCTGCCATCTCAAGTTGGATCATGGTCGCATCTATGGTCTTTTCATCAATAAGAACTGGACATGGTACATAACCTTTTTCTAACTCCACTTCTAATCCCATAGGTGATCGTACAAGTAGTTTGTAGTATAAGGATTTAAGTGGAAGATTTAACTTCTTTCCAAACGTCACAGATATAAAAGAATGAGTAGCTCCTGAATCAATGAGTACTCTGGCGGGAATGCCATTAATAGGTATGATACCCGTGGGATTTAGTCTAAATGCTCATACAATGTTATACAACTAACAAAATGTAAGTCATACCTGTAACCACATCAGGCGATGCGGCAGCAACCTCGGATGTAACCGTGTAAACTCATCCTTGATGTAGCTGCTTCTTGGGCTTAGGACATTCCCTTGCTATATGTCCCACATGGTTGCAGTTAAAACATTTTGTCCCTTCAGTAATTGGCTTCTGTTGCTGTTGAACTACGGGGATAGTCTTGGCTGCAGCGGTAAAGCCTTGAGCACGGAAGGGTTTGAATGTTTTGTTATTCCCTCCTTTATAATAATTTCCAGCTAACCTTTTTATACCTCTGTTTTGCATGAAATAACACTCCTTCTGGCTCGATTCTATAACTCGAGCAATTTGTGCTGCTTCATTAGAGAATTTCTTTTCATGTCTCAGAACATGCTCGCGGATGCTTCCCCTAAGTCCCATGACGAACCTTCGGGTCTTTGTGGTTTCCTCTTGCATACTAGTGGGTGCAAAGAAGAACAGCTCTTCATAACGCTGTTGATAAGCATCCACGATCATCTGTCCCTGATATAAACTCAGGAACTCTCTTTCCACAGAATCTATGAAACTTCTTGGAATGTACTTCTCAAAGAACGACTCCTTATAAATATCCCATGTGAATTGGGCATGCTTAGTAAGTAAATAAGCTCTGGTAGACCTCCACCAATGGTTTGCATCTCCTTTCAACATAAAGGTGGCACACAACACTTTATGGATTCGGATCATATATAGGTGGTTGATATTGATATCCACCTTGAGCTATTTCTGGATTCGGTATTTGAGCCTGCCTGATAGGAGTCTAAGGTGCGTGTGGTACTATGTTACTTCCCCCGGGTGCTGTGCTTGCCTATCCAGCTGGCATTGGAGGTATTTGTGCAGCTGGAAGAGTTATGCCTATGGCAGCTTGGATAGTAGTGTGTGCCTGTTGCATCTGTTGCAGCTGTTGGGCCAGGTTCATTACAACTGTGGCCAAGTCTGTAGGTGGAGCTGGCAGGTTGGTAGGATTTGCCTGCCCATTTATGACGGACGATGCCGTGTTCCTGTCCCCCTATGGTTCCAGGTGTGTCTGGTTATCTTCCCTCACAGGTGGTGGTGGGATAGAGTTACGGCTCTGTCTGGTTGCTCTGCGTCCTGCCATAAATAAATCTGCTAGTAGGATTGCCTGAAATCATTGAACACGAGAAAAAATCATCAATTACTTCATTCTCATATTTTAAATCCACTAACAATTGCAAATTTCCAATTTTTCAGATCATTCTGTCGAAAATACTATGTTTTCACTGCAGGGTCAATGGTGGGGGTCGATGGGTATCCGACCCTAAGTATCCGACCCTAGTAAATCACCCATTTTTTCCCAAGAGCCGGGGGTCGGAGTATGTCCCATCCAGGGTCCGACCCTTGGTTCTCTGTTAGGTTCCCGAGAGCCGAGGGTCGATGCGGGGGTCGATATGGGGGTCGATTATTTTAATCGAATTGTCCGACCCCCGGACAAAAATCTGATTTTTAGGTCTGATTCAAAGTTCATTTCCCATTCTTTTTTGTCCGCATCGACTCAACTCGTCCCTCTGAGTTTCTACAGTGCTCATTCCAACCCGTTGGTGGTTTGCACTCCTCGTTTCATCGTCTACGCATCCGCTTCAGGTATTTCTTCTACCTTTTCATGTTTTTAGGTTTCTTAAACTAGGTTTTTACTCGTTTATCTTGTATTTTTCAAATTAAACTTTTTCCAACCGTAAAAATTTGATTTCTATTGGGGGCTTTTGTTATTGATGACTCAAGGAATGAAAGCCCTCAAAAATATTTTTGTTTCATCGGTTGGTTATCGAGAAACTCGAAATTTTAACTTTTTGCCCTAATTTTGGCAAAATTTTGAATTTCTTGAAATTTCTTGCAATTCAATCTAATTAGTTACAATTTCTGACTGTTTAAGACTCACAAGTTAGTTTAGGATCTATGTAAGTCCTCCTGCCCACGTGTATGGGTGAAAAGTGAGGTTTTTGTCCAATTTACAACGTTATTACATCAAAATCTCGAGTTATTACTTTCTACTAACCCATTATTTGTTTTTCTTTCTTATTTGCAGATACTATGGCTCGTACCAAGGTACCCAGAGTTTGTGACCGTCTTCTTTTCCATTCCAATGAAGCCGAGACACAATATGCCCTCTACGCTCGCAAGAAGATAGAGGGAGGCCGCAAAGTGAACTTCGCTGAGTTAGCCTTGTTCAATGTGGAGAGAGCATTTGGTGATATGGGATGGCTCCCTGTCGTCGCTTATGATGCGTGTACCCATCCTAATTTTGTACGCCAGTTCTACTGTAATCTACAGGTGGTGGGAGATTACAATGATGTCGAGAGGGGTGATGAGCTGCGCATCATGAGCTACGTCAAGGAGTTGACATCTCATTTGATTATCGGCAGCTGGCCGACCTAATGGGCATTTCCAATGCTAGCCCCAGGGTTTTATGTGATCTTAGAGAGCGCCAGTTCTTCTCTCTGCAGATGAGCTCTGAGATCGATAGTCAGCTCATCCGACTTGATCGCTGGTAGATGAGGGCGTGTTATCTGCATTCTGATCCACGGGTATACTGCAAGATCATTCAGCATAACCTGATATCGTAGAGTGGTAATTACGAGAGGATCTCCAAGCTGACCCAGTATCTCCTTTACTGTATACGCACTAGGCAGTCCGTCTGCCTTTCATACATCATTATGCGTACCATGATCAGTGCCATGTTGCGTAGTCACACTGGCAACCTTCCTTTCGGGCGCATGATCACTACCTTGCTTACCCGCCTGGGGGTTGACTTAGTGAATGAGAAGATTTAGGAGAAATCCTTCTCATCGCCTCTAGATTGGGAGGCTATTTGCAAGATGGGCATGCGGGATGCCCAGGTCAGTGATGAAGAGAGGAACGCGATGGTGCGCCCTCGCGCTAGAGTGGAGATAGTTGATGCTGAGGCTGCAGCAACAGCCGCTGGAGCAGGGGTTCCTGGGGATGATGACAATCATCTGTACATGGATGTGGATGCCATACCCCCTCCATCACCTCCTCATGCTACTGGAGCTGGTCCGTCTTCTTCAGCTGGTCCTTCACATGTGGCTGGTCCTTCGTATACTCCATCTGATGACATGATGAGGATATTATACGACATATGTGAGGCTCAGCGTGTGACTGACCTGAGGATGGGAGAGCTTATAGAGGCTCAGCATATGACTGACCAGCGGGTGACTGATCTCACAGCTAGTCTCCAGACGAGCCAGACTCAGATAGCCTAGTTGACCAGGGTCTACGCTGTGGACTATGATAGAGAACGGGAGGCACTACCTCCCCCAGCACCTCCAGCTTCTTGATGTACTCCTTTTTTTTTTTTTTGTACTTCAGAGTAACTGTTCGGACTGTGGACTGTACTCTGCATTCATCATATATAAATATCTAGACGTTTGTTCTTACTTTCTGGTTGTATTTATCTTTGTTTCTCATTTAATAAATGTGTTATTCTCTATCAGTTTAGTCTCAAACAACACAAATTCTTATGGTGTGTTATTATTATGTCATTTATATTTTTATCCTATCTCAGTTCACGACCCTTTTGTTGAAGTATATGGTTTCACAGATAAAGCCTGAGAAGCTCTGATACCAAGTTGTCACACCCCAAATTCTGCACCATTCAGAACGGTGTGATGAACCTCTATAAACCAACGGTTCAACCAGGATCTCTATTAGGCGGTATCCATTAGAATTATAACCACGCACATCCACAACCATAATCAGAATAAATACACAATTGCGGAAGCCTTATAATAAATGATCTCAGCACTCTAAATGTAATAACCATAATTAAAATGTCAAATTCTTGTTGTATCAACTGAGACATAACTAAATAAAATATCAATTACATCTTTTAATAAAATGCAAATAAAAACCTAATGGAATACGCATGAGTTGCACTCGCAAAGGGTCATGCGTATCCTCTAAGTCTTTAGCCTCCATTGCAGCAACGCGCGCATACACCGAATCATTTATATAATTTGCAACAGTGGTACCTGCATCATCAACTAAAAATATTCGACGTCGAGAGGGTGAGCACACATCATGGCTCAGTGAGCAAACAAAACAATGCAACAAACATATGCATGCATTCAATTCATATCTTTGGTCTGGTAAATAAGTTTGCAGTGTGCTATAGAAAGGATAGGTGGCCAAAGATCTCATTTATTGACGCCGCACCTCTATACACGAGTGTGTGAAGCCGCCCAAAGATAACGTTTATTGCTGACTCACATGCACCCAATTCATGGAAAATGTACACACAATGGTTACGTTTATTGCTGTACCCGTTGCCCATACCAACACGTAAGCCCCAGCTGGCGAGGGCTCACAAACTGGGCTCACAACTAACCAATCCTAATGCCAAACAGTGTATCCAAGGCCTCACCCCAGCATCCCTCAATACGTCCATAGAGATATAGTTAGGGTCTGATGACCAAGATGAACCACAGTGTCACGTTCCCCCCATGATACCCTACAACGTATTAGTTCCGCTACGGTAATGGCGATACGAGGATGTTTAGTAGACAAGACTTGAGTTAGAGATAGAGCTAGAGTCTGGTGACCAGGTTGAACCACAGTGTCACGTCCTCCCCCTGATACTCGCTCGCATCAAGCACACCTATCATACACATACATCCACATGCCTATTCCTACCATCATCTTCATCATCATGTTATAAAAAATAATTAAATATGCATGAACAGTAATAATAGAAATATTGGATGACATGTTGAATGCACATAAAAAGCATACACGCATAGAATGAATCATGGTGTTGGACTCAAAATAAAGTAGTTTATTATTAACCAATTAGTTATGTCTTGTTCCCTCACCTTTACTTGATTGTAGGTCCTCTTTCAAGCTTTAAGAATCAACTATATATCGATACTATATCACTAGAAAACCTAACCAAGTCGATTGAATTTAATTAGAATTAATTCAAACTTTAAAAAGCATGCAACTAACTGGGGGTCGATGCTAGGGTCGGAGGTTTGATCAACCCTGGGTGCGACCAACCCTATTCTGGACTTCCCAAACACTGGGGGTTGATGATCAGAGTCTGGTAGGGTTGATTGGCCATCGACCCCCCATCCGACCGCCTCTGGGTTTTGTCAATTTTTCTTCCTTCAGTCCATTCTTCGTGTTTGGGGTCCTATGGGTTGCTCCTACAGTCCATTCCACACATGTTCAATGGCCTAGAACCGTAGTACATTCACCTATATTGCTTTCATAATTCCCCCATGGTTTTCCATAAAAACCTAACCATGGTGGATGATTTGGGTTCCTCCTAGATCATTCCCTCTTTTATAGCTATGCTAAGGTCTATAGAATTACATGGAGATAGTTTACATACCTGAGAATTAGGCTTGTTTCTTTGAAGCCTTGTCCCTGATCTTCTTCTCCACTTTCCTTCTCTTCTCTTCTCTTTTCTTTCTCTTCTCTTTCTCTCAATCCAATTAGGGTTCCAAATGGAATGAATGAGGCTTAGGGACATCCTATTTATAGATTAGAAACTCCTAAAATAAGTCTCATTGAGATTAGGAAGGAATCCCATTGAATTTAGGAATGTTTCCTAATTTTTGGTTCGTGCTGTTTTTACCTATTATCGGGGGTCGATAGGGGGGTCGGAGATCCCGTTAACCCCTGGTCCTTAAGATGTCCGACCCCCGGTATAAAACTGGGGGTCTGACTTTTAACTGGGGGGTCTGACCCTCCCTCGCTGGGTATGCAACCGTCCCCTTATTTTGAGTGTTTTTGGGTCAGTTTAATACCTAGGATCCTGATCTTCTTCATGCACTTGATTCGTTTGGTTCGACCATGATGGGTAGACCTAGTTCAAGGTCGTAAGACCGGGTTAGTTTGATACGTGTCTTACTGGTGCAATGGGCACCGTATTATTGACAATGGGTGTGGGAGGCACAACATTGCTACCAGCAGGTGTCGGTGTGGTATTTGCAGCTAGTGAGGCAATTCCCAAGACAACTTTCATGTTTGTCTGCATCTGATGCAACTACTGTACTTGTTATGCCACTTCATCACAACAGTGGCCAAGTCTGTTGGTTGTGCTAGAAAATTTGTTGGATTGGCCTGGGTGTAAACATCTTGAGGTGCAACATTTTGATTCTCGTTATCTTCTTCTTCTTCTTTTTGATTTTCGTTGGCATTGACCTCCATAGGTGGTGGTGGAGGTAGGCTTGCGTTCCGTCCCCTTCTGCCTGATTTAAGCCCAACCATTTCAACTCATGGATAGAATAGTATTGGAAAGGACTAAAACATGTGAGACAAGGTAGAATAATAGTATCATGTTAGTCCTACAATAGAATGAAGAAATTACGAAGTGTTAAGTCTAACAAAAGGATAACAGGCAACAAAAGAGTCGTATGATGGATGTAATATGTTCGCATTATATACGACCATAGGTTCAACCATACAAACCCTGGAAACTCCTGAGACCCTATGGTCTATCATACGGTCGATCGTGTAGTCAACTATTTTGGTGGAATTGTGCCGCACGATCTAAAAATCAAAATTTTAACCTGATTTAAAGACCTTTCTTTTTCGTTCTCCTTTGCTTTCCTACTGACTCAACTCAAACTTGCCACCACTAAATTGCTATAGTATTAGCCGCATGAATTGGGTGTTGTCTTCTTCGGTTGACAACTTCCATTCTATTCCTCAAGGTTTGTTCTCTATTCCTTTCTTACTTTTTGGGTGTTATACCTAGGTTTTCAACAATTGTAGGATTTTATTCCAATTAAAATTTATTTGATCATGAAAATTTGATTTTTATTGGTGGTCCTTGCTATTGGCCATCCAACGGATGAAAGCCCTCAAGAAAATTCGAGTTGTTGGTTTGGTCAAAAGTTTGAAAATTCCAATTTTAACCTAGAAATTGGGGACTTTTCCCATGTTTTGAATTTTCTTCAAATTCAATCAATTAGTTGAAAGTTTTAATTAAATAAACCTTGCAGGATGGTTTGTGACCCATATAAGTCCTCCTGTCCAGGTGTTTGGGTGAACAGTGAGGCTTTTTCCCATTTTACGTCGTTATATTGTCCAAATTTATAACTTTCTAACTTGTTTTTCTTATTTCTTTTTCTTGCAGTTATCATGGCTCATACCAAGAGGCCTAGACCTTACGATGCATCTCGCTTCCATTCTGCTAAAGCTAAATCTCAGTATCCTTGGTACCGACAGAAGAAAGTTGAAGTGGGTCTGTGAGGACAATGGATGACGATCCTCCTCCTCGGGATAAATATGTATCAATGAAGATCATTCTTCTATTGGAGTCGCCACCTAGATTAAGGTTTAGGACCTCTAAAAATGTAGTCTCACCCTAAGGTAAGACTTCTATTGACTCATGACCCAATGTATCAGTTCTTTGGTCTGTAAGAGATCGGGTAAGTATTCATGGTACGGTTATAGGAAGGTGTTAGGCACCCAAACCGTCTGATCAATATTGGCATCCTACACTTTCCTTGGACTCTAATTATGACTGTGCTTGGTCAACTAAATGACTAGGGTTCAATAGGGGATTCCTAAACCATGTTTCTAAATTCTTCTAACCCAGGGTTCAGCCAAACATGTCCCGAAGTAAGTCAAAAAAGCAATGAGTACAGTACTATACATTGAACCAAACCAAATGATGGTTCGGTCTTGGACTGAATTTGGGATGTCCAAAACATCTCAAACTGCCTACGTATCCAATCCTAGAAATCAAGTCCAAAATGTAGTTCGAATGTGTTGTATGATTAAAGATTATGTAAATGGTTTATGCATGTGCTTCAATTAGATTCTTAGCTCAAGTTATAGTTTATACTGGATGGATGATTGATGGATGGCTTTGTACCATATTTGTGACTCCCAAATTGCATATGTATTCTAGGGTTTACCCTAAAAATTAGGTACGACGTAGATCGAAAGGATTGTGAAAGTTGGATTTGGAATGTATACCAAATTCCTACCATTTTTTTCAATAGGATCTAGGAATGAGACCTAAATTCCTATCATTTTTGTTAATAGGATCTAGGGATAAGACCTAAACTCCTACAATTCAGATTTGGGATGGATAACAAATTTTTTCCATTTTTGTCAATAGCATCTAGGGATGAGACCTAAACTCCTACCATTCAGATTTGGGATGTGTACCAAATTCTTTTCATTTTTGTCAATAGGATCTAGGGATGAGACCTAAACTCCTAGCATTTTTTGTCAATAGGATCTAGGGATGAGACCTAAACTCCTACCATTGTTGCATTTTCATTTTAGGTTTCTAGGGTTTCCTATCCATTTTCATTGTGATTTTCATTTTTAGGGTTTCCTACCCTAATTGTTGTACTCTTTACATTTTTAGGGTTTCACTTTCCCTATATGGTTTTTTCTTCAGATTTATGTAATTGTATCTGCAAACATAACAGTATGCATCAGATAAACATTTAAATATGGAAATACGTCCAATATACCATATGAGTAATCCAATACAACATTTGAGAACATTCCAAATATAGCAGTAAGCATGTGAGCAATCCAAATATGGCATGTGAGCAATCCAACATAGTAGTGTGCCTCCAAATATAACGGTAAGTAGATGAGCGTCCAATCATAGCAGTAAGCATGTGAGAATATTAATCAAGCATCGATCATCAACAATCTGACCAAAATAATATTTGATCGATGGTTCAGATTCACTTAAAACATTCATGAATCCAATCATTCAAATTCATTAAATCACTCAAGAAAAGTAATCCAACGGTTCAAATCACCCAAATGATAATCTATCCATTCAGATTCATTTAAAATCAATCTTGATGAAAATCCAATGGTTTGGGTCACTAAAAATCGTAGTCTAATAGTTTAAAAATCAAATTTGAAATCCAATGGTTCATATTTTCGTATCATCACATGATCAAGTAAATTAATCATCAAATTGCCAAAAATTTTAACCATATTAAAACTCTAAATCGAGTGGGATCAAAGGATATTGATCCGATGATTATGGCATAGCAAAGCATGTACGATGAAGAATGATTATGTTTTGGGATTTTGACTATCCGGTTTTGCTGGGGGATTGATGGTATTCACGGGTGAGGGAAAATAGCAATAGTGATATGCAAGAGTGATGAGAGCATTCGATTGTAGCAGTGGGGATGAGGAGTATGGTGCATTAGGTCGGTTGAGGTAACAGAATGGAATGCTGTGGAATGGTGCTGATAAGTGT
This sequence comes from Protea cynaroides, assembly GCA_028583415.1. Lineage (NCBI taxonomy): Eukaryota > Viridiplantae > Streptophyta > Magnoliopsida > Proteales > Proteaceae > Protea > Protea cynaroides. Next base: position 70,237,577 of record CM053275.1, read on the forward strand.
GAGGGGATACAACAAGTGGGTAGTGTTGTTGGTCTGATATCAGATTGGGTTAAAGATGGCAGCATGTGATGTGGTCCTGGGTTTGAAGAAGTAGGAGCAAGAGGTGGAGGTTAAGTATGTGGTTGGGTAATGTAGCAGCTGGGCAAATTTGTGGTGAGGGGGGTACAGGTGATGGTGCATGACATGGGAACTGATGAGGCATGATAAGGTGCTTGGGTTGGTTACGGGCAAGTGTCATTGAAGGGGATTGAAGGTGCATGGGTGGACAGGTCATGAGAAATATTGCACTGTTGTTGGGATTTGGTGATTGGACGTATATCGGGAGATGACCAAGTGGGTACTAGTATGGGAATTTAGTGGGACAGATGGAGGCGCATGGGATTTAGACAAATGGATTAATGATGGAGTGTAGTTGGGATGTGTTGATAATGGTTGATCAGTGGGGCAAATTAGGTGGTTAAATTGGAGGGTAAATGTCACACCCCAATTCCACACTATTCAGAATGGTGTGATGAACCGCTAATAAACCAACGGTTCAACAATGATCTCAAATAGGCTGTGTCCGTTTGCTTAAACCATACACATCCACAACAATAATCAGAGTAAATACACAATAGAGGAAGTCTTGAATATTAAATGAACTGAGAATCTAAATGTGATAAAATAAATAATTTAACCAATTATTTCCAAAATGACTAAGACATAAACTTAAATAATTAATTTAAATACATTGTCTGTATAATCCAAATGAAAGTCTAATCGAAAACACAGGAGTTGCACTCGCATGTCGAATCGACTCCATCATCACTTCAGCGTCCATTGCCGTAGCCTGCCCGGACACAGGAGCATTTATATAATCTTTAACCGTGGTACCTACATCATCAACTAAAATATTCGACGTCGAAAAGGGTGAGCCCACATCACGGTTCAGTAAGCAAATAAAACAATGCAACAAACATATACATGCATTCAATTCATATCTATGGTCTGGTTTATAAGATTGCAATGTGCAATAGAATGGTTCAGAGGCCGCCTCACCTCTATACACGAGTGTGTGGAGCCACCCAATGAATATTGGCATTGCCATCCCACATGCACCATCCATAGAAACAGTGTACCCAATGAATATTGGCATTGCTGTACCACAAGCACCCATACCAACACGTAAGCCCCTGTTGGCGAGGGCTTGCAAACTGGGCTCGCAACTAACCAATCCTAATGTCAAACAGTATATCCAAGGCCTCACCCCAGCATCCCTCAATACATCAATAAAGATAGAGCTAAGGCCCCACGACAGAGTCAGAGACTACACGGTCCGAGACCACCTCTCCTGATGCCCTACGACGTAATAGCTCTGCTAAGGTAATGGTGATATGACGATGTCAGTGGACTAGACTTGAGTAGAGATAGAGCTAGAGTCTGGTGATTAGGATAAACCACAATGTCACGTCCTCTCCCTGATTCCTCACTTGCATAAAGTACACTAACCACACACAAACATTCACATGCCTATTCCTAACATCACCATCATCATCATGTTATAAATAAACGAAATTAAATATGCATGAACTGTAAAAGCAGGAATATTGGATGACATGTTAAATGCACATTTCACGCAAATAAGCATAGAATCATTCATGGCATTGGACTCAATAAAAAAACAGTTTATTATTAACCAATTAATTTAGGTCTTGTTCCTTCACCTTTGATTGAGTGTAGATCCTCGTTCAAACTTTAAGAATCACTTTTAAATCACTTGGAAGACCTAACAATTCGATAGATTTTAATTAGAATTAATTCCAATAAATTTAGACTAGCTGAAATCATAGGGTCGCAGGTAGGGTAGCACCTAGGGTCAGTTATCCAATCGACCCTAGGGTGTAGGGTAAGACATGGGGTCGGTTACCAATCGACTCTATGAGCGACCACACCCTCCCTGGGACTTCCCAAGGGCATGTGATCGATCATGTGGTCTCGTAAGTCCATTTTAAGGTTGTTCTATGGCACATAACTATGATTTTTACACACATTCCATTGCCTATGATGATTACTTCCATGGATTCCTTTCAAACTCATCCATGAATAGATGATTTGGGTTTCTCCTAATCCTAACTTCTTCATATTCCATTCTAAGCTCTTAATTTATGAGGGGAATTAGACTTATACCTGATGTTGGCTAAGATTCAGAGGTTTCTCTGAAGTTCCTCCTCTTCATTACTCTTTTCTTTAATTTTCCTTCTCTTCTTCTCTTCCTTCTCTTTCTCTTTCTCTCACTTTCAATTAGGGTTCTAAAAAGAGGGAAAGAGGCTAAGGGATGTCCTATTTATAGAGGAAAACCCTCCAAAATAATTCCCATCGAGTTTAGGAAAGAACCCCTTGAAATTAGGAAAGTTTCCTAATTTACAGTTTTTGTCTGTCATCATAGGGTTGCACGTAGGGTCGCAGGATCCGTCGACCCTACGTTTTTCTAATCATGCGACCCTATGACTAGAAAATCATAGGTTGGACTTCTGTTGAGGTGGGGTCAACCCTACCTATTTAGGCATGCGACCCTACCCTCATATTTACTATTTTTGGGTCAAATTCATACCTGGTCTTGTGATTTCCTTCACCTACTTTGTCTACATGGCTCGACCATGATAGGTAGACCTGGTAAAAGGTGGTATGACCGGTTAGTTTAAAATGGGTCTTACAACTCCCCCCTTCTTATTAAAAATGTCATCCTCAAAATTAGTACATACCGTTTGAGTCAAAAAGATGAGGGTATTGCTTTCGCATAGCATTTTCTTCTTCCCATGTGATTTCTTCTATATCTCGGCATCTCCAGGTAACCTTAACATAGTAGATATCACGGTTGGGTAGTCATTGAACCTTTCGGCTAGTGATTTCAGTTGGTGTTACTTCAATTGTCAAATCATCAGTTAAACCTGGTGGATCCGCTGTCAAAACATGGGTTGGGTCCCTGACGTACTTCTTCAATAATGAGATATGAAATACATCATGCACGTTTGACATAGATGGTGGTAGTGCTAACTGATAAGCCACTTTTCCATGTTTATCCAGAATCTCATATGGCCCGACATATCTCGGACTAAGCTTCCCTTTCTGTCCTAACCACTTTAAACCTCGCATAGGTGGTACTTTCAAGAATACCTTACCATCGACGACAAATTCAAGGTCTCGGCGTCGAGTATCTGCATACTATTTCTGATGATTCTGAGTCGTTCTTACTCTATCCTTGATAATGTCGACTACTCGACATGTCTCTTCAATAAATTCTGGTCCAACAAAACTACGTTCTCTAATTTCATTCCAAAACAGGGGAGTTCGACACTTCCTACCATACAGTGCTTCATAGGTTGACATCTGTATAGTAGCCTGATAGCTGTTGTTATAAGCGGACTCGATCAATGGTAGTTTTTCATCCCATAATCCTTTAAAATCAATTACACAGGCTTGAAGCATGTCTTCTAAAATCTGAATGGTACGCTCCGACTGTCTGTCTGTCTGAGCATGGAATGCAGTACTAAACATTAATGTTGTACCCATAGCCTTTTGCAATCCTTTCCAAAACATTAAAGTAAATCATGGATCTCTGTCGGACATAATGCTTTCAGGTACACCATGTAGTCTGAACAATATTATCAACATACAACTTAGCTAACCTCTCCAGTGTATACTGTGGTCGTATAGCTATAAATCGAGCTGTTCTAAACAGACGGTCTACAATCACCCAAACCGCGTCAACTACTCGGGGAGTCAATGGTAACCCGTTGACGAAGTCCATAGTGATGCAGTCCCATTTCCATGCTGGTTCTGGCGACGACTGTAACAATCCTGCAGGTCATTGCCTTTCAGCCTTTACTCTCTGATAATTTAGGCATTGAGATACAAATTTAGCTACTTCTGTTTTCATTCCTCTCTACCAATATAATTTTTTTAAATCATGATACATTTTTGTACTTCTAGGATGTATCGAATAGACCGTGGTGTGAGCTTCTTTCATTAATCAGTGTCTAATGTCCAAATTTTCTGTTTCAGGAACACATAATCTTCCTTTGTACTTCTGTACCTTTTCATCGTCCAAGGCAAACTCAGGGATAGTCCTACCTTTTTCAATGTCCTATTGTACCGTTCTTAGATAAGGGTCTGATTTTATAGCGGCATTCACTTCATCTATTATATCAGGTACAATCTTCAGTATTACGAACATATTTGAAATTCGATGAATAAACCCTTGGTTGGTTGATTCACCTGGTGCATCTATTACAAATTGCTCATTACCAAGATTGAATATTTTTCCTATTGCATGCATTGCTGCAGTTGTGTTAGCCTCCTCTCGGGATTTTATCATTGCTTTTCGACTCAGCGCATTAACAACTACATTTGCTTTCCCTGGATGATACTGGATATCACAATTATAATCTTTCAATAGTTCCAGCCATCTTCTTTGTCTCATATTCAACTCTTTTTGATTAAAGAGATAAGTGAGACTCTTATGATCTGATTTAATCTGAAAATTTTCTCCATACAAATAATGTCTCCATATTTTTACAGCATGTACTACTGCCACTATCTCCAAGTCATGAGTGAGATAGTTCTTTTAATGTGTTTTCAGTTGTCTTTAAGCATATGCAACTACTTGTTCTCCTTCCATAGGTACACATCCTAAACCCAATTCAGATGCATCAGTGTATAAAACAAATAGTTGTCCTGGAATAGGAATAATCAAGATGGGAGCAGATGTCAATCTTGCCTTCAATGTTTGGAAATTGTTCTCACATTTGTCAGTCCAAATAAACTTCTCTCCTTTATTAGTCAAACTGGTAGCGGTACGGCGATCCTAGCATAGTTTTCCATGAATCGTCGGTAATACCCTACTAGACCTTGAAAACTTCAAATTTCTGCAACACTCTTCGGTGCTTCCCAATTCACAATGGCTTCGCTCTTGCTAAGATCCACTTTAATTCCTTCACCGGATACAATGGCCTAAGAAAGCGACTTCATTTAGCCAAAACTCACACTTTGTAAATTTGGCGTAAAGCTTCTCTTTCCGTAATAGCTGCAGAGCGACTCTTAGATTCATAATATGAGTTTCCTTGTCCTTGGAGTAGACCAATATATCATCAATAAATACAATTACCAACGTATCCAACATATCATGGAATACCCGATTCATAAGTTCCATAAAAGTTGCTGAAGCTTTAGTCAATCCAAAAGACATGACAAAAAATTCATAATGTCCATATCTCATCCTGAATGCTGTCTTAGGAATATTACCATCCTTAATCTTCAACTGATGGTATCCTGATCGAAGATCGATCTTGGAGAACACCTTGGCACCTTGCAACTGATCAAACAAGTCATTGATTCGAGGCAATGGGTATCGATTCTTGATTGTCAGCTTATTCAATTCCTAGTAGTCTATACGCAGTCGAACACTACCGTCCTACTTCTTTACGATTAATACTGGCGCTCCCCATGGTGATATGCTAGGTCTGATGTAACCCTTGTCCAGTAGTTCCTGTTACTGTACTTTTAATTCCTTCAGTTCAGTAGGAGCCATTCGATAGGGTGCTTTAGATACTGGTGTGGCTCTGGGTATCAGATCTATAACAAACTCTATAGCTCGGTCGGGTGGTACTCCTAGTAGTTCTTCAAGAAATACATCAGGAATGTTACACACCACATCAATATCCTCCATACATGGTGCTTCCTTGGTGAGGTCAACCACTGATACTAGATACCCAACTCCTCCTTTCTCGAGGCATTTCCTAACCTTTAATGTAGAGAGGATGAGTTTTCGTTTACGGGGAAGTTTGGTTCCCACAAAACTAAACTCTGCTCCTTCCTTGTCTTTAAATGTTAGCTTCTTTTCCGCACATAATAGGTTTGCAAAATGCCGAGCTAACCAGTCCATTCGCAAGATGACGTCAAAATCTACCATCTCAAGTTGAATCAAGGTTGCATCCAAAGTCTTCTCGTCAATAAGAACTGGACATGGCCCATAACCTTTTTCTAATGTCACTTCTAATCCCATAGGCGATCGTACAAGCAGTTTGTATACTAAAGATTTGAGGGGTAGATTTAACTTCTTCCCAAATGACATAGATATAAAGGAATGAGTAGCTCCAGAATCAAAGAGCACTCTGGTGGGAATACCATTAATAGGTATGATACCTGTGATTTGTTTTAATTTAGTCTACATGCTCATACAATGTAACATAATTTAAAAGGTTCAGGTCATATCTGTGACCACATCAGGCGATGCGGCAGCATCCTCGGATAAAATAGCGTAAACTCTTCATTGTTGTAGTTGCTTTCTGGGCTTAGGACACTCCCTTGAAATATGCCCCATTTGATTGCGGTTAAAACACCTTACTCATTCACTATTTTTCTTTGGTTGCGATGGGGCTGCTGAAGTAGTCTTGGATGCAACATTGAAGCCTTGAGTACGGAAGGGATTGAATGTCTTGGTGTTCCCTCCGTTATAAGAATTCCCATTGGGCCTTTTGATACCCGTAGTTTGAACAAAATAGCTCTCTTTCTGGCTCGACTCACTCACTCGAGCAATTTATACAGCTTCATTGTAGACTTTCTTCTCAAGTCCCAGAACATGTTCACGAATACTTCCCCTACGTCCCATGACGAACCTTCGGGTCTTCGTATCTTCCTCTTGCATACTGACTGGTGCAAAGATGAACAACTCCTCATAACGTTGTTGATATGCATCGACAGTCATCTGTCCCTGATACAAACTCAAGAACTCTCTTTCCATACATCTCTGAAATTCCTGGGGAAGTACTACTCAAAAATGCTTCTTTATATGTAGCCCAGGTCAATTGGGAATGCTTCGTTAACAGATAAGTCCGTGTTGACTTCCACTAGTGGTGTGCATCGCCTTTCAACATGAATGTTGCACACAGTACATTCTCCTCATCATTAGCTGTCATCATCATGAAATTTCTCTCCATTTGGTTGATCCTGCCACACCCCAATTCTGCACCATTCAGAACGGTGTGATGAACCGCTAATAAACCAATTGTTCAACCAGGATCTCTAATAGGCTGGGTCCGCTAAAAATAAAACCATACACATCCACAAGCATAACCAAAAAAATACACAATAGCAGAAGTCTTAATAATAAATGAACTGAGGAATCTAGCTGTGATAATCATAAATAAAGTATCAAATTATGTTATATCAACTGAAACATAACTAAATAAAATATCAATTACATTTCCTTAATAATTCAAATCAAAATCTAATTGAAAACGCAGGCATTGCACTCGCATGAAGAGTCATGCGTTTCCACTAAGTCTTCAGCTTCCATCGCAGCGACATGCCCATACGCAGAAACATTTATATAGTCTTCCACCGTGGTATCTGCATCATCAACTAAAAATGTTCGACGTCAAAAGGGTGAGCACACATCAAGCAAAACAATGCAACAAAACATATGCAAGCATGCAATTCATAACCATGGACTGGTTTATAAGTTTGCAATGTGCTATAGAAAGGTTCGGTGGCCACCTCACCTCTATACATGATTGTGTGAATCTGCCCAATGAGTATCAACACTGTCGTCCCACATAAACCCACCATGGACAATATACACCCCATGAAAATGTCATGACTGTACCGATTGCCCACACCAACACGTAAGCACCTGCTAGCGAGGGCTTGCAAACTAGGCTTGCAACTAACCAATCCTAATATCAAACAGTGTATCCAAGGCCTCACCCCAGCATCCCTCAACACATCCATAGATATAGAAATAAGGCCCCCCGGCAGAGTCGAAGACTACACGGTCCGAGACCACCTCCCCTGATATCCTACGACGTAATAGTTCTGCTAAGGTATTGGCGATATGACGATGTTAGTGGACAAGACTTGTATAAAGCTATGGCACAATATACCCAATGAAAACGGCATTGAAGTACCGGTTGATACCATCCCCTATCCACATCAAGTACACTAACCAAACACAAACATTCACATGCCTATTCCTATCATCATCATCATCATCATGTTATAAACAATGAAGTAAATATGCATGAATAGTAATAATAGAAATATTGAATGACATGTTGAATGCACATTGCAAGCATACGCGCATAGAATTAGTCATGGCATTGGACTCAAGAAATAAAACAGTTTATCATTAGCCAATTAGTTTAGGTCTTGTTCCCTCACCTTTGCTTAAGTGTTGATCCTCTTTCAAGCTTTAAAACCACTTTTATATCAATAGGAAAACCTAACAAGTTGATGGATTTTGGTTAGAAGTCATTCCGGCATCATTAGGCTTGTTTTTATGCACGACTCGCAGGGTGGGTCACAGGTAGGGTAGCAGTCTACATCGACCCCCAGGGTAGGGTCGATGCCAGGGTCGGATGTTCCATCGACCCTGGGTGTAACCACCATCATTCTGGACTTCCCAAATACTGGGTGTCGATCCTGTGGTTTGGTAGGGTCGATTCCCAATCGACCCTATGTGCGACCCCCTATGGGTTGAGTCGAGATTTTCATTCTACAGTCCATTCTTTCACGTTTGGGTCCTATGGCTTACTTCCACAATCCATTCTAGGCTTGTTCTATGGCTTAGAACACTAGGTTTCTTCCTTACCTTGTCTACTATGATTTCCCCATGGATTTAATCGAAATCGTCCCATGGATGTATGATTTGGTTTTCTCCTAGACCATACTCTCTTCAAGAACTATTCCAAGGTCTTAGATTATTAAATAGAAAGCTTGCCCATACCTTAGGTTTGCTGAGATTCTGTGATTTCTCTAAATTCTTCAATTAGGTCTTCTTCACCAACTTTCCTTCTCTTCTTCTTCTCCTATCTTTCTCTCACTCTCAATTAGGGTTTCAAAAGGAGTGAAAGAGGCTTAGGGACGTCCTATTTATAGCGTAGAATCTCAAAAAGTAACTCCCATTGAGATTAAGAACGAATCCATTGAAATTTGGAAAGTTTCCTTTTTGCGGCTTATGTCGGCAAACAGGGGGTCGATGAGGGGGTCGGAGATCCCGTCGTCCCTCAGTTCCTAATTTGTCTGACCCCGAGTGAAAAATTAGGGGTTTAACTTCTATGTAAGGGGGGGTCGACCCTTCTGGTCTGGGCATGGAACCCTACCCTCATTTTGAGTGTTTTTGGCTCAGTTTAGTACCTTGTTTCGCCATTTCCTTTACGCACTTGGTCCATTTGGCTCGACCATGATGGGTAGACCTGGTACAAGGTGGTAAGACCGATTAGTTCGATATGGGTCTTACAACTCCCCCCTACTTATAAAAATTTCATCCTCGAAATTATTCATACCTTCCAAGTCGAAGAGATGAGGGTATTGCTTTCGCATAGCATTCTCATCTCTCCCATGTGATTTCTTTTATATCTCTACTTCTCCAGGTGACCTTAACATAATAAATGTCACGGTTGCGTAGTCGTTGCACCTTTCGGCTGGTGATTTAAGTTGGTGCTTCTTCAAACATCAAATCCTCAGTCAAATCAGGTAGATCTACTGTCAATACGTGTGTTGGGTCTCTGACATACTTCTTCAATAAGGAGATATGAAATACATAACGCACACTTGTCATAAATGGTGGTAGTGCTAACTGGTAAGCAACTTTTCTACGCTTAGCTAGAATCTCATTTGGTCCGACATATCTCAGACTTAATTTCCCTTTCTGTCCGAACCGTTTCAATCATCGCATAGGTGACACTTTGAGGAATACCTTATCACCTGCGATGAATTCAAGGTCTCGGCGTCTAGTGTCAGCATATTGCTTCTGACGATTCTGAGCCATTCTTACTCTTTCCTTGATAATGTCGACTACTCGTCAAGTCTCTTCAACAAATTCTAGTCCAACAATACTACGTTCTCCAACTTCACTCCAAAACAAAGGAGTTGGACCCTTCCTGCCATATAGTGCTTCATAGGGTAACATCTGTATAGTAACCTAATAGCTATTATTGTAAGCGAACTCAATCAGGGGGTAACTTTTCATCCCATGATCCTTTGAAATCAATTACACAAGCTCAGAGCATGTCATCTAGAATCTGAATGGTGCGCTCCGACTGTCCGTCTGTCTGAGGATGGAATGCAGTACTGAACTTCAATGTTGTACCCATAGCCTTCTGTAATCCTTCCCAAAACTTTGAAGTAAATTGTAGATCTCTGTCGGACACAATGCTTTCAGGTACACCGTGTAATATGACAATATTATCCACATACAACTTAGCTAACCTCTCCAGTGTATACTGAGGTCGTATAGCTATAAATCGAGCCGTTTTTGTTAGTCTGTCTACAATCACCCAAATTGCGACAATTACTGGGGGAGTCAATGGTAACCCTGTGACGAAGTCCATAGTGATGCAGTCCCATTTCCATCCCGGTTCTAGTAATAGCTGTAACAGTCCTGCTGGTCTTGTCGTTCAGCTTTCACCTTTTGGTAATTTAGGCATTGAGACATGAACATGGCTATATCTACTTTCATTCCCCTTCACCAATATAATTTCTGTAGGTCATTATACATTTTTATACTTCCAGGGTGTATCGAATAGGCGGTGGAATGGGCTTCCTTCATTAGTCGGTGTCTAATGTCCATACTTCTGTTTCAGGTAAACATATCCTTCCTTTGTACTTCAGTACCCTTTCATCATCTAAGGAGAACTTAGGAGTAGTCCTACCTTTCTCGATGTCTTCTTGTACCGTTCTTAGATAAGGGTCTGATTTAATCGCTGTTTTCACTTCATCAAGTATATCGGGTACAATCTTCAATGTGGCGAACATACTTGCAAATCGATGGATAAACCATTGGTTGGTTGATTCACCCTGTACATCTATCACAAACGGCTCATTACCGTAACTGAACACTCTTCCGATAGTACACAGTGCAGCAGTGGTGTTGACCTCTTCTTGAGCTTTCATCATTGCCTTTATACTCAGTGCGTCGATAACCCCATTAGCTTTTCCCAGATGATACTGGATATCACAATCATAGTCTTTCAATAGTTCTAGCCATCTTCTTTGTCCCATATTCGACTCCTTCTGATTAAAGAGGTAAGTAAGACTCTTATGATCTGATTTAATCTAAAATTTGTCTCCATACAAATAATGCCTCCATATTTTGACAGCATGTACTACTGCCACTAATTCCAAATCATGAGTGGGATAGTTCTTCTCATGTGTCTTCAATTGCCTTGAGGCATAAGCAATTACTTGTTCTCCTTGCATAAGTACACATCCTAATTCCAGTACTGACGCATCAGTGTACAAAATAAATGGCAGTCCTGGAATCAGAATGGTCAAGATTGGAGCTGATATCAATCTAGCTTTCAATGTTTGGAAACTCTTATCGCATTTATCAGTCCACACAAACTTTTTGCCCTTCTTAGTCAAACTGGTAAGAGGTACAGAAATTCGAGAATAGTCTTCCACAAATCATCGATAATACCCAGCTAGGCCTGAGAAACTTCTAATTTCTTCAACACTCTTCGGTGCTTCCCCACATCACAATATCTTCGATCTTGTTAGGATCCACTTTAATTCCTTCAGCAGATACCACATGGCCAAGAAGAGCGACTCCCTTTAGCCAAAACTCCCACTTTGTAAATTTGGCGTAGAGCTTCTCCTTCCGTAATCACTACAGAGCGGCGTTTAGATTCTATATATGAGTTTCCTCATCTTTGAAGTAGACCAATATATCATCGATGAATACAATAACCAATGTATCCAACATATCGTGGAATACCCGATTCATAAGTTCCATAAAGGTTGCTGGTGCGTTCGTCATTCCGAAAGACATGACTATGAATTCATAATGTCCATATCTGGTCCTGAATGTTGTCTTAGGAATATCACCATCCTTAATCTTTAACTGATGGTAGCCTGACCGAAGATCGATCTTAGAGAACACTTTGGCACCTTGGAACTGATCGAACAAGTCATCGATCCGAGGCAATGGATATCGATTCTTAATTGTCATTTTATTCAGTTCTCGGTAGTCTATACACAATCGAACGCTACCGTCCTTCTTCTTCACGAATAATACTGGCGCTCCTATGGTGATATGCTAGGTCAGATGTAACCCTTGTCCAGCAGTTCTAGTAGTTGTACTTTTAATTCCTTCAATTCAGTAGGAGCCATTCGATAAGGTGCTTTAGATATTGGTGTGGCTTCAGGTATCAGATCTATAACAAACTCTGTAGCGCTATCGGGTGGTAATCCTGGTAGTTCTTCAGGAAAAACAACTGGATAGTCACGCACGACATCAATATCCTCCATTCGTGGTGCTTCATTAGTATGATCGACCACAAATACTAGATACCCAACTGCTCCTTTTTCAAGGCACTTCCTAGCCTTTAATGTAGAGAATATGAGCTTTCGTGTATGGGAAAGTTTGGTTCCCAAAAAACTGATCTCTGCTCCTTTTTTGCCTTTAAATGTCAGCTTCTTTTTGGCACACAATAGGTTTGTAGAATACCAAGCTAACCAGTCCATTCCCAAGATGACGTCAAAGTCTGCCATCTCAAGTTGGATCAAGGTTGCATCCAAAGTATTTTCATCAATAAGAACTAGACATGGTCCATAACCTTTTTCTAACTCCACTTCTAATCTCATAAGGAATAGATTTAGCTTCATTCCAAATGACACAAACATAAAAGAATGAGTAGCTTCTGAATCAAAGAGTACTCTGGCGAGAATGTAAACACAAAATGATTTAAGGGGTGTGATACCTGTGATTTGTTTTGATTTAGTCTACATGCTCACATAATGTAACACAAAATGATAAGATTCAGGTCATACCTGTGACCACATCAGGCGATGCGGTAGCATCCTCTGATGTAACCATTGTAAACCCTGCCTTGTCAAAATTCATACCGATATAGCCATCTTTAACTTTACATAAGTGCCATCTACTCCTTCCTAGTTACTCTTGATAGTTTTCACTTTGGCTCATGCGCTCTTTTATGACCCTATCCATCTATTCTGGAATCTCGAAATAGATTCTTCATTTCTTCATCTGAGGATCCTTGGCTATAGAATCTAATCTGAACTTAATCATCTTACTTTCCATAATTTCTTACTCACTAAACATCTTATCGATGGATATCGAGAATGTAAGAATCAGAATGTTTATCCAAAAACAATTCATTTCATTCTTTCAATTTAGTATAATGACGAACACTTGTTTTATCTAGTGAACTAAGGTTTAAAAGATCCAGAGTAAATCTGTGGTAATCCAATCGGCATCAAAAGGTCGTTAAGTTGCACGGTGGTCCAAATACACGAAAAATAGAGGTTCTATAACTCTTAACCTCATGGTTACAGGTTCTATCGAGTATATATAATGCCATTGGTCGAGGCACTATCATAATAAATCTGGAAAAAGATTTGGTAGATCAATAAATCAGGGATAATCGAAATGATGTACACTCAACATGATTAAACATTTAACTGTTCATTCAGTTTGTATCTCTGTTCATGTTGTCGATCATGAGGGTGGCTCAGTTTGGTATAATCAAGACTAATACTAAAGAAACAATATCTATAACTCCAATTGACAGGTTAAATCAAGAAGGTATCCTGTCAAGGTACGAGAATTTAAAATCAGGTATGTGCATCCTCTATATCATAAGTGTAAATCAATAATGCACCGCATCCTATATAAACCTATCTACCTCTTTGGATGTTCTATATTATACTCCTGATACAGTTTCCTTTTCAATTTGGTGGAAAGTTATGATTTTTCTCACCTATCATTATGGTTCCACCTTTAAAATGTACATTATTGTCTTTCTAAATTTTGTCTCAAACAACACAGGTATTACAGTGTTCTTATTAAAGCTTTTAATTATCCTAACTCAGTTCATAGACTCCAGTGGAAGTGTTCTAGTTTAAGAGACAGGGCCTGAAAACTCTGATAACAAATTGTCACACCCCAATTCTACACCATTCAGAACATTGTGATGAACCGCTAAAAAACCAATGGTTCAACCAAGATCTCTAATAGGTTGTGTCCGTTGGAAATAAAACCATACACATCCACAACCATAATCAGAATAAACACACAATAGCGGAAGTCTTAACAATAAATGAATTGAGGAATCTAGCTGTGATAATCATAAATAAAGTATCAAATTATGTTATATCAACTGAGACATAAGTAAATAAAATATCAATTACATTTCCTTAATAATTCAAATCAAAATCTAATAGAAAACGCATGCATTGCACTCGCATGAAGAGTCATGCGTTTCCATTAAGTCTTCAGCTTCCATCACAACGACTTGCCCGTACGCAGAAACATTCATATAGTCTTCCACCACGGTACTTGGATCATCAACTAAAAATATTCGACGTCGAAAGGGTGAGCACACATCACGGCTCAGTGAGCAAACAAAACAATGCAATAAAAAATATGCATGCATTCAATTCATATTTATGGTATAGTTTATAAGTTTGTAATGTGCTATAGAAAGGTTCGGTCGCCGCCTCACCTCTATACATGAGTGTGTGAATCCGCCCAATGAGTATCGGCACTGTCGCCCCACATGCACCCACCATGGACAATATACAACCCATGAAAAAGGTATGGCTGTACAAATTGCCCACACCAACACGTAAGCCCCTACTGGGAAGAGCTTACAAACTGGGATCGCAACTAACCAATCCTAATGTCAAACAGTGTATCCAAAGCCTCACCCCGACATCCCTCAATACATCCATAGAGATAGAGCTAAGGCCCCCTGGCAGAGTCGAAGACTACATGGCCCGAGACCACCTCCCTTGATACCCTACGACGTAGTAGTTCTGCTAATGTAATGGCGATACGACGATGTTAGTAGACAAGACTCGTATAAAGCTATGGCACAATATACCCAATGAAAACGGCATTGAAGTACTAGTTGATACCATCCCCTATCCACATCAAGTACACTAACGAAACACAAACATTCACATGCCTATTCTTATCATCATCATCATCATCATGTTATAAACAACGAAGAAAATATGCATGAACAGTAATAATAGAAAATATTGAATAACATGTGGAATGCACATTACAAGCTTACACGCATAGAATCAGTCATGGCATTGGACTCAAGAATAAAACAATTTATTATTAGCCACTTATTTTAGGTCTTGTTCCTCACCTTTGTTTGAGTGTTGATCCTCTTTCATGCTTTAAAACCACTTTTATATCAATAGGAAAGCCTAACAAGTCGATAGATTTTGGATAGAAGTCATTCCGGCATCATTAGGCTTATTTTTAATCACGGGTCGCAGGGTGGATGGCAGGTAGGGTAGTAGTTTACATCGACCCCCAGGGTAGGGTCGATGCCAGGGCCGGATGTTCCATCGACCCTGGGTGCGACCACCCCTATTCTGGACTTCCCGAATACTGGGGGTCGATCCTGTGCTCTGGTAGGGTCGATTCCCAATCGACCCCACGTGCGACCCCCCATGGGTTGAGTCGAGATTTTCATTCTACTGTCCATTCTTTCACGTTTGAGTCCTATGGCTTACTTCCACAATCCATTATAGGCTTGTTCTATGGCTTAGAACACTAGGTTTCTTCCTTACCTTGTCTACCATGATTTCCCCATGGATTTCATCAAAATCTTCCCATGGGTGTATGATTTGGGTTTCTCTCACACCATAATCTCTTCATGAACTATTCTAAGGTCTTAGATTATCAAATAGAAAGCTTGCCCATACCTTAGGCTTGCTGAGATTCACAGATTTCTCTGAATTCTTCAATTAGGTCTTCCTCTCTAACATTCTTCTCTTCTTCTTCTCTTCTCTTTCTCTCACTCTCATTTAGGGTTTCAAAAGGAGTGAAAGAGGCTTTGGGACGTCCTATTTATAGAGTAGAATCTCCAAAAATAATTCCCATTGAGATTAGGAAGGAATCCCATTGAAATTTGGAAGGATTCAACTTTGCGGTTTCTGTTGGCAAACAGGGGGTCGATGAGGGGGTCGAAGATCCCGTCGACCCTCAGTTCTTAAGTTATCCGACTGCCAGTGAAAAATCATGGGTCTGACTTCTATGTGATGGGGGATCAACCCTGCTAGTCTGGCCATGCGACCCTACCCACATTTTGACTATTTTTGGGTCAGTTTAGTACCTGGTTTCGCCATTTCCTTCATGCACATGGTCCATTTGGCTCGACCATGATGGATAGACCTAATACAATGTGGTAAGACCGGTTAGTTCGATATGGGTCTTACAGATCCAATGTGCTGGCAACAAAGGATCAGCTGGCTTACCATTATATTCTTTGGGCTTCATTTTCAAAAAATGCTCAATCAGTCGGGAGTGGAGCAACTGATACGGAGCATAGGCCCCATACATAGGTGGTTGATACTAGTAATTTCCATGAGCTACCTCAGGATTCTGTACTTGGGCCTTCATGACTAGTGTTTGAGGTACGTGGGATACTGTGTTACTTCCCCCTGTTATCGTGCTGGCCTGCCCTGCTGGCATAGGTGTTGTATGGACAGCTGGAAAAGTCATCCCTATAGCAGCTTGCATATTGACTTGAACCAGCTGTATTTGTTGTAGCTGTTGTGCTAAGTTCATTACGGCTGTGGCCTAATCGTGGGGCTGGAAAGTTAGTAGATTTTTCCTGGCCACTAGTTATTGGTGGTGCCATATTTCGATTCTCCTGTGCTTCAGGATTTATATGGCTGTCTTCCTCCACAGGTGGCTGTAAGACCCGTGCCAATCTAACCCGGTTTTACCACCTTGAACCAGGTTTACCCGTCATGATCGAGTCAAACGGACCAAGGGCGTGAAGGAGATCGAGATCCTAGGTATCAAATCAACCGAAAAACACTTAAAATAAGGGAAGGGTTGCATACCCAGCTAAGCAGGGTCGGACCTCCCAAAACAGAAAGTCAGACCCTCAGTTTTGAAGGGAGGGTCGGACAGCTTAAGACCCTAGGGTCGACGGGATCATCGACCCTCCCATCGACCCTCAGATTCTGTCGAATATAGAAATTTGGAAATTTTTATATTTTCGATTGGGATTCTTTCCTAATCTCAGAGGGACTTATTTAGGATGTTCCTAATCTATTTAAAGGACGTCCCTAAACCACTTTCACTCCTTTCATAACCCTAATCGAATTGAGAGAAAGAGATGAGAAGGAAAGAGGAAGAAGAAAGGGAAGGAAGAGAAATTAAGCCAAAAGAGAAGAGTTATAGAGAAAGATTATTCTTCTCAGGTATGGATACTAATTCCATGAGTTTCTACAGACTTTAGGTTAGTTATTGGAGAGAGTGTGATCTCGGAGAAACCCAAACCATCAAGCTATGGTTAGGTTTCCATGGAAAACCATAGAAGGATGCATGAAAGCTATCTAGGTGGGTTATACATGGTTTCAGACCATGGGATGAATGTAGAATGGAATGTAGGAGCAAGCCATAGGATTCTAAACACGAAGAATGGATTGAAAGAGGGAATTGGACCATAGTGCACCGAGGGTCGCACTGAGGGTCGATGACCATCCAACCCTAGGTGTTCCTGACCATCGACCCTCAGTGTTTGGGAAGTTCAGAGTTAAGGGAGGGTCGCACCCAGGGTCGATCCTGACTCCGACCCTACCTCCGACCCTCAGTTAACAGAGTAGTTTTTAAATTCTGAATAAATTCTAAATAAATTCTATCGACTTTGTTAGGGCTTCTAGCAATACAATAACACTGTAAAGGTGATTCTAAAGCTTGGAAAAGTATCTATTAGCAAGCTAAGGTGAGGAACCAGATCCCCAAACTAAATTGGTTAATAACAAACTATTTTCTATTTTCTTGAGTCCTATGCCATGCTTGATTCTATGCGAATATGTTTGTAATGTGCATACAGCATGCCATCCAATATTTCTATTACTTGTTCATGCATATTTACTTTATTGTTATAACATGATGATGATGATGATGATAGGAATAGGCATGTGCTTGTATGTGTGTGGTTGATGTACTTGATGCGAGCGAGTATCAGGGGAGGTGTGATGAGAACGTCAATAAACGTTAACCTTTGGCGGGTCTCAGCACTTTAGCTCTATCTCCAACTCAAGTCTTGTGCATTTGCATCGTCGTATCGCCTTTACATTAACAGAACTATTATGTCGTAGAGTATCAGGGGAGGTGGTCTCGGTCCTTGTAGTCTCTGACTCTACCGGGGGGCCTTAGCTCTATCTCTATGGACATTCTGAGGGATGCTAGGGTGAGGCCTTGGATACACTGTTTGGCATTAGGATTGGTTAGTTACGAGCCCAGTTTGCAGCCCTCGCTAACAGGGTCTTACGTGTTGGTATGGCACTATATAGCAATAAACGTAACCTTTGTTATATAATGTTCATGATTCGTTGCATGTGAGTTGACGATAAACGTGATCTTCGGGTAACGTCACACACTCGTGTATAGAGGCGGGATCAATAAACGCAACCTTTGGCTACCTAAACCTTTCTATTGCATACTACAAACTTATATACCAGATCAAAGATATAAATTGATTTTTGCATGCATATGTATTGTTGCATTGTTTTGGCTACTCACTGAACCGTGATGTGTGCTCACCCCTCGACGTCGAATATTTTTAGTTGATGATGCAAGTTATACCATTGAAGACTATGTGAATGCGTCTGCGTACGGGAACGTGGCAGCGATGGAAGCTGAAGCTGAAGTGGATACACACAACTCTTCTTGTGAGTGCAACTCGTGTGTATTTGATTAGATCTTTTTATAGGTTTCTTATTTTGATTTGTTAAGACCTGTATTTGGTATTTAAATATTTATGTCTCAGTTGAAAATAGAATAATTTGCTATTAAATTAAATGATATCATCTTAGTTTCTCAGTTCATGTTATTATAAGACTTCCACTATTGTGTATTTACTCTGATTATGATTACGGATGTGTGTAAGTTTAGATAACGCGGGGATAACCTATTTGAGATCCTGGTTGAACCGTTGGTTTGCTAGCGGTTCATCACACCATTCAGAAGAGTGCAGAATTGGGGTGTGACAGTGGTGGTGGTGGGATTGGGTTACGGCTTTGTCTGGTCACTCTTCGCCCAGCCATTTCCTGTTCTGGTGGTGGTAATGTCTGCAAACAATCATAGCACATGTGAGGCAATCAATATAAGTTGTTCTCAAGTAAAAAATCCTACTAATCAATATAAATTTCAAAATTTTCAGATCTTTCTGACAAAATACTGTATTTTCCATTGTAGGGTTGATGGTAGGGTCGGTCCTTATGCGACCCCAAGGTATGCGACCCTGAGAAATACTGTCAGCTTACCGATAGCCTAGGGTCGATGGTAGGGTCGGTATATGTCCGACCTTAAGTCCAACCCCTAGTTCTCTGTCAGATCACCAAGAACCTAGGGTCGATGGTAGGGTCGGTAGTTGTCCGACCCTAGGTCCGACCCCTAGTTCTCTGTCAGATCACCGAGAGGCTAGGGTCGATGGTAGGGTCTGACGTAGGGTCGCATGTTTTGGTCAAATTCTCCGACCCTACAACCCAGAATCAGTTTTTAAACCCAATTTTGGATTCATTTCTCGTTCTTTCTCCTTTCTTCCAACTCAACCCATTTCTCTGAGTTGCTATAGTATCGACCCCTACCTGTTTAGTGATCATATCTTCCATTCGTGACTTCCACTCCTTCTCTTCAGGTATGCTCTCTTACTATTTCACTTTTTTAAAGCTTTCTAACTAGGGTTTTGTCCATTTACATTGTTTTATTCAAATTAAACTTTTTTCTAACCGTAAAAATTTTATTTTTATCGGGGGCTTTTGCTATTAGTCACCCAATGGACGAAAGCCCTCAAAAATATTCGAGTTTCATCGGTTGGTTATCGATAAACTTGAAATTTTCCATTTTTTGAATTTATTGAAATTTCTTTAAATTCGATCTTTCAAAATTAAATTTTCAACTGTATGAGACTTGCAGGATGGTTTAGAACCTATGTAAGTCCACCTGCCAAAGTGTATGGGTGAAAAGTGAGGCTTTTGACCAATTTATGCCATTATAATGCCATAATTTTTGGATTTTTCATCTTTACTGATCTATTATCTATTTTTCTTTGTTTTAGCAGATAATATGGCTCGTAGCAAAGTCCCTAGAGCTCATGACCCAGTTCGTTTCTGCTCCAACGAGGCCAAAGCTCAGTATGCTCTCAATGAGTGTAAGAAGGTAGAGGGGGTCACTGTGTGGACTTGGCTAGTCTAGCCTTGTTCAACGTGGAGGGGGCATTCGGTGACATGGGCTGGTTCCCTATGATCACCTATGATTCATGTACCCTTCTGGATTTGGTGCGACAGTTCTATTGCAATCTCTAGGTAGTGGGGGATCGCAATGACATAGAGAGGGGAAGGGAGCTCAGGATCACGAGCTACGTCAAAGGGGTAGAGGTTTCCTTTGACTGCCAGTCATTGGCTGATCTTTTGGGCATATCAAATGACGGCCCTTTGGTGTACTGTTCTCCCAAGGAGCCCCTGTCAAACCCCAATTCCGCACTATTCAGAATGGTGTGATGATCCGCTAACAAACCAATTGTTCAACCAGGATCTCTTACAGACGATATTCGTTTTATCTAAACCTCATACATCCACATACATAATTAGAGTAAATACACAATAGCGGAAGTCTTATAGTAAAATGAACTAAGAATCTACTGTGATATTAATATTTAAATAGCAAATTATTTTGTATCAACTAAGACATAAATAAATATCAAATAGATGTCTTTACTAAATCCAAATAAAGGAAACTAAAAATCTAATCGAATACACATGAGTTACACTCGCAAGAGGAGTCATGTGTATCCACTTCATCTTCCACGTCCATCGCTGCCACGTACCCATACACTGGAGCATTTACATAATCTTCGACATTAGTACTAGCATCATCAACTAAAAATATTCGACGTCGAGGGTGTGAGCACACATCATGGCTCAGTGAGCAAACAAAACAATACAACAATACATATGCATGCAGTCAATTCATATCTTTTGTCTAGTTTAAAGTTTGTAATATGCAATAGAAAAGTTTAGGTGGTCAAAGGTTAATGTTTATTGACCCCGCCTTTATACACAAGTGTGTGACGCCGCCCGAAGGTAACGTTTATCGTCGACTCACAAGCACCCAATTCATGAACATTGTACAACAAAGGTTAACGTTTATTGTTGTACAGTGTCATACCAACACGTAAGCCCCTGTTGGCGAGGGCTTGCAAACTAGGCTCGCAACTAACCAATCCTAATGCCAAAAATTATATCCAAGGCCTCACCCCAGCATCCCTCATAACGTCCATAGAAATAGAGTTAAGGCCCCCCGGTAGAGTCAAAGACTACAAGGACCGAGACCACCTTCCTTGATGCCCTATGGCGTAATAGTTCTACTAATGTAATGGCGATACGACGATGCTAATGCACAAGACTTGAGTTAGAGATAGAGCTAGAGTGCTGAGGCCCAGCCTTTGACACCCCCCTAATACTCGCTCACATCATGTACACCAACCACACAAGAAAAGTAAAAATGATTTGTTATTAATCAATTAGTTTAGAGTCAGGTTACCTCACCTTAGCTTGCTAATAGATCATCTTTCAAGCTTTAAAATCACCTTTATATTGTTATTATACTGCTATAAGACCTAATAAAGTCGATAGAATTTAATTAGAATTAATTCTGAATTTAAAAACCATACTGTTAACTGGGGGTCAGAGCTAGGGTCTGAGTTTGATTGACCCTAGGTGCGACCACCCCTCTTCTGGACTTCTCGAACACTGGGGGTCGATGCTCAGGGTCTGGAAGGGTCGATTGGCCATCGACCCCCCATGCGACCCCCTGTGGGTTTTGTCAATTTTTCTTCCTTCAGTCCATTCTTCGTGTTTGGGGTCCTATGGCTTGCTCCTATAGTCCATTCCACACATGTTCTATGGCCTAGAACCATGATTCATTCACCTCTTTGGCTTTCATGATTTCCCCCATGATTTTTCATGAAAACCTAACCATGGGTTGATGGTTTGGATTTTTTCAAGATCATACCCTCTTCATTATCTACACTAAGGCCTTTAGAAACTCATGAAAATAGTATCCATACCTGAGAAGAATACTCCTTCTCTACAACTCTTCTGCTTTTGCCTTCTTCCCTTCTTTCCTTCTCTTATTCTTTTCTTCCTTCTCTTCTCTTTCTCTCAATTCAATTAGGGTTCTAAAAGGAGTAAAGAGGCTTACGGACATCCTATTTATAGAGTAGAAACTCCTAAAATAAGTCACATTGAGATTTGGAAGGAAACTTCTAATTTCTATTTTTATCGATTATCGGGGTCGATAGGGGGGGTCGGAGATCCCGTCGACCCCTGGTCCATAAAGTGTCTGACCCCCCATACAAAACTGAGGGTCTGACTTCTATACTGGGGGCGTCCGACCCTCCCTTGCTGGGTATGCGACCCTCCCATTATTTTGAGTGTTTTTGGGTCATTTTAATACCTTGGATCGTGCGCTCCTTCACGCACATGATCCGTTTGGTTCGTCCATCATGGCTAGACCTGGTTCAAGGTGGTAAGACGGAGTTAGTTTGATACGGGTCTTACAACTCCCCCCTACTTATAAAAATTTCATCCCCGAAATTGTTCATACCTTCAGAGTCGAATAAATGAGGGTATTCCTTTCGCATAACACTCTCTTCTTCCCATGTAATTTATTCTATGTCTCTACTTCTCCAAGTGACCTTAACATAATAGATATCTCGATTGCGTAGTCGTTGAACCTTTCGGCTGGTGATTTTAGTTGGTGTTACTTCAAAACTCAAATCTTCAGTTAAATCGGGCAGATCTACTGTCAGAATGTGCGTTGGCTCTTTGACATACTTCTTCAATAAGGAAATATGAAATACGTCATGCACACTTGACATAGATGGTGGTAGTGCTAACTGGTAAGCCACTTTCCCATGCTTAGCTAGAATCTCATATGGCCCGACATATCTTGGACTTAGTTTCCATTTCTGTCCGTACTGTTTCAGACCTCGCATAGGCGATACCTTCAACAATACTTTATCACCCACGACGAACTCAAGATCTCTACGTCGAGTATCTGCATATTGCTTCTGACGATTCTGGGTTGTTCTCATTCTTTCCTTGATAATGTCGACCACTCGAGAAGTCTCCTCAACAAATTCTGGTCCAACGAGACTACGTTCCCCAACTTCATTCCAAAATAAAGGAGTTTGACACTTTCTGCCATACAGTGCTTCATAGGGTGACATCTGTATAGTATCCTGATAGCTATTGTTATACGCGAACTCGATCAGTGGTAACTTTTCATCCCATGATCCTTTAAAATCAATTACACATGCTTGTAGCATATCTTCTAGAATCTGAATTGTACGCTCTAACTGTCCATCTGTTTGTGGATGGAATGCAGTACTAAACTTCAATGTTGTACCCATAGCCTTTTGCAATCCTTCCCAAATCTTGGAAATAAATCGAGGATCTCTATAGGGCACAATGCTCTATGGTACACCGTGTAATCAAACAGTATTATCCACATACAGCTTTGCTAACCTCTCTAGTGTATACTAAGGTCGTATCGGTATAAAGCGAGCTATTTTTGTCAGGCAGTCTGCAATCACCCAAACTGCATCAACTACTCGAGGAGTCAATGGTAATTCTATGACGAAGTCCATAGTGCAGTCCCATTTCCATGATGGTTCCGATAATGGCTGTAACAGTCCTGCGGGTCTTTGTCGTTCAGCCATTACTTTCTGACAATTTAGGCATTGAGACACGAACTTAGCTACATCATCTTTCATTCCTCTCCACCAATATAATTTCTTTAGATAATGATACATTTTTGTGCTTCTCGGATGTATCAAATAGATGGTGGAATGGGCTTCTTTCATCAGTCGGTGTCTAATGTCCACACTTTCTATTTCGGGTACACTTATTCTTCCTTTGTACGTCAATACCTTTTCTTCATCCAAGGTGAATTCAGGGTTAGTTCTACCCTTTTTGATGTCTTCTTGTACCGTCCTCAGGTAAGGGTCTGATTTGATAGCTGTCTTCACTTCATCAATTATATCCGGTAAATCTTCCATGCAGCGAACATATTTGAAAACCGATGAATAAACCCTTGGTTGGCTGATCCATCCATTGTATCTATCACATACTGCTCATTGTCATGATTGAGTACCATTCCAGTAGTAGACATTGCTGCAGTTGTGCTAACCTCTCCTTGAGATTTTATCATTGCCTTTCTGCTCAACGCATCCGCTACTACATTAACTTTCCCCGGATGATACTGGATATCACAATCATAGTCTTTTAATAGTTCCAGCCATCTTCTTTGTCTCATATTCAACTCCTTTTGAGTAAATAAATAAATAAGACTTTTATGGTCCGACTTAATCTAGAACTTCTCTCCGTATAGGTAATGTCTCCATATCTTGACAGCATGTACTACTGCCGCTAACTCCAAATCATGAGTGGGATAATTTTTCTCATATGCCTTTAACTGTCTAGAGGCATAAGCAATTAATTGTTCCCCTTACATAAGCACACATCCTAATCCCAATCCTGACGCATCAGTGTACAGGGTAAATGGCTGTCTAGGAACGAGAATACTCAAAATCAGAGCGGATATCAATCTGGTCTTCAATGTTTGAAAGCTCTTCTCACATTTATCCGTCCACACAAACATTTCACCTTTCTTAGTCAGACTGGTGAGAGGTACGATAATCCTGGAATAGGCTTCTACAAATCTTTGATAATAACCAGTGACACCCAAAAAACTTATAATTTCTACAATGCTCTTTGGTGCTTCCCACTTTACAATAGCCTCGATCTTGTTGGGATCTACTTTGATTCCTTCAGCGGATACTATATGGCCTAGGAAGGCGACTTCACTTAGCCAAAACTCACATTTGGTAAATTTGGCTTATAGCTTCTCGTTCCTTAAACGCTGTAGAGTGGCGTTGAGATTCTTAATATGGCTTTCCTTGTCCTTGAATATACCAATATATCATCAATAAATACAATAATCGACATATCCAACATATCATGGAAAACCCGGTTCATAGGTTCCATGAAAGTTGCTAGTGCGTTTGTTAATCCAAAAGACATGACGAAGAATTCATAATGTCCATATCTGGTCCTGAAAGCTGTCTTAGGAATATCACCATCTTTAATCTTCAACTGATGGTAACCTGACTGAATATCAATCTCAGAGAATACTTTTGCTCCATGCAACTAATCGAACAAGTCATCGATCCGAGGTAGTGGATATCGATTCATGATTGTCAGTTTGTTCAACTCTTGATAGTCGATACATAATCGAAGGCTACCGTCCTTATTCTTTACGAACAATACTGGCGCTCCCCATGGTGATATACTGGGTCGAATATAACCCTTGTCCAGTAGTTCTTGTAGTTGTGCTTTCAATTCCTTTAATTCAGTAAGAGCCATTCGATAAGGTGCTTTTGATACTGGTGCGGCTCCAGGTATAAGATCTATCACAAACTCTGTGGCTCGGTCGGGTGGTAATCCTGTTAGTTCCTCAGGAAATACATTGGGGTAATCCCGCACGACATCAATATCTTCCATCTGTGGTGCTTCTTTGGTGAGGCCGACTACTGATACTAGATACCCGACTGCTCCCATCTCAAGGCACTTCTTAGCCTTTAGTGCTGAGAGTATGAGCTTGCGTTTACGGGGAAGTTTGGTTTCCAAAAAACTGAATTTTGCTCCTTCTTTGTGTTTAAATGTTAGCTTCTCCTCGGCGCATAGTAGGTTCTCAGAATGCCGAGCTAACCAGTCCATTCCCAAGATGACATCAAAGTCTGCCATCCCTAGTTGGATCAAGGTTGCATCTAAGATTTTCTCGCCAATGAGAACTAGACATGGCCCATAACCTTTCTCTAACCCCACTTATAACCCCATCGGTGACCGTACAAGTAACTTGTAGTCCAATGTTTTGATGGGTAAATTCAGCTTCTTTCCAAATGACACAGATATAAAATAATGAGTAGCTCCTGAGTCAAAGAGTACTCTGGCGGGTATGCCATTTATAGGTACGATACCTGCGATTTATTTTACTTAGTCTACATGCTCATATAATGTAATACAATATAAAAGGTTTCAGTCATACTTGTGACCACATCGGGTGATGCGGCAGCATCCTCGGATGTAATAGCATAAACTCGTCCTTGATGTAACTGCTTCCTGGGCTTAGGACACTCCCTTGCCATATGCCCCGCTTGGTTGCAGTTAAAGCATTCTGGGCCTTCAGTATTTGGCTATGGCTGATGTTGAGCTACTGGGGTAGTCTTGGGTGCATTAGTAAAGCCTTGAGCACAGAAGGGTTTAAATGTCTCATAAGGGTTTAAATGTCTTGTTATTCCCTCCGTTATAAGCATTTCCGGCTGGCCTTTTCGTACCTCTATTCTGTGTGAAATAGCACTCTTTCTGGCTCGATTCTATAACTCGAGTAATTTGCACAACCTCATTATATATCTTCTTCTCCAAACCTAGAACATGCTCTCTCATGCTCCCTCTAAGCCCCATGACAAACTACGGGTCTTAGAGTCTTCTTCTTGCATGCTGAGTGGTGCAAAGAAAAACAGCTCCTTATAACGCTGTTGATATGAATCCACGGACATCTGGCCCTGATATAAACTCAAGAACTCCTTCTCCATAGAATCTTTAAAGCTTCGGGGAAAATACTTCTCAAAAAAAGGTTCTTTATAAATAGGCCAGGTAAATAAGGCGTGCTTGGTTAATAGATAGGCCTTGGTAGATTTCCACCAATGATGTGCATCACCTTTTAGAATGAAAGTGGCACATAATACCTTTTCTTCTTCTGTAATAGTCATCATAAGAAAATTTCTCTCCATCTCGTCGATCCAATGTGCTGGCCATAAAGGATTGGACGGTTTACCGTTAAACTCCTTGGGCTTCATCTTTAAGAATCGCTCAACCAGTTGAGAGTGCTCCATCTGATATTGAGGGTATGCCCCGAACATAGGCTGTGGATACTGGTAATTAACTTGAGCTGCTTCTGGACCTGGTACTGAAATCTGTGCAGCTGGTGGTTGAGGTGTTTGAGGTGCTGGGTGGTTACCCACCGTTGCTGCACTCGTTTGTCCAGTCTGCATTGGTGTAGCATGTGCTGCCTGAAACATAATTCCCATTGCTGTCTGCATTTGGGCTTGTGCGTGTTGCATTTGTTGCAGCTGTTGCACTAGGTTCATAACCACGGTTGCCATCTCCGGTGGTGGAGGTGGCAAGTGGGTAAGATTTGCATGACCCGGATTTACTGGTGGTGCAACCTGCGGATTACCCTATGCATATATATTTTCTTGGCTGACTTCCTCCACGGATGGTGGTGGTGGAACTGCGTTTCAGCTTTGCCTAGTTACTCTACACCTAGCCATATTTTCCTCTGAGAATGGTGGTCCCTGAAAATCAAAAAATTCGTGAGACAATCATTTATACTTCATGTAGACACGCTAATCGATGTTATTTTCAAAAAATTTCAATCATTCTTTGGATAATACAGTCTTTTCTATGCAGGGTCGATGGTGGGGGTCGATGGTATGTCCGACCCTCAGTATCCGACCCTAGGAATCACCTGTTTTTCCTGAGAGCCAGGGGTCGATGCGGGGGTCGATGGGTGTCCGACCCCTAGGTGTGACCCCTAGTTTTCTATCAGGTTCACGAGAGCTGGGGGTCGATATGGGGGTCGATATGGGGGTCGATGGTCCTAGTCGAATTCTCTGACACCCGAACCAAAAAATCAGATTTTTAAGGTCCAATTCTGAGTTCATTTCCCTTTCTTCCTCCTCCGTTTCGACTCGCCTCTTTCTTCTGAGTTGCTACAGTGCCAACTCCGCTACATTGGTTTTTTTGGTTCCATGTTTCGACGTCTACATCATTCCTACAGGTATGTCTCCTCACCTTTACCTGTTTTTAGGTTTTCTATTCTAGGTTTTTGCTCGTTTATCTAGTATTTTACAAATTAAACTTTTCCCAACCTTAAAAATTCGATTTTTATTGGGGCTTTTGTTATTGGTAACTCGAGTAACGAAAGCCCTCAAAAATATTTGGGTTTCATCGGTTGGTTATCGAGAAACTCTAATTTTGCTCTTTTTTGCCCTAATTTGTCAAAATTTTTGAATTCTAGCAATTTCAACAAATTGGATCCCATTAGTTAGGATTTCATACTGTATGAGTGTTGCAGGATATGTTAGAACCTACGTGAGTCCCCTGCCCACGTGTATGGGTGACAAATGATGCTTTTGGCCAACTTACGTCGTTATAATGTCAAAATCTCTGGTTTTTACTCTCTACTAACCCATTATTTGTTTCTCTTTCCTATTTGCTGATACTATGGCTCGTACCAAGGTACCAAGAGTTCGCGACCCTCTTCGTTTCCGTTCCAACAAAACCGAGGCACAGTATGCCCACTACGGTCGCAAGAAGGTAGAGGGAGGTCGTATGGTAAACTTGGCTGAGTTAGCACTGTTCAATGTGGAGAAAGCATTTGGTGATATGGGATGGCTCCCAGTCATCACTTACGACGCGTGAACCCGTCCGGATTTGGTACGCCAGTTCTATTGTAACCTCTCGGCGGTGGGGGATTACAATGATGTTGAGAGGGGTAATGAGCTGCGCATCACGAGCTACGTCAAAGGGGTTAACATCACATTTGATAATCGGCAACTGGCCGACCTACTGGGCATTTCCTATGCTGGCCCCATGGTTTGCTGTGCTCTTGTAGAGCCCCAGTTCTTCTCTCTACAAATGAGGGCCGAGATCGATAATCAGCTCCTTCGACCTGATCGCTGGCAGATGAGGGCATGTTTTATGCATCCAGCTCCACGGGGATATTGCAAGATCATTCAGCATAACCTGATCTTGCAGAGTGGTCATTACGAGAGGGTTTCCCAGCTGACCAATTATCTTCTATACAGTATTTGCACTAGGCAGACCGTCTGCCTTTCGTACATCATTATGCGTACCATGATCACTACCATGTTGCCCAGTCACACTGGAAACCTTCCTTACGGACATATGATCACTACGTTGCTTACCCGCCTGGGGGTTGATTTAGTGGATGAGAAGATGCAGGAGAAATCCTTTTCATCGCCTCTAGATTGGGAGGCTATTTACAAGATGGGCATGCGGGATGCCCAGGTTAGTGATGAGGAGAGGAATGCGATGGTGCGCCCTCACACTCGAGTAGAGATAGCAGACTCTGTGGTAGCTGCCGCCGTCGCTGGAGTTCATACGGAGCCTGCTGGTGATGATGACCATATGTACATAGATGTAGACTCTATACCACCTCCTTCACCTACACATGCGGCTGGAGCTAGTACTTCTTATGCGCCTGGTCCTTCTCATGTGGCTGGTCCTTCACACCCACCTTTTGATATGATGGAGATATTGCATGAGATCAGAGATGCTCAACGCATATCTGACCGAAGGATGGGAGAGTTGCTAGACGCTCAGCGCACATAAGATATTAGGATGTGAGAGCTCATAGATGCTCAGCGCCGGTCAGATGTGCGTATGGAGGAGCTTTTGGGTGCTCAGCGCGGGGCTGATCAGCGGGTAGCTGATCTTACAGCTAGTCTTCAGACGACCCAGACTCAGATAGCCTGGTTGACTAGAGTCTACGCTGACGATTATGACCGAGATCGTGAGGCACCGCCTCCTCCTTCACCTCCAGCTTCATGATTGTATTTATTTTCTTTCTTTGTACTAAAGAGTAACTTTCCGAGTTATGGACTGTACTCTGCTTTAGCTATGTATATACGTTTGTTTCTCTCCCATTGTATTTAAAATTGTTCCTCCTTTAATAGATGCATTATTTTCTTTTCAAATTTGGTCTCAAACATAATTTGTGCTTATAGTATGTTAATATTACAGTTTTTATTTTTATCCTATCTCAGTTCACAATTCGTCGTAAAGGTATGCTAGTTTAACGGACATGGCCTGAGATGTTCTGATACCAAGTTGTCACACGCCAATTCCACACAATTCATAATGGTGTGATGAACCATTAACAAACCAACGGTTCAACCAGGATCTCTTACAGAAGATATCCATTTTATTTAAACCTCATACATCTACATTCATAATCTGAGTAAATACACAATAGCGGAAGTCTTATAGTAAAATGAACTAAGAATCTACTGTGATATTAATATTTAAATAGAAAATTATTCTGTATCAACTAAGACAAAAATAAATATCAAATACATGTCTCTACTAAATCCAAATAAAGAAAACTCAAAATCTAATCGAATACACATGAGTTGCACTCGCAAGAGGAGTCATGTGTATCCACTTCATCTTGCACGTCCATCGCCGCCACGTGCCCGTACACTGGAGCATTGACATAATCTTCGACGGTAGTACCTGCATCATCAACTAAAAATATTCGACGTTGAGGGGGTGAGCACACAACATGGCTCAGTGAGCAAACAAAATAATGCAATAATACATATGCATGTAGTCAATTCATATCTTTGGTCTGGTTTAAAGTTTGTAATATGCAATAGAAAGGTTTAGGTGGTCAAAAGTTAACGTTTATTGACCCCGCCTCTATATACAAGTGTGTGACGCCACCCGAAGGTAACGTTTATCGTCGACTCACAAGCACCTAATTCATGAACATTGTACAACAAAGGTTAACGTTTATTGTTGTACAGTGTCATACCAACACGTAAGCCCCTGTTGGCGAGGGCTTGGAAACTGGCCTCGCAACTAACCAATCATAATGCCAAAAAGTGTATCAAAGGCCTCACCCCAGCATCCCTCAGAACGTCCATAGAGATAGAGCTAAGGCCCCCTGGTAGAGTCAGAGACTACGAGGACCGAGACCACCTCCCCTGATGCTCTACGACATAATACTTCTGCTAAAGTAATGGCGATACGACGATGTTAATGCAGAAGACATGAGTTAGAGATAGAGCTAGAGTGCTGAGGTCCAGCCTATGACACCCCACCAGATACTCGATCGCATCATGTACACCAACCACACACATACATTCACATGACTATTCCTATCATCATCATCATGTTATCAACAATAAAGTAAATATGCATTAACAAATAATAGAAATATTGGATGACATGTTGTATGCACATTACAAACATATTCACATAGAATCAAGCATATCATTGGACTCAAGAAAAGTAAAAATGGTTTGTTATTAATCAATTAGTTTAGAGTCCTGTTTCCTCATATTAGCTTGCTAATAGATCCTCTTTCAAGATTTAAAATCACCTTTATATTGTTATTATATTGCTAGAAGACCTAACAAAGTCGATAGAATTTAATTAGAATTAATTCTGAATTTAAAAACCATATTATTAACTGGGGGTCAGAGCTAGGGTCTGAGTTTGATCGACCCTGGGTGCGACCACCCATCTTCTGGACTTCCCGAACACTGGGGGTCGATGCTCAGGGTCTGGTAGGGTCGATTGGCCATCGACCCCCATGCGACCCCCTGTGGGTTTTATCGATTTTTCTTCCTTCAGTCCATTCTTCGTGTTTGGGGTCCTATGGCTTGCTCCTACAATCCATTCCACACATGTTCTATGGCTTAGAACCATGATTCATTCACTTATATGGCTTTCATGATTTCCCCCATGGTTTTCCATGAAAACATAACCATGGGTTGATGGTTTGGGTTTCTCCGAGATCATACCCTCTTCATTATCTACACTAAGGTCTTTAGAAACTCATGGACATAGTATCCATACCTGAGAAGAGTACTCCTTCTCTGCAACTCTTCTCCTTTTGCCTTCTTCTCTTCTTTCCTTATCTTCTTCTTTTCTTCCTTCTCTTCCCTTTCTCTCAATTTAATTAGGGTTCTAGAAGGAGTAAAAGAGGCTTAGGGATGTCCTATTTATAAAGTAGAAATTCCTAAAATAAGTCCCTTTGAGATTTGGAAGGAATCCCACTGAAATTAGGAAACTTTCCAAATTTCTATTTTTACCGATTACCAGGGATCGATATGGGGGGTCGGAGATCCCGTCGACCCCTGGTCCCTAAAGTGTCTGACCCCCCACACAAAACTGGGGGTCTGACTTCTATACTGGGGGGGTCTAACCCACCCTTGCTGGGTATGCGACCGTCCCCTTATTTTGAGTGTTTTTGGGATCGTGATCTCCTTCACGCACTTGATCCGTTTGGTTCGTCCATGATGGGTAGACCTGGTTCAAGGTGGTAAGACCGGGTTAGTTTGATACGGGTCTTACAGCCTGTAAGACCCGCACGCCACGAACCCGGCCTAACCTTACATTTTGTGTCGAGACCCGCCTACATATCATGGTCGAGCCAAGTGGACCAAGTGTGTGAAGAAACCCAAGACCCAATATAAAAATTTACCCAAAAACAGTCAAAATGAGGGTAGGGTCGCAGGTTTTAACAGGCAGGTCCGACCCTCCCATCGACCCTCCCATCGACCCTCACCATCGACCCTCAACCATGGGTCGCAGGGTCTGTGAGTTGTCTGACCCTCCCATCGACCCTCACCATCGACCCTCGACATTCGGGAAAAACAGCACGAACCGAAAATTGAGAAACCTTCCTAATTTCGATTGGAACCTTTCCTAAACTCAATGGGACTTATTTTGGGAGGTTTTGCCCTATAAATAGGACGTCCCTAAGCCTTTTTCACTCCTTTACAACCCTAATTGGATTGAGAGAAAGAGAAGAGAAGGAAGAGAAGAAGAGAAGGAAAACTTGAAGGAAAGGCTAAGGAAGGAGAGGAAATTCAGAGGAAACTCTGAATCTCAGCAAACCTAAGGTATGAATACATTCCCCATGATTTATTTAAGACTTTAGAATGGTTTATGAAGAGGATATGACTTAGAAAAAACCCAAATCATCCATCCATGGTTTCGTTTCAATGGAAACCATGGAGGAGATCATTAAAACCATGTAGGTGAATAAAGTATAGTTCTAAACCATAGAACATGTATAGAATGGATTGTGGAAGTAAGCCATAGGACCTAACCATGAAAGAGAGAATGAAATCTGATATTTTTGACCCAAACAATGGAGGGTCGCACCTAGGGTCGATGGCAGATCCGACCCTAGCATCGACCCTCAGTGTTCGGGAAGTTCAGATTAGGGGGAGGGTCGCACCCAGGGTCGATCATGACTCCGACCCTACCTCCGACCCTCAGTTAACAGAATGGTTTTTAAATTCTGAATAAATTCTAATTAAATTTTATCGACTTTGTTAGGTCTTCTAGCAATATAATGACATTATAAAGGTGATTCTAAAGCTTGGAAAAGTATCTATTACCAAGCTAAGGTGAGGGAACAAGACCTAAACTAATTGGTTAATAATAAATTGTTTTTATTTCTTGAGTCCGATGCCATTAATGATTTTATGCGTGTATGCTTGTAATGTGCATTCAACATGTCATCTAATATTTCTATTATTACTATTCATGCATATTTAAATTTATTGTTTATAACATGATGATGATGATGATGATAGGAATAGGCATGTGAATGTTTGTGTTTGGCTAGTGTATATGGTGTGGGTAGGGATGGTATCAACCGGTACAACCATGACCGTTCTTCATGGGGTGTATATTGTGCCATGGTCTATTCAAGTCATGTCCATTAAGCAAGTGTTAGTGTGCTTGATGCGAGGGGAGCATTAGGGGGAGGACGTGGCATTGTGGTTCAGCCTGGTCACCAGACTCTAGCTCTATCTCTACTCAAGTCTTGTCCACTAACATCGTCGTATCGCCATTACCTTAGCGGAACTAATATGTCGTAGGGTATCAGGGGGGGGGGGACGTGGCATTGTGGTTCAGCCTGGTCACCAGACCCTAGCTCTATCTCTATGGATGTATTGAGGGATGCTGGGGTGAGGCCTTGGATACATTGTTTGACATTAGGGTTGGTTAGTTGCGAGCCCAGTTTGCAAGCCCTCGCCAACAGGGGCTTACGTGTTGGTATGGGCAACCGGTACAGCCATGCCATTTTCATGGGGTGTATATTGTCCTTGGTGGGTGCATGTGGGGCGACGGTGCCATTTTCATTGGGCGTTTCCACACACTCGTGTATAGAGGTGCGGCGGCCACCTATCCTTTCTATAGCACATTGCAAACTTTAAACCAGACCAAAGATATGAATTGATTGCATGTATATGTATTGTTGCATTGTTTTGTTTGCTCACTGAGCCGTGATGTGTGCTCACCCTTTCGAATTCGAATACTTTTAGTTGATGATGCAGGTACCACCGTTGAGGATTACATGAACGCTCCTGTGTACGGGCATGTGGCGACAATGGAAGCTGAAGACATAGTGGATACGCATGACTCCTCTTGCGAGTGCAACTCATGCGTATTCGATTAGATTTTGTTTTATTTATTTGGATTTAGTAAAGACATGTATTCGATATTTATTTATTTATGTCTCGGTTGAAATAACATAATTGGATATTTTATTTATGAGTATCACAGTTAGAATTTCTCAGTTCATTATCTGTAAGACTTCCGCTATTTATTTTATTACCTCTGATTAATGTGGAATGTGTTTTGGTTTATCATATGTGGGATAGCCTATTTTGAGATCCTGGTTGAACCGTTGGTTTATTGACGGTTCATCACACCATTCTGGTTAGACCAAAATTGGGGTGTGACAACTTGGTATCAGAGCTCTCGTAGGCCTTACCCATTAAACCTGAATACTTCCACTGGAGTCCATGAACTGAGTTAGGATAAATTAAAAACTTTAATACAAACAAACTATAAGCACCTGTATTGGTTGAGACAGAAATTAAACAAGACGATAATGTACATATAAAAGGTGGAACCATATATATACACTCACACAGAAAGAGAAGACCAAAAATTATCCTAATAAACAAACAATTTAAGGTATTATCTATAAGTTGGGTAGTTATCCAAGTATACAAGGATATAGTACTGTAGCAAGAAGGAAGCTTCTGTAAAGCAGAAAATTTAATACCGAGTTGATACTCACAATAGGTGAAACTCGATGTATTTGGGAAAGAAGGAAAATGGCTAGTAATGCCTAAATCCTGGTGGAGATAAAGAGAAAGATCTCGAGCTAAATCCAACAGAGATAAGAGAATAATGGCCATACATTAAGAATAAGAGCAACTATAAGAAGCTTAAGCTATACTCCTGGGTGACGTGGAGACTCAGAGTGAGATCCATTTCAAGCTGATCCATTACCGTTGAGCATTAAGAAGAGGTTGCAACTTGACCCCACCACTATTAGGGTCGAGAATGGATAATGAAAACTCATCTGAGTAGATAATCAGACTGTATCGAATTCAAAGAGTAAACAACCAGGCCACTCCAGTCAACCACTTGGACTACCAATTACCTTGGTCACGGTTGTCATAAACTTGACCCAATAAAATACAAGAGCAACAACAGATGAGACCGACTATGGAAGTTGCTATGTAAATCACTACCCAAGTTGCTGATGCTACATCAACACCTTCGGGTCAAATTAAGTATGGTACCAATTGGTAGCATCACTGTACCCCAACACCTGTTAGCCATAACATGGTGCCTACCACATAGCATGTCCCAGTAATGCATATCCCAGTGCAGAAGTTTGGTGCACAACAAGCAGTATATCAAGGTGGTTAACCTTATCAGCCACCGATGTATGGGATAGTTGCAATGATCCGACCAAGGATTGAGGAATATTTTCTGAAGACGAAGCCTTAAACGTTTTCAGTAGAGGATCAAATCTAATTGTGGCCATACAACTGGATATGTTTATACAGGATGCAGTGCATTATTGATTTACTCTGATGATTATAGAGGATGCACATACCAGATATTAATTTCTCGGACCTTGACAGGATACCTTCTTGATTTAACCTGTCAATTGGAGTTATAGATATTATTTCTTTAGTATTAGTCCTGATTATACCAATCTGAACCATCCTCATGATCGACAACATGATCAGAGATATGAACTAAATGAATAGCTAAATGTTTAATCATGTTGAGCGTTCATCTTCTGATTTATACCTGATTTATTGATGTACGAAATCTTTCTCTTGATTTATACCTGATTTACTGATGTATGAAAGCTTCTCCAGATTTACTCTTATAGTGCCTTGACCAATGGCATTATATACTCGAGAAAAATGGATGATTTCCCAGGGTCGGATACTGAGGGTCGGATACCCATCGACCCCCACCATCGACCCTGCATAGAAAAGACAGTAATTTTCACTGAATGATCTGAAAATTTTAAAAATACCACTGGTTAGTGTATCCAAATATGAGAATGAAGTATATATTGATTGCCTCACGTGTTCTATGACTTTTCAGACACTACACCACCAGAATAGGAAATGGCTGGGCGAAGAGGGAATAGACGCGGACGTAACCAAATCCCACCACCACCACCAGTAGATGAAACCAGTCATGAAATTCCTGAAGTACCAGAGAATCCAAACGTGGCACCACCAGGAGCTAATGGTAAGAAAAATCCTACAAACTTGCCAGCCCCACCTATAGATTTAGTCACAATCGTAATGAACTTGGTACAACAACTGCAACAAATACAACAGGTGCAAACTAATATGCAAGCTGCCATAGGCGTGGGTTTTCCAGCTGCACATACGACACAAATGCCAACAGGACAGGCAAACACAATACCAGGGGGAAATAATGCAGTACCCCATGCACCTCAAACGCCAGTCATGCGAGCTCCAGTGTAGAACCCTGAGATAGCTCAAGGTGGTTATCAGTACCAACCACCTATGTATGGGGCCTATGCTCCTTATCAGCTGGACCGTTCCAGACTGGTCGGGCATTTTCTTAAGATGAAGCCCAAAGAATTTGATGGTAAGCTAGCAGATCCTTTGTGGCCGGCACACTGGATTGACGAAATGGAAAGAAATTTTATGATGATGACCGTAAATGAAGAGGAGAAAGTGTTGTGTGCCACATTTATGCTCAAGAACGATGCACACCATTGGTGGAAGTCTACCAGGACATATCTATTAACCAAACACGCCCACTTGACCTGGGATATATACAAAGAGGCATTCTTTGAGAAATACTTCCCTAGAAGTTTTAGAGATTCTATGGAGAGAGAGTTCCTGAGTTTATATCAGGGGCAGATGACTGTCGACGCATATCAACAACATTATGAGGAGCTATTTTTCTTTGCACCAGTCAGTATGCAAGAGGAGGATACGAAAACCCGAAGGTTCGTCATGGGACTTAGGGGAAGCATACGTGAACATGTTTTGGGGACTGGAGAAGAAAATCTACAATGAAGCTATACAAATTGCTCGAGTGATAGAGTCGAGCCAGAAAGAGAGTTATTTTACTCAAAATAGGGGAATCAAAAGGCCAAATGAAAATTTTTACAACGGAGGGAACACCAAGGTATTCCAACCCTTCAGTACCCAGGGCTTCAATGCTGCAACCAAAACCATTTCAACAACTCCATGGAAACCAAAGCAAAATGGTGAGGGGATCAGATGTTTTAACTGCAACCAAGTAGGGCATGTCTCAAGAGAGTGTACTAAGCCCAGAAAACAACTACAGCAAGGAAGAGTTTATGCTGTTTCAGCCAAGGATGCTGCCGCATCGTCTGATGTGGTCACAGGTATGACCTGAACCTGTCATTTTATGTTACATTGCATGAGCATATAGACTAAATTAAAATAAATCACAGGTATTGTACCTAGTAATGGCATTCTTGCCAGAGTGCTCTTTGAATATGGAGCTACTCATCCTTTTATATCTGGGTCATTTGGAAAGAAACTAAATATACCCCTTAAGTCTTTAGATTTCAAGCTGCTTATACGATCGCCGATGGGAATTATGAAGTCCAAGGAAGGACCCAATATAAATGCTACCTTATGTTTCGCAGCAACAGATTCAATTGAGCAAGAATCGTTGGTTTATTGACGGTTCATCACACCATTCTGGTTAGACCAAAATTGGGGTGTGACACAGCCCCAGTTCCTTTCCTTGGAGATGCCTGCTGAGATTGACAGTCAGCTTATCAGAGATAATCGCTGGGAGAAGAAAGCGATCAACCTACATCCAGAGCCTTGGGTGTACTGTAAGATCATCCAGCACAACCTGATACTCCAGAGTGGACACTATGAGAGGATCTCCTAGTTGACTCAGTACATCTTCTACTGCATCTGCACCAGGCAGCCTATCTGCCAACCTTACATTATCCTGAGGATGATGATCCGTGCTACGTTGCCTGGTCAGATAGGAAAACCTGCCCTACGGATGTCTGATCACTACTCTGCTCACCCGCCTAGGTGTTGATTTAGTGGATGAGAGGATTCTGGAGAAGACCTTCTCATCGGTTTTGGACTGGGAGGCCATCTACAGGATGGGCATGCGGGATGCTTAGGTCAGTGACGATAACAGGAACGCTCTGGTGCGTCCTCGTACTCAAGTAGAGATAGCAGACACTGAGGTGGCAGCAGCAGCAGCAGCCGGAGCAGGGGTCCATGGGCGTGATGCTAAGGATGAGGATCGCATGTATATGGATGTAGATGTTATATCCCCTCCATCACCTCCACATTCTACTGGAGCTGGTCCATCTCGGGCTCCTTCACACATGGCTGGTCCATCACACCCAGCATCTGCTGATACGATGGGATTACTACGTGAGATCAGAGAGGCTCAGCGCGTGACGGACTTGAGAGTGGGAGAGCTTCTAGATGCTCAGCGCACGGTAGATAAGAGAGTGGGTGAGCTCCTAGATGCTCAGCGTTCGTCTAATCAGCGGATGGCTGAGTTGACAGCTAGTCTCCAGACGACCCAGACTCAGGTAGCCTGGTTGACTAGACTGTATGCTGAGGACTATGACAGAGATCGCGAGGCACCTCCTCCTCCATCACCTCCAGCTCCATGATGTCTATTTTCTTTTTATCCTTCTTTGTACTACAGAGTAACTGTCCGGGTTGTGGACTGTACTCTGCTTTGGATATGTATATATGTGCTTTTTATTTGTTGTAAATAAAACTTGTTTTTCCATTTTGTATATACATTATTCTCTTTCTTAAATTTTGTCTCAAACAATACAGGTGCTTACAGGGTGTTTCGATTAAAGCTTTTAAATTTTATCCTAACCCAGTTCACGAATTTTATGGAAATATACTGGTTTAATAGACAGTGCCTAAGAGCTCTGAAACCAAGTTGTGACACCCCAATTTTGTACTATTCAGAATGGTGTGGTGAACCACTAAATAAACCAACGATTCAACCAAGATCTCAAATAGGTTGTGTCCGTTTTCTTAAACCATACACATCCACAACAATAATCAGAGTAAATACACAATAGCGGAAGTCTTGAATATTAAATGAACTGAGAATCTTAATGTGATAAAATAAATAATTTAACCATTTATTTCCAAAACGATTAAGACATAAACATAAATAATTAATTCAATTACATTGTCTGTATAATCCAAGTAAAAATCTAATCAAAAATACAGGAGTTGCACTCGCATGTCGAATCATGCAACTGATCATCACTTCAGCGTCTATCACCATAGTTTGCCTGTACACAGGAGCATTTATATAATCTTCAACCATGGGACCGGCATCATCAACTAAAATATTCGACGTGGAAATAGGTTAGCACACATCACGGCTCAGTGAGCAAACAAAATAATGCAACAAACATATCCATGCATTCAATTCATATCTGTGGTCTGGTTTATAAGTTTGCAATGTGCAATAGAAAGGTTCAGAGGCCGCCTCACCGTTATACACGAGTGTGTGAAGCCGCCCAATAAATATCGGCATTACCGTCCCACATGCACTCACCATGGAAACAGTGTACCCAATGAATATCGGTACTACTGTACGACATGCTCCCATACCAACACGTAAGCCCCTGTTGGCGAGGGCCTACAAACTGGGCTCGCAACTAACCAATCCTAATGTCAAACAGTGTATCCAAGGCCTCACCCTAGTATCCCTCAATAAATCCATAGAGATAGAGCTAAGGCCCCCCGACAGAGTCAGAGACTACACGGTCCGAGACCACCTCCCCTGATGCCCTACGACGTAATAGCTCTGCTAAGGTAATGGCGATACGATGATGTCAGTGGACTAGACTTGAGTAGAGATAGAGCTAGAGTCTAGTGACCAGGATAAACCACAGTGTCACGTCCTCCCCCTGATGCCCCACTCGCATCAAGTACACTAACCACACACAAACATTCACATGCCTATTGCTAACATCACTATCATCATCATGTTATAATTAAATGAAATAAAATATGCATGAACAATAATAGCTGGAATATTGGATGACATGTTAAATGCACATTACACACAAACAAGCATAGAATCATTCATCTGTTTGGACTCAATAAATAAACAAGTTTATTATTAACCAATTAGTTTAGGTCTTGTTCCCTCACCTTTGATTGAGTGTAGATCCTCGTTCAAGATTTAAGAATCACTTTTAAATCACTAGGAAGACTTAACAAGTCGATAGATTTTAATTAGAATTAATTCTAACAAATTTAGACTAGCTGAAATCATAGTGTCGCAGGTAGGGTAGCACCTAGGGTTGGTTATCCAATCGACCGTAGGGTGTAGGGTCGGACGTGGGGTCGGTTACCAATCGACCCTATGTGCGACCACACCCTGCCTGGGACTTTCCGAGGGCAAGTGATCAATCCTGTGGTCTCGTAGGTCCATTCTTAGATTGTTCTATGGCTCATAACTATATTTTTTATACACATTCCATTTCCTATGATGATTACTTCCATGGATTCCTTTGAAACTCATCCATGGATAGATGATTTGGGTTTCTCCTAATCCTAACATCTTCATATTCCATTACAGGCTCTTAATTTATGAAGGGAATTAGACTCATACCAGAAGTTGGCTGAGATTCAGAGGTTTGTCTGAAGTTCTTCCTCTTTCTTAGTCTTTTCTTCAATTTTCCATCTCTTCTTATCTTCCTTCTCTTTCTCTTTCTCTCACTTTTAATTAAGGTTCTAATAGGAGTGAAAGAGGCTTAGGGATGTCCTATTTATAGAGGAAAACCCTTCAAAATAAGTACCATCGAGTTTAGGAAAAAACCCCATGAAATTAGGAAAGTTTCCTAATTTACGGTTTCTGTCTGTCATCATAGGGTCGCACGTAGGGTCGCAGGATCCGTCAACCCTACATTTTTCTAGTCATGCGACCCTAAGACTAGAAAATCATAGGTTGAACTTTTGTTGAGGTAGGGTCGAGCCTACCCTCATATTAACTATTTTTGGGTCAAATTCATACCTGGTCTTGTGATTTCCTTCACGCACTTGGTCCACTTGGCTCAACCATGATAGGTAGACCTGGTACAAGGTGTTAAGACTAGTTAGTTTGATACGGGTCCTACAGTAAATAGGTGGCTAACTGGGGGTGACAGCAGGTTTGGATCATCGGGTTCAGATCATTGGTAAGAGGGAGTTGCAGTGAGGGCTGGGATATCGATGGTTGCAGGTGGTTCAGATTAGGTGGGGAAGTGTAGATTG
The DNA here is from genome assembly GCA_028583415.1 of Protea cynaroides. Classification (NCBI taxonomy): domain Eukaryota; kingdom Viridiplantae; phylum Streptophyta; class Magnoliopsida; order Proteales; family Proteaceae; genus Protea; species Protea cynaroides. The sequence continues at coordinate 70,279,126 of CM053275.1, forward strand.
GTACATGGTTGCGGTTTCCTTGGCTGGGTAGGTTGCGGGTATGATAGAGTGCACTTGGTAGGTTGGGATTTGAAGGTAAAGTGTGAAGGTTGGGGACTGGTTGCAGGGGGCTTATAGCAGTGGGGTAATAGGAAAACAATGGTGATAGAACAAACAAAAAAACAAAGAAAGCAAAAGGAGAGGGATGGCTTACCTGAGTTGCAGGTAGGTCCTTTGATGTGGTTCCTTTCCTGCTCCTCTTCTTCTTCTTCTTCTTCTTCTTCTTCTTCTTCTGCTCTCTCCCTCCTGCCCCTCTCTCGATTTCTCTAGCTTCATTCTTCTCTTTCCTCTCTATTCAGTTCACTGCTCTCTCCTCTCCCGCTCTCAATTTTTCCTTTTCAATCTGATCGTCCTCTCCTCCCTCTCAATTTTTCCTTTTCAATCTGATTGACCTCTCCTCCGGTCTCTTCTGTTATATCTCTTCTTTTCCGCTCCCTCTATCTCTATACTCCAACTTATTCTCTCCTACTCTCTCTCGGTAGCCGTCCCTCTTTTTTTTCCTCTTCTTTTTATCTTTTCCTTCTCCTATTTTACTCAGTCCCCTCTCTGATATCTCCCCTTTCTCCTCTCTCTCTCTCTTCCCCTTTTTAGTTAGTCACTTTCCCACTTTTTTTTTATATTTTTTTTTTTGCTTTTTTCTTCCTTTTCTTCCTTCCTTCCTCTTTCTCCCTATTTCCTTTTTTGATTTTTTTCTTTCCTTCCACTCTCTCAACCTGTCCATCTCTCCTCCTCTTTCCTTTTTCCTCTTCCTTTTCTTTTTATCTCTTCCTCTCTCGATTTCTCTCCAGATTTTCTTCCTATATCTTGATCTTACATTTCTTTTTTTTGTTTTTTTCTTCTTTCCATGACTCCCTTCTCTTCATCGGATTTCATTCCTCTTTTCATTCCCATCTTCTCGGCTAGCTTCCCTCTTACTCTCTCTCAAATTTTCCTTATATATATATATATAAGTCAAACCGGCATGGTCGGATCAAGGTTTACTGGATTGGACTATCCTGAATTGATTGGTCAGGACTGGTTCGAGCTGGGCCAAGCTGAGTTGGACTAAATTGGGTTGAGCTGGGTTAGGCAAAAATTGGTTTTACTCTCTATGTCAATTCATAGGCCATTTTCACCGCCATTCCGTATGGAATTTTCTGACAGCCTCTACCCCAAATTTTCCACGTTCACATTATAGAATATAAAAAATGAGAAATATTGTTGCTTGAATCACCTCATTTGGAAATAAAATGGCCAACTTATGAATTTTTGAAGTTTAAACAGGCCAATTTACGATAATTCTGCTAATGACTCAGCATGGGATGCTTCGGAGACCTTGGCCTAAAATCCTTCACATCCACTTTGTAGAACACTAAAAATGAAACATATTGAAACTGGAATCAACTGATTTGGATGTAGGGTGACCAAAAATATAAATTTTTAAAGATTAAATGGCCATTTCAGGATGTAATTTTACATGGGACCCTTCGGAGATCTCTGTCCCAAATTTTTCACATCCACTTTGCAGAACATAAAAAAATGAGGAATAATGGCCCTTGAATCATCTGAATCGGACGTAGAACGGCCAAGATATGAAGAAATGAAGTTCTATCGATAATTCTACACGAAAGCTTGCATGGGACCCACCGATGGCGTCTACCAGGGATTCATCACGTCCGCTTTGAAAAGGACTGTAAATAAGGAATATTGCTACTTGAACCACATGATTCAGATGTCAGATGATCAAGATATGATGATTTGAAATTCAATCAATCCAACTTTCGATAATTTTCATTAAAGCCCTTGGGATTATTTATGATAATTTCATAAACCTCCTTTATACGTATCATCCGACTAAAATGACCATATCTTTTTCATTTGATATCAGAATTGAGAAATTCTAGTCTCATTTCGAAGATAAATCTATAACCTATGCATCCATGCAGGTTGTAAGCCAAAACCTTGTTGTGGGACCCACCAAAAACTATCTTGAGGTCATAGTCAAAATCCAAATCTTTACTCATCTCTTTTCCTTTGTTGTCTACTCACCGAGAAGACTCTGCTTAGTTAGGGATGGCAAAAATGGGGTGATTTCAGGGATGGTTCGTTAACCAACTGAGCATTGCCATTTTTTATGTAGAGAGGGTATTCGGGATATGGGTTGGCTTCTTGTAATCTAGTATGAGGGTTGCACTAGACCAGAGTTGGTTAAGTATTTTTATTGTAACCTTCAGTTAGAAGGTGACCCAGTGGACATAGATAATGGGAGAGAGATTCGGATCACTAATTAGGTGAAAGGGATTTCTATTTCTTTCAACACCTAAAAATTGGTACATCTTTTAGGTATCTCAAGTGCTCGTCCATTGGTATGCTGCGCTCTTAAAGAACCCAATTCCTTATCAAATACGATGCACACAGAGGTACCCAGTCAGATTCTTCGCGACGACCACTGGGAGATAAAGGCTATCAATCTGTGTCCTAAGCCATGGGTATACTATAAGATTATCCAGCATAATCTTATCCCTCAGTATGGACATTCTGAGATGGTCGCACAGTTGACCCAGTTCCTACTATACTGCATCTACACCAGACAGCCTTTTTGTCTCCCATACATTATCATCCAGACTATGTATAGAGCCATAACGCCTAGTTCGAGGGATAATCAACCCTATACACAATTGATCACCACTCTACTCTCTCGCCTATAGGTGAACTTAAAGTATAAGAGGATCTATGAGGACACCTTTTTAGCTGACCTTGACTAGGATACTATTTGCAGGATGGAAATAAGAGATATACAGGTCAGTGACGATGAGAGGAATGCCATGAGACCTCCCCTTACTCGGGTGGAGTAGCAGATGCAGAGGGGGTAGCGGCAATACTGGGTGATGATGAGGATGGTGACCGGATGTACATGGATGCGGATGCCATACCTCCTCTATCACCGTAGCATTCTATAGGAGCTAGCCCTTCTCAGACATCTCACTTGGTTGGTACCTTGTGCCCACCACTGGAAAACATGATGGCGCAACTACAAGAGATTAGTGACGCTCAGCATGCTACAGATCAGTGGGTAGGAGAGATCCTAATAGCTCAATGCTTGACGGATGGGCAAGTGGTGAGTCTCATCGAGAGTCTCTATGCTACCCAGACTGTCACACCCCAATTCCGCACTGTTCAGAATGGGGTGATGAACCGCTAGCAAACCAACGGTTCAACCAGGACCTCGAGTAGGCTATATCCGTGTTATCTAAACTTCCACACATCCATAATCATAATCAGAGTAAATACACAATAGCAGAAATCTTATAATAAAATGAACTGAGAATCTACTGTGATATAAATATTAAATAGCAAATTATTCTATATCAACTGGGACATAAATAATTATCAAATACATGTCTTTACTAAATTCAAATAAAGAAACCTAAGAAAAATCTAATCGAATACACACAAGTTGCACTCGCAAAAGGAGTCATGTGTATCTACTTCAACTTTAGCTTCCATCGCCGCCACGTTCCCATATGCTGGAGCATTCATATAATCTTCAACCGTATAACCTGCATCATCAGCTAAAAATATTCGACGTCGAGGGGTGAGCACACATCACGGCTCAGTGAGTAGACAAAACAATGCAACAATACATATGCATGCAATCAATTCATATCTTTGGTCTAGTTTATAGTTTTCAATGCGTAATAGAAAGGTTGGGTGGTCAAAGATAACGTTTATTGACCCCGCCTCTATACACAGGTTGTGGAAGTCCGCTCGAAGGTTAACATTTATCGTCGTCCCCATCCACCCTAATCATGACATTATACAACAAAGGTTAACGTTTATTGCTATATAATACCATACCAACACGTAAGCCCCTATTAGCAAGGGCTTGCAAACTGGGCTCGCAACTAACCAATCCTAATGCCAAACAGTGTATCCAAGGCCTCACCCCCGCATCCCTCAGAATGTCCATAGAGATAGAGCTAAGGCCCCCCGGTAGAGTCAGAGACTACAAGGACCGAGACCACCTCCCCTGATACTCTATGACATAATAGTTTTGCTAAAGTAATGGCGATACGACGATGCTAATGCACAAGACTTGAGTTAGAGATAGAGCTAAAGTGATGAGACCCGCCAAAGGATAACATTTATTGACGTTCTCATCACACCTCCCCTGATACTTACTCGCATCAAGTACACCAACCACACACATACAATCACATGCCTATTCCTATCATCATCATCATCATCATGTTATAAACAATAAAATAAATATACATGAACAAATAATAGAAATATTGGATGACATGTTGTATGCACATTACAAGCATGGCATTGGACTCAAGAAAAGGAAAATAGTTTGTTATTAACCAATTAATTTAGAGTTCTGTTTCCTCACCTTAGCTTGCTAACAGATACTTTTCCAAGCTTTATAATCACCTTTATATTGTTATTGTATTGCTAGAAGACCTAACAAGTCGATAGAATTTAATTAGAATTAATTCTGAATTTAAAAACTATTCTGTTAACTAAGGGTCGGAGGTAGGGTCGGAGTCCTGATCGACCCTGGGTGCGACCCTCCCCAAAATCTGAACTTCCCGAACACTGAGGGTCGATGGTCAGGATCACCTAGGGTCGGATGGTCATCGACCCTCGGTGCGACCCTCGGTGCACTTTGGTCCAATTCCCTCTTTTAATCCATTCTTCGTGCTTGGGATCCTATGGCTTGCTCCTACATTCCATTCTACATTCATTCCATGGTCTGAAACCATGTATAATCTACCTAGATAGCTTTCATGTAATTCCCCATGGTTTCCCATAAAAATCTAACCACGGGTTGATGGTTTGGGTTTCTCCGAGATCACATTCTCATCAATATCTAACCTAAGGTCTGTAGAAACTCATGAAATTAGTATCCATACCTGAGAAGAATGCTCCTTTTCTACAACTCTTCTCTTTTGGCTAACTTATCTTCCTTGCTTCACTTCTTCCTCTTTTCCTTCTCTTCGCTTTCTCTCAATTCAATTAGGGTTGTGAAAGGAGTGAAAGAGGCTTAGGGACGTCCTTTAAATAGAGTAGGAACATCCTAAATAAGTCCCATTGAGATTAGGAAAGAATCCCAATCGAAAATTAGGAAATTTCCAAATTTCTATTTCTTACGGTAACCGGGGGTCGATGGGAGGGTCGATGATCCCGTCGACCCTAGGGTTCAAGATGTCTGACCCTCCCTTCAAAATTGAGGGTCTGACTTTCTGCTTTGGGAGGTCCGACCCTGCTTAGCTGGGTATGCGACCCTCCCTTCAAATCAAGTGTTTTTGGGTCGATTTGATGCCTGGGATCTCGATCTCCTTCACACCCTTGGTCCATTCGACTCAACCATGATTGGTAAACCTGGTTCAAGGTGGTAAGACCGGGTTAGATTGACATGGGTCTTACAACTCCCCCCTACTTATAAAAATTTCGTCCTCGAAATTGTACGTACCTTCTGAATCAAATAAGTGAGGGTATTGCCTCCGCATAGCATTTTCTTCTTCCATTGTAATTTCTTCCATGTCTTATTTTTCCAGGTGACCTTAATGATACTCGGTTGCGTAGTCGTTGAACCTTTCGGCTGGTGATTTCAGTTGGTGTTACTTCAAATGTCAAATCATCAGTCAAATCCGGTAAATCTACTGTCAACACGTGCGTTGGGTCCTTGACATACTTCTTCAATAGGGAAATGTGAAATACGTCATGCACACTCGACATAGATGGTGATAGTGCTAACTGATAAGCCACTTTACCACGCTTAGCTAGAATCTCATATATGGCCCGACATATCTTGGACTTAGTTTCCCTTTTTGTCCTAACCTTTTAAGTCCTCGCATAGGCGATACCTTCAAAAATACTTTATCACCTACGACGAACTCCAGATCTCTGCATCGAGTATCTGCATATTGCTTCTGACGATTCTGGCTGTTCTTACTCTTTCCTTGATAATGTCGGCCACTCGACAAGTCTCTTCAACAAATTCCGGCCCAATAATACTACGTTCTCCAACTTCATTCCAAGACAAAGAAGTTCGACACTTTCTGCCATTCAGTGCCTCATAAGGTGACATCTGTATAGTAGCCTGATAGCTATTGTTATAAGCGAACTCGATCAATGGAAACTTTTCATCCCATGATCCTTTGAAATCAATTACACATGCTCGTAGCATATCTTCTAGAATCTGAATTGTATGCTCTGACTGTCCGTCTATCTGTTGGTGGAATGCAGTACTGAACTTCAATGTTGTACCCATAGCCTTTTGCAATCCCTCCCAAAACTTGAAAGTAAATCGTGGATCTCTATCAGACACAATGCTTTCTGGAACACCATGTAATCGAACAATATTATCCACATACAGCTTTGCTAACCTTTTCAGTGTATATTGAGGTCGTATCGGTATGAAGCGAGCTATTTTAGTCAAACGGTCCACAATCACCCAAACTGCGTCAACTATTCGAGGAGTCAGTGGTAGTCCCGTGACAAAGTCCATTGTGATGCAGTCCTATTTCCATGCTGGTTCCGATAATGGCTGTAATAGTCCTGAGGGTCTATGTCATTTAGTCTTTACATTCTGACAATTTAGGCATTGAGACACGAACTTGGCTACATCTGCTTTCATTCCCCTCCACCAATATAGTTTCTTTAGATCATGATACTTTTTTTACTTCCAGGATGTATCGAATAGATGGTGGTATGGGCTTTTTTCATCAGTCGGTGTCTAATGTCCATATTTTCTATTTCCGGTACACATATTCTTCCTTTGTATTTCAGTACTTTCTCTTCGTCCAAGGTGAACTCAGGATTAGTCCTACCTTTCTCGATATCTTCTTGTACTGTTCTCAGATAAGGATCTGATTTGATAGCTGTCTTTACTTCATCCATTATGTCCGATACAATCTTCAATGCAGCGAACATATTTGAAAACCGATGAATGATCCCTTGGTTGGCTGACTCATCCGTTGCGTCTATCACATATTGCTCATTGCCGTGATTGAATACCATTCTAGTAGTACACATTGCTGCAGTTGCGCTAACCTCTCTTTGCGATTTTATCATTGCTTTTCGGCTTAACGCATCCGCTACTACGTTCGCTTTTCCCGGATGATACTGAATATCACAATCATAGTCTTTCAGTAGTTCCAACCATCTTCTTTGTCTCATACACAATTCCTTCTGATTAAATAGATAAGTAAGACTTTTATGGTCTGACTTAATCTGGAATTTCTCTCCGTATAGGTAATGTCACCATATCTTGATAGCAAGCACGAGTGCTGCTAGCTCTAGACCATGAGTGGGATAATTTTTCTCATGTACCTTTAACTGTCTTGAAGCATAAGCAATCACTTGTTCTCCTTGCATAAGCACACATCCCAGTCCCAGTCCCGACGCATCAGTGTATAAAGTAAATGTCTGTCCTGGAACAGGAATAGTCAAAATCAGAGCGGATATCAATCTGGTCTTCAGCGTTTGGAAACTCTTCTCACATTTATCGGTCCACACGAACTTTTCACCTTTCTTAGTCAAACTGGTGAGAGGTACGACAATCCGGGAATAGTCTTCTACGAATCTCCGATAATAACCAGAGAGACCCAGAAAACTTCTAATTTCTGAAACGCTCTTTGGTGCTTCCCACTTTACAATAGCCTCGATCTTGCTGGGGTCCACTTTGATTCCTTCAGCGGATACTACATGGCCTAAGAAGACGACTTCACTTAGCCAATACTCACACTTTGAAAATTTGGCATATAGCTTTTCTTTCCTTAAATGCTTTAGGGCAGCATTTAGGTTCTTGATATGAGTTTCTTCGTCTTTGGAGTATACCAATATATCATCAATAAATACTATCACCGAGGTATCCAACATATCATGGAAAACCCGGTTCATAAGTTCCATGAAAGTTGCTGGTGCATTCGTTAATCCGAAAGACATGACCAAGAACTCATAATGTCTGCATCTGGTCTTGAAAGCTCTCTTAGGAATATCACCCTCTTTAATCTTCAATTGATGATAGCCCAATCGAAGATCGATCTTAGAAAATACCTTTGGTCCTTGCAACTGATCGAACAAGTCATCAATCCGTGGTAGTGGGTATCGATTCTTGATTGTCAGTTTATTCAACTCCCGATAGTCGATGCATAATCGAACACTACCATCCTTCTTCTTCACGAATAACACCGGCGCTCCCCATGGTGATATACTGAGTCGAATATAACCCTTGTCCAGTAGTTCCTGTAGTTGCACTTTCAGTTCCTTCAGTTCCGTAGGAGCCATTCTATAAGGTGCTTTTGATACGGGTGTGGCTCCAGGTACAAGATCTATCACAAACTCTGTGGCTCGATCGGGTGGTAAACCTGGTAGTTCCTCTGGAAATACGTCGGGATAGTCCCACACGACTTCAATATCTTCCATTTGTGTTGCTTCCTTGGTTAGGTCGACCACTGATACTAGATACCCGACTGCCCCCTTCTCGAGGCACTTCTTAGCCTTTAGTGCTGAGAGTATGAGCTTGCGTCTACGGGGAAGTTTGGTTCCCATAAAACTGAATTCTGCTCATGCTTGGTCTTTAAATGTTAACTTATTTTTGGCGCATAGTAGGTTCACAGAATACCGAGCTAACCAGTCCATTCCCAAGATGACGTCAAAGTCTTCCATCTCAAGTTGTATCAAGGTTGCATCTAAGGTTTTCTCACCAATGTGGACTGGACATGGTCCATATCCTTTTTCTAATTCCACTTTTAACCCCATCGGTGATCGTACAAGTAATTTGTAGTCTAATGTTTTGATGGTTAAGTTTATCTTCTTTCCGAATGACACAGATATAAATGAATGAGTAGCTCCTGAATCAAAGAGTACTCTGGCGGGTGCGCTATTTATAGGTACGATACCTGTGATTTATTTTAACTTAGTCTACATGCTCACACAACGTAATTACAACTTGAAAAGTTTCAATCATACCTGTGACCACATCTGGAGATGCGGCAGCATCCTCGGATGTAACGGCATATACTTGTCCCTGATGGAACTGCTTCTTGGGCTTAGGGCACTCCCTTGCCATATGTCCCGGTTGGTTGCAGTTATAACACTTCGAACTTGCAAAATTTGGCTGCGGCTGAGGTTGAGTTACTGGAGTAGTCTTGGTTGCAGCATTAAAATTCTGAGGGCGGAAAGGCTTATATGTCTTGTTATTGCCTCCGTTATAAGAATTTCCAGCTGGCCTTTTGATACCCCGGTTCTGTGTGAAATAACTCTCCTTCTGGCTCGATTCAATAACTCGAGCTATTTCGACAGCTTCATTATAAATCTTCTTTCAAAGCCCAGAACATGCTCTCTGATGCTTCCTCTCAGTCCCGTGATGAACCTATGGGTTTTGGTTTCTTCTTCCTGCATACTCAGTGATGCGAAGAAAAAGAGCTCTTCATAACGCTGTTGGTACGCATCCACTGACATCTGCCCCTGATATAGACTCATAAACTCCTTCTCCATAGAATCTCTGAAGCTTCGTGGAAAATATTTTTTGAAGAAAGCTTCTTTATAAATAGCCCAAGTCAGTTGGGGGTGCTTGGTCAATAGATAGTCCCGGGTAGATTTCCACCAGTGATGTGCATCGCCTTTGAGCATGAAGGTGGCACATAATACTTTTTCTTCCTCGGTAATAGTCATCATGAGGAAATTTCTCTCCATCTCGTCTATCCAGTGTGCTAGCCTTAATGGATCAGACGGCTTGCCATTAAATTCCCTAGGCTTCATCTTCAAAAATCTCTCCACCAATCGAGAGTGATCCAACTGATTTTGGGGATATGCCCCAAACATATGGGGTGGATACTGGTAATTAACCTGAGCTGCTTCTGGAGCCTGTACTAGAATCTGTGCAGCAGGTTGTTGAGGTGTCTGAGGTGCTGGGTGGTTACCCACCGGTGCTGCACTGGCTTGTCCTGTCTGCATAGGTGCAGCTTGAGTGGCTTGGAACATAACACCCATCGCAACTTGCATCTGAGCCTGTGCGTGTTGCATCTGTTGCAGCTGCTGAGCCAGATTCATTACCACGGTTGCTAGCTCTGGTGGTGGTGGTGGAAAATTTGTAGGGTTTGCCTGTTTTGGATTACCTAGTGCATAATTATTTTCCTGACTGGTCTCCTCTACGGGTGGTGGTGGTGGAACTGCATTTCGGTTCTGTTGGGTTACCCTACGTCCAGACATAATTCCTTCTGTCATTGGTGGTGCCTGAAAATTATCAATATAGGTGAGAAGTCATTTATATTTCATGTAGGCACACTAACCGATATAAAATTCCAATTCCAGCTCATTTTTAAAGAAAAATACTGTCTTTTCTATGCAGGGTCGATGGTATGTCCGACCCTTAGTATCCGACCCTGGGAATGACCTGTTCTTCCCAAGAGCTGAGGGTCGATGTGAGGGTCGATGGGTGTCCGACCCTCAGTTCCGACCCTTAGTTTTCTATCAGAATCCCGAGAGCCGAGGGTCGATGGGAGGGTCGATTTGTGGGTCGATGGTTCTGGTCGAATTGTCCGACCCTCAGACTAAAATTCAGATTTTTAAGATCCGATTTTGGATCATTTCTTATTATTTCCCTCCCGTTTCAACTCGTCTATCCCCTCTGAGTTGCTATAGTGCCACTCCACTGTTTTTGGTCGGTTTGAGTCCGGGTTTTGACGTCCACGTCCTCCATACAGGTATGTTCTCCAATTTTTACCTGTTTTTAGGTTTTCATTTCTAGGTTTTTGTCCATTTAACTTGTATTTTTTAAATTAAACTTTTTCTAACCGTAAAAATTAGATTTTTATTGGGGGCTTTTGTTATTGGTATCTCCAGGAACGAACGCCCTCAAAAATTTTTGAATTTCATCGGTTGGTTATCGAGAAACTTGAATTTTTGCTCGTTTGCCCTAATTTGTCGAAATTTTTTTTTTCTTAAATTTCTTCAAATTTGTTTTCATGGTTTCCATTTCCTACTGTGTGAGTGTCGTAGGATGTGCTGGACCCTAAGTAAGTCCTCTCGCCCACGTGTATGGGTGAAAAGTGAGGCTTTTGGACAACTTACGTCGTTAAAATGCTAAATTTTCATATTTTTATCCTACTAACCCCTTGTCTCCCTTTCTCTTTCTTATCTGCAGGTACCATGACTCGTACCAAGATACCCAGAGTTCGTGATCCGCTTCGCTTTCGCTCTAATGAAGTCGAGGCACAGTATGCCGACTATGCTCGTAAGAAAGTGGAGGGTGGTCGTATGGTGAACGTGGCTGAGCTAGCCTTGTTCAACGTAGAGAGAGCATTTGGTGATATGGGGTGGCTCCCTGTCATCACCTACGATGTGTGCACATGTCTGGATTTGTTGCACCAGTTCTATTGTAATCTCCAGGTGGTGGGGAATTACAATGACGTTGAGCATGGTCAAGAGTTGTGCATCACCAGTTATGTTAAAGGGGTGCACATTTCCTTTGATTATCGGCAACTGGCCGATCTGTTGGGCATACCCTATGATGGCCCCATGGTGTACTGTGTGCCTGGAGAGCCCCAATTTTTTTCCATGGAGATGAGGGCAGAGATCGACAATCAACTGCTACGACCTGTTCGCTGGCAGATGAGAGCTTGTTACATGCGTCCAGCTCCACGGGTCTTCTGTAAGATTATCCCGCATAATCTGATTCCACAGAATGGGCACTATGAGAGGGTTTCTCAGCTGACCCAGTTTTTGATATATAGTATCTGCACCAGACAGCCGGTCTGTCTTCCCTACATCATCATACGGACCATGATTAGTGCTACATTGTCCAGTCATAGGGGTAATCTATCCTATGGACGCATGATTCCACTTCTTCTGACCCGTCTGGGGGTTGACCTGGTAGATGAGAAGATCCAGGAGAAGACCTTCTCGTCGCCTCTAGATTGGGAGGCTATTTGCAAGATGGGTATGCGGGATGCCCAGATTAGTGATAAGGAGAGGAACACGATGGTGCGCCCTCACACTCGCATTGAGATGGCTGACACTGAGGCCGCTGCTAGAGCTCATGTGGATCCTATTGATGATGACGATCGTATGTATATGGATGTCGACTCGATACCACTGCCTTTCCCTACACATGCGGCTGGAGTTGGTACTTCTTCTGCGACAGCTCCTGCACCTGAGGCTAGTCCTTCACTCCCACCTTCTGACATGATGGAGATGTTGCAGGAGATCAGGGAGGCTCAGCACAGATCTGATCTGAGGATGGAGGAGTTGTTAGACGCTCAGCGTATGTGGGTGGATGAGATCATAGCAATCCAGCGGGCGACTGATCGGAGGATAGCCGATCTTACAGCTAGTCTCCAGACGACCCAGACTCATGTGGCCTGGTTGACAAGAGTCTTCGCTGAGGATTATGACAGAGATCGTGAGGCACCGCCTCCTCCTTCACCTCCAGCTTCATGAATGTATTTATTGTCTTGTACTACGGGGTAACTGTCCGGATTGTGGACTGTACTCTGCTTTAGTTACATTTTGTTTCTCTCTCTCATTGTATGTAACTTGTTTCCCCTTTTATAGATGCATTATTCTCTTTTTAAGTTTGGTCTCAACCATCACTTGTGCTTACAGTGTGTTAATATTACTGTTTTTACTTTTATCCTATCTAAGTTCACAATTGTCTCGAATGTATGTTAGTTTAGCGGACAAGGCCTGAGATGCTCTGATACCAAGTTGTCACACCCCAATTCCGCACTGTTCAGAATGGTGTGATGAACCAATAGCAAACCAACGGTTCAACCAGGATCTCGAGTAGGCTATATCCGTGTTATCTAAACTTCCACACATCTATAATCATAATCAGAGTAAATACACAATAGCGAAAATCTTATAATAAAATGAACTGAGAATCTACTGTGATATAAATATTAAATAGCAAATTATTCTGTATCAACTGGGACATAAATAATTATCAAATACAAGTCTTTATTAAATTCAAATAAATAAACCTATGAAAAATCTAATCAAATACACACGAGTGGCACTCGCAAGAGGATTCATGTGTATCTACTTTTGCTTCAGCTTCCATCGCCGCCACGTTCCCGTATGCTGGAGCATTCATATAATCTTCAACCGTATAACCAGCATCATCAACTAAAAATATTCGATGTCGAGGGTGAGCACACATCACGGCTCAGTGAGTAGACAAAACAATGCAACAATACATATGCATGCAATCAATTCATATCTTTGGTCTGGTTTATAGTTTGCAATGCGCAATTGAAAGGTTGGGTGGTCAAACGTTAACGTTTATTGACCCCGCCTCTATACACAGGGTGTGGAAGTCCGCCCGAAGGTTAACGTTTATCGTCGTGCCCATCTACCCTAATCATGGCATTATACAACAAAGGTTAACTTTTATTGCTATATAATACCATACCAACACGTAAGCCCCTGTTAGCGAGGGCTTGCAAACTGGGCTCGCAACTAACCAATCTTAATGCCAAACAGGGTATCCAAGGCCTCACCTCAGCATCCCTCAGAATGTCCATAGAGATAGAGCTAAGGCCCCCGGTAGAGTCAGAGACTACAAGGACCGAGACCACCTCCCCTGATACTCTACGACATAATAGTTCTACTAAAGTAATGGCGATACGACGATGCTAATGCACAAGACTTGAGTTAGAGATAGAGCTAAAGTGCTGAGACCCACCAAAGGTAATGTTTTTTGACGTTCTCATCACACCTCCCCTGATACTAGTTCACATCAAGTACAACAACCACACACATACAATCACATGCCTATTCCTATCATCATCAACATCATCATGTTATAAACAATAAAATAAATAAGCATGAAAAAATAATAGAAATATTGGATGACATGTTGTATGCACATTACAAACATATTCGCATAGAATCAAGCATGGCATTGGACTCAAGAATAGGGAAACAGTTTGTTATTAACCAATTAATTTAGAGTTATGTTTCCTCACCTTAGCTTGCTAACAGATACTTTTCCAAGATTTATAATCACCTTTATATTGTTAATGTATTTCTAGAAGACCTAACAAGTCGATAGAATTTAATTTGAATTAATTCTGCATTTAAAAACTATTCTGTTAACTGAGGGTCGGAGGAAGGGTCGGAGTCCTGGTCGACCCTGGGTGCGACCCTCCCCAAACTCTGAACTTCCCGAACACTGAGGGTCGATGGTCAGGATCACCTAGGGTCGGATGGTCATCGATCCTCGGTGTGACCCTCGGTGCACTTTGGTCCAATTCCCTCTTTTAATCCATTCTTCGTGCTTGGGATCCTATGGCTTGCTCCTACAGTCCATTCTACATTCATTCCGTGGTCTGAAACCTTGTATAATCCACCTAGATAGCTTTCATATAATTCCCCATGGTTTCCCATGAAAACCTAACCACGGGTTGATGGTTTGGGTTTCTCCGAGATCACATTCTCATCAATATCTAACCTAAGGTCTGTAGAAACTCATGGAATTAGTATCCATACCTGAGAAGAATGCTCCTTCTCTGCAACTCTTCTCTTTTGGCTAACTTCTCTTCCATGCTTCACTTCTTCCCCTTTTCCTTCTCTTCTCTCTCTCTTAATTCAATTAGGGTTGTGAAAGGAGTGAAAGAGGCTTAGGGACATCCTTTAAATAGAGTAGGAACATCCTAAATAAGTCCCATTGAGATTAGGAAAGAATCTCAATCGAAAATTAAGAAATTTCCAAATTTTATTTCTTACTGTAAACGAGGGTCGATGGGAGGGTCGATGATCCCATCGACCCTAGGGTTCAAGATGTCCGACCCTCCTTTCAAAATTGAGGGTCAGACTTTCTGCTTTGGGAGGTTCGACCCTGCTTAGCTGGGTATGCGACCCTCCCTTCAAATCAAGTGTTTTTGGGTCGATTTGATACCTAGGATCTCGATCTCCTTCACGCCCTTGGTCCATCCGGCTCAACCATGATGGGTAAACCTGGTTCAAGGTGGTAAGACCGGGTTAGACTGACACGGGTCTTACACAGACACAGGTAGCCTGGCTCACGTGGGTGTATACCTAGGACTATGATCGCAATCGGGAGGCACCTCCTCTACCTACTCCTTTAACTCCATCATAGCTTTTTGTTTTTCTTTTGTTTATACTACAGAGTAACTGTCCATATTATAGACCGTACTCTGCTTCAGATGTATATTTTCCATTTCTGATTCAGTATATATATATAATTGTTCCTCCATTACAGTATGTGCATTATTCTCATCTTAGTTTATGTCTCAAACAACAAGATGCTTATGATGTTTTTGTATTATAGTTTTTAATTTATCATAACTCATATCAAAGTATTTAGGTTTAATGGGTAGAGACCGAGGGCTTTGATACCAAGTTGTCACACCCTAATTCTAGACTAACCAGTAGTATGAGGAACCATCATAAAACCAACGGTTCAACCAAGATCATGTATAGGCTGTACCCACTCTATTAAACTAAACACATTCCATAGTAATAATCAGAGATAATAAATAAAATAGTAGAAGGCTTTATAAATAATGAACTGAGGTCTAATAGTGATAAAGTAAATACTTAATCCAGTTATCTCCAAATAACTCAAGACATAGTATAATATAATCCATTACATGTTCCAATATCCAAATATAGCTAAACTAAGCAAAGACACATTGCTTGCTCTTGCATGACTGCTTATCTGCATCCTCCACAGCTTCCACATCCATAGCCACCGTGGGTCCATACGACAGTGCATTCACGTAGTCTTCTATTGTAGGACCTGCATCGTTAACTAAAAATATTTGACATCAAAAGGTTGAGCACACAACATGGCTCAATAAACAAACAAAACAATGTGCAAACATATGCTTGCATTCAATTCAATATCTTTGGTCTGATTTTAAGTTTGCAATTTTACTATAGAAAGGACTAGCATGCACTGCACCTCTCTACACGAGTGTAAATCCACCCAATGGATCAAATACTATTACTGTCCCACATGTACCCACCATGGAATCGAGATAGAGCTAAAGTGTCTGGCTCACCGACCGCCAACACTTCCCCTGCTGCCCTATCAATATCAACACATAAGTCCCTACTAGCGATGGCTTGCAAATTGGGCTCACAACTAACCAATCCTAATGCCATCTAAATGTATCCAAGGCCTCACCGCAGCATCCCACAATATGTCCATAAAGATGGAGCTAGTTCCCCAGGTAGAGTCAAAGGCCACATGGTCTGAGACCACCTCCCCTGATGCCGTACGATGTAATAGTTTTGCTAAGGAAATCGTGATACGACGATGTCAGTATAAAACATGGTTTAGGGATCAAATACCCCTCCCCTCACAACATAACAACTACACTCACAAACACATGCCTATTCCTATCATCATCTACAATAAGATATGTAAAATAATAAAATAAATATGTATGAATAGGAATAGCAGTAATATTGGATGACATGTAAGATACACATTACAAGCATACGAGCATAGAATCATTCATGACATTGGACAGAATAAAATAAAGGTAGCTTGTTATTAGGTCTTGTTCCCTGACCTGTTAATGATATTTGATCTCCTTCCAAGCATTGCGAATCTCTTTGAATCAATTTAGCAACATAAAAATTATATGAATTTAAGTAAGGGTTCATGTGTTACAAGTTACAGCAGTCGAACGTCAAAATAGACCACTGATAGGTGACTGATTGATCTTATGTTGCATGTTTGTATCGACCATATCACGCACAGTAGACCCCCTATGGTCGCACTATATGCGACCCCACCTGCGACCATACATTTCTAGTATTCTTCCCAAATGGCTGTGGTCGACTCTATCATCACCCTATGGTAGACCATAGCTACCACCATAGGAGTTTGGTCTGATTTTTAGTCTACCTATGAGTTTCTCCTCTTGGCTCATCAATGAGATTCTCCCTAATGATCACTCTTTGGCCACAATCCTTAGTTTTTATTAGTCTAAGTACCCTGAACCATTCTCTATGATCCCCTTTAAGAATTGCTTGTAAAATCCCATAGTTGAATCCTGACATTGGGTTTGTATCACAATTTGGATTAGAAACTCCTACTCTAGGTATTTTATGGCTATAGAGACAATTCACACCTTACTTGTTGCAGAGAGTCTGCAAAACTCCTTTTCTCGACTTTCATTATATATTTATAATGTTTCAAAAGAGTGAAAAAGGGTTAAAGAAACATCCTTTATATAAAGAGAAACTCTCAATATAGAGTTTTCCAATAATTGGAAAAAAACCTCCTTTGATTTGGAATGTTTCCAAATTCTGAAGTCTAATTTGGGAGCGTAAGGTCGGACGTATGGTCACAAAATCCATCTGCCACACATTTCAAAAGTATCGACCACACAACCCATTTTGAGTTGTCTAAATCCTTCATCATATGGTCGACCATACCTACTAGGGTAGTCCACCATACACTTAATTTTAAGTGTTTTTGAGTCAACTCTCTTACCTAGTTTCGTGGTTTTCTTCATACGGTTGTTCCACTCAATCCAGTTATGATGGGAAGACCTAACACAACGCTGTTAGACTGGATTAGTAGAGTGTGGATATTACAATAACCATGGAAGGGAAAGAAGGAAACCAATTACCATGTATTAAGAGAAGAAGAAGCAAGGAAAATCATGGTGGAAGATGCAATTGCAAGATAAAATCCAAAAAAAAAAAAAAAACTCATTTGAACATATACAATGCATTGAGGAAAACATTCATGGAAAATTTCATGAAGAGGATATTTGGGAATTCTCCATGAAATTGTAAACCCTAGAAATCTTCAAAGGCCTTCGAAGGAGATGAAATCTAAAGGAGAAAGATGAGATCATTACCTTTTAAATGATATGTAAAGTGTTTTGTTAATGTTTAGACCACTTGATGGAAATTGGAGGTAAGAACCAAGTCTTCGGAAGTGAAATAGAAGCTCCAACAGGAAGAAAAATGAGTGGGAAAAATTAGAATCCACATTTGAATTTATAGGATGGTGATTTTCTCCATCCAATCGCAATTTTGGATGGCAATTGTTGCCCATTTTGCGATCGGATTTCCCACTGATGGGGATTTTATGCGCTCGATAGTGGCACCGGTCGGACAACCAGTTTCACGACTATTACAACCGGTGTTGCGATTGGGTAGGTTCCCGAATACCTAATTTTTCATATGATCGCAGGTCCTGGTTGCAACTTTTGACTCCAAACCCTGTTCCGGATAGACCATACCTTGATTAAATGACTTTCCTTTCATTGCATGTATTGGTGTCAATTCGTGCATGTTCTATTCCCCTGTCATTGACTTCATATCATTGTAATAAGACACGTTACTAACCGTGTTGATGTATCATTTTAGAAACTATTACAGGTCATTCATAGCACCCAATACCCCTTTCGCCCTACACTCTAACGAGAGCCGCTGCTGTAACACCCGTGCCCAAACCCCATTATGGTTTGATTACTTTGGGCATGTAACGGGTCTTCCCACGAGAGAACGTATCCGACCGACACAACATAAGACGATAACATAACAATGAGGTGACACAAAACCACTATCATGAACCTCCTACTTCATTAAAACGCACAAAGGTGCACTATGAGAAGTCCCAAAATGAACTCAAGTGACCACGAAGACCGTGGCACAAATGCATCGAGACAGAGGTGGTGCGGTCACAAATCAGCCACATGCTGTGTTGCCACACCTCTAGGCAGGAAATTGGTTAATGGTTATCTGATAATGGGTCCCACCAATTTGAATTGGGATTGCTCCCCTGCATAGGAAATCGATGATACTTGACTGTATTCATTGTAAGCTGCTCTTGGTTGAGCCGAGAATGGCAAGAGAAGGAGGAGGATCATCCCCACACCATTTTGGTGTCCATACATACCAAATTTATGAGGAGATAGGATCTCTATCCTCTCCATTCACCCATTCTATCAATCAAACCAAAAGGTTGAGAAAGAGGTTCTGACGCACAAACTTGAGAGGAGAGAAAGAATAAAAAGAAGAGAGGAAGAAGAAAAAGAAGAAGAGGACAAAGAAATTTTTTCTCTGTAAGGTGCCAAGAAGCAACAGAAAGAAGAAGAGGAGAAGAACTATAACATCTCTACCTGCCGCCACGAACTGGTTGGAGAGCCGAATGAGATGAACCAATTACATGTAAATCCCTCTCCCTACCTATTATTGATAGTAACTTCAATAAAAAGAGGATGTTCTTACATCGGTATCTAAGAATAAAGAAAAATGCCATCACCAATGGTGAAAACATATGGGTATAAGCTACTGATTACTAACCCTAGCCACGAACAGTAATCCATATGGATTCGATTGGAAGGAAGATGGTATAGATGGGAGAAACCCAACCTCTTATATAAGACCCGCACTCCACTAACTTGGTCTAACTTTGTCGCGCCAGGTCATCCCATCATTCCTAGACCAAGTGGACCGAGTGTGTGAAGATAAATCACAAACCAGGTATGAAAATCGAGTTAAAAAAACTAAAAAAATACCTAAGATTGAATGCCTGGGTAGGTATGGTCGACCATAAGGAAGGGAACTAACAACCTCAATTCCAGAACCCCACGGTCGATGGTTTTGACCCTATGGTCGATGGTTTATGCGACCGTATGATCGACCGTGAGAACCTATATCAAACTCCGAGTTTTGGAAACATTCCCAAACTAAGGGTTTGCTTTTCTAATTGAAAGAGAACTTTATATGGAGAGTTATTCTCTATATAAACGATGTCCCTCAGTCCTTTTTCACTCTTTTAGAACATTAGTAAACCCTAGACAAAGAGAAGGAAGAGAAGGAAGAGAAGGAGAAGAAGAAAAAGCTAAGGAGAAGAGCTTGCTAAGAAGGGATTGACTCTCTATCATATGCAAAGGTATGAAACGAATCTATGGAGATGTAAACTCTAAGGAATAAGACTTATATGGAGGATAGGCAATATCAACCTACTATGATCTATGTGATTTCCTTGAGAAAAATCCAAGGAGAACCATGAGGAGTGAATTTTACGATTAGGGTTGATAAGAAATTACTAATGATGGCCATAGGATGACCTTGGAAGAAACCCCATTGAAGAACGGAAAAATTGACCTACGAAGAACCCATATTTCATGTAGACTGTAACCAAAAATCTCAATGTCGCAGCTACGGTCGACGATAGCATGACCAGTATGACCAGAGGATCGACCATACGCATTTGGGATGATTTCAAAAATCATATGGTCACAGCTGCGGTCGCACCAAATGCGACCGTACGGTATCGACCATAGACAGTAAGGTCCATACAGCATGAGACTATAGGACCAATCAGACATCTATCAGTGCTTTGTTTTGATTTTTAACTACTGTAACATGTCACATATGAATCCTAATTTAAATTCATTTAACTTCTAGGTTGTTAAATCAATTCAAAGAGAATTTCAGGGCTTGGAAGGACATCAAGAATTGCTAATAGGTGAGGGAACAAAACCTAACTAATTGGATAATAACAAACTGTTTAGCTTTGTTGAGTCCATTGCCATGATTGATTTTAGGTTTGTATGCTTGTAATGTGCATCTCACATGTCATCTAATATTCCTGCTATTACTGCTCATGCATATTTAATTTTGTTTATTTATAACATGATGATGATGATGATGTTTGGAATAGGCATGTGAATGTAGGTGTGTGGTTGGTGTGTTAGATGTGAGTAGAGCATCAGGGGGAGGACGTGGTATGGTGATCTTCGACCTCGTTACCAGACTCTAGCTCTATCTCTACTCAAGTCTTGCCCACTAACATCGTCATATCGCCATTACCTTAGCAAAACTATTACGTCGTAGGGCATCAAGGGAGGTGGTCTCGGACTATGTGGTCTTTGACTCTGCCGTGGGGCCTTAGCTCTATCTCTATGGACGTATTGAGGGATGCTGGGGTGAGGCCTTCGGTACCCTGTTTAGCATTTGGATTGGTTAGTTGTGAGCCCAATTTGCAAGCCCTCGCCAATAGGGCTTACGTGTTGGTATGGGTAGGGCATCAGGGGAAGTGTTGGTAGTGTTTGATTCGGACACTTTATCTCTATCTCTATTCCATGGTGGGTGCATGTGGGATGGAAATGGTGTTTAATCCATTAGGTGGATTCACACAATCTCCATATGATTGTTTCATTGTTTTGTTTGCTTACTGAGCCGTGACGTGAGCTCACCTTTTCGATCTCGAATATTTGTAGTTGATGATGCAAGTCCTACCGTTGAAGAATATATGAATGCGTCGACGTATGGACACGTTGATGCGATGGACCTAGAAGCTGAAGAAGATGCGCATGTTTCATCATGCGAGTGCAGCCAATGTGTTTTTGCTTAATTTTAGTTATAATTTGTACATCAAATATGTAATTGATTATTTATTTTTATATCATGTGGTTTGGAGATAACTGGATTAAATACTTATTTATCACTGTTAAACTCTCAGTTCATTATCTGTAAGATTTTCGCTTATTTGTTTATTATCTCTGATTATTAATGTGGAATGTGTATGTGGTTTGATATGGTGGGTACGACCTATGCGAGATTCTGGGTGAACCGTTGGTTTATTGGTGGTTCATCACATAATTCTAGTTAGACTAGAATTGGGGTGTGACAACTTGGTATCAGAACATCTCAGATTCTATCCATTGACCTAACTACTTCCACATGAGTCATGAACTGAGTTAGGATAAAATTTAAAAGCTTTAATAAGAACACACAATAAGCACTTGTGTTGTATGAGACATAAGCTAAGAAAAAGAAAAGAATGCACAAATGTAAAGGAAAAATCAATATATATATATATATATATATATAGAAACAAGACAAATATACATCAAATCAGAGTATAGTCCACAATCTAGACAGTTACTCTGTAGTGTAAAAAGAAAAAAGATATAACGGAAAATCATGGAGCTAGAGGTGCTGGAGGAGGAGGTGCCTCACGATCTCTATCGTAGTCCTTAATATATACTCTTGCGAGCCAGGCCACATGAGCCTGAGTAGCTCAGAGACTAGCTACCGGATCCACTACCCGTTGGTCTGTAAAGCGCTGGGCATCTAGAAGCTCTCCTACTCTCCAATCAGTCGCACATTGAGCCTCACTAATCTCACGTAACAGCCCCATCATGTCACACGGTGGTGGACGTGATGAGCCAGCTGAATGAGAAGCCCTAGAAGGGCCAGATCCAGTCGAATGTTGTGGTGATGGAGGAGGTATGGCATCCACGTCCATGTACATTCGATCATCATCCTCCTTACAACCACCCTCACGTGCCTCTGTTGCTACCTCTGCTGCTACTGATGTTGCCTCTGCATGTACTAGTGCTACCCAAGTGAGAGGACGTCTCATAGCATTCCTCTCATCATCACTGACCTGAATCTCTCTTATGCCCATCCTACTGATGGCCTCCCAATCAAGGTCAGCTAAGAAGGTGTTCTCAACGATCCTCTCATCCACTAGGTCGACCTGTAGACGAGCAAGCAAGGTGAAGATCTGTAGCCCATAGGGCATGTTACCTCTCGAGTCAGGAAACATAGCTTGGTGCATGGTCTGGAGAATAATGTATAGGAGGCAGACATGCTACCTAGTGCAAATATAGTACAGTCAGCTGTGAGATCATCTCGTAATGTCTACCCTAGGAATTAGATTATGCTAGATAATCTTGCAATAGACATCTGGCTCTGGATGTAGGTTGACTACTTTTACCACCCAGCGATCATCCCGAAGAATTTGACTATCTATCTCTGCACGAATTTGTGTAGATAGAAACTGTGGCACTCTGGGTGCATAGTAAACCATCTACCCATCATTGGAGATACCTAGGAGATTAGCCAACTCCTGACAGTTGAAAGAAATCGGAACCCCTTTCACCCAGCTGGTGATCCGAAGCTCTCTGCCCCTCTCTACATCCTCTAGGTCACCCTCCACCTGAAGGTGACAGTAAAACTGTTAAAACACTTCCAAATGCCACTTCTTCCCGTCGCAACCAAGTCTGGGTGAGTGCAAGCTTCGTATAGGATCATTGGAAGTCAGCCCATATCGTCAAATGCCCTCTCCACATCAATAAGGGCCAAGTGGGCTAGGTTCACACATCTACCCCCTTCAACTCTCTTTTGATTAAACCAAGGATATTGCACTTCTGCTTCCACAGACCTGAAGCGAAGTGGGTCATGAACTCGAGGAACTTTTGTGCGAACCATGATAGCTGTAAGAAAAGAAAATAAGAAAATATGTTAGAAAATTTGGAAAAATTGGACATCATAATGACGTAAAATGAGAAAAAGGCTCACTTTTCACCCAAACATTAGGGCAGGAGGACTTACAAAGGTCCCAAACCATCCTCCAATGCATATCCAATTAGAAATTTTAACTAGGTAGGTCGAATTTGAAAAATTTTGACAATTAGGCAAAAACCCCAAATTTTACGTAAAAAATGAAAATTTTCATGTTTTTACTAAACTAACCGATAAAACTCAAATTTTCTTGAGGGCTTTCATCCATTGGGTGGCCAATAGCAAAAGCCCCTAATAAAAATTAAATTTTTACGGTTAAAAAAATATTAATTAGAAGAATACCCTACAAATGGCAAAAACCCTAGGTATGAAAGCTTAAAAATGAAAGAGAGTAGAGAACATACCTTGTGGAACGGAATGTAGGCCGTAGATTGAAGTAAAAATGTAAGACCCGTATCGATGTAACCGGTCTTAACACCTTGTACCAGGTCTACCCATCATGGTCGAGCGAAATGGACCATGTACGTGAAGGAAATGGCAAAACCAGGTACTAAACTGACCCAAAAACAGTGAATTGGAGGGCAGGGTCGCATACCTAGGTAGGTAGGGTCGACCCCCCCCTCACGTAGAAGTCAGACCCCTGATTTTTCACTGGGGGTCGGACAACTTAGGAACTGAGGGTCGACGGGATCTCCGACCCCCTCATCGACCCCCTGTTTGCCGACAGAAACAACAAATAGGAAATTTTCCAATTTCAATGGGATTCCTTCCTAATCTCAATGGGACTTATTTGGAGATTCTACTCTACAAATAGGATGTTCCTAAGCCTCTTTTACTCCTTTTGAAACCCTAATTGAAAGTAAGAGAAAGAGAAGAAAAGAAAAAGAGAAGGAAAGTTGGAGTAGAAGACCCAATTGAAGAATTCAGAGAAATCTCTGAATCTCCACAAACTTAAGGTATGGGCAAGCTTTCTATTTTGATAATCTACGACCTTAGAATAGTTCATGAAGAGAGTATGGTCTAGGAGAAACCGAAATCATACACCCATGGGAAGATTACGATGAAATCCATGGGGAAAGCATGGTAGACAAGGTAAGGAAGAAACCTAGTGTTCTAAGCCATAGAACAAGCCTAGAATGGATTGTGGAAGTAAGCCATTGGACCCAAACGTGAATGAGTGGACTGTAGAATGAAAATCTCGACTCAACCCACAAGGGGTCGCACATGGGGTAGATTGGGAATCGACCCTACAAGACCACAGGATCGACCTCCAGTATTCAGGATGTCCAGAATAGGGGTGGTCGCACCCAGGGTCGATGGAACATCTGACCTTGGCATCGACTCTACCCTGGCGGTCGATGTAGACTGCTACCCTACCTGCGACCCACCCTGCGACCCGTGCTTAAAAACAAGACTAAACTTGTCGGAATGGCTTCTAACCAAAATTTATCGACTTGTTAGGTTTTCCTATTGATATAAAAGTGGTTTTAAAGCTTGAAAGAAGATCAACACTCAAGCAAAGGTGAAGGAACAAGACCTAAACTAATTGGCTAATAATAAACTATTTTTATTTCTTGAGTCCAATGCCATGACTGATTCTATGCGTGTATGTTTGTATGTGCATTCAATATGTCATCCAATATTCTTGCTATTACTGTTCATGCATATTTAATTCTATTTATTTATAACATGATGATGATGATGGTGCTAGGAATAGGCATGTGAATGTACGTGTGTGGTTAGTGTACATGGTGCGGGTAGGGGATGGTATCAACCGGTACAGCCATGCCATTTTCATGGGGTGTATATTGTGCCATGGTTCTACTCAATTTATGTCCACTGACATCGTCTTATCCCCATTACCTTAGCAAAACTATTACGTCGTAGGGTATCAGGGGAAGTGGTCTCGGACCGTGTAGTCTTTGACTCTGTCGGGGGGCCTTAGCTCTATCTCTATGGATGTATTGAGGGATGCTGGGGTGAGGCCTTGGATACACTGTTTGACATTAGGATTGGTTAGTTGCGAGCCCAGTTTGCAAGCCCTCGCCAGCAGGGGCTTACGTGTTGGTATGGGCAACCGGTACAGCCATGCCGTTTTCATGGGCTGTATATTGTCCATGGTGGGTGCATGTGGGACGACAGTTTCGATACTCATTGGGTGGATTCACACACTCATGTATAGAGGTGAGGCGGCCATTGAACCTTTCTATAGCACATTGCAAACTTATAAACCAGACCACATATATGAATTGAATGCATGTATATGTTTGTTGCATTGTTTTGTTTGCTCACTGAGCCGTGATGTGTGCTCACCCTTTCAACGTCGAATATTTTTAGTTGATGATGCAGGTACCACGGTGGAAGACTATATGAATGTTTCTGCTTACGGGCACATCGCTATGATGGAAGCTGAAGACTTAGTGGAAACGCAAGACTCTTCATGCGAGTGCAATGCATGCGTTTTCGATTAGATTTTGATTTGAATTATTAAGGAAATGTAATTGATATTTTATTTAGTTTTGTCTCAGTTGATATAACATAATTCGATACTTTATTTACGATTATCATAGTTAGATTCCTCAGTTCATTTATTACTAAGACTTCCGCTATTGTGTATTTATTCTGATTATGGTTGTGGATGTGTATGATTTTATTTTCAACGGACACAGCCTATTAGAGATCCTAGTTGAACCATTGGTTTATTAGCGGTTCATCACACTATTCTGAATGGTGCAGAATTGGGGTGTGACAAAAAATCACCAAGTTTGTTTGGTCGACATTGCAGCAACTCAGTGGTTGCGAGTTGAGTAGGGGCCGTTGGAGGAACAAGGAGAATGAGAGGGAAAACTTTCGAAATTATGTTTTTAATAAATGATTTTTTATCTTACGGTCGCACAATTCGACCAAAACCATCGACCATAGGATCGATCCTATGATCGACCATAGGGTCTCTGTAAGTTCCTAGGGATGTGATGGTCACACCAAAGGTCCCATAACATGCGACCGTAGGCCATCGATTTCATGACCTTTTGTTGTCTGCATTTGGATTCTGTTTGAACTTTTTCCTATTGAATTTGTTTTTCTCTCCCCTTCCTTTGTGAGACTAACCCAATACTACCATCATATCTTGTCTCACATGTACAGCCTTTCCAACTACCATTTAACCAAGAGTTTAAATAGTTAGACACAGAGTAAGTAGAAGGAGACAAAATGCAAACCCATCTCCACCACCTATGGAGACTAATGACAATGAAGGTCAGCAAGGACAGGAAGGAAATATTGGAACTCAGAATGGTGCACCTCAGAATGTTCACACCCAAGCCAACTCAACCAAATTACCTGCACCACCTACAAATTTGGCTATTGCATTGACGAATTTAGCAAAACAATTGCAGCAAATACAGCAAGTGCAAGCCAACATGCAAGTTGCTATGGGAATTGCTTTTCCAGCTGTAAACATAACCTCTCTACTTGTAGGACAAGCTAGTACTGCACCTGGTGGTAGCAAGACTATACCCCAAGCACCGCAAACACCAGCAGTACAAGGCCAGGTGCCAAACCCTGAAGCACCGCAAGGCGAGTATAAATTAGGAAATTATCAGTACCAACCGCCTATGTATGGAGCATATGCACAGTATCAGCGTAATCACTCTAGACTGATCGAGCATTTTCTGAAGTTTAAGTCGAAGGTGTAAGACCCGTATCAAACTAACCCGGTCTTACCACCTTGAACCAGGTTTACCCATTATGGTGGAGCCAAATGGACCAAGGGCGTAAAGGTGATCGTGATCCCAGGTATTAAATCTACCCAAAAACACTTAAATTAAAGGGAGGGTCACATACCTAGCAAGGGAGGGCCTGACCCCCCAAGACAGAAAGTCACACCCCTAGTTTTACAGGGGGGTCGGACACTTTAGGTACCAGGGGTCGACGGGATCATCGACCCCCTCATCGATCCCCAGTTGCCGCCAAAAACTGAAATTAGGAAAGTTTCCAAATTTTGATTGGACACATTCCAAAGCTCAATGGGACTTTTTTTAGGAGTTTCTACACTATAAATAGGATGACCCTAAGCCTCTTTCACTCCTTTTACAACCCTAATTGAATTGAGAGAAAGAGAAGAAAAGGAAGAGAAGAAGAAGAGAAGCAAGGAGAACGCCAAAGGAGAAGAATTTCAGAGAAGGAGTATTCTTCTCAGGTATGGATACTAATTCCATGAGTTTCTACGGAACATAGGTTAGATAATGAAGAGAGTATGATCTCGGAGAATCCCAAACCATCAACCCATGGTTAGGTTTTCATGGAAAACCATGGGGAAATTCATGAAAGCTATTGGTGAATGATTCATGATTTTAAACCATAGAATGTATGTAGAATGGACTATAGGAGCAAGCCATAGGACCCCAAACTCGAAGAATGGATTGAAAGGAAGAAAATTGACCAAAACCCATAGGGGGTCGCATGGGGGGTCGATGGCCAATCGACCCTACCAAACCCTGAGCATCGACCCCCAGTGTTCGAGAAGTCCAGAATAGGGGTGGTCGCACCAAGGGTCGATCATTAATCCGACCTTACCTCCGACCCTACCTCCGACCCCTAGATAATGGTATGGTTTTTAAATTCGGAATTAATTTTAATTAAGTTCTATCGACTTTGTTAGGTCTTCTAGCAATATAATAACAATAAATAGGTGATTCTAAAGCTTGGAAGAGGATCTATTAACAAGCTAAGGTGAGGGAACAAGACCTAAACTAATTGATTAATAACAAACTGTTTTTGTTTCATGAGTCTAATGCCATATTGATTCTGTGCGTGTATGCTTGTATATGCATTCAACATGTCGTCCAATATTTCTATTATTTGTTCATGTGTAAACACCCCATTTTTGCCATCCCAGCTAAACAAAGTCCTGCTGGTGTGGACAACAAAAGGAAGAAAGGTGATCGAAAGTTTGGATTTTTTACTGCGAATTTGAGGAAGTTTTCAATGGGTCTGTGAATTTGAGGAAATTTTCAATGGGTCCACAGCAAGGTCATGGATTATAATTTTGCATGGATGCATAGGTCATAGAATTATCTTCGAAACAAGACCAGAATTGCTCGATTCTGACATCAAATGAAGAAGATATTATCATTTTAGTCAGATGATACGTACAAGGGAGGTTTATGAAATTATTATAAATAATCCCAGGGGCCTTCATGCAAATTATCCTAAGTTGGATTGTTTGAATTTCAAATCATCATATCTTGATCATCCGACATCGGATTCATATGATTCCAAGACCATTATTCCTCATTCTGATGTTCTACAAAGTGGACATAAAAAATCTCGGGTAGAAGTCACCAGTGGGTCCCATGCAAGCTTGCATGCAAAATTATCGTTAGAACTTCAATGCTTCATATCTTTTCCGTTCTACGTCGGATTCAGACGATTCCAAGGCCATTGTTCTTCATTTGTGATGTCCAACAAAGTGGACGTGAAAAATCTCAGGTAAAAGTCTCCGGAGGGTCCCATGCAAAATTACATATGGAAATGGTCATTTAATATTCAAAAATTCATATTTTGATCATCTCATATCCAAATCAGGTGATTCTAGTCTCATTATGTTCCATTTTTAGTGCTCTACAAAGTGGACGTAAAATATTTCCGGTAGAAGCTTCCGAAGGATCTCATGCAGAATGGTCAGCTAAATTATCGATAATTGGTCTGCTTAAACTTCAAAAATTCATAAGTTAACCATTTTACATCCAAATGAGGTGATTCCAGTTTCTATATTCCTCATTTTTAATGTTCTACAAAATGAAAGCAAAAAATTTGGAATAGAAGCCATCGAAAAATTCCATGCGGGATGACAGCGGAAATGACCCATGAAATGATAGAGAGAAAATCCAATTAATTCCAACCAATCCAGTCCAACTCGGCTTCAAGCCGGTTCTGGTCCAACCTAGCTCAACCCATATCAGTTTAACTCCATCAACCCAAGCCAGTCTCAACCCATTTCGAATCAGTTCATCCATGTGCATAGTATTTATATATTATATATATTGTATACTATACATATATGTATGTTATTAAATATATGTGTATATAATATATGTTATTATATATAAGAGATAAAATCTATAAGATCTTGGAGAAGAAAAAGGAAAGAGGAGAGAGAGGAGACATGAAAGAGAAGGAGGCTTTAGGGTTGAGATGAAATCTAAAAGATCTTGGAGAAGAAAAAGGAAAGAGGAGAAAGAGGAGACGTGAAAGAGAAGGAGGCTTTAGGGTTGAGATGAAATCTAAAAGATCTTGGAGAAGAAAAAGGAAAGAGGAGAGAGAGGAGACGTGAAAGAGAAGGAGGCTTTAGGGTTGAGATGAAATTTAAAAGATCCTGGAGAAGAAAAAGGAAAGAGGAGAGAGAGAGACGTGAAAGAGAAGGAGGCTTTAGGGTTGAGATGAAATCTAAATGATCTTGGAGAATCGAGAAGGGGAAAGAAAGAGAGAGAGGTGTGAGAAAAAAGTATAAAAAAAAGGAAAAAACAGAATAAGAAAAGGGAGAATCGAGAAGGGGAAAGAAAGAGAGAGAGGTGTGAGAAAAAAGAATAAAAAAGGAAGAAAAAAATAGAATAAGGGGGAGATCCAAGAGGGCGGTGGAGGAGAAAAAAGATAAAAAAACAAGGGGAAAGGAGAATCGGAAAGAGGAGAGAAGGGGAAGAATAAAAAAAATATAATAAAAAAAAAAGAGGGAGACGAATCAAGAGAGCAAGGACCGAGAAGAGAAAAGAAGGAGAGAGGGCAGTGAAAGAGAGAATCGAGAAGAAAAATCAGAGAGTGAGGGGATAGAAGAAGCTAAAGAAGAAGTGGAAAAAGAGGGAGAAGCAAGATCGAGAGAGAGAAGTAGATCAAGAGATGGGGAGCCATGCTCCCAGCTGTTCACCCCCGCCGCAACTACCTTATCTTTTGCTTGGCCAACTTGTTGCGACTCAATCGACTCAACTCTCCACTGTAAGAACCTGCTCCATTCAAACTTGCACAAACCACTTGCTTATCACTCTTGTGCCATGACATCTGTCCCAGCACCTCCATTAGCCATTAAACCCCTCCCATCTCCTGCCTTGCCACCTGCTATCTTACCTCCACATTACACAAGCTGTTGAACATCTACACAGAGAACCACCTAATCAATTCTAATCCAAACATTACCATGTCCTACAGCAGCACCATCAACCCTTGCACTACACAATCCAAACCCATCTGTCAAACCCACTTCATACACCTCATAGCAGCTTCGACTCATTGAAGTTCTATACCTAGCCTTGCGCCATGACACCTGGCCTTCCAACCACCAAGACTCTCCTTCTCCCAACGACAGTCTGATACACTTCCACAGCCCCACCGACATACCCACAGGTCGACACCTCCATACCATCAAACCTTTCATCTGCCAAACTAGTTCCTTGGTAACCTTATCAATCATATGTGTCCACTACCCTCCCTTTGCATGCGACCATACATACCCAAACCTGTCCATGCACCACCAAATTACCCAATAATTCCCATCAACTCCTGATCCAGCCATTGACACCTCCATCTTTATTGCTGACCCCAACCTACACACCTGCACATGCCCTCCTCTCCCTACAAAATCAGCCCTGAGCCACTATGGATGCACACCTGTAGCCATCCCACACCCTTGATCCAATGAGAGCCAGTGCATGAATTTTGATGAGATTAAATTGTGCCATGTGATTGATTCTATATAATTTGAATTGAATGTGATTAAAATTAGTTCACATGATTTTAATTTTTTTTTTTATGAAATTGATCCCACCATATGCTTGGAATTATCATGAAATTGATCCCGTCAGATGTTTGGAATTTTTATCAGATTGATCCAACTATAGCTGGAATTTTATTGGTCTCATCGGATGCTTGGAATTTCTATGTGAATTAAATGGATTGATGTGGAATTTTTAATGTGAATTTTAATATAGCCATTTGATGTTGAGTTATTTCACATGATTAAATTATGGATTTTGATCTTGAGCCATTGATTGATAAATCTGATCCGTTGGATGTTCAATTGATTTCTGATTATGTGATGATATTAAATCTGAACCATTGGATTTCATGTTGATATGTTTACCATCTTGATGCTTACACAATTCTTGTTGTTTTGGAATGCCACACATGCTTATTGTCATATTTGTCTGCTACACATGCTCACATGCTATATTGGATGATTATTGCCATGTTTGGATACATACTGCTATATTTGGAATACTATCATTGCTATAATTGAAATGTTTTCACCTACAATATTTGTCTTGAAAAGAGGTAAAATAGAAAGAAAATAACAATTAGGGTAGAAAACCCTAAAAATTGGAAAATAGCAATTAGGGTATGAAACCCTAAAAAATGAAAAATCACAATGAAAAGGGATAGGAAACCTTAAAAACCTAAGAATGGAAACAAATAAAAATGGTAGGAATTTAGGTCTCATCCCTAGATCCTATTAACAAAATTAGAAATAATTTGGTACATATCCCAAATAAAAATGGTAGGAATTTAGGTCTCATCCCTAGATCCTATTAATTAAATTATAAATAATTTGGTACACATCCCAATTAAAAATGGTAGAAATTTAGGTCTCATCCCTAGATCCTATTAACAAAATTAGAAATAATTTGTTACACATCCCAAATAAAAATGGTAGGAATTTAGGTCTCATCCCTAGATCCTATTGACAAAAAATGGAAGGAATTTGGTACACATTCCAAATCCGACTCACAAATTTCGAACTACGTCGTACCTGATTTCTAGGGTAAACCCTAGAATACGTAGGCAATTTGGGAATCCCAAATACGGTACAAAGCCACCCATCAACCATACATCCAGCATAAACTTCAACTTGAACAAAAAAAATCTAATTGAAGCACATGCATAAATCACTTCCATAATCTTTAATCACACAACCCATTTTCGAACTACGTTTTTGGACTTGATTTCCAGGATTGGAATACGTAGGCAGTTTGAGATGTCTTACACATCTCAGATTCAGTCCAAGACCGAACCATCTTTGGTCCGGTTCACTGTATAATATTGTACATTACATTTGCTTGTTTATTTACTTTAAAACATGATTGGCTAAACCCTAGGTTAGAACAACTTAGCAACGTTTTTTAGGACATCCCCTATTGAACCCTAGTCATCCAGTTGACCAAGCACAGTCAAAATTAGAATTTAAGGAAAGTTTAGGAGGCCGATATTGATCGGGCGGTTTGGGTGCCTAACACCTTCCCATAACCGTACCCTGAATACTTACTCGATCTCTGACAGACCAAAGAACTGATACATTGGGTCACGAGTCAATAGAAGTCTTACCTTAGGGTGAGGCTACATTTTTAGAGGTCCTGGACCTTAATCTAGGTGGCGACTCCAACAAAACAAATCGATCTTCATCGATACGGATACACCATTTCCATCCTGAGGAGGATCACGTCGATTTCCCATTGTCCTCACATCATGCATATTTATTTTATTGTTTATAACATGATGATGATGATGATGATAGGAATATGCATGTGAATGTTTGTGTTTGGCCAGTATATATCGTGCGGGTAGGGATGGTATCAACCGGTACTTCGATGCCGTTTTCATCGGGGAATATTGTGCCATGGCCTATTCAAGTCATGTTCACTGACGTCGTCGTATCGCCATTACCTTAGCAGAATTATTATGTCGTAGAGAATCAGGGGAGGTGGTCTCGGTCCTTGTAGTCTCTGACTCTACCGGGGGACCTTGGATACACTGTTTGGCATTAGGATTAGTTAGTTGCGAGCCCAGTTTGCAACCCTAGCCAGTATGGGTTTATTTGTTGGTACGGTATCAATCGGTACAGCCATGACCGTTTTTCATGGGGTGTATATTGTTCCATTCTGGGTGCATATGGGGTGACGGGGCCATTTTAATTGGGCGTTTCCATACACTCGTGTATAGAGGTACGGCGGCCACCTATCCTTTCTATAGCACATTGCAAACTTTAAACCAGACCAAAGATATGAATTGACTACATGCATATGTATTGTTGCATTGCTTTGTTTGCTCACTGATCCATGATGTGTGCTCACCCTTCGACGTCGAATATTTTTAGTTGATGATGCAGGTACTACTGTTGAAGATTATATAAATGCTCCAGTGTACGAGAACGTGGCGGCAATGGATGTTGATGATGATGTGGATACACATGACTCCTCTTGCGAGTGCATTCATGTGTATTCGATTAGATTTTTCTTGGTTCTTTTATTTGGATTTATTATGGACATGTATTTGATATTATTTATGTCTCAGTTAATACAGAATAACTTGTTATTTAAATATTAATATCACAGTATATTCTCAGTTCATTTTACTATAAGACTTCAGCTATTGTGTATTTACTCTGATTATGAATGTGGTTGTATGAGGTTTAGGTCGGTCGGATACCATCTGTATGAGATCCTGGTTGAACCATTGGTTTGCTAGTGGTTCATCACACCGTTTCGAAGTGTGTGGAATTGGGGTGTGACAACTTGGTATCAGAGCATCACAGACCGTGTCCGCTAAACTAACATACATTCACGACGAATTGTGAACTGAGATAGGATAAAAGTAAAAACTGTAATATTAACACACTATAAGCATAAGTGATGTTTGAGACAAAATTTAAACAGACAATAATGCATCTATTAAGGGAGGAACCATTCTAAATACAATGTGAAAGAAACAAACGTATATACATAGCTAAAGCAGAGTACAGTCCACAACCCAGACAGTTACTCTGTAGTATAAGAAAGAGAAAAAAAAAGGTACAATCATGAAGCTGGAGGTGAAGGAGAAGGCGGTGCCTCACGATCTCTGTCATAATCCTCACCGTAGACTCGTGTCAACCAGGCTATCTGAGTCTAGGTCGTCTGAAGACTAGCTGTAACATCCATTACCTACTGATCAGTTGCACGCTGAACCTCTATGAGCTCATCCACTCTCACATGCTGAGCGTTTATTAACTCCTCCATCCTCAGATCGGATCTGCGCTGAGCCGATCTGATCTCATGCAACATCTCCATCATATCAGAAGGTGGGGGTGAAGGACCAGCCGCATATGAAGTACCAGCTCCAGCCACATGCGTAGGTGAAGGCGGTGGTATCGAGTCTACATCCATGTACATGCAGTCATCATCATCAGCAGGCTCCGCACGAACTCCAGCAGCGACGGCAGCTACCTCAGTGTCAGCTATCTCTACTCGAGTGTAAGGGCGCACCATCACGTTTCTCTCCTCATCACTGACCTGGGCCTCTCGCATGGCCATCTTGCAAATAGCCTCCCAATCTAGAGGCGACGAGAAGGCCTTCTCTTGAATCTTCTCATCCACTTAATCAACCCCCAGGCGGATAAGCAGCATAATGAACATATCACCGTATGGAAGGTTGCCAGTGTGACTGGGCAACGTAGCAGTGATCATATTACGCATAATGATACACGGGAGGCAGAAGGGCTGTCTACTGCAAATACTGTACAGAATGTACAAGGTTAGCTGGGAAACCCTCTCGTAATGACCACATTGCGGGATCAGGTTATGCTGGATAATCTTGCAAAATACCCGTGTAGCTGGACGCATATAGCATGCCCTCATCTGCCAGCAACCAAGTCGTAGGAGCTGATTATCGATCTCACCCCTCATCTGTGTGGAGAATAACTGGGGCTCTCTAAGAGCACAAAAAACCATGGGGCCATCATAGGAAATGCCCAGTAGGTCGGCCAGCTGCCGATAATCGAATGAAATGTTAACCCCTTTGACATAGCTGGTGATGCGCAGCTCATGACCCCTTTCAACATCATTGTAATCCCCCACCACCTGGAGGTTACAATAAAACTGGCGCACCAAATCCGGATGGGTGCAAGCGTCGTAAGTGATGACAGGGAGCCATCCCATATCACCAAACGCCCTCTCTACATTGAACAGGGCCAACTCAGCCAAGTTCACCATACGACCACCCTCCCCTTCCTTGCGAGCGAAGCGGGCATACTGTGCCTCGGCTTCATTGGAACGGAAACGAAGAGGATCATGAACTCTAGGTACTTTGGTACGAGCCATTATATCTGCAAATAAGAAAGAAAAACATATAGTATGTTAGTAGGGTAGAAAAAGCCAAAATTTTGACATTATAACGACGTAAGTTGGCCCAAAGCCTCACTTGTCACCCATACACGTGGGCAGGAGGACTTACGTAAGTTCTAACATATCCTACAATGCTCATACAGTAGGAAATTCTAACTAATGGGTTCCAATTTGAAGAAATTGTGAGAAATAAAAAATTTCGACAAATTAGGGCAAAAAGAGCAAAATCCAAGTTTCTCGATAACCAATCGATGAAACTTAAAATTTTTTGAGGGCTTTCGTTCCTCGAGACACCAATAACAAAAGCCCCCAATAAAAATTGAATTTTTATGGTTGGAAGAAGTTTAATTTGGAATATACAAGTTAAACGGGCAAAAACCTAGAAATAGAAACCTAACAACAGGTAAAAAAACGAGAAGACATACCTGTAGGAATGATGTAGACGTCGAAACATGGACCCAAATTGACCAATATAGCGGAGTGGCAATGTAGCAACTCAGAGGTGGGAGACGAGTCGAAACGGGAAAGAAATAATGGGAAATGAGCCCAGAATCGGAACTTAAAAATCTGATTTTTGGTCTGGGGGTCGGACAATTCGACCAGGATCATCGACGCCCATATCGACCCCCGTATCGACCCCCAGTTCTTGGGAACTTGAAAGTAAACCAGGGGTCGCACCTGGGGGTCGGACACCCATCGACCCCCGCTCGACCCCCCGACTCTCGGGAAAAACAGATGATTCCCTAGGTCGGATACTGAGGGTCAAACATACCATGGACCCCCACCATCGACCCTACGTAGAAAGAACAGTGTTTTTCATAGAATGAGATGAAAATTTTGAAATTTACATCGGTTAGCATGCCTACATGAAGTATAAATGATTGTATCACGTATTTTGATGATTTTCAGGCACCACCATTTTCAGAAGAAAATATGTCTGGGCATAGAGTAACCAGGCAAAGCCGAAATGGAGTTCCACCACCACCACCTGTGGAGGAAACTAGTCAAGAGAATATATGCACAGGGAAATCCATAGGTTGCACCACCAATAAATCCAGGTCAGGAAAATCCTTCAAACTTGCCACCTCTACCATCGGAGCTAGCAACCATAGTTATGAACCTAGCTCAACAGCTACAACAAATGCAAGTGGCAATGGGGATTATGTTCCAGGCCGCACATGCTACACCCATGATGACTGGACAAGCCAGTGCGGCACCGGTGGGTAACCACCCAGCACCTCAGACACCTCAACCACCAGCTCCATAGATTCCAGTACCAGGTCCGGAAGCAGCTCAGGTTAATTATCAGTATCCACATCCTATGTTCGGGACATGCCCCCAAAATCAGATGGATCACTCTCGACTGGTTGAGTGATTCTTGAAGATGAAGCCCAAGGAGTTTAACGGTAAACTGTCTGATCCTTTATGGCCAGCACACTGGATCAACGAGATGGAGAGAAACTTTCTTATGATGACTATTACAGAAGAAGAAAAGGTATTATGTGCCACCTTCATGCTAAAAGGCGATGCACATCATTGTTGGAAATCTACTAGAGCCTATCTATTGACCAAGCACGCCCTATTTACATGGGCTATTTATAAAGAAGCGTTCTTTGAGAAGTATTTTCCCCGAAGCTTCAGAGATTCAATGGAGAAGGAGTTCCTGAGTTTATATCAGGGCCAGATGTCCGTGGATGCATACTAACAGCGTTATGAGGAGCTGTTTTTCTTTGCACCACTTAGTATGCAAGAAGAAGACACTAAGACCCGTAGGTTTGTCAAGGGACTTAGAGGAAGCATCAGAGAGCACGTTCTGGGTTTGGAAAGGAAGATATATAATGAAGCTGTCCAAATTGCTCGAGTTATAGAATCGAGCCAAAAGGAATGTTATTTTACATAGAACAGAGGCATAAAAAGGCCAGCCGGAAGTGCTTATAACGGAGGGAACAACAGGACATTTAAACCCTTCCGTGCTCAAGGATTTACCGCTGAATCTAGGACTACCTCGGTAACTCAACAGCAACCAAAGCCAAATTCTGAAGGTTCGAGATGTTATAACTGCAGCTAAATGGGACATATGGCAAGGGAGTGCCCTAACCCAAGAAGCAATTACATCAAGGATGAGTATATGCTGTTACATCCGAGGATGCTGCCGCATCACCCAATGTGGTCATAGGTATGACCGAAACCTTTTTAAGTTGTATTACATTGTATGAGCATGTAGACTAAGTAAAATATATCACAGGTATCGTACCTATAAATGGCATACCCGCTAGAGTACTCTTTGATTCAGGAGCTACTCATTACTTTATATCTGTGTCATTTGGAAGAAACTGAACTTACCCATCAAAACATTGGACTACAAACTACTTGTACGGTCACCTATGGGGTTAGAAGTGGAGTTAGAGAAAGGTTATGGGCTATGTCCAGTCCTCATTGGAGAGAAAACCTTAGATGCAACGTTGATCCAACTTGGGATGGCAGACTTTGACGTCATCTTGGGTATGGATTGGTTAGCTCGGCATTTTGCGAACCTATTTTGCGCCGAAAAGCAGCTAACATTTAAAGACAACGAAGGAGCAGAATTCAGTTTTGTGGGAACCAAACTTCCCCATAAACGCAAGCTCATACTCTCAGCACTAAAGGCTAAGAAGTGCCTTGAGAAGGGGGCAGTCAGGTATCTAGTATCAGTGGTCGACCTCACCAAGGAAGCACCATGGATGGAAGATATTGATATCGTGAGGGACTACCCCGACGTATTTCTTGAAGAACTACCAGGATTACCACCCGACCGAGCCACAGAGTTTGTGATAGATCTTATACCTGGAGCAGCAGCAGTATCAAAAGCACCTTATAGAATGGCTCCTACTGAACTGAAGGAATATTCGACCCAGTATATCACCATGGGGAGCAACAGTATTGTTCGTAAAGAAAAAGGACGATAGCCATCGATTATGTATCGACTATCGGGAGTTGAATAAACTGACAATCAAGAATCGATATCCACTACCTCGGATCGATGACTTGTTCGATCAGTTGCAAGGAGCAAAAGTATTTTTTAAGATCGATCTTCGGTCAGGCTATCATCAGTTGAAGATTAAAGAGGGTGATATTCCTAAGACAGCTTTCAGGACCAGATATGGACATTATGGCTGCGTTTGGTAACTCTCCCAAAGAACAGTTCTTTTGTTCTTCCATTCTGATAGAACAAAAAAACTATTCAGAACAGCCAAGAACAGCTAAAAACTGTTTGGCAAATCTGGTTTGTTCTTCTGTTCTCACAGAATGAACCGGATGAAAAGAACATCTAAGAACGAAAATTTCAGAACATGGTTTACCATGTTTTTACGTTCTAGAACAATTTTGAAAAGAACAAAAAACTAAATTGTGCCCGATTAAACCTGATACCCTTTCTACCTACTTCCATACACGAAGAAGCACATCCTCCTTGTTCGTTTCTGCAAGTACAACAGTTATTTTCCCCTCATCTCTCTCCATCTCTCTCTCTCTCTCTCTCATCTTTACTTCTCCTCCATCTCCATTTCTCTCTCTCTCTCTCTCTCTCTCTCTCTCTCTCTCTCTCGTCTTTACTTCTCCTCCATCTCCATTTTTCTTGTCTAAATTTTATTGTCTCAATTTTCTTGTTTAATTGATGAACTTATCTCCATCAACCCATAGGTACAATTTATAATTAAATGACATTAATATTAATTAATTTGGTAAGATATCAGTTTAATGGTAATTCTATAATATTTGAATCCTTTGAAAAAAAAAGTATTCTAGAACAAATTTTACCAAACAGCAAACAAGTTAGAACAATGTTTTTAAACTAGTTCTGGAACATATTTGCCAAACAGTTTTAAGGCCAAAAGAACAGCCAAAGAACATTATTTCAAAACAGAACAGAAAAAGACCATCTCTTCCGGTTCAGAACAAGAACAAGCGAGAACGTTACCAAACACAGCCTATGAGTTCTTGGTCATGTCTTTTGGATTAACAAACGCACCAGCAACTTTCATGGAACTTATGAACTGGGTTTTCCACGATATGTTGGATACGTCAGTTATTATATTTATTGATCATATATTGGTATATTCCAAGGATAAAGAAACCCATATTAAGAACCTAAACGCCGCCCTACAGCGTTTAAGGAAAGAGAAGCTATGCACCAAATTTACCAAGTGTGAGTTTTGGCTAAGTGAAGTCGCCTTCCTAGGCCATGTAGTATCCGCTGAAGGAATCAAAGTGGACCCCAGCAAGATCGAGGCTATTGTAAAGTGGGAAGCGCCAATGAGCGTTGTAGAAATTAGAAGTTTTCTGGGTCTCACTGGTTATTATCGGAGATTTGTGGAAGACTATTCCCGGATTGCCATACCTCTCACTAGTTTGACTAAGAAAGGTGAAAAGTTTGTGTGGACGGATAAATGTGAGAAGAGCTTCCAAACATTGAAGACCAGATTGATATCCACTCGGATTTTGACTATTCCTGTTCCAGGGGAGCCATTTACCCTATACACTGATGCGTCAGGACTGGGATTAGGATGTGTGCTTATGCAAGGGGAACAAGTAATTTCTTATGCCTCAAGATAGTTGAAGACACATGAGAAAAACTATCCCACTCATGATTTGGAGTTAGCAGCAGTCGTACATGCTGTCGAGACATGGAGACATTACCTATATGGAGAGAAGTTCTAGATTAAGTCCGACCATAAAAGTCTTACTTATTTATTTAATCAAAAGGAGTTGAATATGAGACAAAGAAGATGGCTGCAACTATTGAAAGACTATGATTGTGATATGCAGTATCATCCGGGAAAAGCTAAGGTAGTAGCGGATGCGTTGAGTAGAAAGGCAATGATAAAATCTCAAGGAGAGGTTAGCATGACTGCAGCAGTGTACACTACCGGAATGGTATTCAATCACGACAATAAACAGTATGTGATAGATGCAACGGATGGATCAGCCAACCAAGGATTTATTCATCGGTTTTCAAATATGTTTGCTGCATTGAAGATTATACCGGATATAATTGATGAAGTGAATACAGCTATCAAATCAGACCTTTATCTGAGAACGGTGCAAGAAGACATCGAAAAAGGTAGGACTAACCCTGAGTTCACCTTGGACGAAGAGAAGCTACTGAAGAACAAAGGAAGGATATGTGTACCCGAAACCGAAAGTGTGGACATTAGACACCGACTGATAAAAGAAGCTCATACCACCGTCTATTCGATACATCCTGGAAGTAGAAAAATGTATCATGATCTAAAGAAACTATATTGGTGGAGAGGGATGAAAGCATATGTAGCTAAGTTCGTATCTCAACTCCTAAATTGTCAGAAAGTAAAGGCTGAATGACAAAGACCCGCTGGACTGTTACACCCATTACTGAAACCAGCATGGAAATGGGACTGCATCACTATGGACTTCGTCACGGGATTAACCTCGAGTAGTTGACGCAGTTTGGGTAATTGTAGACCTTCTGACTAAGACAGCTCGCTTTATATCGATATGACCTCAGTATACACTGGAAACGTTAGCAAAGCTATATGTGGATAATATTGTTCGATTACGCGGTGTACCAAAGAGCATTGTGTCCGATAGAGATCCACGATTTACTTCCAAGTTTTGGGAAGGAATGCAAAAGGCTATGGGTACAACATTGATTTTTAGTACTGCATTCCATCCACAGACAGATGGACAGTCAGAGCGTACAATCCAGATTCTAGAAGATATGCTGCGAGCATGTGCCATTGATTTCAAAGGATCATGGGATGAAAACTTACCACTGATCGAGTTTTCTTATAACAATAGCTATCAGGCTACTATACAGATGTCACCCTATGAAGCACTGTATGGCAGAAACTGTCGAACTCCTTTATTTTGGAATGAAGTTGGAGAACGTAGAATTGTTGGTCCGGAATTTGTCGAAGAGACTTGTCGCGTGGTCGACATTATCAAGGAAAGAGTGAGAACAGCCCAGAACCGTCAGAAGCAATATGTAGATACTTGACGCAGAGATCTTGAGTTCTCCGTGGGTGATAAAGTATTCTTGAAGGTATCGCCTATGCGAGGTATGAAATGGTTTGGACAGAAAGGGAAATTAAGTCCAAGATATGTCGGGCCATATGAGATTCTAACTAAGCGTGGGAAAGTGGTTTACCAGTTAGCACTACCACCATCTATGTCAAGTGTGCATGACGTATTTCATATTTCCATATTGAAGAAGTATGTCAAGGATCCAACGCACGTCCTGACAGTAGATCTACCAAAATTGATTGATGATTTGACATTTAAAGTAACACCAACTGAAATCACCAGCCGAAAGGTTCAACGACTATGCAACCGAGATATCTATTATGTTAAGGTTACTTGGAGAAGTAAAGACATGGAAGAAATTACATGGGAAGAAGAGAATGCTATGCGAAAGCAATACCCTCGC
Organism: Protea cynaroides; assembly: GCA_028583415.1. Classification (NCBI taxonomy): domain Eukaryota; kingdom Viridiplantae; phylum Streptophyta; class Magnoliopsida; order Proteales; family Proteaceae; genus Protea; species Protea cynaroides. Next base: position 70,321,000 of record CM053275.1, read on the forward strand.
TTATTTGATTCAGAAGGTACGTACAATTTCGATGACAAAATTTTTAAAAGTAGGGGGGAGTTGTAAGACCCATATCAAACTAACCCGGTCTTACAACCTTGAACCAGGTTTACCCATCATGGTCGAGCCAAAGGGACCATGGGAGTGAAGGAGATCGTGATCCCAGGAATTAAATCGACCCAAAAACACTTAAATTAAGGGAGGGTCGCATACCCAGCAAGGGAGGGTCAGACCCCCCAAGATAGAAAGTCAGATCCCCCAGTTCTATAGGGGGGGTCGGACACTTTAGGAACCAGGGGTTGATGGGATCATCGACCCCCTCATCGACCCCCTCATCGACCCCCAGTTGCCGCTAGAAACTGAAATTAGGAAAGTTTCCAAATTTTGGTTGGACTCTTTCCAAAGCTCAATGGGACTTGTTTTAGGAGTTTCTACTCTATAAATAGGACGACACTAAGCCTCTTTCATTCCTTTTACAACCCTAATTGAATTGAGAGAAAGAGAAGAGAAGGAAGAGAAGAAGAAGAGAAGCAAGGAAGAGAAGAAGGCCAAAGGAGAAGAATTTTAGAGAAGGAGTATTCTTCTCAGGTATGGATACTAATTCCATGAGTTTCTACAGATCATAGGTTAGATAATGAAGAGAGTATGATCTCGGAGAATCCCAAACCATCAACCGATGGTTAGGTTTTCATGGAAAACCATGGGAAAATTCATGAAAGCTACGTAGGTGAATGATTTATGGTTTTAAACCATATAATGTATGTATAATGGACTGTAGGAGCAATCCATAGGACCCCAAACACGAAGAATGGACTGAAAGGAAGAAAATTGACCAAAACCCACAGGGGGTCGCATGGGGGTCGATGGCCAATCGACCTTACCAGACCTTGAGCATCGACCCCCAGTGTTTGGGAAGTCCAGAATAGTGGTGGTCGCACCCAGGGCGATCATTACTTCGAGCCTACCTCTGACCCCCAGTTAATGGTATGGTTTTTAAATTCATAATTAATTCTAATTAAATTCTATTGACTTTGTTAGGTTTTCTAGGAATATAATAACAATAAATAGGTGATTCTATAGCTTGGAAGAGGATCTATTAACAAGCTAAGGTGAGGGAACAAGACCTAAACTAATTGATTAATAACAAACTATTTTTGTTTCTTGAGTCAATACCATATTGATTTTACGCGTGTATGCTTGTATGTGCATTCAACATGTCAACCAATATTTCTATTATTTGTTCATGCATATTTACTTTATTGTTTATAACATGATGATGATGATGATGATAAGAATAGGCATGTGAATGTTTGTTTTTGGACAGTGTATATGGTGCGGGTAGGGATGGTATCAACCGGTACTTCGATGCCATTTTCATCGGGGTATATTGTGCCATGGTCTATTCAAGCCATGTTCACTGACGTCTTCGTATCGCCATTACCTTTGCAGAACTATTATGTCGTAGAGTATCAAGGGAGGTGGTCTCGATCCTTGTAGTCTCTGACTCTACCGGGGGGCCTTAGCTTTATCTCTATGGATGTTCTGAGGGATGCTGGGGTGAGGCCTTGGATACACTATTTGGCATTAGGATTGGTTACTTCTGAGCCCAGTTTGCAACCCTAGCCAGTAGGGATTTATTTGTTAGTATGGTATCAACCGGTATAGCCATGATCGTTTTTCATGGGGTGTATATTGTGCCATTCTGGGTGCATGTGGGGCAACGGTGCCATTTTCATTGGGCGTTTCTACATACTCGTGTATAGTGGTGCAGCGGCCACATATCCTTTCTATAGCACATTGCAAACTTTACACCAGACCAAAGATATGAATTGACTGCATGCATATGTATTGTTGCATTGTTTTGTTTGCTCACTGAGCGATGATGTGTGCTCACCCTTCAACGTCGAATATTTTCAGTTGATGATGTAGGTACTACTATTGAAGATTATACAAATGCTCCAGTGTACGTGAACGTGGCAGCCATGGAAGTTGAAGATGAAGTGGATACACATGACTCCTCTTGCGAGTGCAACTCATGTGTATTTGATTACATTTTTCTAGGTTCTTTTATTCGGATTTATTATGGACATGTATTTGATATTATTTATGTCTCAATTAATATAGAATAACTTGTTATTTAAATATTAATATCCTAGTAGATTCTCAGTTCATTTTACTATAAGACTTCTGCTATTGTGTATTTAATCTGATTATGAATGTGGTTGTATGAGATTTAGGTCAGCCGAATACCATCTGTATGAGATCCTGGTTGAACCATTGCTTTGCTAGCGGTACATCACACCGTTCCGAAGTGTGCGGAATTGGGGTGTGACAGAAGGAATTTATAGGCAAGCCATCAGATCCGTTTTGGCCAGCTCACTGGATCGATGAGATGGAACGAAACATTTTGATGATGACTATAAATAAAAAAGAGAAGGTATTATGTGCCACTTTTATGCTGAAAGGTGATGCGCAGCATTGGTGGAAATCTACTCGGAGTTATTTGTTGACCAAGCATGCCCAACTGACCTGGGTTATCTATAAAGAAGCTTTCTTCGAGAAGTATTTTCCCAGGAGTTTTAAAGATCAAATGGAAAAAGAGTTTTTGAGACTGTATCAGGGACAGATGACTGTAGACGTATATAAATAGCGTTATGAAGAACAATTTTTCTTTACTCCATCTAGCATGTAGGAGGAAAGTACCAAAACCTGAAGGTTCGTCATGGGACTTAGGGGAAGCATCCGTGAGCATGTATTGGGACTGCAAAAATAGATTTATAATGAAGCTGTACAGATTGCTCGAGTACTGAAATTGAGCCAGTGGAAAAGTTATTTTGCTCAAAATAGAGGTATTAAAAGGCCTAATGGAAATTCATACAATGGAGGGAACTCAAAGACATTCAAACCCTTCCGTACTCAGGGCTTCAATGCTGAAGCCAAGACTACTCCGACAGCCCAACCTCAACAGAAACAAAGTAGTGTTGGAGTTAAATACTTTAACTGTAATCAAGTAGGAAATTATTCCAGGGAGTGTCCTAAGCCAAGGAAGCAGCTACAGCAGGGAAAGGTTTATGCAGTTACATCTAAGGATGCTGCCGCATCTCCTGATGTGGTCACAGGTATGACCTGAACTATTCATTTTGTATTACCTTTTGTAAGCATGTAGACTAAATTAAATCAAATCATAGGTATCATACTTATTAATGGCTTGGCCACCAGAGTAATCTTTGATTATGGAGCTACTCATTCATTTATATCAGTGTCATTTGGAAAGAAGTTAAATCTATCCCACAGACTTTTAGACTACAAACTGCTTGTATGATCACCTATGGGATTAGAAGTGGAATTAGACAAAGGTTAGGGGCCATGTCCAGTTCTTATCGGCGAGAAGATTATGGACGCAACCTTAATTTAACTTGAGATGGCAGACTTTGACGTTATCTTGGGAATGGATTGGTTAGCTCGGCACTTTGCATACCTATTATGTGTTGAAAAGAAATTGACATTTAACGATAAGGAAGGAGCAGAGTTTAGTTTTGCGGGAACCAAACTTCCCCATAAACGAAAACTCATTCTCTCTGTATTGAAGGCTAAAAAATGCCTCAAGAAAGAAAGAATTGGGTATCTAGTATCCGTGGTTGACTTCACCAAAGAAGTACCACGAATCGAGGATATTGAAGTTGTGCGTGAATTTTTAGATGTATTTCCTGAGGAACTACCTGGACTACCACCCAACTGAGTGACAGTGTTCGTTATAGATCTTATACCCGGAGCCGCACTAGTATCAAAAGAACCCTATCGAATGGCTCCTACTGAACTGAAGGAATTGAATGTACAATTATAGGAATTACTAGACAAGGGTTATATCAGACCCAGCAAATCACCATGGGGAGCACCAGTATGTTTCGTTAAAAAGAAGGACGGTAGCATTCGACTGTGTATAGATTATCAGGAATTGAATAAGCTTACAATCAAGAATCAGTACCCGTTGCCTCATATCGATGACTTGTTCGATCAGTTGCAAGGTGCCAAAGTGTTCTCCAAAATTGAACTTCGGTCAGGATACCCTCAGTTGAAGACTAAGGAAGGTGATATTCTAAAGACAACATTCAGAACCAGATATGGACATTATAAATTTCTAGTCATGTTTGTTGGATTGACGAATGCACCTGCATCGTTTATGGATTTCATGAATCGGGTATTCCATGATATGTTGGAAATGTCAGTCCTTGTATTTATAGATGGCATACTAGTCTACTACAATGACAAAGAAACTCATGTCACAAATTTAGGAGCCGCTCTGCACCGACTAAGAAAAGAGAAGCTTTATGCAAAATTAACAAAGTGTGAGTTCTAGCTAAATGAAGTCACTTTATTGGGCCATGTTGTATCCGCTGAAAGAATTAAATTGGATCCCAACATGATTGAAGCCATTGTGAAATGGGATGCACCTACGATTGTTGCGGAAATAAAAAATTTCTTAGGTTTAGCTGGTTACTGCTGACAATTGATGGAAGATTACTTTAGAATCATCGTATCTCTCACCAGTCTGACAAAGAAAGAAGAAACGTTTGTTTGGACTGATAAATGTGAAGAGTGTTTTCAAACATTGAAGGCTAGATCGATATCAAATCCCATCTTAACTATTCCAATCCCAGGTCAACAATTTACTTTGTACACTGAAGCATCTTGGTTAGGTTTAGGATGTGTGCTTATGCAAGGAGAACAAGTAATTACGTATGCCTCAAGACAACTGAAGACACATAAGATGAACTATACCACACATGACTTGGAATTAGCAGCAGTAGTACATGCTGTTAAGATATGGAGACATTATTTGTAAGGAGAGAAATTTTAGATTAAATCAGATCATAAGAGTCACACTCATCTTTTTAATCAGAAGGAGTTGAACATTAGACATAGTAGATGGCTGGAATTATTGAAAGATTATGATTGCGATATCCAGTATCATCCAAGAAAAGCTACGGTAGTTATTTACGCACTAAGCAGGAAAGCAATGATAGAATCCCAAGAAGAAGTTAATACAAATGCTATGGTGTGTGTTACAAGGAGAGTATTTAATTACGCTAAAGAGCAGTTCGTGATTGATATTTTGAATAAATCAACTGACCAAGGGTTTATTCATCTATTCTTAAACATGTTTGCTACATTGAAGATTGTAATTGATCTATTAGATGAAGTAAAAGCCGCTATTAAATCAGACCCTTATCTGAGAACGGTGCAAGAAGACCTCGAAAAAGGTAGGACTACTCCTTAGTTCACCTTGGACATTGAAAGGGTACTAAGATACAAAGGAAGGATATGTGTTCCTAAAAATGATGACTTGGTTCACTATAGACAAACTAATGAAGGAAGCTCACACAACCACTTATTCGGTACATCCTATTAGTACGAGATGTATCATGATCTGATGAAACTACATTGGTGGAGAGGAATGAAAGAGGATGTAGCTAAATTTGTGTATCAATGCTTGACTTGTCAACAAGTAAAGGCTGAAAGGCAAAGACCTGTAGGATTATTGCAGTCACTGCTAGAACCAGCATGGAAATGGGATTGCAACACTATGGACTTCGTCACCGGGTTACCATTTCACTCCCCAAGTAGTTGACGCGGGTAATTGTTCCAGCCACTGCTAGAATGCAATGCTTTTAGGTACACCATGTAATTGAAAATGGTACTTCTAGGTGATTGTGGATCGTTTAACCAAGACAGCTCATTTCGTAGCTATACAACCTCTGTATACCCTAAAGAGGTTAGCTAAGCTTTATGTAGATAATATTGTCCGATTACATGGTGTACCTAAAAGCATGTGTCTGACAGAGACCCACGCTTTACCTCAAAGTATTGTAAAGGGTTACAGAGGGCTATAGGTACAACATTGAAGTTTAGTACTACATTTTATCCTCAGATAGACAGACAGTCGAAATGTACTATTCAGATTTTAGAAGACATGCTTCAAGCCTCTGTCATTGATTTCAAAGGATCCTAGGATGAGAAATTGCCATTGATTGAGTCGCTTATAACAACAGCTATCAAGCGATTTTACAGATGTCACCCTATGAAGCACAGTATGGTAGGAAATGTAGAACTCCTTTGTTTTGGAATGAAGTTAGATAATGGAGTATTGTTGGACTAGAGTTTGTTGAAGAGACATATCGAATAGTCGACATTATCAAGGAAAGAGTCTGAATAGCTCAGAACTGTCAGAAGCAATATGCAGATAATCAACGCAAAGATCTCGAATTCACCATAGGTGATAAGGTATTTTTGAAAATATCTCCTATGCTTGGTTTGAAAAGGTTTGGATAGAAGAGAAAGTTATGTCCTAGATATATTTGACCTTATGAAGTTCTAGATAGACGTGAAAAAGTAGTATATCAGTTAGCACTACCATCATGCATGTCAAGTGTGCATGATGTATTTCATATCTCATTACTGAAGAAGTATGTCAAAGATACAACACACGTGTTAACAACGGATCCACCGGATTTGACTGAAGGTTTAACGTTTGAAGTAGTACCTTTTGAGATCACTAGCCAGGAGGTGCAACGTCATCATAACCACGACATTTACTATGTTATGGTTAGTTGGAGAAGCCAAAATGTAGAAGAAGTTACATGGGAAGAAGATAACGTTATGTGGAAGCAATATGCTCAACTATTCGACTCGTGAACAAATTTTGAGGATGAAATTTATATAAGAGGGAGGGAGTAGTAAGACCCACACTTCACTAACATGGTTAAACCTTGTCGTGCTAGGACTTTCCATCATTCCTAGACCAAGTGGACTGAGCGTGTGAAGATAGATCACAAATCAGGTACGAGAATCGAGTTAAAAACATTAAAAACATACCTAAGGTCACATGCGTGGGTAGGTATGGTCGACCATAAGGAAGGGAACCAAAAATCTCAAATCCAGAACCGTATGGTCATTGATTTCGACCCTACGGTCGATGGTTTATGCCACCATCTGATCGATTGTGAGAACCTAGACCAGACTCTGAGTTTTGGTATCTATTATAAACTAAGGGATTGCTTTCCTAATTAAAATAGAACATTATATGGAGAGTTTTCCTCTATATAAAGGACGTCTCTCAACCCTTATTCACTCTTTCAGAACATTAGTAAACCCTAGACAAAGAGATGGAAGAGATGGAAGAGAAAGAGAAGAAGAAAAAGCTAAGGAGAAGAGTTTGCTGAGAAGGGATTGACTCTCTATCATAGGCAATGGTATGAAATGAATCTCTAGAGATGTAAACTCTAAGGAATAAGACTTCTATAGAGGAAAGGAAATATCAACCTACTATGATCTATGTGATTTCCTTAAGAAAATCCCAAGGAGAGCCATGAGGAGTGAATTTGATGATTAGGGTTGATAAGAAATTACTAATGAAGGCCAAAAGATGACCTTAGAATAAACCCCATTGAAAAACACAAGAATTGACCCATGAAGAACCCGAAATTCATGTAGACTGTAACTAAAAATCTCAAGGTCACAGCTACGGTCGACCATAGCATGACCAGTATGGCCAAAGGATGGACCATAGGCATTCGGGAAGATTTTAGAAATCATATGGTCGCAGGTATGGTTGTGCCAAATGCGACCGTTGCGTATCGTTCGTAAACAGTATGGTTGATACAACATGAGACCGTAGGACCAATCAAACACCTATCAGTGCTCTCTTTCAATTTTTGACTACTGTAACATGTCACATACGAACCCTAACTTAAATTCATATAACTTTTAGGTTATTAAATCAATTCAAAAAGAATTTCAAGGCTTGGAAGGACATCGAGAATTTATAACAGGTGAGGGAACAAAACCTAAACTAATTGAATAATAACAAACTATTTATTTTTATTGAGTCCAATGCCATGATTGATTCTATGTTTTATGCTTGTAATGTGCCTCTCACATGACATCCAATATTCCTGCTATTACTGTTCATGCATATTTAATTCTATTTATATATAACAATATGATGATGTTGATGATGCTAGGAATAGGCATGTAAATGTATGTGTATGGTTGGTGTGTTGGATGCGAGTGGAGCATCAGGGGGAGGACGTGGCATGGTGGTCTTCAACCTCGTCACCAGACTCTAGCTCTATCTCTACTCACGTCTTGCCCACTAACAATATCGTATCGCCATTGCTTTAGCAGAAATATTACGTCGTAAGGCAACAGGGGAGGTGGTCTCAGACCGTGTGGTCTCTGACTATGCTAGGGGGCCTTAGCTCTATCACTATAGACCTATTGAGGGATGCTGGGGTGAGGCCTTGGATACACTGTTTGGCATTAGGATTGGTTAGTTGCGAGTTCATTTTACAAACCCTCGCTAATAGGGGCTTACATGTTGGTATGGGTGGGGCGTCAGGGGAAGTGTTGGTGGTGTTTGATCCGAACACTTTAGCTCTATCTCTATTCCATTGTGGGTGCATGTGGGATGGCAATGGTGTTTAATCCATTGGGAAGATTCACACACTCGTGTATAGAGGTGCGGCGGCCACCAAACCTATCTATAGCACATTGAAAACTTATAAACCGGTCCAAAGATATGAATTGAATGCATGCATATGTTTGTTGCATTTTTTTTGTTTGCTCATTGAGCCGTGATGTGTGCTCACCCTTTCGACGTCGATTATTTTTAGTTGATGATGTAGGTCCTATCGTTGAAGAATATATGAATGTGCGGACGTATGGACACGTTTCTGTGATGGATGTAGAAGCTGAAGAAGATGTGCATGATTCATCTTGTGTGTGCAACTAATGTGTTTTTGCTTAAGTTTAGTTATAATTTAAACCTTGAATATGTAATTGATTATTTATTTTTATGTCTTGTGGTTTGGAAAGAACTGGATTAAATACTTATTTCTCACTATTAGACTCTCAGTTAATTATCTGTATGACTTTCACTTTTTTGTTTATTACCTCTAATTATTAATGTGGAATGTGTGTGTGGTTTGATATGATGGGTACGACCTATGCGAGATCCTAGGTGAACCATTGGTTTATTGGCGGTTCATCACATCATTCTGGTTAGACTAGAATTATAATATGACATCTTATTAGACGTTCACCATTACTAGTGTGCTTCTCAGTGTATAAACTACCATTCACATATTTGGATCGTAAACAGAAGGACATCCGATACAATGGATGGATGATTGGACATCAAAAGGATTCTTAGGAATGTTGGAGTAACTTTATGATGACCAGTAAAGACCTGAGACTATGATTTAATAGTGGATCCAAGATTTTGAAATCAGATCCAGAGTCTAAATACCAGATCTCGAATCTCAGCTACATGTCAGATCAAAATGGTATCCAAATCGTGGTAAAAACTTGGAACCAAGAGCTCAAACTCCTTATTCGTTATGAGAAAAATATGGAGAACACTTTAAAGAAACTTGGGAACCATCGGACTATGTTTTTATGTGTGGTCGATGGGAGGAGCTGCACAACTTGCTGGACTTGACGTCCGGATGATGCAATCCATCGCACGCCATTCAAACATCTTCGAAATAGCTTCAATTTGATATATTACAGGCTCGAATCCGAGATCGGACGGCTGAGATATGCCCCTTACAAGATCAGCCAACCAGAACATTTAAAAGGGAATCTTTCAAACTGATTCTATGGGCCGCAAAGCACCATAGTGCGGCCGCCTCTGACCCACCAAATGCCGTTGTTGAACTTTTACTGGCGCAGAGCAGAATCTTCAATCTGAGCCACTAGATCGGTCAGATAAATGCGGGATTTGATCTAGGCCATATGATCGGCCTCATCACGTCAGGCGCGATCGGGATACACCTCGGCCGTTAGATCGAGATCCATGGTGTCGACACACCATACACGTGCAACATTGAATCCTGGATTCAGTTTCGTGCGGCACAGATCATGATTTTAGGTTGCATCCAGCCAACCATAGGACTCGCGCAAGCATCTTGACACGATCGAAGAGTCACACAGAATTCTGCCTCTTTGTGGGACGCCAATTTGGAATCTAACATACGTGGCGTTTCCTTGGCCGCTGATTTAGAATCTTCTCTTTTTTAAAGGACCAAAATGCCCTTGAACAAACTGTGGTAATGCCCTATATATACAAATTTTTCCAGTAAGGTCCTGAGGTGATCTTTCTTTGCGGCAAAACGTCGAACACTTGAAATGCATGCGGGTGCTGTTGCTGACCAAGCGGCATAGCCGTGTGCACGGCATGCTGCTATGCGCATGGCCTTGCTGCTATGCGCATGGCCTTGCTGCTGTGCTGACTTACGGCATGGCACGTCGGTGTTGTGCACGGGGCTTCCTGCTGTGCTGTGCTGCTGGGCTTGCAGCTGCCTACTGGGCTATGCTGCTGGGCGTGGCATGGCCAGCTGGCCTGGTGTCGTGGGCATCGGCCATGCTGGCTAGCGCTGGCTGCCAAGCTGGCCTGGCCACCCCAGGTGGGACCCACATGGTCCCCACCCTCTCTCTCTCCTCTTTCTCTCTCTTCTTTCTCTCCCTTCTTTCTCTCTCTTCTTTCTCTCTCTTCATCTGGTCTTCATTCTCTTTCTTTGGTTGGACTTTCTCATCGGCTGTGGTCAGTGCATCAATGCAGTCACCTTGTCTGTTAGTGGGTCCTATATACACTCTCTCTCCTCCATATCACTCTCTACTAAGATTGCCAACAATGACAACTCTCACTGTACTGTCTGGACAAGGTTCCATCAAGCAACTACATTAGCCTTCCCTGGATGATACTGGATATCGCAATCATAATCATTCAGAAATTCCACCCATCTCCTCTGTCTCATGTTCAACTCCTTCTGATTGAAAAGATGAGTAAGACTCTTATGATCTGATTTACTCTAAAATTTCTCTTTATACAAAATGTCTCCATATCTTGACAGCATGTACTACTGCTGCTAGTTCCAAGTCATGAGTGGGGTAGTTCTTTTCATGAGTCATTAATTGTCTAGATGCATATGCGATCACATACCCTCCTTGCATGAGAACGCATCCCAAACCTAAACCTGACGCATCGGTGTACAAGGAAAATGATTGTCCTAAGATCGAAATTGTCAAGATGGGAGCTGATATTAATCTTCCCTTCAATGCTTGGAAACACTCTTTACACTTGTCTATCCAAACAAACATTTCTCTTTCTTAGTAGACTGGTGAGTGGTGTTGTGATTCTAGAGTAATCTTCCACGAATCGTCGATAATAACCAGCTAAACATCTGAAACTTCTGATTTCTGTAACATTCTCAGGTGCTTTTCATTTCACAATAGCTTCAATCTTGCTAGGATCGACTTTAATTCCTTCAGTTGATATAACACATGGCCTAAGAAAGCCACTTCATTTAGCCATAATTCACACTTTGTAAATTAAGCGTAAAGCTTCTCTTTTCTTAGTCACTGTAGAGCGGCTCTTAGATTTGTGATATGAGTTTCTTTGTCCTTGGAGTAGACTAGTATGTCATCAATGAATATGATGACTGACATATCAAACATATCGTGGAATACCCGATTCAAAAGTTCCATAAAAGTTACGGGTGGGTTAGTCAATCCAAAAGACATAACTAAAAATGGTATCCCAACCGAAGATCAATTTATGGTATCCCGACCGAAGATTAATTTTTGAGAACACTTTGTGTAAGACTCGCACTCCACTAACTTGGTCTAACCGTGTCGTGCCAGGTCTTCCTACCATTCCAGGACCAAGTGGACCGAGAATGTGAAGATAGTTCACAAACTAGGAATGAGAATCAAGTTAAAAATACAAAAAACATACCTAAGGTCGCATGCCTGGGCAGGTATGGTCGACCATAAGGAATGGAACAAAAAATCTCAAATCCAGAACCCCATGGTCGATGATTTTAACCCAACGGTTGACGGTTTATGCGACCGTATGATTGACCATGAGACCTCAGATCAGACTCTGAGTTTTGAAAACTTTCCTAAACTAAGGGATTGCTTTCCTAATTGAATGGGGACTCTATATGGAAATTTTTCCTCTATATAATGTACATCCCTTAGCCCTTTTTCACTCTTTTAGAACATTAGTAAAACCTAGAGAATGAAAAGGAAGAGAAGGAAGAGATGGAGAAGAAGAAAAAGCTAGGGAGAAGAATTTGCTAAGAAGAGATTGGGTCTCTATCACAGGAAAAGATATGAAATGAATCTCTGAAGATGTAAACTCTAAGTATAAGACTTCTATGGAAGATATGCAATATCAACATATTATGATCTACGTGATTCCCTAGAGAAAATCCCAAGGAAAACCATGAGGAATGAATTTGATGATTAGTGTTGAAAAGAAACTACTAATGATGGACATAGGATGACCTTAGAATAGACCCCATTGAAGAACATAAGAATTGACCCAGGGAAAACTCGAATGACGGTATTTTAAAGTTAAGGAAAGAAGCATCAACTTGCATGACAAATAACAATGGTTACATAATTGTATGTGTAGATAATATTTCTATTTCTGGAACACCTACATGTGTGTTATTTGATCCTGGAGCAAAGCGTTCATTCGTATAGCCTGCATTTGTCAGTAAGTTGGGAATACCATCATGAAAGATGACTTATGTTTTGATATTGCATACACTTATGGGATCCAAGTCCGGCCTAATAGACTTATATGGACCGTGTGACGTGGTCATAGAAGATAAAGTAATGGGAGCTAACTTCGTTTGACTTGGGATGAAGGATTTGACATGATATTGGGGATGGATGGGTTGGTTAAACATCAAGATAGTGTCCAATGTTCCAGGCGTCAGATCCTGTTTCAACCTATTAGTGGGACAGCTTTTGTGTTTACTAGCGACAAGACTAAGAAATTTTACAAGTTATTCCTATCGGCACTGCAAGCTTTTAAGTTACTACATCAATGATGTGAGAGCTATCTGGTGTCAGTGTTGGACACAGAAGCCTAGATACTGAGGCTGCAAGACATATTGATAGTAAATGACTTCCCCAAAGTATTTCCTGAGGAAGTACACCACCAGATTGAGAAACGAAGTTCCTTATCAACTTAGTCCTAAGAGTAGCTTCTGCTTCTAAAGCTCCTTACCTGATGGCTCCCACTGAGTTGAAAGAACTCAATACACAACTTTGGGAGTTATTAAATAAGGGTTTCATTAGGCCCAAAATCTCACCTTGGGGAGAACCGGTATTATTTATGAATAAGGATGGGAGTGTTTGTCTATGCGAAGATATTGGGATCAGAACAAGCTCACTATGAAGAACCAGCATCCCTTGCCCCAAATCGATGACTTGTTCGATGAAATTTAGGGGACAAGTGTATTTTTGAAGTAGACCTAGGATCGAGTTATCACCAATTGAAGATCAGAGGAAGTGATATACTCAAGACAGCATTTGCCCTAGAGGAAGTGATTACTCTAGAATCACCGTACCTCTCACTAGTCTGACAAAGAAAGAAGAAAAGTTTGTTTGGACTAATAAATGTGAAGAGTGTTTTCAATCATTGAAGGCAAGGTCGATATCACCTCCCATCATGACTATTCCGATCCCAGGTCAACCACTTACCTTGTACACTGATGCATCTGGGTTAGGTTTAGGATGTGTGCTTATGCAAGGAGAACAAATAATTGCGTATGCCTCAAGACAACTGAAGACACATAAGAAGAATTATCCCACTCATGACTTGGAATTAGCAGCAGTAGTACATGCTGTTAAGATATGGAGATATTATTTATATGGAGAGAAATTTTAGATTAAATTAGATCATAAGAGTCTCACTCATCTTTTTAATGAGAAGGAGTTGAACATGAGACAAAGTAGATGGCTAGAATTATTGAAGGATTATGATTCCGATATCCAGTATCATCCAGGAAAAGCTATGGTAGTTGTTGACGCACTAAGCAGGAAAGCAATGATAGAATCCCAAGAAGAAGTTAGCGCAAATGTTGTGGTGTGTGTCACAGGGAGAGTATTTAATTACGCTAAAGAGAAGTTCGTGATTGATATTTTGAATGAATCAACTAACCAAGGATTTATTCATCTATTCTTAAACATGTTTGCTACATTGAAGATTGTAATTGATCTATTAGACGAAGTAAAATCTGCTATTAAATCAGACCCTTATCTGAAAATGGTGCAAGAAGACCTCGAAAAAGGTAGGACTACTCCTTAGTTCACCTTGGACCTTGAAAAGGTATTAAGATACAAAGGAAGGGTATGTGTTCCTGAAAATGAGGACATGGATACTAGACACAGACTAATGAAGGAACCTCACAGAACCACTTATTCGGTACATCCTATTAGTACGAGATGTATCCTGATCTGAAGAAACTATATTGGTGGAGAGGAATGAAAGCAGATGTAGCTAAATTTGTGTCTCAATGCTTGAATTGTCAGCAAGTAAAGGCTGAAAGGAAAAAATCTGCAGGATTGTTTCAGTCACTGCTAGAACCAGCATGGAAATTGGATTGCATCACTATGGACTTCATCACCAGGTTACCATTGACTCCTTGACTAGTTGATGTGGGTGATTGTTGCAGCCACTGCTAGAATACAATGCATTTAGGTACACCATGTAATTGAAAATGGTACTTCTGGGTGATTATGGATCGTTTGACCAAGACAGCTCGTTTCGTAGCTATACGACCTCAATATATCATAGAGAGGTTAGCTAAGCCTTATGTAGATAATATTGTCCAATTACATGGTGTACCTAAAAGCATTGTGTTCGACAGAGACCCACGCTTTACCTCAAAGTATTGTAAAGGATTACAGAGGGCTATAGGTACAACATTGAAGTTTAGTACTACATTTTATCCTCAGATAGACAAACAGTCAAAATGTACTATTCAAATTTTAGAAGACATGCTTCGAGCTTGTGTCATTGATTTCAAAGGATCCTGCCATGAGAAATTACCATTGATTGAGTCGCTTATAGCAACAACTATCAAACGACTATACTGATGTCACCCTACGAAGCACTGTATGGTAGGAAATGTTGAACTCCTTTGTTTAGGAATGAAGTTGGAGAATGGAGTATTGTTGGAGTAGAATTTGTTGAAGAGACTTATCGAGTAGTCGATATTATCAAGGAAAGAGTCTGAATAGCTCAGAACCGTCAGAAGCAATATGCAGATAATCAACGCAATGATCTCGAATTCACCATAGGTGATAAGGTATTTCTGAAAATATCACCTATGCGTGGTTTGAAAAGGTTTGGATAGAAGAAAAAGCTATGTCCTAGATATATTTGACCTTATGAAGTTATAGGTAGACGTGGAAAAATAGTATATCAGTTAGCAGTACCACCATCCATGTCAGGTGTGCATGATATATTTCATATTTCATTACTGAAAAAGTACGTCAGAGATACAACACATGTGTTAACAAGGGATCCACCGGATTTGACTAAAGATTTAATGTTTGAAGTATTACCTTTTGAGATCACTAGCCAGAAGGTGCAACGTCTTCGCAACCATGACATTTACTACGTTAAGGTTAGTTGGAGAAGCCAAAATGTAGAAGAAGTTACATGGGAAGAAGAGAACGCTATGCGGAAGCAATATCCTTAGTTATACGACTTGGAAGGTATGTGCAAATTTTGAGGACGAAATTTATACAAGAGGGAGGGAGTTGTAAGACCCGCACTTCACTAACATGGTTTACCCTTGTCGTGCCATGTCTTCCCATCATTCCTAGACCATGTGGATCGAGCGTGTGAAGATAGATCACAAATCAGGTATGAGAATCGAGTTAAAAACACTAAAAACATACCTAAGGTCGCATGTTTGGGTAGGTATGGTCGACCATAAGGAAGGGAATCAAAAATCTTGAATCCAGAACCCCACGGTCAATGATTTCGACCCTACGATCGACGGTTTATGCGATCGTATGATCGACCGTGAGATCCCAGATTAAACTCTGAGTTTTGGAATCTTTTATAAACTAAGGGATTGCTTTCCTAATTGAAAGAGAACTTTATATGGAGAGTTTTCCTCTATATAAAGGATGTCCCTCAGCCCTTTTTCACTCTTTTAGAACATTAGTAAACCCTAGACAAAGAGAAGGAAGAGAAGGCAGAGAAGGAGAAGAAGAAAAAGCTAAGGAGAAGAGTTTGTTGAGAAGGGATTGACTCTCTATCATAGGCAATGGTATGAAACAAATCTCTGGAGATGTAAACTCTAAGGAATAAGAATTCCATGGAGGATAGGCAATATCAACCTACTATGATCTATGTGATTTCCTTGAGAAAATCCCAAGGAGAACCATGAGGAGTGAATTTGATGATTAGGGTTGATAAGAAATTACTAATGAAGACCAAAAGATGACCTTAGAATGAACCCCATTGAAGAACACAAGAATTGACCTAGGAAGAACCCAACTTTCATGTAGACTATGACTAGAAAGCTCAAGGTCACAGCTACGGTCAACCATAGCATGACTAGTATGACCAGAGGATCGACCATAGGCATTCAGGAAGATTACAAAAATCATATGGTCGCAGCTACGGCCACACCAAATGCAACCATTGGGTATCGTTCGTTGACAGTAAGGTTGATACAGCATGAGACCGTAGGACCAATCACACACCTATCAGTGCTTTGTTTTAATTTTTGATTACTGTAACATGCCACATATGAACATTAACTTAAATTCATATAACTTTTAGGTTGTTAAATCAATTCAAAGAGAATTTCAAGGCTTGGAAGGACATCGAAAATTTCTAATAAGTGAGGGAACAAAACTTAAACTAATTGGATAATAACAAACTATTTATTTTTATTGAGTCCACTGCAATGATTGATTCTATGTTTTATGCTTGTAATGTGCCTCTCACATGTCGTCCAATATACTTGCTATTACTGTTCATGCATATTTAATTCCGTTTATATATAACATGATGATGATGATGATGATGATGATAGGAATAGGCATGTGAATGTATGTGTGTAGTTGGTGTATTGGATGCTAGTGGAGCATTCGAAGGAGGACGTGCATGGTGGTCTTCGACTTCGTCACCAAAATCTAGCTCTATCTCTACTCACATCTTGCCCACTAACATCGTCGTATCACCATTACTTTAGCATAACTATTACGTCGTTGGGCATCAGGGGAGGTGGTCTCAGACCATATGGTCTCTAACTCTGCTGGGGGGGCTTAGCTCTATCTCTATGGATGTATTAAGGGATGCTGGGGTGAGTCCTTGGATACACTGTTTTGCATTTGGATTAGTTAGTTTTGAGTTTAGTTTGCAAACCCTCGCCAATAGGGGCTTATGTGTTGGTATGGGGCATCAGGGGAAGTGTTGGCGGTGTTTGATCCAGAAACTTTAGCTCTATCTCTATCCCATTGTGGGTGCATGTGTGATGGCAATGGTGTTTAATCCATTGGGCAGATTCACACACTCGTGTATAGAGGTGCGGCGGCGACCAAACCTTTCTATAGCACATTGCAAACTTATAAAGCAGTCCAAAGTGTTGAATTGAATGCATGCATATGTTTGTTGCATTTTTTTGTTTACTCACTGAGCCGTGATGTGTGCTCACCCTTTTGACGTCGAATATTTTTAGTTGATGATGCAGGTCCTATCGTTGAAGAATATATGAATGTATCGACGTATGGACATGTTGATGCATTGGATGTAGAAGCTGAATAAGATGTGCATGAATCATCATGCGAGTGCAACCAATGTGTTTATGCTTAAATTTAGTTATAATTTGAACATCGGATATGTAATTGATTATTTAATTTTGTCTTGTGGTTTGGAGATAACTGGATTAAATACTTATTTATCATTGTTAGACTCTCAGTTCATTATCTGTATGACTTCCGCTTATTTGTTTATTACCACTGATTATTAATGTGGAATGTATGTGTGGTTTGATATGGTGGGTAGAACCTATGCGAGATCCTAGGTGAACCGTTGGTTTATGGCGGTTCATCAAACCATTCTAGTTACACTAGAATTATGGTGTGACAGCTTATTAGACATTCATCATTACTGGTGTGCTTCTTAGTGTATAAACTACCATTCACATATTTGGATCGTGAACAGTAGGACATCTGATACAATGGATGGATGATAGGACATGAAAAGGATTGTTAGGGACGTTGGAGTAACTTTAGGATGACCAGTAAAGACCTGAGACTATGATTCCAAAGTGGATCCAAGGTTTTGAAATCAGATCCAGAGTCTAAATACCAGATCTCGAATCTCAGCTATATGTCAGATCAAAATGGTATCCAAACTGTGGTGAAAACTTGGAACCAAGAGCTCAAACTCCTTATTCGTTATGAGAAAAATATGGAGAACACTTTGAAGAATGTTGGGAACCATCGGACCAAGTTTGAATGTGTGGTCGATGGGAGGAGCTGCACGACTTGCTAGACGTGACGTTCGGATGATGCAATCCATCGCACGCCATTCCAACATCTTATCTCGGCCAAACATGATCGGTCACTTCCTATAATTTATTCAGAATTATTTAAGGACTCAAAACCATGTAATGAATTTTCAATGAAGTAAAACCCCTTATTCTTCCTGTTGGCCATAGGTAGGAATTGGTTTATACTTTAAATTGACCAACCACAGACCACTTGTGTCACACCCCAATTCCGTACCATTTGGAACGGTGTGATGAACCGTCAATAAACTAACGGTTCAACCAGGATCTCAAAATAGGCAATCCCACATATGATAAACCAGAACACATCCCACATTAATCAGAGGTAATAAAATAAATAGCGGAAGTCTTACAGATAATGAACTGAGGTCTAATCATTATAAATAATTAATATTTCATTTATTTCCATGTAACCAAAACATAACTTAATACATATTACAATATCCAAATACAAAAACTAAATACTAAACGTATCCACCATTGAAACGCTCGCTTAACGAAGCATGTTCGTCCTCCACAGCTTGGTCATCAAAGTCACCACATGTTCATATGTTGGCGTGTCAACATAATCTTCAATCGTAATACCTGCAACATCAGAAACTAAAAGATTTGTGCGCACGAGGGTCAGCTCTCCAACTTGAGCTCAGTGAGTAAACAAAACAATGCAAAAAACATATGCATGCAATCAATTCATATCTTTGGTCTGGTTTAAAGTTTGTAGTGTGCTATAGAAAGGATAGGTGGCCGCCGCACCTCTATACACGAGTGTGTGGAAACACCCAATGAAAACGGCACTGTCGCCCCACATGCACCCACCATGGACAATATACACCCCATGAAAACGGCATGGCTGTACCGGTTGCCCATACCAACACGTAAGCCCCTATTGGCGAGGGCTTGCAAACTGGGCTCGCAACTAACCAACCCTAATGTCAAACAATGTATCCAAGGCCTCACCCCAGCATCCCTCAATACATCCATAGAGAAAGAGCTAGGGTCTGGTGACCAGGCTGAACCACAATGCCACGTCCCCCCCCCTGATACCCTACGACATATTAGTTTCGCTAAGGTAATGGCGATACGACGATGTTAGTGGACAAGACTTGAATAGAGATAGAGCTAGAGTCTGGTGACCAGGCTGAACCACAATGCCACGTCCTCCCCCTGATGCTCCCCTCGCATCAAGCACACTAACACTTGCTTAGTGGACATGACTTGAATAGACCATGACACAATATACACCCCATGAAGAACGATCATGGTTGTACCGGTTGATACCATCCCTACCCGCACCATATACACTAGCCAAACCCAAACATTCACATGCCTATTCCTATCATCATCATCATCATCATGTTATAAACAATAAATTTAAATATGCATGAACAGTAATAATAGAAATATTAGATGACATGTTGAATGCACATTACAAGCATACACGCATAAAATCATTCATGGCATCGGACTCAAGAAATAAAAACAATTTATTATTAACCAATTAGTTTAGGTCTTGTTCCCTCACCTTAGCTTGCTAATAGATACTTTTCCAAGCTTTAGAATCACCTTTATAATGTCATTATATTGCTAGAAGACCTAACAAAGTCGATAAAATTTAATTAGAATTTATTCAGAATTTAAAAACCATTCTATTAACCGAGGGTCGGAGGTAGGGTCGGTGCTAGGGTCGATGGCTCTATCGACCCTCCCTCCATTCTGAACTTCCCGAACACTGAGGGTCGATGCTAGGGTCGGATCTGCCATCGACCCTAGGTGCGACCCTCCATGTTTTGAGTCGAAAAGATCAAATTTTGTCCATTCTTCCATGTTTGGGTCCTATGGCTTACTTCCACAATCCATTCTATACATGTTCTATGGTTTAGAACTATACTTTATTCACCTACATGGTTTTAATGATCTCCTCCATGGTTTCCATTGAAACGAAACCATGGATGGATGATTTGGGTTTCTTCTAAGTCATATCCTCTTCATAAACCATTCTAAAGTCTTAAATAAATCATGGGGAATGTATCCATACCTTAGTTTTGCTGAGATTCAGAGTTTCCTTTGAATTTCCTCTCCTTCCTTAGCCTTTTCTTCAAGTTTTCCTTCTCTTCTTCTCTTTCTTCTCTTCTCTTTTTCTCAATCCAATTAGGGTTGTAAAAGGAGTGAAAGAGGCTTAGGGACGTCCTATTTATAGGGCAAAACCTCCCAAAATAAGTCCCATTGAGTTTAGGAAAGGTTCCAATTGAAATTAGGAAGGTTTCTCAATTTTCAGTTCATGCTGTTTTTCCCGAATGCTGAGGGTCGATGGTGAGGGTCGATGGGAGGGTCGGACCTGCCTGTTAAAACATGCGACCCTACCCTCATTTTGACTGTTTTTGGGTAAATTTTCTTATTGGGTCTTGGGTTTCTTCCCACAGTTGGTCCACTTGGTTCGACCATGATATGTTGACGGGTCCCAACATGAAATATAAGGTTAGGCCGGGTTCGTGGCGTGCGGGTCTTACAACTCCACCACCCTTAAAAGAAATTTCGTCCTCGAAATTTGAAAGTACGGATCTTACAACTTGTCACACCCCAATTTTGGTCTAACCAGAATAGTGTGATGAACCGCCAATAAACCAACGGTTCAACCAGAATCTCGTATAAGTCATACCCATTATATCAAGCCACACACACATTTCACAGTAATAATCAGTGATAATAAACAATTAAGCGGATGTCTTATTGATAATGAACTCAGTGTCTAACAATGATATAATAATTATTTAATCCAATTATTTTCCAAGAACTCAAGACATATAGGTGAATAATTCGTTAGATGTTCTAATAACCAAATATCGCTCAACTAATAAATAATGCACTGGTTGCACTCACATGAAAGATCATGCGCATCTTCAACAACTTCTACGTCCATTGGCACATTTATATAATCTTCTACAGTAGGACCTGCATCATCAACTAAAATATTCGACGTCAAAAGGGTGAGCACACATAACTGCTCAATGAGTAAAAACAAAACAATGGAACAAACATATACATGCATTCAATTTAATATCTTTGGTCTGATTTTTAAGTTTATAATATACTATAAAAAGGTTTGGGGCTCCCGCACCTCTATACACAAGTGTGTGAATTCTCTCAATGGATCCAACACCATTGCCATCCCACATGCACCAACCATGGAATAGAGATAGAGCTAAAGTGTCCGGATCACACACTGCCAACACTTTCCCTGATGCCGTACCCATACCAACACATAAGCCCCTATTGGCGAGGGCTTGCAAACTGGTCTCGCAACTAACCAATCCTAAATGTCATCCAGTGTATCCAAGGCCCCACCCCACCATCCCTCAATACATCGATAGAGATAGAGCAAAGGCCCCCCGACAGTATCAGAGACTACATTGTCCGAGACCACCTCCCCTGATGCCCTACGACGCATTAGTTCTGCTAAGGTAACGATGATACAATGATGTCAGTGGGCAAGACATGAGTAGAGATAGAGCAAGAGTCTGGTACCCAGGTCAGAGACAACGATGCCACGTCCTCCCCCTAATGCCCCACTTACATCCAATACACTAACCACACACACACAATTTCATGCCTATTCCTATCATCATCAATCAACATGGTAATAAATAGACATAAGTAAATATGCATGACCAGTAATACAATAATACTGGATGACATGTGAGAAGCACATTATAAACATACAAACATAGCATCATTCATGGCATTGGACATAATAAAGTAAAATAGTTTTTTTATATAATTAGTTTAGGTCTTGTTCCCTCACCTGTTAGCAAAACTTGATCTCCTTCCAAACCTTATAATTCTCACTGAATTGATTTACTAACCTAAAAGTTATATGAATTTAAGTTAGGGTTCATATGTAACATGTTACAGTAGTCAAAAATCGAAACAGAGCACTGATAGGTGTTTGATTGGTCCTGTGGTCCCATACTATATCGACCATAGTGCCAACGGTAGAAACCCTACAGTCGCACCATATGCAACCGTACCTACGACCATATAGTTTTTGAATTCTTTTCGAATGCCTATGGTCGATACTTTGATCATGCTGCTTGAGATTTCTAGCCACAAACTACATTCAATCCAAATCCTTCTTAGGTTAACTCTTCCGCACTTCAATTGGGTTTATCCTAATGATTATTCTAAGGCTATGTTTCTTAGTTTTACCAACTAATTACTCTAACCTATTCTCCATGGTTTCCCATTGGAGGCTTGCTTAGCAATTCCCATGGTTGCATTCTTACGTTGGGTTTGGTATCTCAATTTACATTTAAAATCTTTACTCGTAGTGTTCTAAGGCTACAGAGACAAGGTTCATACCTTACTTGTTGCAGAGAGTCTGTGGAACTCTTTTCTTAGTCTCCTCCTTAGTCTTATCTTCTTCTCCTTCTTTTCCTTATCTTTATTTTTCTTTCTCTAGGGTTTACTAATGATCTAAATGAGGGAAAAAGGCTAAGGAACATTCTTTATATAGAGAAAAATTCTCCATATAGAGTTCTTTAACATTAGGAAAGAAATTCTCCTCAAATTAGGAAAGTTTTCATCTTAGAGTCTGATCTAGAGTCTCATGATCGATGGCCTACGATCATAGAATTTGTCGACCTTAGGGTCGAAAATATCAATTGTAGGGTCCTGGATCAGTGACCTTTGTTTCTTACCTTATGGTCGACCATAACTACCCAGGTATTCGACCATACGCATACTTTTGAGCATTTTTAACTCGACTCATACCTGGTTTGTGATCTATCTTCACATGATCGATCCACTTGATCTATAAATGATGGGAAGACCTGGCACGACATGGTTAAACTGGGTTAGTGGAGTCCGGGTTTTACAACTCCCCCCATTATATAAATTTCATCCTTAAAATATGCACATACCTTTCAAGTCGAATAGGTGATGATATTGCTTCCGCATAGGGTTTTCTTCTTCCCACGTGATTTTTTCTATATCTTGGCTTCTCCAAGTAACCTTCACATAATATATATCCCTGTTGCAAAGACGTTGAACCTTCCAACTACTGATTTTAAAAGGTACCACTTCAAACGTCAAATATTTAGTCAAATCCGGTGGATCCGTTGTTAACTTGTGTGTTGGATCTCTGAAGTACGTCTTCAGTTATGAGACATGGATTACATCATGTACACTAGACATTGATGGTGGTAGTGCGACCTTCACTTTCTGTCCAAATCATTTTAAACCGCGCATAGGAGTTATTTGTTGAAATACCTTATTACCTATCGTAAAATTCAAGGTCTCTGTGCCAATTGTCCTCATATTGCTTCTCTCGGTTTTGAGCTATATAGACTCTTCCTTGATGATGTCCAGTACTTGACATGTCTCTTCAACAACCTCTGGTCCAACAACACTACGATCTCCAACTTTGATCCAAAACAAAAAAGTTCAACAGTTTCTACCATACAGTGCTTCATAGGGCGACATCTGTATTGTAGCTTGATTGTTGTTGTTATAAGCAAACTTAACCAATGGTAACTTCTCGTCCCATGATCCCTTAAAATTAATTACACATGTCTTCTAAAATTTAAATGGTGCGCTCCGACTGTCCGTCTGTCAAAGGATGGAATGTGGTACTAAACTTTAATGTTGTACCCATAGCCTTCTATAATCCATTCCAAAACATTGAGGTAAAGTGTAGGTCTCTATCGGACACAATGCTTTTAGGTACACCATGTAATATGATAATATTATCCACATACAGCTTTGCTAACCTCTCTAGTGTATACTGAGATCGTATAGCTATGAAACAAGCTATCTTAGTCAAATGATCTATGATCACCTAGATTGCATCAACTACTCTAGAAGTCAAAGGTAATCTGGTGACGAAGTCCATAGGGATATAGTCCCATTTCCATGCCGGTTCTGGTAGTGGTTGCAACAAGCCTGTAGGTCTCTGCCTTTCACCCTTTACCCACTGAAAATTCAGGCACTGCAACATAAACTTAGCTACATCTACTTTCATTTCCATCGACCACCATAGTTTCTTTAGATCATGATACATCTTTGTACTTACAAGATGTACCAAATAAGTGTTGTTGTGGGCTTCCTTCAGTAGTCTATGTTTAATATCCAATTCTTCATTCTTAGGAACACATACTCTCCCTTTGTATCTTAATACTTCCTCAGAATCCAAAGTGAAGCCAAGGTTTGTCCTACCTTTTTCCTGGTCTTCTTTCACTATTTTTAAATAGGGGTCTAACTAAATAGCTATTTTTACTTCATCTATCAGATCAGGTACAATCTTCAATGTAGCAAACATGTTTGAGAATCGATGAATAAATCCTCGGTTGGTTGGTCTTTTCGAAGTATCAATCATGAACTTCTCATTACCATAATTAAATACTTTTCTGACGTCACACATTGAACCTTTGGTATTAGCTTCTTCCTGAGGTCCTGTCATTGCTTTTATACTTAGTGCATCAGCAACTACAATAGCCTTCCCTGGATGATACTGGATATCGCAATCATAATCCTTCAGCAATTCCACCCATCTCCCTTGTCTCATGTTCAACTCCTTCTGATTGAAAAGATGAGTAAGACTCTTATGATCTGATTTAATCTAAAATTTTTGTTCATACAAGTAATATCTCCATATCTTGACAGCATGTACTACTGCTGCTAGTTCCAAGTCATGAGTGGGGTAGTTCTTTTCATGAGTGTTTAATTTTCTAGATGCATATGCGTCACATACTCCCCTTGCATGAGAATGCATCCCAACCTTAACCCAGATGCATCGGAGTACAAGGTAAATGGTTTTCCTTGGATCGAAATAGTCAAGATGGGAGCTGATATTAATCTTCCCTTCAATGTTTGGAAACACTCTTTACACTTGTCTATCCAAGAAAACTTTTCTCCTTTCTTAGTAGACTAGTAAGTGGTGTTGTGATTCTAGAGTAATCTTCCACGAATCGTTGATAATAACCAGCTAAACCTATGAAACTTCAAATTTCTGCAACATTCTTAGGTGCTTTCCATTTCACAATAGCTTCAATCTTGCTATGATCCACTATAATTCCTTCAGCTAATATAATATGACCTCAAAAAGCGACTTCATTTAGCCAGAATTCACACTTTGTAAATTAAGCATAAAGCTTCTCTTTTCTTAGTTGCCGTAGAGCGGCTCTTAGATTTATGATATGAGTTTCTTTGTCCTCAGAGTAGACTAGTATGTCATCAATGAATATGATGACTAACGTATCCAACATATCATGGAATACTCGATTCAAAAGTTCCATAAAAGTTACGGGTGGGTTAGTCAATCCAAAAGACATAACTAAAAATGGTATCCCGACTGAAGATCAATTTATGGTATCCTGACCGAAGATAAATTATTGAGAACACTTTGTATAGGACCCGCACTCCACTAACTTCGTTTAACCGTGTCATGCCAGGTCATCCCATCATTCCAGGACCAAGTGGACCGAGAGTGTGAAGATAGATCACAAACCAGGAATGAGAATCAAGTTAAAAAAACTAAAAATATATCTAAGGTCACATGCCTGTATAGGTATGGTCAACCATAAGGAAGGGAACAAAAAATCTCAAATCCAGAACCCCATGGTCGATCATTTCAACCGAACGGTTGACAGTTTATGCGACCGTATGATCGACCGTGAAATTTAAATCAGACTTCGAGTTTTGGAAACTTTCCTAAACTAAGGGATTGCTTTCCTAATTGAAAGGGACTCTACATGGAGAGTTTTCCTCTATATAAAGGATGTCCCTCAGCCCTTTTTCACTCTTTTAGAACATTAGTAAATGCTAGAGAAAAAAAAGATAGAGAAGGAAGAGAAGGAGAAGAAAAAAAAAGCTAGGGAGAAGAATTTGCTGAGAAAAGATTGGGTCTCTATCACAGGCAAAGATATGAAACGAATCACTGAAGATGTAAACTCTAAGTATAAGACTTCTACGAAAGATAAGCAATATCAACCTATTATGATCTACGTGATTCCCTAGAGAAAATTCCAATGAGAACCATGAGGAATGAATTTGATGATTAGGATTGATAAGAAACTACTAATGATGGCCATAGGATGACCTTAGAATAGACCCCATTGAAGAACATAAAAATTGACCAAAGAAGAACCCAAATTTCATGTAGACTATGACATAAATTCTTAAGGACGCAGCTACGGTCGACCATAGCATGACCAATATGACCCGAAGATCGACCATAGGCATTTGGGAAGATTTCAGAAATCATATGGTCCCAGGTACGGTCACACCATATGCGACTGTCGAGTATCGATCGAAGATAGTAAGGTCGATTTAGCATGAGATGATAGGACCAATCAGACACCTATCAGTGCTCTGTTTTAATTTTTGACTACTGTAACATATCACATATGAACTCCAACTTAAATTCGTATAACTTTTAGGTTGGTAAATCAATTCAAAGAGAATTTTAATGCTTTGAAGGACATCGAGAATTGCTAACAGGTGAGGGAACAAGACATAAACTAATTGGATAATAATAAACTGTTTATTTTTATTAAGTCCAATGCCATGATTGATTCTATGCGAGTATGCTTGTAATGTGCATCTCACATTTCATCCAATATTCCTGCTATTACTGTTCATGCATATTTAATTTTGTTTACTTATTACATGATGATGATGATGATGTCAAACCCCATTTCCACACTATTCAGAATGGTGTGATGAACCGCTAATAAACCAACGGTTCAACCAGGATCTCTAATAGGCTGTGTCCTTTTAAAATAAACCATACACATCCACAACCATAATCAGAATAAATACACAATAGCGAAAGTCTTAATATTAAATGAATTGAGGAATCTAACTGTGATAATCATAAATAAAATATCAAATTATGTTGTACTATCCAGGACATAATAAATAAAATTTCAATTACATTTCCTTAATGGTTTAAATAAAAATCTAATAAAAAATGTATGAGTTGCACTCGTAAGAGGAGTCATGCATCTCCACTATGTCTTTAGCCTCCATTGCAGCAACGTGCCCATATGCAGAAGCATTCATATAGTCGTCCACAGTGGTACCCGCATCATCAACTAAAAATATTCGACGTCGAAAGGGTGAGCGCACATCACGGCTCAGTGAGCAAACAAAATAATGCAACAAACATATGCATTAAATTCAATTCATATCTGTGGTCTGGTATATAAGTTTGCAATGTGCTATAGAATGGTTCGGTGGCCGCTTCACCTCTAGACACGAGTGTGTAAAACCGCCCAATGAAAATTGCACTGTCGACCCCACATGCACCCAATATGACAGAATATACCAACATTAAAATGGCATTGTAGTACCAGTTGCCTCATACCAACACATAAGCCCCTGCTGGCGAGGCCTTGTAAACTGGGCTCGCAACTAACCAATCCTAATGTCAATCAGTGTATCCAATGCCTCACCCCAGCATCCCTCAATACACCATAGAGTTAGAGCTATGGCCTCCCGACAGAGTTGAAGACTACACGGTCCGAGACTACCTCCCTTGATACCCTACGACGTAATAATTCTGCTAAGATAATGGTGATACGAAGATGTTAGTGGACAAGACTTGTATAGAGCTATGGCACAATATACCCAATGAAAACGGCATTAAAGTACCGGTTGATACCATCCCCTATCCGCATCAAGTATACTAACCAAACACAAATATTCGCATGCCTATTCCTATCATCATCATCATCATCATGTTATAAACAACGAAGTAAATATGCATGAACAGTAATAATAGAAATATTGGATGACATGTTGAATGCACATTACAAGCATACACGTTTAGAATCAGTCATGGCATTGGACTCAAGAAATAAAATAGTTTATTATTAGCTAATTAGTTTAGGTCTTGTTCCCTCACCTTTGCTTGAATGTAGATCCGCTTTCAAGCTTCAAGAATAACTTTTATATCAATAGCAAAACCTAACAAGTCGATAGATTTTAGTTAGAAGTCTTTCCGACAATTTTAGGCTTGCTGTTAAGCGAGGGTCGCAGGGTGGGTCGCAGGTAGGGTAGCAGTTTACTGCGACCCCCAGGGTAGGGTCGATGCCAGGGTCGGATGTTCCATCGACCTTGGGTGCGAACATCCCATCCCTAGACTTCCCGAATGATGGGGGTCGATCCTGTGGTCTGGTAGGGTCAATTCCCAATCGACCCCACGTGCGACTCCCCGTGGTTTGAGTCAAGAATTTCATTTTACAGTCCATTCTTTCATGTTTGGGTCCTATGGCTTACTTCCACAATCCATTCTATGCTTGTTCTTTGGCTTAAAACTCTAGGTTTCTTCCATACATTGCCTACCATGATTTCTCCGTGGATTTCATTGAAATCCACCCATGAATGGATCATTAGGGTTTCTCCTAGACCATACCCTCTTCATGAACTATTCTAAGGTCTTAAATCATTAACGGAAACATACCCATACCTTAGGTTTGCTGAGATATTGAGGTTTCTCTGAATTCTTTACTTTAGTCTTCTTCTCCAACTTTCTTTCTCTTCTCTTTCTCTTACTTTCAATTAGCATTCGAAAGGAAAGAAAGAGGCTTAGGGACGTCCTATTTATAGAGGAGAACCTCCCAAAATAAGTCCCATTGAGATTAAGAAGGAATTCCATTGAAATTTGGAAAGTTTTCTATTTACGGTTTCTGTCGGCAAAAAGAGGGTCGATGAGGGGGTCGATGATCCCGTCGACCCTCAGGTGTAAATTGTCCAACCCCCAGTTAATGAGGGGGGTCGACCCTGCCTATCTGGGTATGTGACCCTGCCCTCCATTTTACTTTTTTTGGGTCAGTTTAATACCTGGTTTTGCTATTTCCATCACACACTTGGTCCATTTAGCTCGACCATGATAGGTAGACCTGGTACAAGGTGGTAAGACCGGTTAGTTCGATATAGGTCTTACAGATGATGCTAGGAATAGGCATGTGAATGTATGTGTGTGGTTGGTGTGTTGGATGCGTGTAGAGCATCAGGAGGAGGACATGGCGTGGTCATCTTCGACCACATCACCAGACTCTAGCTCTATCTCTACTCATGTCTTACCAACTAACATCGTCGTATTGCCATTACCTTAGCAGAATTATTACGTCGTAGGGCATCAGGGGAGGTGGTCTCGGACCGTGTGGTCTCTGACTTTATTGGGGGGCCTTAGCTAACTGGTAAGCCACTTTTCCACGTTTAGCTAGAATCTCATATGGTCTAACATATCTCGGACTTAGTTTTCCTTTCTGTCAAAACCGTTTCAATCCGTGCATAGGTGATACTTTAAGGAATACCTTATCACTATGGCGATTTCCAAGTCTCGACGTCTAGTATCTGCATATTGCTTCTGACGATTCTTAGTCGTTCTTACTCTTTCCTTGATAATGTCGACTACTCGACATGTCTCTTCAACAAATTCCGGTCCAACAATAGTACATTCTCCAACTTCATTCCAAAACAAAGGAGTTCGACACTTCCTACCATACAGTGCTTCATAGGGTGACATCTGTATAGTAGCCTGGTAGCTATTGTTATAAGTGAACTCAATCAGTGGTAACTTTTCATCCCATGATCCTTTAAAATCAATTACATAAGCTCAGACCATGTTTTCTAGAATCTGAATGGTGCGCTCCGATTATTCGTCTGTCTAAGGATGGAATGCAGTACTGAACTTCAATGTTGTACCCATAGCCTTCTACAATCCTTCCCAAAATTTTAAAGTAAATCGTGGATCTCTGTCGGACACAATGCTTTCAGGTACACCATGTAATCTAACAATGTTATCCACATACAAGTTAGCTAACCTATCTAGTGTATTCTGAGGTCGTATAGCTATAAATCGAGCCATTTTAGTCAGTCTGTCTACAATCACCCAAACTGCGTCAACTACTCAGGGAGTCAATGGTAACCCTGTGACGAAGTCCATAGTGATGCAGTCCTATTTCCATGCTGGTTCCAATAACGGCTGTAACAGTCCCGCTGGTCTTTGTCGTTCAACTTTTACCTTCTGACAATTTAGGCATTGAGACACGAACATGGCTATATCTACTTTCATTCCTCTCCACCAATATAATTTCTTTAGGTCATGATACATTTTTGTACTTCCATGGTGTATAGAATAGGCGGTGGTATGGGCTTCCTTCATTAGTCGGTGTCTAATGTCCAAATTTTTTCTTTCAGGTACACATATTCTTCTTTTGTACTTAAGTACCATTTCATCATTTAAGGTGAACTCAGGAATAGCTCTACCATTTTCGATGTGTTCTTGTACCGTCCTTAGATAAGGGTCCGCTTTAATCGCTGTTTTCACTTCCTCAAGTATATCGGGTACAATCTTCGATGTAGCAAACATATTTGAAAACTGATGGATAAACCCTTGGTTGGTTGATTTACCCTATACATCTATCACAAACTGCTCGTTACCGTAATTAAACATTCTTCCGATAGTACACATTGCGGCAGTTGTGCTAACCTCCCCTTGAGATTTTATCAATGCCTTCCTACTCAGTGCGTCAACAACCACATTAGCATTCCCCGGATGATACTGGATATCACAATCATAGTCTTTCAATAGTTGCAGCCAACTTCTTTGTCTCATATTCAACTCCTTCTGATTAAAGAGGTAAGTAAGACTCTTATGATCTGATTTAATCTGAAATTTCTCTCCGTACATGTAATGTCTCCATATTTTGACTGCATGTACTACTGCCGCTAATTCCAAATAATGAGTGGGATAGTTCTTTTCATGTGTCTTTAATTGTATTGAGGCATAAGCAATTACTTGTACACTCTCTTGCGACATGCCCTACTTGATTACAGTTAAAACATCTTATTCCTTCACCATTTTTCTTTGGTTGTGGTGGGGCTGCTGAAGTGGTCTTGGCTACAGCATTGAAGCCTTGATTACAGAAGGGTTCGAATACCTTGGTGTTCCC
Organism: Protea cynaroides; assembly: GCA_028583415.1. Lineage (NCBI taxonomy): Eukaryota > Viridiplantae > Streptophyta > Magnoliopsida > Proteales > Proteaceae > Protea > Protea cynaroides. Next base: position 70,352,354 of record CM053275.1, read on the forward strand.
TCCGTTGTAAGAATTTCCATTTGGCCTTTTGATTCCTCTATTTTGAGCAAAGTAGCTCTCTTTCTGGCTCGACTCTATCACTCGTGCAATTTGTATAGCTTCATTATAGATTTTCTTCTCAAGTCCCAGAACATGTTCACGTATGCTTCCCCTAAGTCCCATGACGAACCTTCGGGTCTTTGTATCTTCCACTTGCATACTGACTGGTGCAAAGAAAAACAGCTCCTCATAATGTTGTTGATATTCATCGACAGTCATCTGTCCCTGATATAAACTCTGGAACTCCTTCTCCATGGAATCTCTGAAACTCTAAGGAAAGTACTTGTCAAAGAATCCCTCCTTATATATATCTCAATTCAATTGGGTGTGCTTTGTCATCAGATACGTCTGTGTTGACTTCAACCAGTGTTGTGCATCGCCTTTCATCATGAATGTTGCACACAATACTTTCTCTTCTTCATTCACTGTCATCATCGTGAAGTTTCTCTCCATCTCATCGATCCAGTGTGCTGGCCACAACGGATCAGCTGGCTTACCACTATACACCTTGGGCTTCATCTTCAGAAAATGCTCCACCAGTCTATAGTGGTCTAGTTGATGCGGGACATAAGCCCCATACATAGGTGGTTGGTATTGATATCCACCTGGAGCTACTTCAGGGTTTTGTACTTGAGCCTGCATGATGGGAGTCTGAGGTGCGTGGGGTACTATGTTACTTCCCCCTGGTACTGTACACTAGTGGAGATGGCTGACGCTGAGGCAGTAGCAGGAGCCGCTGGAACAAGGGTTCATGGGGGGTGATGATGATCGTTTATTCATGGATGTGGATTTCATACCTCCTCCATCACCTACTAATGCTACGGGAGCTGGTCCTTCTTATGCGGCTGGTCCTTCACATGCAGCTGGTCATTCACACCATCCTTCTGATGACATGATGGGGATATTGCATGAGATTAAAGAGGCTCAGCGCATGTCTGATCAGCGGATGGGAGAGCTTCTGGATGCTCACCGCACGTCGGATCAGTGGATGGGAGAGCTTCTGGATGCTCAGCGCGTGACTGACCAGCGGGTGACTGATCTCAAAGCTAGTCTCCAGACGACCCAGACTCAGATAGCTTGGTTGACTAGAGTCTATGCTGAGGATTATGACAGAGACCGCGAGGCACCGCCTCCTCCATCACCTCCGGCTTCCTGATGTATTTTTTTTTATTTTTCCTTTTGTACTTCAGAGTAACTGTTCAGGGTGTGGACTGTAGTCTACTTTAGACTTGTATATATATATGTTCATTCTTCCTTTGGACGTATATAAATTGTTTATCATTTAATAGATGCATTATTATCTTTCAATTTTGTCTCAAACAACACAGATGCTTATGGTGTGTTATTATTATAGCCTTCAAATTTTATCCTATCTCAGTTCACAAACTATTGTGGTAGTATACTGGTTTAAAAGATAGGGCTTGAGAGCTCTGATACCAAGTTGTCACACCCCATTTCTACACTATTCAGAATGGTGTGATGAACCGCTAATAAACCAACGGTTCAACCAGGATCTCTAATAGGCTGTGTCCTTTTAAAATAAACCATACCCATCCACAACCATAATCAGAATAAATACACAATAACGGAAGTCTTAATATTAAATTAACTGAGGAATCTAACTGTGATAATCATAAATAAAATATCAAATTATGTTGTACTATCCAAGACATGAATAAATAAAATATCAAATACATTTCCTTAATGGTTCAAATAAAAATCTAATCGAAAACGCATGAGTTGCACTCGCATGAGGAGTCATGCGTCTCCACTATGTCTTCAGCCTCCATCATAGCAACATTCTCGTACACAGAAGCATTCATATAGTCGTCCATAATGGTACCTGCATCATCAACTAAAAATATTCGACGTCGAAAGGATGAGCACACATCATGGCTAGTGAGCAAACAAAACAATGCAACAAACATATGCATGCATTCAATTCATATATGTGGTCTGGTATATAAGTTTGCAATGTGCTATAGAAAGGTTCGGTGGCCGCCCCACCTCTATACACGAGTGTGTGAAACCGCCTAATGAAAACGGCACTGTCGACCCACATGCACCCAATATGAAACAATATACCCCCATGAAAATGGCATGGCAGTACCGGTTGCCTCATACCAACACGTAAGCCCCTGCTAGCGAGGGCTTGCAAATTGGGCTCGCAACTAACCAATCCTAATGTCAATCAGTGTATCCAAGGCCTCACCCCAGTATCCCTCAATACATCCATAGAGATAGAGCAAAGGCCCCTTGGCAGAGTCGAAGACTACACGATCCGAGACCACCTCTCCTGATACCTATGACGTAATAGTTCTGCTAAAGTAATGGTGATACGATGATGTTAGTGGACAAGACTTGTATAGAGCTATGGCACATTATACCCAATGAAAATGGCATTGAAGTACCAGTTGATACCATCCCCTATCCGCATCAAGTACACTGACCAAACAAAAACATTCACATGCCTATTCCTATCATCATCATCATCATCATGTTATAAACAACGAAGTAAATATGCATGAACAATAATAATATAAATATTGGATGACCTGTTGAATGCACATTACAAGCATACACGCATAGAATCAGTCATGGCATTGGAACGCTCACTTAACGAGGGGTGTATATTGTCCATGGTGGGTGCATATGGGGCGTATCATGATAAATAATTAATATTTCATTTATTTCCATGTAACCAAAACATAATTTAACACATATTACAATATCCAAATATGAAAACTAAACACTAAACGTATCCACCATTGGAATGCTCACTTAATGAACCATGTTCGTCATCCACAACTTTCTCATCATAGCCACCACATGTTCATATGTTGGCGTGTCGACGTAATCTTCAATCATAGTACCTGCAACATCAGAAACTAAAAAGAATTGGACGCGCGAGGGTCAGCTCTCCAACTTGAGCTCAGTGAGAAAACAAAACAATGCAACAATACATATGCATGCATTGAATTCATATCTTTGATTTGGTATATAAGTTTGCAATGTGCTATAGAAAGGATAGGTGGCCGCCACACCTCTATACACGAGTGTATGGAAACGCCCAATGAAAATGGCACCGTCGTCCCATATGCACCCACCATGGACAATATACACCCCATGAAAACGGCATGGCTGTATTGGTTGCCCATACCAACACATAAGCCCCTGTTGGCGAGGGCTTGCAAACTGGGCTCGCAACTAACCAACCCTAATGTCAAACAATGTATCCAAGGCCTCACCCCAGCATCCTTCAATACATCCATAGAGATAGAGCTAGGGTCTGGTGACCAGGCTGAACCACAATGCCACGTCCCCCCTCATGCCCTATGACATATTAGTTCCGCTAAGGTAATGGCGATACGAGGATGTTAGTGGACAAGACTTGAGTAGAGATAGAGCTAGAGTCTGGTGACCAGGCTGAAACACAATGCCACGTCCTCCCCCTGATGCTCCGCTCGCATCAAGCACACTAACACTTGCTTAGTAGATATGACTTGAATAGACCATGGCACAATATACCCCGATGAGAACGGCATCGAAGTGCCGATTGATACCATCCCTACCCGCACCATGTACACCAGCCAAACACAAACATTCACATGCCTATTCCTACCATCATCAACATCATCATGTTATAATCAATAAATTTAAATATGCATGAACAGTAATAATAGAAATATTGAATGACATGTTGAATACACATAACAATGATACATGCATAAAATCATTCATGGCATCGGACTCAAGAAATAAAAACAATTTATTATGGACCAATTAGTTTTGGTCTTGTTCCCTCACCTTAGCTTGTTAATAGATCATCTTTCAAGCTTTAGAATCACCTTTATAATGTTATTATATTGCTAGAAGACCTAACAAAGCCGATAAAATTTAATTAGAATTTATTTAGAATTTAAAAACTATTCTGTTAACTAAGGGTCGGAGGTAGGGTCGGAGTCATGATCGACCCTGGGTGCGACCCTCCCCCTAATCTGATCTTCCCGAACACTGAGGGTCGATGCTAGGGTCGGATCTGCCATCGACCCTAGGTGCGACCCTCCATGGTTTGAGTCAAAAATATCAGATTTTTTTCTCTCTTTCATGGTTGGGTCCTATGGCTTACTTCCACAATCCATTCTATACATGTTCTATGGTTTAGAACTATACTTTATTCACCTACATGGTTTTAATGATCTCCTCAATGGTTTTCCCTGAAAACCTAACCATGGATGGATGATTTGGGTTTCTTCTAAGTCATACCCTCTTCATAAACAATTCTAAAGTCTTAAATAAGTCATGGGGAATGTATCCATACATTAGTTTTGCTGAGATTCAGAGTTCCTCTGAATTTCCTCTTCTTCCTTAGGCTTTTCTTCAAGTTTTCCTTTTCTTCTTCTCTTCCTTCTCTTCACTTTCTTTCAATCCAATTGGGGTTGTAAAAGGAGTGAAAGAGGCTTAGGGACATCCTATTTATACAGTAAAACCTCCCAAAATACGTCTCATTGAGTTTAGGAAAGGTTCCAATCGAAATTAGGAAGGTTTCCTAATTTTTGGTTCGTGCTATTTTTCCCGAATACCGATGGTCGATGGGAGGGTCGATGGGAGGGTCGGACAACTCATATACCCTGTGACCCACGGTTGAGGGTCGATGGTGAGGGTCGATGGGAGGGTCGGACCTGCCTGTTAAACCTGCGACCCTACCCTCATTTTTACTATTTTTGAGCAAATATTCATACTGGGTCTTGGGTTTCTTTACATACTTGGTCCACTTGGCTCGACCATGATATGTAGACGGGTCCCGACACAAAATATAAGGTTTGGCCGGGTTCGTGGCGTGCGGGTCTTACATTAAATGTTAGCTTCTTTTCGACGCATAATAGGTTCGCAGAATGCCGAGCTAACCAGTCCATTCCGAAGATGACGTCAAAGTTTGCCATCCCAAGTTGGATCAAGGTTGCATCTAAGGTTTTCTCGCCAATGAGAACTGAACATGGCCCATAGCCTTTTTCTAACTCTACTTCTAACCCCATCGGTGACCGTACAAGTAGTTTGTAGTCTAATGTTTTGATGGTAAATTCAGTTTCTTCCAAATAGACATAGATCTCTGGCGGGTATGTCATTTATAGGTACGATACCTGTGATTTATATTAACTTAGTCTACATGCTCACACAATGTAATACAACTTAAAAGGTTTCAGTAATACCTGTGACCACATTGGGTGATGCGGTAGCATCCTCGAATGTAACAGCATAAACTCGTCCATGATGTAGCTGCTTCCTGGGCTTAGGACACTCCCTTGCCATATGCCCCGCTTGGTTGTAGTTAAAACATTTTGGGCCTTCAGTATTTGATTTTGGCTGATGTTGAGCTACTGGCGTAGCCTTGGGTGCAACAGTAAATCCTTGAGCACGGAAGGGTTTAAATGTCTTGTTATTCCCTCCGTTATAAGCATTTCCAGCTGGCATTTTCATACCTTTGTTCTGCGTGAAATAGCTATCCTTCTGGCTTGATTCTATAACTCGAGCAATTTGCACAACTTCGTTATATATTTTCTTTTCCAAACCTAGAACATGCTCTCTGATGCTTCCTCTAAGTCCCGTGACAAACCTACGGGTTTTGGTGTCTTCTTCTTGCATGCTGAGTGGTGCAAAGAGAAATAGCTCCTCATAACGCTGTTGATATGCATCCACAGACATCTGTCCTGGATATAAACTCAAGAACTCCTTCTCCATAGAATCATTGAAGCTTCGAGGAAAGTACTTCTCAAATAAAGCTTCTTTATATATAGCCCAAGTCAATGGAGCGTGCTTGGTTAATAGGTAGGCCCTGGTAGATTTCCACTGATGATGTGAATGACATGTTAGCATGAAAGTGGCACATAATACCTTCTCTTCTTCTGTAATAGTCATCATCAGAAAATTCCTCTCCATCTCGTCGATCCAATGTGCTGGCCATAAAGGATCGGACAGTTTATCGTTAAACTCCTTGGGCTTCATCTTTAAGAATCGTTCAACCAGTCGGGAGTGGTCCATCTGATTTTGAGGGTATGCCCCAAACATAGGTTGTGGATACTGGAAATTAACCTGAACTGCTTCATGACCTGGTACTGGAATCCGTGCAACTGGTGGTTGAGGTGTTTGAGGTGCTGGGAGGTTACCCACCGGTGCTGCACTTGTTTGTCCAGTCGGCATTGGTGTAGCATGTGCTGCCTGAAACATAATTCCCATTGCTGCTTGCATTTGATCCTGTGCTTGTTGCATTTGTTGCAGCTGTTGCGCTAGGTTCATAACCACAGTTGCCCGCTCCGGTGGTGGAGGTGGCAAGTTTATAGGATTTTCCTTACCCTGGTTTACTGGTAGTGCAACCTGTGGATTTCCTTGTACATATATATTTTCTTGACTGGCTTCCTCCACTGGTGGTGGTGGTGGAACTGCATTTTGGCTTTGCCTGGTTACTCTTCGCCCAGCCATATTTTCCTCTGAGAATGGTGGTGCCTGAAAATCATTAAAATACGTGAGACAATCAATTATACTTCATATAGACTTGCTAACCGATGTTATTTTCAAAATTTTCCCATCATTCTATGAAAAATACAGTATTTTCTATGCAGGGTCGATGGTGGGGGACGATGGTATGTTCGACCCTCAATATCCGACCCTGGGAAATCACTTATTTTTCCCGAGAGCTGAGGGTCGATGCGGGGGTCGATGGTATGTCCGACCCCCAGGTGCGACCCCTGGTTCTCTGGTAGATTATTGAGAGCCGCAGGTCGATATGGGGTCGATATGGGGGTCGATGGTCCTGGTCGAATTCGCCGACCCCCGGACCAAAAATCAGATTTTTAAGGTCCGATTCTGAGTTCATTTTCCATTCTTCCTCCTCCGTTTCGACTCGTCTCTTTCCCCTGAGTTGCTATAGTGCCAACTCTACTACGTTGGTCGTTTGGGTTCCTTGTTTCGACGTCTACACCTTCCCTACAGGTATGTATCTTACCTTTACCTGTTTTTAGGTTTTATTTTCTAGGTTTTTACCGGTATTTCTCATTTTCTTCAAATTAAACTTTTTTCAGCCATAAAAATTTGATTTTTATTGGGGGCTTTTGTTATTGGTGACACGAGGAACGAAAGCCCTAAAAAATATTGGAGTTTCATCGGTTGGTTATCATCTCAAAATTTTCACTTTTTGCCTTAATTTGTCAAGATTTTTGAATTTTTCAAAATTTATTCAAATTGAATTCTATTTGCTAGAATTTCCAACTGTATGAGTATTGCAGGAAGGTTTAGAACCTATGTAAGTCCTCCTGCCCATGTGTATGGGTGAAAAGTGAGGCTTTTGGCCAACTTACGTCGTTATAATGTCAAACCCATTATTTGTTTCTCTTTCTTATTTGAAAATACTATGACTCGTACCAAGGTACCCAGAGTTCGCGACCCTCTTCGTTTCCGTTCCAACGAAGCCAAGGAACAGTATGCCCACTACGCTCGCAAGAAGGTAGAGGTTGGTCGCAAGGTGAACTTGGCTGAGTTAGCCTTCTTCATTGTGGGGAGAGCCTTTGGTGACATGGGCTGGCTCCCTGTCATCACTTATGATGCATGTACCTGCCCCGACTTGGTACGCTAGTTCTATTGTAACCTCCAGGTGGTGGGGGATTACAATGATGTTGAGAGGGGCAATCAGCTTCGCATCACGAGCTACGTCAAGGGAGTTGACATCTCATTTGATTATCGGAAGCTGGCCGACCTACTCGGCATTTCCTATGCTGGCCCCATGGTTTCCTGTGCTCCTGGAGAGCCCCAGTTCTTCTCTCTACAGATGAGGGCCAAGATCGATAGTCAGCTCATCCGACCTGATCACTGGTAGATGAGGGCGTGTTATCTGCGTTCAGATCCACAGGTGTATTGTAAGATCATTCAGCATAACTTAATGCCGCAGAGTGGTCATTAGGAGAGGGTCTCCCAGCTGACCCAATATCTTCTATACTGTTTATGCACTAGGCAGCCCGTCTGCCTTCCATACATTATTATGCGTACCATGATCACTACGACGTTGCCCAGTCACACCGACAACCTTCCTTACAGACGCATGATCCCTACCTTGCTTACTCGCCTAGGGGTTGATTTAGTGGATGAGAAGATTCAAGAGAAATCCTTCTCATTGCCTCTAGATTGGGAGGTTATTCGCAAGATGGGCATGCGGGATGCCCAGGTCAGTGATGAGGAGAGGAACGCGATGGTGCACCCTCGTACTCGCGTAGAGGTAGCTGCCGCCGCCGCTGGAGTTCATATGGAGCCTGCTGGTGATGATGATCGTCTGTACATGGATGTGGACTCCATACCACCTTCTTCACCTACACATGCTGCTGGAGCTAGTACTTCTTATGCGGCTGGTCCTTCACACCCACCGTCTGATATAATTGAGGTATTGCATGAGATCAGAGAGGCTCAGCGCAGATCTGATCCAAGGATGGGGGAGTTACTAGATGCTCAGTGCACATCATATATGAGGATGGGAGAGCTCATAGATGATCAGCGCCGGTCAGATATGCGTATGGAGGAGCTTTTGGGTGCTCAGCGAGTGACTGATCAGCAGGTAGCTGATCTTACAGCTAGTCTTCAGACGACCCAGACTAAGGTAGCCTGGTTGACTAGAGTCTACGCTGCGGATTATGACAGAGACCGTGAGGCACCGCCTCCTCCTTCACCTCCAGCTTCATGATTGTATTTATTTTCTTTCTTTGTACTACAAAGTAACTGTCCGGGTTGTGAACTGTACTCTCCTTTAGCTATTTATATATGTTTGTTTCTCTCTCATTGTATTTAATATTGTTCCCCCTTTAATAGATGCATTATTCTCTTTTCAAATTTGGTCTCAAACATCACTTGTGCTTATAGTGTGTTAATATTACAGTTTTTACTTTTATCCTATCTCAGTTCACAATTCGTCGTGAAGGTAGGCTAGTTTAGCGGAAAAGGCCTGAGATGCTCTGATACCAAGTTGTCAAACCCCAATTTCGCACTAATCAGAATGGTGTGATGAACCGCTAGCAAACCAACGGTTCAATCAGGATCTCGAGTAGGCTCTATCCGTGTTATCTAAACCCCATACATCTACATTCATAATCAGAGTAAATACACAATAGCGGATGTCTTATAATAAAATTAACTGAGAAATCTAGAGGTGATAATCATATTTAAGTAGCAAAGTATTCTTTATCAACTAACACAAAAATAAATATCCATTACATGTCTTTACTAAATCCAAATAACTAAAACAAATCTAATTGAATACGCATGAGTTGCACTCCCAAGAGGAGTCATGTGTATCCACTTCGTCTTCAACTTCCATCGTCGCCACATGCCCGTACACTGGAGCGTTGACATAATCTTCGACGGTAGTACCTGCATCAGCAACTAAAAATATTCGATGTCGTGGGGGTGAGCACACATCCTGGCTCAGTGAGCAAACAAAACAATGCAACAATACATATGCATGCATTCAATTCATATCTTTGGTCTGGTTTAAAGTTTGCAATATGCAATAGAAAGGTTTGGTGGTCAAAGGTTAATGTTTACTGACCCCTCCTCTATACATAAGTGTGTGACGCCGCCCAAAGGTAACGTTTATTGTCGACTCACATGCACCCATTTCATGAACATTGTACAACAAAGGTTAACGTTTATTGTTGTACAGTGTCATACCAACACGTAAGCCCCTGCTGGCGAGGGCTTCCAAACTAAGCTCGCAACTAACCAATCCTAATGTTAAACAGTGTATCCAAGGCCTCACCCCAGCATCCCTCAGAACGTCCATAGAGATAGAGGTAAGGCCCCCCGGTAGAGTCAGAGACTACAGGGAACGAGACCACCTCCCCTGATACTCTACGACGTAATAGTTCTGCTAAAGTAATGGCGATACGATGATGCTAATGCACAAGACTTGAGTTAGAGATAGAGCTAGGGTGCTGAGGCCCAGCCTATGACACCCCCCCTGATACTCGCTCGCATCAAGTACACCAACTACATACATACATTTACATGCATATTCCTATCATCATCATTATCACCATGTTATAAACAATAAAGTAAATATGCATGAAAAAATAATAGAAATATAGGATGACATGTTGTATGCACATTACAAGCATATTCGCATAGAATCAAGCATAGCATTGGACTCAAGAAAAAAAAAGTTTATTATTAACCAATTATTTAAGAGTCTTGTTTCCTTACCTTAACTTGATCGTAAGTCGTCTTTCAAGCTTTAAAATCACCTTTATATTGATATTATATTGTTAGAAGACCTAACAAAGTCGTTAGAATTTAATTATAATAAATTTTGATTTTAAAAACCATGCTGTTAACTGGGGGTCGATGCTAGGGTCGGAGTTTGATCGACCCTGGGTGTGACCACCCCTATTATGGGCTTCTCGAACAATGGGGGTCGATGCTTAGGGTCTGGTAGGGTCGATTGGCCTTCGACCCCCATGCGACCCCCCTGTGGGTTTTGTCGATTTTTCTTCCTTCAATCCATTCTTCGTGTTTGAGGTCCTATGGCTTTCTCCTATAGTCCATTCCACACATGTTCTATGGCCTAGAACCATGATTTATTCACCCTTAAGGCTTTCAGGATTTCCCCCATGGTTTTTCGTGAAAACCTAACCATGGGTTGATGGTTTGGGTTTCTCCGAGATCATACCCTCTACATTATCTACACTAATGTCTTTCAAAACTCGTGGAAATAGTATCCATACCTGAGAAGAATACTCCTTCTCTGCAACTCTTCTCCTTTTGCCTTCTTCTCTTCTTTCCTTCTCTTCTTCTTCTCTTCCTTCTCTTCTCTTTCTCTCAATTCAATTAGGGTTCTAAAAGGAGTGAAAGAGGCGTAGGGACGTCCTATTTATAGAGTAAAAAATCATAAAATAAGTCCCATTGAGATTAGGAAGGAATCCCATTGAATTTCCTAATTTCTGTTTTTACCGAGTACCGGGGGTCGATAGGGGGTCGGAGATCCCGTCGACCCCTGGTCCTTAAAATGTCCGACTCCTCATGTAAAACTGGGGGTCTGACTTCTATATTATGGGGGGTCCGACCCTCCCTTGCTTGGTATGCGACCCTCCCCATATTTTGAGTGCTTTTGGGTCAGTTTAATACCTGGGATCGTGATCTCCTTCACGTTGGTTCATTAGGCTCAACCATGATGGGTAGACCTGGTTAATGGTGGTATGACCGGGTTAGTTTGATACGGGCCTTATAGTAGCAACCAGTGTCGATGGAACCTCCGACCCTAGCATCGACCCCCAGTTAACAACATGCTTTTTAAAATCATAATTAATTCTAATTAAATTCTATCGATTTGATTAGGTCTTCTAGTGATATAATAGTGATATTTACTTGATTCTTAAAGCTTTAGAGAGGATCTACGATCAAGCAAAGGTAAAGGAACAAGATCTAAACTAATTGGTTAATAATAAATTGTTTTATTCTTGAGTCCAAAGCCATGATTGATTCTATGCGTGTATGCTTGTTATGTGCATTCAACATGTGATCCAATATTTCTATTATTAATGTTCATGCATATTTAAATTATTATTTATAACATGATGATGACAATGATCATAGGAATAGGCATGTGAATGTATGCGTGTGGTTGGTGTGCTTGATGCGAGCGAGTATCTGGGGGGATGTCAGAGGCCGGGCCTCAGCACTCTAGCAATATCTCTAACTCAAGTCTTATCCACTGACATAGTCGTATCGCCATTACCTTAGCAGAACTATTACGTCGTAGTGTATGAGGGGAGATAGTCTCGGACCATGTAGTCTCTGACTCTGCCGGGGGGCCTTAGCCCTATCTCTATGGACGTATTGAGGGATGCTAGGGTGAGGCCTTGGATACACTGATTGGCATTAAGATTGGTTAGTTGCGAGCCCAGTTTGCAAGCCCTCGCCAGCAGGGGCTTACATGTTGGTATGGGTAGAGTATCAGGGGTGGTATCATAGGCCGGGCCTCAGCACTTTAGCTATATCTCTATTCCATGGTAGGGTGCATATGGGACGACAATAAACGTTACCTGTAGGCGGCTTCACACACTCGTGTATAGAGGTTCGGCGGCCACCTATCCTTTCTATAGCACATTGCAAACTTATTTACCAGACCAAAGATATGAATTGATTGCATGCATATGATTGTTGCATTGTTTTGTTTGCTCACTGAGCCATGATGTGTGCTCACCCTCTCGACGTCAAATATTTTTAGTTGATGATGCAGGTACAACTGTCGAAGATTATATGAATGCTCCTGTGTACAGGCACATGGCGGCGATGGAAGCTGAAGACTTCATGTAAATGCATGTTTATCCCTCACGCGAGGGCAACTCATGCGTATTCGATTAGATTTTTATTTGAATTATTAAGGGAATGTAATTGGTACTTTATTTATTTATGTCTCACTTGATACAACAATAACTTGATATTTTATTATGGTTATCACAGTTAGATTTCTCAGTTCATTTACTATAAGACTTTTGCTATTGTGTATTATTTTGATTATGATTGGGGATGTGTATGGTTTTCTTTTTAATGGACACAGCCTATTAGAGATCCTGGTTGAACCGTTGGTTTACTAGCGATTCATCACATCATTCTGAATAGTATAGAATTGGGGTGTGACAACCATCATATCTTGTCTTACATGTACAGCCTTTCCAAATACCATTCAATCAAGAGTTTAAATGGCTAGACACAGAGTAAGTAGATGGAGACAAAATGCAAACCCATCTCCACCACCTATGGAGATTAATGACAATGAAGGTAAGCAAGGACAAGAAGGAAATATTGGAACTCAAAATGCTACACCTCAAAATGTGCACACCAAAGCCAACCCAACCAAACTACCTGCACCACCTATAGATTTGGCTACTGCAGTAATGAATTTAGCACAACAAATGCAGCAAATACAATAAGTGCAAGCCAACATGCAAGCTGCTATGGGAATTGCATTCCCAGCTGCAAACACAACACTTCTACCTGCAGGACAAGCTAGTACTACACTTGGTGATAGAAACACTATACCTCAAGCACCGCAAACACCAGCAGTATATGTCACACCCCAATTTTGGTCTAACCAGAATGGTGTGATGAACCACTAAAAAAACCAATGATTCAACCAGGATCTCAAATAGGCTATCCCCGCATTATCCAAACTTACACGCATCCACAATCATAATCAGAGTAAATACACAATAGCGGAAATCTTATAAATAAATGAACTGAGAACTAAGATGATATCAATAATTTAATAGCAAATTATTCTGTTTCCAACAGAGACATAAATATTTAAATATCAAATACAAGTCTTTATAAATCCAATGAAAGAAACCTATAAAAATATCTAACCAAAATACACACGAGTTGCACTCGCAAGAGGAGTCGTGTGTATCATCTTCAGCTCCAACGTCCATTGTTGCTATATTCCCGTACACCGACGCGTTCATATAATCTTCAACTGTGTATCCTGCATCATCAACTAAAAATATTCGACGTCGAGGGGTGAGCACACAACACGGTTCAGTGAGTAGCCAAAACAATGCAACACTACATATGCATGCACATCAATTTATATCTTTGGTCTGGTTTGAATTTTGTAATATGCAATAGAAAGGTTGTGGTAGCCAAAGGTTGCGTTTATTGACTCCGCCTCTATACACGAGTGTGTGACGTTACCCGAAGATCACGTTTATCGTCAACTCACTTGCACCCAATCATGAACATTATATAACAAATGTTACGTTTATTGCTATATATTGCCATACCAACACGTAAGCCCCTGTTGGCGAGGGCTGCAAACTGGGCTCGTAACTAACCAATCCTAATGCCAAAAGTGTATCCAAGGCCTCTCCCCAGCATCCCTCAGAATGTCCATAGAGATAGAGCTAAGGCCCCCCGGTAGAGTCAGAGACTACAAGGACCGAGACCACCTCCCCTGATACTCTACGACATAATAGTTCTGCTAAAGTAATGGCGATACAACGATGCCAATGCACAAGACTTGAGTTGGAGATAGAGCTAAAGTGCTGAGACCCGCCAAAGGTTAACGTTTATTGACGTTCTCATCACACCCCCCCTGATACTCGCTCGCATCAAGCACATCAACCACACACATATAAGCACATGCCTATTCCTATCATCATCATCATCATCATGTCATAAACAACAAAGTAAATATGCATGAACAAGTAATAGAAATATTGGATGGCATGCTGTATGCACATTACAAACATATTCGCATAGAATCAAGCATAGCATAGGACTCAAGAAATAGAAAACAGTTTATTATTAACCAATTTAGTTTAGAGTTAAGGTTCCTCACCTTAGCTTGCTAAAAGATACTTTTCCAAGCTTTAAAATCACCTTTATACTGTTATTATATTGCTAGAAAACCTAACAAAGTCGATAGAATTTAATTAGAATTAATTTAGAATTTATAAACCATTCTGTCAACTGAGGGTCGATGCTAGAGTCGATGCTAGGGTCGATGGGTCTATCGACCCTCCCCTCTTTCTGGACTTCCCGAATGCTGAGGTCGATGGTCATAAACACCTAGGGTCGGATGGCCTATCGACCCTAGGTGCGACCCTCGGTGCACTCTGGTCCAATTCCCACTTTTAAATCCATTCTTCGTGTTTGGGGTCCTATGACTTGCTTCCTACATTCATTCAACATTCATTCCATGGTCTAAAACCATGTATAATCCATCTAAATAGTTTTCATGCATCCTCCTATGGTTTTCCATGAAAACCTAACCATAGCTTAATGGTTTGGGTTTCTCCGAGATCACATTCTTATTAATTACTACCCTAAGGTCTGTAGAAACTCATAGAATTAGTTTCCATACCTGAGAAGGTTAATCTTTCTCTGAAACTCTTCTCTTTTGGCTTAATTTCTCTTCCTTTCCTTTCTTCTTCCTCTGTTCTTCTCCTCTCTTTCTCTCAATTCGATTAGGGTTGTGAAAGGAGTGAAAGTGGCTTAGGGACGTCCTTTAAATAGACTAGGAACATCCTAAATAAGTCCCATTGAGATTTGGAAAGAATCCCAATCGAAAAATATAGAAATTTCTTAATTTCTATATTCGGCAGAAACCGAGGGTCGATGGGAGGGTCGATGATCCCGTCGACCCTAGGGTCTTAAGCTGTCCGACCCTCCCTTCAAAACCGAGGGTCTGACTTTCTGTTTTGGGAGGTCCGACCCTGCTTAGCTGGGTGTGCGACCCTCCCCTTATTTTAAATGTTTTTGGGTCGATTTTATCCTTGGGATCTCGATCTCCTTCACGCCCTTCGTCCATTTGACTCGACCATGATGGGTAAACCTGGTTCAAGGTGGTAAGACCGGGTTAGATTGACACGGGACTTACAACTCCCCCCAACTTATAAAAATTTCATCCTCGAAATTGTACGTACCTTCTGAATCAAATAAGTGTGGGTATTGTTTCCGCATAGCATTTTCTTCTTCCCATGTAATTTCTTCCATGTCTCCACTTTTCCATATGACCTTAACATAGTAGATATCTCTGTTGCATAGACGTTGAACCTTTCGGCTGATGATTTCTGTTGGTGTTACTTCAAATGTTAAATCATTAGTCATTTCTGGAAAATCTACTGTCAAGACATGTGTTGGGTCCTTGACATACTTCTTCAATAGGGAAATGTAAAATACGTCATGCACACTTGACATAGATGGTGGTAGTGCTAACTGATAAGCCACTTTTCCACGCTTAGCTTGAATTTCATATGGTCCGACATATCTTGGACTTTTCTGTCCAAACCTCTTCAATCCTCGCATAGGCGATACCTTCAGAAATACTTTATCACCTACGGCGAACTCTAGATCCCTTCGTCGAGTATCTGCATATTGCTTCTGACGTTTCTGAGCTATTCTTACTATTTCCTTGATGATGTCGACCACTCGACAAGTCTCTTCAACAAATTCCAGTCCAACAATACTACGTTCTCCAACTTCATTCAAAACAAGGGAGTTCGACACTTCCTGCCATACAGTGCTTCATAAGGTGACATCTGTATAGTAGCCAGATAGCTGTTATTGTAAGCGAACTTGATCAATGGTAACTTTTCGTCCCACGATCCTTTAAAATCAATCACACATGCTCTTAGCATATCTTCTAGAATCTGGATTGTACGTTCTGACTGTCCATCTGTCCGTGGGTGGAATACAGTACTAAACTTCAATGTCGTACCCATAGCCTTTTGTAGTCCTTCCCAAAATTTGGAAGTAAATCGTGGATCTCTATTGGACACAATGCTTTCTGGAACACCATGTAACCGAACAATATTATCCACATACAGCTTTGCTAACCTTTCTAGTGTATATTGGGGTCGTATCGGTATGAAGCGAGCTGTTTTAGTCAGACGGTCCACAATCACCCAAACTGCGTCAACTACTCGAGGAGTCAATGGTAGTCATGTGACGAAGTCCATAGTGATGCAGTCCCATTTCCATGCTAGTTCTGGTAGTGGCTGTAATAGTCCTGCGGGTCTTTGTCGTTCAGCTTTTACTTTCTGACAATTTAGGCATTGAGACACGAACTTAGCTACATCTGCTTTCATTCCCCTCTACCAATATAATTTCTTCAGATCATGATACATTTTTGTACTTCCAGATGTATCGAATAGATGGTGGTATGGGCTTCTTTCATCAGTCGGTGTCTAATGTCCATACTTTCTGTTTCAGGTACACATATTCTCCCCTTATATTTCAGTACCTTCTCGTCATCCAAGGTGAAATAGGGTTGCTCCTACCTTTCTCAATATCTTCTTGTACTGTTCTTAGATAAGGATCTGATTTGATAACTGTCTTCACTTTGTCTACTATATCCGGTATAATCTTCAATGCCGCGAACATATTCGAGAACCGATGAATAAACCCTTGGTTGGCTGATTCATCTGTTGTATCTATCACATACTGCTCGTTGCCGTGATTGAACACCATTCCGTTGGTACACATTGCTGCAGTCGTGCTAAC
This sequence comes from Protea cynaroides, assembly GCA_028583415.1. Taxonomy (NCBI): domain Eukaryota; kingdom Viridiplantae; phylum Streptophyta; class Magnoliopsida; order Proteales; family Proteaceae; genus Protea; species Protea cynaroides. The sequence continues at coordinate 70,369,430 of CM053275.1, forward strand.
TTCTCCTTGAGATTTTATCATTGCTTTTCTGCTCAATGCATCCGCTACCACGTTCGCTTTTCCCGGATGATATTGGATATCACAATCATAGTCTTTCAATAGTTCCAGCCATCTCCTTTGTCTCATATTCAACTCCTTCTGATTAAATAGATAAGTAAGACTTTTATGATCCGACTTAATCTGAAATTTCTCCCCGTATAGGTAATGTCTCCATATCTTTACCGTATGTACTACTGCCGCTAGCTCCAGATCATGAGTGGGATAATTTTTCTCATGTACCTTTAACTGTCTTGAAGCATAAGCAATCACTTGCTCTCCTTGCATGAGCACACATCCTAATCCCAATCCCGATGCATCAGTGTATAAATTAAATGTCTGTCCTGGAACGGGAATGGTCAAAATCGGGGCGGATATCAATCTGGCCTTCAATGTCTGGAAGCTCTTCTCACATTTGTCGGTCCACACAAACTTCTCGCCTTTCTTAGTCAAGCTGGTGAGAGGTACGGCACTCTGAGAATAGTCTTCTATGAATCTCCGATAATAACCAGCTAGACCCAGAAAATTTCTAATTTCTGAAACACTCTTTGGTGCTTCCCACTTCACAATAGCCTCGATTTTGTTGGGGTCCACTTTGATTCCTTCTGCGGATACCACGTGGCCTAGGAATGCGACTTCACTTAGCCAAAACTCACACTTAGAAAATTTGGCATATAGCTTCTCTTTCCTTAAACGCTGTAGGGCTGCGTTTAGGTTTTTGATATGGGTTTCCTTATCCTTGGAATATACCAATATGTCATCAATAAATACTATAACCGACATATCCAACATATCGTGGAAAACTCGATTCATAAGTTCCATGAACGTTGCCGGTGCATTAGTTAATCCGAATGACATAACCAAAAATTCATAATGTCCATATCTGGTCCTGAATGCGATCTTCGGAATATCACCTTCTTTAGTCTTCAGCTGATGATAGCCCGATCGAAGATCGATCTTAGAAAATACTTTTGCTCCTTGTAACTGATCGAACAAGTCATCGATCCTGGGTGTGGATATCGATTATTGATTGTCAGTTTGTTCAACTCCCGATAGTCGATACACAATCGAACGCTACCATCCTTCTTTTTCACGAACAGTACCGGTGCCCCCCATGGAGATATCCTTGGGTCGAATATAACCCTTGTCTAGCACTTCTTGTAGTTGTACTTTTAATTCCTTCGGTTCGGTAGGAGCCATTCTATAAGGTGCTTTTGATACGGGTGCGGCTCCGTGTATCGGGTCTATTACAAACTCGTAGCACGGTCGGGTGGTAATCCGGGTAGTTCCTCCGGAAATACGTCAGGGTAATCCCGAACAACGTCAATGTCTTCCATTCGTGGTACTTCCTTGGCTAGGTCGACCACTGATACTAGATACCCGACTGCTCCCTTCTCAAGACACTTCTTAGCCTTTGATGCTGAAAGTATGAGCTTGCGTCTCCGGGGAAGTTTGGTTCCCGAGAAGCTGAATTCTGCCCCTTCTTTCTCTTTGAATGTTAGCTTCCTTTCGGCGCATAACAAATTTGCAGAATGCCGAGCTAACCAGTCCATTCCCAAGATGACATCAAAGTCTGCCATCTCAAGTTGTATCAAGGTTGCATCTAAGGTCTGCTCTCCAATGAGAACTGGACATGGTCCATAACCCTTTTCTAGTTCCACTTCTAACCCATCGGTGACCGTACAAGTAATTTGTAGTCCAATGTTTTGATGGGTAATTTTGTCTTCTTTCCAAATGACACAGATATAAATGAATGAATAGCTCCGGAATCGAAGAGTACTCTGGCGGGTACGCCATTTATAGGTACAATACCCGTGATTTATCTTTACTTAGTCTACATGCTCATTCAATGTAATTATAACTTTAAAAGTTTCGGTCATAATTGTGACCACATCGGGTGATGCGGCCGCATCCTCGGATGTAACAAGCATATACCCGTCCCCCGATGTAATCGCTTCTTGGGCTTTGGGCACTCCCTTGCTATATGTCCGGGTTGGTTGCGGTTAAAACACTTCAAAACTTCAAAATTTGACTTTGACCGAGGTTGCGCTGCTGAAGTGGTCTTGGGTGCAGTAGTAAAGTTCCCGAGGACGGAAAGGCTTATACGTCCCGGCATTTCCTCCGTTGTAGGAGTTTCCGGCTGATCTCTTTATGCCTCTGTTCTAGTTCGAGATAACTCTCCTTCCGGCTCGATTCAATCACTTCGAGCAATCTGGACGGCTTCATTATATATTGTCCTTTCTAATCCCGAACATGTTCCCCGATGCTTCCTCTCGGTCCCATGACAAACCTACGGGTTTTAGTTTCTTCTTCTTGCATACTCGGTGGTGCGAAGAAAAACAGCTCTTCATAACGTTGTTGGTATGCATCCACCGACATCTGTCCCTGATAAAGACTCAGGAACTCCTTCTCCATCGAATCTCAGAAGCTTCGTGGAAAATATTTTTCAAAGAAAGCTTCTTTATATATAGCCCAAGTCAGGAGGGCGTGCTTAGTCAATAGATAGGCCCTGGTCGATTTCCACCAATGATGTGCATCACCTTTGAGCATGAAGGTGGCACACAATACTTTCTCCTCTTCAGTAATAGTCATCATAAGAAAATTTCTTTCCATCTCGTCTATCCGGTGTGCTGGCCATAATGGATCAGACAGTTTGCCATTAAATTCCCTGGGCTTCATCTTCAAAAACCTCTCGACCGGTCGAGTGAACCATCTGGTTTTGATATGCCCCAAACATATGGGGTGGATAATCGATAATTAGCCTGGCTTGCTTTCGGGACCTGCACTGGAATCCGTGCAGCCGGATGCCGAGGTGTCCGAGGAGCTGGGTGGTTACCCACCGGTGCTGCACCTGGATTGCCCCTTGTGCATGGGTGCAGCCTGAGTAGCTTGAAACATTATTCCCATGGCAACCTGCATCTGAGCCTGCGCGTGTTGCATCTGTTGCAGCTGCTGTGCCAGATTCATCACCACTGTTTCTAGCTCTGGTGGTGGAGGTGGCAAGTTTGTAGGGTATACCGGTTCTGGATTTTCCGGTACATGGTTATTCTCTTGACTAGTCTCCTCCACGGGAGGTGGTGGTGGGACTGTGTTTCGGGTCTGTCGGGTCACTCTACGTCCAGACATATTTCTTTCTGAGATGGGTGGTGCCTGAAAATCATCAAAATCAGTGAGAAATCATTTATACTTCATGTAGGCACGCTAACCAATATAAAATTCAAAATCCTCAATTCATTCTATAAAAAAATGATGTCTTTTCTATGTAGGGTCGATGGTGAGGGTCGATGGTATGTCCGACCCTTGGTATCCGACCCTGGGAATGACCTGTTCTTCCCGAGAGCTGAGGGTCGATGCGAGGGTCGATGGGTATCCGACCCTCAGTCCGACCCTCGATTTTCTGTCAGATTCTCGAGAGCCGAGGGTCGATTGGAGGGTCGATCCGAGGGTCGATGGTGTCAGTCGAATTGTCCGACCCTCGGACCAAAAATCAGATTTTTAAGATCCGATTTTGGGTCATTTCTCACTATTCCTCCTCTGTTTCGACTCGTCTCTACTCTCTGAGTTGCTACAGTGCTACTCTACTGTTTTGAATCGGTTTGACTCCGAGTTTCGATGTCCACATCATCACTACAGGTATGTCTTCTCATTTTTACCTGTTTTTAGGTTTCCATTTCTAGGTTTTCGCATGTTTAACATGTATTTTCCAAATTAAACTTTTTTCAACCGTAAAAATTTGATTTTTGTTGGGGGCTTTTATTATTGGTGTCTCGAGGAACAAAAGCCTAAAAAATTTATGAGTTTCATCGGTTGGTCATCGAGAAACTTGAAATTTTCTCTTTTTGCCCTAATTTGTCGACATTTTTGATTTTTCTTGAATTTATTAAAATTGGACATCGTCAGTTAAATTTTCCTACTGCATGTGGGTTGTAGGATATGTTTTAACCTACGTAAGTTCTTATGCCCACTTGTATGGCGAGAAATGGGGCTTTATGGTCAACTTATGTCGTTATTAACTCAAATTTTGGATTTTTATCCTATTAACTCCTTGTTTCCTTCCTCTTTCTTATTTTGCAGATACTATGGCTCGTACCAAAGTACCCAGGGTGCGTGATCCACTTCGCTTCCGTTCGAATGAAGCCGAGGCACAGTATGCTGACTATGCCCGTAAGAAGGTTGAAGGGGGTCGCATGGTGAACTTGGCTGAGCTAGCCTTGTTCAATGTAGAGGGAGCGTTTGGTGATATGGGATGGCTCCTTGTCATCACGTACGACGCGTGCACATGTCCAGACTTGGTACGCCAGTTCTATTGTAATCTCCAGGTGGTGGGGAATTACAACGACGTTGAGCACGGTCAGGAGTTGCGCATCACCAGTTATGACAAGGGGGTGCACATTTCTTTTGATTATCGACAACTGGCCGATCTGTTGGGAATTCCCTATGATGGCCCTATGGTGTACTGTGCGCCGAGAGAGCCACAGTTTGTTCAGATGGAGATGAGGGCAGAGATCGACAACCAGTTGCTCCGTCCTCACACTCGTATCGAGATGGCTGATGCTGAGGCTGCTGCTGCTACTAGAGCTCGTGGGGATCCGGTCGACGATGACGATCGCATGTATATGGATGTCGACTCGATACCACCGCCATCACCCACACATGCGGCTGAAGTTGGTACATGTTCTGTGGTGGCTCCTGTACCTGAGGCTGGTCCTTCCCATTCGGCTGATCCTTCACTTCCACCTTCTGATATGATGGAGATATTGTGTGAGCTCAGGGATGCTCAGCGCAGGTCTGATTTGAGGATGGATGAGCTGTTGGCGCGCGGATGGGAGAGCTCCTAGAGGTGCAGCGTGTGACTGATCAGAGGATAGTCGGTCTCACGGCTAGTCTACAGACGACCCAGACCTAGATAGCCTGGTTGACTAGAGTCTATGCTGAGGACTACGACAGAGACCGTGAGGCACCGCCTCCTCCTTCGCCTCCAGCTTCCTGAGTGTACTTTTATTTTTCCTTGTACTATAGAGTAACTGTCCGGGTTGTGGACTGTACTATGCTTTAGCGATGTATATACACTTTGTTTCTCTCACTCATTGTATGTAACTTGTTTTCCCTTTAATAGATGCATTATTCTCTTTTTAATTTGGTTTCAATCATCACTTTTGCTTACAGTGTGTTTGTATTAAAGCTTTTAATTTATCCTATCTCAGTTCACAATGGTCTTGAATGTGTGTCAGTTCGGCGGGCAAGGCCTGAGACGCTCTGATACCAAGTTGTCACATCCCAATTTTGGTCTAACCAGAATGGTGTGATGAACCACTAAAAAAACCAATGGTTCAACCAGGATCTCAAATAAGCTATCCACGCGTTATCCAAACTTTCACGCATCCACAATCATAATCAGAGTAAATACACAATAGCGGAAATCTTATAAATAAATGAACTGAGAACTAAGATGATATCAATAATTTAATAGCAAATTATTCTGTTTCCAACTGAGACATAAATATTTAAATATCAAATACAAGTCTTTATAAATCCAATGAAAGAAACCTATAAAATAATCTAATCAAATACACACGAGTTGCACTCGCAAGAGGAGTCGTGTGTATCATCTTCAGCTCCAGCGTCCATTCCTGCTATATTCCCGTACGTAGACGCGTTCATATAATCTTCAACTGTGTAACCTGCATCATCAACTAAAAATATTCGACGTCGAGGGGTGAGCACACAACACGGCTCAGTGAGTAGCCAAAACAATGCAACACTACATATGCATGCACATCAATTTATATCTTTGGTCTGGTTTGAAGTTTGCAATATGCAATAGAAAGGTTGAGGTAGCCAAAGGTCGCGTTTATTGACTCTGCCTCTATACACGAGTGTGTGACGTTACCCGAAGATCACGTTTATCGTCAACTCACATGCACCCAATCATGAACATTATATAACAAAGGTTACGTTTATTGCTATATATTGCCATACCAACACGTAAGCCCCTGTTGGCGAGGGCTACAAACTGGGCTTGCAACTAACCAATCCTAATGCCAAAAGTGTATCCAAGGCCTCACCCCAGCATCCCTCAGAATATCCATAGAGATAGAGCTAAGGCCCCCCGGTAGAGTCAGAGACTACAAGGACCGAGACTACCTCCCCTGATACTCTACGACATAATAGTTCTGCTAAAGTAATGGCGATACAACGATGCCAATGCACAAGACTTGAGTTGGAGATAGAGCTAAAGTGCTGAGACCCGCCAAAGGTTAACGTTTATTGACGTTCTCATCACACCCCCCATGATACTCGCTCGCATCAAGCACATCAACCACACACATACAAGCACATGCCTATTCCTATCATCATCATCATCATCATGTTATAAACAACAAAGTAAATATGCATGAACAAGTAATAGAAATATTAGATGGCATGCTGTATGCACATTACAAACATATTCGCATAGAATCAAGCATAGCATAGACTCAAGAAATAGAAAATAGTTTATTATTAACCAATTTAGTTTGGAGTTAAGGTTCCTCACCTTAGCTTGCTAAAAGATACTTTTTCAAGCTTTAAAATCACCTTTATACTGTTATTATATTGCTAGAAAACCTAACAAAGTCGATAGAATTTAATTAAAATTAATTTGGAATTTATAAACCATTCTGTCAACTGAGGGTCGATGCTAGGGTCGATGCTAGGGTCGATGGGTCAATCGACCCTCCCCTCTTTCTGGACTTTCCGAATGCTGAGGGTCGATGGTCATAAACACCTAGGGTGGGATGGCCTATCGACCCTGGGTGCGACCCTCGGTGCAATCTGGTCTAATTTCCACTTTTAAATCCATTCTTCGTGTTTGGGGTCCTATGGCTTGCTTCCTACATTCATTCAACATTCATTCCATGGTCTAGAACCATGTATAATCCATCTAAATAGTTTTCATGCATCCTCCTATGGTTTTCCATGAAAACCTAACCATAGCTTAATGGTTTAGGTTTCTCCGAGATCACATTTTTATTAATTACTACCCTAAGGTCTGTAGAAACTCATAGAATTAGTATCCATACCTGAGAAGGTTAATCTTTCTCTGAAACTCTTCTCTTTTGGCTTAATTTCTCTTCCTTCCCTTTCTTCTTCCTCTTTCCTTCTCCTCTCTTTCTCTCAATTCGATTAGGATTGTGAAAGGAGTAAAAGTGGCTTAGGGTCGTCCTTTAAATAGACTAGGAACATCCTAAATAAGTCCCATTGAGATTTGGAAAGAATCCCAATCAAAAAATATAGAAATTTCCTAATTTCTATATTTGGCAGAAACCGAGGGTCGATGGGAGGGTCGATGATCCCGTCGACCCTAGGGTCTTAAGCTGTCCGACCCTCCCTTCAAAACCGAGGGTCTGACTTTCTGTTTTGGGAGGTCCGACCCTGCTTAGCTGGGTGTACGACCCTCCCCTAATTTTAAATGTTTTTGGGTCGATTTTATACCTGGGATCTCGATCTCCTTCACGCCCTTAGTCCATTTGACTCGACCATGATGGGTAAACCTGGTTCAAGGTGGCAAGACCGGGTTAGATTGACACGGGTCTTATAGTATACGGCTAAGTGCGAAACTCTAAAGCATCGCAAGGCAGATATAACCAAGGAAATTATTAGTACCAACCGCCTATATACAGAGTGTATGCACAGTATCAACTTGATCACTCCAAACTGATCGAGCATTTTCTGAAGTTAAAGCCGAAGGGATTTACCGGAAAGCCTTCATATCCGTTATGGTCAGCTCATTAGATTGATGAGATGGAAAGAAACTTTATGATGATGACTATAAATGAAGAAGAGAAGGTATTATGTATCACTTTTATGCTAAAAGGTGATACACACCATTGATGAAAATCTACTCGGAGTTATCTGTTGACAAAGCATGCCCAACAGACCTGGGCTATCCATAAAGAAGCTTTATTTGAGAAATATTTTCCCAGGAGTTTCAAAGATCAAATGGAAAAGGAGTTACTGAGTCTGTATGAGGGACAGTGATTGTAGACGCATATCAACAACGTTATGATGAATTATTTTTCTTTGCTCCCTCTAGCCTGCAGGAGGAAAACACCAATACCCGAAGGTTCATCATGGGAGTTAGGGGAAGCATCCGTGAGCATGTATTGGGACTATAAAAGAAGATTTATAATGAAGGTGTACAGATTGCTCAAGTACTGGAATTGAGCTAGAGGAAAAGTTATTTTGCTCAAAACAGATGTATTAAAATGTCCTAATGGAAATTCATACAACGGAGGGAACTCAAAGACATTCAAACCCTTTTGTACTCAAGGCATCAATGTTGTAGCCAAGACTACTCCAACAGCCCAACCCAAATGAAGCAAAGTAGTGCCGGAGTTAAATGCTTTAACTGTAATCAAGTAGGACATTATTGAAGGGAGTGTCCTAAGCCAAAGAAGCAGCTACAACAATGAATGTTTTTTGCAGTTACATCTGAGGATGCTATTGCATCGCCTGATGTAGTCACAGGTATGATCTGAACTATTCATTTTTTACTACCTTGGGTAAGCATATAGACTACATTAAATCAAATCATAGGTATCGTACCTATTATTGGCTTACCCGCCAGAGTACTCTTTGATTCTAGAGCTACTCATTCTTTTATATCTGCGTCATTTGGAAAGAAGTTAAATCTACCCCTCAGACCTTTAGACTACAAACTGCTTGTACGATCACCTATGGGATTAGAAGTGGACATAGATAATGGTTATGGACCATGTTCAGCTCTTATCGTCAAGAAGATTTTGGATGCAATCTTAATTCAACTTGAGATGGCAGACTTTGACGTTATGTTGGGAATAGATTTGTTAGCTCGGCACTCCACAAACCTAATATGTGCAGAAAAGAAGTTGACATTTAAAGGCAAGGAAGGAGTAGAGTTTAGATTTGCCGGAACCAAACTTCCCTATAAACGAAAACTCATTCTCTCTGCAATGAAGACTAGAAAATGCCTCGAGAAAGGAGGAATTGGGTATCTAGTATTCGTAGTCGACCTCAGCAAAGAAGTACCACGAACGGAAGATATTGAAGTTGTGTGTGAATTTTTGGATGTATTTTCTGAGGAACTACCATGACTACCACCCGACCAAGCGACAAAGTTCGTTATAGATCTTATACCCAGAGCTGCACTAGTATCGAGAGTAACTTATCGAATGGCTCCTACTGAACTGAAGGAACTGAAGGTACAATTACAAGAATTACAGGACAAGGGTTATAATAGACCCAGTTTATCACCATGGGGATTGCCAGTATTGTTCATGAGAAAGAAGGATGTTAGTGTTCGACTGTGTAGAGTATCGAGAATTGAATAAGCTTACAATCTAGAATCGGCACCCGTTTCCTCGGGTCGATGACTTGATCGATCAGTTACAAGGTGCCAATGTGTTCTCCAAAATTGATCTTCGGTCAAGATACCCTCAGTTGAAGATTAAAGAAAGTGATATTCCAAAGAAAGCATTCAAAACCAGATATGGACATTATGAATTTTTAGTCATGTCTTTTTTATTAACTAATGCACCCCCAACTTTTATGGAACTCATGAATCGGGTATTCCATGATATGTTGGATCTGTCAGTCATTGTATTTATTGGCGTCATACTAGTCTACACCAAAGACAAGGAAACTCATTTAACAAATTTAAGAGCCACTCTACACCGACTACGGAAAGATAAGCTTTACACAAAATTTACAAAGTGTGAGTTTTGGCTAAATGAAGTCGCTTTCTTAAGCCATGTTGTATATGCTGAAGGAATTAAAGTGGATCCTAGCAAGATAGAAGCCATTGTAAGATGGGAAGCACCTAAGAATGTTTCAAAAATCAGAAGTATCTTAGGTTTAGTTGGTTAATATCGACCATTCGTGGAAGATTACACTAGAATCGCCGTACCTCTCACCAGTCTGAGAAAGAAAGGAGAAAAGTTTATTTGGACCAATAAATGTGAAGAGTATTTTTAAACATTGAAGGCTAGATTGATATCAGCTCTCATCTTGACTATTCTGATCCCAAGACAACCATTTACCTTGTACACTGATGCGTATTGGCTAGGTTTAGGATGTGTGCTTATGCAAGGAGAACAAGTAATTGTGTATGCCTCAAGACATCTGAAGACATATGACAAGAACTATCCCACTCATGATTTGGAATTAGCAGCAGTTGTACATGCAGTTAAGATATGGAGACATTATTTGTATGGAGAGAAATTTCAGATTAAATCAGATCATAAGAGTCTCACTCATCATTTTAATCAGAAGGAGTTGAACATTAGACAAAGATGATGGTTGGGATTATTAAAGGATTTTGATTGTGATATCCAGTATCATTCAGGAAAAGCTAATGTAGTTCCTGACGCACTAAGCAGGAAAGCAATGACAAAATCCCAAGAAGAAGTTAGTACAAATGCTATGGCGTGTGTCACAGGGAGAGTATTTTACTACGGTAAAGAGTAGTTCGTGATTGATATTCTAAATGAATCAACTTACCAAGGGTTTATTCATCTATTCTCAAACATGTTTGCTACATTGAAGATTGTACCTGATCTATTAGACGAAGTGAAAGCCGCTATTAATTCAGACCCTTACTTGAGAACGGTGCAGGAAGACCTCAAAAAAGGTAGGGCTACTCCGAAAGTTGAAAAGGTACTAAGATACAAAGGAAGGGTATGTATTCCTAAAAATGAAAACATAGATATTAGACACAGACTAATGAAGGAAGTTCACACCCCCGCTTAATCGATACATCCTGGTAGTACGAAGATGTATAATGTTCTGAAGAAACTATATTAGTGGAGAGGAATGAAAGCGGATGTAGCTAAATTTGTGTCTCAATGCTTGAATTGTCAGCAAGTAAAGGCTGAAAGGCAAAGACCTATAGGATTGTCACAGCCACTGCTAGAACTAGAATGGACATAGGACTGCATCACTATAGACTTCGTCATCGGGTTACCATTGACTCCCCGAGTAGTTGACGTGGTCTGGGTGATTATGGATCATTCGATCAAGATAACTCGTTTCTTAGCTATACGACCTCAGTATACCCTAGAGAGGTTAGGTAAGCTTTATGTAGATAATATTGTCCAATTACATGGTGTACCTTAGAGCATTGTGTCCAACAGAGTCCCACGCTTTACCTGAAAGTTTTGGGAAGGATTATAGAAGTCTATGGTTACAACATTGAAGTTTAGTACTGCATTCCAGTACTCAGACAGACGGATAGTCGGAGCGTACTATTCATATTTTAGAAGACATGCTTCGAGCTTGTGTCATTGATTTCAAAGGATCATGGGATGAGAAATTACAATTGATTGTGTTCGATTATAACAACAGCTATCAAGCGACTATACAGATGTCACCCTATGAAGCACTGTATGGTAGGAAATTTTGAACTCCTTTGTTTCGGAATGTAGTTGGAGAATGGAGTATTGTCGGATCAGAGTTTGTTGAAGAGACTTATCGAGTAGTCAACATTGTCAAGGAAAGAGTCCGAATAGCTCAGAACCATGAGAAGCAATATGCAGATAATCGATGCAGAAATCTCAAATTCACCATAGGTGTTGAAACCCTGTCTAGACAGTGTGCTGTAAGTGTTGCCATTGTTGGCAACCCTAGCAGAGAAAGTGATATGGAGGAGAGAGAGTATCTGTAGGACTCTCTGTCAGTCAAGCAACCGAAGAGAATAAAGCCCAGTTGATGAGAAAGTCCAGCTAAAGTGGAAAGAATGAAGAGAGAGAAAGAAGAGAGAGACAGTAGGGAGAGAAAGAGGAGAGAGAGTGGGTGGGGACCAGGTGGGTCCTACCTTGGTTGGCCAGGCCAGCATGGCAGCCAGCCCAGGCCAGTAGGGCAGATGCCCACGGCTCCCGGCCAGCAGGCCATGCCAGCATGCACGGCAAGGGGCCATGCACACAAGCATGCCCAGCAACAGCACAGCACAGGGCCATGCGCAAGCCAGCACAGCTGTGCACAGCAGCATAGCAGCATGCCGTGCGCGCAGCAGCAAGACCATGCGCACGGCTATGCCTCATGGCGCGCAGCAGCATGCCGCAAGCCATGCCATGCCGCAGCAGCAGCAGCACAGCGCAGTAGCGCAAGGTGCACACGCGCGCCGCAAGCCACAGCAGGGCCATCAGCATGCATGCAACCTGCTCGACCTATTGCTGCAATGGGGTAGGTTTTTCGGACCCTACTTGAGTCCAAAACCCTGCAACTGATACTAGTGGTTACAAAGGCCATTAGTTAAGTTGTCAGGGGCATTTTGGACATTATACATGGGAGCATATTCCGTATGCAAGGCCCGGATCAAGCCACGATAGCTAGATTCCAAATGAAAGGCTCACAAAAAGGCAGGATTCGGTGTAGCGTCAGAATCGCGCCCAGATCCCATCACGCGGCTTACGATTGGCTAGAGGCAGTTTAAAAGGATGGTTTGTGCCGCACAGAAGAGACCCCCTGATTCGGTGGAGCGCGCATAGATTGCGCATGCGCATAAGATGCGCATCTGAATGCCATCGTGGACTCCGATCGCGCCTGATGTGATGAGGCCGATCGGAGGGTCCTAAGAAGATCCCGCCAACTCTTGACCGATCCAACGGTTAAATGACGAAGATACCTTCTCCGCCAATCAAAAGACGACAACGGCGTACCGTGTGTCAGATACGGCGACGATAGTGTGCTTCGCGGCGCACTGAATCATGGTTGAAGATTCCATTTGGAATGATCAAGTCGGTCGAACTTCAAATGGCCATATCTTGGCCGTCCGAGCTCCGATTGAGGTGATTCAAAAACTCACGGTTTTCTCTGTCCATGTAGAACCTCTTAGAACAAAGAAATCAAGGTTTGAGTTAGCTGAGCTGTGGGTTTTGGGGAAAATAGTGCTTTGGGGCTCTCTTTGAAGAAGAAATCACTCTCCACCTTCCTCCTTCTGATACACATGAGTATTTGAGCAGTTTGGAGTGAAGTATGAGTATGAGTGATAGCCTTATGTGAATGATGGAGTGCGAGATGCATTGGAAGAATGCCAGAGTTCCATTCTAATGACGAAGCGTATCTATCAGTACTGGAGAGCTTGGAACATCCATTTGGTGAGAACCAATCTTGCTGTGGTCACGCTGGGAAGGTAATCAGGCACACAAATCCTATTTATTGTATCAGAGATATATGGGAAGGGTTTGTATGAATATATGTAATACACTTTGTATAACCTGTCAAGTGGGTGCTTGATTGGAGTTGGGGTAGGTGCCTCGAGCACAGTTGTAGCTGTGAATGCGGTTGATGTTGTAGCATCGGGCAATCGTAGCATTTCTATTGTGTATCGGGTATATACGAAACCCTGGTTAGGGTATTGCCCCGTGGAGTAGCATCACAGTGTGTGATTGGTGAACCACGTTATATTGTGTGTCCCATGCATGTGATTATGATTGTGGAATAGAAGTCCGTGTGCTGTAGGTCTGGGTGTGCACACTTGGCAAGCCAAGCCCCTGGTATGCATACCTGTGGGTAGGTGGCTGGTGTGTGTGTGAAATGTGTTTGACAGATTGTTTGTGAGAAGATCTCATGAAATCAGCTCAAGGCTGCATAGCACAGTTTGATCAACAGCTCTTGGCAGCAGTGTTCATAGTATCAGGGTAAATTGATTAGTGGAAAAAGTTTTTAGTGGCCACTGATTCACCCCCCCCCCCTCTCAGTGTCAACCTGGGACTAACAAGTGGTATCAGAGCTGAGTTCCCAAGGGAAGAGGACTGACAGCTTCTGGTACAGATAAGATTGAGACTGAGATATGGCTACAAATGAAGAACATCATGGGCACAGCATAATTCCGATGTTTGATGGCTCCAACTACAGCATATGGAAAGTCAGAATGGAGGCTTACCTGATTGCACAAGGATATGGGGTATGGCTGGCAATGAAGAATGGGTACAGGCACACAACTGAAGATATCAGTGATGCTGTTGAGATGAAGTAGTGAGAAAATGAAGCTAAGGCTATCACAACACTTCTAGCCGCACTTTCAAGTAATGAACTTACTAGAGTGATCAGTTGTCCAACATCAAAGGAGATATTGGACAAGTTCCAGAGTGTAGATGAAGGAGATAGCAAAATCAAGGAGGCTAAATTACAGATACTGAGATCTCAATTTGAAACTCTGAGAATGAGTGAAGGTGAGACAATTGAGTTTTACCTGAACAGAGTAAACATGATCACCAATGCAATCAGAGCATTGGGTGAAGAGTTGAAGGAGATTCATGTGGTCAAGAAGGTGTTGAGGACACTTCCAAAACTGTATAGTGCCAAGGTGTCAGTCCTTGAAGAAATTTCCACTTTGGATACATTGACCATAGATGAACTGTATGGTATCTTGACCACCTATGAGATGAGAATGCTTGAGCCAGTGCCCGCTGAGAAGGAAGCCGCTTTTCAAGCGTTTAAAAAATTAAAAATGAAGGAGCCAGTGGAAACCTCAAAAGCTGATCCAGAGGAGGAAACAGATGATTCAAATGATGAGCTCATAGCTTATCTGGCTAACAAACTCAAGAATAGACCTGAGAAGTTCAAAAATAAGTTCAATGAGATGTTTCAACTGTGGTGGCTTAGGACACTTTGGCTCTAAGTGCCAAAAAAAGGGTAGAGTGTATGACTCTGATGAAGAAGAGTCCAAAGGAAGCCAAGAAAAGAAAGGAAAGAAGAAGTTTATTCCAAGAAATAGAAGTTATCTATCAAAGCATGATGTCCTCTCTGATGAGTCTAAAGATGAAGATGATGATGTTATTCTCTTTATGACAAGACTGGAAGAGACTCCTACATGGAATGATACAACAAAAAGGAAAGGTGATAGTATCAAGAAAAGAATTGAAGATGATGACAATCCAGACCTTGAAGCAGAGTTGCTTTCTGCACTTAATGAGCTCAGGTCAGAAAGAAAGAAGAACAAAAACTTGAATGAGCAACTCAACCAAGCAAAGGAGATAAATGTTGAAATTATGGAAACTCTCAGGAAAGCAAAAATAATTGTTGATGAGCTTGACAATGATCTTACACAAGAGACTTCTGAGTGTAAGAAGCTTGAGAAAGTAATTGTAAGACTTATGGTAGATCTGGCCAAGTCTACAAAAACAAAAATTTATGCTGAAGCTACTATAAAAGTCCCTCATGTAACCATTCTGAAGTCATAAGATAAGAATGTTAGGTTACAGGAAGATGAAGAAAGCAACAGTTCTGAAGATGAAGACAAGGACGAAGACAACATCCTTGATGAGATTCTGAGTTACCAGAGATCCTCTCATATTAAATCTGGACTTGGATATATTGTGCAGCTGTCTGAGCAGATGAAAGAAAAGGGACCTGCAAGTAATCCCATTATGTTTGTGAAAGAAAAGCAGAAGGAACCACCAGCTATGAGAGCTACTAAAGGCAAGAATGATAAAGAGAGCTTCAAGACAGTTGGGCAAGGCAGTCAGAGAAAACAAAGTCAGTTTCAGAGGAATGGTCAATTTCAAAGAAACAAGCAGGTACAGGGAATCAGATTCGGAGGATACTGTTATGGCTGTAATGCCTATGGACATCGAGTGGCAGAATGTTGAAGACAACAAAGACCTCCAGTGTTCATTGACAGAAACAGATTTGCTCTTCTTGCTGATGAGAGAGTAATATGCTATAGATGTGAGAGACTTGGGCATATAGCCAGAAACTGCAAGACAATCCTTCCATCTCAAAGGCAAGCTAAGAGGAAGAAAAGAGAAGATCCTCCAAGAAAACCAATTAAGAGAGAAGAAGAAAATGAAATGGTGAAAAATACAAGAAAGCCAATTACAGTGAAAGACAAGGCTACATGGGTGGAAAAACCACCGAAGAAAGGGAACAATTCTTTGTTGGTGCAAGCAGCACTTAAAGCAAACAAAGGAAAACAATCTCCATGGATTCTTGATAGGGATGCTCAACACATATGACTGGCAACAAAGAAAAATTCACAAGCCTTGATGCTGCAGAAGGAGGAACTATGAAGTTTGGAAACAATGAAGGTGCCAGAGTTGAAGGAAGAGGTTCAGTGAACCTTAACAATGGGAAGATAAAGTCCCACAATGTTTTGTATGTTAATGGGTTGAAACATAATCTACTCAGTGTGAGTCAGATATGTGATCAAGGACATGAGATCACTTTCAACAATGAAGGTTTTGTTGTTCACAGGGTTGGAACAGGAAAGACAGTGGCTACTGGTGAAAGAACAGTTGGAAATCTGTATGTGTTGACAGATGCCATCAACAAATGCATGATAACTCAAGATGATGAAAATTGATTGTGGCATAGAAGAATGGGACACATTTACTTCAGAAATCTGATTAAAATTAGCAAGGAGCAAGCAGTGAGAGATCTTCCCATCATAAAGACTCCAGAAAGCCATTCATGTGGTTCATGTCAGAAGGGCAAGCAGGCAAGAGCTACTTATAAATCAAAGGAGTACCATTCAAGTAAACCACTTGACTTGATACACACAGACTTGGGTGGACCAATGAGAACACAGGCCATAGGAGGTGAAAGATACTTTATTCTGTTTATAAATGAGTATTCTAGAATGACCTGGGTGATGTTTCTGAAGGACAAAACTGAAGCTCTTGACAAGTTCAAAGCATTCAAGAAGAGAGTTGAAAATAAGACAGGAAACACAATCAAGTGTTTAAGGTCTAATCAAGGCAAAGAATTTACATGGAGTGAATTCTCAAACTTCTGCAGTGAAAGTGGGATCAGAATTCAACACTCAGCAGCCAGAACACCTCGACAAAATGGAGTGGTTGAAAGGAAGAACAGAACAGTGCAAGAAATGGCTAGAACTATGATGGCAGAGAATAACACAGCTAAGCATTTCTAGAGAGGAGGTATCTATACTGTAGTGCATATCACTAATAGATGTCTTCTAAGGCCTCATGAGAACAAAACACCTTATGAATTGTGGTTTGGGAGGAAAGCTACAGTGAAGTATCTAAGGGTCTTTGGTTCTAAGTGCTACATCAAGCGAAAGGAATAAAATCTTGGCAAATTTGATGACAGAGCTGATGAGGGCATATTCCTTGGGTACTCTTTCAAAAGTAATGCATACAGGTGCTACAACAAGAGACTAGGAAGAATTGTTGAGAGCTCAGATGTGAAGATTGATGAGAATGAAGGGAATCAAAAGGGGACTGAACCAAAAGGGTCCATTTTTGAAGAACTTGATGAAGATGACACTCTCTCTGTTGACAAAGTGCAACAAGATGAAGAAGAATCTAAAGTGCAAGAGATTCATACTGAAGTGCAGAGAGATGGCAGACCAAAAGATAACAAATGGTTGAGAATTCACCCTAATCATCAAGTGATAGGAGATCCAAATGTAGGCATTGATACCAGAAGGATGAAAGCTACCACTTATTCATTATTGTCTGAGAAAGAGCCTAAAACTGTGCATGAGGCTAGCAATGATGAATCTTGGTTGAAAGCTATGAATGATGAGCTTGACCAAATTGAAAAGAACAACACTTGGGAGCTAGTTCCTAGACCAGCAGACAAGAATGTGATTGGCACAAAGTGGGTTTTCAGGAACAAATTAAATAAAGAAGGCCAGGTTGTGAGAAACAAGGCCAGACTTGTATGCAAAGGATATGCTCAAGTAGAAGGAATTAATTTTGATGAGACTTTTGCACCTGTGGCAAGGCTGGAGTTTATCAGAATGTTCTTAGCATTAGTTGTACACAGAGGATTCAAGGTTTCTCAAATGGATGTGAAATCTACATTCCTGAATGGCAATTTAGAAGAGGAAGTGTACACTGAGCAACCTGATGGGTTCCAACTCAGCAATGATGAAGATATGGTATCCAAGTTGAAGAAGGCTCTATATGGGTTGAAGCAAGCTCCAAGAGCTTGGTATGAAAGGCTTGATACATATCTGCATAAGTTGGGTCTACGAAGAGGAGTTGTGGATAGCAACTTATATGTCATGACAGAACACAGCAGTCAACTGGTAGTTGTGGTCTATGTGGATGAAATCATCTTTGGGGGGCACTGTGAGAAGCTTTGCAAGCAGTTTGCTGAGAGGATGAGAGCAGAGTTTGAGATGTCTATGCTTGGAGAGATGTCCTACTTTCTGGGGCTGCAAATTCATCAAAGAGAAAATGGCATCTTCATCTCTCAAATGAAGTATACCAAGGAGATGTTGAAGAAATTTGTGATGGAGGACTGTAAACCAGTGGGGACACCAATGACAGTGAATATCAAGTTGAGTTCAGAAGATGATTCTTCAACAGTTGATCAGACATTGTGTAGGTCAATGATTGGTAGTTTACTATATTTGACAGCTTCAAGACCTGATATTCTGCAAGCAGTATGCCTGGTGGCCAGATTTCAAACGTGTCCAAAGGAGACTCATCTGATGGCACTGAAGAGAATACTCAGATATCTGAAAGCACAACAGACTATGGTTTGTGGTATCCAAAGATTGGAAGCTTCACTTTGACAGCATTTTCAGATGCAGACTGGGCTGGTAGCATTGATGACAGAAACAGCACTAGTGGTGGTGCATTCTTTTTGGGAGAGAGCTTAGTAGCATGGCACAGCATGAAATAGGAGTCTGTCTCCTTATCTACAGCAGAGGCAGAATACATTGCAGCAGCCGCTACATGCACTCAGGTAATTTGGATGAAAAGATAGATGTTTGACTTCAGTGTTATATGTGAAGAACCCGTGGTCATCAAATGTGATAACATGAGTGCCATCAACATATCCAAGAATCCTGTGCAACACTCAAGGACCAAGCATATTGACATCAGATATCATTATTTGAAGCAGAAAGTGCTTGAAGGGGAAGTGAGATTGGACTTTGTTCCTACAGCAGATCAAGTGGCAGACATCTTCACCAAAGCTCTTCCAAAAGACTCTTTTGAGAAACTCAGAGCTCAGCTAGGAGTAGTGATTTTGAGCACATTATAGATGGCACTTGTGTAAGGGGAGTTGCTGCCTACATAGCATCATCTTTCATCTGTAGGATTGGAAAGATGCGGTGGGCACTCCTACAGGTGAGGCTATGTAGGGGGAGTTGATATGCAGGGGGAGCTCATTTAGCCTTTGGGACTTATTGTCAAAGGGGGAGAAGATGGCAAAAAGGTTGTGTCACATTGAGAGAGATACCTTAGGAGGGGGAGTTTTGTTGCCAACAATTCCAAAGGGGGAGATTGTTGAAACCCTATCCAGACAGTGTGCTGTAACTATTGTCATTGTTGGCAACCCTAGTAGAGAAAGTGATATGGAGGAGAGAGAGTATCTGTAGGACTCTCTGTCAGTCAAGCAACCGAAGAGAATGAAACCCTATTGATGAGAAAGTCCAGCTAAAGTGGAAAGAAAGAAGAGAGAGAAAAAAGAGAGAGAAAGTAGAGAGAGAAAGAAGAGAGAGAGTAGATGGGGACCAGGTGGGTCCCACCTTGGGTGGCCAGGCCAGCATGGCAGCCAGCCCAGGCTAGCAGGGCAGATGCCCACGGCTCCAGGCCAGGAGGCCATGCCAGCATGCACGGCAAGGGGGCCATGCACACAAGCATGCCCAGCAACAGCACAGCACAGGGCCATGCGCAAGCCAACACAGCCGCGCGCAGCAGCACAGCAGCATGCCTTGGGCACAGCAGCAAGACCATGCGCACGGCTATGCCTCATGGCACGCAGCAACATGCCGCAAGCCATGCCATGCCGTAGCAGCAGCATCACAGTGCAGCAGCGCAAGGCGCACGCGTGTGTCGTAAGCCACAACAGGGCCATCGGCATCTATGCAACCTGCTCGACCTATTGCCTCAATGGGGCAGGTTTTTCGGACCCTTTTGGAGTCCAAAACCCTGCAACTGATACTAATGGTTACAGAGGCCATTAGTTAAGTTGTCAGGGTCATTTTGGACATTTTACATGGGAGCATATTCCGTATTGAAGGCTCGGATCAAGCCACGATAGCTAGATTCCAAATGAAAGGCTAACAAAAAAGCGGGATTCGGTGTAGCGTCAGAATCGCGCCCAGATCCCATCGCGCGGCTTCCGATTGGCTGGAGGCAGTTTAAAAGGATGGTTTGTGCCGCACAGAAGAGACCCCCTGATTCGGTGGAGCGCGCATATATTGCGCTTGCGCATAAGATGCGCATCTGAAGGCCATCGCGGACTTCGATCGCGCCTGACGTGATGAGGCCGATCGGAGGGTCCTGAGAAGATCCCGCCAACTCTTCACCGATCCAACGGTTAAATGAGGAAGATACCTTCTCCGCTAATCAAAAGATGACAACGGCGTACCGTGTGTCAGATACGGCGACGATAGTGTGCGTCGCGGCGCACTGAATCATGGCTGAAGATTCCATTTGGAATGATCTGATCGGACGAACTTCAAATGGCCATATCTTGGCCGTCCGAGCTCCGATTGAGGTGATTCAAAAACTCACGGTTTTCTCTCTCCGTGTAAAACCACTTAGAATGAAGAAATCAAGGTTTGAGTGAGTTGAGCTGCGGGTTTTGTGGAAAATAGTGCTTTGGGGCTCTCTTTGAAGAAGAAATCACTCTCCACCTTCCTCCTTCTGATACACATGAGTATTTGAGCAGTTTGGAGTGAAGTGTGAGTATGAGTGATAGCTTGATGTGAATTATGGTGTGCGAGATGCATTGGAAGAATGCTAGAGTTCCATTCTATTGACGAAGCATATCTATCACTACTGGAGAGCTTAGAACATCCATTTGGTGAGAACCAATCTTGCTGTGGTCATGCTGGGAAGGTAATCACACACACAAATCCTACTTATTGTATCAGAGATATATGGGAAGGGTTTGTATGAATATATGTAATACACTTTGTAATACCTGTCATGTGGGTGCTTGACTGGAGTTGGGGTAGGTGCCTCGAGCACAGTTATAGCTGTGAATGCGATTGATGTTGTAGCATCGGGGTTGTAGGTGCAATCGTAGCATTTCTATTGTGTATCGGGTATATACAAAACCCTGGTTAGGGTATTCACCCGTGGAGTAGCCATCACAGTGTGTGATTGGTGATCCACGTTATATTGTGTGTCCCATGCATGTGATTGTGATTGTGGAATAGAAGTCCGTGTGTTGCAGGTCTGGGTGTACACACTTGGCAGGCCAAGCCCCTGGTATGGATACCTGTGGGTGGGTGGTTGGTGTGTGCACGAAATGTGTTTGACAGATTGTCTGTGAGAAGATCTCAAGAAATCAGCTCAAGGCAGCATAGCACAGTTTGATCAACAGCTCTTGGCAGCAGTGTTCATAGTATCAGGGTAAATTGTTTAATGGAAAAAGTTTTTAGTGGCCACTGATTCACCCCCCCCCCCTTGTCAGTGTCAACCTGGGACTAACAATATGTGATAAGGTATTTTAAAAAATATCTCCTATGTGTGGTTTTAAAAGGTTTGGACAGAAGGGAAAGTTGTGTCCTAGATATATTGGACCTTAAGAAGTTGTTGATAGACATGGAAAAGTTGCATATCAGTTAGCACTACCACCATCCATGTCAAGTGTGCATGATGTATTTCATATCTCATTACGGAATAAGTACGTCAGAGATCCAACACAAGTGTTTATAACTGATCCACTGGATTTGACTGAAGATTTGACGTTTGAAGTAGTACTTTTTGAGATCACTAGTCGGATGGTGCAACGTCTTTGCAACCATGACATTTACTACGTTAAGGTTACTTAGAGAAGACAAAATGTAGAAGAAGTGATATCCTCACCTATTCGGCTCGACAGGTATGAGAAAATTTTGAGGACAAAATTTATATAAGAGGGGGGAGTTGTAAGACCCGCACACTACTAACTTGGTCTAACCGTGTCATGCCAAGTCTTCCCATCATTCCTGGACCAAGTGGACCGAGCATGAGAAGATAGATGACGAACTAGGTATGAGAATCGAGTTAAAAATACTAAAAACATACCTAAGTTTGCATGCCTGGGTAGGTATGGTCGACCATAAGGAAGGGAACAAAAAATCTCAAATCCATAATCCCACGATAAATGATTCCGACCCTACAGTCCACGGTTTATGCGACCGTATGATTAACCCGGAGGACTCAGATCAGACTCCGAGTTTTGAAAACTTTCCTAAACTAAGGGATTTCTTTCCTAATTAAAAGAGGAATCTATATGGAGAGTTTTCCTCTATATAAAGGATGTCCCTCAACACTTTTTCACTCTTTTAGAACATTAGTAAACCCTAGAGCAAGGGAAGGAAGAGAAGGAAGAGAAGGAGAAGAAGAAAAAGCTAAGGAGAAGAATTTGCTGAGAAGATATTGGCTCTCTATCACAGGCAAAGGTATGAAACTAATATCTGAAGATGTAAAGTTTAAGTATAAGATTTCTTTGGAAAATAGGCAATATCAACATATTATGATCTATGTGATTTTGTTGAGAAAATCCCAAGGAGAACCATGAAGAATGAATTTGATGATTAGGGTTGATAAGAAACTACTAATGATGGTCATAGGATGACCTTAGAATAAACCCCATTGAAGAACATAAGAATTGACCGAAGAATAACTCGAATTTCATGTAGACTATGACCATAAATCTCAAGGTCACAGCTATGGTCGATCATAGTTTGAACAGTATGACCAGAGGATCAACAAAGGAATTCAGGAAGATTTCAGAAATTATATGGTCACAGCTACAGTCGCACCATATGCGACCATAGGGTATAATCCATAGACAATATGGTCGATACAACATGAGACCATAGGACCAATCAGCCACCTATCAGTGCTCTGTTTTGATTTTTGACTACTGTAACATGTCACATATATACCCCAAATTAAATTCATATAACTTTTAGGTTGCTAAATCAATTCAAAGAGAATTTCAAGGCTTGGAAGGACATTGAGAATTGCTAACAGGTGAGGGAACAAGATCTAAACCAATTGGATAATAACAAACTATTTATTTTTATTAAGTCCAATGCCTTGATTAATTCTATGTGTGTATGCTTGTAATGTGCATCTCACATGGCATCCAATATTCTTGCAATTACTGTTCATGCATATTTATTTCAATTTATTTATAACATGTTGATGATGATGTTGCTAGGAATAGGCATGTGAATGTATGTGTGTGGTTGGTGTGTTGGATGCGAGTCGAGCATCAGGGGGAGGACATGCCATGATGGTGTTTGACCTCATCACCAGACTCTAGCTCTATCTCTACTCATGTTTTGCCTACTAACATTGTTGTATCGCCATTACCTTAGCAGAACTATTATGTCGTAGGGCATCAGGGGAGGTGGTCTCGGACCATGCGGTCACTGACTCTGTCGGGGGGCCTTAACTCTATCTCTATGGACGTATTGAGGGATGCTGGGGTGAGGCCTTGGATACACTGTTTGACAATAAGATTGGTTAGTCACGGGCCCAGTTTGTAAGCCCTCACCAATAGGGGCTTACGTGTTGGTATGGCTACGGCATCAGGGAAAGTATTGGCGGTGTTTGATCCAGACACTTTAGCTCTATCTCTATTCCATGGTGGGTGCATGTGGGACGAAAATGGTGTTTGATCCATTGGGCGGATTCACACATTCGTGTATAGAAATGCGGCGACCACCAAACATTTCTATAGGACATTGCAAACTTATAAAGCAAACCAGAGATATGAATTGAATGCATGCAAATGTTTGTTGCATTGATTTGTTTGCTCACTGAGCCGTGATGTGTGCTCACCTTTTTGACGTCGAATATTTTCAGTTGATTATGCAGGTCCTACCATTGAAGAATATATGAATGTGTCGACGTATGGACACGTTGCTACAATGGAAGTAGACGCTGAAAAAGATACGCATGTTTCATCATGCGAGTGCAACCAATGTGTTTTTGCTTAGGTTCAGTTTTAATTTGAACATCGGATATGTAATTGGTTATTTATTTTTATGTCTTGTAGTTTGGAGATAATTGGATTAAAAACTTATTTATCACTGTTAGACTCTAAGTTCTTTTTCTGTAAGACCTCCGCTTATTTGTTTTTAACCTCTGATTTTTAATGTGGAATGTGTGTGTGGTTTTATATGGTGGGTACGACCTATGTGAGATCCTGGGTGAACCATTGATTTATTGGTGGTTCATCACACCGTTCGGGTTAGACTAGAATTGGAGTGTGACATTTTGGCACCTTGCAACTGGTAGAATCAGTCATCGATCCGAGGCAACAGATACCTATTCTTGATCGTGAGCTTGTTCAATTCCTGATAATCTATACAAAGTCGAACGCTACCGTCCTTCTTTTTTACGAACAATACTGGCGCTCCCCATGGTGATATACTGTGTTGAATATAACCCTTGTCCAGAAGTTCTTGTAATTATACCTTTAGATCCTTTAGTTCAGTAGGAGCCATCCAATAAGGTGCCTTAGATACTGTAGCGGCTCCGGAGATAAGGTCTATGACGAACTTTCTCGCTCTGTCAGGTCACAATCCTGGTAATTCCTCAGGAAATACATATAAAAATTTACACACAACTTTAATATCTTTCATTCGTGGTCCATCCTTGGTTAGGTCGACAATTGACACTAGATACCCAATTCCTCCTTTCTCAAAACATCTCTTAGCCTTTAATGCTGAAAGAATGAGTTTTCATTTACAGGAATGTTTGGTTCCCTTAAAACTAAACTCTACGCCTTCTTTGTCTTTGAATGTCAATTTTTTTTTCTGCACATAATAGGATTGCAGAATGTCAGGCTATCCAATCCATTCCTAAGATAACGTCTAAGTTTGCCATCTCAAGTTGGATTAAGGTTGCATCAATAGTCTTCTCACCGATAATAACTAGACATGGTCCGTAACCTTGGTCTAGTTTTATTTGTAATCCCATATGAGATCGTACAAGCAGTTTGCAGTCTAAGGATCTGTGGGGTATACTTAGCTTCTTTCCAAATGGCACAGATATAAAAGAATGAGTAGCCCTAGAGTCAAAGAGTACTTTGGCGGGTATGCCATTAATAGATACGATACCTGTGATTTGGTTTAATTTATTCTACAGCTCACACAAGATAGTATAAAGAAAAAAGGTTGAATCATACCTGTGACCACATCAGGTGATGCGGAAGCATCCTCAGAAGTAATTGCATAAACTTTTCCTTGAAGTAGCTACTTCATTGGCTTAGGACACTCTCTTGAATAATGTTCTATTTGATCATAATTAAAGCATTTGACTCTAGCATTACCCTGCTTCTACTAAGGTTGGGTTGTCGGGGTAGTCTTGGTTGCGCAGCATTAAAGCCTTAAGTACGAAAGGGTTTGAATATCTTTGAGTTCCCTCCGTTATATGTATTTCCATTAGGCCTCTTTATACCACTGTTTTGAGTAAAGTAACTCTCTCTGTGGCTCGATTCTAGCACTCGAGCAATTTATGTGGCTTCATTATAAATCTTCTTTTCCAACCCCAATACATCTTCATGGATGTTTCCCCTAAGTTCTATGATGAACCTTTGGGTTTTGCTATTTTCCTCCTGCATGCTTGAGGGCGCAAAGAAAAACAGCTCTTTGTAACGCTGCTGATAAGCTTCTATAGACATTTGTCCTTGATATAAACTCAAGAACTCCTTTTCCATTTGATCTTTAAAAATCTGGGGAAAATACTTTTCGAAGAAAGCTTCTTTATAGATCGCCCAGGTCAGTTGGGTGTGCTTGGTTAGCAGATAACTTTGAGTGAATTTCTACTAGTGGTGTGCATCACCTTTCAGCTTAAATGTGGCACATAATACTTTCTCCTCTTTATTTACAGTCATCATCATAAAGTTTCATTCCATCTCGTCGGTCCAGTGAGCTGGCCACAAGGGATTCGACGGCTTCCCAGTGAATTCCTTTGGTTTCATCTTTAGAAAATGCTCGATTAGCCTAGAATGGTCCAGCTGATATTGTGTATATTATCCATATATAGGCGGTTGGCATTGATAATTACCTTGGTTGTACTCGCCTTCTTGTCCTTGCTGACCTTTGTTATCATTGGCCTCCATAGGTGGTGGAGTTGGGTTTGTATTCTATTTTCTTTGGTTAAATCTATGCCCAGCCATTTAAATTCCTAGATAAATGGTAATTGGAATGGCTGTACATGTGAGACAAAATAGAATGGTAGTATTAGGTTAGTCTCACAATGGAAAGCAAGAGAAGAAACAAAATCAACTAGCAAAAGTTCAAGCAGAATCAAAAAGCAGACAATAGTCAGTCATACAGTTGATAGCCTATGATAGTATGTTGTGTGACCCTAGGTTCGACCATCAAAACCCTGGCCACTTCTAGGGACCCTATGGTCGATCATATGGTCGATCACATGGTCGCATGTTTTGGTCAAATTGGGTGACTGTATGATTCAAAATCAGGTTTTTAAACCTGTTTTTCGAGATTTCCCTCTCATTTCTCCTTCTTTCTCCCACGGTCTCGACTCAGCTCGCCACCATTGAGTTGATACAGTATCAACCGTATGAACATGGTTATTTTTTCATCGATATACGAGTTACATTCTATCCCTCGAGGTATGATTTCTACTCTTTTCCCCTTTTCAAGCTTTCATACCTAGGTTTTTACCATTTATAAAGTTTCCTTCTAACTAATATTCATGGATCATAAAAATTTGACTTTTAATGGGGGCGTTCGGGATTTAATTTTCATTAAGTATGAGATTTCATACGGAATTTATGGTGCAACTGGTCAAGAATCTAGAACAGACTTGACCAGTGCACATATCTGGCCTTGGGGCAATCGTTTGACCTGATTTTGCTCTCTGTTGGGATTCGACTCCTTCAGATGAAATATAACAGGTCAAGTCATTTTTCAATGAAAAACAATTGAGCTTGATTTGAGTTACAGATGATCTACTTATGGTCATTCTTGTGTAATGTGACAGAATCTTAAAGCAGTTCATATTTTGTCCATTATCTGAAACCTTGTGTCACAATTTTGACAGTTTTGATTCATTAATCTTTCCAAATGTCTTCATAAAACTTACAATTTTTCAAAGAACATTGAACATATGTTTTTGATAATTTTACACTTTTAAAAAAAGAAGGTTTAATTGATGTCTCATTCATTGTAACATGCAATCAATTGCTTGGTGAATTCTACCATATTTGATTGCATACATGACATATTTAGATA
Organism: Protea cynaroides; assembly: GCA_028583415.1. NCBI lineage: Eukaryota > Viridiplantae > Streptophyta > Magnoliopsida > Proteales > Proteaceae > Protea > Protea cynaroides. Next base: position 70,396,623 of record CM053275.1, read on the forward strand.
AATGGTTACATTTAAGTGCATTTACTTGCCATGTTTGGATTATTCACATGATCATTACTATATTTGGATATACATTGTCACCTACTATATTGACTCTCAAATGCTGTAGTGGATTGCTCACATGCAATATTCGAAATTCTCACATGTTGTATTGGATGCATACTTTAATTATCATATTTGAAATGATATCATTGCTGTATTTGGAATGCTACCACTACTATACATGGAATGTTTCCATTTACTGTAATTGTCTTGGAAAGAGATAAATTGGAAAAATAGCAATTAGGGTAGAAAAAACCCTAAAAAATGGAAAATTAGCAATTAGGTTAAAAACCCTAAAAAATAAAAAATAGCAATTTGGGTAGAAAACCCTAAAAAATAGAAAAATAGCAATTAGGGTAGAAAACCCTAAAAATTGAAAGAGCACAACAATTAGGGTAGGAAACCCTAAAAATGGAAATAATACATCAATTAGAGTAAGAAATCTAAAAATGAAAAGAATACAGCAATTAGGGTAGAAAACCCTAGAATATCATTGCTTTTCTGCTTAATGCATCCGCTACTACGTTCGCTTTTCCCGGATGATACTAGATATCACAATCATAGTCTTTCAATAGTTTCAGCCATCTTCGTTGTCTCATATTCAACTCCTTCTGATTAAATAAATAAGTAAGACTTTTATGGTCCGACTTAATCTGAAATTTCTCTCCGTATAGGTAATGTCTCCATATCTTGACAGCATGTACTACTGCCGCTAACTCCCAATCATGAGTAGGATAATTTTTCTCATGTACCTTTAACTGTCTTGAAGCATAAGCAATTACTTGCTCTCCTTGCATAAGCACACATCCTAGTCCCAGTCCCGACGCATCAGTGTATAAAGTAAACGTCTGTCCTGGAACGGGGATGGTCAAAATCAGGGCCGATATCAATCTGGTCTTTAGTTTTTGGAAACTCTTCTCACATTTATCGGTCCACACAAACTTTTCACCTTTCTTAGTCAAACTGGTGAGAGGTACGGCAATCCGAGAATAGTCTTCTACGAATCTCCGATAATAACCAGCTAGACCCAGAAAACTTCTGATTTTTGAAACACTCTTTGGTGCTTCCCACTTCACAATAGCCTCGATCTTGCTGGGATCCACTTTGATTCCTTCAGCGGATACTACATGGCCTAGGAATGCGACTTCACTTAACCAAAACTCGCACTTTGAAAATTTGGCATATAGCTTCTCTTTCCTTAAACGCTGTAGGGCTGCGTTTAGGTTCTTGATATGGGTTTCCTTGTCCTTGGAGTATACAAATATATCATCAATGAATACTATAACCGATGTATCCAACATATCGTGGAAAACTCGGTTCATAAGTTCCATGAACGTTGCCGGTGCATTAGTTAATCCGAAAGACATAACCAGAAATTCATAATGTCCATATCTGGTCCTGAATGCTGTCTTTGGAATATCACTTTCTTTAATCTTCAGCTGATGGTAGCCTGATCGAAGATCGATCTTAGAAAATACTCTTGCTCCTTGTAACTGATCGAACAAGTCATCGATCCGAGGTAGTGGATATCGATTCTTGATTGTCAGTTTGTTCAACTCCTGATAGTCGATACATAATCGGACACTACCATCCTTCTTCTTCACGAACAACACCGGTGCCCCCCATGGAGATATACTGGGTCGAATATAACCCTTGTCTAGTAGTTCTTGTAATTGCACCTTCAGTTCCTTCAGTTCCGTAGGAGCCATTATATAAGGTGCTTTTGATACGGGTGCGGCTCCAGGTATCAGGTCTATTACAAACTCTGTGGCCCGGTTGGGTGGTAATCCGGGTAATTCCTCTAGAAATACGTCAGGATAATCCCACATGACATAATATATCTTCCATTCGTGGCGCTTCCTTGGTTAGGTCGACCACTGATACTAGATATCCGATTGCTCCCTTGTCAAGGCACTTTTTAGCCTTTAGTGCTGAAAGTATGAGATTGCGTCTCCGGGGAAGTTTGGTTCCCGAGAAACTGAATTCTGCTCCTTCTTTGTCTTTGAATGTTAGCTTCTTTTCGGCGCATAGTAGGTTTGCAGAATGCCGAGCTAACCAGTCCATTCCCAAGATGACATCAAAGTCTGCCATCTCAAGTTGTATCAAAGTTGCATCTAAGGTCTGCTCTCCAATGAGAACTGGACATGGTCCATAACCCTTCTCTAGTTCTACTTCTAACCCCATCGATGACCGTACAAGTAATTTGTAGTCTAATGTTTTGATGGGTAATTTTGTCTTCTTTCCAAATGACACAGATATAAAGGAATGAGTAGCTCCGGAATCGAAGAGTACTCTGGCGGGTACGCCATTTATAGGTACAATACCTGTGATTTATCTTTACTTAGTCAACATGCTCATTCGATGTAATTACAATTTTAAAAGTTTCAGTCATACCTGTGACCACATCGGGTGATGCAGCCGCATCCTCGGACGTAACAACATATACACGTCCCTGATGGAATTGTTTCTTGGGCTTAGGGCACTCCCTTGCCATATGTCCCGGTTGGTTGCAGTTAAAACACTTCGGGGCTTCAGAATTTGGCTTTGGCTGAGGTTGGGCTGCTGGGGTAGTCTTGGTTGCAGCATTAAAATTCTGAGGACGGAAAGGCTTATACTTCCTGTTATTGCCTCCATTGTAGGAGTTTCTGGCTGGTCTCTTGATGCCTCTGTTCTGAGTAAGGTAACTCTCCTTCTGGCTCGATTCAATCACTCGAGCAATCTGGACAGCTTCGTTGTAAATTTTCTTCTCTAAGCCCAGAACATTTTCTCTGATGCTTCCTCTTAGTCCCGTGACAAACCTACGGGTTTTGGTTTCTTCTTCTTGCATACTCAGGGGTATGAAGAAAAACAGCTCTTCATAATGCTGTTGATACGCATCCACTGAGATCTGTCCCTGATAAAGATTCAGGAACTCCTTCTCCATCGAATCTCTGAAGCTTCGTGGAAAATATTTCTCGAAGAATGCTTCTTTATATATAGCCCATGTCAGTAGGGCGTGCTTGGTCAGTAAATATGTCTTTGTGGATTTCACCAATGATGTGCGTCGCCCTTGAGCTTGAAGGTGGCACATAGTACCTTCTCTTCCTCTGTAATAGTCATCATGAGGAAGTTTCTCTCCATCTCGTCTATCCAGTGTGCTGGCCACAATGGATCAGACGGCTTGTCTTTGAATTCTCTGGGTTTCATCTTCAAAAATTTCTCCACTAGTCGGGAGTGGTCCAGCTGATTCTGGGGGTTTGCCCCGAACATATATGGTGGATTGTGGTAATTCCCTTGAGCTGCTTCCGGTACCTGCACTGGAATCTGTGCAGCCGGTTGTTGAGGTGTCTGATGAGCTGGGTGGTTACCCACCGGGGCTGCACTAGCTTGTCCAGTGTGCATGGGTGCGGCCTGAGTGGCTTGGAACATAATTCCCATGGCAACCTGCATCTGAGCCTGTGCGTGTTGCATCTGCTGCATCTGCTGCAGCTGCTGTGCCAGATTCATCACCACGGTTGTTAGCTCTGGTGGTGGAGGTGGCAAATTTGTAGGGTTTTCCGGTTCTGGATTTCCCGATGCATAGTTATTCTCTTGACTAGTCTCCTCCACTGGTGGTGGTGGTGGGACTGCGTTTCGGGTCTGTTGGGTCACTCTATATCCAGACATATTTCTTTTTGGTGATTGGTGGTGCCTGAAAATCATCAAGTAGGTTAGAAGTCATTTATATTTCATGTAGGCACGCTAACCAATAATTAATTCCAATTCTAGCTCATTTTATAAAAAAAATGTTGTCTTTTCTATGGAGGGTCGACGGTGAGGGTCGCTGGTATGTCCGACCCTTGGTTTCTGACCCTGGGAATGACCTGTTCTTCCCGAGAGCTGAGGGTCGATGGGTATCCGACCCTCGGTTCCGACCCTTAGTTTTCTGTCAGGTTCCCGAGAATCAAGGGTCAATGGGAGGGTCGATTCGAGGGTCAATGGATCCAGTCGAATTGTCCGACCCTCGGACCAAAAATCAGATTTTTAAGTTCTGATTCTGGGTCATTTCTCACTATTCCTCCTTCGTTTCGGCTCGTCTCTCCTCTCTGAGTTGCTACAGTGCTACTCTACCGTTTTCGATTGATTTGACTCTGAGTTTCGACGTCCACGTCATCTGTACAGGTATGTTCTCTCATTTTTATCTGTTTTTAGGTTTTCTTTTCTAGGTTTTTGTCCATTTAACTTGTATTTTTCAAATTAAACTTTTTCCAACCGTAAAAATTCGAATTTATTGGGGGCTTTTGTTATTGGTGTCTCGAGGAATGAAAGCCCTCAAAAATTTTTGAGTTTCATCGGTTGGTTATCGAGAAACTTGAAATTTTCTCTTTTTGCCCTAATTTGTCGAAAATTTTGATTTTTTTTTAATTTATTCAAATTGGACATCGTCAGTTAAATTTTCCTACTGCATGTGGGTCGTAGGATATGTTTAAACCTTCGTAAGTCCTTATTCCCACTTATATGATGAGGAATGGGCTTTATGGTCAACTTACGTCGTTATTACATCAAATTTCGGATTTTTACCCTCTTAACTCCTTATTTCCTTTCTCTTTCTTATTTTGCAGATACTATGGCTCGTACCAAAGTACCCAGAGTGCGCGATCCACTTCGCTTCCATTCGAATGACGCCGAGGCATAGTATGCTGACTATGCCCGTAAGAAAGTGGAAGGGGGTCGCATGGTGAACTTGGCTGAGCTAGCCTTGTTCAATGTAAAGGGAGCATTTGGTGATATGGGGTGGCTCCCTGTCATCACATACGACGCGTGCACATGTCCAGATTTGGTGTGCCAGTTCTATTGTAATCTCCAGGTGGTGGGGAATTACAATGACGTTGAGCATGGTCAGGAGTTGCGCATCACCAGTTACGTCAAGGGGGTGCACATTTCCTTTGATTATCGACAGCTGGCCGATTTATTGGGCATTCCCTATGATGGCCCCATGGTGTACTGTGCGTCGGGAGAGCCACAGTTTGTTGAGATGGAGATGAGGGCAGAGATCAACAACTAGTTGCTCTGTCCTGATCGTTGGCAGATGAGAGCTTGTTACTTGCGTCTAGCTCCACGGGTCTTCTGCAAGATTATCCAGCATAATCTAATCCCACAGAGTGGGCACTATGAGAGGGTCTCTCAGCTGACACAGTTTCTAATATACAGCATCTGCACTCGTCAGCCCGTCTGTCTTCCCTACATCATCATGCAGACTATGATTAGTGCTACGTTGTCCGGTTATAGGGGTAATCTACCCTATGGACGCATGATTACAGTGCTACTGACCCGTCTGGGGGTGGATCTGGTAGATGAGAAGATCCAGGAGAAGACCTTCTCATCGCCTCTAGATTGGGAGGCTATCTGCAAGATGGGGCTGCGAGATGCTGAGGTTAGCGATGAGGAGAGGAACGCGATGGTGCGCCCTCACACTCGGGTCGAGATGGCTGATGCTAAGGCTGCTGCGGCTGCTGCTAGAGTTCGGGTGGATCCAGTCGACGATGACGATCGTATGTATATGGACGTCGACTCGATACCACTGCCTTCACCTACACATGCGGTTGGAGTTGGTACTTCTTCTGCGGCGGACCCTGTACCTGAGGCTGGTCCTTCGCATGCGGCTGGTCCTTCACTTCCACCTTCAGCCATGATGGAGATGCTGCAGGAGATCAGGGATGCTCAGCGCAGATCTGATCTGAGGATGGATGAGCTGTTGGTTGCTCAGCACGCATCAGACGCGAGGATGGGAGAGCCCCTAGAGGTGCAGCACGTGACTGGTCAGAGTATAGCCGGTGTCACAGCTAGTCTACATACGACCCAGACTCAGATAGCCTGGTTGACTAGAGTCTATGCTGAGGACTACGACAGAGACCATGAGGCACCGCCTCCTCCTACGCCTCCTGCTTCTTGATTGTACCTTTATTTCTTGTACTTCAGAGTAACTGTCCGGGTTGTGGACTGTACTCTGCTTTAGTTATGTATATACATTTTGTTTCTATCACTCATTGTATTTAACTTGTTTCCCCTTAATAGATGCATTATTCTCTTTTTAAATTTGGTCTCAATCATCACTGGTGCTTACAGTTTGTTTATAGTACTATTTTTACTTTTATCCTATCTCAGTTCACAATTGTCTTGAATGTATGCTAGTTTAGCGGGCAAGGCCTGAGATGCTCTGATACCAAGTTGTCACACCCCAATTCTGGTCTATTCAGAATGATGTGATGAACCGCTAAATTACCAACGGTTCAATCAGGATCTCAAATAGGCTATCCCCGCATTATCCAAACTTACACACATCCGTAATCATAATCAGAGTAAATACACAATAGCGGAAGTCTTATAATAACATGAACTGAAAATCTATGTGATATTAAAATTTAAATAACAATTTAATCTGTATCAACCGAAACATAAGTAAATATCAATACAAGTCTTTAATAAATCCAAATAAAGAAACTTATAAAAATATCTAATCAAATACACACGAGTAGCACTCGCAAGAGGAGTCGTGTGTATCATCTTCAGCTCCAGCTTCCATAGCTACCACATTCCCGTACGCAGACGCACCCATGTAGTCTTCAACCATATAGCCTGCATCATCAACTAAAAATATTCCACGTTGAGGGGTGAGCACACATCACGGCTCAGTGAGTAGCCAAAACAATGCAACAATACATATGCATGCAAAAAGTCAATTTATATCTTTGGTCTGGTATATAAGTTTGCAGTATGCAATAGAAAGGTTTAGCTAGCGAAAGGTCGTGTTTATTGACTCCGCCTCTATACACGAGTGTGTGACGTTACCCGAAGATCACGTTTATCGTCAACTCACATGCACCGAATCATGAACATTATATAACAAAGGTTACGTTTATTGCTATATAGTGTCAGACCAACACGTAAGCCCCTGTTAGCGAGGGCTGCAAACTGGGCTCGCAACTAACCAATCCTAATGCCAAACAGTGTATCCAAGGCCTCACCCCAACATCCCACAGAATGCCCATAGAGATAGAGCTAAGGCCCCCCAATAGAGTCAGAGACTACAAGGACCAAGACCACCTCCCCTGATACTCTACGACATAATAGTTCTGCTAAAGTAATGGCGATACGACGATGTCAATGCACTAGACTTGAGTTAGAGATAGAGCTAAAGTGCTGAGACCCGCCAAAGGTTAACGTTTATTGACGTTCTCATCACACCTCCCCTGATACTCGCTCGCATCAAGCACATCAACCACACACATACAAGCACATGCCTATTCCTATCATCATCATCATCATGTTATAAACAATAAAGTAAATATGCATGAACAAGTAATAGAAATATTGGATGGCATGTTGTATGCACATTATAAACATATTCGCATAGAATCAAACATAGCATAGGACTCAAGAAACAGAAAACAGTTTATTATTAACCAATTTAGTTTGGAGTTAAGGTTCCTCACCTTAGCTTGCTACAAGATACTTTTCCAATCTTTAGAATCACCTTTACAATGTTATTATACTGCTAGAAGACCTAACAAAGTCGATAGAATTTAATTAGAATTTACTCGGAATTAAAAACCACTCTGTTAACTGAGGGTCGATGGTAGGGTCGATGCTAGGGTCGATGGGTCTATTGACCCTCTCCACTTTCTAGACTTCCCGAATGCTGAGGGTCGATGGTCAGGAATACCTAGGGTCGGATGGCCTATCGACCCTGGGTGCGACCCTTGGTGCACTCTGGTCCAATTCCCACTTTTAATCCATTTTTCGTATTTGGGGTCCTATGGTTTTCTTCTACCTTTCATTCTACATTCATTCCATGGTCTAAAACCATGTATAAACCATCTAGAATAGTTTTCATACATCTTCCTATGGTTTCCATGAAAACCTAACCATAGATTGATGGTTTGGGTTTCTCCGAGATCACTCTCTCAACATTAACTAATCTAAGGTCTGTAGAAACTTATGGAATTAGTATCCATACCTGAGAAGATTAATCTTTCTCTGCAACTCTTCTCTTTTGGCTTAATTTTCTTCCTTATTCCTCTTCTTCTTCTTTTCCTTCTCTTCTCTTTCTCTCAATTCAATTAGGGTTGTGAAAGGAGTGAAAGTGGCTTAGGGACATCCTTTAAATAGACTAGGAACATCCTAAATAAGTCCCTCTGAGATTAGGAAAGAATCCCATTAAAAAATATGGAAATTTCCTAATTTCTATTTTCTGCTGTAACCAAGGGTCGATGTGAGGGTCGATGATCCCGTCGACCCTAGGGTCTTAAGCTGTCCGACCCTCCCTTCAAAACTGAGGGTCTGACATTCTGTTTTGGGAGGTCCGACCCTGCTTAGCTGGGTATGCGACCCTTCCCCTATTTTAAGTGTTTTTGGGTCGATTTGATACCTGGGATCTCGATCTCCTTCACGCCCTTGGTCCATTTGACTCGACCATGATGGGTAAACCTGGTTCATGGTGGTAAGACCGGGTTAGATTTACACGGGTCTTACAACTTGCATTGCCTGATGTGGTCACAAGTATGACCTAAAACTTTCATTTTCGTACTACCTTGTGTGAGCATGTAGACTAAATTAAATCAAATCATAGGTATCGTGCCTATTAATGGCTTACCCGCCAGAGTACTCTTTGACTCTGGAGCTACTCATTCTTTTATATCTGTGTCTTTTAAAAAGAAGTTAAATCTACTCCTCAGACCTTTAGACTGCAAACTGATTGTACGGTTACCTATGGGATTAGAAGTGGAACTAGACAAAGGTTATGGACCATGTCTAATTTTTATCGATGAGAAGATTTTGGAGGCAACCTTAATCCAACTCGAGATGGCAGACTTTGACGTTATCTTGTGAATGGATTGGTTAGCTCGATACTCCGCAAACCTATTATTTGTGGAAAATAAATTGACATTTAAAGACAAGGAAGGAGTCAAATTCCGTTTCATGGGAGTAAAACTTCCCCGTAAACGAAAACTCATTCTCTCTACATTAAAGGCCAAACAATGCCTCGAGAAAGGAAGAATTGGGTATCTAGTGTCAGTGGTCGTCCTAACCAAGGAAGCACTAAGAATGGATGCTATTGAAGTTGTGTGAGAATTTCCAGATGTATTTCCTGAGTAACTACCAGGACTACCACCTAATCGAGCGACAGAGTTCATTATAGACCTTAAACCCGGAGCCACACCAGTATCTAAGGCACCCTATCGAATGGCTCATACTGAACTAAAGGAATTGAAAGTACAGTTACAAGAATTGCTGGATCAGGGTTTTATTCGACCAAGCATCTCACCATGGGGAGCGCCAGTATTGTTTGTGAAAAAAAAGGACGGTAGCGTTCAACTGTGTATGGATTGAAAGTAGTAAAAGCACTGTTGTTGATGTCTCAAATGAGGTGATTATTGTTCATTGTTTTATAGCATTTTGGACTGGATTTGTCTATAAACATATCAAACTCGAGCCCAAACATAGATGACCTATCAGATACCAATGGTAGCCAGTTTAGACAAGTAATTCACCGAGTTACCCTAATTGGATACGACATCATTGACGCCAACTTATTATTGGTGGTAGGACCAAATCTCCGTTCAAACTTTATCAAGTAAGACTTATTACGCCTATCTATCGACATGTGTTTGACCCTTTCCATCTTGAGGTAAACCCCTCTAGAGTCTATTACCATTTTGATTTATGCCCCAGTTCAGGTTTGACATTCACCTAGCCAATTCCTCAATTTGGGTTAAATGTATTCCAATCTTATGCCCCAGTTTGGATGTCATGAAACTCTGAGCTATACCCTTGTTCGGTTTATTTTCCTTTTTTATTTTCCCTACTTTGAATCCATTGATATTTTGGTTATGCCCCAGTTTAGGATGTACTGACATGTTGGTTGTGCCCTAATTTTGGGTGCACTTGAAGTTCATTTTAAGGCTACCTCAATTTTGGGATACAGTTGACCACATAGTCTTCCTTTTTATCTTGAATTTTGGGAGGTGGGTGGGACATTATTAAAGGTCCGAGGGCTACTCCTTTGAGTCATGGTCACCTTGGGTGATGAAAGTAATTAGGGAGTCAGAAACCAACTCCTTCAGTCAAAGTGGCTCAATCGCCAAAGGTGAACGAAATGCTTTCCAATCTTAGTTATTCCATTTAAAATTGGAAGGTATGCTAACATGGGAAAGAAACATGTAATCTCCCAGAATCTATGATTCAGCTTTCTAACCTCTTGGATTCCTTAACTCCGATCTTGGAATTTCAATTTCGCTCTAAAATATTTGGGCTATCACTGTCTTCCAACCATTCCAACATTTTGAGGTACAAAAGTCCTCCTTATTAACATAAACCGAGACATGAACCGGAGATGATGAAACCTTATTATGGGTAGATGTAATAAGAGTGGATGCTTTGTCTACTCACTCAGGTGTTCTCTTAAGTCTAGACAATCATATCCTCCCTAGTTCAACCTTTCTTTCTCTTTTTCTCTCCTTTTTTTTGTTTTTTTTTTTTTGGGTTTTTTTTTATGTTTTTCTTTTATAAACAATAAACGAAGGTTAAGACTCATAAGTGACAGGACACAAGAAGAATACACATACACATACAAGCTGACTCAACCAAACAAAGTTAGCACCATCATGAAAACCGACCATTAGACATCATCTGTAACAATTTATTTATATTTGAATAACCCCATAATTGGTCTTGGGGCCTCAAGATTCCAAATGGATCATTTTAGCACCAAGGTTCAACCATGTGGTTCATCAAATTCCAAGAAATTAAAGCGGATATGCTTATTTGTAGTTTTCATGAAAGATGACAAAAGCGGTCAATTATTGAAAAAAAAACCAATAAATTTCTACTTGATCGCAGTATCTATGCCGTGATGAAGATTTTTCGGTCGTTTTTTTGAGATTGACATATCAATACTGAACAGATTGACACAATGAGCTTTGTACGATGGAGGGCGTGTATATACTGCCCACACTAATGTGTATGTAGGTATACGTAACCCTCACGCTCTCAACGAGTGAGAGACAAGAATATTCAAGTGTAGATCCAAACATGTTGACAAGTCAAGGACAAATGGGCAGAACTTCGACGTCTCGGATGTAATATTATGATTGAGTAGATTTTACCATGTTGGTTCAAAGATGGATCAAAATAAGATACATGTGGCTCAAACTAGGTTAGGACAGAAAAGGCTACCTTGACGAGGACGGGGTAACCTATCACCGAATGCACGATGAATAATGGACCCCCAGTCCCTTTATATACTATGATGCAAAAATCAAGCAATATGAAGTAGCATAACGTATTCCCGGGTGGACCTGAGAAACACTCGTCAGAGGCTGCTCGTCGACCGTGATCTCAAAAAGTACAGGCCAAGGTTGTGTGTTTCACCTAGCGGGCAGCCCCACATGCATGGGACCTAGTTCGGCTACTCACACGAAAGTGTGACTGAACCCATTCTCCCCAAAACAATATTATACAAACAATAAATATAGTACCCTAGACCTAGCATCCAATGTCAAGCAATCAATGTAAGGAAAGTATCCTAGGAATCTGAATATTATTCCCCAGCGGAGTCGCCACTATGACGACAATGAGAAATTGAGATCCTCCTCAGGATGGAAATATGTATTTGTATCGATGAAGAACACAATTCTAGTAGGAGTCGCCACCTAGATTAAGGTCTAGGACCTCTAAAAATGTAGCCTCACCCTAAGGTAAGACTTCTATTAACTCATAACCCAATGTATCAGTTCTTTGGTCTGCCAGAGATCGGGTAAGTAATCAGGGTACGATTATGGGAAAGTGTTAGGCACCCAAACCGCTCGACCAATATTGGCCTCCTAAACTTTCCTTAAACTCTAATTTTGACTGTGCTTGGTCAACTGGATGACTAGGGTTCAATGGGGGATGTCCTGAATCAAGTTGAAAAGTTATTATAACCTAGGGTTCAACCAATCATGTTTTAAAGCAAATAAACAAGCAATGAGTACAATACTGTACAATGAACCGAACCAAAGATGGTTCGGTCTTGGACTGAATCTGGGATGTGTAAGACTTGTCAAACTGCCTACAAATTCCAATCCTGGAAATCAAGTCCAAAAATGTAGTTCGAAATGGGTTATATGATTAATGATTATGACAGTGATTTATGCATGTGATTCAATTAGATTCTTTGTTCAAGTTAAAGTTTATGCTGGATGGATGGTTGATGAGTTGCTTCGTACCGTATTTGGGATTCCCAAATTACCTATATATTTTAGGGTATGCCCTAGAAATCAGGTACGACGTAGTTCAAAATGATTGTGAGAGTCAGATTTAGAATGTGTACCAAATTCCTTCCATTTTTGTCAATAGGATCAAAGGATGAGACCTAAATTTCTACCATTTTTATTGTTTCTATTTTTGTCAATAGGATCTATGGATGAGACCTAAATTCCTACCATTTTTGTTGTTTCCATTTTTAGGTTTCTAGGCATTCCTATCCCTTTTCATTTTGATTTTAAATTGGCTATCCAACGGATGAAAGCCCTCAAGAAAATTTGGGTTTCATCGGTTGGTTTCGTAAAAATTTAAAAATTCCTAGTTTTTACCTAAATTTTGAAAATTTTCCCAATTGTCAAAATTCTTCCAATAAAATCTACCTAGTTAAAATTTTTAATTGTATGAGCCTTGGAAGATAGTTTTGGACCTATGTAAGTCCTCTTGCATGATGTTTGGGTGCAAAGTGAGGTTTTTCCCCATTTTACGTCGTTGTGCTGTGAAATTTTCAATTTTCTAACTTGTTTTCTTGTTTTCTTTTCTTACAGTCAAAATGGTTCGCACCAAGGTTCCTCAAGTCCATGACCCTAATCGCTTCAGGTCTGTTGAAGCAGAGGTACAATATCCTAGGTTTAATTAAAATAAAGTGGAAGAGTGTTGATGTGTGAACTTAGCCCATTTAACCCTGTTCGATGTGGATAGGGCATTTGGAGATATGGGCTAGCTTCCACTGATTCTGTATGAGGCTTGCACCCGTCCAGACTTAGTAAAGCAATTTTACTGTCACCTACAGGTAAAGGGTGACCTAGATGATGTGGATAGGGGTAGAGAGCTTTGGATCACCAGTTGGGTGAAAGGGGTTCCTATCTCTTTCAATAGTTAGGAGTTAGCTGATCTCCTGGGCATTTCCAACAATGGACAGTTGGTTTATTGTGTAGCAAGGGAGCCCAAGTTCCTATCTACATAGGTGCGTACAGAGATAGACAATCATATTCTTTGGGATGACCATTTAGAAATGAAGGTCGTTAACCTGCGTCTAGAGCCATGGGTCTATTGTAAGATTATCCAGCATAATCTGATCCCTCATGGTGGACACTATGAGATAGCCTCTCAGCTGACTTAGTACTTGCTGTACTGCATCTGTACTAGGCAGCCTATCTGTCTCCCGTACATCATCCTCTAGACTATGTATAGAGCTACGTTGCCTGACTCGAGAGGTAACTTGCCCTATGGACTGCTGATCTCCACCTTGTTCTCGCATTTGTAGGTGAACGTAGAGGATGAGAGGATTTTTGAGGACACCTTCTCAGCTGACTTGGATTGGGAGGCCATCAATAGCATGGGCATGAGAGAAATACAGATTAGTGATGATAAGAGGAATGCTATGTGTGATCCTCTCACTCGGGTAGAGGCAACAGATGCAGAGGCGACAACAGTAGCAGCAGAGGCACATGGGAGTGATGATGATAGGATGTACATAAATGTGGATGCCATTCCTCCTCCATCACCACAGCATTCTACAACAGCTGGCCCTTCTCGGGCTTCTCATTCAACTAGCCCTTTATGTCCACCACCAGATGACATGATGGGGCAGCTACGTGAGATTCAGGAGGCCCAACGTTCTATGGGTCAGAGGGTAGGAAAGATCCTAGACACTCAGCGCTCTATAGACCAGCGGTTAGTGGATCTGGCATCTAGTCTCCGAGTGACCCAAACTCAAGTAGCCTAGCTCACAAGAGTGTATGCTGAGGACTATGATCAAGATCGTGAGGCACCTCCTCCTCCAGCACCCCTAGCTCCATGATTGTCCCATTATCTTCTTTTCTTTTTATTCTACATGGTAACTGCCCAGATTGTGGACCGTACTCTGATTCAGATGTATATTTGTGTTAATCACGTTTGATATATATAATTCATTTCTCAATTTCTTATGTGCATTATTCTCTTTCTTAGTTTATGTCTTAAACAACACAAGTGCTTATGGTGTGTTCTTATTACAGTTTTTTATTTTGTCCTAACTCAGTTCATGACTCATGTGGAAGTAGTTAGGTCAATGGATAGAACCTGAGAGAGCTCTGATACCAAGTCGTCACACCTAAATTCTAGTTTAACTAGAATTACGTGATGAACCACTAATAAACCAACGGTTCAACCAGGATCTCGTATAAGTCATACCCACCATATCAAACCACACACACATTTCAGAGTAATAATCAAAGATAATAAACAATTAAGCAAAAGTCTTAAAGATAATGAACTGAGTATCTAATAATGATATAATAATTATTTATCCAATTATTTCCCAAAAACTCAAGGCATAAAGGTAAATAATCCGTTACATATTCCAATAACCAAATATAGCTAAACTAATAAAAAATGCACTAGTTGCACTCGCATAAAGGATCATGCGCATCTTCAACAGCTTTTATGTCCATGGCCACAACTTGTCCCTACATCGGTGCATTTACATAATCTTCAACAGTAGGACCTCCCTACATCATCAACTAAAATATTCGACGTTGAAAGGGTGAGCACACATCATGGCTCAATGAGTAAAATAAAACAATGCAACAAACATATGTATGCATTCAATTCAATATCTTTGGTCTGATTTTTAAGTTTGCAATATGCTATAGAAAGGTTTGGTGGCCCCTGCACCTCTATACACAAGTGTGTGAATCCACCAATGGATCAAACATCATTGTCATTCCACATGCACCCACCATGGAATAGAGATAGAGCTAAAGTGTCAGGAACACACACCGCCAAAACTTCCCCCGATGCCCTACCCATACCAATACGTAAGCCCCTATTGGCAAGGACTTACAAACTGGGCTCGCAACTAACCAATCCTAAATGTCATCCAGTGTATCGAAGTCCTCACCCCAGCATCCCTCAATATGTCTATAGAGATAGAGTTAAGGCCCCTTAGTAGGGTCAGAGACTACACGGTCCGAGACCACCTCCCTTGATGCCCTACGGCGTAATAGTTCTGCTAAGAAAATGATGATATGACTATGTCAGTGGACAAGACTTGAGTAGAGATAGAGCTAGAGTCTAGTGACCATGCCAGAGACCACAATGCCACGTCCTCCCCCTAATGCCCCACTCCCATCCAACACACTAACCACACACACAATCACTTGCCTATTCCTATCATCATCAATGAACATGGTAGTAGATTGACAGAAGTAAATATGTATGAGCAGTAATAACAGTAATATTGGATGACATATGGGATCCACATTACAAGCATACAAACATAGCATCATTCGTCGCATTAGACACAATAAAGTAAATAGTTTGTTATTATCCAATTAGTTTAGGTCTTGTTCCCTCACCTGTTAGCAAAACTTGAACTCCTTCCAAGCCTTGTAATTCTCTTTGAATCTATTTAATAACCTAAAAGTTATATGAATTTAAGTTAGATTCATATGTAACATGTTACAGTAGTCAAAAATCAAAACAGAGTATTGATAGGTGTCTGATTGGGCCTATGGTCTCATACTGTGTCGACCTTACTGCCTATAGTCGATACCCTACTGTCGCACCATATGCGACCATACCTACGACCATATAGTTTTTGAATTCTTTTCGAATGCCTATGGTAGTTACTTTGATAATGCTGGTGGTGCTATGGTCGACCGTAGCTGCGACCTTGAGATTTCTGGCTACAAACTACATTCAATCCAAATCCTTCTTAGGTCAACTCTTCCGCTCTTCAATTGGGTTTATCCTAATGATTATTCTAAGGCTAAGTTTCTTAGTTTTACCAACTAATTACTCTAACCTATTCTCCATGGTTTTCCATTGGAGGCTTGCTTAGCAATTCCCATGGTTGCATTCTTACATTAAGTTTGGTATCTCAATTTACATTAGAAACCTTTACTCTTAGTGTTCTAAGGCTACAAAGACAAAGTTCATACCTTACTTGTTGCAGAGAGTCTGTAGAACTCTTCTCTCAGTCTCGTCCTTAGTCTTCGCTTCTTCTACATATTTTCCTTCTTCTTCCTTCTCTTTCCTTAGGGTTTATTAATGTTCTAAAAGTGTGAAAAAGGCTGAGGAATGTCCTTTATATAGAGAAAAAATTTCCATATAGAGTTCTTCAACATTAGGAAAGAAATTCTTCTCAAATTAGGAAAGTTTCCATCTCGGAGTCTGATCTAGGGTCTCACGATCGATGCCCTACGGTTGTAGAATCCGTCAACCATAGGGTTGAAAACTCGACCGTTGGGTCCTAGATCAGTGACCTTTGTTTCTTACCTTATGGTCCACCATACCTACCTAGGTATTTGACCATACCCATACTTTTGACCATTGTAAACTCCATTCATACCTGGTTTTGTGATCCATCTTCACACGGTCGGTCCACTTGGTTTAGAAATGATGGAAAGACCAGGCATTATATGGTTGTACGGGTCTCACACCACCTTTGCAAGTTGAGACCTTAAAACAAACCTACAGGGCCTAGGCTACACCCTCAAGGAGCAGGCATAGACAATCAACCATGTGAAAGCATGCAGTCGATGACACTAGCCCTAAGCCTAGAACCTGGTTAGTTGTAGTCAATGTCGAGCTGCGCGCCTTTTTGGTTGTAGCTCTTTCCTGTGATCTTCGAGTAGTTCCTACTCAACCATAGGACTCCTTTTAAAGCATTAGAACACCCTTGACTTTGTTAGAAGATGTCCTTCTTAGTTTTAAAGTTAAAAGAAGGTGATTTCTTACCTTTGAGTATGTTGTCTTGTCGGAGCCAACTCACTCTTCACCTATCCTATGCAGACAACAAGACTATCAGAATATAATTTCCCTTAGATTATGAACCATAACGAATGAAATTAATAACGAAACGTTAGGTTCTATGTCATGACTGTAAGACCGGAAATGAACTAACCGGTCTTACCACCTTGTACCAGGTGTACCGATCATGGTCGAGCCAAATGGACCAAGTGCGTGAAGGAAATAGCGAAACCAGGTACTAAACTGACCCAAAAATAGTAAAATAGGGGGCAGGGTCACATACCCAGATAGGCAGGGTCGGACCCCCCTCATTAAGGAGTCAGACCCCTAAAAATTTGATCGAGGGTCGGACAATTTATACCTGAGGGTCGACGGGATCTTCGACCTCCTCTTTGCCGACAGAAACCGTAAATAGGAAACTTTCCAAATTTCAAGGGGATTCTTTCCTAATCTCAATGAGACTTATTTTGGGAGGTTCTCCTCTATAAATAGGACGTCCCTTAGCCTCTTTCACTCCTTCTGAAACCCTAATTGAAAGTGAGAAAAAGAGAAGAGAAGGAGAAGAGAAGGAAAGTTGGAAAAGAAGACTAAAGAAAAGAATTTAGAGAAACCTCTGAATCTCAGCAAACCTAAGGTATGGGTATGTTTCCATTAATGATTTATGACCTTAGAATAGTTCATGGAGAGGGTATGGTCTAGGAGAAACCCAAATCATCCATCCATGGAAGGATTTCAATGAAATCCATGGAGGAAATCATGGTAGGCAAAGTAAGAAAGAAACCTAGAGTTTTAAGCCATAGAATAAGCATTGAATAGATTGTGAATGTAAGCCATAGGGCCTAAACATGGATGAATGGACTGTAAGATGAAAAGGTCAACTCAAAGCACGGGGGGTCGCACGTTGGGTCGATTGGGAATCCACCCTACCAGACCACAGGAATGACCCCCAGCATTCGGGAAGTCCAGGGATGCGGTGGTCGCACCCAGGGTCAATGGAACATCCGACCCTGGCATCGACCCTATGCCTGGGGGTCGCAGAAAACTGCTACCCTACCTGCGACCCATCTTGCGACCCTTGCTTAACAGCTAGCCTAAAATTTTCGGAATGAATTCTAATTAAAATCTATCGACTTGTTAGGTTTTCCTATTGATATAAAAGTGATTCTTAAAGCTTAAAAGATGATCTACACTCAAGCAAAGGTGAGGGAACAAGACCTAAAGTAATTGGCTAATAATTAACTGTTTTATTTTTAGAGTCCAATGCCATGACTGATTCTATGCATGTATACTTGTAATGTGCATTCAACATGTCATCTAATATTTCTATTATTACTGTTCATGCATATTTACTTCGTTGTTTATAACATGATGATGATGATGATGATGATGATGAGAGGAATAGGCATGTGATTGTTTGTGTTTAGTTAGTGTACTTGATGTGGATAGGGGATGGTATCAACCGGTACTTCAATGCCATTTTCATTGGGTATTTTGTGCCCTAGCTCTATACAAGGCTTGTCCACTATCATCGTCGAATCACCATTACCTTAGCATAACTATTATGTCATAGAGTATCAGGGAAGGTGGTCTTGGACCATGTAGTCTTCGACTCTGCTGGGGGGCCTTAGCTCTATCACTATGGATGTATTGAGGGATGCTGGAGTGAGGCCTTGGATACACTGATTGACATTAGGATTGGTTAGTTGCGAGCCCAGTTTGCAAGCCCTCGCCAGCAGGGGCTTACGTGTTGGTATGAGGCAACCGATATTGCCATGCCATTTTCATGGGGGTATATTGTGTCATAGTGGGGTGCATGTGGGGTCGACAGTTCCATTTTCATTGGGCAGTTTCACACACTTGTGTATAGAGGTGAGGCGGCCACCGCTATAGCACATTGCAAACTTATATACCAGACCACAAATATGAATTGAATGCATGCATATGTTTGGTGCATTGTTTTGTTTGCTCACTGAGCCATGATGTGTGCTCACCCTTTCGACGTCGAATATTTTTAGTTGATGATGCAGGTACCACTGTGGAAGATTATATGAATGCTTAATTGTACGGACACGTGGCTGCAATGGAGGTTGAAGACATAATGGAGACGCATGACTCCTCATGCAAGTGCAACTCATACGTTTTTTATTTGATTTTTATTTGAACGATTAAGGAAATGTAATTGATATTTTATTTACTTATGTCTCGGTTGATACAACATAATTTGATATTTTATTCATGATTATCACAATTAGATTCCTCAGTTCATTTAATATTAAGACTTTCGATATTGTGTATTTATTCTGATTATGGTTGTGGATGTGTATGGTTTAATTTAAAAGGACACAGCCTATTAGAGATCCTGGTTGAATCATTGGTTTATTAGAGGTTCATCACACCATTCTGAATAGTACAGAATTGGGGTGTGACAATTTGGTATCAGAGCTCTCAGGCCCTGTCTTGTAAACCAGTATACTACCACAATAGTTGTGAACTGAGATAGGATAAAAATTTAAAAGCTATAATAATAACACACTATAAGCATCTGTATTGTTTGAGACAAAAATTTAAAGAGAATAATACATCTAGTAAATGAGAAACGAATTTATATACACTCGAAGGAAGAACAAACGTATATACACAAGTCTAAAGCAGAGTACAGTCCACAACCCGGACAGTTACTCTGAAGTACAAAAAGAATAATAAAAAGAAAATACATCAAGAAGCTGGAGGTGATGGGGGAGGCGGTGCCTCACGGTCTCTGTCATAATCCTCAGCATACACTCTAGTTAACCAAGCTATCTGAGTCTGGGTTGTCTGAAGACTAGCTGTGAGATCAACCACCCGCCGATCAGTCACGCGCTGAGCATCAAGAAGCTCTCCCACCCTCAGATTCGACATGCGCTGAGCATCTAGAAGCTCTCCCATGTTCAGATCAGACATGCACTGAGCATCTCTAATCTCATGCAGTATCCCCATCGTGTCATCCGAAGGTGGGTTTGAAGGACTAGCTGCAAGCGAAGGACCAGTTGCATAAGAATGACCAGCTCCCGTAGTATGTGTAGGTAATGGAGGAGGTATGGAATCCACATCCATGTACAAACGATCATCATCCCCAGAATCACCCACATAAACCCCTGCTCAAGTGGCTGCTACTGCTGCCTCAGCGTCAGCCATCTCCACTCGAGTACGCAGACGCACCAGAGTGCTCCTCTTATCATCGCTGACCTGAGCATCCCGCATGCCCATCTTATAGATGGGCTCCCAATCCAGATGTGATGAGAAGTATTTCTCCTGAATCCTCTCATCCACCAAGTCAACACCCAGGCGGATAAGTAGTGTAGTAATCATGCGTCCATAAGGCAGGTTGCCAACATGACCGGGCAATGTGGCACTTATCATCGTCTGCATAATGATATAAGGGAGGCAGACAGGCTGCCTAGTGCAGATACAGTACAACCAGAACAGGGTCAACTGGGAGATCCTCTCGTAGTGCCCACTCTGAGGTATCAGGTTGTGCTGAATAATCTTACAGTACACCCGAGGCTCTAGACGTAAGTAGATCGCTTTCATCTGCCAGCGATCCTCTCAGATGATCTGATGGTCAATCTCAGCCTTCATCTCTAAGGAAAATAACTGGGGCTCTTCGGGACCACATAACACCAAGGGGCCATCGTATGAAATGCCCAACAGATCTGCTAGCTGCTGATAATCAAAGAAAACCTCGACTCCATTGACGTAGCTAGTGATCCTGAGCTCTCTACCCCTCTGAGTATCATTGTAATACCCCACCACTTGGAGATTACAATAAAACTGTCGCACCAAATCTGGAAGAGTACAGGCATCATAGGTGATCACAGGAAGCCAGCCCATGTTACCAAATGCCCTCCCCACATCAAACAAGGCCAGGCTAGCCAAGTCGACCCGACGACCTCCCTCTACCTTCTTACGAGCGTAGCAGGCATACTGTGCCTCAGCCTCATTAAAATGGAAGCGGACTGGGTCATGAACCCTGGGTACTTTGGTACGAGCCATACTATCTGCAAAAACAAAGAAAAAAATAGATACTGGCTTTGTAAATATGAAAAACCCAAAAATTTCGACATTATAACGACACAAATTGATCAAATGCCTCAATTTTCACCCATACACGTGGGCATGAGGACTTATATAGATTCTAAACGATCTTGTAAGACTCATGCAGTTGGAAATTTTATCTAAGGAGATTGAATTTGAAGAAATTTCAAGAAATTCAATAGTCTAGGCAAATTAGGTCAAAAATGGGAAATTTCATGTTTCTCGATAACCAACCGATGAAACTCAAATATTTTTGAGGGCTTTCATCCATTGAGTCACCAACAACAAAAGCCCCCAATTAAAATCAAATTTTTACGGTTAAAAAAAGTTTAATTTGAAGAAAACGATATAAACGAGCAAAAACCTAGTCAAGAAACCCTAAAAACATGAAACCGTAGAGAACATACCTGTAGAAGAGGAGTAATCTTCAAAAAGAGAAGCAAAAATCACCAACAGGTCAGAGTTGTCACTGTAGCAACTCAGAGGAACGAGCCGAGTCGGAAAGGAGGAGAAAGAATGAAAAATGGATTCAAAATCTGGATTAAAAACCTAATTTTTAGTCCTAGGGTCAGAGAATTCGACCAAAACATCCGACCCTCCCTCCGACCCCCTCATCGACCCTCGGCTCTCGGTGATCTGACAGAGAACCAGGGGTCGATCCCAGGGTCGGACATCCATCGACCCCCTTATCCCCCCTCAGCTCTCGGTAAGTATCAGTGATTTTCAGGGTCGCATACCCTAAGGTCGGACATCCGACCCCCACCATCGACCCTGCGATAGAAAATACTGTATTTTTGATAGAATGATCTGAAAATTTTTAAAATATCATTGATTAGTGGATTTAAATATGAGAATGAAGTATATATTGATTGCCTCACGTATTCTATGATTTTCAGGAATCACCACTACCAGAACAGATAATGGATGGACGCAGAGTGATCAGACAAAGCCGTAACTCTATTCCACCACCACCACCTGTGGAGTAACACAGCCATATACACCCTGAAACACAAGAGAATCCGAACACGGCACCATCCATAGTTAATGGGCAGACAAATCCTACAAATCTACCAGCTCCACCTACAGACCTGGTTACAACCCTAATGAATTTGGCACAACAGCTGCAACAAATACAACAGGTACAAGCTACTATGCAAGCTGCCATAGGCATGGCTTTTCCAGCTACACAGACGACACCAATGCCAGTAGAATAGGCAAGAACAGTACCAAGGGGAAGTAACATAGTACCCCATGCACCTCAGACTCCCATCATGCAGGCTCAAGTATAAAACCCTGAAGTAGTTCTAGGTGGATATCAATACCAACCACCTATGTATGGGGCTTATGTTCCTCATCAACTAGACCACTCCAGACTAGTTGAGCGTTTTCTGAAGAAGAAGCCCAAGGAGTATAGTGGTAAGCCAGCTGATCCGTTGTGGCCAGCACACTGGATCGATGAGATGGAGAGAAACTTCACGATGATGACAGTGAATGAAGAAGATAAAGTATTATGTGCAACGTTCATGCTAAAAGGCGATGCACATCACTGGTGAAAGTCCACACGGACGTATCTGATGACAAATCACACACAATTGACTTGGGATATGTATAAGGAGGCATTCTTTGAGAAGTATTTTCCTAGGAGTTTCAAAGATTCCATGGAGAAGGAGTTACAGAGTTTATATCAGGGACAGATGACTGTCGATGCTTATCAACAGCGTTATGAGGAGATATTCTTCTTTGCATCAGTCAGTATGCAAGTGGAAGATACAAAGACCTGTAGGTTTATCATGGGACTTAGGGAAGCATACGTGAACAAGTTCTGGGCCTTGAGAATAAAATCTACAATGAAGCTGTCACACCCCAATTCTGCACTATTCAAAATGGTGTGATGAACCTCTAGAAAACCAATGGTTCAACTAGGATCTCGAGTAGGCGATATCCATTTTATCTAAACCTCATACACCCACATTCATAATCAGAGTAAATACACAATAGCGGAAGTCTTATAGTAAAATGAACTGAGGATTCTAACTGTGATAATTATAATTAAGTAGCAAATTATTCTTTAACAACTAAGACATAAATAAATATCAATTACATGTCTTTACTAAATCCAAATAAATAAAATAAAATCTAATCGAATACGCATGAGTTGCACTTGCAAGAGGATTCATGCGTATCCAATTCATCTTCAACTTCCATCGCCGCGACGTGCCCGTACACTGGAGCATTTACATAATCTTCGACGGTAGTACCTGCATCATCAACTAAAAATATTCGACATCGAGAGGGTGAGCACACATCATGGCTCAGTGAGTAAACAAAACAATGCAACAATACATATGCATGCATTCAATTCATATCTTTGGTCTGGTTTTAAGTTTGCAATGTGCAATAGAAAGGTTCGGTGGTCAAAGGTTAACGTTTATTGACCCCTCCTCTATACACAGGGTGTGGAAGTCAGCCCAAAGGTTAACATTTATTGTCGTCCCCATCCACCCTACCATGAACATTGTACAACAAAAGTTAATGTTTATTGTTGCACAGTGCCATACCAACATGTAAGCCCCTGCTAATTAGGACTTGCAAACTGGGCTCGCAACTAACCAATCCTAATGTCAAACAGTGTATCCCAGGCCTCACTCCAGCATCCTTCAGAATGCCCATAGAGATAGAGCTAAGGCCCCAGTAGAGTCAGAGACTACAAGGACCGAGACCACCTCCCCTGATACTCTACGACGATGCTAATGCACAAGACGTGAGTTAGAGATAGAGCTACAGTGCTGAGGCCCAGCCTATGACACCCCCCTGATACTCGCTCGCATCAAGTACACCAACCACACACATACATTCACATGCCTATTCCTGTGATCATCATCATCATGTTATCAACAATAAAGTAAATATGCATGAACAAATAATAGAAATATTGGATGACATGTTGTATGCACATTACAAGCATGTTTGCATAGAATCAAGCATAGCATTGGACTCAAGAAATCAAAAACAGTTTTTTATTAACCAATTAGTTTGGGTCTTGTTTCGTCACCTTTACTTGATCGTAGGTCCTCTTTCAAGCTTTAAGAATCAACTATATATCGATGTTATATCACTAGAAAACCTAACCAAGTTGATAGAATTTAATTAGAATTAATTCAGATTTTAAAAAGCATGTTGTTAACTGGGGGTCGGTGCTAGGGTCGGAGTTTGATCGAAGCTGGGTGCGACCACCCCTATTTTGGACTTCCCGAACACTGGGGGTCGATGCTCAGGGTCTGGTAGGGTCGATTGGCAATCGACCCCCCATGCTACCCCCTGTGGGTTTTGTCAATTTTTCTTCCTTTGGTCCATTCTTCGTGTTTGGGGTCCTATGGCTTTCTCATCCAGTCCATTCCACACATGTTCTATGGCCTAGAACCGTGGTTCATTCACCTATATGGCTTTCATGATTTCTCTCATGGTTTTCTATGAAAACCTAACCATGGGTTGATGGTTTGGGTTCCACCTAGATCATACTTTTCTCAATAACGATTCTATGTTTCACAAAATACATAGAATTAGTATTCTTACCTGAGAAGAATACTACTTCTCTGAAACTCTTCTCCTTTTGCCTTCTTCTACTACTTTCCTTCTCTTCTTCTTCTCTTCCTTCTCTTCTATTTCTCTCAGTTCAATTAGGGTTCTAAGAGGAGTGAAAGAGGCTTAGGGACGTGCTTTATATAGAGTAGAAACTCCTAAAATAAGTCCCATTGAGATTAGGAAGGAATCCCATTGAAATTAGGAAAGTTTCATAATTTCTGGTTCGAACAGTTTTTACCGACAACCGGGGGTCGATATGGGGGGTCGGAGATCCCGTCGACCCCTGGTCCTTAAAATGTCCGACCCCCCATATAAAACTAGGGGTCTGAATTTTATACTGGGGGGGTCCGACCCTCCCTTGCTGGGTATGCGACCCTCCACTTATTTTGAGTGTTTTTGGGTCAGTTTAATACCTGGGATCGTGTTCTCCTTCACGCACTTGGTCCATTTGGCTCAACCATGATGGGTAGACCTGTTTCAAGGTGATAAGACCAGGTTAGATTGATACGGGTCTTACAGAAGCTGTACAAATTGCTCGAGTGATAGAGTCGAGCCAGAAAGAGAGCTACTTTGCTCAAAATAAGGGAATCAAAAGGCCAAAAGGAAATTTTTACAACGGAGGGAACACCAATGTATTAAAACCCTTTCGTACTCAAGGCTTCAATGTTGCAGCCAAGACCACTTCAGCAGCCCCACTGCAACCATAGCAAAATGGTAAAGGAATAAGATGTTTTAACTACAATCAAGTAGGGCATGTCGCAAGAGAGTGTACTAAGCCTAGAAAGCAACTACAACAAGGAAGAGTTTACGTTGTTACATATGAGGATGTTGCCACATCGCTTGATGTGGTCACATGTATGACCTGAATCTTATCATTTTGTGTTACATTGTGTGAGCATATAGATTAAATTAAAACAAATCACAGGTATCGTACTAATTAATGGCATTCCCGCCAGAGTACTCTTTGATTCAGGAGCTACTCATTCTTTTATATCTGTGTCATTTGGAAAGAAGTTAAATCTATCCCTCAAATCCTTAGACTACAAACTTCTTGTATGATCGCCTATGGGATTAGAAGTGGAATTAGAAAAAGGTTATGGACCATGTCTAGTTCTTATTGACGAAAAGACTTTGGATGCAACCTTGATTCAACTTGAGATGGCAGACTTTGACGTCATCTCGGGAATGGACTGGTTAGCTTGGCATTCTGCAAACCTATTATGTGCCGAAAAGAAGCAGACATTTAAAAACAAGGAAGGAGCATTGTTTAGTTTTGCGGGAACCAAACTTCTCCATAAACGAAACTTCATACTCTCTGCAATAACGGCTAGGAAGTGCCTTGAGAAAGGAGCAGTTGGTTATCTAGTATCTGTGGTCGATCTTACCAAAGAAGCACCACGAATGGAGGATATTGATGACGTGCGTGACTATCCAGATGTATTTCCTAAAGAACTACCAGGATTACCACCCGACCGAGCTACAGAGTTTGTTATAGATCTGATACCTGGAGCTGCACCAGTATCTAAAGCACCTTATTGAATGGCTCTTACTGAACTGAAGGAATTAAAAGTACAACTACAAGAACTACTGGACAGGGGCTACATCCGACCTAGCATATCACCATGGGGAGCGTCAGTATTATTCGTAAAGAAGAAGGACGGTAGCGTTCGACAGTGTATAGGATACCGACAACTAAATAAACTGACAATCAAGAATCGATACCCATTGCCTCCGATCGATGACCTGTTCGGTCAGTTGAAAGGTGCCAAAGGGTTCTCCAAGATCGAGCTTCGGTCAGGCTACCATCAGTTGAAGATTAAGGATGGGGATATTCCCAAGACAGCATTTAGGACCAGATATGGACATTATGAATTTTTGGTGATGTCTTTTGGATTGACGAACGCACCAGCAACTTTTATGGAACTTATGAATCGGGTATTCCATGATATGTTGGACACGTCGGTTATTGTATTCATCGATGATATATTGGTCTACTCCAAGGACAAGGAAACTCATATTAAGAATCTATGACGCCGCTCTACAATGATTATGGAAGGAGAAACTTTACGCTAAATTTACAAAGTGAGAGTTTTGGCTAAAGGAAGTCGCTTTTCTAAGCCATGTTGTATCCGCTGAAATAATTAAATTGGATCGTAGCAAGATCGAAGCTATTGTGAAGTGGGAAGCACCGAAGAGCGTTGCAGAAATTAGAAGTTTCCAAGGTCTAGCTGGGTATTATCGATGATTTGTGGAAGACTATTCCTGAATTTCCGTACCTCTCACTAGTTTGACTAAGAGGGGCGAAAAGTTTGTTTGGACTAATAAATGCGAGAAGAGTTTCCGAACATTGAAGGCTAGATTGATATCTGCTCCAATCTTGACCATTCCAATTCCAGGACAGCCATTTATTTTATACACTGATGCGTAAGGATTGGGATTAGGATGTGTATTTATGCAGGGAGAATAAGTAATTGCTTATTCCTCAAGACAATTGAAGACATTTGAGAAGAACTATCACACTCATGATTTGGAATTAGAGGTAGTTGTATATGCTGTCAAAATATGAAGACATTACTTGTACGGAGAGAAAATCCAGATTAAATCAGATCATAAGAGTCTTACTTACCGCTTTTGTAAGACCCATGTCAAACTAACCCGGTCTTACCACCTTGAACCAGGTTTACCCATCATGGTCGAGTCAAGTGGACCAAGGGCGTGATGGAGATCGAGATCCCAGGTATAAAATCGACCCAAAAACACTAAATTTTAGGGGAGGGTCGCATACCCAGCCAAGTAGGGTCGGATCTCCCAAAACAGAATGTCAGACCCTCAGATTTTAAGGGAGGGTCGGACAGCTTAAGACCCTAGGGTCGACGGGATCATCGACCCTCCCATCGACCCTCGGTTTCTGATGAATATAGAAATTAGGAAATTTCTATATTTTTCGATTGGGATTCTTTCCAAATCTCAATGGGACTTATTTAGGATGTTCCTAGTCTATTTAAAGGACGTCCCTAAGCCACTTTCACTCCTTTCACAACCCTAATTGAATTGAGAGAAAGAGAGGAGAAGGAAAAGAGGAAGAAGAGAGGCAAGGAAGAGAACCTAGCAAAAAGGAGAAGAGTTACAGAGAAAGATTAATCTTCTCAGGTATGGATACTAATTCTATGAGTTTCTACAGACCTTAGGATAGTTATTGATGAGAATGTGATCTCGGAGAAACCCAAACCATCCATCTATGGTTAGGTTTTCATGGAAAACCATAGGAGGATGAACGAAAATTATTTAGATGGATTATACATGGTTCTAGACCGTGGAATGACTGTTGAATGAATGTAGGAAGCAAGCCATAGGACCCCAAACATGAAGAGTGGATTTAAAAGTGGAAATTGGACCAGAGTGCATCGAGGGTCGCACCGAGGGTCGATAGACCATCCGACCCTAGGTGTTTCTGACCATCGACCCTCAGCATTCGGGAAGTCCAGAAAGAGGGGAGGGTCGATAGACCCATCGACCCTAGCATCGACCCTCAGTTGACAGAATGGTTTTTAATTCTGGAATTAATTCTAATTAAATTTTATCGGCTTTGTTAGGTCTGCTAGCAATCTAATAACATTGTAACGGTGATTTTAAAGCTTGGGAAATATCTTATAACAAGCTAAGGTGAGGAACCTTAACTCCAAACTAAATTGGTGAATAATAAACTGTTTTCTTTTCTTGAGTCCTATGCTATGTTTGATTCTATGCGAATATGTTTGTAATGTGCATACAGTATGCCATCCAATATTTCTATTATTTGTTCATGCATATTTATTTTATTGTTTATAACATGATGATAACGATGATGATAGGAATAGGCATGTGCTTGTATGTGTGTCGTTGATGTATTTGATGCGAGCGAGTATCAGGGGAGGTGTGATGAGAACGTCAATAAACGTTAACCTTTGGCGGGTCTCACCACTTTAGCTCTATCTCTAACTCAAGTCTTGTGCATTGACATCGTCGTATCGCCATTATCTTAGTAGAACTATTATGTCATAGAGTATCAGGGGAGGTGGTCTCGGTCTTTGTAGTCTCTGACTCTACCGGGGGGCCTTAGCTCTATCTTTATGAGCATTCTGAGGGATGCTGGGGTAAGGCCTCGGATACACTATTTAGCATTAGGATTGGTTAGTAGCGAGCCCAGTTTGCAAGCCCTCGCTAACAGGGGCTTATGTGTTGGTATAGCATTATATAGCAATAAACGTTAACCTTTGTTGTATAATGTTATGGTAGGGTGGATGGGGACGACGATAAACGTTAACCTTCGGGCGGGCTTCCACACCCTGTGTATAGAGGCGGTGTCAATAAACGTTAACCTTTGACAACCCAACCTTTCTATTGCGCATTGCAAACTATAAACCAGACCAAAGATATAAATTGATTTTTTTGCATGCATATGTATTGTTGCATTGTTTTGGCTACTCACTAAGCCGTGTTATGTGCTCACCCCTCGACGTCGAATATTTTTAGTTGATGATGCAGGTTACACAGTCGAATATTATATGAACGCGTCTGCGTACGGGAATATCACAGCAATGGAAGCTGGAGCTGAAGAGTATATACATGACACCTCTTGCGAGTGTGACTCATGTGTATTTGATTAGCTATTTTATAGGTTTCTTTGGATTTATAAAGACATGTATTTGATATTTACATAAGTATGTCTCAGTTGGAAACAGAATAATTTAATATTTAATTAATGGTATCATCTTAGTTCTCAGTTCATTTATTTATAAATTTTCCGCTATTGTGTATTACTCTGATTATGATTATGGATGTGTGGAAGTTTGGGTAAAACGGGGATAGCCTATTCGAGATCCTGGTTGAACCGTTGGTTATTTAACGGTTCATCACACCATTCTGAACAGTGCGGAATTGGGGTGTGATATCTTTAATCAGAACGAGTTGAATATGAGACAAAGAAGATGGCTGGAACTATTGAAAGACTACGATTGTGATATCCAGTATCATTCGAGAAAATCCAATGTGGTCGCTGACGCACTGAGTAGAAAGGCAATGATAAAATCCGAAGGGGAGATTAGCACCACTACTGCACTGTGTGCTACCGGAAAAGTATTCAATTACGGTAATGAACAGTTTGTGATAGATGCACCGGGTGAATCAACCAACCAAGGATTTATCAATCGGTTTGCAAATATGTTTGCCAAATTGAAGATTGTAGCTGGTACACTTGATGAGGTGAAAATAGCTATTACATCATACCCTTATCTAAGAATGGTACAAGAAGATATCGAAAAAGGTAAGACTGATCCTGAGTTCACCTTAGATGATGAAAAGGTACTAAAGTACGAAGGACGAATATATGTACCTGAAACAGAAAGTTTGCACATTAGACACCGACTAATGAAGGAAGCCCATACCACCGCCTATTCGATACACCCTGGAAGTACAAAAATGTATCATGACCTAAAGAAATTATATTGGTGGAGAGGAATGAAAATAGATATAGACAAGTTCGTGTCTCAATGCCTAAATTGTCAGTAGGTGAAAGCTGAATGACAAAGACCAGCGGGACTGTTACAACCGTTACCTGAACTAGCATGGAAATGGGACTGCATCACTGTGGACTTCGTCACAGGGTTACCATTGATTTCCTGAGTAGTTGACGCAGTTTGGGTGGTTGTAGACCAACTGACTAAAATGGCTTGATTTATAGCTATATGACCTCAGTATACACTGGATAGGTTAGCTAAGTTGTATGTGGATAACATTGTCAGATTACACGGTGTACATGAAAGCATTGTGTCCGACAGAGATCCACGATTTACTTCGATGTTTTGGGAAGGATTGCAGAAGGCTATGGGTACAACATTGAAGTTCAGTACTGGATTCCATCCTTACATAGATGGACAATCGGAGCACCATTTAGATTCTAGAAGACATGCTCCGAGCCTGTGTAATTGATTTTAAAGGATCATAGGGTGAAAAGTTACGACTGATTGAGTTCGCTTATAACAATAGTTATCAGGCTACTATACAGATGTCACCCTATGAAGCACTGTATGGCAGGAAGTGTCGAACTCCTTTGTTTTAGAGTGAAGTTGGAGAACGTAGTATTGATGGACTAGAATTTGTTGAAGGGACTTGTCCAGTAGTCAAAATTATCAAGGAAATAGTAAGAATGGCTCAGAATCGTCAGAAGCAATATGCAGATACTAGACGCCGAGACCTTGAATTCGCCGTAGGTGATAAGGTATTCATCAAAGTGTCACCTATGTGAGGTTTGAAATGGTTCGGACAGAAAGGGAAACTATGTCCGAGATATGTCAGACCATATGAGATTCTACCTAACTGGGGAAAAGTGGCTTACCAGTTAGCATTACCACCATCTATGTTAAGTGTGCATGATGTATATTGAAGAAGTATTTCAGAGATCCAACGCACGTTTTGACAGTAGATCTACCTGATTTGACTGAGGATTTGACATTTGAAGTTGCACCAACTGAGATCACCTGCCGAAAGGTGCAACGACTATGCAACCGTGACATTTACTATGTTAAGGTCACTTGGAGAAGCAGTGATATAGAAGAAATCACATGGGAAGAAGAGAATGCTATGCGAAAGCAATACCCTCATCTATTCGAGTCGGAAAGTATGTACAATTTCGAGGACAAAATTTTTATAAGCAGGGGGGAGTTGTAAGACCCATATCAAAATAATCGGTCTTACCACCTTGTACCAGGTCTACCTATCATGGTCGAGCCAAATGGACTAAGAGCGGGAAGGAAATAGCGAGACTAGGTATTAAACTGACCCAAAAATAGTAAAATAGTGGGCAGGGTCGCATACCCAGATAGGCAGGGTCGGACCCCCCTCATTAGGGAGTCAGACCACAGAAAATTTGACCGAGGGTCAGACAATTTAGACCTGAGGGTCGACGGGATCTCTGACCCCCTCATCGACCCCCTATTTGCCGACAGAAATCGTAAATAGGAAACTTTCCAAATTTCAAGGGGATTCTTTCCAAATCTCAATGAGACTTATTTTGGGAGGTTCTCCTCTATAAATAGGACATCCCTTTGCATCTTTCACTCCTTTTGAAACCCTAATTGAATGTGAGAGAAAGAGAAGAGAAGGAGAAGAGAAGGAAAGTTGGAAAACAAGACTAAAGAGAAGAATTCAGAGAAACCTCTGAATCTTAGCAAACCTAAGGTATGGGTATGTTTCCATTAATGATTTAAGACCTTAGAATAGTTTATAAAGAGGTTATGGTCTAGGAGAAACCCAAATCATCCAATCGTGGGAGGATTTCAATGAAATCCATGGAGGAAATCATGGTAGGAAAAGTAAGGAAGAAACCTAGAGTTTTAAGCCATAGAAGAAGCATAGAATGGATGGTGGAAGTAAGCCATAGGACCCAAAAATGAAAGAATGGACTATAGGATGAAAAGGTTGACTCAAACCACGGGGGGTCGCACGTGGGGTCGATTGGGAATCGACCCTACCAGACCATAGGATCGATCCCCAGGATTCGGGAAGTCTAGGGATGTGGTGGTCGCACCTAGGGTCGATGGAACATCCGACCTTGGCAGCGACCCTACCCCTGTGGGTCGCAGAAAACTGCTACCCTACCTACGACCCATCCTGTGACTCTCACTTAACAGCAAGCCTAAAATTTTCGGAATGAATTCTAATCAAAATCTATCGATTTGTTAGGTTTTTCTATTGATATAAAAGTGATTCTTAAAGCTTGAAAGAGGATCTACACTCAAGCAAAGGAGAGGGAACAAGACCTAAACTAATTGGCTAATAATAAACAGTTTTATTTTTTGAGTCCAATGCCATGACTGATTCTATGCGTGTATGCTTGTAATGTGCATTCAACATGTCATCTAATATTTCTATTATTATTGTTCATGCATATTTACTTCGTTGTTTATAACATTATGATGATGATGATGATAGGAATAGGCATGTGAATGTTTGTGTTTGGTTAGTGTACATGATGCGGATAGGGGATGGTTTCAACCGGTACTTCAATGCCGTTTTCATTGTATATACTGTGCCATAGCTCTATACAAGTCTTGTCCACTAACATCGTCGTATCGCCATTACCTTAGCAGAACTATTACGCCGTAGAGTATCAAGGGAGGTGCTCTCGGACCGTGTAGTCTTCGACTCTGTCGGGGGGCCTTAGCTCTATCTCTATGGATGTATTGAGGGATGCTGGGGTGAGGGCCTGGATACACTGATTGAGAGTAGGATTGGTTAATCGCGAGCCTAGTTTGCAAGCCCTCGCCAGCAGGGGCTTTCGTATTGGTATGAGGCAACCGGTACTGCCATGCCGTTTTCATGGGGGTATATTATGTCATAGTGGGTGCGTGTGGGGTCGACGGTGTCGTTTTCATTGGGCGGTTTCACACACTTGTGTATAGAGGTGAGGCGGCCACCGAACCTTTCTGTAGCACATTGCAAACTTATATATCAGACCACAGATATGAATTGAATGCATGCATATGTTTGTTGCATTGTTTTGTTTGCTCATTGAGCGGTGATGTGTGCTCACCCTTTTGACGTCGAATATTTTTAGTTGATGATGTAGGTACCACTGTGGAAGATTATATGAATGCTTCTGTGTACGGACACGTGGCTGCAATGGAGGCTGAAGACATAGTGGAGATGCATGACTTTTCATGCTAGTGCAACTCATGCATTTTTTATTAGATTTTTATTTGAACAATTAAGGAAATGTAATTGATATTTTATTTACTTATGTCTCGGTTGATACAACATAATTTGATATTTTATTTATGATCA
The DNA here is from genome assembly GCA_028583415.1 of Protea cynaroides. Taxonomy (NCBI): domain Eukaryota; kingdom Viridiplantae; phylum Streptophyta; class Magnoliopsida; order Proteales; family Proteaceae; genus Protea; species Protea cynaroides. The sequence goes on from CM053275.1 coordinate 70,430,136, forward strand.
TCATTGTTAGATTCCTTAGTTCATTTAATATTAAGATTTCTGCTATTGTGTATTTATTCTGATTATGGTTGTGGATGTGTATGGTTTAATTTAAAAGGACACATCCTATTAGAGATCCTGGTTGAACCGTTGGTTTATTAGCGGTTCATCACACCGTTCTGAATAGTACGGAATTGGGGTGTGACAATGACAATCAGATTATAAATAGTTGGCATGGATTATCAGATAAGCTACTAACATTGTAAACACCAGGATAATAGGCATAAAGATAAGCTAGAATAAACTATTGAATAATATGTTAAATGAAAATATATTTCTTATGATTTTGATAGAGATATGAGGACTCTGGTAGGGAGCTACTTGATCGAATTTATAGTAGTTTACTCTCTATCTTCGATTGGGGAACTAAACCTTTGGATGCATATGTTTCTCTTAATTATTATGCAATGTGATGGTATACGATTGATAACATGCTTTTTTGTGATAACATACCATCCAATATACTACTTTGTGTGATCATGCATATGCATCCTTGCGTTTTGGATCAACAGTGTCGTAAGGATTGGAGGATGAGTGGAATGGGACATTCGCTACCTTTATACGAAAGTGATTGATCCACATTTGATTTGTTATGTCTGGTTAAGTCCGTAAGGAGGAAGGTTGGTGGAATGGGATGCTTGCACCACTTCTTACTAGCAGTGCTTTGCATTGACCATATGTAACATAGCCAAGTCATGATGTCTTATGTGGGGCCCAAATGGGGTCGAAAGCTTGGCAACATTATGGTCCAGTAATATGACTAATTAGGTTGACATGGCTAGTTGAACATTAATATCTCTTATAATTATACCACTAGCCATTATGAGGTTATGTAGTGGCATGGGTTTAATAAAGGATGGTATGAACTTAGATGCGATGCTCCCCATGGCCGACGTAAGATGGGTGGGTGAGCAAGTCAACTAGTGGGATTTCAACCTCCTCAAGTGGCCAGCGTAATATAAGCTTAGGATGAGTTGCGATCATGTGCAGACCAAAACTATGGATCCAAACTTGGGGGTGGTGTTGTACCCCGAGTAAGGCGACGTCATTTGGTGTAGAGACCCATGCAGCCAGAGACTCCAGGCATGGGTTGTCTTGAGCTGGCAGTTACATTTATCTTACCAAAACATAGTTTATTATTGCATGTATTTTCTTTTTGCACGTTTACTTTTCTTGCTAAACTTGGTGGTTGAGCTTACCTTTTATGTACAAACTATTTTTAGATCTTGCAGGTCCTTTGTTCGATGCTTTGGGTAGTTGGTCATCCAGTGGGGAGGATGAGGACAGCGAACCTGAGGAAGATGTTTGTGATCATTGAAGCGATTCATAAAGTTGTGTGTGGGTGTAGGCTATGTGTTACACCCCAATTCTGGACTATCCAGGGGTGTGATGAACCGTCGTAAAAACCAACGGTTCAAACCAGGATCTCGTACAGGCTGTGCCAATCATGTTAAACCGAAACACATTCCACAGTAATAATCAGAGATAATAAAGTAAAGAGCAAAAGTCTTAGTAATAATGAACTGAGGTCTAAGATGATAAATAATTAAATAATCCAGTTATCTCCAAGTAACTGAAACATAAATATAACAAACTATTACAAATACCAAATACGAAAGTTAAACACTAAGCATAATCATAGTTGAAACACTCGTTTGACGAGTGATATTCGTCCTCCACAGCATACTCATCCATAACCACCACATGTCCATATGTTGGCGCATCGATATAATCATCAACAGTAACACCTACAACATCAAAAACTAAAAAACATTACGCACATGCTGATCACTCTCCAATCTGAGCTCAGTAAGTAAACAAAACAATGCAACAAATATATGCATGCATTCAATTCATATCTCTGGTTTTGTTTTTAAGTTTGTAATGTGCTAAAGAAAGGATTGGCAGCGATTCTTTTAGTCCATTCCCTCTTTTATTCCATTCTTCGTGCATATCCAAGTTTCTCGATAACCAACAGATGAAACTCAAAAATTTTTGAGGGCTTTCGTTCCTTGAGACACCAATAACAAAAGCCCCCAATAAAAATTGAATTTTTACGGTTGGAAAAAGTTTAATTTGAAGAATACCAGTTAAATGGGCAAAAACCTAGAAATGGAAACCTAAAAACAAGTAAAAATGAGAAAACATACCTGTAGGGATGATGTGGAAGTCGAAACTCGGACTCAAACTGACCAAAACTAGTGGAGTGGCACGGTAGCAACTCAAAAGGGAGAGACGAGTCGAAATGGGAGGGAAATAATAAAAAATGACCCAAAATCGGATCTTAAAAATCTGATTTTTGGTCTGAGGGTCGGACAATTCGACCATAACCATCGACCCTCTGATCGACCCTCCCATCGACCCTCGACTCTCGGGAATCTGATAGAAAACTAAGGGTCGGAACTGAGGGTCGGACACCCATCGACTCTCACAACGACCCTCAACTCTCGGGAAGAACAGGTCATTCCCAGGGTCGGATACTAAGGGTCGGACAAACCATCGGCCCTCACCATCGACACTGCATAGAAAAGACTTTTTTTTCATAAAATGAATTAAAATTTGAAAGTTTACATCGGTTAACGTGCTTACATGGAGTATCAACGATTTTCTCACGTATTTTGATGATTTTCATGCACCACCCATCTCAGAAGGAAAATATGTCTGGAAGAAGAGTAACCAGACAGAGGCGAAATGCAGTTCCACCACCACCACCTGTGGAGGAAACTAGCCAGGAGAATGTATATGTCCTAGGAAATCCAGATCAGGCAAATCCTACAAATTTGCCACCTCCACCACTGGAACTAGCAACCGTAGTTATGAACCTAGCTCAGCATCTACAACAGATGCAACACGCACAGGCTCAGATGTAGGTTGCAATGGGAATCAAGTTCCAGGCTGCTCATGCTACACCCATGCAGATGGGACAAGCCAGTGCAGCACCGGTGGGTAACCACCCAGCACCTCAGACACCTCAACAACCTGCTGCAAAAATTTCAGTACCCGATCCAGAAGCAGCTCAGGTTAATTATCAGTATCCACCCCCTATGTTTGGGGCATACCCCCAAAATCAGATGGATCACTCTCGACTGGTTGAGAGATTTTTTAAGATGAAGCCCAGGGAATTTAACGACAAACCATCTGATCTATTATGGCCAGCACACTGGAGGGTAATGCACATCATTGGTGGAAATCGGCTAGGGCTTACTTATTGACCAAGCACGCCCTACTAACTTGGGCTGTTTATAAAGAAGCTTTCTTTGAGAAATATTTTCCACGAAGCTTCAGAGATTCTATGGAGAAGGAGTTCCTGAGTCTATATTAGGGACAGATGTCAGTGGATGCATATCAACAGCGTTATGAAGAGCTGTTTTTCTTCGCACCACTTAGTATGCAGGAAGAAGACACCAAAACCCGAAGGTTCGTCTGAGAGGAAGCATCAGAGAGCACGTTCTGGGCTTAGAAAAGAAAATTTATAATGAAGCTGTCCAAATAGCTCGAGTTATTGAATCGAGCCAGAAGGAGAGTTATTTCACACAGAACCGGGGTATCAAAAGGCCAGCTGGAAATTCTTACAACGGAGGCAATAACAGGACATATAAGCCTTTCCACCCTCAGAATTTTACTGCTGCAACCAAGACTACTCTAGTAGCTCAACCTCATCCAAAGCCAAATTCTGAAAGCCGGAAGTGTTATAACTGCAACCAATCGGGACATGTGGCAAGGGAGTGCCCTAAGCCCAAGAAGCAGTTACAGCAGGGATGGGTATATGCTGTTTCAACCGAGGATGCTGTCGCATCACCCGTTGTGGTCACAGGTATGACTTGAAACTTTTTAAAGTTGTAATTACATTGTATCAGCATGTAGACTAAGTAAAATAAATCACAGGTATCGTACCTATAAATGGCGTACCCGCCAGAGTACTCTTTGATTCAAGAGCTACTCATTCATTTATATATGTGTCATTCGGAAAGAAGATAAACTTACCCATCAAAATATTAGACTACAAATTACTTGTACGGTCACCGATGGGGTTAGAAGTGGAATTAGAGAAAGGTTATGGACCATGTCCAGTTCTCATTGGCGAGAAAACCTTAGATGCAACCTTGATACAACTTGAGATGGCAGACTTTGACGTCATCTTGGGAATGGACTGGTTAGCTCGGCATTCTGCAAACCTATTATGCGCCGAAAAGAAGCTAACATTTAAAGACAAAGAAGGAGCAGAATTTAGTTTTTCGGGAACCAAACTTCCCCGTAGACGCAAGCTCATACTCTCAGCACTAAAGGCTAAGAAGTGCCTTGAGAAGGGGGCAGTCGGGCATCTAGTATTTCTCATCAAACGAATGGCATCTTCTTCTGGAAATCCTAGCTATTCTTAGCATGATATTGGGGAATCTCATTGCTATTACTCAAAAGAGCATTGGTGGTTTGGAAGAGGAGGAACTGAACTACTTAAACCCTTTTCTTGGCCTTAGGAAGTAGGCAAAGGACTAACTAGAAGGCGGCGGGGCATGACTTCTCTTTCCCCACCCTTCCCTTCGTAGCTTCGGATAGAGAATCAAACCCCACTAATATGGTTAGGAGTCGTCCCATTGGTCTGCTACTGAACAGGCGGCAGATGGCGATACAGATCCGCCGCTGCACAGGAGCTGGAAACAGAGAATCCCGTGATAGGCAGGGGCGTGGGATCCACCCAACGGGAAATAACGCTTCTGTTATGGCAGTGGATGCAGTGTGACACACGGAAGAAATCACGCTTGGGAGAGAGAGCAAGCGGCTTGCGGCGCTTTCAGCGGGCGCCTTTTTTGGAAAATGGATAAAAAGTCAGTGGCATTGGCCCAATCCGAGTTCGTTTAGATAAAATACTTATCTTGACAAGATAGTTTCTACATGATAAAATATCTATCACAAGCGCAATGGCTATAGCTCAGTTAGGTAGAGCACCTCGTTTACACGTGCGCCAATGTTTTTCAAGGGAGTCCATCATGCAATCAACAAAATGGATCTTATTGAGAAATCGATGTCTTAATCTATGAATTCGAGAGAATAAGAGAACAATAGCCTGACAAATATTTGGTTCGGCCCGTTTCAGATGCCAATTTCGGCGCCAAATAAAACCGGGTTTTCATGAGGCTGATACTGAGCCGCCATCCAAGCACGAATACCTTCGTTTATCCATGCCTTTCTTCGTCCCATTTTTAGCGCGGGTTGGAATACTCGAACGATCGATTCTATATATTAAATATAAATATATAAAAATATATAATATAAAGAAATAAAATTCTAAATAAGAAAAAAAAAGAAATTTAAGCTAAGAATAGGGTCAAAATAAAAATATTAAAATAATAAGAATCGAATATATATTCGATGAATTCGGAATAGCCAATAGTTAATAGTGGTCGACCAAACCAAGGAAGCACCACAAATGGAAGATATTGAAGTCGTGCGGGACTATCCCGACGTATTTTCGGAGGAACTACCAGGATTACCACCCGACCGAGCCACAGAGTTTGTGATAGACCTTATACTTGGAGCCGCACCAATATCAAAAGCACCTTACAGAATGGCTCCTACTGAACTAAAGGAACTGAAAGTGCAACTACAGAAACTACTGGACAAGGGTTATATTCGACCCAGTATATCACCATGGGGAGCACCGGTGTTATTCGTGAAAAAGAAGGATGGTAGCGTTCGATTATGCATTGACTATCGGGAGTTGAATAAACTGACAATCAAGAATCGATATCCACTACCTCGGATAGATGACTTGTTCGATCAGTTGCAAGGAGCAAAGGTATTTTCTAAGATCGATCTTCGATCAGGCTATCATCAGTTGAAGATTAAAGAGGGTGATATTCCGAAGACAGCTTTCAGGACCAGATATGGACATTATGAGTTCTTGGTCATGTCCTTCGGATTAACAAACGCACCCACAACTTTTATGGAACTCATGAACCGGTTCTTCCACGATATGTTGGATACGTCGGTTATAGTATTTATTGATGATATATTGGTATACTCCAAGGACAAAAAAACCCATATCAAGAACCTAAACGCCGCCCTACAGCATTTAAGGAAAGAGAAGCTATATGCCAAATTTTTAAAGTGCGAGTTTTGGCTAAGTGAAGTCGCCATCCTAGGCCATGTAGTATCTACTGAAGGAATCAAAGTGGACCCCAGCAAGATCGAGGCTATTGTAAAGTGGGAAGCACCAAAGAGCATTTTAGAAATTAAAAGTTTTCTGGGTCTAGCTGGTTATTATCGGAGATTCATGGAAGACTATTCCCAGATTACCGTACCTCTCACAAGTTTAACTAAGAAAGGTGAAAGGTTCGTGTGCACCAATAAATGTGAGGAGAGTTTCCAAACGTTGAAGACCAGATTGATATCCGCTCTGATTTTGTCTATTCCAGTTCTAGGACAGACATTTACTTTATACAGTGATGCGTCGGGACTGGGATTAGGATGTGTGCTTATGCAAGGAGAGCAAGTAATTGCTTATGCCTCGAGACAATTGAAGGTACATGAGAAAAATTACCCCACCCATGATTTGGAGTTAGCGGCAGTAGTACATGCTGTCAAGATATGGAGACATTACCTATACGGAGAGAAATTTCAGATTAAGTCGGACCATAAAAGTCTTACTTATTTATTTAATCAGAAGGAGTTGAATATGAGACAAAGAAGATGGCTAGAACTATTGAAAGACTATGATTGTGATATCCAGTATCATCCGAGAATAGCGAACGTAGTAGCGGATGCGTTAAGCAGAAAAGCAATGATAAAATCGCAAGGAGAGGTTAGCACAACTGCAACAATGTGTACTACCCGAATGGTATTCAATCACGGCAACGAGCAGTATGTGATAGACACAACGGATGGATCAGCCAACCAAGGGTTTGTTCATCGGTTTTTGAACATGTTCGCTGCATTGAAAATTATACCGGATATAATGGATGAAGTGAAGACAGCTATCAAATCAGATCCTTATCTGAGAATAGTACAAGAAGATATCGAAAATGGTAGGACTAACCCTGAGTTCACCTTGGATGAAGAGAAAGTACTGAAATATAAAGGAAGAATATGTGTACCCAAGACAGAAAGTGTTGACATTCGACACCGACTAATGAAAGAAGCCCACACCACCATCTATTCGATACATCCTGGGACTACAAAAATGTATCAAGACCTAAAGAAACTATATTGGTGGAGAGGAATGAAAGCAGATGTAGCCAAGTTCGTGTCTCAATGCCTAAATTGTCAGAAAGTTAAGGCTCAACGACAAAGACCCGCAGGACTGTTACAGCCATTATCGAAACCAGCATGGAAATGGGACTGCATCATTATGGACTTCCTCACGGGACTACCGCTGACTCCTCGAGTAGTTGACGCTGCTTGGGTGATTGTGGACCGTCTAACTAAAACAGCTTGCTTCATACCTATACGACCTCAGTATACACTGGAAAGGTTAGCATAGCTGTATGTGGATAATATTGTTCAATTACATGGTGTTCCAGAAAGCATTGTGTCTGATAGAGATCCATGATTTACTTCCAAGTTTTGGGAAAGATTGCAAAAGGCTATGGGTACAACGTTGAAGCTCAGTACTACATTCCACTCACAGACAGATGGACAGTCAGAGCGTACAATCTAGATTCTAGAAGATATACTACGAGCATGTGTAATTGATTTTAAAGGATCATGGGATGAAAAGTTACCATTGATCATGTTAGCTTATAACAATAGCTATCAGGCTACTATACAGATGTCACCTTATAAAGCACTGTATGGCAGGAAGTGTTGAACTCCTTTGTTTTGGAATGAAGTTGGAAAACTTAGTATTGTTGAGCCGGAATTTGTTGAAGAGATTTGCCGAGTGGTCGACATTATCAAGGAAAGAGTGAGAACAGCTCAGAATCATCAGAAGCAATATGCAGATACTCGACGTAGAGATCTGGAGTTCGTCGTAGGTGATAAAGTATTTTTGAAGGTATTGCCTATGCGAGGATTGAAAAAGTTCGGACAGAAGGGAAACTAAATCCAAGATATTTCGGGCCGTATGAAATTCTAGCTAAGCGTGGTAAAGTGGCTTATCAGTTAGCACTACCACCATCTATGTCGAATGTGCATGACGTATTTTACATTTCCCTATTGAAGAAGTATGTCAAGGATCCAACGCACGTGTTGACAGTAGATGTACCAGATTTGACTGATGATTTGACATTTGAAGTAACACCAACAGAAATCACCAGTCGAAAGGTTCAACGTCTACGCAACCGAGATATCTATTATGTTAAGGTCACGTGGAAAAGTAGAGACATGGAAGAAATTACATGGGAAGAAGAAAATGCTATGAAAAAGCAATACCCTCACTTATTTGATTCAGAAGGTACGTACAATTTCGAGGACAAAATTTTTATAAGTAGGGGGGAGTTATAAGACCTGTGTCAATCAAACCTGGTCTTACCACCTTGAACCAGGTTTACCCATCATGGTCGAGTCAAATGGACCAAGGGTGTGAAGGAGATCGAGATCCCAGGTTTCAAATCGACCCAAAAACACACAAATTAGGGGGAGGGTCGGATACCCAGCCAAGGAGGGTCGGACCCACCCAAACCGAAATTCAGACCCTCAGTTTTGAAGGGAGGGTTGGACAACTTAGAGAACCTAGGGTCGACGGGTTCATCGACCCTCAGTTGTCGCCGAAACTGAAATTAAGAAATTTCATAATTTTCGATTTGGATTCTTTCCTAATCTCAAAGGGACTTATTTTAGGATATTCCTACTCTATTTAAAGGACGTCCCTAGGCCTCTTTCACTCCTTTCACAACCCTAATTGAATTGAGAGAAAGAGAAGAGAAGGAAAAGAAGAAGGAGATAAGCAAGGAAGAGTATTTAGCCAAAAGAGAAGAGTTGCAGAGAAGGAGTATTCTTCTCAAGTTTGGATACTAATTTCATGAGTTTCTACAGACCTTAGGTTAGATGTTGATGAGAGTGTGATCTCGGAGAAACCCAAACAATAACCCATGGTTAGGTTTTCATGGAAAACCATTGGAGAATGCATGAAAGCTATTTAGGTGGATGATTCATGATTCCAGACCATGGAATGATGGTTGAATGGAATGTAGGAGCAAGCTATAGGATCCCAAGCACGAAGAATGAACTAAAAGAGGGAAATTGACCAAAGTACACCAAGGGACGCACCGAGGGTCAATGACCATCCGACCCTAGGTGATCCTAACTATTGACCCTCAGTGTTCGGGAAGTCCAGAATGGGGAGGGTCACACCCAGGGTCGATTAGGACTCCGACCCTACCTCCGACCCTCAGTGAACAACATGGTTTTTAAATTCAGAATTAATTCTAATTAAATTCTATCGACTTTGTTAGGTCTTCTAGTAATACAATAACAATATAAAAGGATTCTAAAGCTTGTAAAGTATCTATTAGCAAGCTAAGGTGAGGAAACATAACTCTAAACTAATTGGTTAATAACAAACTATTTTCTATTTTCTTGAGTCCAATGCCATGCTTGATTTTATGGGAATATATTTGTAATGTGCATACAACATGCCATCCAATATTTCTATTACTTGTTCATGCATATTTACTTGATGGTTTATAACATGAAGATGATGATGATGATAGGAATAGGCATGTGACTGTATGTGTGTGGTTGGTGTACTTGATGCGTGCGTGTATCAATGGAGGTGTGATGAGAACGTCAATAAACGATAACCTTTGGCAGGTCTCAGCACTTTGGCTCTATCTCTAATTCAAGTCTTGTGCATTAGCATCGTCGTATCGCCATTACTTTAGCAGAACTATTATGTCGTAGAGTATCAGGGGAGGTGGTTTCGGTCCTTGTAGTCTCTGACTCTACCGGGGGGCCTTAGCTCTATCTCTATGGACATTCTGAGTGATGCTGGGGTGAGGCCTTGGATACACTGTTTGGCATTAGGATTGGTTAGTTGCGAGCCCAGTTTGCAAGCCCTCGCTAACAAGGGCTTTCGTATTGGTATCACACTATATAGCAATAAACGTTAACCTTTGTTATATAATGTTCATGATTAGGGTGGATGGGGCCGACGATAAACGTTAACCTTCAGGCGGACTTCCACTGTCACACCCCAATTCTGGTCTATTCAGAATGATGTGATGAACCGCTAAATAACCAACGGCTCAACCAGGATCTCAAATAGGCTATCCCCGTGTTATCCAAACTTACACACATCCGTAATCATAATCAAAGTAAATACACAATAGCGGAAATCTTATAAATAAATGAACTGAGAACTAAAATGTTATCAATAATTTAATAGCAAATTATTTTGTTTCCAAATGAGACATAAATATTTAAATATCAAATACAAGTCTTTATTAAATTTAATAAAATAAACCTATTAAATATCTAATCAAATACACATGAGTTGCACTCGCAAGAGGAGTCGTGTGTATCATCTTCAGCTCCAGCTTCCATCGTTGCCACGTTTCCGTACGCAGATGCATTCATATAATCTTCAACGGTATAACCTGCATCATCAACTAAAAATATTTAACGTCGAGGGGTGAGCACACATCACGGCTCAGTGAGGCCAAAACAATGCAACATTACATATGCATGCAAAAAGTCAATTTATATCTTTGGTCCGGTTTAAAGTTTGCAGTATGCAATAGAAAGGTTTAGGTAACGAAAGGTCGTGTTTATTGACTCCGCCTCTATACACGAGTGTGTGACGTTACCCGAAGATCACGTTTATCGTCAACTCACATGCACCCAATCATGAACATTATTTAACAAAGGTTACGTTTATTGCTATATAGTGCCATACCAACACGTAAGCCCCTGTTGGCAAGGGCTGCAAACTGGGCTCGCAACTAACCAATCCTAGTGCCAAACAGTGTATCCAAGGCCTCACCCCAGCATCCCTCAGAATGTCCATAGAGATAAAGCTAAGGCCTCCCGGTAGAGTCAGAGACAACAAGGACCGAGACCACCTCCCCTGATACTCTACGACATAATAGTTCTGCTAAAGTAATGGCGATACGACGATGCTAATGCACAAGACTTGAGTTAGAGATAGAGCTAAAGTGCTGAGACCCGCCAAAGGTTAACGTTTACTGACGTTCTCATCACACCTTCCCTGATACTCGCTCGCATCAAGCACATCAACCACACACATACAAGCACATGCCTATTCCTATCATCATCATCATCATGTTATAAACAATAAAGTAAATATGCATGAACAAGTAATAGAAATATTGGATGGCATGTTGTATGAACATTACAACATATTCGCATAGAATCAAGCATATCATAGGACTCAAGAAATAGAAAACAGTTTATTATTAACCAATTCAGTTTGGAGTTCTGGTTCCTCACCTTAGCTTGCTATAAGATGTTTCTCCAAGTTTTAGAATCAACTTTATAATGTTATTATATTGCTATAAGACCTAACAAAGTCGATAGAATTTAATTAGAATTAATTCTGGATTTAAAAACTACTCTATTAACTGAGGGTCGAAGGTAGGGTCGATGCTAGGGTCGATGGGTCTATCGACCCTTCCCTCTTTCTGGACTTCCCGAATGCTGAGGGTCGATGGTCAGGAACACCTAGGGTCGGATGGTCATCGACCCTCGGTGCGACCCTTGGTGCACTTTGGTCCAATTTCCACTTTTTAGACCATTCTTCATGTTTGGGGTCCTATGGCTTGCTCCTACATCCCATTCTACATTCACTCCATGGTCTGAAGCCATGTATAATCCATCTAAATAGTTTTTATGCATTCTCCTATGGTTTCCATGAAAACCTAACCATAGCTTGATGGTTTTGGGTTTCTCCGAGATCACTCTCTCAACATTAACTAACCTAAGGTCTGTAGAAACTTATGGAATTAGTATCCATACCTGAAAAGATTAATCTTTCTCTACAACTCTTCTCTTTTGACTTAATTCCTCTTCCTTCCCTTTCTTCTTCCTCTTTCCTTCTCCTCTCTTTCTCTCAATTCGATTAGGGTTGTGAAAGGAGTGAAAGTGGCTTAGGGACGTCCTTTAAATAGACTAGGAACATCATAAAATAAGTCCCTTTGAGATTAGGAAAGAACCCAATCGAAAAATATAGAAATTTCCTAATTTCTACATTGGGCAGAAACCGAGGGTCGATGGGAGGGTCGATAATCCCGTCGACCCAAGGGTCTTAAGCTGTCCGACCCTCCCTCCAAAACCGAGGGTCTGACTTTCTGTTTTGGGAGGTCCGACCCTACTTAGCTGGGTATGCGACCCTTCCCCTATTTTAAGTGTTTTTGGGTCGATTTGATACCTGGGATCTCGATCTCCTTCACGCCCTTGATCCATTTGACTCGACCATGATGGGTAAACCTGGTTCAAGGTGGTAAGACCGGGTTAGATTGACATGGGTCTTACAACTCCCCCCAACTTATAAAAATTTCATCCTCGAAATTGTACGTACCTTCTGAATCAAATAAGAAAGGGTATTGCTTTCGCATAGCATTCTCTTCTTCCCATGTAATCTCTTCCATGTCTCTACTTTTCCATGTGACCTTAACATAGTAGATATCTCTATTGCGTAGACGTTTAACCTTTCGACTAGTGATTTCTGTTGGTGTTACTTCAAACGTCAAATCATCAGTCAATTCCGGCAAATCCACTGTCAAAACATGCATTGGGTCTTTGACATACTTTTTCAATAGGGAAATGTGAAATACGTCATGCACACTTGACATAGATGGTGGTAGTGCTAACTGATAAGCTACTTTTCCACGCTTAGCTAAAATTTCATACGGCCCGACATATCTTGGACTTAGTTTTCCTTTCTGTCCGAACCTCTTCAATCCACGCATAGGCGATACCTTCAAAAATACTTTATCACCTACGGCGAACTCCAGATCTTTGCGTCGAGTATCTGTGTATTGCTTCTGACGGTTCTGAGCTGTTCTCACTCTTTCAGTGATGATGTCGACCACTTGACTAGTCTCTTCAACAAATTCCGGTCCAACAATACTACGTTCTCCAACTTCATTACAAAACAAGGGAGTTCGACACTTTCTGCCATACAGTGCTTCATAAGGTGACATCTGTATGGTAGCATGATAGCTGTTATTGTAAGCGAACTCGATTAATGGTAACTTTTCATCCCATGATCCCTTGAAATCAATTACACATGCTCATAGCATATCTTCTAGAATCTGAATTGTACGCTCTGACTGTCCATCTGTCTGTGGGTGGAATACAGTACTGAACTTCAACGTTGAACCCATAGCCTTTTGCAATCCTTCCCAAAATTTGGAAGTAAATCGTGGGTCACTATCGAACACAATACTTTCTGGAACAACATGTAATCGAACAATATTATCCACATACAGCTTCGCTAACCTTTTCAGTGTATACTGAGGTCGTATAGGTATGAAGCGAGCTGTTTTGGTCAGACGGTCCACAATCACCCAAACTGCGTCAACTACTCGAGGAGTCAATGGTAGTCCCGTGACGAAGTCCATAGTGATGCAGTCCCATTTCCATGCTGGTTTAGGTAATGGCTACAACAGTCCTGCGGGTCTTTGTCGTTCAGCCTTTACTTTCTGATAATTTAGACATTGAGACAAGAACTTGGCTACATCTGCTTTCATTCCCCTCCACCAATATAATTTCTTTAGATCATGATACATTTTTGTACTTCCAGGATGTACCGAATAGATGGTGGTATGGGCTTCTTTCATCAGTCGGTGTCTAATGTCCATACTTTCTGTTTCAGGTACACATATTCTTCCTTTATATTTCAATACTTTCTCGTCGTCCAAGGTGAACTCAGGGTTAGTCCTACCTTTCTCAATATCTTCTTGTGATGTCTTCAGATAAGGATCTACTTTGATAGCTGTCTTCACTTCATCCACTATATTCGGTATAATCTTCAATGCCGCGAACATATTTAAAAACCGATGAATAAACCCTTGGTTAGCTGATTCATCCATTGTATCTATCACACACTGCTCGTTGCCGTGATTGAACACTATTCTGGTAGTACACATTGCTGCAGTCGTGCTGACTTCTCCTTGAGATTTGATCATTGCTTTTCTGCTCAATGCATCTGCTACCACGTTCGCCTTTCCCGGATGATACTGGATATCACAATCATAGTCTTTCAATAGTTCTAGCCATCTTCTTTGTGGCATATTCAACTCCTTCTGATTAAATAAATACGTAAGACTTTTATGGTTCGACTTAATCTGGAATTTATCTCCGTATAAGTAATGTCTCCATATCTTGACAGCATGTACCACTGCCGCTAGCTCCAGATCATGAGTGGGGTAATTTTTCTCATGTACCTTTAACTATCTTGAAACATAAGCAATTACTTTCTCTCCTTGCATAAGCACACATCCTAGTCCCAGTCCCGACGCATCGGTGTATAAAGTAAATGTCTGTCCTGGAACGGGAATAGTCAAAATCAGGGCAGATATCAATCTGGTCTTCAGTGTCTAGAAGCTCTTCTCACATTTATCCGTCCACACAAACTTTTCACCCTTCTTGGTCAAACTGGTGAGAGGTACGGCAATCCGAGAATAGTCTTCTACGAATCTCCGATAATAACCAGCTGGACCTAGAAAACTTCTGATTTCTGAAACGCTCTTTGGTGCTTCCCACTTTACGATAGCCTCGATCTTACTGGGGTCCACATTGATTCCTTCAGCGGATACTACGTGGCCTAGGAATGCGAATTCACTTAGCCAAAACTCGCACTTTGCAAATTTGGCATATAGCTTCTCTTTCCTTAAACGCTGTGGGGCTGCGTTTAGGTTCTTGATATGGGTTTCCTTGTCCTTGGAGTATACAAATATGTCATCAATGAATACTATAACCGACGTATCCAGCATATCGTGGAAAACTCGGTTCATAAATTCCATGAACGTTGCCGGTGCATTAGTTAATCCGAAAGACATAACCAAAAATTCATAATGTCCATATCTGGTTATGAATGCTGTCTTTGGAATATCACCTTCTTTAATCTTCAGCTGATGATAGCCTGATCGAAGATCGATCTTAGAAAATACTTTTGCTCCTTGTAACTGATCGAACAAGTCATCGATCCGAGGTAGTGGATATCGATTCTTGATTGTCAGTTTATTCAACTCTCGATAGTCGATACATAATCGAACGCTACCATCCTTCTTCTTTACGAACAACACCGGTGCCCCCCATGGAGATATACTGGGTTGAATATAACCCTTTTCCAGTAGTTCTTGTAGTCGCACTTTTAGTTCCTTCAGTTCGGTAGGAGCCATTCTATAAGGTGTTTTTGATACGGGTGTGGCTCCAGGTATCAGGTCTATTACAAACTCCGTGGCCCGGTCGGGGGGTAATCCGGGTAGTTCCTCTGGAAATACATTAGGGTAATCCCACACGACGTCAAGGTCTTCCATTCATGGTGCTTCCTTGGTTAGGTCGACCACTGACACTAGATACCCGACTGCACCCTTGTCAAGGAACTTCTTATCCTTTACTGCTGAGAGTATGAGCTTGCGTCTCCGGGGAAGTTTGGTTCCCGAGAAACTGAATTCTACCCCTTCTTTGTCTTTGAATGTTAGCTTCTTTTCGGCGCATAATAAATTTGCAGAATGCCGAGCTAACCAGTCCATTCCCAAGATGACATCAAAGTCTGCCATCTCAAGTTGTATCAAGGTTGCATCTAAGGTCTGCTCTCCAAAGAGAACTGGACATGGTCAATAACCCTTCTCTAGTTCCACTTCTAACCCCATCGGTGACCGTACAAGTAATTTGTAGTCTAATGTTTTGATGGGTAATTTGACCTTCTTTCCAAATGACACAGATATAAATGAATGAGTAGCTCCGGAATCAAAAAGTACTCTGGCGGATACGCCATTTATAGGTACAATACCTGTGATTTATCTTTACTTAGTCTACGTGCTCATTCAATGTAATTACAACTTTAAAAGTTTCAGTCATACCTGTAACCACATCGGGTGATGCAGCAACATCCTCGGACGTAACAGCATATACCCGTCCCTGATGGAATTATTTCTTGGGCTTAGGGCACTCCCTTGCCATATGTCCGGGTTGGTTGCAATTAAAACACTTCAGGACTTCAGAGTTTGGCTTTGACTGAGGTTCCACTGCTGAAGTGGTCTTGGGTGCAGTAGTAGAGTTCTGAGGACAGAAAGGCTTATACGTCCTGTTATTGCCTCCGTTGTAGGAGTTTCCGGCTGGTCTCTTGATGCATTTGTTCTGAGTAAAATAGCTCTCCTTCTGGCTCGATTCAATCACTCGAGCAATCTGGACAGCTTCATTATATATTGTCTTCTCTAAGCGCAGAACATGTTCTCTGATGCTTCCTCTCAGTCCCGTGACGAACCTACGGGTTTTGGTTTCTTCTTCTTGCATACTCAGTGGTGCGAAGAAAAACAGCTCTTCATAACGTTGTTGGTATGCATCCACTGACATCTGTCCCTGGTAAAGACTCAGGAACTCCTTCTCCATCGAAACTCTGAAGCTTCGAGGAAAAAATTTCTCGAATAATGCTTCTTTATATATAGCCCATGTCAGTAGGGCATGCTTGGTCAGTAAATATGTCTTCGTGGATTTTCACCAATGGTGTGCGTCGCCCTTGAGCATGAAGGTTGCGCATAGTACTTTCTCTTCCTTTGTAACGGTCATCATGAGGAAGTTTCTCTCCATCTCGTCTATCCAGTGTGCTGGCCACAATGGATCAGACGGCTTGCCATTGAATTCTCTGGGTTTCATCTTCAAAAATCTCTCCACTAGCCGGGAATGATCCAGCTGATTTTGGGGGTTTGCCCCAAACATATAGGGTTGATACTGGTAATTCCCTTGAGCTGCTTTCGGTACCTGCACTGGAATCTATGCAGCCGGTTGTTGAGGTGTCTGATGAGATGGGTGGTTACCCACCGGGGCTGCACTGGCTTGTCCAGTGTGCATGGGTGCGGCCTGAGTGGCTTGAAACATAATTCCCATAGCGACCTGCATCTGAGCCTGCGCGTATTGCATCTGCTGCAGCTGCTGTGCCAAGTTCATTACCACGGTTGTTAGCTCTGGTGGTGGAGGTGGCAAATTTGTAGGGTTTACCGGTTCTGGATTACCCGGTGCATAATTGTTCTCTTGACTAGTCTCCTCCACGGGTGGTGGTGGTGGGACTGCATTTCGGGTCTGTCGGGTCACCCTACGTCCAGACATATTTCATTTCGGTGATTGGTGGTGCCTGAAAATCATCAAGTAGGTTAGAAGTCATTTATATTTCATGTAGGCACGCTAACCAATAATCAATTCCAATTCTAGCTCATTTTATAAAAAAAATGCTGTCTTTTCTATGCAGGGTCACTGGTATGTCCGACCCTTAGTTTCCGACCCTGGGAATGATCTGTTCTTCCCGAGAGCTGAGGGTCGATGCGAGGGTCGATGGGTATCCGACCCTCAGTTCCGACCCTTAGTTTTCTGTCAGATTCCCAAGAGCCGAGGGTCGATGGGAGGGTCGATTCGAGGGTCGATTGATCCAGTCGAATTGTCCGACCCTCGGACCAAAAATCAGATTTTAAGATCCGATTCTGAATCATTTCTCACTATTCCTCCTCCGTTTCGACTCGTCTCTCCTCTCTAAGTTGCTACAGTGCTACTCTACTGTTGTGGGTCGATTTTAGTCCGGGTTTCGACGTCGACGTCATCCATACAGGTTTGTTCTCTCATTTTTACCTGTTTTTAGGCTTTATTTTCTAGGTTTTCGCACATTTAACTTGTATTTTGCAAATTAAACTTTTTTCAACCATAAAAATTCGATTTTTATTGGGGGCATTTGTTATTGGTGTCTCGAGGAACGAAAGCCCTCAAAAAATTTTGAGTTTCATCGGTTGGTTATCGAGAAACTTGAAATTTTCTCTTTTTGCCCTAATTTGTCAAAATTTTCAATTTTCTTGAATTTCTTAAAATTGGACATCGTCAGTTAAATTTTCCTACTGCATGTGGGTCGTAGGATATGTTTAAACCTTCATAAGTCCTTATGCCCACTTATATGATAAGGAATGGGCTTTATGGTCAACTTACGTCGTTATTATATCATATTTCGGATTTTTATCCTATTAACTCCTTGTTTCCTTTCTCTTTCTTATTCTGCAGATACTATGGCTCGTACCAAAGTACCCAAAGTGCGTGATCCACTTCGCTTCTATTCGAATGAAGTTGAGGCATAGTATGCTGACTATGCCCGTAAGAAAGTGGAAGGGGGTCGCATGGTGAACTTGGCTGAGCTAGCCTTGTTCAATGTAGAGGGAGCATTTGGTGATATGAGGTGGCTCCCTGTCATCACATACGACGCGTGCACATGTCCAGATTTGGTGCTCCAGTTCTATTGTAATCTCCAGGTGGTGGGGAATTACAATGACGTTGAGCATGGTCAGGAGTTGGGCATCACTAGTTACGTCAAGGGGTGCACATTTCCTTTGATTATCGACATCTGGCCGATCTGTTGGGCATTCCCTATGATGGCCCCATGGTGTACTGTGCGCCGGGAGAGTCACAGTTTGTTGAGATGGAGATGAGGGCAGAGATCGACAACCAGTTTCTCGGTCCTGATCATTGGCAGATGAGAGCTTGTTATCTGTGTCCAGCTCCACGGGTCTTCTGTAAGATTATCCAGCATAATCTTATCCCGCAGAGTGGGCACTATGAGAGGGTGTCTCAGCTGACCCAGTTCCTGAGATACAGTATATGCACTCGACAGCCGGTCTGCCTTCCATACATCATCATGCGGACGATGATTAGTGCTACATTGTCCGGTCATAGGGGTAATCTACCCTATGGACGCATGATTACGGTGCTACTAACCCGTCTAGGGGTGGATCTGGTAAATGAGAAGATCCAGGAGAAGACCTTCTCGTCGCCTCTAGATTGGGAGGCTATCTGCAAGATGGGGCTGCGAGATGCTGAGGGTAGTAATGAGGAGAGGAACGCGATGGTACGCCCTCACACTCGGGTTGAGATGGCTGATGCTGAGGCTTATGCTGCTGCTGCTAGAGCTCATGTGGATCCGGTCGACGATGACGACCATATGTATATGGACGTTGACTCGATACCACCGCCTTCAGCTACACATGCGGCTGGAGTTGGTACTTCTTCTGGGGCGGCTCCTGCACCTGAGGCTGGTCCTTCCCATTCGGCTGAGCCTTCACTTCCACCTTCAGCCATGATGGTGATGTTGCAGGAGATCAGGGATGCTCAGCGCAGATCTGATCTGAGGATGGAGGAGTTGCTAGACGCCCAACGTATGAGGGTGGATGAGCTGTTGGCTGCTCAGCACGCATCAGACGCGCGGATGGGAGAGCTCCTAGAGGTGCAGCGTGCGACTGATCAGAGGATAGCCGGTCTAACAGCTAGTCTACAGACGACCCAGACTCAGATAGCCTGGTTGACTAGAGTCTATGCTGAGGACTACGACAGAGACCGTGAGGCACCGCCTCCTCTTACGCCTCCTGCTTCTTGATTGTACCTTCATTTTCTTGTACTTCAGAGTAACTGTCCAGGTTGTGGACTGTACTCTGCTTTCATTATGTATATATGTTTTGTTTCGCTCTCATTGTAATGTAAACTTGTTTCCCCTTTTAATAGATGCATTATTCTCTTTTAAATTTTGTCTCAAACATCACTAGTGCTTACAATGTGTTAATATTACTGTTTTACTTGTATCCTAACTCAGTTCACAATTGTCTCGAATGTATGTTAGTTCGGCGGGCAAGGTCTGAGATGCTCTGATACCAAGTTGTCACACCCCAATTCTGGTCTATTCAGAATGATGTGATGAACCGCTAAATAACCAACGGTTCAACCAAGATCTCAAATAGGCTATCCCCGCGTTATCCAAACTTACACACATCCGTAATCATAATCAGAGTAAATACCCAATAGTGGAAATCTTATAAATAAATGAACTGAGTATGTGGACAAAGATGGAAATCTTTAGAAGTCGCCACCTAGATTTAGGTCTAGGACCTTTGAAATGTGAAATCTCACCCCAAGGTAAGACTTCGATTGACTCATGACCCTTAGATTGGAATTTCTGGTCCATCAGAGATTGGGTAAGCATCAGGTTACGGTAGTGGGAAGGGGTTAGGCACCCAAACTGCCCGATCGAAATCGGTCTCCTATACCTTTCCTATTCTAGACTCTATTTGTTAAGCCAAACCAAACCAATTGGTTTGATATCATTGAACCAAATCTGTATCCATCAGATTGCCTACGTATTACGGAATTATTCCAAAAATCAGGTTCACCATCGTAGTTCAGGTGTGATTAAAGTTTATGCTTGTGATTTATGCTTGTGCATGATTAAGTTCTTTGTTAAAGTTGAAGTTTATGCTTGAAAGGCTGTGAAATCCTATGGGTTAGGATCTGGATAGTCCATGTGGACTGATAGATAGTCCTAGTGGATCTAAGAATAACCCTATTTGGGTCAAAAATATGGATAACCCATTCTGGGTTGGAATGTGGATAACCCTATGTGGGTCAAAATGTATATGGATATCCTAGTGGATCTATGGATAGTCCGAGTGGACTAAATGTGTGGATAACCCTATTTGGGTTAAAATATGAGGGATATCCTAGTGGATCTATGGATAGTCCGAGTGGACTAAATTGGGGATCCGAATTTGGGTTTCTCCCAAATGGCCTACGTATCCTAGGGTTTGACCTAGGATTCATAATCCGTGTAGTTCGGGCTGGATAACCCTATTTGGGTCAAAATGTGGGTAAGTATCCTAGTGGATCTATGGATAGTTCGAGTGGACTAAGGTTTGGATAACCCTTTTTGGGTTGGAATATGGATAGATATCCTAGTGGATCTATGGATAGTCCGAGTGGACTAAGGTGTGAATTAATATCCTAGTGGATCTATGGGTAGTCCAAGTGGACTAAGGTGTGGATCCAAATTTGGGATTCTCCCAAATAGCCTACGTATCCTAGGGTTTGCCCTAGGAATCAGAATCCGCGTAGTTCGGGACTCTGGGTTGAAATGGGAATGGATAACCTGTTCTAGGTTAATGATTGAGAACCTATTCTAGGTTTAGGGTTTAGAACCTATTCTAGGTTTAGGGTTTGTCGAGGGGCAAATCGTCCTAATTACCCTTTTCATTCTGAATTCTAATTTTGGAAGGTTTGGCAAAGAATTCTCTTTCTTTATTAAGGTTTTATTATTCCCATTATGCCCTTTCCAAGAATGTGGGTGCCTAAATGCACGTCCTCACGCTTAGATTGTCTTCTAGAAGTGTGCAGATATGACAGTTTGACTAGGGTGTTGCATAAAATAAGTTATTGCCAAAAAATAGAATATTCTATCAAAATATGGCACATAAAACATTTATGGTAAGAAATTCACATACAGTAAGATTTGTTTTAAAATCTTTCAAATATGGCATGTATTGCAAATAAGGCAAGAGCCTATATGGCATGATCTAGTATGCTATTTTCTACCCTAATTGTTATTTTCTTTCCATTTTAGGGTTTTCTACCCTAATTGTTATTTTCTTTCCATTTTTTAGGGTTTTCTACCCTAATTGTTACATTCTTTCCATTTTAGGGTTTTCTACCCTAATTATTATTTTATTTTCATTTTTTAGGGTTTTCTACCCTAATTGTTACTTTCTTTCCATTTTAGGGTTTTCTACACTAATTATTATTTTATTTCCATTTTTTAGGGTTTTCTACCCTAACTGTTACATTCTTTCCATTTTAGGATTTTCTACCCTTATTATTATTTTCTTTCCATCTTAAGGTTTTCTACCCAAAATGTTACTTTCTTTCCATTTTAGGGTTTTCTACCCTAATTATTATTTTCTTTCCATCTTAGGATTTTCTACCCTAAATGTTACTTTCTTTCCATTTTAGGGTTTTCTACCCTAATTATTACGAAAAGCATTTAATATAGCATGTCAGTATGATCATTCCAATCATGGCAGTAATCATCCAATTATGGCAGTGTGACCATTCCAATTATGGCAGTGTGACTATTCCAATTATAGTAGTTTATGCATACGAGCATCCGAACATAGCATGTGAACAAATATACCATCAAATATGGCATGTGAGAAACAACCAAAGCATATGAGAATCAATCAAAACATGATGGAACACGCAGCAAGATGACAACTTTGTCAGGCTGGACCAAAATGGGCACATAGGGCACTGTACTTACTTAAAAAATTCTTAAAAGATATCCTCGGAAAGAGGACTCAGAGGCCAACATTTTGTCTCAAGGAAGATAATCCTAAAAAAGACCATAGGTAGGTCGAAAACGTTCCCCAAGTACAGGCAAATACACTGGTCAGATCTGTTCCAGATTCAGGCCAGTGGTACTATAAAAACAATATAAAATCATATAGCTCATGAAAATACAATCCGAATACATGGTCAGAAAGAGGACTCAGAGGCCAACATTTTGTCTCAAGGAAGCTAATCCTGAAAGAGACCATAGGCAGGTCGAAAACATTCCCCAAGTACAGGCAAATACACTGGTCAGGTCTGTTCCCGATTCTGGCCAGTGGTACTATAAAATTAATATAAAATCATATAGCTCATGAAAATAAAATCCGAATACATGGTCAGAAATAAGACTCAGAGGCCAACATTTTGTCTCAAGGAACCTAATGCAAACAGAGGCATCTTTCTAATTCTAGATACCAATCTTAGACATGCATTTGCAGTATGCTTTGACTTTGAAAAAATAAACTGACAAAAGCGATGGGTGATTCTTACCTTAGGCTTCTTGTCTCTCCTTCTCTCCTTTGCATCTTCTCATCATCCTCTTTGCTGCCTCTCTAATCCTCCCTCCTTTTCCTCTAGATCTTCCCTTCATAACACCTCTTTCTCTCTCTTTTTCTCTCTCTCCTTCTCTCTTTCTCTTTTTTCTTATTCTTCTCTTTTCTTTAGATATTTTTCTTTTCTCTCTCTCACTCACGTTTTTCTCTCCCTCACCCACGTTCTCCTCTCTCTATGGTTTAAAAATAAAAACCCCCCCTCTCTCTTCTCTTGCCTATTTATAATTTTTCTCCTTTTCTTGAAGATCCTTCTTTCCTCTCTTCTTTTTTCTAGAAAAATCTTTTTTCTTCCTTTTTCTTCTTTCCTTTCTTCTTTTCCTTCCTTTTTCTCTTCTCCTTCTCCATTCCACACGTTCTCTATCTCTCCCTCTTCTAGAAAATCCTCTCCTCCTCTTTCCTTCTCTCTTTTCTTTCCTTTTTCTCAAAACCGAGATCTTTTGGATTTCTTTTTTTCTCTCCTCTTGGACGTCCCTTCCTCACTTTGGACTCCTTTATTTTTTTTTTCTTTTGGATTATATGCCTTAACAAAATCTTTTGAATCCAATAGAATTTTTTTTTCTCTTTTCTTTCCTTTTCTCAAAATAAAATCTTTTGGATTCTCCCTTTTCTATTTCTTTTTTTTTTCTCTCCCCACCTTGGACGTCTCTTCCCTTCCCATCTTTGGATTCTTTTTTTTTTCTTTTGGATTATATGCCCTAACAAAAATCTTTTGAATCTAAAAGATTTTTTTCCTCTCTTTTCTTTCCTTTTCTCAAAACAAAATCTTTTGAATTCTCCCTAAATTTTCCTCTCTCTCACGTTTCCTCTCTCTTTGGATTCTTTGTTTTCTATATATAAAACATATATATATATATATATATATATATATATATATAATATCAATATATTGATATATATAATATAATATACATATAAGATATATGTATATATTATATGATATATTACAATATATTATACATTATATAATAATATATAAAAGAAATACATGCATATAAGCCACCATGAATTGGTCCGGATTGACTAGGTTGGGCCAAAACTACCTTGGGTTGAGCTGAGTTGACTGGATTGATTGAAATTAACTGGGTTTTCAGTCTCTGTCATTTCATGGGCCATTTTCGCTGTCATCCCGCATGAAATTTTCCGATGGCTTCTATTCAAAAAAAAATTTTCGTTCATTTTGTAGAACATTAAAAATGAGGAATATAGGAACTTGAATCACCTCATTTGGAAGTAAAATGGTCAACTTATGAATTTTTGAAGTTTAAGCGGACCAATTTTTGATAATTTGGCTAACCATTTTGCATGGGACCCTCCGGAGACTTTTACCCGATATTTTTCACTTCCACTTCGCAGGACATCACAAATGAAGAATAATGGTCTTGGAATCATCTGAATCCGATGTAGAACGGAAAAGATATGAAGCTTTGAAGTTCTAACGATAATTTTGCATGCAAGCTTGCATGTGACCCACTGGTGACTTCTACCCGGGATTTTTTACGTCCACTTTGTAGAACATCATGAATGAAGAATAATGGTCTTGGAATCATCTGAATCCGATGTCGGATGATCAAGATATGATGATTTGAAATTCAAACAATCCGACTGAGGATAATTTGCATGAAGGCCCCTGGGATTATTATTTATAATAATTTCAGAAACTTCCCTTATATGTATCATTCGACTAAAATGATCATATCTTACTCATTTGATATCAGAATTGAAAAATTCTGGTCTCGTTTTGAAGATAATTCTATGACCTATGCATTCCTGCAGATGATAGCCCATGACCCTGTTGTGGGATTCAGTGAAAAATCATAAATCTTTGGATTGAAGGCCAGAAACCTGCCATATTGGTTCACTTACACAGAGGGTGGCAAAAATGGGGTTCTTACAGATGCCCCTCTTTAGCCGTGATTGTTATCAGTTGAAGGCTAAAGATAAAGAACCACATTTTTGGGGTATGAGTGATATTATTTATTGGGCTGCACTTAGGATAATTCTTCCTAAACTGCCTACGTATTCTAAGGTTGTCCTAGAAATCAAGCCCAGAACGTAGTTCAACTGGTAAGAAAGTTTGCTTTTCTTGGAAAATTGATGATTGTTCCTCTTGTATGAAGCTAGGCTGTGAATACAAGGCTCATTTGTAGGCTGGGAACCTCTTCTTGCTGAGGTGGAACTCATGATGCAAGGTATGTGTGGGCTTGGACCCAGCTTGATCCATTTGTAGGCTGATAAACCTCTTCTTGTACGAAGCTAGGCTGTGAATACAAGGCTCATTTGTAGGCTGGAAACCTCTTCTTGCTGAGGTGACTCATGATGGAAGGTATGTGCGGGCTTGGACCCGTCTTGATCCATTTGTAGGCTGATAAACCTCTTCTTGTATGGAGCTAGGCTGTGAATACAAGGCTCATTTGTAGGCTGGGAACCACTTCTTGCTGAGGTGGAACTCAATGCAAGGTATGTGCGGGCTTGGACCCGGCATGATCCATTTGTAGGCTGATAAACCTCTTCTTGTATGAAGCTAGGCTGTGAATACAAGGCTGATTGCATGAGCTTGGGCTCAGATTTGATTTGTTTGGATGGAATACTTGATGTCTTCTCTGAGGCTCTTTTGATTGAGATTCTGAGATTGTTTTTTCTGAATAAGCTAGGGCTCTACATTTGATTCACTTATAGGCTGAGATTGATTTGAACATTAGATGAGTTAGGGATCTGCATTTGATTCCATATAGGATGAGATTGACTTGATCTTTGAATGTGCTAGGGCTCTACATTTGATTCACTAATAGGCTGAGATTGATTTGAACGAACTTTGGATGAGCTAGGGCTCTGCATTTGATTCCCATATAGGCTGAGGTTGACTTGATCTTTGAATGAGCTAGGGCTCTACATTTGATTCACTAATAGGCTGAGATTGATTTGAACTTTGGATGAGCTAGGGCTCTGCATTTGATTCCCTTGTGGGCTGAGATTGATTTGAACTTTGGATGAGCTAGGGCTCTGCATTTGATTCTGAAATGAGTAAGAACTCAGAAGGTCACTTATAGGGTGATACTGAATGACTCATCTTGGTAGTTCCTACCAGCTTTGGACCTTCGAGATTGAAAATAGGAATATCCTTCTTGGAAGCTCTATGGCTATGAACCTTTAGGATGCTTGAAAGGGACCCATACAGGAAGGCTTTGTTAACTTTGAACCTTTAGGGTTGAAATCTGACCCATCTTGGAAGTCTCATGACTTTGAACCTATAGAGTGTTGGACATATTTGAAATGATGGTGAATTCCTCGACAGTTTTCCAAGGTTTTTTTTTTGCTCCTGCTTTATTGCTGAAGGCACAAAACATGACATCAATGGAAACGGTGTCATGGACTTCGCTGGCATGATACCTAGATTTGAAATTTTCCATTTATGACCTTGTACTGAAAGTTTGATTCAATTTCAGCATGGTAGGGATGACTTGGTCACTCCCTTTAAAGGGTTCCATGTGATGATCTTCTTCAGCCAACATTGGTGTTGTTGAATTTTGGATTGAAAGAAACTCTAGCGATGATTTTGGACAAGAATGAGGGGAGCTTGACAGTCTCTAACTAAAGTGATTTTATTGATTGACCTTGGTGTTAGACCGTCAAGGGACATCTGGTCAACTAAGTTCTTTAATTGTGCACTATGGTAGACCAAATTGGTAGAATAGCCAAGCGACGATGAAATGTGACATGGGTTTGGCCTTTGATCTAGGCTCATGAAAAGCTCAGGGCTTTGCAACATTGTTGTGCCAATTTTGAAAGATTAATGAATCATTGCCCCAAGTAGGCATGAGGAGCAAAGGATTTGAAGTGTTCCTTCAGAGAATTTGGTGACCAAATCCTAACAGGTGAGAGACCACATTAGATTTTCTTTATCAATAGGATTGGGAGAACTGAGAAATTGAAAAAAATCAACTTGGATGGACCTACTTCTGTTGACTACAAAAGTAGTGACTTCAGACTAGACAATGGATCCTTGATGTAATGCTCATGATCAAGTTCGATTCCTCTACATAGGGTAAATCTATGCCCCGATGCGCGGATGTTGGACGGACCCCGAGAAGGAAATGGGAAATCTTACAGAGTTAGAACAAGGATGAATCTGGATTGCATTTAGAATTTGACCATGCTTCTGAGGTCAAGGGAAGATTAACAGATTGATTGTAGAAAATGATTTCTTAGATAAACCCTTGTTGAATCTTGAAAAATGAGGGAGCTGATGATTTGATGAATTTGGCTACATCCGTAACCAGGCCATGAGAATTTGCTCTCTCCCTAACATGACCAAAGGATTTGAAGATAGAATTCTGTTGAAAGGGAATGCTATGGAGCCTAACAGATGATGGTTTGTTCAACTCCTCGAGTATGATTCGCTGGGGAGCAAGAGGGGTTCCTTTCCTTATGGAGGGTAGACTGGTATGACACTTGTCTACATGAACCATTAAATTTTTTCTTTGAAGGGCCAATGAGGGCAATGCTTTAGGGCTGCATCAGGTCGCCTATCCCCACTGAGGTATTATGGGTTGCCCATTGAGGTTTCTCAGGTTATCTTTCCCTGCTGAGGTTTCTTTTCTTCCCATTATTTTTTTTCATTTTCTTCTTTTTGCAAATCCCATCTTGGGTTAAATAAAGAGTCCTGATATGGTGAGGATATTGCCAAAATTATGGTCCTATCCAATGGTCTAAAACCCTTAGGGGAAATCTGAACGGCATGACTTTCATGACAAATGGGTATCTTTGCCCCACTGTTTAAGTTGACACCTACACACATTGATAGGCAGGAAGCTATTTGAATCATCACTAAAAGTGATCTTAGGGAAATGCAGTCCCACACCAAAATTAAAAATGGTGCCGAATTATGTTTTCCTTTCTTGGAGATGTTCAGATAGAACACGTGTCCCAATAAGCTATATCGAGATTCCGAATCAGTCACGATCATATCTGGGCCTGAAACCTTTAGGTTTGTTGACAAGTATTGATGTTGAAGGTCCAAGAGGACTGATGTGAAACTGTCCACATGGGTCTACCAATGGGAGAGTATTTGGTTATTTATGTAGAATGGGTTTATCTTACCTTGAAGATCCCATTTTATTGGCTTGAGAAATGAAGGGCTTATAGGAATCTTGGGAAGCCATCGGATGTAATGAACGACGGATGAGAGTTCCAGCCAGATTCATGAATTTGTACATAAAATGATGACATGATCATGAGATACAATGCCATAGAAAATTGATAATCAAAAGAAGGGCTTGTGATAGAGACTCCTTGGAAAGCCACCAGATTGATAGACGGGAGAGAGAGTCTAATGCCGATGAGAAATGTTTCTTTGATAATGAAGAAGTGATGAGATCGTCTCCAATAAAGGCGGGATGTAATTGGCCAAAATCAAAAGTCCGGTCCAACATGTTGTAAATCTCGACGAATGATCGAACTTGCTGTCAGGCTTTGGTTGGAACTACCATCTTCTTGTAGTGAGAGGAATAATTGGCTTATTGTTGAGCTTCAATGCCATTCAACATCCTACTATTTTCTTTTCTTCTCTTTTTTTTTCTTTTTTCTTTTTTTCTTTTTCTTTTTTTTTTTTGGATGTGAAGGCCACATAATGCAGTGCTTCGCTTGATCGCAAAATTGAATCTTGACTTTCAATATTGGATTTGAATCTTCTTCTTCCAAACATTTCCAATCAGATAGAACGTCTTTGCCCCAACTAACACTCTGATCTTCTGTAAACTTTATGAGCATTTGTGACTGCTCATATAGTATCTGATTTTATCTGAATGGTGAATCCGTATGCTATCCTCTGGAAGTTAATCATCACCTTCTATCTGATGTGACCATCTCCCATTATTGATGTAGATAAAACATAGGCTTGAATTTTCTTTTTTTTTTTTTTTTTTTTTTTGGGTATCCCAATGACCTCATTCTTTGTTCATCATGTATCTCTTGCTTGCAGATGATGTACTTTGTAAGAACTTTGGTATTTCCATCTTCTTGGTGGCACATCTGTCCTCCACTCATTTGTACTGATTGGCTGACCTGTTGATATGATCTGTTATTATGTAATGCTTTCCTTGGAATCTTTTTACAGATAGAACAAATGGCAGCTTCTCCAATACATGTTTCTTGAGACTACTCTTGTGTCTCCCGATTGATCATTTAAAGCTTTCCCAGACGGGTTGGACCTTTCTTTCTCAAGAGGCCGGGTGGCATAGAAGTTCAGGAGATGGCTCATCATTTCAATCATCTTCAGAGTCAGAATTGACTGCGCACGTAGAATAGGAGGATGTATGAAAATGGGATGAAATCTATGGAAGAGACAAGGCACAGAGTTTGAAATCGCAAACGGGGTGATTTTCTGTTACTTGCACGGCAGATTGGACTAGACTTGTCAACAAGCATATTGATCTTGGACCCAGACATGGATGACCTATCAAATACTGATAATAGAAAGTTGAAACAACTAATTCGTCCAAGCGGCTCCAGTTGGGCATAACGCCTTGGACGACCACCTTCAGTCGTTGCGGGAATAAGTCTTCCTTCAGATCTCTAATAGCAGGACTCATCATGCCCCTCTATCAATAGGTGCAAGATACCTACCTTTTCCATCTTTTCTTTTTCAGTCTGGGATCCATTCAAAACCGGACTATTGCTTTTTAAGCTCAAGGTTACTCTGGTTCATGCCCCAGTTTGGGGTTTGATGGATTCATCAATGGACCACTTCTAGCTGAATTCACAATCATTTTGGTTTATGCCCCAGCTTGGGGAGCAAGGGGTATCGCCATTGCACTACACCATCTTGAGTCCAAGATTAGAATAGGTTATGCCTCGGCTTAGGGGTTCAATGGATTTCTTTATTAGACCACTCTCAGTTTGGGTCCAAGGTCAATTTGGTTCCTGCCCCAGTTTATAATGGCTTTCCTCATTGGACCAGACTCAATTTGGGTCAAAGGTCAATCTGGTTTATGACCAGCTTAGGGCTCATGACTTTCCTCATTGAACCATACCCAATTCAGGCCCAAGGTCAATCCGGTTCATGCCCCAGTTTGGGGGTCATTGGCTTTCCTCATCAGACCACACTCAATTTAGGTCTAAGTTCAATCTGGTTCATGTCCTAGTTTATGGGTTAAAGGTTTCATCATTGGACCATTCTAGTTCTTATCCTAGCTCGGGGCACATTGGATCTCATCTTTGGTCTACCCTACTGCTTGGGAAAATTCCATTCCTCTCTTTGAATAATAAGAAATATCAGGGCAACTCTTTGGATTCTAGCATTTCCCTGGCCCATGGGATAGCACTATCATAGCTGAAGGTTCTTGATTTCCTGATGACTCCAAAATCTAAAATTGATCTTTATTGACAAGCAATGGGAAATCCTCCTCATTTGCCATTCTTGATGAGTGATTTGAACTTGTAGCACTGGGCTATGATAGACATGGATCGGGCTCTAATTGATAGAGCCATCGATTGATTTTGAATCAGTCTCCGATTGATAGAGACAAGATTGACTTTGAATTGGTCTCTGATTGATAGAGATCAAGATTGACTTTGAATTGATCTCCGATTGATAGAGATCAGGATTGACTTTGAATTAGTCTCCGATTGATAGAGATCAAGATTGACTTTGAATTGGTCTCTGATTGATAGAGATCAAGATTGATTTTGAATTGGTCTCTGATTGATAGAGATCAAGATTGATTTTGAATTGGTCTCTGATTGATAGAGATCAAGATTGATTTTGAATTGGTCTCTGATTGATAGAGATCAAGATTGATTTTGAATTGGTCTCTGATTGATAGAGATCAAGATTGATTTTGAATTGGTCTCTGATTGATAGAGTTCAAGATTGATTTTGAATTGGTCTTTGATTGATAGAGATCAAGATTGATTTTGAATTGGTCTCTGATTGATAGAGATCAAAAATGACTTTGAATTGATCTCTGATTGATAGAGATCAAGATTGACAGTCATGGACTGGGCTCTAGTTGCTAGAGGCAAGGATTGCTTGAGTTGGGCTCCGATTGATAGAGGCCAAGGATAATAATCATGGATTGGACTCTAATTGCTAGAGATGATGGATTGACTGAAGTTCTCTTTGGCTTCTTTATGAAGTGGAACATGGACCAAAGGTAATGATTGAACAGGCTTAGAGGCTAACTCATGCTCACATTGAGTTCATATGAATGGAACCTTTCTTAATTTCGACATGAATTAGAACCTGAACTGGAGTTGACGGTTGGACAAGCCTAGGGGCTAATTAAATTCAAATGAATGGAACTCTTCTTAGTTCCAACATGAATCAGAACTGAACCAAAGTTGATGGTTGGATAAGCCTAGTGGCTAATTGAATTCAGATGAATGGAACTCTTCTTAGTTCCTGACATGAATCAGAATCCTAACCAAAGTTGATGGTTGGATAAGCCTAGTGGCTAATTGAATTCAGATGAATGGAACTTTTCCTAGTTCCAACAGGAGTCAGAATCCTAACCAAAGTTGATGGTTGGATAAGCCTAGTGGCTAATTGAATTCAGATGAATGGAACTTTTCCTAGTTCCAACATGAGCCAGAACCTAAATAGGAGGTGAAGGTGAAAAAAAGCCTAGGGGCCGAATGCCTCCTCCATTTTAACATGATCTGGGAGTGATGATTGAACCTGCCTAGGGGTTAAAGCCTTCTTCAGTTCTGAGTTGAACCAGAAATGGTGGTTGAATCTAGGGCTAAATATTTCTTTGATTCTTAGATGAACTGGATGTAATTGAATCTGCCTAGGGGCTGAATCTTTCCTTAATTCTGGATGAACCAAAATGATGATTGAACCTTCCTAGGGGCTGAACCTTTCTTCAGTTCTGAGATGAACCAGAAATGGTGATTGAATCTGGGACTGAATATTTCTTTGATACAGAGAAGAACTGAATGTGATTGAATCTGCCTAGGGGCTGAATCTTTCCTTAATTCTAGATGAACCTAAATAATGATTGGACCTGCCTAGGGGCTGAACCTTTCCTTAATTCAAAGGTAATAGGGAACAATGATTGGATATGCCTGGGGGCTGAATCATTCCTTAATTCAAAGGTTAATAGGGAATATTGATTGGATTTGCCTAGGGACTGAATCTTTCCTTAATTCAAAGGTGAATAGGGAATATTGATTGGATTTCCCTAGAGGCTGAATCTTTCCTTAATTCAGAGATGAATCGAGAACTATGATTGGATTTGCCTAGGGGCTGGATCTTTCCATAATTCAAAGGTGAATAGGGAACATTGATTGGACTTGCCTAGGGGCTGAATCTTTCCTTAATTCAAGGGTGAATCAAGAACTATGATTGTATTTGCCTAGGGGCTGAATCTTTCCTTGATTATGAGATGAATTGAGAACAGTGATTGGATTTGCCTAGGGGCTGAATCTTTTCTTAATTCAAAGGTGAATCAAGAACTATGATTGGATTTGCCTAGGGGCTGAGTCTTTCCTTAATTCTGAGGTACATTGAGAACTATGATTGGATTTGCCTAGGGGCTGAATCTTTCCTTAATTCAAAGGTGAATAGGGAACATTGATTGGATTTGCCTAGGGGCTGAATCTTTCCTTAATTCAGAGATGAATCGAGAACTATGATTGGATTTGCCAAGGGGCTGAATCTTTTCTTCTTTCTTACAAAATTTGATGTTCAATCAAGATCTAGATTCATGACTTCCATTGATTCATTTAGAAAGATAATATGGATGGATCTCAAGATGGGAATCAAGACAATTCCCTAATTGTAAGGGCCTATCACCCTAAAAGGGTGGATATAGTTGCAGTTTGATTCACTTTTCCAATGGCATTGAAATCCAATGGAGGAATATTGAGATTCTAGACATCTAGGGGAGTGGAAGAAGTCACATGCACAATCATGGACGACTCAACCAAACAAGAGTTAGATCCCTCATAAGGGTGATTGGGTAAACATTATCCAAGTCAATTTAATTGAATTTGATTAAGCCATGTGTTCAGTCTTGGGACCTCATGATTCCAAAATGGATAATCAGTGGTACCAAGGTCTGGCCAATTGGATTACCGAATTCGATGAAATTGAAATGGATATATTAATCCGTCGTCCTTATTAGGGATGGTTAGCAAAAGCGGTTCATAGATGAACAAACTAGTAAATTTCTTCTTGACCATGGTATCTATGTCTTGACAGGGATTTTCTGTTCGTTTTTTGAAATCGACGTGTTAACAATGAGAGATTCGACACATCGAGCTTACTTAATGGAGGGTGTATAGTGACCGTCTACTATGATGTAGAACAGGTGTATACATACCTCATACTCCTAATGGGTGAGAGTTGAAGATGCTCATCGTGTAGAATCTAACATGTTGACCAGTCGAGGACAAAAACGGGTAGAACTTCGACGTCTCGAACATGGATGTCATGGTTAAGCTGATTTTACTGGGTCGGTTCAGGGATGAACCAAAAATAATAAACATTGGGCTACAATCTGGGTTAGGACAGAAAATGCCACCTTGACGAGGATGGGGTAACCTACCACCGAATGCTCGATGGATAATCGGCCCCCAATCCCTTTATATACTATGTTGCAAGGATCCAAGCGATGTGGAGTAGCATAACGCATTCCCAAGCGGACCCAAGAAACGCTCGTTAGAGGCTGCTCACCGGTCGTGGTCTCACAAAGTACAGGCCAAGGCTGTGTGTTTCGCCTAGCGGGCTGCCCCATATACATGGGACCCGGTTTGGCTACTCGCACGAATGTGTGACTGAACCCATTCCCCCCAAAGCAATAATATACAAGCATAAATATAGTATCTTAAAATCTAGCATCCAATTCACATAAGGAAAGTTTTCATTTAGGAGTTTGACATTTATATCCCCAGTGGAGTCGCCACTATGAGGACAAAGATGGAAATCTTTAGAAGTCGCCACTTAGATTTAGGTCTAGGACCTTAGAAATGTGAAATCTCACCCCAAGGTAAGACTTCGATTGACTCATGACCCTTAGATTGGAATTTCTGGTCCATCAGAGATTGGGTAAGCGTCAGGTTACGGTTATGGGAAGGGGTTAGGCACCCAAACCGCCCGATCGAAATCGGTCTCCTATACCTTTCCTATGCTAGACTCTATTTGTTAAGCCAAACCAAACCAAGTGATTTTATATCATTGAACCGAATCTGTATCCATCAGATTGCCTACGTATTACGTAATTATTCCGAAAATCAGGTTCACCATCGTAGTTCAGGTGTGATTAAAGTTTATGGATGTGATTTATGCTTGTGCATGATTAAGTTCTTTGTTCAAGTTGAAGTTTATGCTTGAAAGGCTGTGAAATCCTATGGGTTAGGATCTGGATAGTCCATGTGGACTGATAGATAGTCCTAGTGGATCTAAGAATAACCCTATTTTGGTCAAAAATATGGATAAACCATTCTGGGTTGGAATGTGGATAACCCTATGTGGGTCAAAATGTGTATGGATATCCTAGTGGATCTATGGATAGTCCGAGTGGACTAAATGTGTGGATAACCCTATTTGGGTTAAAATATGAGGGATATCCTAGTGGATCTACGGATAGTCCGAGTGGACTAAATTGGGGATCCGAATTTGGGTTTCTCCCAAATGGCCTACGTATCCTAGGGTTTGACCAAGGAATCAGAATCCACGTAGTTTGGGCTGGATAACCCTATTTGGGTCAAAATATGGGTAAGTATCCTAGTGGATCTATGGATAGTCCGAGTAGACTAAGGTTTGGATAACCCTTTTTGGGTTGGAATATGGATAGATATCCTAGTGGATCTATGGATAGTCCGAGTGGACTAAGGTGTGAATAAATATCCTAGTGGATCTATGGATAGTCCAAGTGGACTAAGGTGTGGATCCGAATTTGGGATTCTCCCAAATAGCCTACGTATCCTAGGGTTTGCCCTAGGAATCAGAATCCGTGTAGTTCGGGACTCTGGGTTGGAATGGGAATGGATAACCTATTCTAGGTTAATGATTGAGAACCTATTCTAGGTTTAGGGTTTAGAACCTATTCTAGGTTTAGGGTTTGCCGAGGGGCAAATCATCTTAATTACCCTTTTCAGTCTGAATTTTAATTTTGGAAGGTTTGGCAAAGAATTCTCTTTCTTTATTAAGGTTTTATTATTCCCATTATGCCCTTCCCAAGAATGTGGGTGCCTAAATGCACGTCCTCACACCTAGATTGTCTTCTAGAAGTGTGCAGATATAGCAGTTTGACTAGAGTGTTGCATAAATAAGTTATTGCCAAAAAATAAAATATTCTATCTAAATATGGACATAAAACATTTATGGCAAGAAATTCACATACAGTAAGATTTGTTTAAAAATCTTTCAAATATGGCATGTATGCAAATAAGGCAAGAGCCTATATGGCATGATCTAGTATGCTATTTTCTACCCTAATTGTTATTTTCTTTTCATTTTAGGGTTTTCTACCCTAATTGTTATTTTCTTTCCATTTTTTAGGGTTTTCTACCCTAATTGTTACATTCTTTCCATTTTAGGGTTTTCTACCCTAATTATTATTTTATTTCCATTTTTTAGGGTTTTCTACCCTAATTGTTACTTTCTTTCCATTTTAGGGTTTTCTACCCTAATTATTATTTTATTTCCATTTTTTAGGGTTTTCTACCTTAACTGTTACTTTCTTTCCATTTTAGGGTTTTCTACCCTAATTATTATTTTCTTTCCATCTTAGGGTTTTCAACCCTAAATGTTACTTTCTTTCCATTTTAGGGTTTTCTACCCTAATTATTATTTTATTTCTATCTTAGGGTTTTCTACCCTAAATGGTACTTTCTTTTCATTTTAGGGTTTTCTACCCTAATTATTACAAAAAACATTTAATATAGCATGTGAGTATGATCATTCCAATCATGACAGTAATCATCCAATTATGGCAGTGTGACCATTCCAATTATGGCAGTGTGACCATTCCAATTATAGTAGTGTATGCATACGAGCATCCGAACATATCATGTGAACAAATATAGCATCAAATATGGCATGTGAGAAACAACCAAAGCATATGAGAATCAATCAAAACATGATGGAACACGCAGCAAGATGACAGCTTTGTCAGGCTGGACCAAAATGGGCACATAGGGCACTGTACTTACTCAAAAAATTCTTAAAAGATATCCTCAGAAAGAGGACTCAGAGGTCAACATTTTGTCTCAAGAAAGCTAATCCTAAAAGAGACCATAGGTAGGTCGAAAACATTCCCCAAGTACAGGCAAATACACTGGTCAGATCTGTTCCAGATTCTGGCCAGTGGTATTATAAAATCAATATAAAATCATATAGCTCATGAAAATAAAATCCGAATACATGGTCAGAAAGAGGGCTCAGAGGCCAACATTTTTTCTCAAGGAAGCTAATCCTGAAAGAGACCATAGGCAGGTCGACAACATTCCCCAAGTACTGGCAAATACACTGGTCAGGTCTGTTCCCGATTCTGGCCAGTGGTACCATAAAATTAATATAAAATCATATAGCTCATGAAAATAAAATCCGAATATATGGTCAGAAAGAAGGCTCAGAGGCCAACATTTTGTCTCAAAAAACTTAATGCAAACAGAGGCATCTTTCTAATGCTAGACACCAATCTCAGACATGCATTTGCAGTATGCTTTGACTTTGAAAAAATAAACTGACAAAAGCGATGGGTGATTCTTACCTCAGGCTTCTTGTCTCTCCTTCTCCTTTGCATCTTCTCATCACCCTCTTTGCTGCCTCTCTAATCCTCCCTCCTTTTCCTCTAGATCTTCCCTTCTTAGCACCTCTCTCTCTCTCTCTCTCTTTCTCTCTCTCTCCTTCTCTCTTTCTCTATTTTCTTCTTCTTCTCTTTTCTATCGTTTTTTTTCTTTTCTCTCTCTCACTCACATTTTTCTCTCCCTCACCCACGTTCTCCTCTCTCTATGGTTTAAAAAAAAAATCTCCTCCTCTCTCTTCTCTTGCCTATTTATAATTTTTCTCCTTTTCTAGAAGATCCTTCTTTCCTTTCTTCTTTTTTCTAGAAAAATCTTTTTTCTTCCTTTTTCTTCTTTCCTTTCTTCTTTTCCTTCCTTTTTCTCTTCTCCTTCTCCATTCCACAAGTTCTCTATCTCTCCCTCTTCTAGAAAATCCTCTCCTCCTCTTTCCTTCTCTTTTTTCTTTCCTTTTTCTCAAAACCGAGATCTTTTGGATTTCTTTTTTTCTCTCCTCTTGGACGTCCATTCCTCACTTTGGATTCCTTTCTTTTTTTTTCTTTTGGATTATATGCCTTAACAAAATCTTTTGAATCCAAAAGAATTTTTTTCTCTTTTCTTTCCTTTTCTCAAAATAAAATCTTTTGGATTCTCCCTTTTCTATTTCTTTTTTGTTCTCTCTCCACCTTGGATGTCTCTTCCCTTCCCATCTTTGGATTCTTTTTTTTTTCTTTTGGATTATATGCCCTAACAAAAATCTTTTGAATCGAAAAGATTTTTTTTCTCTCTTTTCTTTCCTTTTCTCAAAACAAAATCTTTTGAATTCTCCCTAATTTCCCTCTCTCTCACGTTTCCTCTCTCTTTGGATTCTTTGTTTTCTATATATATATATATATATATATATATATATATATATATATATATATATATAAAATTATATAATATCAATATATTGATATATATAATATAATATACATATTAGATATATGTATATATTATATGATATATTACAATATATTATACATTATATAATAATATATAAAATAAATACATGCATATAAGCCACCATGAATTGGACCGGATTAACTGGGTTGGGCCAAAACTACCTTGGGTTGAGCTGAGTTGACTGGATTGATTGAAATTAACTGGGTTTTCACTCTCTATCATTTCATGGGCCATTTTTTCGCTGTCATCCCGCATGAAATTTTCCGATGGCCTCTATTCAAAATTTTTTTTGCGTTCATTTTGTAGAACATTAGAAATGAGGAATATAGGAACTTGAATCACCTCTTTTGGAAGTAAAATGGTCAACTTATGAATTTTTGAAGTATAAGCGGATCAATTATCGATAATTTGGCTGACCATTTTGCATGGGACCCTCCGGAGACTTTTACCCGATATTTTCCACGTCCTCTTCGCAAGACATCACAAATGAAGAATAATGGTCTTGGAATCATCTGAATCCGATGTAGAACGGAAAAGATATGAAGCTTTGAAGTTCTAACGATAATTTTGCATGCAAGCTTGCATGTGACCCACTGGTGACTTCTACCCGGGATTTTTTACGTCCACTTTGTAGAACATCATGAATGAAGAATAATGGTCTTGGAATCATCTGAATCCAATGTCGGATGATCAAGATATGATGATTTGAAATTCAAACAATCCGACTTAGGATAATTTGCATGAAGGCCCCTGGGATTATTATTTATAATAATTTCAGAAACATCCCTTATATGTATCATCCTACTAAAATGATCATATCTTCCTCATTTGATATCAGAATTGAGCAATTCTGGTCTCGTTTCGAAGATAATTCTATGACCTATGCATTCGTGCAGATGATAGCCCATGACCCTGCTGTGGGATTCAGTGAAAAATCATAAATCTTTGGATTAAAGGCCAGAAACCTGCCATATTGGTTCACTTACACAGAGGGTGGCAAAAATGGGGTGCTTACATGAGAACTAAAATGATATCAATAATTTAATAGCAAATTATTCTGTTTCCAACTGAGACATAAATATTTAAATATCAAATACAAGTATTTATTAAATTCAATAAAAGAAACCTATAAAATATCTAATCAAATACACACGAGTTGCACTCGCAAGAGAAGTCGTGTGTATCATCTTCAGCTCTAGCTTCCATCGCTGCCACGTTCCCGTACGCAGATGCATTCATATAATCTTCAACGGTATAACCTGCATCATCAACTAAAAATATTCGACGTCGAGGGGTGAGCACACATCACGGCTCCGTGAGTAGCCAAAACAATGCAACATTACATATGCATGTAAAAAGTCAATTTATATCTTTGGTCCGGTTTAAAGTTTACAATATGCAATAGAAAGGTTTAGGTAGCCAAAGGTCGCGTTTATTGACTCTGCCTCTATACACGAGTGTGTGACGTTACCCGAAGATCACGTTTATCGTCAACTCACATGCACCCAATCATGAACATTATATAACAAAGGTTACGTTTATTGCTATATAGTCCCATACCAACACGTAAGCCCCTGTTGGCAAGGGCTGCAAACTGGGCTCGCAACTAACCAATCCTAATGCCAAACAGTTTATGCAAGGCTTCACCCCAGCATCCCTCAGAATGTCCATAGAGATAGAGCTAAGGCCCCTGGTAGAGTCAGAGAGTACAAGGACCGAGACCACCTCCCCTGATACTCTACGACATAATAGTTCTGCTAAAGTAATGGCGATACGACGATGCTAATGCACAAGACTTGAGTTAGAGATAGAACTAAAGTGCTGAGACCCGCCTAAGGTTAACATTTATTGACTTTCTCATCACACCTCCCCTGATACTCGCTCGCATCAAGCACATCAACCACACACATACAAGCACCTACCTATTCCTATCATCATCATCATCATCATGTTATAAACAATAAAGTAAATATGCATGAACAAGTAATAGAAATATTGGATGGCATGCTGTATGCACATTACAACATATTCGCATAGAATTAAGCATAGCATAGGACTCAAAAAATAAAAAATAGTTTATTATTAACCAATTTAGTTTGGAGTTCTGGTTCCTCACCTTAGCTTGCTATAAGATGTTTCTCCAAGCTTTAGAATCACCTTTGTAATGTTATTATATTGCTAGAAGACCTAACAAAGTCCATAGAATTTAATTAGAATTAATTATGGATTTAAAAACTACTCTGTTAACTGAGGGTCGAAGGTAGGGTCGATGCTAGGGTCGATGGGTCTATCGACCCTTCCCTCTTTCTGGACTTCCCGAATGCTGTGGGTCGATGGTCAGGAACACCTAGGGTCGGATGGTCATCGACCCTCGGTGCGACCCTTGGTGCACTTTGGTCCAATTTCCACTTTTTAGTCCATTCTTCGTGTTTGGGGTCCTATGGCTTGCTCCTACATCCCATTCTACATTCATTCTATGGTCTGAAGCCATGTATAATACATCTAAATAGTTTTTATGCATTCTCCTATGGTTTCCATGAAAACCTAACCATAGCTTGATGGTTTTGGGTTTCTCCGAGATCACTCTCTCAACATTAACTAACCTAAGGTCTATAGAAACTTATGGAATTAGTATCCATACCTGAGAAGATTAATCTTTCTCTGTAACTCTTCTCTTTGGACTTAATTCCTCTTCCTTTCCTTTCTTCTTCCTCTTTCCTTCTCCTCTCTTTCTCTCAATTCGATTAGGGTTGTGAAAGGAGTGAAAGTGGCTTAGGGACGTCCTTTCAATAGACTAGGAACATCCTAAAATAAGTCCCTTTGAGATTAGGAAAGAACCCAATCGAAAAATATAGAAATTTCTTAATTCCTATATTCGGCAGAAACCAAGGGTCGATGGGAGGGTCGATGATCCCGTCGACCCTAGGGTCTTAAGCTGTCCGACCCTCCCTCCAAAACCGAGGGTCTGACTTTCTGTTTTGGGAGGTCTGACCCTGCTTAGCTGGGTATGCGACCCGTCCCCTATTTTAAGTGTTTTTGGGTCGATTTGATACCTGGGATCTCGATCTCCTTCACGCCGTTGGTCCATTTGACTCGACCATGATGGGTAAACCTGGTTCAAGGTGGTAAGACCGGGTTAGATTTACACGGGTCTTACATCCACACCCTGTGTATAGAGGCGGGGTCAATAAACGTTATCCTTGGGATCCTATGGCTTGCTCCTACATTTCATTCAACATTCATTCCATGGTCTGGAACCATGAATCATCCACCTAAATACCTTTCATACATTCTCCTATGGTTTTCCATGAAAACCTAACCATGGGTTGATGATTTGGGTTTCTCCGAGATCACACTCTCATCAATATCTAACCTAAGGTCTGTAGAAACTCATGGAATTAGTATCCATACCTGAGAAGAATACTCCTTCTCTGCAACTCTTCTCTTTTGGCTAAATTCTCTTCCTTGCTTCTCTCCTTCTTCTTTTCCTTTTCTTCTCTTTCTCTCAATTCAATTAGGGTTGTGAAAGGAGTGAAAGAGGCTTAGGGACATCCTTTAAATAGAGTAGGAACATCCTAAAATAAGTCCCTTTGAGATTATGAAAGAATCCAAATCGAGAATTAGGAAATTTCTTAATTTCAGTTTCGGCGGCAACTGAAAGTCGATGGGAGGGTCGATGGGAGGGTCGATGATCCCGTCAACCCTAGGTTCTCTAAGTTGTCCGACTCTCCCTTCAAAATTGAGGGTCAGACTTTCTGTTTTGGGGGGTCCGACCCTCCTTGGCTGGGTATGCGACCCTCCCCCTAATTTAAGTGTTTTTGGGTCGATTTGATACCTGGGATCTCGATCTCCTTCACGCCCTTGGTCCATTTGACTCGACTATGATGGGTAAACCTGGTTCAAGGTGGTAAGACCAGGTTAGATTGACACAGGTCTTACAACTCCCCCCTACTTATAAAAATTTCATCCTCGAAATTGTACATACCTTCTGAATCAAATAAGTGAGGGTATTGCTTTCGCATAGCATTTTCTTCTTCCCATGTAATTTCTTCCATGTCCCTACTTTTCCATGTGACCTTAACATAATAGATATCTCGGTTGCGTAGACTTTGAACCTTTCGGCTGGTGATTTCTGTTGGTGTTACTTCAAATGTAAAATCATCAGTCAAATCTGGTAAATCTACTGTCAACACGTGCGTTGGATCCTTGACATACTTCTTCAACAGGGAAATGTGAAATACGTCATGCACACTCGACATAGATGGTGGTAGTCCTAACTGATAAGCCACTTTTCCACGCTTAGCTAGAATTTCATACGGCCCGACATATCTTGGACTTAGTTTCCCTTTCTGTCCGAACCTTTTCAATCCTCGCATAGGCGATACCTTCAAAAATACTTTATCACCTACGGTGAACTCCAGATCTCTATGTCGAGTATCTGCCTATTGCTTCTGACGATTCTGAGCTGTTCTCACTCTTTCCTTGTTAATGTCAACCACTTGGCAAGTCTCTTCAACAAATTCCGGCCCAACAATAGTACGTTCTCCAACTTCATTTCAAAACAAAGGAGTTCGACACTTCCTGCCATACTGTGCTTCATAAGGTGACATATGTATAGTAGCCTGATAGCTATTGTTATAAGCGAACTCGATCAATGGCAACTTTTCATCCCATGATCCTTTGAAATCAATTACACATGCTCGTAGCATTTCTTCTAGAATCTGGATTGTACGCTCTGACTGTCCGTCTATCTGTGGGTGGAATGTAGTACTGAACTTCAACGTTGTACCCATAGCCTTTTGCAATCCTTCCCAAAACTTAGAAGTAAATCGTGGATCTCTATGAGACACAATGCTTTCTGGAACACCATGTAATTGAACAATATTATCCACATATAGCTTTGCTAACCTTTCCAGTGTATACTGAGGTCGTATAGCTATGAAGCGAGCTGTTTTAGTCAGACAGTCCACAATCACCCAAACTGCGTCAACTACTCGAGGAGTCAGTGGTAGTCTCGTGACGAAGTCCATAGTGATGCAGTCCCATTTCCATGCTGGTTCCGGTAATGGCTATAACAGTCCTGCGGGTCTTGGTCGTTCAGCCTTTACTTTCTAACAAATTTAGGCATTGAGACACGAACTTGGCTACATCTGCTTTCATTCCTCTCCACCAATATAGTTTCTTTAGGTCATGATATATTTTTGTAGTCCCAGGATGTATCGAATAGATGGTGGTGTGGGCTTCTTTCATCAGTCGGTGTCGAATGTCTACACTTTCTGTCTCGGGTACACATATTCTTCCTTTATATTTCAGTACTTTCTCTTCGTCCAAGGAGAACACAGGGTTAGTCCTACCATTTTTTATATCTTCTTGTACTATTCTCATATAAGGATCTGATTTGATAGCTGTCTTCACTTCATCCATTATATCCGGTATAATCTTCAATGTAGCGAACATGTTCAAAAACCGATGAACAAACCCTTGGTTGGCTGATCCATCCGTTGTGTCTATCACATACTTCTCGTTGCCGTGATTGAATACCATTCCAGTAGTACACATTTCTACAGTTGTGCTAACCTCTGCTTGCGATTTTATCATTGCTTTTCTGCTTAACGCATCCGCTACTACGTTCGCTTTTCCCAGATGATACTGGATATCACAATCATAGTCTTTCAATAGTTCCAACCATCTTCTTTGTCTCATATTCAACTCCTTCTGATTAAATAAATAAGTAAGACTTTTATGGTCCGACTTAATCTGAAATTTCTCTCCGTATAGGTAATGACTCCATATCTTGACAGC
Source organism: Protea cynaroides (assembly GCA_028583415.1). Classification (NCBI taxonomy): domain Eukaryota; kingdom Viridiplantae; phylum Streptophyta; class Magnoliopsida; order Proteales; family Proteaceae; genus Protea; species Protea cynaroides. The sequence goes on from CM053275.1 coordinate 70,473,494, forward strand.
ATGCACTACTTCCGCTAACTCCAAATCATGGGTGGGGTAATTTTTCTCATGTATCTTCAATTGTTTCGAGGCATAAGCAATTACTTTCTCTCCTTGCATAAGCACACATCCTAATCCCAGTCCCGACGCATTAGTGTATAAAGTAAATGTCTGTCTTGGAACGAGAATAGTCAAAATCAGAGTGGATATCAATCTGGTCTTCAACGTTTGGAAACTCTCCTCACATTTATCGGTCCACACGAACCTTTCACCTTTCTTAGTCAATCTTGTGAGAGGTACGGCAATCCGGGAATAGTCTTCCACGAATCTTCGATAATAACCAGCTAGACCCAAAAAACTTCTAATTTCTGAAACGCTCTTTGGTGCTTCCCATTTTACAATAGCCTCGATCTTGTTGGGGTCCACTTTGATTCCTTCAGCGGATACTACATGGCCTACGAAGGCGACTTCACTTAGCCAAAACTTGCACTTTGAAAATTTGGCATATAGCTTCTCATTCCTTAAACGCTGTAGGGCGGCGTTTAGGTTCTTGATATGGGTTTCTTTGTCCTTGGAGTATACCAATATATCATTAATAAATACTATAACCAACATATCCAACATATCGTGGAAGACCCGGCTCATGAGTTCCATAAAAGTTACGGGTGCATTTGTTAATCCGAAGGACATGACCAAGAACTCATAATGTCCATATCTGGTCCTGAAAGCTGTCTTCGGAATATCACCCTCTTTAATCTTCAACTGATGATAGCCTGATAGAAGATCGATCTTAGAAAAAACCTTTGCTCCTTGCAACTGATCGAACAAGTCATCTATCCGAGGTAGTGGATATCGATTCATGATTGTCAGTTTATTCAACTCCCGATAGTCATTCATAATCGAACGCTACCGTCCTTCTTCTTCACGAATAACACTGGTGCTCCCCATGGTGATATACTGGGTCGAATATAACCCTTGTCCAGCAGTTCCTGTAGTTGCACATTCATTTCCTTCAGTTCAGTAGGAGCCATTCTGTAAGGTGCTTTTGATACTGGTGCGGCTCCAGGTATAAGGTCTATCACAAACTCTGTGGCTCGGTCGGGTGGTAATCCAGGCAGTTTCTCTGGAAATACGTCAGGATAGTCCCATACGACTTCAATATCTTCCATTTGTGGAGCTTCCTTGGTTAGGTCGACCACTGATACTAGATACTCGACTTCCCCCTTATCAAGGCACTTCTTAGCCTTTAGTGCTGAGAGTATGAGCTTGCGTCTATGGGGAAGTTTGGTTCCTGAAAAACTAAATTCTGCTCCATCTTGGTCTTTAAATGTTAGCTTCTTTTCGGCGCAGAATGCCGAGCTAACCAGTCCATTCCCAAGATGACGTCAAAATCTACAATCTCAAGTTGTATCAAGGTTGCATCTAAGGTTTTCTCACCAATGAGAACTGGACATGGTCCGTAACCTTTCTCTAATTCCACTTCTAACCCCATCGGTGACCGTACAAGTAATTTGTAGTCTAATGTTTTGATGGGTAAGTTTGTCTTCTTTCTGAATGACACAGATATAAATGAATGAGTAGCTCCTGAATCAAAGAGTACTCTGGCGGGTACGCCATTTATAGGTACGATACCTGTGATTTATTTTACTTAGTCTACATGCTCATACAATGTAATTACAACTTTAAAAAGTTTCAAGTCATACCTGTGACCACATCGGGTGATGCGGAAGCATCCTCGGATGTAACAGCATATACCCGTCCCTGATGTAACTGCTTCTTGGGCTTAGGGCACTCCCTTGCCATATGTCCCGGTTGGTTGTAGTTATAACACTTTGGGCTTTCAAAATTTGGCTTTGGCTGAGGTTGAACTACTGGAGTAGTCTTGGTTGCAGTAGTAAAATTCTGAGGGCAGAAAGGCTTATATGTCCTGTTATTGCCTTCGTTGTAAGAATTTCCAGCTGGCCTTTTGATACCCCGGTTCTGTGTGAAATAACTCTCCTTCTGGCTCGATTCAATAACTCGAGTGATTTGGACAGCTTCATTATAAATCTTCTTTTCTAAGCCCATAATGTGCTCTCTGATGCTTCCTCTCAGTCCCGTGATGAACCTACGGGTTTTGGTGTCTTCTTCCTGCATACTAAGTGGTGCAAAGAAAAACAGCTCTTCATAACGCTGTTGATATGCATCCACTAACATCTGTCCCTAATATAGACTCAGGAACTCCTTCTCCATAGAATCTCGGAAGCTTCGTGGAAAATATTTCTCAAAGAAAGCTACTTTATAAGCAGCCCAAGTCATTAGGGCGTGCTTGGTCAATAAGTAAGCCCTAGTCGATTTCCACCAATGATGTGCGTCACCCTTTAGCATGAAGGTGGCAAATAATACTTTTTCTTCCTGTGTAATAGTCATCATGAGGAAATTTCCCTCTATCTTGTCTATCCAGTGTGCTGGCCATAATGGATCAGACGGTTTGAGGTTAAATTCCATGGGCTTCATCTTCAAAAATCTCTCAACCAGTCGAGAGTGATCCATCTAATTTTGGGTGTATGCCCCAAACATAGGGGGTGGAAACTGATAATTAACCTCAGCTGCTTCCGGACCGGGTACTGAAATTTGTGCAGCAGGTTGTTGAGGTGTCTGAGGTGCTGGGTGGTTACCCACCGGTGCTGTACTGGCTTGTCCTGTCTAGATGGGTGTAGCATGAGCAGCCTGGAACATGATTCCCATTGCAACCTGCATCTGAGCCTGTGCGTGTTGCATCTGTTGCAGCTGCTGAGCTAGGTTCATAACTACGGTTGTAAGTTCCGGTGGTAGAGGTGGCAAATTTGTAGGTTTTGCCTGATCTGGATTTCCTGGGACATGTACATTCTCCTGGCTAGTTTCCTCCACAGGTGGTGGTGGTGGAACTGCATTTCGGCTCTGTCTGGTTACTCTTCTTCTACACATATTTTCCTTCTGAGATGGGTGGTGCCTGAAAATCATCAAAATAAGTGAGAAAATCATTGATACTCCATGTAGGCACGTTAACCGATGTAAACTTTCAAATTTCAATTCATTTTATTAAAAAAAATACTGTTTTTTCTATGTAGGGTCGATGGTGAGGGTCGATGGTATGTCCGACCTTAGTATCTGACCCTGGGAATGACCTATTCTTCCCGAGAGCTGAGGGTTGATGTGAGGGTCGATGGGTGTCCGACCCTCAGTTCCGACCCTTAGTTTTCCGTCAGATTCCCGAGAGCCGAGGGTCGATCAGAGGGTCGATGGTTCTGGTCGAATTGTCCGACCTTCAGACCAAAAATCAGATTTTTAAGATCCGATTTTGGGTCATTTTTTATTATTTCCCTCCCGTTTCGACTTGTCTCTCCCTTCTGAGTTGCTACAGTGCCACTCCACTAGTTTTGGTCAGTTTGAGTCTGGGTTTCGACGTCCACATCATCCCTACAGGTATGTTTTCTCATTTTTACCTGTTTTTAGGTTTCTATTTCTAGGTTTTTGCCCATCTAACAGGTATTCTTCAAATTAAACTTTTTCCAATCGTAAATATTCGATTTTTATTGGGGGCTTTTGTTATTGGTGTCTCAAGGAACGAACACGCTTAAAAATTTTTGAGTTTCATCGGTTGGTTATCGAGAAACATGGATTTTTGCTCGTTTGCCCTAATTTGTCGAAATTTTTTTTTATTTCTTAAAATTCCTTCAAATTGGACTTGATTAGTTCCAATTTCCCATTGTGTGAGTGTTGTAGGATATGTTGGAACCTCCGTAAGTCCTCCTGCCAACGAGTATGGTGAAAAGTGAGGTTTTTGGCTAACTTACGTCGTAAATGCTAAATTTTAGATTTTTATCCTACTAACTCCTTATCTGTTTTTCTTTCTTGTTTGCAGATACCATGGCTCGTACAAAGATACCCAGAGTTCATGATCTGCTTCATTTCCGCTCCAACGAAGCCGAGGCACAGTATGCAGACTATGCTTGTAAGAAAGTGGAGGGTGGTCATATGGTGAACTTGGCTGAGCTAGCCTTGTTCAACGTAGAGAGAGAATTTGGTGATATGGGGTGGCTCCCTGTCATCACTTACGATGTGTGCACACGCCCGGATTTGGTGCGCCAGTTCTATTGTAATCTCCAGGTGGTGGGGAATTACAATGACGTTGAGCGTGGTCAAGAGTTGCGCATCACCAACTATGTTAAAGGGGTGCACATTTCATTTGACTATCGGCAACTGGCCGATCTGCTGGGCATACCCTATGATGGCCCCATGGTGTACTGTGAGCCTGGAGAGCCCCAGTTTGTTTCCATGGAGATGAGGACAGAGATCGACAATCAGCTGCTATGACCTGATCGCTGGCAGATGAGAGCTTGTTACATGCGTCCAGCTCCACGGGTTTTCTGCAAGATTATCCAGCATAATCTGATTCCGCAGACTGGGCACTACGAGATGGTGTCTCAGCTGACCCAGTTTCTGATCTATAGTATCTGCACTAGACAGCCAGTCTGTCTTCCATACATCATCATGCGAACCATGATTAGTGCTACATTGTCCGGTCATAGGGGTAATCTACCCTACGGATGCATGATCACCGCATTGTTGACTCGCTTGGGGGTTGACTTAGTAGACGAGGAGATTCAGGAGAAGACCTTCTCGTCGCCTCTAGATTGGGAGGCTATCTGCAAGATGGGTATGCGGGATGCCCAAGTTAGTGACGAGGAGAGGAACGAGATGGTACGCCCTCACACTCGCATTGAGATGGCTGACGCTGAGGCTGCTGCTGCCGCTGCTAGAGCTCATGTGGATCCTATCGATGATGACGATCATATGTATATGGATGTCGACTCGATACCACCGCCTTCACCTATGCATTCGGCTGGAGTTGGTACTTCTTCTACGGTGGATCCTGTACCTGGGACTGGTCCTTCTCATGCGGCTGGTCCTTCACACCCACCTCCTGACCTGATGGAGATGTTGCAGGAGATCAGGGAGGCTCAGCGCAGATGTGATCTGAGGATGGATAAGTTGCTAGACGCTCCGCGTGTGAGAGTGGATGAGCTGTTAGCCGCCCAGCACATATCAGACACGGATGGGAGAGCTCATAGAGGTTCAGCGTGCGACTGATCGGAGGGTAGCCGATCTCACAGCTAGTCTACAGACGACCCAGACTCAGATAGCCTGGTTGACTAGAGTCTATGCTGAGGACTATGACAGAGATCGTGAGGCCCCGCCTCCTCCTTCACCTCCAGCTTCTTGATTGTACTTTATTTTCCTTGTACTACAGAGTAACTGTCCGAGTTGTGGACTATACTCTGCTTCTGTTATGTATAAAAGTTTGTTTCTCTCTCATGGAATGTAAAATTGTTTTCCCTTTAATAGATGCATTATTCTCTTTTTAAATTTGGTCTCAACCATCACTTGTGCTTATAATGTGTTAATATTACTATTTTTACTTTTATCCTATCTCAGTTCACAATTGTCTTGAATGTATGTTAGTTCAGCGGACAAGGCCTGAGATGCTCTGATACCAAGTTGTCACACCCCAATTCCACACTATTCAGAATGGTGTGATGAACCGCTAATAAACCATGGTTCAACCAGGATCTCGAGTAGGCTATATCCGTGTTATCTGAACCCCCATACATCCATAATCATTATCAGAGTAAATACACAGTAGCGAAAGTCTTATAATAAAATGAACTGAGAATCTATGTGATATTAATATTTAAATTACAAATTATTCTGTATCAACTGAGACATAAATAATTATCAAATACATGTCTTTATTAAATCCAAATAAAGAAACCTAAGAAAAATATTTAATCGAATACACATGAGTTGCACTCGCAAGAGGAGTCATGTGTATCCACTTCAGCTTCAACCTCCATCGCTGCTACGTTTCCGAACGCTGGAGCATTTACATAATCTTCAACGATATAACCTGCATCATCAACTAAAAATATTCACGTCGAGGGGTGAGCACACATCACGGCTCAGTGAGTAGACAAAACAATGCAACAGTACATATGCATGCAATCAATTCATATCTTTGGTCAGGTTTATAGTTTGCAATGCACAATAGAAAGGTTGGGTGGTCAAAGGTCAACGTTTATTGACCCCACCTCAATACACAGGGTGTGGAAGTTTACCCAAAGGTTAATGTTTATCATCGTCCCCATCCACCCTAATCATGGACATTATATAACAAAGGTTAACGTTTATTGCTATATAGTGCCATACCAACACGTAAGCCCCTGTTAATGAGGGCTTGTAAACTGAGCTCGCAACTAACCAATCCTAATGCCAAACAGTGTATCCAAGGCCTCACCCCAGCATCCCTCAGAATGTCCATAGAGATAGAGCTAAGGCCCCCCGGTAGAGTCAGAGACTAAAGGACCGAGACCACCTCCCCTCATACTCTACGACATAATAGTTCTGCTAAAGTAATGGCAATACGACGATGCTAATGCACAAGGCTTGAGTTAGAGATAGAGCTAAAGTGCTGAAACCCGGCAAAGGTTAACATTTATTGATGTTCTCATCACACCTCCCCTGATACTCGCTCGCATCAAGAACACCTACCACACACATACAGTCACATGCGTATTCCTATCATCATCATCATCATCATCATGTTATAAACCATAAAATAAATATGCATGAACAAGTAATAGAAATATTGGATGCCATGTTGTATGCACATTACAAACATATTCGCATAAAATCAAGCATGGCATTAGACTCAAGAAAATAGAAAACAGTTTGTTATTAACCAATTAGTTTAGATTTCTGTTTCCTCACCTTAGCTTGCTAATAGATACTTTCCAAGCTTTATAATCCTTTTATATTGTTATTGTATTGCTAGAAGACCTAACAAAGTTGATAGAATTTAATTAGAATTAATTCTAAATTTAAAAACCATGCTGTTAACTGAGGGTCGGAGGTAGGGTCGGATTCCAGATCGTCCCTGGGTGCGACCCTCCCCATTCAGGACTTCCCGAACACTGAGGGTCGATAGTTAGGATCACCTAGGGTCGGATGGTCATCGACCCTCGGTGCGACCCTCGGTGTACTTTGGTAAATTTCCCTCTTTTAGTCCATTCTTCGTGCTTGGGATCCTATGGCTTGCTCCTACATTCCATTGAACGTTCATTCCATGGTCTGGAACCATGAATCATCCACCTAAATAGCTTTCATGCATTCTCCTATGGTTTTCCATGAAAACCTAACCATGGGTTGATGGTTTGGGTTTTTCCGAGATCACACTCTCATCAATATCTAACCTAAGGTATGTAGAAACTCATGGAATTAGTATCCATACCTGAGAAGAATACTACTTCTCTGCAACTCTTCTCTTTTGGCTAAATTATCTTCCTTGCTTCTCGCCTTCTTCTTTTCCTTCTCTTCTCTTTATTTCAATTCAATTAGGGTTGTGAAAGAAATGAAAGAGGCTTAGGGACGTCTTTTAAATAGAGTAGGAACATCCTAAAATAAGTCCCTTTGAGATTAGGAAAGAATCCAAATTGAAAATTAAGAAATTTCCTAATTTTACTTTCGGCGGCAACTGAGGGTCGATGGGAGGGTCGATGATCCCGTCGACCCTAGGTTCTCTAAGTTGTCCGACCCTCCCTTCAAAACTGAGGGTCTGACTTTCTGTTTTGGGGGGTCCGACCCTCCCTGGCTGGGTATGCGACCCTATCCCTAATTTAAGTGTTTTTGGGTCGATTTGGTACCTGGTATCTCGATCTCCTTCACGCCCATGGTCCATTTGACTCGACCATGATGGGTAAACCTGGTTCAAGGTGGTAAGACCGGGTTAGATTGACACGGGTCTTACACTCCACTAACTTGGTCTAACCGTGTTGTGCCAGGTCTTCCCATCATTCCTGGACCAAGTGGACTGAGCGTGTGAAGATAGATCACAAACCAGGTTTGAGAATCGAGTTAAAAACACTAAAAACATACCTAAGGTTGCATGCCTGGGTAGGTATGGTTGATGCTAAGGAAGGGAACCAAAAATCTCAAATCCAGAACCCAGCGATCGATGATTTCCACCCTAGGTCGATGGTTTATGCTACCGTATGATTGACCGTGAGAACCCAGATTAGACTCCGAGTTTTGAAAACATTCCTAAACTAAGCGATTGCTTTCCTAATTGACAGAGGACTCTATATGGAGAGGTTTCCTCTATATAAAGGATGCCCCTTAGCCCTTTTTCACACTTTTAAAACATTAGTAAACCTTAGAGAAAGAGAAGGAGATGAATTTACTGCGAAGAGATTGGCTCTCTATCACAGGCCAAGGTATGAAACGAATCTCTGGAGATGTAAACTCTAAGGAATAAGACTTCTATGAAAGATAAGCAATATCAACCTATTTTAATCTATGTGATTTCCTTGAGAAAATCCCAATGAGAACCATGAGGAGTGAATTTGATGATTAGGATTGATAAGAAATTACTAATGACGGCCATAGGATGACCTTAGAATAAACCCCATTGAAGAACAGAAGAATTGACCCATGAAGAACTTGAATTTCATGTAAACTATGACCAGAAATCTCAAGGTCGCAGCTACGGTCGACCATAGCATGATCAGTATGACCAGAGTATTGACCATAGGCATTCAGGAAGATTTTAGAAATCATATGGTTGCAGGTACGGTCGCACCATATGCGACTGTAGGGTATGGACCGTAGACAACAAGGTCGATACAACATGAGACCATAGGACTAATTAGACACCTATCAGTGCTCTGTTTTGATTTTTGACTACTGTAACATGTCACATATGAACCGTAACTTAAATTCATATAACTTTTAGGTTGCTAAATCCATTCAAAGAGAATTCCAAGGCTTGGAAGGACATTGACTATTGCTAACAGGTGAGGGAACAAGACCTAAAATAATTGGATAATAACAAACTATTTATTTTTATTGAGCCAATGCCATGATTGATTCTATGCTTGTATGCTTGTAATGTGCATCTCACCACTCGTGTATAGAGGTGCGGCGGCCACCAAACCTTTCTATGGCACATTGCAAACTTATAAACCAGACCAGAGATATGAATTGAATGCATGCATATGTTTGTTGCATTGTTTTGTTTGTTCAATGAGTCGTAATGTGTGCTCTCCCTTTCGATGTCGAATATTTTTAGTTGATAATGTAGGTCCTACCGTTGAAGAATATATGAATGCACAGACGTATGGACACGTTGTTGCGATGGACATAGACGCTGAAGAAGATGTGCATGTTTCTTCATGCGAGTCCAACCAATGTGTTTTTGTTTAAGTTTTGTTATAATTTGAACATTGGATATGTAATTGTTTATTTTTTTTATGTCTCGTGGTTTGGAGATAATTGGATTAAATACTTATTTATCACTGTTAGACTCTAAGTTCATAATCTGTAAGACTTTTAGTTATTTGTTTATTACCTCTGATTATTAATGTGGAATGTGTATTTGGTTTGATATGATGGGTACGACCTATACGAGTTCCTGGGTGAACCATTGGTTTATTGGTGGTTCATCACACCATTCATTTAAATATATATATTCAAATGAGAATAAGACAAATGTACATCATATCAGAGTACAGTCCACAATCCAGACAGTTACAATGTAGTATAAAAAGGAAAGAGATATAAAGGGCAATCATGGAGTGGGAGGTACTGGAGGAGGAGGTGCCTCATGATTTCTATTGTAGTACTCAACATAAACTCTAGTGAGCCAGGCCACCTGAGTCTGAGTCGCTAGGAGACTTGTCGTCAGATTGGCTACCCACTAGTCTGTAGAGCACTGGGCATCTAAAAGCTATCCTACTCTCCAATCAGTCACGCACTAAGCCTCCTAAATCTCACGTAGCAGTCCCATCATGTCATCTGGTGGAGGGCGTAAAGGGCTAGCTGAATGAGAAACCGTAGAATGGCCAGCTCTAGTAGAATGTTGTGGCGATGGAGGAGGGATGGCATCCACATCCATGTACATCCGATCATCATCACCTTCGTGTGCCTCTGCTGCTACTCTGTTGCTACAGCTACTGCCACCTCTACATCTGCTACCACTACCCGAGTGAGAGGATGTCTTATAGCATTCCTCTCATCATCACTGACCTGTATCTCTCTCATACCCATCCTGTTGATAGCCTTCTAATCAAGGTCAGTTAAGAAGGTGTCCTTAACAATCCTCTCATCCACTAGGTCCACCTATAGATGAGAGAGCAAGGTGAAGATCAGCCACCCATAGGGTAAGTTACCTATTGAGTCAAGAAACGTTGCTCTATGCATAGTCTGAAGAATAATATATGGGAGGCAGACAGCCTGCCTAGTACAGATACAGTACAGCAGGTACTGAGTCTGTCACGCCCCAATTCTGCACCAACCAGAATGGTGTGATGAACCATCAATAAACCAACGGTTCAACCAGGATCTCGAATAGGCTATTCCCATTTTTGTTAAACCAAAATACATTCCACACTAATCAAAGATAATAAAGTAAATAACGGAAGGCTTACAGGTAATGAACTGAGGTCTAGTCATGATAAATAATTAATATTCCATTTAACTCTAAGTAACCAAAACATAATTTAATACATATTACAAATATCCAAATACAAAAATTAAACTCTAAGCGTATCCACAGTGAAATGCTCGCTTAATGAATCATAATATTCCTCCACAGCTTCCTCATCATAGCCACCACATGTTCATATGTTGGCATGTTGACATAATCTTCAACCGTAATACCTGCAACATCAGAAACTAAAAAGAATTGCGCGCCCGAGGGTCAGCTTTCCAACTTGAGCTTAGTGAGTAAACAAAACAATGCAACAAACATATGCATGCATTCAATTCATATCTGTGGTCTTGTTCATAAGTTTGCAAGTGCTATAGAAAGGTTCAAAGGCCACCTCACCTCTATACATGAGTGTTTGAAGCCACCCAATGAATATTAGCATTGCCGTCCCACATGCACCCACAATGGAAACAGTGTACCCAATGGGTATCGGCATTGCAGTACTACATGCTCCCATACCAACACTTTAGCCCCTATTGGCGAGGGCTTGCAAACTGGGCTCGCAACTAACCAAACCTAATGTCAAACAGTGTATCCAAGGCCTCACCCCAGCATCCCTCAATACGTCCATAGAGCTAGAGTCTGGCGATCGAGAAAAACCACAGTGTCACGTCCTCCCCCTGATGCCCTACTAGCATCAAGTATGGTAACCACACACAAACATTCACATGCCTATTCCTAGCTTCATCATCACCATTATGTTATAAATAAACAAAATTAAATATGCATGAATAGTAATAGCAGGAATATTGGACGACATGTTAAATGCATAATACACGCATACACGCATAGAATCAATCAATCATGGTATTGGACTCAATAAGAAAAAATAGTTTTTATTATCCAATTACTTTAGGTCTTGTTCCCTAACCTTTGGTTGTTAGTAGATTCTCATTCAAGCTTTATGAATCACCTATAAAATCACTAGAAAGACCAAACAAGTCGATAGATTTTAATTAGAATTAATTCCAATATATTTAGACTAGCAGAAATCATAGGGTCGCAGGGTAGGGTTGCACCTTGGGTTGCAGTTTCTACGACCCTAGGGGTAGGGTCGGACGTGGGGTCAGTTACCAATCGACCCTATGTGCGACCACACCCTCCCTGGAACTTCTCGAGGGCATGGGGTCGATCCTGTGGTCTTGTAGGGTCGGATATCATTCGACCCTATGTGCGACCACAAGTATTCTGGGTCGACCATTCATTTTAAAGTCCATTCTTTCATGTTTCGATCATTTGGCTTACTTTCATGATCCATTCTTTGATTGTTCTATGGCTCAAAACTACGAGTTATAAACTATTCATAATCCATAATGATTTCCTCCATGGAATCTCTTGAAATTTATCCAAGGATGGATGAGTTTGGTTTGTCCTAATCCTATGTTCTTCATAACTATTCTAGAATCTCTTATTCAGGTAAGGAATTAGGTTCATACCTTTATTCAGAGGTTTCTCTGAGCTTCCTCCTCTTCCTTAGTCTTCTTCTTCAAGTTTCCTTCTCTTCTTCTCTTCTTTCTCTTTCTCTTTCTCTTACATTCAATTAGGGTTCTAAAAGGAGTGAAAGAGGCTAAGGGACGTCCTATTTATTGAGGAAAACCCTCCAAAATAAGTCCCATTGAATTTAGGAAAGATTCCCTTGGAATTAGGAATGTTTCCTAATTTTTGGTTCGTGCTGTTTTCCTAGGGTCGGACCTAGGGTTGGATGTACTGAGACCCTACGATTTTTTAATACGTGAGACCCTAGGGTTAGGGTCGCAGGTAGGGACAGATGTAGGGTCGCATAATCCAAGACCCATGCGACCCCATGACCAAAAAGTCATGGGTTGGACTTTCGTTGAGGTAGGGTCGACCCTACCTGTTTAGGCATGAGACCCTACCCTCATTTTCACTGTTTTTGAGTTAAATTTAATATTGGGTCTTGGGTTTCTTCACTCACATGGTCCACTTGGCTCGACCATGATATGTAGACTGGTCACGACATGAAATGTAAGGTTAGACCGGGTTCATGGCGTGCGGGTCTTACAACTCCACCATACTTAAAAGAAATTTCGTCCTCAAAATTTTAATGTACGGATCTTACAACTCCCCCTCTTTAAAATAAATTTAGTCCTCAAAATTTGAATTAACTTTGGAGTCAATAGGTGGGAATTTTGTTTCCGCATTGCATCTTCTTCTTTCCATGCAATCTCCTCCACGTCTTGTCTTCACCAGGTTACCTTCATATTTTCTCAGCTTTGGAGATATTGTACATTTCAAACAGTGAACTAGGCTGGTACCAGTTCAACAGTTAAATATTTTATCTGATCTAGTGGATCCATGGTCAATACCTTTGATATGGACCTCCAATGTACTTCTTCAATAGAGACACGTAAAATACGTCATGCACACTTGACATAGATAGCGGTAATGCTAATTGATATGCAACTTTTCTACGTCTCTCTAAATTTATAAGGTCCAACACATATATAGGATACCACTTTCCCTTCTTGCTGAACTGCTTCAAACCATACATAAGTGATAACTTCAAGAACACTTTGTCACTTATGGCGAACTCAAGGTCTTGGCATCTCTTTGAACAATCCTGAGCTGCCTTGACCCTTTTTATTTGATCTTGTCTGCCACTTGATAGGTTTCTACAATAGACTTAGGCCTTAAAATTCTTTGTGATTCCCAGATTGACAATGAGAGGGGGGTGAATCAGTGGCCACTAAAATTCCTTTCCACTATTCAGATATGGCCTGATGCTATGCAAGTGGCTGCCAAGAGCTGATGATCACTTTGTACTGTGCTGCCTTGAGCTGACTACTTGAGGTTTTCACAGACAATCTGTCAAACACATTTCGTGCATACACCAACCACACACCCACAGGTATCCATACCAGGGGCTTGGCCTGCCAAGTGTGTACACCCAGACCTGCAGCACACAGACTTCTAATGCACACACAATATCATCCACATGACACACGATATAACGTGGTCCACCAATCACACACTGTGATGGCTACTCCACGGGGCAATACCCTAACCAGGGTTTCGTATATACCCAATACACAACAGAATACTATGGTTGCACCCACAACCCCGATGCTACAACATCACCCGCATTCACAGCCACAACTGCATCCTAGGCACCTACCCAATTCTAGTCAAGCACCCATTTGACAGGCTACCCAATATTTATATCAAATATTCATACAAACCCTTCCCATATAGCACTGATACAAGAAATAGGATTTGCGTGCGAGTATACCTTCCGGTGTTGCTCACTACTGATGCAAGCCTCTCTATGCAAACATCTCGGCCTCCTCTTGGGCTCCACAGCTCATTCTTCAACACACCAACTCCATAGGACGCTCACAGCTGGTCCTCACATTCTCTTCAAGCTTCAACGAAGCTTTCATGGCCTCACACTGCCAGTAGGAGTCTCTCTCTCTCTTGGAGAAGCTTCAATGGAGGGTTCTCATCAAAATCGCCATTAGAGGCTTCTTTCTCGAGCTCAAACCACTGCCAAAGTGTTCTGCTTCGAAAATCCTTCAGATTGATATATTATGGGCCTCAATCCGACATCGGATGGCCGAGATATCATCAAAAGAAGATCGGTGAATGAGAATATTCCAAACAAAATCTTTCTCCTTGATTCCGTGCGCCGCGACACACTCTAGCGCTGCCGCATCTGACGCAACATACGACGTTTTCATCCTTTGATTGGCGGAGAGGGAATCATCTGATTTAGACCGCTAGATCGATCTGATTCTGTCAGCGGAATTCTGCGCCGCTTAAAGCCATCAGATTGGAATCCTTTTTGTAGCATTTCATCGAACAGGTGATGCGCGCTGTTGTTGCTGTGCGCACTGCCTGCTGTGCGCACGGCAGGTGCCATGCGCGCTGCCTGCTGTGCGCGTGGCCCTGCTGTGCGCGCTGCCTGCTGGTGCGCGCGGCTGGTGGTGCGTGCTGCCTGTTGGTGCGCGCTGCCTGTGCTGTGCGCGCGCGGCAGGTGGTGTGCGCTGCCTGCTGTTGTGCGTGCGCGGCAGGTGGTGTGCGCTGCCTGTTGTGCGCGTGGCCCTACTGTGCGTGCAGTTTGCTGGTGCGCGCGGCTGGTGCCATGCGCACTGCCCTCCGTGCGTGCTGCTGGCTTGCTTGTGGCATGGCCCTGGCATGCTGGCAAGGCCTGCTGGCCTGGTGTCGCGGGCTTCTGCCCTGCTGGCCTGGGCTGGCTGCCATGTTGGCCTGGCCACCCAAGGTGGGACCCACCTGGTCCCCACCCACTCTCTCTCCTCTTTCTCTCACCTCTTTCTCTCTCCTCTTTCTCTCTCTTCTTATTTAGACTTTCTTATCAACTTTCTTTAGTGGTTCTCTTACATCAACTGCTGTTAGAGCATTGTCCCAGTCATCATGACTACCAGTGGGCCTTCAGACACTCTCTCTCCTCCATATCACCTTGTCAACTATCTAGAGGTTGCCAACAATGACAACACATACAATACAAAGATGCTGGCAGCATCACAACTTGGCCAAGCTTCCAACAATCTCCCCCTTTGGAATTGTTGGCAACCTACCTACATGATATATCCTCATGATATCAAGTACAACCATAGCCTTCTCAGCCTTTCTCTCCCCCTTTGACAACAACTCCCAAAGGGCATCATGTACTAACACAGCCTTTCTCCCAGCCTTGCCTTTTCTCTCCCCTTTTTACAACAATTCCCAAAAAGCATAGCCTCACCAGTATAGACTCCCCCTAGAAATGCTCCCCCTTCATAGGTGCTCTTCCTTCATAGGAACCTTTCTTACACAGCCTCACCTGTAGGAGTGCCCACCGCATCTTCCAATCCTACAGATGAAAAAATGATGCTGTGTAGACATCAACTCCCCCTTCATCACTGCTCCCCCTATATCATAACTTCCTCTGCATGAACTCACCTATAGGAGTGCCCACCGCATCTTTCCAATCCTATAGATGAACAATGATGTATTTCAGATACCAACTCCCCTAACATATGTACCATCTCCAAAGTATGAAGAGTCACAACTCTTGACTTGACTTTAAGAGTCACTCAACTGAGTACATTGAGATGATATTTCTGAAGTCATCTGCCACTTGATCACCACTGACTGTTGCTACTACACTTTGCTCCTGCTCTGCTAGGCCACAAAACTTTCCAAAAATCATACACTATCACCAGTACCCTTTCTGACATTAACATACTTGGCCAAGCCCATAGCTAGTAGACAATCAGTTTTCTGAAAGAACATACAGGTTGCCCTGTGTTCTTTTCCCTTGTGCCACTACTCCCCCTTTTTCAACATTTTTTATAATAAAACCAATTTTTGTGAAGGTTATCTCATTTCCTTGATCACACACTTGACTCACACTCAAGAGATTGTGTTTCAGGCCATTGACTAGTAGAACCTTCTGGGATTTCAATTGTGCACTGCAGATGTTGACTGTTCCTCTTCCTTTGATCCTTGCACCATCATTGTTTCCAAATCTAACTGAGCCACCTGCTTTAGTATTCAGACTTGAAAAAATCTCTCCGTCCCCTGACATGTGAGTGGAGCACCCACTGTCCAAGATCCATAGTGTAGGTCTATTTTTGGCTTTCGGAGTTGCTTGTACAATAAAGGATTTATTGCTCTTTTTCTTGCTCTTCTCAACCCACACTGCTTTTTCTTTCACTGTGATGGGTTTTCTTACCTTTTCTATCACAACTCTCTCTTCTCTTTGAGTTGGTCTTCTGGGAGTATCTCTTCTCTTGTTTCTTCTAGGTTGCCTTTGATATGGAAGGAGTGTCTGACAATTTCTGGCTTTGTGACCATGTCTCTGACACCTGAAGCATTCTACCTTGTCCTCTGCCAAAGGAGCAAATCTGTTCCTGCTTGTGAACACTGGAGGTCTCTTTTGTCTTCTGCACTCTGCCACTCTATGCCCATATGCATTGCAGCCATAGTAGTACCCTCTGAAGCACTCCCTTTGCCTGAGATTTCTGTCATGCTTCCTCTGCCTGTTCTGGTTGACTGTACTGGTGCCATCTCTGCCTGTTCTGTTCTCAGCTTGTTTCTCAACATGTGACCTCATCTGTTTTTCTCTGACAAACACAGTGGGGTTCTCAACAGACCCTTTACCTTGAGCCTTTTCTGTCCTCTGCTTCTCATAACCAAGCCCAGACTTGATGTGAGATGACCTCTGGTAGCTAAGAATTTCATCCATAATATTCTCCTCTTCCATTTGTGAGCAGTCAGCCTCACCCTCTTGATCTGTTGCAGTCTTCTCCCTTGAATTTAGGATAGTTACTGATGGAGCTAATGTTGTTGCTTCCATGTAACTTCTATTCTCTCTCATGGAGCTTGCAAGCTCAGTTTCTAGTCTGAGAATCTCTTCCTCAAGCCTTTTACATTCGTCTGATTTTGAGTTCAGCTCATTGTTCAGATCAGATGCTATCTTCTTGGATTCTTCTGTAGAGACTTGCAATTGACTGATAAACTCAGTTGCTTCATCATATTGATCATTCAGCTTCTTGTTCTTTATCGTCTCAGTTTTGAGATCTTTAAGAGCTGAAAGCAACTCTCCTTCAAGATCAATCTCTTTTTCAACTTCATCTTTCCTTTTTGATTTCTTCTTCTTCCTTTTAAGCTCATCAAGAAGAACCATGAAGAGGACCTCATCATTATCATCCTCTGTTGATTCATATGAAGAATATTCATTCTTCCTTGTAAGCAGACTTCTCTTCTTGGGCACATACCTTTTCTTTCCTTTCTGGTCTTGACTCTCTTTGGGTTCTTCATCATCAGAGTCATAGAATTTTCCCTTTTCTGGCACTTGGACGCAAAGTGTCCTAGGCCTCCACAGTTGAAGCATCTCATGGCTGACTTACCTTTGTACTTGTCACTCCTTTTCTTCAACATTCTGGTTAGATAAGCTATCAGCTCATCATCTGAATCATCAGAGTCACTGTTGTCTTTTCCTCTTGACTTCTCTGCTGTTTCTTTAATTTTCAATTTCTTTACAGCCTCAAAAGTGGCTTCTCTTTCCACTGACATTGGGTCTATCATTCTCATCTCATAAGTGGTCAGAATGCCATGTAGCTCATCAATGGTTAGACTGTCCAAGGTGGTTATTTCTTCAAGTGCAAACACCTTTGCATTATACAACTTGGGCAATGTTCTCAATACCTTCTTGACAACATGGACTTCCTTCAGCTCTTCCCCCAATGCTCTGATTGCATTGGTGACTCCATTCACTCTGTTGAGATAGACTTCAATGGTCTCTCCCACAATCATCCTTAGACTCTCAAATTGTGACATGAGGAGTTGCAATTTTGCCTCTTTGATCTTGCTATCTCCCTCATGTACACTCTTCAGCTTGTCCCAGATTTCTTTGGATGTAGGACAGCTGATAACTCTAGTGAGCTCATTGCTCACAAGTGAAGCCAGAATGGCTGTGACTACCTTGGCTTCATTCTCTCTCTTCTTCATCTCCACTATATCAGTGATGTCTTCAGTGGTGTGCTTGTAGCCGTTTTTTACTGCTAGCCAAACTCCATAGCCCTGAGCTATCAAGTAGGCTTCCATTCTCACTTTCCACACACTGTTGTTGGACCCATCAAATACAGGAATTCTTCCATTCTTGTGGTGGTCTTCACTGGATGCCATTTCTTAGTCTCAACTCACTGTCTGTACCCGAAGCTGTCAGTCTTCTTCCATTGGGAACTCACTCTGATACCAATTGTGATTCCCAGGTTGATACTGAGAGGGGGGGGGGGTGAATCAGTGGCCACTAAAATTCCTTTCCACTATTCAGATATGGCCTGATGCTATGCAAGTGGCTGCCAAGAGCTGATGATCACTTTATACTGTGCTGCCTTGAGCTAACTACTTGAGGTTTTCACAGACAATCTATCAAACACATTTCGTGCACACACCAACCACACACCCACAGGTATCCATACCAGGGGCTTGGCCTGCCAAGTGTGTACACCCAGACCTGTAGCACACAGACTTCTAATGCACATACAATATCATCCACATGACACACGATATAACGTGGTTCACCAATCACACACTGTGATGGCTACTCCACAGGGCAATACCCTAACCAGGGTTTCGTATATACCCAATACACAACAGAATACTATGGTTGCACCCACAACCCCGATGCTACAACATCACCCGCATTCACAGCCACAACTGCATCCTAGGCACCTACCCAATTCTAGTCAAGCACCCATTTGACAGGCTACACAATATTTATATCAAATATTCATACAAACCCTTCCCATATAGCACTGATACAAGAAATAGGATTTGCGTGCGAGTATACCTTCCGGTGTTGCTCACTACTGATGCAAGCCTCTCTATGCAAACATCTCGGCCTCCTCTTGGGCTCCACAGCTCATTCTTCAACACACCAACTCCATAGGACGCTCACAGCTGGTCCTCACATTCTCTTCAAGCTTCAACGAAGCTTTCATGGCCTCACACTGCCAGTAGGAGTCTCTCTCTCTCTTGGAGAAGCTTCAATGGAGGGTTCTCATCAAAATCGCCATTAGAGGCTTCTTTCTCGATGTCAAACCACTGCTAAAGTGTTTTGCATCGAAAATCCTTCAGATTGATATATTATGGGCCTCAATCCGACATCGGATGGCCGAGATATCATCAAAAGAAGATCGGTGAATGAGAATATTCCGAACGGAATCTTTCTCCTTGATTCCATGCGCCACGACACACTCTAGCGCTGCCGCATCTGACGCAACGTACAACGTTGTCGTCCTTTGATTGGCGGAGAGGGAATCATCTGATTTAGACCGCTGGATCGGTCTGATTCTGTCAGCGAAATTCTGCGCCGCTTAAAGCCATCAGATTGGAATCCTTTTTGCAGCATTTCATCGAACAGGTGATGCGCGCTGCTGTTGCTGTGCGCACTGCCTGCTGTGCGCACGGAAGGTGCCATGCGCGCTGCCTGCTGGGCGCGTGGCCCTGCTGTGCGCGCTGCCTGCTGGTGCGGGCGGTTGGTGGTGCGTGTTGCCTGTTGGTGCGCGCTGCCTATGCTGTGCGCGCGCGGCAGGTGGTGTGCGCTGCCTGGTGTTGTGCATGCGCGGCAGGTGGTGTGCGCTGCCTGCTGTGCGCGTGGCCCTGCTATGCGCGCAGTCTGCTGGTGCGCGCGGCTGGTGCCATGCGCACTGCCCTGTGTGCGTGCTGCTGCTGGCTTGCTTGTGGCATGGCCCTGGCATGCTGGCAAGGCCTACTGGCCTGGTGCCGCGGGCTTCTACCCTGCTGGCCTGGGCTGGCTGCCATGCTGGCCTGGCCACCCAAGGTGGGACCCACCTGGTCTCCACCCACTCTCTCTCCTCTTTCTCTCTCCTCTTTCTCTCTCCTCTTTCTCTCTCTTCATATTTGGACTTTCTTATCAACTTTCTTCAGTGGTTCTCTCACATCAACTACTGTTAGAGCACTGTCCCAGTCATCATGACTATCAGTGGGCCTTCAGACACTCTCTCTCCTCCATATCACCTTGTCAACTATCTAGAGGTTGCCAACAATGACAACACATACAATACAAAGATGCTGGCAGCATCACAACTTGGCCAAGGTTCCAACATTCTTTATTCATCAATTTTATTCCAAAATAGAGGAATTTAACATTTCTACCATACCATGCTTTATAGGTAACATTTACATGGTAGCTTGGTAGTAAACTCAATCCACATATAGCTTAGTTAGCCGCTCCAAAGTATACCGAGGTTGTATAGCAATGGAATGAGTTATCTTCCTAAGGCGATCAACAATCACCCAAACTGCGTCAACCGTTCTAGGGATCAGTGGCAAATCAGTGACATAGTTCATTGTAATGCAGTTTCATTTCCAAACTGGCTTAGATGGTTGTTTTAGTATGCCATGTTGGTCTTTGTCTTTCAGCCTTTACTTGCTGATAATTTAAATACTAGAACACGCACAAAGCAACATTTGTTATCATTCCTCTTTACCTGTACAATATCTTCAGGTCATGATACATATTGATACTCCAGGATGTCCTAAATATTGAGTACAATGGACTCTTATCATTATACTCTTCATGATATCCGAGTTTTTATCTTCAGGTATTCAGAATCTACCTCTACATCTGAGTACCGTCTCCGCATACAATGTAAGTCAGGGTTAAGTTTTTCATTCTCTAAATATTCTTACCCCGCTCTTAGATATAGATCTAACAAAATTACTACCTTTACTTCGTCTATCAATTCTTTAATGTTGTGAACGGAAGCGAGGAACTATTGTTCCATAAGTTCTCGCTCAATTAGATCATCACGAGTTTCTATTATATGCTACTCTCCTTCCAAATCTGAATCTATTGCTGTGAAACATAAGGCAGCATTCATACTGGGTCCTTCCTTGGACTTCATAATTCTCTTTTTCTTTAAGACCTTGGCTACTACATTAGCCTTGCTCGAGTGACACTCAATATCACAGTCTAAATCCTTGGGCAGTTCCAGCCATTTTCTTATCCTCATGTTCAACTCTTTCTGATGAAGAGACAAATAAAACTCTTGTGTTCCCATTTAATCTAAATTCTTCTCCATATAGATAATGTCTCCAAGTCTTGATTGCATAATTCATCACTGGTAATTCCAAGTCATCAGTAGGGTAATTCTTTTAATGCTCCTTCAGTTTTCTTGAAGCATATGCAATCACTTATTTACCTTGCATCAACCCGCATCCTAGATCCACTTTGAAAGCTTCAATGTATAGGGTAAGAGGTTCCCTTGGTAACAGAACGATCAAGATGGGAGATGATATCACTCTAGCCTTTAATGTTTGGAAACTCTTCTCACATATATCAGTCCAAACAAACTTTTCTCCTTTCTTAGTCAAGCTGGTGAGAGGTACGGAAATTCAGAAATAGTCTTCCACGAATCGTCGATAACAACCAACTAGACCTAGGAAACTTCTAATTTCTGCAACACTCTTTGGTGCTTCCCACTTCACAATGGCTTCAATCTTGTAGGGATCCACTTTAATTCCTTTTTATGATGCTATGTGATCTAAGAAAATCACTTCGTTTATTCAAGTCTCATATTTCTTGGACTTGGCATAAAGCTTTTCCCTTCTTAGCTGTTGTGAAGCTGTTCTAAGATCTGTTGTATGAGTTGCTTCATTCTTGGAATAAGTCAAAATATCATCTATGAAAACAACGACCGACGTGTCCAACATGTCATGAAAGACCCAGTTCATTGGTTCCATAAAATGTAAGGGCATTGGTTAATCCAAACATCATAATCAGGAACTCACAATGTCCAATCCCGATTCTAAAAACTATCTTCGAAATATCGCTGTAAAAATTATTCTGCTGATGATATCTTGATTGAAGATCAATCTTAGAAAATACCTTTGCTCCTTGCAACTTTTTAAACAAGTCATCGATCTGAGGTTGTAGATATCGACTCTTGAATCGTGAGCTTGTTTAGTCCCCGGTAGTCTATACATAATCTGATACTACCATCCTTCTTCTTCACGAAATTGGCGCTCCTCATGATGCAATACTTAGCCAATTACAACCCTTGTCTAATAACTCCCGTAGTTGAGTCTCAATCCCTTCAACTACATAGGTACTACTCTATAGGTGTAACACCCCAATTTCGCATTATTCAGAATGGTGTGATGAACCGCTAATAAACCAACGGTTCAACCAGGATCTCTAATAGGTTGTGTCCATTAAAAATAA
The DNA here is from genome assembly GCA_028583415.1 of Protea cynaroides. Taxonomy (NCBI): domain Eukaryota; kingdom Viridiplantae; phylum Streptophyta; class Magnoliopsida; order Proteales; family Proteaceae; genus Protea; species Protea cynaroides. The sequence continues at coordinate 70,495,753 of CM053275.1, forward strand.
AAGCATACACATCCAAAACCATAATCAGAATAAATACACAATAGCGGAAGTCTTATAGTAAATGAACTGAGAAATCTAACTGTGATAATCATAATAAAATATCAAGTTATTGTTGTATCAACTGAGACATAAATAAATAAAGTATCAATTACATTCTTTTAATAATTCAAACAAAAATCTAATCGAATACGCATGAGTTGCACTCGCATGAGGGATCACACGTATCCACTAAGTCTTCGGCTTCCAATGCAGCAACACGCCAGTACACCAGAGCACTCATATAATCTTCGACCGTAGTACCTGCATCATCAACTAAAAATATTCGACGTTAAAAGGGTGAGCACACATCATGGCTCAGTGAACAAACAAAACAATGCAACAAACATATGCATGCATTCAATTCATGTCTGTGGTCTGGTAAATAAGTTTGCAATGCACAATAGAAAGGTTCGGTGGCCGCCTCGCCTCTATGCACAGGGTGTGGAAGCCCACCCAAAGGTTAACGTTTATTGTCGTCCCCATCCACCCTACCATGGGATAGAGATACAGCTAAAGTGCTGAGGCTCGGCCTATGACACTTCCCCTGATACTTAACCATACCAACACGTAAGCCTCTGCTGGCAAGGGCTTACAAACTGGGCTCGCAACTAACCAATCCTAATGCCAATCAGTGTATCCAAGGCCTCACCCCGGCATCACTCAATACTTCTATAAAGATAGGGCTATGGCCCCCCGGCAGAGTCAAAGACTAAACGATCCGAGACCTCCTCCCCTCATACACTAAGACGTTATAGTTCATCTAAGGTAATGGCGATACGACGATGTCAGTGAACAAGACTTGAGTTAGAGATAAAGCTAGAGTATTGAGGCCCGGCCTATGACACCCCCCCTGATACTCGCTCGCATCAAGCACACTAATCACGCACATACATTCACATGCTTATTCCTATCATCATCATCATCATCATCATGTTATAAACAATAAATGTAAATATGCATGAACAGTAATAATAGAAATATTGGATGACATGTTAAATGCACATGACAAGCATACATTCATAGAATTAATCATGGCATTGGACTCAAGAACGAAAAACAGTTTATTATTAACCAATTAGTTTAGGTCTTGTTTCCTCACCTTTGCTTGATTGTAGATCCTCTCTCAAGCTTGAAGAATCAACTAAATATCAATATTATATCACTAGAAGACCTAACCAAGTCGATAGAATTTAATTAGAATTAATTCTGATTTTAAAAAGCCTACTTTTAACTGGGGGTCGATGCAGGGCCAGACCTTCCAACGACCCTGGGTGCTACCACCACATTCTGGACTTCCCGAATACTGGGGATCGATGTTAGGGTCTGGTAGGGTCGATTGTCCATCGACCCCCATGCGACCCCCCATGGGTTTAGTTGAAATTTTCATCCTACAGTCCATTCCTTCGTGTTTGGGTCCTATGTCTTGCTTCTACAATCCATTCTACGGTTTAGAACCATAGTTTATTCACCTATATGGTTTTTATGATCTCCCCCATGGTTTTCCATGAAAACCTAACCATGGGTGGATGATTTGTGTTTCTCCAAGATCATTCCCTCTTCACTATCTATTCTAAGGTCTTTAGAATTACATGGAGATAGTATCCATACCTGAGAATTAGGCTTGTTTCTCTGAAGCCTTCTCTATGATCTTCTTCTCTACTTCCCTTCTCTTCTCTTTATCTTCTCCTTCTCTTTTCTTCCTCTCAATCCAATTAGGGTTCTAAAAGGAGTGAAAGAGGCTTAGGGACGTCCTATTTATAGAGTAGAAACTCCCAAAATAAGTCCCATTGAGATTAGGAAAGAATCCCATTGAAATTATGAAAGTTTCCAAATCACGATTTCTGTCAGCAGACTGGGGGTCGATGAGGGGGTCAGAGATCCTGTCGACCCCTGGTTCTAAATTTTCCAACCCCCGGTTAGAAACTCAGGGTCTGACTTTTTATCTTGGGGGGGTCTGACCCTGCCTTGCTAGGTATGCGACCCTCCCCCTTATTTTTGTGTTTTTGGGTTAGTTTAATACGTGGGATCGTTATCTCCCTCCCTCACTTGATCCATTTGGTTCGACCATGATGGGTAGACCTGGTTCAAAGTGGTAAGACCGGATTAGTTCGATACGGGTCTTACAACTCCCCCTTTGTCCTCGAAATTGTACATAACATCCGAGTCGAATAGATGAGGATATTGCTTTCGTATAGCATTCTCTTCTTTCCATGTGATTTCTTCCATATCTCTACTTCTCCAAGTGACCTTAACATAATAGATATCATGGTTGCGTAGTCGTTGAACCTTTCGACTAGTGATTTTAGTCGGTGCTACTTCAAATGTCCAATCTTCAGTCAAATCAGTTAGGTCTACTGTCAAAATGTGCGGCGAATCCTTGACATACTTCTTCAATAAGGAAATATGAAATACGTCATGCACACTTGGCATAGATGGTGGTAGTGCTAACTAGTAAGCCACTTTTCCACGCTTAGCTAAAATCTCATATGGCCCGACATATCTCGGACTTAATTTCCCTTTCTGTCCGAACCATTTCAATCCTCGCATAGGCAATACTTTTAAGAATACTTTATCACCCACGACAAATTCAAGGTCGCGGCGTCGAGTATCTGCATATTTCTGACAGTTCTGAGTTGTTCTCACTCTTTCCTTGATAATGTCGACCACTCGACAAGTCACTTCAACAAATTCCGGTCCAACAATACTACGTTCCCCAACTTCATTCCAAAACCAAGGAGTTCGACACTTCATGCCATACAGTGCATCATAGGGTGACATCTGTATAGTAGCCTGATAGCTATTGTTATAAGCGAACTCAATTAATGGTAACTTTTCATCCCATGATCCTTAAAAATCAATTACACATGCTCGAAGCATATCTTCTAGAATCTGAATCCTACGCTCTAACTATCCATCTGTCTGTGGATGGAATGCAGTACTAAACTTCAATGTTGTTCCCATAGCCTTTAGCAATCCTTCCCAAAACTTTGAAATAAATCGTGGATCTCTGTCGGACACAATGCTTTCAGGTACACCGTGTAATCACACAATGTTGTCCACATACAGCTTAGCTAACCTCTCCAGTGTATAATGAGGTCGTCTAGGTATAAAGCGAGTTGTTTTAGTCAGGCGGTCTACAATCTCCCAAACTACTCGAGGAGTCATTGGTAATCATGTGACGAAGTCCATAGTGATGCAGTCCCATTTCCATGCCGATTTCGGTAATGGCTCAAACAGTCCGGCCGGTCTTTGTCATTCAGCCTTTACTTTTTGAGAATTTAGGCATTGAGACACGAACCTAGCTACGTCTGCTTTCATTCCTCTCCACCAATATAATTTCTTTAGATCATACATTTTTGTACATCCAAGATGTATCGAATAGATGGTGGTATGGGCTTCTTTTATCAATCGCTGTCTAATGTCCAAGTTTTCTATTTTAGGTACACATATTCTTCCTATGTATTTCAGTACCTTCTCTTCGTCCAAGGTGAACTCAGGGTTAGTCCTACCTTTTTTGATATCCTCTTGTACCGTTCTTAGGTAAGGATCTGATTTGATAGCTATCTTTACTTCATCAATTATATCCGGTATAATCTTCAATGCGGCAAACATATTTGAAAACCGATGAGCAAACCCTTGGTTGGCTGATCCATCCGGTGCATCTTTTACAAACTACTCATTACCATGACTGAATACCTTTCTGGTAGTACACATTGCGGCAGTTGTGCTAACCTCTCCCTGAGATTTTATCATTGCCTTTCTACTCAACGCATCGGCTACTACATTAGCTTTTCCCAGATGATACTGGATATCACAGTCACAGTCTCTCATTAATTCCAACCATCTACTTTGTCTCATATTCAACTCCTTCTGATTAAATAGATAAGTAAGACTTTTATGGTCTGGTTTAATCTGAAAATTCTCCCTGTACAGGTAATGTCTCCATATCTTGACAGCATGTACCACTGTCGCTAGCTCCAAATCATGAGTGGGATAGTTCTTCTCATGTGTCTTCAATTGTCTTGAGGCATAGGCAATTACTTGTTCTCCTTGCATAAGTACGCATCCTAATCCCAGTCCTGACGCATCAGTGTACAAAGTAAATGGCTATCCTAGAATTGGAATAGTCAAGATTGGAGCAGATATCAAACTAGCCTTCAATGTTTGAAAACTTTTCTCGCATTTATCAGTGCAAACAAACTTCTCGCCCTTCTTAGTCAAACTGGTAAGAGGTACGGCGATTCAGGAATAGTCTTCCATAAATCGTCGATAATACCCAGCTAAACCCAAGAAACATCTAATTTTTGCAACACTCTTTGGTGCTGCCCACTTCACGATAGCTTCAATCTTGCTAGGATCCACTTTAATTCCTTCAGCGGATACAACATGGCCTAGAAATACGACTTCCTTTAGCCAAAACTCACACTTTAAAAATTTGGCATAAAGCTTCTCCTTCCCAAGTCGCTGTAGAGCGGCGTTTAGATTCTTAATATGAGTTTCCTCATCTTTGGAGTAGACCGATATATCATCAATGAATACAATAACTAACGTATCCAACATATCGTGGAAAACCCAGTTCATAATTTCCATAAAGGTTGCTGGTGCATTCGTCAATCCGAAAGACATGAGAAAAAATTCATAGTGTCCATATCTGGTCCTGAATGCTGTCTTAGGAATATCACCATCTTTAATCTTCAACTGATGGTAGCCTGACCGAAGATCGATCATGGAGAACACTTTTGCTCCTTGGAACTGATCAAACTAGTCATTGATCCGCGGCAATGGGTATCGATTCTTGATTGTCAGTTTACTCAGTTCTCGATAGTCTATACACAATCGAACGCTACTGTCCTTCTTCTTCACGAATAATACTAGCGCTCCCCATGGTGATATGCTAGGGAGAATGTAACCCTCGTCCAGCAGTTCTTGTAGTTGTACTTTCAATTCCTTCAGTTCAGTAGGAGCCATTCGATAAGGTGCTTTCGATACTGGTGCGACTCTTGGTATAAGATCTATAACAAACTCTGTAGCTCAGTCGGGTGGTAATCCGGGTAGTTCTTCCATAAATACGTCTGGATAGTCACGCATGACATCAATATCCTCCATTCGTGGTGCTTCTTTGGTAAGGTCGACCACAGATACTAAACCCGACTGCTCCTTTTCCAAGGCACTTCTTCGCCTTCAGCGCAGAGAGTATGAGGTTTCATTTACGAGAAAGTTTGGTTCACGCAAAACTGGACTCTACTCCTTCTTTGTCTTTAAATGTCAGCTTCCTTTCGGCACATATTAGGATTGCAGAATGTCGAGCTAACCAGTCCATTCCCAAGATGACGTCAAAGTCTGCCATCCCGAGTTGGATCAAGGTTGCATCCAAAGTCTTTTCATCAGTAAGAACTGGATATGGTCCATAACCTTTCTCTAACTCCACTTCTAATCCCATAGGTGATCGTACAAGAATTTTGTAGTCTAAGGATTTAATGGGTAAATTCAACTTCTTTCCAAATGACACAGATATAGAAGAATGAGTAGCTCCTGAGTCAAAGAGTTCTCTAGCGGGTATGCCATTTATAGGTACGATACTTGTGATTTATTTTAACTTAGTCTACATTCTCATACAATGTAATACAACTAACTCCACATCAGGCGATGCGGCAGCATCCTCAGATGTAACCTCATAAACTCATCCTTGATGTACCTGCTTCCGGGGCTTAGGACATTCCCTTGTCATATGTCCCACTTGATTGTAGTTATAACATTTCATCCCCTCAGGGGTTGGCTTTTGTTGCTGTGAGGCTGCGGGAGTAGTCTTGGCAGCAGCATTAAAGCCTTGAGTACGGAAGGTTTTGAATATCTTTGTGTTCCCTCTGTTGTAAGAATTTCCATTAGGCCTTTTAATACCTCTATTTTGCATGAAATAACTCTCCTTCTGGCTCGATTCTATAACTCCAGTAATTTGTGCCACTGAATTATAGATTTTCTTTTCATGTCCCAGAACATTCTCGTGGATGCTTCCCCTGAGTCCCATGACGAACCTTCGGGTCTTTGTGTTTTCCTCTTGCAAACTGGTGGGTGCAAAGAAGAACAGCTCTTCATAACGCTGTTGGTATGCATCCACGGTCATCTGCCCCTGATATAAACTCAGGAACTCTCTTTCCATAGAATCTCTGAATCTTCTAGGAAAGTACTTCTCAAAGAACTCCTCCTTATAAATATCCCAAGTCAGTTGTGTGTGCTTGGTTAATAAATATGTCCTGGTGGATCTCCACCAATGGTGTGCATCTCCTTTCAGCATAAAGGTGGCATACTGTACTTTCTCTTCTTCATTCACTGTCATCATCATAAAGTTTCTTTCCATCTCATCAACCCAGTGTGCCGGCCATAAGGGATCTGTTGGCTTACCATTAAATACTTTGGGCTTCAGTTTCAGAGAACGCTCCACTAGTCTGGAGTGGCCTAGTTGTTGTGGGACATACGCCCCATACATAGGTGGTTGGGGTTGATATCCACCTTGAGCTATTTCAGGATTTTATACTTGAGCCTGGATGATGGGAGTCTGAGGTGCGTGGGGTACTGTGTTACTTTCTCCTGGAGCTGTACTTGCCTGTCCTGCTGGCATTGGAGGTGTCTGTGCAGCTGGAAAAGTCATACCTTGGGCAGCTTGCATAGTAGCCTGTGCCTGTTGCATTTGCTACAGCTGTTGGGCCAAGTTCAATACGACTGTGGCCATGTCTATAGGTGGAGCTGGCAGATTTGTAGGATTTGTCTAACCATTTATGACGGACGGTTCCATGTTCATATTCCCCTGTGCTTCCGGGTGTGTCTGGCCATATTCCCCCAGGTGGTGGTGGTGGGATAGAGTTACGGCTCTATCTGGTTACTCTGCGTCCAGCCATTAACTAATCTGATAGAGGGATTGCCTAAAAATCATTGAACATGTGAGACAATCATTAAATACTTCATTATCATAATTCAAAACCACTAACAAATGCAAATTTCAAAATTTTCAGATCATTCTGTCGAAAATGTTGTGTGTTCACTGCCGGGTCGATGGGTGTCCGACCCTCAGTATTCGACCTTGAGAAATCAACAATTCTTCCCGAGAGCAGGGGGTCGATGGGGGGTCGAAGGATGTCCGACCAAGGGTGCGACCCCTGGTTCTCTATCAGAATCCCGAGAGCCGAGGGTCGATGGGTGGGTCGATGTGGGGGTCGATGGGTGGGTCGATGGTTTTAGTCAAATTTTCCGACCGCCAGACTAAAAATCAGATTTGTAAGTTCCGATTCAAAGTCCATTTCCAATTATTTCTTCTCCACTTCAACTCGTCTTGTCACTTTGAGTTGCTACAATGACAACTCCGATACGTTGGTGGTTTGTACTCCTTGTTTCGTCGTCTACACCTCCGGTATAGGTATATCATCTACATTTTCATGTTTTTAGGTTTCCTTACCTAGGTTTTTGCTCGTATATCTCGTATTTTTCAAATTAAACATTTTCCAACCATAAAAATTTCTATTTTTATTGGGGGCTTTTGTTGTTGGTGACTCGAGGAACGAAAGCCCTAAAAAATATTTGAGTTTCATCGGTTGGTTATCGAGAAACTAGAAATTTACTCTTTTTGCCCTAATTTTATAGAGATTTTTGAATTTCTTGAAATTTCTTCCAATTCAATCTCATTAGCTAAAATTTCTGACTGTATGAGTCTGACAGGATAGTTTAGGATCTATGTAAGTCCTCCTACCCACATGTATGGGTGAAAAGTGAGGCTTTTGACCAATTTACGTTGTTATAATGTCAAAATTTTGGGTTTTTCACCTCTACTAAGCCATTATTTGTTTTTCTTTCTTATTTGCAGATACTATGGCTCGTACCAAGATACCTAGTGTTCGCGACCATCTTCGCTTCCGTTCCCATGAAGCCGAGACGCGGTATGCCAACTACGCTGGCAAGAAAGTAGAGGGAGGCCGCAAAGTGGACTTGGCTAGCTTGGCCTTGTTCAAAGTGGAGGGGGCTTTTGGCGATATGGGATGGCTCCCTATCATCACCTATGACGCCTGTACCTGTCTTGACTTGGTACACCAGGTCTATTGTAATCTCGAAGTGGTGGGGGATTACAACAATGTTAAGAGAGGTGGTGAACTTCGGATCACTAGCTATGTCAAGGGGGCTGATATTTCTTTTGACTATCGACAGCTAGCAGACTTGTTGGGTATCTGCTATGGTGGCTCCTTCGTATTCTGTGCTCCTAGAGAGCCCCAGTTCTTTTCATTACAGATGAGGGCTCAGATACACCGTCAGCTCATCATACCTGATCACTGGGAGATGAAAGCGAGTTATCTGCGTTCCAATCTATGGGTGTACTATAAGATCATTCAGCATAACCTTATACTGCAGAGTGGACACTATGAGAGGGTCTTCCAGTTGACCCAGTATCTGCTGTACTGCATATGCACTAGGCATCCCGTCTGCCTACCCTATATCATCATGCGGACGATGATCAGTGCCACGTTGCCCAGTCATACTGGCAACCTTCCTTATGGACGCATGATTACTACATTGCTTACCCGCCTGGGGGTTGATTTTTGTTTGATAAGATTCAGGAGAAATCCTTCTCATCGTCTCTGGATTGGGAGGCCATCTGCAAGATGGGCATGCGGGATGCCCAGGTCAGCGATGAGGAGAGGAATGGGATGGTGCGCCCTCGCACTCGAGTGGAGATGGCTGACGCTGAGGCAGTAGCAGCAGCCGCTGGAGCAGGGGTTCATGGGGATGATGACGATCGGCTATACATGGATGTAGATGCCATACCTCCTCCATCACCTACTCATATTATAGGAGCTGGTCCTTCTTCTTCAGCTGGTCCTTCACATGCAGTTGGTCCTTCGTATACTCCTTCTGATGACATGATGGGGATATTGTACGAGAAACGAGAGGCTCAGCGCATGTCTAACTTGAGGATGGGAGAGCATCTAGAGGCTCAGCGCTTGTCCGATCAGCAGGTGGGAGAGCTTCTGGCTGCTCAGCGCATGTCAGATCAGCGGGTGAGAGAAATTAGGGATGCTCAGTGTATGACTGACCAGCGGGTGGCTGATCTCACAGATAGTCTCCAGACGACCCAGACTCAGATAGCTTGGTTGACTATATTCTACACTGAGGAATATGATAGAGACCGTGAGGCACTGCCTCCCCCATCACTTCCAGCTTCTTGATTTATTTCTTTTATCTTTCTTTTGTACTTCAGAGTAACTGTCTGGGTTGTGAACTGTACTCTGCTTTAGTCATATATGTAAATGTTTTTTCTTCTTTTGGTTGCATAAAATTTGTTTGTCATTTAATAGATGCATTATTCTCTTTCAGTTTTGTCTCAAACAATACAGATGCTTATGGTGTGTTATCATTACATCTTTTAAATTTTTATCCTATCTCAGTTCACGAACATTTGTGGAAGTATACTAGTTTCACAAACAGGGCCTGAGATGCTCTGATACCAAGTTGTTACACCCCAATTCTGCATTATTTAGAATGGTGTGATGAACCGCTAATAGACCAATGGTTCAACCAGGATCTCTAATAGGCTGTGTCCATTAAAAATAAAACCACACACAACCACAACCATAATCATAATAAATACACAATAGCAGAAGTGTTATAGTAAATGAACTGAGAAATCTAACTGTGATAATCATAATAAAATATCAAGTTATTGTTGTATCAACTGAGACATAAATAAATAAAGTATCAATTACATTCCTTTAATAATTCAAACAAAAATCTAATCGAATACGCATGAGTTGCACTTGCATTAGGGATCACGCGTATCCACTATGTCTTCGGTTTCCATTGCAGCAACACGTTCTTACACCGGAGCACTCATATAATCTTCGACCTTAGTAGCTGCATCATCAACGAAAAATATTCGACGTTGAAAGGGTGAGCACACATCATGGCTCAGTGAGAAAACAAAACAATGCAACAAACATTTGCATGCATTCAATTCATATCTGTGGTCCGGTAAATAAATTTGCAATGCGCTATAAAAAAGGTTCGGTGGCCGCCTCGCCTTTATGCACAGGGTGTGGAAGCCCGCCCAAAGGTTAACGTTTATTGTCGTCCCCATCCACCATACCATGGAATAGAGATAGAGCTAAAGTGCTGAGGCCCGGCCTATGACACTTCCCCTGATACTCTGGCTTGCAGTCTGGGCTCGCAACTAACCAATCCTAATGCCAATCAGTGTATCCAAGGCCTCACCCCAGCATTCATCAATACTTCCACAAAGATAGGGATAAATCCCCCCAACAGAGTCAAAGACTACGCAGTCTGAGACCACCTCCCCTCATACACTATGATGTAATAGTTCTGCTAAGGTAATGGCGATACGACGATGTCAGTAGACAAGACTTGAGTTAGAGATAGAGCTAGAGTGCTGATGCCCGGCCTATGACACCCCCCTAATACTCGATCGCATAAAGCACACTAACCACACACATATATTCACATGCCTATTCCTATCATCATCATCATCATCATGTTATAAACAATAAATGTAAATATGCATGAATAGTAATAATAGAAATATTGGATGACATGTTAAATGCACATGACAAGCATACACGCATAGAATCAATCATGGCATTGGACTTAAGAACGAAAATAGTGTATTATTAACTAATTAGTTTAGGTCTTGTTCCCTCACCTTTGCTTGATTGTGGATCCTCTCTCAAGCTTTAAGAATCAACTAAATATCAATATTATATCGCTAGAAGACCTAACCAAGTCGATAGAATTTAATTAGAATTAATTCTGATTTTAAAAAGCCTACTGTTAACTAGCGGTCGTTGCTAGGGTCGGACCTTCGATCGACCCTGGGTGCTACCACCCACATTCTAGACTTCCCAAACACTAGGGGTCGATGTTAGGGTCTGGTAGGGTCGATTGTCCATCGACCCCCATGCGACCCCCCATGGGTTTAGTTAAAATTTTCATCCTACAGTCCATTCATTCATGTTTAGGTCCTATGGCTTGCTTCTACAATCCATTCCATACATTTTTTATGGTTTATAACCATAGTTTATTCACCTATATGTTTTTTACGACCTCCCCCATGGTTTTCCATGAAAACCTAACCATGGGTGGATGATTTGGGTTTCTCCTAGATCATTCCCACTTCACTATCTATTCTAAGGTCTTTAGAATTACATGGAGATAGTATCCATACCTGAGAATTAGGCTTGTTTCTCTAAATCCTTCTCTTTGATCTTCTTTTCCACTTTCCTTCTCTTCACTTTCTCTTCTCCTTCTCTTCTCTTTCCCGCAATCCTATTAGGATTCTAAAAGGAGTGAAACATGTTTAGGGACGTCCTATTTATAGAGTTGAAACTCCCAAAATACGTCCCATTGAGATTAGGAAAGAATTCCATTGAAATTTGGAAAGTTTCCAAATCACGGTTTCTGTCGGCAGACTGGGGGTCGATGAACGGGTCAGAGTTCCCGTCGACCCCTGGTTCTAAATTGTCTAACCCCCGGTTAGAAACTCACGGTCTGAATTTTTATCTTGGGGGGTCCGACCCTGCCTTGCTGGGTATGCGACCCTCCCCCTTATTTTTGTGTTTTTAGGTCAGTTTAATACTTGGGATCGTTATCTCCCTCCCTCACTTGATCCATTTGGCTCAACCATGATGGGTAGACCTAGTTCAAAGTGGTAAGACGGGATTAGTTCGATACGGGTCTTACAATAGGTGCCTTTGACATAACTATCGCCCTTGGTAACAAGTCGATGATGAACTCGGTCGCATGATCAGATGGTAACCCAGGTAAGTCTCTTAGAAACACATCAGGAAATTTATGCATCACATCAATATCTTTCATCAGTAGTGCTTCTTTGGTAACGTATACCATAGATACCATATATCAAACTTCTTTCTCTTCAAAGCATCTCTTTGCCTTTAGAATAGAGAGGATCAACTTTCACGTCTTAGGCAACATGTTTCCAATAATACTAAATTATATGTCATCTTTATTCTTGAATGATAATCTCTTCTATGCACAAAACAACTTTGTGGAGTGTTGAGACAACCAGTCTATTCCCAACATGACGTCAAAGTCTGCCATCTCAAGTCGATTTAGGTTGCATCTAAATTCTATCCATTCACATGATTCGAACATTGTTCATAACACTCATACAATTCGACATCTAGTCCAAAAGGGTTTGAACTAGAAAATCTGGTATAAAGGTCTTAAGAGCTTGTCTAGTTCCTTCATCTTGTAGTTTTTCAAAGACTATCGTTAAAATCTCCTATCTTGAAAGATACTCATTATCTTATTCTTGCTGTTCTACCTGATCTCTCTTTCGTATAACTCAAAAAATATCTTGTGATTGTTACTTACTTTCTTGCTCATGTACTCTTTTATAGACATGACTCATATCCTTTCATTCCGTAATCTAGAAACAAATCCTCCATTACTTTATCGGAGGTTCATTGGCTATAGTATTTAATCTGAATCCAATCATCTTTCTTCCATTAATTCCATTATCACTAAACATCTTTTCAATGGATGTCGAGAAATGTAAGAATCAGAATGTTTATCCAAAAGCAATTCATTTCCTTCTTTCAATTTAGTATAATGTCGAACACTTGCTTTATATAGTGAACTTAGGTTTAAAAGATCAGGAGTAAATCTGTGGTAATCCAATTGGCATCAAAAGGTCGTTAAGTTACACGGTGTCCCAAATACATGGAAAATAGAGGTTCTATAACTCTTAACCTCATGGTTACATGTTCTATCGAGTATATAATGTCATTGGTCGAGGAACTATTGGAATAAATCTGGAGAAAGATTTAATACATCAATAAATCAGGTATAATCGAAAAGATGTACGCTCAACATGATTAATCATTTACTGTTCATTTTGCTCATATCCCTATTCATGTTGTCAATCATGAGAGTAGCTCGAATTGGTATAATTAGGACTAATACTAGAGAAACAATACCTATAACTCCAATTGACAGGTTAAATCAAGAAGGTATGCTGTCAAGGTATGAGAATTAGAATCAAGTATGTACATCCTCTATAATCATAAGAATAAGTCAATAATGCACCGCATCCTATATAAACCTATCTATTTATAAGGCCACAATAGATTTGATCCTTTGCTGAAAACGTTGAGGCTTCATCTTTAGGAAACATTCTTCAATCTTGGTGGGATCAGTTTATCTTGATGCAGTTATCCCATACATCGGTGGTTGATTATCATTATTTAGCATCTGCTCAGATGAGTTTTCACTACTCGTTCTTGACCCAGATAGTGGTGGGGTCAAGTTGCAACCTCTTCTTAATGCTGAGTGGGCAATGGATCAGCGTGTGGTGGATCTCACTATGAGTCTCCACATCAGCCATGAGTATAGCATTATATTCTTTTATAGTTACTCTCATTTTTGGTCTATGGCCATTGTTCTCGTATCTCTGTTGGATTCTGCCCGAGATCTTTCCCTTTACCTTTACAGATATTTAGGCGTTACTAACCATTTTTTTTTCTCCTTCCTCTGTCATACATTGAGTTTCACATCTTGTGAGTAACAACTTGGTATTCTAATTTTCTGCCTTATAGATGCTTCCTTCTTGCAACTATATTATATCCTTTGTATACTTGGGCAATTGCTCGACTTATAGATCCTACCCTATATTATTTGTTTTTCATGATAAAATTAGATTTTCTCTTTCTGTTTTTGTATATATATGGTTCCAACTTTTATGTACATTATTGTCTTGTTTAAGTTCTGTCTCAACCAACACAGGTGCTTATGGTATGTTTATATTAAAGTTTTTAACTTATCCTAACTCAGTTCCTGGACTCCAGTGGAAGTATTCTGGTTTCATGGGCAAGGCCTGAGAGCTCTGATACCAAGTTGTCACACCCCAATTCTATACCAACTAGATTGGTGTGATGAACCGTCAATAAACCAACGGTTCAACCAGGATCTCTAATAGGCTATTCCCATTTTTGTCCAACGAAAATACATTCCACATTAATCAGAGATAGTAAAATAAATAACGGAAGGCTTACAGATAATGAACTGAGGTCTAGTTATGAAAAATAATTAATATTCCATTTATCTCCAAGTAACCAAAACATAATTTAATAAATATTACAAATATCCAAATACAAAAATTAAACTCTAAGTGTATCCACAGTGAAACGTTCGCTTAATGAATCATAATAGTCCTCCATAGCTTGCTCATCATAGCCGCCACATGTTCATATGTTGGTGTGTTGACATAATCTTCAACCGTAATACTTGCAACATCAGAAACTAAAAAGAATTACGCGCGTGAGGGTCTGCTCTCCAACTTGAGCTTAGTGAGTAAGCAAAACAATGCAATAAACATATGCATGCATTCAATTCATATCTGTGGTCTGGTTCATAAGTTTGCAATGTGCTATAGAAAGGTTCGGAAGCCGCCTCACCTCTATACACGTGTGTGTGAAGCCGCCCAATGAATATCGGCATTGCCATCCCACATGCACCCACCATGGAAACAGTGTACCCAATGGGTATCGGCATTATAGTACCACATGCTCCCATACCAACATGTAAGCCCCTATGGGAGAGGGCTTGCAAACTGGGCTCGCAACTAACCAATCCTAATGTCAAACAGTGTATCCAAGGCCTCACCCCAGCATCCCTCAATACATCCATAGATATGAGCTATGCCCCCCACCCCCCGGCAGAGTCAGAGACTACACGGTTCGAGACCACCTCCCTTGATGCCCTACAACATAATAACTCTTCTTAGGTAATGGCGATACGACGATGTTAATGGACAAGACTTTAGTAGAGATAGAGCACAGTCTGGTGACTAGGTGTAAGCACCCCATTTTTTCCATTTTTAGTTGAACAAAGTCTTACTGGTGTGTGGACAACAAAGGAAGAAAGATGAGTGAAAATTTAGGTTTTGACTACGACCTCGAGGTAGTTTTCGGTGGGTCCTACAACAAGGTCACAGGCTGTAATCTGCATGGATGCATAGGTCATGGAATTATCTTCGAAATGATACTAGAATTGCCCAATTCTGATATCAAATGAAGAAGATATGGTTATTTTAGTCGGATGATACGTACAAGGGAGGTTTCTAAAATTATCATAAATAATCTCTGGGGCTTTCATGCAAATTATCATAAGTTAGATTGTTTAAATTTTAAATCATCATATCTTGATCATCCGACATCTGAAACATATGGTTTAAGTACCAATGTTCCTTTTTTTCAGTCCTTTTCAAAATGGACGTGAAGAATCCTAGGTAGAGGTCACCAGCGGGTCCAATTCAAGCTTTCATGCAAAATTATCGATAGAACTTCATTTCTTCATATCTTGGCCGTTCTACGTCGAATTGAGATGATTCCAACGCCATTATTTTTCACTTGTGGTGTCCTACAAAGTGGACATGGAAAATCTTGGGTAGAAGTCTCTGGGGGGTCCCATCCAAAATTACACATGGAAATGGTCATTTAATCATTAGAAATTCATATTTTGGTCACACCATATCCAAATCAGGTAATTTCAGTTTCATTATGTTCCATTTTTAGTACTCTACAAAGTGGATGTAATGGATTTCAGATAGAAGTCCCCGAAGGATCCCATGTAGAAGGCTCAGTGGAATTATCGATAATGGGTGTCACACCCCAATTTTGGACTAACCAGAATGGTGTGATGAACCGCTAATAAACCAACGGTTCAATAAGGATCTCAAATAGGCTATCCCCGCGTTATCTAAACTTACACACATCCGTAATCATAATCAGAGTAAATACACAATAGTGGAAGTTTAATAATAAGAAGAACTGAGAATCTATGTGATATTAAATTTTAAATAACAATTTATTCTGTTTCAACTGAGACATAAATATTTAAATACCAAATACATGTCTTAATAAATCCAAATAATGAAACCTATAAAATATCTAATCAAATACACACGAGTTGCACTCGCAAGAGGAGTCGTGTGTATCCACTTCAGCTCCAACTTCCATTGCTGCCACGTTCCCGTACACAGACGCATTCATATAATCTTCAACGGTATAACCTGCATCATCAACTAAAAATATTCGATGTCGAGGGGTGAGCACACATCACGGCTCAGTGAGTAGCCAAATCAATGCAACAATACATATGCATGCAATCAATTTATATCTTTGGTCCGGTATAAAGTTTGCAATATGTAATAGAAAGGTTTAGGTAGTCAAAGGTCGCGTTTATTGACCCCGCCTCTATACACAAGTGTGTGACGTCACCCGAAGATCACGTTTATCGTCGACTCACATGCACCCAACCATGAACATTATATAACAAAGGTTAACATTTATTGCTATATATTACCATATCAACACGTAAGCCCCTGTTGGCGAGGGCTGCAAACTAGGCTCGCAGCTTACCAATCCTAATGCCAAAAGTGTATCCAAGGCCTCACCCCAGCATCCCTCAGAATGTCCATAGAGATAGAGCTAAGGCCCCCCGGTAGAGTCAGAGATTACAAGGACCGAGACCACCTCCCCTGATACTCTACGACATAATAGTTCTGCTAAAGTAATGGCGATACGACGATGCCAATGCACAAGACTTGAGTTAGAGATAGAGCTAAAGTGCTGAGACCCGCCAAATGTTAACTTTATTGACATTCTCATCACACCCCCCTGATACTCACTCGCATCAAGTACATCAACCACACACATACAAGCACATGCATATTCCTATCATCATCGTCATCATCATGTTATAAACAATAAAGTAAATATGCATGAACAAGTAATAGAAATATTGGATGGTGTGCTGTATGCACATTACAAACATATTCGCATAGAATCAAGCATGGCATAGAACTCAAGAAAATTGAAAATAGTTTTGTTATTAACCAATTAGTTTGGAGTTCTGATTCCTCACCTTAGCTTGCTAAAAGATACTTTTCCAAGCTTTAGAATCACCTTTACAATGTTATTATATTGCTAGAAGACCTAACAAAGTCGATAGAATTTAATTAGAATTAATTCTGAATTTAAAAACCATGCTGTTAACTAAGGGTCGGAGGTAGGGTCGGAGTCCTGATCGACCCTGGGTGCGACCCTCCCTTAACTCTGAACTTCCTGAACACTGAGGGTCGATGGTTTGAATCACCTAGGGTCGGATGGTCATCGACCCTCGGTGCGACCCGTAGTGTACTTTGGTCCAGTTCCCTCTTTTAGTCCATTCTTCGCGCTTGGGATCCTATGTCATGCTCCTACTTTCCATTCTACATTCATTCCATGGTCTGGAACCATGTTTAACCCACTTAGATAGCTTTCATGCATTCTCCTATGGTTTTCCATGAAAACCTAACCATAGATTGATGGTTTGGGTTTCTCCGAGATCACACTCTCACCAATAACTAACCTAAGGTCTGTAGAAACTCATGGAATTAGTATCCATACCTGAAAAGAATAATCCTTCTCTACAACTCTTCTCCTTTGGCTTAATTGTCTTCCTTATTTCTCTTATTCTTCTTTTCCTTCTCTTCACTTTCTCTCAACTCAATTACGGTTGTGAAAGGAGTGAAAGTGGCTTAGGGACGTCCTTTAAATAGATTAGGAACATCCTAAAATAAGTCCCTTTGAGATTAGGGAAGAATCCCAATAGAAAATTAGGAAATTTCCTAATTCTATTTCTTACGGTAACCGAGGGTCGATGATCCATCGACCCTAGGGTTCTAAGCAGTCCGACCCTCCCTTCAAAACTGAGGGTCTAACTTTTTGTTTTGGGAGGTCTGACCCGGCTTAGCTGGGTATGCGAACCTTTCCCTATTTTAATTATTTTTGGGTCGATTTGATACCTGGGATCTCGATCTCCTTCACGCCCTTAGTCCATTTGACTTGACCATGACGGGTAAACCTGGTTCAAGGTGGTAAGACCGGGTTAGATTGACACGGGTCTTACAACTCCCCCCTTCTTATAAAAATTTCGTCGTCGAAATTGTATGTACCTTCTGAATCAAATAAGTGAGGGTATTGCTTTCGCTAGCATTCTCTTCGTCCCTTGTAACTTCTTCCATGTCTCTACTTTTCCATGTGACCTTAACATAGTAGATATCTCTGTTGCGTAGACATTGAACCTTTCGACTAGTGATTTCTGTTGGTGTTACTTCAAATGTCAAATCATCAGTCAATTCCAGCAAATCCACTGTCAAAACATGCGTTGGGTCTTTGACATACTTCTTCAATAGGGAAATGTGAAATACGTCATGCACACTTGACATAGATGGTGGTAGTGCTAATTGATAAGCCACTTTTCCATGCTTAGTTAGAATTTCATATGGCCCGACATATCTTGGACTTAGTTTCCCTTTCTGTCCGAACCTCTTCAATCCTCGAATAGGCGATACCTTCAAAAATACTTTATCACCTACGGCGAACTCCAGATCTCTTCGTCGAGTGTCTGCATATTGCTTCTGACGGTTTTGAGCTGTTATCACTCTTTCCTAGATAATGTCGACCACTCGGCAAGTCTCTTCAACAAATTCTGGCCCAACAATACTACGTTCTCCAACTTCATTCCAAAACAAAGGAGTTCGACACTTCTTGCCATACAGTGCTTCATAAGGTGACATCTATATAGTAGTCTGATAGCTGTTGTTATACGCGAACTCGATCAATGGTAACTTTTCAACCCATGATCCTTTGAAATCAATTACACATGCTCGTAGCATATTATCTAGAATCTGAATTGTACGCTCTGACTGTCCGTCTGTCTGTGGGTGGAATGCGGTACTGAACTTCAGCGTTGTACCCATAGCCTTTTGCAATCCGTCCCAAAACTTGGAAGTAAATCGTGGATCTCTATCAGACACAATGCTTTCTGGTACACCATGTAATCGAACAATATTATCCACATATAGCTTTGCTAACCTTTCCAGTGTATACTGAGGTCGTATCGATATGACGTGAGCTATTTTAGTCAGACGGTCCACAATCACCCAAACTACGTCAACTACTCGAGGAGTCAATGGTAGCCCTGTGACGAAGTCCATAGTGATGCAGTCCCATTTCCATGCTGGTTCCGGCAATGGCTGTAACAGTCCTGCGGGTCTTTGTCATTCAGCCTTTACGTTCTGACAATTTAGGAATTGAGACACGAACTTGGCTACATCTGTTTTCATTCCCCTCCATCAATATAGTTTCTTTAGATCATGATACATTTTTGTACTTCCAGGATTTATCGAATAGATGGTGGTATGGGCTTCCTTCATCAGTCGGTGCCTAATGTCCATACTTTCTGTTTCAGGTACACATATTCTTCCTTTGTATTTCAGTACCTTCTCGTCATCCAAGGTGAACTCAGGGTTGGTCCTACCTTTCTCGATATCTTCTTGTACTATTCTCAGATAAGGATCTGAATTGATAGCTGTCTTCACTTCAGCCACTATATCCAGTATAATTTTCAATGCCGCGAACATATTCGAAAACCGATGAATAAACCCTGGGTTGGCTGATCCATCCGTTGTATCTATCACATACTGCTCGTTGCCGTGATTGAATACCCTTCTGGTAGTACACATTACTGCAGTCGTGCTAATTTCTCCTTGCGATTTAATCATTGCCTTTCTGCTTAATGCATCCGCTACTACGTTCGCTTTTCCCGGATGATACTAGATATCACAATCATAGTCTTTTAATACTTCCAGCCATCTTCTTTGTCTCATATTCAACTCCTTCTGATTAAATAGATAAGTAAGACTTTTATGGTCCGACTTAATCTGGAATTTCTCTCCATATAGGTAATGTCTCCATATCTTGACAGCATGTACTACTGCCGCTAACTTCAAATCATGAGTGGGGTAATTTTTCTCATGTACCTTCAACTGTCTCGAGGCATACGCAATTACTTGCTCTCCTTGCATAAGCACACATCCTAATCCCAATCCCGACGCATCAGTGTATAAGGTAAACGTCTATCCTGGAATAGGAATAGTTAAAATCGGGGCTGATATCAATCTGGATTTCAATGTCTGGAAGCTCTTCTCACATTTATCCATCCACATAAATTTTTCACCTTTCTTAGTCAAACTGGTGAGAGGTACGGAAATCCGAGAATAGCCTTCTACGAATCTCCGATAATAACCAGCTAGACCCAGAAAACTTTTAATTTCTGAAATGCTCTTTGGTGCTTCCCACTTCACAATAGCCTCGATCTTGCTGGGATCCACTTTGATTCCTTCAGCGGATACTACATGGCCTAGGAAGTCGACTTCACTTAGCCAAAACTCACACTTTGAAATTTTGGCATATAACTTCTCTTTCCTTAAACGTTGTAGGGCTGCGTATAGGTTCTTGATATGGGTTTCCTCGTCCTTGGAGTATACCAATATATCATCAATAAATACTATAACGTATCTGACATATCATGGAAAACTCGGTTCATAAGTTCCATGAACGTTGCCGGTGCATTAGTTAATCCGAAAGACTTGACAAAAAATTCATAATGTCCATATCTGGTCCTTAATGTTGTCTTCGGAATATCACCTTCTTTAATCTTCAGCTGATGATAGCCTGATCGAAGGTCGATCTTCGAAAATACTTTTCTCCTTGTAACTGATCGAACAAGTCATCGATCCGAGGTAGTGGATATCGATTCTTGATTGTCAGCTTATTCAACTCCCGATAGTTGATGCATAATCGAATGCTACCATCCTTCTTCTTTACGAACAACACCGGAGCCCCCCATGGAGCTATACTGGGTCGAATATAACCCTTGTCCAGCAGTTCTTGTAGTTGCACTTTTAATTCCTTCAGTTCAGTATGAGCCATTCTATAAGGTGCTTTTGACACTGGTGCGGCTCCAGGTATAAGGTCTATCACAAACTCTGTGGCTCGGTCGGGTGGTAATCCAGGTAGTTCCTCTGGAATTACGTCAGGGTAGTCTCGCACGACGTCAATGTCTTCCATTCGTGGTGCTTCCTTGGTTAGGTCGACCACTGATACTAGATACCCGACTACCCCCTTCTCAAGACACTTCTTAGCCTTTAGTGCTGAAAGCATGAGCTTGCATCTCCGGGCAAGTTTGGTTCCCCAGAAACTGAATTCTGCTCCTTCTTTGTCTTTGAACATTAGCTTCTTTTCGGCGCATAACAGATTTGTAGAATGCCTAGCTAACCAGTCCATTCCCAAGATGACATCAAAGTCTGCCATCTCAAGTTGTATCAAGATTGCATCTAAGGTCTTCTCTCCAATGAGAACTGGACATGGTCCATAACCTTTCTCTAATTCCACTTCTAACCCCATCGGTGATCGTACAAGTAATTTATAGTCTAATGTTTTGATGGGTAAGTTTATCTTCTTTCCAAATGACACAGATATAAATGAATGAGTAGCTCCTGAATCGAAGAGTACTCTGACGGGTGTGCCATTTATAGGTACGATACCTGTGATTTATTTTAACTTAGTCTACATGCTCACACAGTGTAATTACAACTTCAAAAGTTTCGATCATACCTGTGACCACATCGGGTGATGCGGCCGCATCCTCGGACGTAACAGCATATACCCGTCCCTGATGGAATTGCTTCTTGGGCTTAGGGCACTCCCTTGCCATATGTCCTGGTTGGTTGCAGTTAAAACACTTCGGGGCTTCAGAATTTGGCATTTGCTGAGATTGAGCTGCTGAAGTAGTCTTGGGTGCAGCAGTAAAATTATGAGGATGGAAAGGCTTATATGTCCTGTTATTGCCTCCGTTGTAAGAATTTTCGGCTGGCCTTTTGATGCCTCTGTTCTAAGTAAAATAACTCTCTTTCTGGCTCGATTCAATAACTCGAGCAATCTGGACAGCATCGTTATAAATTTTCTTTTCTAAGCCCATAACATGTTCTCTGATGTTTCCTCTCAGTCCCGTGACAAACCTACGAGTTTTGGTGTCTTCTTCTTGCATGCTAATTGGTGCAAAGAAAAACAGCTCTTTGTAGCACTGTTGATATGCGTCCATAGTCATCTATCCCAGATATAAACTCAGGAACTCTTTTTCCGTAGAATCTCTGAAGCTCCGTGGAAAATATTTCTCAAAGAAAGCTTATTTATATATAGCCCAAGTAAGTAGTGCGTGCTTGGTCAGTAGATATGCCTTCGTGGATTTCCACCAATGATGTGCGTCGCCCTTGAGCATGAAGGTGGCACATAATACTTTCTCTTCCTCTGTGATAGTCATCATGAGGAAATTTCTTTCCATCTCGTCTATCCAGTGTGCTGGCCACAACGGATCAGACGGTTTGCCGTTGAATTCCTCGGGTTTCATCTTCAAGAATCTCTTCACTAGTCGAGAGTGGTCCAACTGATTTTGGGGGTTTGCCCCAAACATATGGGGTGGATACTGGTAATTAACCTGAGCTACTTCCAGAACCTGTACTGGAATCTATGCAGCAGGTTGTTGAGGTGTCTGAGGTGCTGGCTGGTTACCCACCGGTGCTGCACTGGCTTGTCCTGTGTGCATGGGTGCAGCCTCAGTGGCTTGAAACATAATGCCCATGGCAACTTGCATCTGAGCCTGTGCGTGTTGCATCTGCTGCAGCTGTTGTGCCAGATTCATCACCACGGTTGTTAGCTCTGGTGGTGGAGGTGGCAAATTTATAGGGTTTGCCTGTTCTGGATTACCTGGTGTATAATTATTTTCCTGACTGGTCTCCTCCACGGGTGGTGGTGGTGGAACTGCATTTCAGTTCTGTCGGGTTACCCTACGTCCAGACATAATTCCTTCTGTGATTGGTGGTGCCTGAAATCAAATAGGTGAGACAATCATTTATACTTCATGTAGGCATGCTAACCGACATAAAATTCTAATTCCAGCTCATTGTTAAAGAAAAATACTGTCTTTGCTATGCAGGGTCGATGGTGAGGGTCGATTGTATGTCCGACCCTTGGTATCCGACCCTGGGAATGACCTGTTCTTCCTGAGAGCTGAGGGTCGATGCGAGGGTCGATGGGTATCCGACCCTCAGTTTTGACCCTTAGTTTTCTGTCAGATTCTCGAGAGCCGAGGGTCGATGGGAGGGTTGATACGAGGGTCAATTGTTTTAGTCGAATTGTCCGACCCTCAGACTAAAAATCAAATTTTTAAGATCCGATTTTGGGTCATTTCTTATTATTTCCCTCCCGTTTTGACTCGTCTCTTCTCTCTGAGTTGCTACAGTGCTACTCCATTGTTTTTTATCACTTTGACTCTGGGTTTCGATGTCCATGTCATCCATACAGGTATGTTCTCTCATTTTTACCTGTTTTTAGGTTTTTTTTCTAGGTTTTTGTCCATTTAACTTGTATTTTTCAAATTAATCTTTTTCCAACAGTAAAAATTTGATTTTTATTGGGGGCTTTTGTTATTGGTGTCTCAAGGAACGAAAACCCTCAAAAATTTTTGAGTTTCATTGGTTGGTTATCGAGAAACTTGAATTTTTCCCTTTTTGCCCTAATTTATCGAATTTTTTTATTTTTCTTGAATTTCTTCAAATTGGACATCGTCAGTTAAAATTTCCTACTGCATGGGGGTTGTAGGGTATGTTTAAACCTACGTAAGTTCTCATGCCCACTTGTATGGTGAGAAATGGGGCTTTATGGTCAACTTACGTCGTTATTAAATCAAATTTTAGATTTTTATCCTATTAACTCCTTATTTTCCTTCTCTTTCTTATTTTGCAGATACCATGGCTCGTACCAAGATACCCAGAGTGTGTGATCCACTTCTCTTTCATTCTAATGAAGCCGAGGCACAGTATGCCAACTATGCCCGTAAGAAAGTGGAAGGTGGTCGTATGGTGAACTTGGCTGAGCTAGCCTTGTTCAACGTAGAGAGGGCATTTGGTGATATGGGGTGGCTCCCTGTCATCACCTACGATGCGTGCACATGTCCGGATTTGGTGCGCCAGTTCTATTGTAATCTCCAGGTGGTGGGGAATTACAATGACGTTGAACATGGTCAGGAGTTACGCATCACCAGTTATGTTAAAGTGGTGCACATTTTTTTTTATTAACGACAACTGGCCGATCTGTTGGGCATACCTTATGACGGGCCCATGGTGTACTGTGCGCCTGGAGAGTCCCAGTTTGTTTCTATGGAGATGAGAGCAGAGATCGACAACCAGCTGTTACGACCTGATCGCTGGCAGATGAGAGCTTGTCATCTGCGTCCAGCTCTACGGGTCTTCTATAAGATTATCTAGCATAATCTGATCCCATAGAGCGGGCACTATGAGAGGGTTTCTCAGCTGACCCAATTTTTGATATACAGTATCTGCACCAGACAGCCGGTCTGCCTTACGTATATCATCATGCAGACCATGATTAGTGCTACATTGTCCGGTCATAGGGGTAATCTACCCTATGGACGCATGATTACAGTTCTACTGACCCGTTTGGGGGTTGACCTGGTAGATTAGAAGATCCAGGAGAAGATCTTTTCGTCGCCTCTAGATTGGGAGGCTATCTGCAAGATGGGTATACGGGATGCCCAGGTTAGTGATGAGGAGAGGAATGCGATGGTGCGCCCTCACACTCGTATCAAGATGGCTGATGCTGAGGCTGCTGCTGCCGCTGCTAGAGCTCATGTGGATCCCATCGACGATGATGACCGTATGTATATGGATGTTGACGCGATACCACCGCCTTCATGTACGCATGCGGCTGGAGTTGGTACTCCTTCTGCGACGGATCCAGTACCTGAGATTGGTCCATCTCATGTGGCTGGTCCTTCACTCCCACGTTTTGACATGATGAAGATGTTGCAGGAGATCAGGGAGGCTCAGCGCAGATCTGATCTGAGGATGGAGGAGTTGCTAGATTCTCAACATGTGAGAGTGGATGAGCTGTTAGCCGCCCAGCGCATATCAGACACACGGATGGGAGGGCTTATAGAGGTACAACGTGCGACTGATCAAAGGATAGCCGATCTCACAGCTAGTCTACAGACGACCCAGACTCAGATAGCCTGGTTGACTAGAGTCTATGCTGAGGACTATGATTGAGATCGTGAGGCCCCGCCTCCTCCTTCGCCTCCAGCTTCTTGATTGTACTTTATTTTCTTGTACTATAGAGTAACTGTCCGGGTTGTGGACTGTACTCTGCTCTAATTGTGTATATACATTTTGTTTCTCTCACTCATTGTATGCAACTTATTTCCCCTTTAATAGATGCATTATTCTCTTTTTAAATTTGGTCTCAATCATCACTTGTGCTTATAGTGTATTTATTTTACTGTTTTTACTTTTATCCTATCTCAGTTCACAATTTTCTCGAATGTATGTTAGTTTAGCGGACAAGGCCTGAGATGCTCTGATACCAAGTTGTCATACCCCAATTTTGGACTAACCAGAATGGTGTGATGAACCGCTAATAAACCAACGGTTCAACTAGGATCTCAAATAGGCTATCCCCGCGTTATCTAAACTTACACACATCCGTAATCATAATCAGAGTAAATACACAATAGCGTAAGTCTTATAATAAGAAGAACTGAGAATCTATGTGATATTAAAATTTATAATAACAATTTATTCTGTTTCAACTGAGACATAAATATTTAAATACCAAATACATGTCTTAATAAATCCAAATAATGAAATTTATAAAATATCTAATCAAATACACACGAGTTGCACTCGCAAGAGGAGTCGTGTGTATCCACTTCACCTCCAGCTTCCATTGCTGCCACGTTCCCGTACGCAGACGCATTCATATAATCTTCAACGGTATAACCTGCATCATCAACTAAAAATATTCGACGTCGAGGGGTGAGCACACATCACGGCTCAGTGAGTAGCCAAAACAATGCAACAATACATATGCATGCAATCAATTTATATCTTTGGACCGGTTTAAAGTTTGCAATATGCAATAGAAAGGTTTAGGTAGCCAAAGGTCGCGTTTATTGACCCCGCCTCTATACACAAGTGTGTGATGTCACCCGAAGATCACGTTTATCGTCGACTCACATGCACCCAACCATGATTATTATATAACAAAGGTTAACGTTTATTGATATATATTGCCAGACCAACACGTAAGCCCCTGTTGGCGAGGGCTACAAACTGGGCTCGCAACTAACCAATCCTAATGCCAAAAGTGTATCCAAGGCCTCACCCCAGCATCCCTCAGAATGTCCATAGAGATAGAGCTAAGACCCCCCGGTAGAGTCAGAGACTACAAGGACCGAGACCACCTCCCCTGATACTCTATGACACAATAGTTCTGCTAAAGTAATGGCGATACGATGATGCCAATGCACAAGAGTTGAGTTAGAGATAGAGCTAAAGTGCTGAGACCCGCCAAAGGTTAACGTTTATTGACGTTCTCATCACAGCCCCCCTGATACTCGCTCGCATCAATTACATCAACCACACACATACAAGCACATGCCTATTCCTATCATCATCATCATCATCATGTTATAAACAATAAAGTAAATATACATGAACAAGTAACAGAAATATTGGATGGCATGCTGTATGCACATTACAAACATATTCGTAGAATCAAGCATGGCATAGGACTCAAGAAAATAAAAAATAGTTTTGTTACTAACCAATTATTTTGGAGTTCGGGTTCCTCACCTTAGCTTGCTAAAAAATACTTTTCCAAGATTTAGAATCACCTTTACAATGTTATTTTATTGCTAGAAGACCTAACAAAGTCGATAGAATTTAATAAGAATTAATTCCGAATTTAAAAACAATGCTGTTAACTGAGGGTCGGAGGTAGGGTCGGAGTCCTGATCGACCCTGGGTGCGACCCTCCCTTAACTCTGAACTTCCCGAACACTGAGGGTCGATGGTCAGAATCACCTAGGGTCGGATGGTCACCGACCCTCGGTGCGACCCTCGATGCACTTTGGTCCAGTTCCCTCTTTTAGTCCATTCTTCGCGCTTGAGATCCTATGTCTTGCTCCTAGTTTCCATTCTAAATTCATTCCATGGTCTGAAACCATGTTTAACTCACCTAGATAGCTTTCATGCATTCTCCTATGGTTTTCCATGAAAACCTAACCGTAGATTGATGGTTTGGGTTTCTCCGAGATCACACTCTCACCAATAACTAACCTATGGTCTGTAGAAGAATAATCCTTCTCTGCAACTCTTCTCCTTTGGCTTAATTCTCTTCCTTGTTTCTCTTCTTCTTCTTTTCCTTCTCTTCTCTTTCTCTCAACTCAATTAGGGTTGTGAAAGGAGTGAAAGTGGCTTAGGGACGTCCTTTAAATAGAGTAGGAACATCCTAAAATAAGTCCCTTTGAGATTAGGGAAGAATCCCAATCGAAAATTAGGAAATTTCCTAATTCTATTTCCTACGGTAACCGAGGGTCGATGGGAGGGTCGATGATCCCGTCGACCCTAGGATTCTAAGCTGTCCGACCCTCCCTTCAAAACTGAGGGTCTGACTTTCTGTTTTGGGAGGTCCGGCCCTGCTTAGCTGGGTATGCGACCCTTCCCCTATTTTAAGTATTTTTGGGTCGATTTGATACCTGGGATCTCGATATCCTTCACGCCCTTGGTCCATTTGAGTCGACCATGACGGGTAAACCTGGTTCAAGGTGGTATGACCAAGTTAGATTGACATGGGTCTTACAATGGGCCTGCTTAAACTTCAAAAATTCATAAGTTCACCATTTTATTTCCAAATGAGGTGATTCAAGCTCTAACATTCCTCATTTTTAGTGTTCTACAAAGTGAACGTAGAAAATTTGGAATAGAGGCTACCAAAAAATTCCATGCGGAATGGCAACGGAAATGGCCCATGAAATGACAGAGAGAGAAAGCCAGTCAATCCAGTCAACTCATCTCAACCCAAGCCAGTCTTGGCCAAACCCAGTCAATCCAGTCAACACTTCTCAACCCAAGCCAATCTTGGCCCAACCTTGTCAATCCGGAGCAAATCTATTGGACCAATGTGCATGCATATTATGTATATTATACATATTAGATTATGTATTGCTGTAGGTATTAAATTATATTTTTATGGATTGAATATATGTATATATATTTATTGGAAGAGAAGAAGGCTAATGGTTCGGTTAGGCTAGGAAAGAGATCCGAAAAAAGACTGAATAGAGATTGTGGAGAAGAAAAAATGAAAGGAAAAGAGAGAAGGGGGAGGGGATGTGAAAGAGAGACTCGGAGAGAGATTGAGGGAAATCCGATTGAGATTGGGAAAAAGAAAAAAAAAGAAAGAAAAGAGAGAATCTAAGAGAATAAGAGAAAGAGAGAGAATAAAAGAAAGAGAGAAATAAAAGAAAAAAGGAAAAGAAAAAAATGAAAAAGGAACTTTCTCGTTTTCTAGAAAGAAAACGTGAAAGAGAGAGAGAAGAAGAGAAGAAAAAGAAAGAAAGAGAAGAAGAGAAGAAAAAGAAAGAAAGAGAATAAGAGAAGAAATGGAAAGAAATAAGAGAAGAGAAGAAAAGGAAAGAAAGAAAAGAGAAGAAAAGGAAAGAAAGAGAATAAGAGAATAAAAGGAAAGAAAGAGAAAAAAGGAAGAAAATGAACGAAAGAGAAGAAGAGAAGAAAAGGAAAGAAAGAAAAGAAAGAAAAGAAAAGGAAAGGAAGAAAAGAAAAGAAAAGGAATGAAAGAGAAAAAGAGAAGAATAAGAGAAAGAGAGAGAAGATGATAAAAAAAAAGAGGAAGGGACGTGAGATTCCAAGAGAAAAGGAAAGAAAGAGAGAAAGAGAATAAAAGGAAAGAAAGGGAAAAAGACAAGAAAAGGAATGAAAGAGAAGAAGAGAAGAAAAATAAAGAAAGAAAAGGGAAGAAAAGGAAAGAAAGAGAAGAAAGAAAATAAAAGAAAAGAAAGAAAAGAGAAGGAAAGGAAAGAAAGAGAAAAAGAAAATAATAAGAGAAAGTGAGAGAAGAAGATAAAAAAAGAAGAAAAAAGAGAGGAAGGGACATGAGATTATAGGAGAAGAGGAGAAAGAGAGAGAAGAAAAAAAGAAAAGGAGAGAAAGAAAGAGAGGAAGGGACATTAGATTCCAAGAGAATAGGAAAAAAAAAAAAGAAGAAATCTGAAAAATGAAAAGGAAAGCGAATGAGGGCGTTGAAAAAAAAATAAAGGGGAGAAGGAGCGGGAGAAGAAGAGAGAAGCAGCCTAGAAGAAGAAGAACAGGAGAGCAACCGCGAGAGAGAGAGAGAGAGAGAGAGAGAGAGAGAGAGATAGAGAGAGAGAGCCGCAGGCGCAGGTAAGCCCCTCTCTCCCATTTGTTTTCTTCCCATTTGTTTTCTTGACCTACAAAACCCCAACACCACAGCCATTACCTGGATCAGTCCCCATCATCTGTACAGCCACCGACTACCTTTGAAGCCCCTATCCATTATTTCAACTAAGAACCATTCCGTTTAATCATTCGTACTAACTTTCACCCAGATCTGCTACTCCCTCACCAGTAGCCGACTTGTTGCTTCCTATAAGCAACATCGAAACCAATAGCTGTCCAGTTGCAGCCGTTACCACCTCTCACCTGCAGACTCACTTTCCATCGATCTCCTTAGCAAGTCCAACCTCTTACCTATACACCTGCAACCTGATTACCTTCATCACTCAAAACCTACAGCCAACTTTACGCTTGTCCTATTATCTGTTCAACCCAACACACAAGCAAACACAATACCTCATCCTCACTCTTACCTGTTACAACTCCCCTGAATCACCTGCTCCCTACTCTATGATCTATTGTACCCATCATGAATCCTTGATTCTGATTCCAATAATTTGATCATATTTGTTTTGTATGTTGATCATTGATTTAATCAATATAAACCATAGGTTGGGTATTTATTTTGATCATGTTATGTGACTATTGACTTGATTAAATTTGGGAACACTGATCATGGTAATTTTATTGTGTTGATCTTGACCGACAATCATGATAATTTTAATGTGTTGATCTTGGCCATTGATCATTTTAATGTGTTGATCTTGACCGTCAATCATGATAATTTTAATGTATTAATCTTCACCATTTGATCATGACAATTTTAATGCTCAATCTGAACCATAGATCCATCTGATATGATCCTTACCCATCTGATCATGATCCTTACCACTTGATTTGATCCTTACCCGTTTGATCATGTTCCCTACCATCCGATCAGCATCAACACAACCATTTGATCAGGTCAAGCCACCATCACCACCATCAGATCAAACCATCATCCTCACCATCTGATCAAGCCATCATCCTTTCAGATCATCCTCATCATTAGATCAGATTATCATCACCGTTAAATTAGATCATCATCATAACTCTATCTTATACTATCTGATCATCATCTACACCATATGATTTGCCCATCACCCCCATCTAGTCATCATCTACACCATCTAATCGTCATCACCATCATCACCATCGTCACCATGTGATTGACAACTCACATACTCACATAGTGCTATGTGTTTTTTAGATGTTCATTTGTTATGTTTGGAATGTTTATTGCTACATCTGTCTGCTAGACATGCTCATTGCTACATTTGTCTCCTACGCATGCTCATTGCTACTTCTGTCTACTACACATGCTTATTGCTACATCTGTCTGCTACATGCTTATTGCCATACTTAGATGCTTACTGCCATGTTTGGATGCACACTGCTATATGTGGAATACTATCACTGCTATAGTTGGAATGCTTTCACCTACCATATTTGTCTTGGAAAGAGATAAGTTGAAAAAATAGAAATTAGGGTAGGAAACCCCAAAAAAAATGAAAATCACAATGAAAAAGGGTTAGAGAACCCTAGAAACCTAAAAATAGAAACAATAAAAAATGATAGGAATTTAGGTCTCATCCCTAGATCCTATTGACAAAAATGGAAACAATAAAAATAGTAGGAATTTTGGTCTCATCCCTATATCTTATTGACAAAAATTGGAAACAATCTGAATGATAGAAATTTAGGTCTCATCCCTAGATCCTATTGACAAAAATAGAAAGAATTTGGTACACATCCCAAATAAAAATGGTAAGAATTTAGGTCTCATCCCCAAATCCAATTGACAAAAATGGTAGGAATTTGGTACACATTCCAAATTCGACTCTCACAATCTTTTCGAACTACATCATACCTGATATCTAGGGCACATCCTAAAATACATAGGTAATTTCAAAATCCCGAATACAGTACAAAGCCACTCATCAGCCATCCATCCAGCATAAACTTCAACTTGAACAAAGAATCTAATTAAAGCACATGCATAAATTACTTCCATAATCTTTAATCACAAAACCCTATTCGAACTATGTTTTTTTGGACTTGATTTCTAGGATTGGAAATCGTAGGCAGTTTGAGATGTCTTACACTTCTCAGATTCAGTCCAAGACCGAACCATCTTTTGTCCAATTCACTGTATAATATTCTACATTACATATACTTGTTTATTTGCTTTAAAACATGATTGGCTGAACCCTAGGTTAGAACAACTTAGCAACGTGGTATAGGATATCCCCCATTGAACCCTAGTCATTCAGTTGACCAAGCATAGTCAAAATTAGAGTCTAAGGAAAGTTTAGGAGGACGATATTGATCGGGTGGATTGGGTGACTAACACCTTCCCATAGCCGTACCCTGACTACTTACCCGATCTCTTGAAGACCAAAGAACTGATTCATTGGGTCACGAGTCAATAGAAGTCTTACCACAGGGTGAGGCAACATTTTTTGAGGTCCTAGACCTTAATCTAAGAGGCGACTCTAATAGAACAATTGATCTTCATCGATAGAGATTCACATTAATCCCGAGGAGGATCATCATTTCTCATTGTTCTCACACCAGGAAAAACCACAATGTCATGTCCTCCCCCTAATGCCCTACTCGCATTAAGTACGCTAACCACACACAAACATTCACATGCCTATTCCTAGCTTCATCATCATCATCATGTTATAAATAAACAAAATTTAATATGCATGAATAGTAATAGCATGAATATTGTATGACATGTTAAATGCACAATACACGCATACACGCATAGAATCAATCAATCATTGTATCAGACTCAATAAGCAAAAATAGCTTTTTATTATCCAATTAGTTTAGGCCTTGTTCCCTCACCTTTGGTTGTTAGTAGATCCTCATTAAAGCTTTATGAATCACCTTTAAAATCACTAAAAAGACCTAACAAGTCGATAGATTTTAATTAGAATTGATTCCAATATATTTAGACTAGCTGAAATCATAAGGTCGTAGGGTAGGATCGCAGGGTAGGGTCAAACCTAGGGTAGCAGTTTCTGCGACCTTAGGGGTAGGGTCGGACGTGGGGTCGGTTACCAATCGAGCCTATGTGCGACCACACCCTCCCTGGAACTTCCCGAGGGCATGGGGTCGATCCTGTGGTCTTGTAGGGCCGGATATCATTCGACCCTACGTGCTACCACTCGTATTCTAAGTCGACTTTTCATTCTAAAGTCCATTCTTTCATGTTTGGATCCTTTGGCTTACTTTCATGGTCCATTCTATGAATGTTCTATGGCTCAAAACTATGAGTTATACACTATTCATAATCCATAATGATTTCCTCCATGGAATCTCTTGAAACTTGTCCCTGGATGGATGATTTGGGTTTCTACTAATCCTATGTTCTTCATAACTTTTCTAGAATCTCTTATTCAGGTAAGGAATTAGGTTCATACCTTTATTCTGAGGTTTCTCTGAGGAACCTCCTCTTCCTTAGTCTTCTTCTTCAAGTTTCCTTCTCTTTTTCTCTTCCTTATCTTTCTCTTTCTCTCACTTTAAATTGGAGTTCTAAAAGGAGTGAAAGAGGCTAAGGGACGTCTTATTTATTGAGGAAAACCCTTCAAAATAAGTCTCATTGAGTTTAGAAAAGATCCCCTTGGAATTAAGAAAGTTTCCTAATTTTTGGTTCATGCTATTTTCCTAGGGTCGGACCTAAGGTCGGACCTAGGGTCGGATGTACTGAGACCCTACATTTTTTTAAAACGTGAGACCCTAGGGTTAGGGTCGCATGTAGGGTTGGATGTAGGGTCGCATAATCTGAGACCCATGCAACCCCTCGACCAAAAAGTCATGGGTTGGACTTCTGTTGAGGTGGGGTCGACCCTACGAGTTTAGGCATGAGACCCTACCCTCATTTTGACTATTTTTTAGTTAAATTTCATATTTGGTCTTCGGTTTGTTCACGCACTTGGTCCACTTGGCTCGACCATGATATGTAGACTGGTCACGACACGAAATGTAAGGTTAGACTGGGTTCATGGCATGCGGGTCTTACAGAGTCAGCTATGAGATCATCCCATAGTGTCTACCCTGGGGAATAAGATTATGCTGGAAAAACATACAATAGACCTGTGGCTCTGGACTCAAGTTGACTGCTTTCATCTCCCAACGGTCATCCCGAAGAATCTGATTATCTATTTCTGCATGCACCTGTGTTGATAAAAATTGTGGCTCCTTGGGTGCACTGTAAACCAACTGACCATCGTTGGTAATGCCTAAAAGATCAGTCAACTTTTAACAGTTGAAAGTGATCGGAACCCCTTTCACCCAGCTGGTGATCCAAAGCTCTCTACCCCTGTCAACATCTTCTAAGTAACCCTCTACTTGTAAGTGATAGTAAAACTGTTTGACCAAGACCTGGTGAGTGCAAACCTCGTACAAGATCACTGGAAGCCAATCCATGTCACCAAACGCCCTTTTCACATCAAACAAGGCTAAATGGGCTAGGTCCACACACCGACCCCCTATAACTTTCTTTTGGTCAAACCAAGGATATTGCACCTCTGCTTTAACGGACCTGAAGCGTCGTGGGTCATGAACTCAAATAACCATAATGCGAACCATGATAACTGCAAGAGAAGAAAATAAGAAAACAAGTTAAATAAATTTGAAAATTTGATAGCAAAATGATGTAAAATGGAAAAAGCCTCACTTTTCACCCAATCATTTGGGCAGGAGGACTTACATAGGTTCCAAACCATCTTGCAAGGCTCATACAATCGGAAATTTAAACTAGATAGGTCGAATTTGAAGAAATTTTGACAATTTGGAAAAACCCCAAAATTTAGGTTAAAAATGAGAATGTTCAAGTTTTTTATAAACTAACCGATGAAACTTAAATTTTCTTGAGTGCTTTCATCCATTGGGTAGCCAATAGCAAGAGCCCCCAATAAAAATTAAATTTTTACGATCAAAAAAATATTAATTAGAAGAAAACCCTACAAATAGCAAAAACCCTAGGTATGAAAGTTTAAAAATAGAGAAAAGTAGAGAACATACCTCAAGGAATAGAGTGACGGATGTTGATCGATGGAAAAATCACCAAGTTGGTATGGTCAACACTATAGCAACTCACTGGCGGCGAATTGAGTAGAGACCGTAAGAGGAAGGAGAATGAGTGGGAAATTTTTTGAAAAACAGGTTTAAAAAACTGATTTTGAATCATACGGTCGCAAAATTTGACCAAAACCATCGACCGTATGATCGACCGTATGATTGACCATAGGGTCTCGGTAAGTTGCCAGGATTTTGAAGGTCGAACCTATGGTCACACAACATGCGACCGTAGGCCATCGACCATATGAATGACTGTTGTCTGCATTTTAATTCTGCTTGAACATTTGCCTATTGATTTTGTTTTTCTCTCGCCTTCTATTGTGAAACTAACGCAATACTACCGTCATATCTTGTCTCACATGTATAGCCTTTCCAAGTATCATTCAACCAAGAGTTTAAATGGCTGGACGGAAAATATGTAGAAGGAGACAGAATGCAATGCCATCTGCAACACCCTATGCAGACTAATGACAATGAGGGTCAGCAAGGACAGGAAGGAAATATTGGAACTCAAAATGCTACACCTCAGAATGTGCACCCCTAAGCCAACCCAACCAACCTACCTGCACCACCTACGGATTTGGATACTACGGTGATGAATTTAGCACATCAACTATAGCAAATACAGTAAGTGCAAGCCGACATGCAAACTGCTATGGGAATTGCTTTCCCTGCTACAAACACAACACTTCTACCTAAAGAACAAGCTAGTACTGCACCTGGTGGAAGCAACACTGTACCTTAAGCACCATAAACACCAGCAGTACAAGGCCAAATGCAAAACCCTGAAGCACCGCAAGGCGGGAATAACCAAGGAAATTATTAGTACCAACCACCTATGTATAAAGCATATGCAAAGTATCAGCTTGATCACTCCAGACTGATCAAGCATTTCCTAAAGTTGAAGCTGATGGAATTTAAAAGCAAGCCATCAGATCCGTTATGTCCAGCTCACTAGATCGATGAGATGGAAAGAAACATTACGATGATGACTATAAATGAAGAAGAGAAGTTATTATGTAGCAATTTTATGCTGAAAGGTGATGCGCACCATTGGTGTAAATCAACTCGGAGTTATCTGTTAACAAAGCATGCCCAACTAACCAGGGCTATCTATAAAGAAACTTTCGTCGAGAAATATTTTCCCAGGAGTTTCAGAAATCAAATGGAAAAGGAGTTTTCGAGTCTGTATCAGGGATAGATGACTGTAGACGCATATCAATAGCGTTATGAAGAACTATTTTTCTTTGCCCCCTCTAGCATGCAGGAGGAAAATACCAAAACCCCAAGGTTCATCATGGGACAAAGGGGAAGCATCTGTGAGCATGTATTGGGACTGGAAATGAAGATTTATAATGAAGCTGTACATATTGCTCGAGTACTGGAATCAAGCCAGAGGAAAAGTTATTTTTCTTAGAACAGAGGTATTAAAAATCCTAATGGAAACTTATACAACAGAGGGAACTCAAAGACATTTAATCCCTTTCGTACTCAAGGCTTCAATGCTGCAGCCAAGACTACTCCGACAGCCCAACCTCAACAGAAGCAAAGTAATGCTCGAGTCAACTGCTTCAATTGCGATCAAGTAGGACATTATTCAAGCGAGTGTCCTAAGCCAAGGAAGCAGCTACAGCAAGGGAAGGTTTATGCAGTTACATCTGAGAATGGTGTCGCATCGCCTGATGTGGTCACAGGTATGACCTAAACTATTCATTTTGTTCTACCTTGTGTGAGCATGTAGACTGAATTAAATTACATCACAGGTATCGTACCTATTAATGGCTTACCCGCCAGAGTACTCTTTGACTTTAGAGCTACTCATTTTTTTATATCTGTGTTGTTTGGAAAGATGTTAAATCTATAGCTCAGACCATTAGACTACAAACTACTTGTACGATCACCTATGGGATTAGAAGTGAAACTAGACAAAGGTTATGGACTATGTCCAGTTCTTATCGGCAAAGATTTTGGATGCAACCTTAATTCAACTTGAGATGGCAGACTTTGACGTTATCTTGGGAATGGATTGGTTAGCTTGACACTCTGTAAACCTATTATGTGAAGAAAATAAATTGACATTTAATGACAAGAAAGGAGCAGAGTTTAGTTTTGCGGGGAACTAAACTTCTCCGTAAACAATAACTCATTCTCTTTGCATTGAAGGCTAGAAAATGCCTCGAGAAAGGAGGAATTGGGTATCTAGTATCCGTGGTCGACCCCACCAAGGAAGCACCATGAATGGTGGATATTAAAGTTGTGCATCAAGTTTTGGATGTATTTCCTGAGAAACTACCAGGACTACCACCCGATCGAGTGACAAAGTTCGTTATAGGTCTTATACCCGAACCTGCATTAGTATCGAAAGCACCCTATCGAGTGGCTCCTACTGAACTGAAGGAACTAAAGGTCCAATTACAGGAATTACTGGACAAGGGTTATATTAGACCCAGCATATCACTATGGAGAGCGCCAGTATTATTCGTAAAAAAGAAGGACGGTAGTGTTCGACTGTGTATAGATTATCAAGAATTGAATAAGCTTACAATCAAGAATCGATACCCGTTGCCTCAGATCCATGACTTGTTCGATTAGTTGCAAGGTGCAAAATTGTTCTTCGAAATTGATCTTCGATTAGGATACCATCAGTTGAAGATTAATAAAGGTGATATTCCAAAAATAGCATTCGAAACCAGATATGGATATTATGAATTTTTAGTCATGTCTTTTGGATTAACTAATGCACCCGGAACATTTATGGAACTCATGAATCGGGTATTCCATTACATGTTGGATACGTCAGTCATTGTATTTATTGATGACATACTAGTCTACTCCAAGGACAAAGAAACTCATGTCACAAATCTAAAAGCCGCTCTGTAGCGACTAAGAAAAGAGAAGCTTTACGAAAAATTTACAAAGTGTGAGTTCTGGCTAAATGAAGTCACTTTCTTAGGCCTTGTTGTATCCACTGAATGAATTAAAGTGGATCCTAGCAAGATTGAAACCATTGTGGTATGGAAAGCACCTAAGAATGTTGCAGAAATCAAAAGTTTATTAGGTTTAGCTTGTTAATATCGACGATTCATAGAAGATTACTCTAGAATCATCGTAACTCTCACTAGTCTAACAAAGAAAGGAGAAAATTTTGTTTGGACCGATCAATGTGAAGAGTGTTTTCAAACATTGAAAGCTATATTGATATCAGCTCCCATCTTGATTATTTCGATCCCAGGATAATCATTTACCTTGTACACTGATGCGTCTAGGTTAGGTTTAGGATGTGTGTTTATGCAAGGAGAACAAGCAATTGCGTATGCCTCAAGACAACTGAAGACACATGATAAGAACTATCCCACTCATGACTTTGAATTAGTAGTAGTAGTACATGCTATTAAGATATGGATATATTATTTTCATGGAGAGAAATTTCAGATTAAATCAGATCATAAGAGTCTCACTCATCTTTTTAATCAGAAGGAGTTGAACATGAGAAAAAGAAGATGGCTGGAATATTAAAGGATTATGATTGTGATATCCAGTATCATTCAGGAAAAGCTAAAGTAGTTACTGACGCACTAAGCAGGAAAGCAATGATAGAATCCCAAGAAGAAGTTAGTGCAACTGTTGTTGCGTGTGTCACAGGGAGAGTATATAATTACGGAAAAGAGTAGTTCGTGATTGATATTTTGAATGAATCAACTGACCAAAGGTTTATTCATCTATTCTCAAACATGTTTGCTACATTGAAGATTGTACCTGATCTATTAAACGAAGTAAAGCCGTTATTAAATCTGACCCTTATCTGAGAACGGTGTAAGAAAACCTCGAAAAAGGTAGGACTACTCCTGAGTTCACCTTGGACATTGAAAATGTACTAAAATAGAAAGGAAGGGTATGTGTTCCTAAAAATGAAGACTTGGATATTAGACACAGATTAATGAAGGAACCTCACACCACCGTTTATTTGGAACATCTTGGAAGTATGAAGATGTATTATGATCCAAAGAAACTATATTGGTGGAGAGGAATGAAAGCTGATGTTGCTAAATTTATGTCTCAATGCTTGAATTGTCAGCAAGTAAAGGCTGAAAGGCAAAGACCTGCAGGATTGTTGTAGCCACTGCCAAAACCAATATTGAAATGGGACTGCATCACTATGGACTTCGTCACCGGGTTACCATTGACTCCCCGAGTAGTTGACGCAGTCTGGGTGATTGTGGATCATTTGAATAGTTCGTTTCATAGCTATACGACCTCAGTATACCCTAGAGAGGTTAGCTAAGCTATATGTCGATAATATTGTCAGATTAGATGGTGTACCTGAAAGCATTGTATCCGACAGTGACCCACGCTTTACCTCTAACTTTTGGGAAGGATTACAGAAGGTTATGGGTACAACATTGAAGTTTAGTACTGCATTCCATCCTTAGACAGACGGACAGTCAGAGCGTACTATTCAGATTTTAGAAGACATGCTCTGAGCTTGTGTTATTGATTTCAAAGGATCATGGGATGAGAAATTACCATTGAATGAGTTCGCATATAACAACAGCTATCAGGTGACTATATAGATGTCACCCTATGAAACATTGTATGGTAGGAAATGTCGAACTCCTTTGTTTTGGAATGAAGTTGGAGAACGGAGTATTGTTGGACGAGAGTGTTTTAAAGAGACTTGTCGAGTTGTCGACATTATCAAGGAAAGAGTCGAAATAGCTTAAAACAGTCAGAAGCAATATGTAGATAATCGACGTAGAGATCTCGAATTCACCATAGGTGATAAGGTATTTTAAAAAATATCTCCTATGCATGGTTTGAAAAGGTTTGGACAGATGGGAAAGCTGTGTCCCAAGTAAATTAGACCTTTTGAAGTTCTAGTTAGACGTGGAAAAGTAGCATATCAGTTAACACTACCACCATCCATGTCAAGTGTCCATGATATATTTTAGATCTCATCACTGAAGAAGTACGTCAAAGATCCAACACACGTGTTAACAACGGATCCACCAGATTTGACTGATGATTTGATCTTCAAAGTAGTACCTTTTGAGATCACTAGTCGAAAGGTGCAACGTCTTCGCAACTGCGACATTACTACATTAAGGTTACTTGGAGAAGCTAAAATGTAGAAGAAGTTACATGGGAAGAAGAGAACGCTATGCGGAAGCAAAATCCTCACCTATTCGACTTGGAAGGTATGTGTAAATTTTGAAGATGAAATTTATATAAGAGGGGGGGGAGTTATAAGACCCGCACTCCACTAACTTATTTTAATAGTGTCATGCTAGGTCTTCCCATCATTCCTGGACCATGTGGACCAAGCGTGTGAGGATAGATCACAAACCAAGTCTGAGAATCGAGTTAAAAACACTAAAAACATACCTAAGGTCACATGCCTAGGTTGGTATGGTCGACCATAAGGAAAGGAATCAAAAATCTCAAATCCAAAACCCCACGGTCAATGACTTCGACCCTATGGTCGACGGTTTATGCGATCGTATGATCGACCGTGAGAATCCAGATCAGATTCCAAGTTTTGAAAACTTTCCTAAACTAAGGGATTGCTTTCCTAATTGACAGAGGACTCTATATGGAGAGTTTCCTCTATATAAAGGATGTCCCTCATTCCTTTTTTACTCTTTTAGAACATTACTAGACCCTAGAGAAAGAGAAGGAAGAGAAGTAAGAGAAGGAGAAGAGGAAAAAGCTAAGGAGAAGAATTTGCTGCGAAGAGATTGGCTCTCTATCACAGGCCAAGGTATGAAATGAATCTCTAGAGATGTAAACTCCAAGGAATAAGACTTCTATGGAAGATAAGCAATATCAACCTATTATGATATATGTGATTTCCTTGAGAAAATCCCAAGGAAAACCATGAGGAGTGAATTTGATGATTCGGGTTGATAAGAAATTACTAATGATGGCCATAGGATGGCCTTAGAATAAATCCCATTGAAGAACAGAAGAATTGACCCTTGAAGAACTCGAATTTCATGTAGACTATGACTAGAAATCTCAAGGTCACAGCTACGATCGACCATAGCATGACCAGTATGACTAGAGGATCAACCATAGGCAATCAGGAACATTTTAAAAATCATATGGTCGCAGCTACGGTCGCACCATATGCGACCGTAGGGTATCGATCGTAGATAGTAAGGTCGATACAGCATGAGAACATAGGACTAATAAGACACCTATCAGTGCTTTGTTTCAATTTTTTACTACTGTAACATGTCACATATGATCCCTAACATAAATTCATATAACTTTTAGTTTGTTAAATCAATTCAAAGAGAATTTCAAGGCTTGGAAGGACATCGAGTAAGGCTAATAGGTGAGGGAACAATACCTAAACTAATTGGACAATAACAAATTATTTATTTTTATTGAGTCTAATGCCATGATTGATATTATGCTTGTATGCCTGTATTGTGCATCTCACATGTCATCCAATATTCCTACTATTACTATTCATGCATATTTAATTTCATTTATTTATAACATGATGATGATGATGATGCTAGGAATAGGCATGTGAATGTATGTGTGTGGTTTGTGTGTTGGATGCAATTGGAGCATCAGGGGAGGGCGTGGCGTAATGGTCTTTGACCTCATCACCAGACTCTAGCTCTATCTCTACTCAAGTCTTGCCCACTAAACATCTTCGTATCGCCATTACCTTAACAGAACTATTACCTCGTAGGGCATCAGGGGAGGTGGTCTCGGACAGTATGGTCTCTGACTCTGTCAGGGGTGTTTTAACTCTATCTCTATGGACGTATTGAGGGATGCTGGGGTGAGGCCTTGGATACACTGTTTGGCATTAGGATTGGTTAATTGCGAGCCCATTTTACAAGCCCTCGCCAATAGGGGCTTACGTGTTGGTATGGGTGGGGCCTCAGCGGAAGTGTTGGCGTTGTTTGATCCGAACACTTTAGCTCTATTTCTATCCATGGTGGGTGCATGTGGGACGGCAATGATGTTTGATCCTCTGGGTGGAATCACACACTCGTGTATAGAGGTACGACGGCCACCAAACCTTTCTATAGCTTATTGCAAACTTAAAAAACCAGACCAAAGATATGAATTGAGTGCATGCATTTGTTTGTTGCATTGTTTTGTTTGCTCATTGAGTCATGATGTGTGCTCACCCTTTCGACGTCGAATATTTTTAGTTGATGATGCAGGTCCTACTATTGAAGAATATATGTATACGCCGATGAATGGACACATTGCTGCGATGGACGTAGAAGCTGAAGAAGATGCACATGATTTATCATGCGAGTGCAACCAATGTGTTTTTGCTTAAGTTTAGTTACATTTTGAACATCAGAAATGGAATTATTTATTCATTTTTTTGTCTTGTGGTTTGGAGATAATTGGATTAAATACTTATCACTGTTAGACTCTTAGTTCATTACCTATAAAACATCCGCTTATTTGTTTATTACCTCTGATTGTTAATGTGGAATGTGTATTTGGTTTGATATGATGGGTACGACCTATACGAGTTCCTGGGTTAACCGTTGGTTTATTGGCTGTTCATCACTACATTCTGGTTAGACCAAAATTGGGGTGTGACAACAGCACCTCTATACACGAGTGTGTAAGCCCACCCAATGGATCAAAAACCATTATCGTCCACATCCTCCCCACCAAGGATTAGAGATAGAGCTAAAATGTTCGGATCACACACCACCAATACTTACCCTGATGGCCTACCCATACGAAGATGTAAGCCCCTATTGGCGAGGGCATGCAAACTGGGCTCGCAACTAACCAATCCTAATGCCATCCAATGTATCTATGGCCTTACTCTAGCATCCCTCAATACGTCCATAGAGATAGAGCTAAGACCCCTCAGCAAAGTTAAAGACCACACTGTCCGAGACCACCTCCCCTGATGCCCTATAACGTAATAGTTCTGCTAAGGTAATGGTGATACAATGATGTCAATGGGCAAGACTTGATTAGAGATAGAGCTAGAGTCTGGTGACTAGGCTGAACCATAATGCCACGTCCTCCCCCTGATGCTCTACTCAAATCAAGCACATTAACCTCATACACAATCACATGACTATTCCTAGCATCATCATCATCATGTTATAAATAAACATGAATAAATATGCATGAGCAATAATAATAGAATTACTGGATGACATGTGAGATGCACATTACAAGCATACAAGTATAGAAACATTCATTGCATTGGACAAATAAAGTAAAACAGTTTGTTATTATCTAATTAGTTTAGGTTTTGTTCCCTCACCTTTGATCGATGTTTGTTCCTCTCCCAAGCTTTGAAAGTCACTTTAAATCTATTGGGAACTTATAGAATTAATGAATTTAAGTTAGGGTTCAAGTTTACCATGTTATAGTAGTTGAAAACCTTCTCTAGTCTCAAAATATACTTGCTGTTATCGTGTGGTTACACGTATGGTCGAACTTGTGGTCGCAATATATGCGACCATACACTATGTGGTAGACCCCTGTGATTGCATTTAATGCGACCACACCTTTCCTGGGAACTTCCCGAATAGCTCTGGTCGATCCTCTGGTCACCATGTGGTCGACCATAGCTACGACCCTACAAAGTTTTGGTTGATTTTACTTCTCATACGAGTTCTTCCTCATGGCTCATCAATGGGATTCACCCAAAGATCATTCTATGGCCTCAAATCATTGTTTTTCCTTCATCCATTATCCCTAACCTATTCTCTATTATTTCCCATGGAAAACCTATAACAGAATTCATTGTATTAGGTTCCTCACATCAACTTGAAAAAAAACCTATTCTATCTGATCAACCCTACAGAGTATAGTCCATACCTTAAGCTTGTTGTAGAGATGGAATTCTTCTCTATAACACCTTCCTTAAGCTTTCCTCTCCTTCTCTTCTTCTTATTTAATTCTTCTCTATTTCTCTTTTAGGTTTAGAGTTTCAATTTGGGTTCTAAAAGAGTGAGAGAGGCTAAGGGACATCCTTTATATAAAGAAAAACCTCTATATAAAGTCCCACATCAATTAGGAAAGAGCCCCCCCTCAAATTGTGAAAGTTTCCTAAATACGGAGTCGGTTCAGCATCTTGTGGTCGCACATGTGGTCGTAGAATCCGTCAACCACATGTCCAAAATATGTGACCACACGTTGTGTGGTCAATGACACCCATCAA
The DNA here is from genome assembly GCA_028583415.1 of Protea cynaroides. Taxonomy (NCBI): domain Eukaryota; kingdom Viridiplantae; phylum Streptophyta; class Magnoliopsida; order Proteales; family Proteaceae; genus Protea; species Protea cynaroides. Next base: position 70,539,288 of record CM053275.1, read on the forward strand.
AACTACTACCACATGACCAAAATTTTTTAGTTTTTAATTTTTGACTAGTTGCTTCTATATGATCTTAAACAGTCAACCACACCAACTAAATTAGACTTGTTGCTTATCTTATCTTATGGTTTCTTCATACAATTCGTTCATTTGAGAAAATTACGATAGGAAGATCGGTCACGACACCAGAACGTAAGGTTAGACAGGGTTTGTGGCATACGGGCCTTACACTATGCCCATGTTTTCCTTCCTTAGATTTGAGATTTTATTTACTTGGGCTCATATTGAAGAATAAACTTTAAACAATGGTTTTATTTATTTCATATTTGGATACTGATGGTTTATTTAATTTGGATTTAGAATATTTGAATAATGTTATAATTTTGTTTTGGAACCTTAAAATTAATAGATGTCAACTTAAGAATAATTAGTATTCAATCTATAAGACTTCCGCTACATAATGATTCTCTATGACAGTGTTTTAAATTGAGAAGGAAAATTTTGAGATATTTATGTTACTTTGATAATTCTAAAATGTTTATAATTAATTCTTGGGATTCATTTGTAGAATACCATGACATACGATCCTAGAAGGGGATGTCTTGTGCTCTGATAGGATGGAGAGATCCCGTTGCATTCCATATTACCGATATGTCAGAAATGGGTGTGATAGCGGCGCTCCAATTGGAGGAGAAGCTAGTAATGGAACCAACCCAAATGGATTGTTGCCACTGACCACCTTGGTAACATCTCAAATGCACCAATTTCAATTAAGTATTTTTTTATTGACCTAATTAATAAATTGTAAACAAGGTAAGCAAAGGTCGATCCCACAGAGAGTTATTTGATCAAGATTTATATTCTACTCAAACTAAATATACTAATTAATGCTAAGCAAACACAATAACGAGGGGGGGTTTTGGTTGGTTGAATCAAACTGAAAGCAAACAGATAGAATTTAAATAGGAAAATAATTAGAGGGAATGAATTTAGTTCTTGGTTCAATATCTACCCACACATGTGATAGGTAAAATTAATCTCAACGCTACTCTCTTCCTCACAATTAAAATTAAAGACCCTGGATAACAATAAGCTATATTACACGAGTTTTTCATGAATATCTCTACTGAAATAAGCTCTTCAGAGAGATTTAACCATTGAACAATACTAAATAAAGTCTCAATATTTAATTCGATGCCAGCATTAAGTAAGTGAAAAACAGATCAATCTAAGCAATAATCACACATGAGCGGGGATTATTTAACTTAAGTTATATTATTTACATAATCATCTACCACTATTTTCTACTTGTAATTAAAACCAGGACGATTATGTATCATAGATTCTAGATCTAGCAATTAATATTAATCTAATCGATTTAGTAGGCCATTACTGAATTATTCAGACAAATATCATAGATAAATAAAAAACAATAACATAACTAATTCTAATAAAAGAGAGAAGAAGAATAACACGTTACTGAATAGAGATTACACCATTGACTTGAGCTTGGGTTTCAATATTTCCTTAAACTGAATGAATAGACTAGCCAGACATTACAAAGAGAGAGATTGAAATTTCCAGCAAAAGATAGAGATTGAGAGATATTATCTTCAACACGAATGCTCTATAAAAAGAGAATTGGCAGTCCTTTATAGCTTAGAATTCCTTCTTTGTTTAGAATTCTAAAATTATAGAATTTCCATCCTTTCTTGGAGTCATTTAGAATGGTAGTTTCCTATTCTGACTCAAATACCAAGTCAATTCATCATCTTCTATTTCAGGTTTCCTCATTTGATTTGAATACCAAATCAATTGAACCTCTTCTATTGTAGGTTTCCTAACTTAAGTTGGAAACTCTTTATGGAAATTTCATCCACCGTTGAATGTTTAATCAAATCATATGGCTGCTCCGATTAGGATTCAGATTAGATTTTCATGTCAGATTTTGAGGTAATGTTTGGAGGCCCAAACAAACTCATATATTTCTCCTTAATACCGTTATGAAAAGGTTAAGGCATCCTCTACAACTTTACTGAAGACCATTTTTCAATTCTGGAATTCTTTCTACCTTCAAGACCTGCATGAAGCTCAAAATGTTAATATTAAGAATGTTAGAATTTTCTTATCTTTTAACAATTAATTCACAAAGTCTCTAAAATATGTCAAACTTATAAAATTCATTCTATTTAGCTCAATAAGGTATAAAATATATAAAAAAGCATAGTACAAAAATAATAAAAACATAGAAATGACACACTTATCACACCTCATAAGAGGGGAACACTCAAGATGCACCACCACCACCACCTGCAACTACTCTTAAGGATCTCCCTACCATAGAGGAACTTGGCACGTGCCATGGGTGATGAACAGCAAGAGCTGTTGAGGGAACAACACAGAGAAAACTAAGATCAACAACGACATTTGATTGTTGATCTAATAGACATTATATGACTAACGAATTCAACCCAGACTGTAAGTGCCTAGAGAACCACTAATGTCACACCCGAAATTTTTGATATAAAATGCTTCAAAGTATGACTGGACCGACACTATATTATAGATGTGATACAACCCAGAACCTCGTAAGCAGTGCATATCGATACTAACCACGCGCTAGCACAACACCACTGAGCATCTATTTAGAGTAATATAATAACATAAGTAATTAAGTAATCACTGAGCATCTATTAATAATAATATCCAGGTAATAATGGCATTTTTCAAGTCTTTTAATAATCCATCTACAAACTCATCGAACCATTAATGAAAACAATAGTAAGATAACCCTATATAGAATTGGTTATTAACATTGTTTGAAACTATAATAGGAATAGTTTAAAACATTGTCCATGGTTGGTATCAACAGTTTCACTGCTCAAAGACACATGCATCTCATTCGCAGTCCGCTTCGTGTCCTTCCTCTTCTAAGAGTCGTACACTTAGTTGTGCTAAAGTGGTGATAGTAGGGGTGTTTATAAGTCAGCCACCGAGGTACCTGCAGCATCATTTGAATAGAAGGGCATACGCAAGTGTAAACTCTCCAATGTGACCTTAGTGGAAAACAAAAATGCAAGCAAAAAAATGCATGATAGTTTTATTTCACACAAAAAATACAAGAGTCTTGTATAATGTATAATAGTGCTAAGGTAAAACCTGGCCACACTCACAGAAGCTGACCAAAACTTCCATCCATAGGAGAAAATGCACATGCTAGGCTGCACCGATAGCCCTGGTGAGGCCACATATCTCCTATATAGACAGCGATAGAGCAATGGTCTGGCCAAAAATGATGCACCGATGAACAATGGCACCACCTATCCCTCATTCCCTATCCATACCAATACCCGACCACCTACTGGCTAGGGTTACAAACATGGGTAGTTCCATTAACCAAGTCCTACATGTCATCATATGCATCCCCATAGTATCCGGGCAGGAATCCTAGTCCACCCGCTTCAGTCCCTAAACGCTGTCATCCCACTAAGACACTGGGGCAACGTACGGCAATTGAGTACTTGGTAGGTCGGATCCAATGGTCCTCTACTAATTCACCACTTCTCACCAAGCACAAATAGCATACGTTTACAACCAGCATATATATAACATATGTAAATACATGCAAAAGATAGTTATTAGATGACATGTTATTTACAACAAACATGTGGTACAAACATACGTAAGAGAAAAAACACTGTAAAAATTAATCAAGGTTCCATTCCTCACTTGTGGTTTTGTAAATAAGATCAATCACACCTAAAGAGTCGATATTTTCTTTATATACGACACCTGGGTAGTGTATGGAAGTGTCAGTTAGTTGTTGATATTATAAGCTGACCTTTTTGTCATAAGACGGTATCGATGCCTGTCGCTTAGTGTTGAGTCTAGCTTCTCATCCAATAACTTACCAAGGCCTTTATGTGATTAGCTGGTCGCTATGCCAATCGTGCAGTGGTGAGGCCGGCTTCACGTCCGTCTAATCCTCAAAGTGTTGGTCTAGGTTTATTGGCCTGGTCGGAGGCACAAAATTTGCCACTAGGATCCCCTCTAGTTATGCCTATGGTCTTTTTCTATGAAAGTCTGTCGGCACTCTTTTGGATCAGAGTTTCCTCTTAGGTTATCCCCATGATTTTTTAACTAGGCATGGTCGGTTGGGAGTGTTCCTCCTAGGTTTAGGCATTGTTATTCTGAGATTAGAGCAAGCACAAATTCAGGCTTAACCTGAACTACTTATCGAAGGAAAACCTCCTCAAGATCCGAAAGACGATACCCTACTCTGCCATTAAAGAAGAGCGAAGCTTCATTATGATGTAATGGTCATGTCTAATGAGAAACTCAGTAATATATATATTGGGTGCAAAGTTAGGGTTTAGGTATTTTTATCAACGATAGCTCGAGCGGTGATGCTAAGCATTGAGCAACATCCATTGTTTCCATGCACACTTCCCTCCAAGTTGCCTCTCCTTCAACTCAGTCTCTCCTTCTTTAAGAATGAGTCAAAATTTTCTTATGAATGATACATTCTCAGATGGAGAGGAGTTTTGTCACACCCCGTTCCCTACGTATCAATACTATGGAATACAATGGGATCTCTTCATTTTTTCAGGCCATCAGAATTTCCCTTCCAGCATCACATGTTATGGTATACCACATATCAACCCCATCCAATTCACAGATTATTAGAATAATATTAAACATCTCCAATAAACAATTTATCAAAATCAAGAGAGCAATATAAAGCGACAATCTTATAATTTAAAATACCAAATTAATAAGATAATACATTAGAGGTTCAAATTCTAAAATATCCAAGGTCCAAAAATCTAGATCCACAATATCTAAAATGAAAAACATTATTTAATTTTTATTCTTTAAATAAATGTAACCCCAAATAAATAAATCCTAAACCTAAAAGACATAGAAATCATAGGTACAGCCTAAGCCCACAAGCAGATACTACGAATCGCTCGAAGGATCATGAATAACGTCCTCAGGTTCACTGTCCTCATCCTCCACACCGGATGAAAAGCTACCTGAAGCAACGAACGATGAACCTGCAATACCTAAAATAATTTGTGTGCATAAAGGTAAGTTCAACCATAGAAAACTAAACGTGAGATAAGCAAATGCATGCGACTATCAACTATGGTTAGGTAAGCTAACTATCTATAAGTGCCAGCTCAAGACATCCCATGTACGGAGTCTTAGGCTGCATGGGTCTCCTCCTTAGAATGATGCCGCCTCACTCGGCATACAACAACATCTCCATGTATTGGTCCATCATTTTGGTTCGCACTGATCGCAACTCATCCCAAGTCCACTTTGTGGCCTTCGAAGAGGTGATAATCCCATTAGTCAACTCGCCCACCCATCCACACTATCGGATATACGGAGCATTGTAGCTATTTTCATACAACCCTTTATTGAACCCATGCCATTACATAACCCCCTAATGGCTAGGGATACAGTTATACAGATAATTAATGTTCAATTAGCCATATCCACTTAGTTAGCTATAATGGACTGATTAGTTGGTTCATGGATAGCAGTGTCATTTAGTTAAAGAATGAAGTAGGGTCATGAACCTATATGTTAAAGGTAGTTATGGATTTATGTTTCAAGCTAGTAATGGTCCCATAAGTGTAAGTGAGGCTAATGACTTATGTTTATAGTAATTTCATGAACTTATAGGTTTATGTAAGGTTATGAATTCATGATTAAAGGAAAGGAATAAAATTTAATGTTATGCATAGACTGCCACAATTTTAGTGGACAGCAAGGTAAGATATAAAGGAAAAGTTATGTACTCATGTTTTAAGCTCATTTGTGAAGGTAAGGTTATGTAATCATGTTTTAAGAAAGATTAAGAACTCATATGTGAATGTAAGGTTATAAACTCATGTTATAAATAAAGCTATGGACTCATATGTTCAAGCAAGGATATGAACTCATGTTTTAGAGGAAAGGGTAAAACCTAGTTTTATGAGTGGACTGCCACAACCTTGGTGGACTGCTAACTATCAGTAAGGAAGGGGTCATAATGTATAGTTTATGTAAAGGATATGAAATACAAGACACAGTTGAAACCCGTTGAGTCTATGTATGTAAGACAAGAGACAATTGAAACCCGTTAAGTCTAAGTAAGTAGGACTAGACAAGGTAGAAACTAGTTAACTATAAGTAAGACAAGACATTGTTAAAACCCATTGAGTTTAAGTAAGTAGGACACGACACGGTTGAAACCCGTTGAGTCTAAGTAAGTAAGACAAGACACAATTGAAACCCATTGAGTTTAAGTAGGTAAGACAAGACACGATAGAAACTCATTGAGTTTAACTAAGTAAGACAAGACACGGTTGAAATCCATTCTGTCTAAATAAGTAAGACAAGACACGGTAGAACCCTATTGAGTCAATGTAAGTAGGACAAGATACAATTAAAACCCATTGAATCTAAGTAAGTATGACAAGACACAGTTGAAACCCATTGAGTCTAAGTAAGTATGACAAGATATGGTAGAGACCAATTGAGTCCAAGTAAGTAAAACAAGACATGGTTATAACCCATTGAGTCAAAGTAAGACAAGACACGATTAAAACCCATTGAGTTTAATTAAGTAAGATAGGACATGATAGAATCTCTTTGAGTCTAAGTAAGTAAAACAAGGCATGGTTGAAACCCGTTGAGTCTAAGTAAGTAAGACAAGACACGGAAGAAACTCCTTGAGTCTAAGTAACGAAGTCCAGGTCATGGTAGAAACCGATTAAGTCTATGTAGAGAGACAAGACATGGCAATCCATTGAGTCACGAGATGAAAGGTGAAACACGAAAAATTCATTGAGTCTAACCAAGTAGGAAAAGCAAGACACAAGAAAAATCCATTGATATTAAATAAGAAAAATAAGAAGTGGAAATGGAATGTGTATATGAAAATAAGTAATGTGATGCGCTTGTGGTTTACAAGAAAATATATGTGGTGAGGTCAAATCAGAAAAGGGAAAAAGTTAAGAATCATTTTTCTGTTATGTTTTCTTATTGTTCAGTTCATGAAAAGTTATGTTGACAATATTATGTTTCACATCAAGTATGTTTAGAATTGTATACGCTTAATTGTATTTCCTACCAAGATGGATTAACACATCACTGGGCTTAGGGTCATTCTAGTTTTTTAAACGTGTTTCAGATGATGAAAGTAAGAACAAGGATAAGGAAGAGTGCAAGTGAAAGTCCAAGAGGGAGATTATTTCCCCTTGGCAACTTAATCTTTTAGTTTTCTTTTCGGTATATAGATGTTTAATCCTTATGTTTTGTGTGGGCAGCAAGTTTTTGAAAATGTAATTGCCTTGAAAATGTAATTGCCCACACCGCTTTTGTAAAGCCATGTACAAAACTCATATCTTTTGTAAAGCAACTGTTCGCCACCAGTTGTGCTTGTATTTATAATTTTCAAAGATTTTTTCTGTTTATGTTTTATTGTAGATGATGGTATGACATGTACAATAGGTATTTCAAAAAAAAAAAATTATACAGGTTTTTCCATGATATTGATTATATGTTATAAGCGAAAATTAATCTGATCATGTTCCTGGGAGACCTGTTACAACTTGGGTAAGTATAAAAATTTCGAGGATGAAATTTTTTTAAGGGGGGAGTTGTAAAACTGACACCCAAAAAAAAACGATTTAATTTGGTTTTCTTCCCATGGCAGGGTTTTTCACGTATAACAAAACCGATACCATGTGACCTAAGGTTCAAACATGGACCAAATACATAATATTGAGGCTATAACTATGATTTTGACCATTTAAAAATCTAAAAAGGGGTCCGATCGTAGCCATTCTAGTCGAATGACCATCGATCCTATGGGACAGGACATTGCAACCGGACAAGCTAAAAAGCCTTCCCATGGATGGACACTTGTAAGACCTACACCCAAAATTCTCACCTATTTGGATCTCTCGGTGTCGGGTCTTTCTATACTGACACTTGGCACTCTGACTTTTGACTATCCATATAATTTGGGGTCCACTTCTTTGATTACTTAGTGATGGTAGAACTTGTGAGAGAAGATACATGTAGCCTAGGAAGCATCCCCACCGTATTGTGCCCATAAAACTAGGCCTAAATCTATTTTTAAGCCTAACTGGAGGCATAACCAGATGAACAATAATCCAGTTGATAGAAAATGGTTGAACAAGAGATTGGGCCTTTCTCTCTCCCCAATTTCTATAAAAGGAGGCCTCATTCCCCCTTTTCTCCTTCTTGGAACTATGGGAGAGTTAGAGAAGAGGAAGAAGAGCTCAAGCCCTAAGTTCTCCATTGAGGTATGTTCTATACCTCATCTCCTTCCCCTTCTTGTTAATGTGTATGCAAAGACCATTTTAAAGCTCACCATTAATGATCTCCATTAATGGAGACCGAGCTTGACCTAGAAAACCTAGGTTATCTCCTCCTCCATGAATGGAGATGATAATGGGGTCTAAATGACTCACGTTATGTTTACTAATGGTAGATGTGTATTTCCCACTATTTGAAATGAAAGAAATCATGGTGGGAAACCTTCCATAAAGAAGGAAACCTTTTCTGGTTCGTGCTTGGCATATAGGTCTGAACTGGAGGAACAAACTGGAGGCATAAAATTGACCATCCTTCCAGTTGACAAAAACCAGTACTCTGCCAAGGCCAATGTCTTGGCTCATTAGACCAAGTAATAATTGGAGCCACCTAACTGAAGCCACCTAACCAGAGGTAAGATTAGTTGGATTGCTTAGACCATGCCTCCACCAAGGCCAATGCCTTGGCATATGATCAATGAACCAACCAGAGCCTCGTACCGATGGAATAAACCGGTTGTTTGAATCAGAGGTAGGAACTGGAGGCAGTGTCGGATGACGTATCCAATTTTAAGTACAAATTTGAATGTAGCCCATAACCCGGACAGTCATCCCATGATCAAAATATCTGATTTCAATGATAGTGAAAGAAAAAGGAATGTGATAGTTGATCAATGAGGATTAATAAGAGGGGGTGCATCTGAACCACTCTGCTGAGGTACTGGTAGTGTGGGCACACATTGACGATATCCCTCTGTTGGGCTATAAAATCCGTACCCAAAAACCCCGACCTAACCTAATTTCTATAGTGCTTAGAGGGATTTCCACTGTAGACTAGATAGTTGTGCAAATCCCTAATAAGAATTAGGTTGCACCATTAATGGACCACTAGAAGGCTGATAAAATGAGACCAACTTCACATTAAACTGGTGGTGGTCAGTAATAGCTAATAGGTAAACCCGAGCCGGCATGATCTGCCAGCATCGACTTGTAAAGCTTGAATTGACCTGTTCTTTAAACTAACAAGTAGTTTCACATTAGGAGATTTTTCAGAATATTCCTAGGACCCATGAACAAAACTAGGAGGGACCCACACCACTCTAACCACTTGGAGTTGGAAAAGGAAAGGAGATCCTATCTTGATCCCAAGTTCTTGCCACTTGGCAACTCCCTAGGTTTTCGAATTCAAATTGAATGTTTTATTCCAACTAGGAAACTTGAAACAAAAAAAAAAAAAAACCATAACTTCTATCCTCTCCTTAGTTCATATTAATCTTAGGGGGAGAGTTTTGACGCATTCTCTATAGGAAGGAAGGAGAATGGAAGGAGAAGGAAAGGAGAAGGCAAGCCCTATAGCCATCGTGTAAGAAGTCACCAATAAAGTGCATTGTTGGTTTGCAATAATCAAGTTACTATAGGTAAAACCTGAATCTCAATAACTCTAATGCAACCCTAGCATTTTAATTAAAATATATTGATGTTGGGTAATGAATGTATACCCTTAATTAATGATAAATTGAATGAAGACTATTAGAGGGGAGGATAGCTCTTCCGAACAACTGTCCTAGTTGGGAAACCAATCCTTCGTACTTGGTAGGAGGGTACTTAGACCTAGGAGGTGTCCCATCATAGGTTTACATTGGCCTAGCAAAGGAAAGAACTGAATCAAAAGAAGTAATCCTAACTCATTAAGCAGGTAATTGGCTTATAGGAGGAGGCGGGCAATACACCGGACTGTATGGTATAAATTGGCATAGCAACCGATAAACTCTAGAAGGGTCTCTGAGAGTTAGCCGGGTGTTGTCATGATCGAAGCTCTGTACCGATCACGATATCAACTTACAAATGATAGAAGGGTTGGATATTTTACGTATCTATGAGCCGACCAATAACGTACCAATCAATACATCGACCGATAAGGTATAGACTTAAGAAATCCAAAGTGAATCATGTCAAACCTATAAGTAATGACCCCATGAATTGTATAGGCTCGAGAACACCTTGCAAACACATGTTTTCTGGCGGGCATAATGACTACTAACACTATTAGGTAAGGAACAGAACCCTGACCTAATTTTAGTGTGTTTGATGCATATGATGTTGATTGATGCTGCTTGCCTGTATTTATTTGGAGAATAAAATGCCATGAAAAAACTACCATTTTTCATGCATTGCATCAATAACTTGTATGTTAGTAATTGTGATTGTGATGTGTGATGCTGTGTAGGATACTGTGAACGGGTCTGGGACCATTGGATCCAATCTGTTAAGCACTTTAATTGCCATGTATCATTCCGTATTCTAGTGGAGGATAACATCTTGGAGGGGGACAAAATGAATGGTCTGAGAATCTTACTAGGGAATGGGAAGGGTACAAAGGATGTCATATAGGACTGATTAGACACAGAACCCATGTATATAACCCAGGCCAGTAAGGGGTCATGTATTGGTACGATGGAATTATAAGGGGAAGGTCGACAATGTTCGTTGTAGTGTCACTGGCTAGACTTGCTACCAAATCAACATTTTAATTTGGGATGTCATGTGGGGGCATCAGGGCTACTGGGTAGGTTGGTGCGTACCCAACATTCTTGTATATGGAGGTCTTAGTTAACCTTTGGGAGGTATGGCTAGGCCTTACCTTAGCATAGTGAACATACATTATACCAGACCTTTGTTGTGTGCATAATCTATTCATAAGATTTCTTGCTTGTCTTTTTCTCATTGAGCGCAAGTTGGAGTTCTCACCCTTGCCATTGCCACTATTTTTAGTTGTGACTGCAGGTACTATGGAAACAAAGCAAGAGGATGTTCTGGTTGATCCCAAGCACCCTGAAGGGATGAGGCAAGGGGATATTGAGCCAAGCATCGGAAGGAGAGCAACATAAAGCTTCAAAGGACAGAAGACTGCTACAGTAGGGAGCCATCCTTAGTTATTCTTGACTAGATACTTTTAATTATGAATATTTGTTTTTATTGGCTGTTAACACCCAATGTAATATGGCTTTGAAACCATGAATGCAAGTGTTGGAGATTGGGATAAAACTTTAAATGGTTTTAAATTACTATTTTACCTTTACAATTAGAGCTCAGCTTGTATAATATGTTTCTACTATGTATGTACTCTGTGATAATGTTACGGAAGAATAATGTTTGGAAATATTATTAATTGATCATATTTCCTGGGTAGACTACGATTAAAACAATCAGTTGACTAATCACCGACACGGACCCTGGTGGTATAAATAGAGGATCTCCCAGCAAACACCATAGAGGCTCTGATCTGACCAAGCTCAGAGTCGAGGTCATTCTGACGCCTCACTATAGCTTGCTGGTCACCCCTATTGTTGCCTCTAGTTTAAGGAATCGATCTAGAAAGACATAGAAAAGATGAAGACTTTGATGCATTGCTAATGCCTACCATAGCATGATATTTAAGATGTTGTTATGGATAATTGGATATATGGTCGATACTAACATTTCGTCATTTACAGATTTTCCCTATTAACAATCAACCATTGAAAGCAATGCCTCCAAGATGGAACCCAAGAGGACATCGTGTAAACTTGCCAGAAGGTGGAGGTAGTGTGGGACATGGTAATTCCCATTTACCTTTACATGTTCCACCACTGCCTCCACCACCCGTTGACTTTCTACATGCACCTTTAGTGCAAACTGTGCCTGCTATGACAGCCGCTACGGGTAGGTTGGTTCAAAACCTAGTGAAGCAATAGATGATGATAGTGGCAGTCTTTGCTGAGCTATTGGCCACTTTATGTAGAGCACACCCAATTCCACTAGCTCAAGGTAAGCAAAAGGTGGAGGTATACCCACAATTCTACCTCCCATGCTAACGTGTGTGCAAGTACCTTAAGCACAAACTCACGGAAAAGAGCATAGAAGATGGATACCTATAGAACTATTAGGGCCAAAAGAGGGCAAGCAGCTTCATAGACAACCACCCGACTAATAGGCCATTCTGTGCGTAGCACCCGAGTTCTTCACCAGTTACAAACAAGTAGGCTATGTTTGCACCCAAGGCAAGTCAGCCCAGACCAGCAGCTCCCAATACCTCATCATCTATGCCCTAAGGTTCATGTTTCAACTGTGGAAAGTTGGGCCATTTTGCACGAGTGTGCCCAGAACCAAAGAAGGCACCGCCACCTGGGCAAGGCAAGGTCTTTGCCTTATCTGTGGAAGGAGCTGGGGGTTTACCTAGAGTCATAGTAGGTATTTTAAAGTTAAGGAAGGAAGCATCAACTTGCATGACAAATAGCAACAGTCACATAATTGTATGTGTAGATAATATTTCTATTTCTGGAACACCTACATGTGTGTTATTTGATCCCGGGGCAAAGCATTCATTTGTATAGCCTGCATTTGTCACTAAGTTGGGAATACCATCATGCAAGATGACTTATGTGCTGAAATTGCATACACCTATGGGATCCATGTCCAGCCTAAAAGATGTATATGGACCGTGTGACGTGGTCATAGAAGATAAAGTAATGGGGGCTAACTTCATTTTCCTCAGGATGAAGGATTTGACATGATATTGGGGATGGATGGTTTGGTTAAACATCAAGCCAGTGTCCAATGTTCCAGGTGTCAGATCCTGTTGCAACCTACTAGTGGGACAGCTTTTGTGTTTACTAGCGACAAGACTAAGAAATGTCGCAAGTTATTCCTATCAGCACTACAAGCTTTTAAGTTACTACATCAATGATGTGAGAGCTATCTGGTGTCAGTCTTGGACACAGAAGCCTAGTTACTGAGGTTGCAAGACATATTGATAGTAAATGATTTCCCCAATGTATTTCGTGGGGAACTACCATGTCCACCACTAGATTGAGAAACGAAGTTCCTTATCAACTTAGTCCTAAGAATAGCTTCTGCTTCTAAAGATCCTTACCTCATGTCTCCCACTGAGTTGAAAGAACTCAATACACAACTTTGCGAGTTATTAAATAAGGGTTTCATTAGGCCCAAAATTTCACCTTGGGGAGCACCGGTATTATTTGAGAAGAAGGATGGGAGTGTCTATCTATGCATAGATTATTGGGATAAGAATAAGCTCACTATCAAGAACCAGCATCCCTTGCCCTAAATCGATGACTTGTTCGATGAAATTTATGGGACAAGTGTATTTTTGAAGTAAACCTACGATCGAGCTATCACCAATTGAAGATCAGAGGAAGTGATATTCCCAAGACAGCGTTGAGGACAAGATATCGTCCTTTGAGTTTTTGGTGATGACTTTTGGGTTGACAAATGCTCTAACATCATTCATGGAGCTGATGAACCGGGTATTCCATGAGTTCTTAGATAAGTTTGTCATCATTTTCATTGATAACATCCTCATCTACACACCCAATGAGGACACCCAAGTAGAGCCCCTCCGCTTAGCACTACAAAAGTTAAGTAAGGAGATGTTATATGCCAAGTTTAAGAAATGCGAGTTTTGGCTCAGACAAGTACCTTTCTTGGGGCATATCATATCAGCTAAAGGTTTAGCAGTGGACCCTGGTAAGGATAGTGTAACCATGGACTGGTGTACACCCACATCAGTTTCAGAAGTTAGAAGTTTCCTTTGATTAGCCTACTATTATCGACGATTTATTGAGGGATTCCCATATAGCCATACCATTGATGAGATTGATAAGAAAAAGGGTGTAAAATTGGAGTGGTAAGACAAATGTGAGGAATACTCTGAAACTCTCAAAGAGAAGATAGTTTCCAGCCTAGTTCTGACTTTTCCATTGGATAAGGCTCCATTTGCCGTCTATACGGATGCAATGAGGTATGGGCTAGTTTGTGTACTCATGCTAGATGACATAGTTGTAGTTCATACCTTAAGACAGCTAAAGGTGCATGAAAAGAATTACCCTACCCATGATCTATAGCTTGCAGAAATTGTCATCGCCCTCAAGATATGGAGACACTACTTATATGGGGAAGCATTTTGTAAAATGTCAGATCACAGGAGTTTGGTCCACCTATTCAACCAGAAAGGTTTAAATATGAGACAACGAAGGTGGTTAGAGCTGTTAAAAGGTTATGACTGCATTGTCATGTATCACCCTAGCAAGGCCAACGTTGTGACCGATGATCTCCATTGGAAGGCGATCATTATAGGGAAACCACTGAGTCAAATGAAAGTAAGGAAGGGCACAAATTGGCCCATACATTGGTTATTGAACCTCCTCCAGATGTTGAACCCTCTACTACAAATACTTTTGTGTCGGAATGGATTGAGGTAACAGATGAGCTGCTCTGTACCATGACCACCATTCAGCCTACTCTACTTGATGAGATCAAGGATGTTACTAATAGTAATGCTCATCTAAAGACTCTCAAGCATGACCTTGAGATGGAAGATAACACCTAGACCCTCCGGTTGAATAAAAAGGGGCCTGTTTGGATTTTGTTTTTGCCAGATCACTTTACCCTCTTACATAGGCTATTATTCATATAAATTGGGGGTACCCCAATTAAAATTTCTGCATGCTATCCCTTTGGCACCCTTCCGAATGATTATTAGCTGATTTAGGTTGTCATGCCATCAAAATTAATTTGTATGCCCTATAAATGTTTTTGATTCATTTCTCAATCTTTTCGAGTTTATGTGGCATTTGACATGGTTCCCTGAGATTATTGGGATAAGCTGATCTTAAACTTGGGTGTTCAAATTGTACCTTTTTAGATTTCACTCAAGGCTAGCTAAAGTGTCACCTCCCAAGAACCCTAATCGGAGGCCTACCACAAGGCCCCCACATCTGGAAATTGAGTAAAAGAACATCAGCACATCATCTCCAATGTATTGGCAAATCTCCAGCCTACACTGGCCAGTGAACCTAATGGGTCAAATAGAGAATTACCACCTTTCTCCCTATTTCTTGGAGTACACCCAAACACCGTATATGACACTATGGGGAGCTTTCAACAACTAAACCCAGAATAATTTAATGGGTCAAGTGCAAGTTCCTTTTACCCGAAGAATTAGATTCAAATTATGAAGGAAACTATTGGCAACCTTGTAAGACCCGCATGCCACGAACCTGGTCTAACCTTACATTTTGTGTCGTGACCCGTCTACTTATGATGGTCGAGCCAAGTGGACCAGGTGTGTGATGAAACCCAAGACCCAGTATGAAAATTTGCTCAAAAACAGGCAAAATGAGGGTAGGGTCGCATGCCTAAACAGGCTGGTCCAAACCTCCCATCGACCCTCGGTACTCGGGAAAAACAGCACGAACCGAAAGTTAGGAAACCTTCCTAATTTCGATTGGAACCTTTCCTAAACTCAATGGGACTTATTTTGGGAGGTTTTACTCTATAAATAGGATATCCCTAAGCCTCTTTCAATCCTTTTACAACCCTAATTGGATTGAGAGAAAGAGAAGTGGAGGAAGCGAAGAAGAGAAGGAAAACTTAAAGAAAAGGCTAAGGAAGAAGAGGAAATTCAGAGGAAACTCTGAATCTCAGCAAACCTAAGGTATGAATACATTCCCCATGATTTATTTAAGACTTTAGAATGGTTTATGAAGAGGGTATGACTTAGAAGAAACCCAAACCATCAACCCATGGTTAGGTTTTCATGGAAAACCATGGAGGAATTCATGAAAACAATTTAGGTGAATAAAGAATAGTTCTAAACCATAGAACATGTATAGAATGGATTGTGAAAATAAGCCATAGGACCCAACCATGAAAGAGAGAACGAAATTTGATATTTTCGACTCAAACCATGGAGGGTCGCACCTAGGGTCGATGGCAGATCCGACCCTAGCATCGACCCTCAGTGTTCGGGATGTTCAGATTAGGGGGGGTCGCACCCAGGGTCGATCATGACTCCGACCCTACCTCTGACCCTCAGTTAATAGAATGGTTTTAAAAATTAGAATAAATTCTCATTAAATTTTATTGAATTTGTTAGGTCTTCTAGCAATATAATAGCAATATAAAGGTGATTCTAAAGCTTAGAAGAGTATCTATTAACAAGCTAAAGTGAGGGAACAAGACCTAAACTAATTAGTTAATAATAAATTATTTTATTTCTTGAGTCCAATGCCATATTGATTCTATGTGTATATGCTTGTATATGCATTCAACATGTCATCCAATATTTTTATTATTACTGTTCATGCATATTTAAATTTATTGAGTATAACATGATGATGTTGATGATGGTAGGAAAAGGCATGTGAATGTTTATGTTTGGCTGGTGTATATGGTGCGAGTAGGGATGGTATCAACCGGTACTTCGATGCCGTTCTCATCGGGGTATATTGTGCCATGGTCTATTCAAGTCATGTCCACTATGCAAGTGTTAGTATGCTAGATGCGAGTGGAGCATCAGGGGGGGGACGTGGCATTGTGGTTCAGCCTGGTCACTAGACTCTAGCTCTATCTCTACTCAATTCTTGTCCACTAATATCGTCGTATCGCCATTACCTTAGCGGAACTAATATGTCGTAGGGCATCAGGGGGGAACGTGGCATTGTGGTTCAGCCTGGTCCCCAGACCCTAGCTCAATATCTATGGATGTATTGAGGGATGCTGGGGTGAGGCCTTGGATACATTGTTTAACATTAGGGTTGGTTAGTTGCGAGCCCAGTTTGCAAGCCCTCACCAACAGGGGCTTACGTGTTGGTATGGGCAAACGGTGCAGCCATGCCATTTTCATGTTGTGTATATTATCCATGGTGGGTGCATGTGGAGCGACAGTGCCATTTTCATTTGGCGTTTCCACACACTCGTGTATAGAGGTGCGGCGGCCACCTATCATTTCTATAGCACATTGCAAACTTTAAACCAGACCAAAGATATGAATTGATCGCATGCATATGTATTGTTGCATTATTTTGTTTGCTCACTGAGCCGTGATGTTTGCTCACCCTTTCGAATTCGAATACTTTTATTTGATAATGCAGGTACCAGCGTTGAAGATTATATGAACGCTCTTGTGTACGGGCATGTGGCGACAATGGAAGCTGAAGACTTAGTGGATATGCATGACTCCTCATGCGAGTGCAACTCATGCGTATTCGATTATATTTTGTTTAGATTTTATTAAAGACATGTAATTGATATTTATTTAATTATGTCTCAGTTGATTTAACAATAATTTGATATTTATTTATGGTTATCACAGTTAGATTCTCAGTTCGTTTACTATAAGACTTCCGCTATTTATTTTATTATCTCTGATTAATGAGGAATGTATTTCGGTTTATCATATGTGGGATAGCCTATTGTGAGATCCTAGTTAAACCGTTGGTTTATTGACGGTTCATCACACCATTCTGATTAGTGCGGAATTGGGGTGTGACAACTTGGTATCAGAGCTCTCGTAAGCCTTACCCATTAAACCTAAATACTACCACTGGAGTCCATGAACTGAGTTAGGATAAATTAAAAGCTATAATATAAACAAACCATAAGCACCTGTGTTGGTTGAGACATAAATTAAACAAGACGATAATGTACATATAAAAGGTAGAACCATATATATACACTCATACAGAAAGAGAAGACCAAAAATTATCCTAATAAACAAACAATTTTGGGTATTATCTATAAGTTGGGTAGTTATCCAAGTATACAAGGATATAATACAGTAGCAAGAAGGGAGCTTTTGTAAAGCAGAAAAATTGAATACTGAGTTGCTACTCACCAGAGGTGAAACTCGATGTATGACAAAGGAAGGAGAAAATGGCTAGTAATGCCTAATTCCCTGCAAAGGTAAAGGGAAAGATCTCGGGCCGAATCCAACAGAGATAGTAGAATAATGGCCCTACGAGAAACTAAAGCTATACCCCTGGGTGACATGGAGACTCAGAGTGAAATCCACTACACGCTGATCCATTACCCGCTGAGCATTAAGATGAGGTTACAACTTGACCCCACCACTATCTGGGTCAAAAACGGGTAATGAAAACTCATCTGAGTTGGTAATCAGATTAGAGCAAATAAGAGGAAGTGAACAATCAGGCCACTCCAGCCAACCACCTGGACTACCAATTACCTTGGTCACGATTGTCATAAACTTGACCCAATAAAATACAAGAGCAACAACAGATGAGACCGACTATGCAAGTTGCTATGTAAATCACTACCCAAGTTGCTGATGCTACATCAACACCTCCGGGTCAAACCAAGTACGGTACCAATTGGTAGCATCAGTGTACCCCAACACCTGTTAGCTATAACACAGTGCCTACCATACAGCAAGTCCCAGTAATGTACACCCCAGTGCAGAAGTTTGGTGCACAACCAGCAGTGTATCAAGGTGGTTGCCCTTATCAGCCACCGATATACGAGAAAGTTACATCATGACAGAATGATCCAACAAGGATTGAAGAATGTCTTCTGAAGATGATGCCTCGAACATTTTCAGCAAAGGATAAAATCTATTATGGTCATATGGCATGATAGTTTACATAAGGATGCGGTGCATTATTGATTTACTTTTATGATTATAGAGGATGCACATACTTGATTTTAATTCTCGTACCTTGACAAGATAACTTCTTGATTTAACCTGTCAATTGGAGTTATAGATATTGTTTCTTTAGTCTTAGTCCTGATTATACCAATCTAACCCATTCTCATGATCAACAACATGAACAGAGATATGAACTGAATGAACAGTTAAATGTTTAATCATGTTGAGCATACATCTACTGATTTATACTTGATTTACCGAGGTACGAAATCTTTCTCCAGATTTAATCCTATAGTGCCTTGACCAATGGCATTATATATTCGATAGAACCTGTAACCATGAGGTTAAGAATTGTAAAACCTCTATTGTATGTATTTGGACCACCATGCAACATAACGATCTTTTGAGGCCGGTTGGGTTACCACAGATTTACTCCTGATTCTTTAAACCTAGGTTCACTAGATAAAGCAAGTGTTTGTCATTATGCTAAATCGATAGAAGAAAGTGAATCACTTTTGGATGAACATTTTGATTTATACACTCCCTGACCATTGTTGATAAAGATGTTTAGTGATAATAGAATTATTGGAAGAAAGATGATTGGATTCAAATTAAATACTATAGCCAAGAGACCTCAAATAAAGTAATGGAGAATCTATTTTGAGATTACTGAATGGATGGATATGAGTCATGAGCAAAAGTGAAAACTATTAAGAGTAGCCAGTAAAGAAATAGATAGCACTCAAGTAGAGTTAAAGATAGCTATATCGGTATGAATTTTGACAAGGTAAAAGATTCCTAAAGGCAAATTTAAGAGTGGATACAAGGATAAAGTCATGGCATAAGTAGTACTCGATTTAATACAATGATAATTGAGTTATGCCCAATGTTGAGTGATTTATTAAGAAAAGACCAAAAGAGTTTAGATGAATTAATGAATTATAAGCATATACCCTAATGCTTATTAATAGATTTGGGATATGAGATTTCCAGCAGTAGTCTTTGAAAAACTAAGAGAGGAAGGAACTACACGAGCTCTTAAGACCTTATACCAGATTTTGCTAGTTCAAGCCCTTTTGGACTAAATGTTGTATTAGATGAGTGTTATGAACAATGTCCAAATCATATGGATGGGTGAAATTTGGATACAACCTAATTAGACTTGAGATGGCAGACTTTGACGTCATATTGAGGATAGACTAGTTGTCTCAACACTCTACAAAGTTGTTATGTGCATAGAAGATGTTATCATTCAAGAATAAAGTTGGCATATAATTTGATTTTATTGGAATCATATTGCCTAGGATGCGGAAGCTGATCCTCCCTATGCTAAAGGCGAAGAGATGCTTTGAAGAGAATGAAGTTGGATATATGGTATCTTGTGGTATACGTTACCAAAGAAGCACCACAGATGGAAGATATTGATGTGATGCGTGAATTTCCTGATGTATTTCAAAGAAACTTATCGGGTTACCATCTGATTAAGTGACCGAGTTCGAGTTCGTCATCGACTTGTTACCAAGGACAATACTTGTGTCAAAGGCACCATAGAGTAAGCTCTTATGGGGTTGAAGGAATTGAGACTCAACTACAAGAGTTATTAGACAAGGGTTCTAATCTGCTGAGTATTGCATCACAGAGAACGCCAATGCAATTCGTGAAGAAAAAGGACGGTAGTGTCAGATTTGGCATAGACTACCGGGAACTAAACAAGTTTAAGATCAAGAATCGATATCTACTACCTCAGATCGATGACTTGTTTAAACAGTTGCAAGGAGCAAAGATATTTTCTTCAGTCAAGATATCATCAGCTGAAGAATTTTAGACAGAAATATCTCGAAGATAGCTTTTAGAATCGGGATTGGCTAATTATGAGTTTTTGATTTTGACGTTTGGATTAACCAATGCCCTTACATCTTTTATGGAATGGATGAACTAGGTGTTTCATGACATGTTGGACACATCGGTCATAGTTTTCATAGATGATATTTTGGTTTATTGCAAGAATGAAGCAACTCATACAACGGATGTTAGAATAGCTTCACAACAGCTGAGAAGTGAAAAGTTTCATGTCAAGTCCAAGAAATATGAGACATGATTAAACAAAATGATCTTCTTAGATCACGTAGCATCATAAAAAGGGATTAAAGTGGACCCTATTAAGATAGAAGCAATTCTATGGTGAGAAACACCTGAAGAATATTGGGAAGATCAGAAGTTTCTTGAGTTTAGATGAATATTACAGACGATGCTTGGAGGACCACCCTAAGATCACAAAACCTCTTACCAAGCTAACCAGGAAGGGAGAGGAATTTATTTGGACCTACAAGTGTGAAGAATGTTTTCAGATTCTAAGGTAAGGTTGATATCAACTCCCATCTTGATCATTTCGGTACCAAGGGAACCTTTTACCCTATCCATCGGAGCTTTCGGATTGGATCTAGGATGCGGGTTGATGTAAGGTAAATAAGCGATTGCATATGCTTCAAGAAAACTGAAGGAGCATGGGAAGAGTTACCCTACTCACGACTTGGAATTAACGGTGATAAATTATGCAATCAAGACTTGGAGACATTATCTAAACGGGGGAGAATTTTAGAATAAGAGTCCTATTTATCTCTTCATTAGAAAGAGTTGAACAGGAGGATAAGGAGTTGGTTAGGAATACTTGAAGGATTAAGACCGTGATATTCAGTGTCACCCGAGCAAGGCTAATGTAGTAGCTAAGATCTTAAGCAAAAAGAGAATTATGAAGTCCAAGGAAGGACTCAGTATAAATGATGCCTTATGTCGCAGCAATAAATTCAGACTTGGAAGAAGAGTAACATATAATAGAAACTCGTGATGATCCAATTGAGCAAGAACTTATGGATGAATTATGGAGCAACAATTCACTTGTGTTCATTACATTAAAGATCATCTCTGAATTTATGGATGTAGTAAAAGTAGTGATTTTGTTAGATCTGTATATAAGAATAATGTCAGGAGATTTAGAGAAAGAAAAACCTAACCCTGAATTACTTTGGATGCGGAGACGGTACTTAGATACAGAGGTAGATTTTGAATACATGAAGATAAAGATTCGGATGTCAGTAAGAGGATAATGATAAGAGCCCATTGTACTCAATATTCAGGACATCCTGGAGTACCAATATGTATCATGAGTTAAAGAGATTGTATTGGTAAAGAGGAATGATAACAAAGGTGGTGTAGTGCGTGTTCCAGTGTCTGGATTATCAGCAAGTAAAGGCTGAAAGACAAAGACCAACATGGCTTACTATAATAACTATCGGAGCCAATCTGAAAGTGGAACTGCATTACATTGAACTATGTCACCGGTATACCACTGATCGGTTGACGCAGTTTGAGTGATTATTGATCGCATTAAGAAGATAGCTTATTCCATTACGATACAACATCGGTATGCTTTGGAGCGGCTATCTAAGCTATATATGGATAGTATTGTCAGATTGAATGGTATGCATGAGAGGTTAGTGTCAGCCAGAAGCTCATGCTTTATCTTAAAATTTTGAAAGGAACTATAGAAAACAATGGGAACAAAGTTGAAGTTTAGTACCGCATTTTACCTTAAACCGACGGACAGTCGGGGCAGACTATACAAATCTTAAGAGATATACCCCGAGTTTATGAAATTGATTTCAAGGAGTTAGAGTTGAGAAGTTACCGTGAATTGAAGTTGCTATTAAGCTACCATGTAAATGTTACCTATGAAGCATGATACGGGAGAAATGTCAAATTCCTTTGTTTTGGAATGAAGTTAGTGAATGAAGAATTCTGAGACCTAAGTCTAATGAAGAAAACTATCGAGTGGAAAACAAGATCAAAGAAAAGGGGCAGGATAGCTCAAGATGTCAGAAGAGACACCAAGACCTTGAGTTCGCCATAAGGGACAAAGTGTTCTTGAAGAAATCACTTCTGCGTAGTTTGAAACGATTAGACAAGAAGGAAAGTAGTATTCTATATATGCATCGAATCTTATAAACTCTGGAGAGACGTAGAAAAGTTGCATATCAATTAGAGTTACCGCTATCCATGTCTAGTGTGCATGATGTATTTCGTATGTCTCTATTGAAGAAGTACATGGAGATCCATATCAAAAGTATTGACCACGAAATCACTGGATTAAATAGGAGATTTAACTATTGAAGTGGTATCAGTCTAGTTCACTAGTTGAAAGGTACAACACCTTAAAAACTTGTTATCAATTATATGAAGATAATCTGACAAAGACAAGACGTGGAGAAGACGGCATGGAAAGAAGAAGATGCAATGCGAAAATAGAATTCCCACCTAGTGACTCCAAAGTAAATTTAAAATTTTGAGGACAAAATTTATTTTAAGGATGGGAGAGTTGTAAGATCCGTACGTTCAAATTTTGAGGAAGAAATTTATTTTAAGGGTGGTGGAGTTGTAAGACCCGCACGCCACGAACCCGGTCTAACCTTACATTTCGTGTCGTGACCCGTCTACTTATGATGGTTGAGCCAAGTGGACCAGGTGTGTGAAGAAACCCAAGACCCAGTATGAAAATTTGCTCAAACACAGGCAAAATGAGGGTAGGGTCACATGCCTAAATAGGCAGGTCCGACCCTCCCATCGACCCTCACTATCGACGCTCAACCACGGGTAGCAGAGGGTCTATGAATTGTCCGACCCTCCCATCGACCCTCGGTACTCGGGAAAAACAGCACGAACCGAAAATTAAGAAACCTTTCTAATTTTGATTGGAACCTTTCCTAAACTCAATGGGACTTATTTTGGAAGGTTTTACTCTATAAATAGGACGTCCCTAAGCCTCTTTCAATCCTTTTACAACCATAATTGGATTGAGAGATAGAGAAGAGAAGGAAGAGAAGAAGAGAAGGAAAACTTAAAGAAAAGGCTAAGGAAGAAGAGGAAATTCAGAGGAAACTCTGAATCTCAGCAAACCTAAGGTATGAATACATTCCCCATGATTTATTTAAGACTTTAGAATGGTTTATAAAAAGGATATGACTTAGAAGAAACCCAAACCATCAACCCATGGTTAGGTTTTCATGGAAAACCATGGAGAAATTCATTGAAACCATGTAGGTGAATAAAGAATAGTTCTAAACCATAGAACATGTATAGAATGGATTGTGGAAGTAAGCCACAGGACCCAACAATGAAAGAGAGAATGAAATTTGATACTTTCGACTCAAACCATGGAGGGTCGCACCTAGGGTCGATGGCAGATCCGACCCTAGCATCGACTCTCAGTGTTCGGGAAGTTCAGATTAGGGGGGGTCGCACCCAGGGTCGATCATGACTCAGACCCTACCTCCGACCATCAGTTAATAGAATGGTTTTAAAAATTAAAATAAATTCTAATTAAATTTTATCGACTTTGTTAGGTCTTATAGCAATATAATAGCAATATAAAGGTGATTCTAACGCTTGGAACAAGCTAAGGTGAGGGAACAAGACCTAAACTAATTAGTTAATAATAAATTGTTTTATTTCTTGAGTCCAATGCCATATTGATTCTATGCGTGTATGCTTGTATGTGAATTCAACATATCATCCAAGATTTCTATTATTACTGTTCATGCATATTTAAATTTATTGCTTATAACATGATGATGTTGATGATGGTAGGAATAGGCATGTGAATGTTTGTGTTTGGCTGGTGTACATGGTGCGGGTAGGGATGGTATCAACCGGTACTTCGATGCTGTTCTCATCGGGGTATATTGTGCCATGGTCTATTCAAGTCATGTCCACTAAGCAAGTGTTAGTATGCTTGATGCGAGTAGAGCATCAAGGGGAGGACGTGGCATTGTGGTTCAGCCTGGTCACCAGACTCTAGCTCTATCTCTACTCAAGTCTTGTCCACTAACATCGTCATATCGCCATTACCTTAGTGGAACTAATATGTCGTAGGGCATCAGGGGGAGGACGTGGCATTGTGGTTCAGCTTGGTCACCAGACCCTAGCTCTATCTCTATGGATGTATTGAGGGATGCAAGGGTGAGGCCTTGGATACATTGTTTGACATTAGGGTTGGTTAGTTGCGAGCCCAGTTTGCAAACCCTTGCCAACAGGGGCTTACGTGTTGGTATGGGCAACCGGTGCAGCCATGCCTGTAAGACCCGTGTAAATCTAACCCGGTCTTACCACCTTGAACCTGATTTACGCATCATGGTCGAGTCAAATGGACCAAGGGCGTGAAGGAGATCGAGATCCCAGGTATCAAATCGACCCAAAAACACTTAAAATAGGGGAAGGGTCGCATACCCAGCTAAGCAGGGTCGGACCTCCCAAAATAGAAAGTCAGACCCTCAGTTTTGAAGGGAGGGTCGGACAGCTTAAGACACTAGGGTCGACGGGATCATCGACCCTCCCATCGACCCTCGGTTACCGCAGAAAATAGAAATTAGGAAATTTCCATATTTTTGAATGGGATTCATTCATAATCTCAGAGGGACTTATTTAGGATGTTCCTAGTCTATTTAAAGGACGTCCCTAAGCCACTTTCACTCCTTTCACAACCCTAATTGAATTGAGAGAAAGAGAAGAGAAGGAAAAGAAGAAGAAGAGGAACAAGGAAGAAAATTAAGTCAAAAGAGAAGAGTTGCAGAGAAAGATTAATCTTCTCAGGTATGGATACTAATTCCATAAGTTTCTACAGACCTTAGATTAGTTAATGTTGAGAGAGTGATCTTGGAGAAACCCAAACCATCAATCTATGATTAGGTTTTTATGGAAACCATAGGAAGATGTATGAAAACTATTCTAGATGGTTTATACATGGTTTCAGACCATGGAATGAATGTAGAATGAAAGGTAGAAGAAAGCCATAGGACCCCAAACACGAAGAATGGATTAAAAGTGGGAATTGGACCAGAGTGCACCAAGGGTCGCACCCAGGGTCGATAGGCCATCCGACCCTAGGTATTCCTGACCATCGACCCTCAGGATTCGGGAAGTCCAGAAAGAGGGGAGGGTCGATAGACCCATCGACCCTAGCATCGACCCTACCATCGACCCTCAGTTAACATAGTGGTTTTTAATTCCGAGTAAATTCTAATTAAATTCTATCGACTTTGTTAGCTCTTCTAGCTGTATAATAACATTGTAAAGGTGATTCTAAAGCTTGGAAAGTATCTTTTAGCAAGCTAAGGTGAGGAACCTTAACCCCAAACTAAATTGGTTAATAATCAACTATTTTCTATTTCTTGAGTCCTATGCTATGTTTGATTCTATGCGAATATGTTTGTAATGTGCATACAACATGCCATCCAATATTTCTATTACTTGTTCATGCATATTTACTTTATTGTTTATAACATGATGATGATGATGATAGGAATAGGCATGTGCTTGTATGTGTGTGGTTGATGTGCTTGATGCGAGCGAGTATCAGGGGAGGTGTGATGAGAACGTCAATAAACGTTAACCTTTGGCGAGTATCAGCACTTTAGCTCTATCTCTAACTCAACTCTTGTGCATTGACATCATCGTATCGCCATTACTTTAGCAGAACTATTATGTCGTAGAGTATCAGGGGAGGTGGTCTCAGTCCTTGTAGTCTCTGACTCTACCGGGGGGCCTTAGCTCTATCTCTATGGGCATTCTGAGGGATGCTGGGGTGAGGCCTTGGATACACTGTTTGGCATTAGGATTGGTTAGTTGCGAGCCCAGTTTGTAGCCTTCGCTAACAGGGGCTTACGTGTTGGTATGGCACTATATAGCAATAAACGTAACCTTTGTTATATAATGTTCATGATTGGGTGCATGTGAGTTGACGATAAACGTGATCTTCGGGTAACGTCACACACTCGTGTATAGAGGCGGAGTCAATAAACGTGACTTTTGGCAACCTAAACCTTTCTATTGCATACTGCAAACTTATATACCAGACCAAAGATATAAATTGACTTTTTGCATGCATATGTATTGTTGCATTGTTTTGGCTACTCACTGAGCCGTGATGTGTGCTCACCCCTTGACGTCGAATATTTTTAGTTGATGATGCAGGTTATACGGTTGAAGATTTTGTAAATGCGTCTGCGTACGGGAACGTGGCAGCTATGGAAGCTGGAGCTGAAGATGATCCACACGACTCCTCTTGCGAGTGCAACTTGTGTGTATTTGATTAGATATTTTTATAAGTTTCTTTATTTGGATTTATTAAAGACTTGTATTGATATTTACTTATGTTTCGGTTGATACAGAATAAATTATTATTTAAATTTTAATATCACATAGATTTTCAGTTCATGTTATTATAAGACTTCCGCTATTGTGTATTTACTCTGATTATGATTACGGATGTATGTAAGTTTGGATAACGCGGGGGTAGCCTATTTGAGATCCTGGTTGAACCATTGGTTATTTAGCGGTTCATCACATCATTCTGAATAGACCAGAATTGGGGTGTGACAACTTGGTATCAGAGCAACTCAGGCCTTTCCCTCCGAACTAGCATACATTCAAGACAATTGTGAACTGAGATAGGATAAAAGTAAAAATAGTAATATAAACAAGCTGTAAGCACCAGTGATGATTGAGACCAAATTTAAAAAGAGAATGATGCATCTATTAAGGGGGAACAAGTTACATATAATGAGTGAGAAACACAAAACGTATGTACATAACTAAAGCAGAGTACAGTCCACAACCTGGACAGTTACTCTGAAGTACAATTAATAAAGGTATAATCAAGAAGCAGGAGGCGTAGAAGGAGGCGGTGCCTCACGGTCTCTGTCGTAGTCCTCAGCATAGACTCTAGTCAACCAGGCTATCTGAGTCTGGGTCGTATGTAGACTAGCTGTGAGACCGACTATCTTCTGATCAGTCGCGCGCTGCACCTCTAGGAGCTCTCCCATCCTCACGTTTGATGTGTGCTGAGAAACCAATAGCTCATCCATCCTCAGATCAGATCTACACTGAGCATCCCTGAGCTCCTGCAGCATCTCCATCATGGCTGAAGGTGGAAGTGAAGGACCAGCCGCATGCGAAGGACCAGCCTCAGGTACAGGGTCCGCCGCAGAAGAAGTACCAACTCCAGCCGCATGTGTAGGTGAAGGCAGTGGTATCGAGTCGACGTCCATATACATACGATCGTCATCGTCGACCGGATCCACCCGAGCTCTAGCAGCAGCCGCAGCAGCCTCAGCATCAGCCATCTCGACCCGAGTGTGAGGGCGCACCATCGCGTTCCTCTCCTCATCACTAACCTCAGCATCTCACAGCCCCATCTTGCAGATAGCCTCCCAATCTAGAGGCGACGAGAAGGTCTTCTCCTGGATCTTCTCATCTACCAGATCCACCCCCAGACAGGTCAGTAGCACTGTAATCATGCGCCCATAGGGTAGATTACCCCTATGCCCGGCCAATGTAGCACTAATCATAGTCCGCATGATGATGTAGGGAAGACAGACGGGCTGACGAGTGCAGATGCTGTATATCAGAAACAGTGTCAGCTGAGAGACCCTCTCATAGTGCCCACTCTATGGGATCAGATTATGCTGGATAATCTTACAGAAGACCCGTGGAGCTGGACACAGATAACAAGCTCTCATTTGCCAACGATCAGGACGGAGCAACTGGTTGTCGATCTCTGCCCTCATCTCCATCTCAACAAACTGTGGCTCTCCCGGCACACAGTACACCATGGGGCCATCATAGGGAATGCCCAACAGATCGGCCAGCTGCCGATAATCAAAGGAAATGTGCACCCCCTTGACGTAACTGGTGATGCGCAACTCCTGACCATGCTCAACGTCATTGTAATTCCCCACCACCTGGAGACTACAATAGAATTGGTGCACCAAATCTGGACATGTGCACGCGTCGTATGTGATGACAGGGAGCCACCCCATATCACCAAATGCTCCCTCTACATTGAACAAGGCTAGTTCAGCCAAGTTCACCATGCGACCCCCTTCCACTTTCTTACGGGCATAGTCAGCATACTGTGCCTCGGCGTCATTCGAACGGAAGAGAAGTGGATCACGCACTCTGGGTACTTTGGTACAAGCCATAGTATCTGCAAAACAAGAAAGAGAAAGGAAACAAGGAGTTAATAGGATAAAAATCCGAAATATGATATAATAACGACATAAGTTGACCATAAAGCCCATTCCTCATCATATAAGTGGGCATAAGGACATACGAAGGTTTAAACATATCCTACGACCCACATGCAGTAGGAAAATTTAATTGACAATGTCTAATTTGAAGAAATTCAAGAAAAATCGAAATTTTCGACAAATTAGGGTAAAAAGAGAAAATTTCAAGTTTCTCGATAACCAACCGATGAAACTCAAAACTTTTTGAGGGCTTTCGTTCCTCGAGACACCAATAACAAAAGCCCCTAATAAAAATCGAATTTTTACAGTTGGAAAAAGTTTAATTTGAAAAATACAAGTTAAATGGATAAAAACCTAGAAAGAAAACCTAAAAACAGGTAAAAATGAGAGAACATACCTGTACAGATGACGTGGACGTCGAAACCCGGAGTCAAATCGATCGAAAATGTTAGAGTAGCACTGTAGCAACTCAGAGAGGACAGACGAGTCAAAATGGAGGAGGAATAGTAAGAAATGACCCAGAATCGGATCTTAAAAATCTGAATTTTGGTCCGAGGGTCGGACAATTCGACTGGATCCATTGACCCTCGAATCGACCCTCCCATCGACCCTCGACTGTCGGGAACCCGACAGAAAACTAAGGGTCGGAACCGAGGGTCGGATACCCATCGACCCTCGCATCGACCCTCAGCTCTCGGGAAGAACAGGTCATTCCCAGGGTCGAAAACCAAGGGTCGGACATACCAGCGACCCTCACCGTCGACCCTACATAGAAAAGACAGAATTTTTTTTATAAAATGAGCTAGAATTGGAATTGATTATTGGTTAGAGGGCCTACATGAAATATAAATGACTTCTAACCTACTTGATGATTTTCAGGCTCCACCAATCACCAAAAAGAAATATGTCTGGACGTAGAGTGACCCGACAGACCGGAAACGTAGTCCCACCACCACCACCAGTGGAGGAGACTAGTCAAGAGAATAACTATGCACCGGGAAATCCAAAACCGGCAAACCCTACAAATTTGCCACCTCCACCACCAGAGCTAACAACCGTGGTGATGAATCTGGCACAGCAGCTGCAGCAGATGCAACACGCACAGGCTCAGATGCAGGTTGCCATGGGAATTATGTTCCAAGCCACTCAGGCTGCACCCATGCACATTGGACAAGCTAGTGCAGCCCCGGTGGGTAACCACCCAGCTCATCAGACACCTCAACAACCGGCTGCACAGATTCCAGTGCAGGTACCGGAAGCAGCTCAAGGGAATTACCACAATCCACCCTATATGTTCGGGGCAAACCCCCAGAATTAGCTGGACCACTCCCGACTAGTGGAGAGATTTTTGAAGATGAAACCCAGAGAATTCAACGGCAAGCCGTCTGATCCATTGTGGCCAGCACACTGGATAGACGAGATGGAGAGAAACTTCCTCATGATGACTATTACAGAGGAAGAGAAGGTACTATGTGCCACCTTCATGCTCAAGGGCGATGCACATCATTGGTGGAAATCCACGAAGACATATTTACTGACCAAGCACGCCCTACTGACATGGGCTATATATAAAGAAGCATTCTTCGAGAAATATTTTCCACGAAGCTTCAGAGATTCGATGGAGAAGGAGTTCCTGAGTCTTTATCAGGGACAGATGTCAATGGATGCGTATTAACAACGTTACGAAGAGCTGTTTTTCTTCGCACCCCTGAGTATGCAAGAAGAAGAAACCAAAACCCGTAGGTTTGTCACGGGACTAAGAGGAAGCATCAGAGAAAATGTTCTCGGCTTAGAGAAGAAAATGTACAACGAAGCTGTCCAGATTGCTCAAGTGATTGAATTGAGCCAGAAGGAGAGTTACCTTACTCAGAACAGAGGCATCAAGATACCATCCGGAAACTCCTACAACGGAGGCAATAACAGGACGTATAAGCCTTTCCGTCCTCAGAATTTTAATGCTGCAACCAAGACTACCCCAGCAGCCCAACATCAGCCAAAGCCAAATTCTGAAGCCCCGAAGTATTTTAACTGCAACCAACCAGGACATATGGCAAGGGAGTGCCCTAAGCCCAAGAAACAATTCCATCAGGGACGTGTATATGATGTTACGTCCGAGGATGCGGCCGCATCACCCGATGTGGTCACAGGTATGACTGAAACTTTTAAAGTTGTAATTACATCGAATGTGCATGTAGACTAAGTAAAGATAAATCACAGGTATTCTACTTATAAATGGCGTACCCGCCAGAGTACTCTTCGATTCCGGAGCTACTCATTCCTTTATATCTGTGTCATTTGGAAAGAAGACAAAATTACCCATCAAAACATTAGACTACAAATTACTTGTACCATCACCGATGGGGTTAGAAGTGGAACTAGTGAAGGGTTATGGACCATGTCCAGTTCTCATTGGAGAGCAGACCTTAGATGCAACTTTGATACAACTTGAGATGGCAGACTTTGATGTCATCTTGGGAATGGACTGGTTAGCTTGGCATTCTACAAACCTACTATGCACCGAAAAGAATCTAACATTCAAAAACAAAGAAGGAGCAGAATTCAGTTTCTCGGGAACCAAACTTCCCCGGATGCGCAAGCTCATACTTTCAGCACTAAAGGCTAAGAAGTGCCTTGACAAGGGAGCAATCGGATATCTACTATCAGTGGTCAACCTAACCCAGGAAGCACCACGAATGGAAGATATTGATGTCGTGTGGGATTATCCTGACGTATGTTTGGAGGAATTACCCGGATTACAACCCGACTGGGCCACAGAGTTTGTAATAGACCTGATACCTAGAGCCGCACCCGTATCAAAAGCGCCCTACAGGATGGCTCCTACGGAACTGAAGGAATTAAAAGTGCTACTACAAGAACTGTTGGACAAGGGTTATATTCGACCCAGTATATCTCCATGGGGGGCACCGGTGTTGTTCGTGAAGAAGAAGGATGGTAGTGTTCGATTATGTATCGATTATCGGGAGTTGAACAAACTGACAATCAAGAATCGATATCCACTACCTCGGATCAATGACTTGTTCGATCAGTTACAAGGAGCAAGAGTATTTTCTAAGATTGATCTTCGATCAGGCTACCATCAGCTGAAGATTTAAGAAAGTGATATTCCAAAGACAGCATTCAGGACCAGATATGGACATTATGAATTTCTGGTTATGTCTTTAGATTAACTAATGCACCGGCAACGTTCATGGAACTTATGAACCGAGTTTTCCATGATATGTTGGATACATCGGTTATAGTATTCATTGATGATATATTGGTATACTCCAAGGACAAGGAAACCCATATCAAGAACCTAAACGCAGCCCTAAAGCGTTTAAGGAAAGAGAAGTTATATGCCAAATTTTCAAAGTGCGAGTTTTGGTTAAGTGAAGTCGCATTCCTAGGCCATGTAGTATCCGTTGAAGGAATCAAAGTGGACCCCAGCAAGATCGAGGCTATTGTGAAGTGGAAAGCACCAAAGAGTGTTTCAAAAATCAGAAGTTTTCTGGGTCTAGCTGGTTATTATCAGAGATTCGTATAAGACTATTCTCGGATTGCCGTACCTCTCACTAGTTTGACTAAGAAAGGTGAAAAGTTTGTGTGGACCGATAAATGTGAGAAGAGTTTCCAAACACTGAAGACCAGATTGATATCGGCCCCGATTTTGACCATCCCATTTCCAGGACAGACGTTTACTTTATACACTGATGCGTCGGGAATGGGACTAGGATGTGTGCTTATGCAAGGAGAGCAAGTAATTGCTTATGCTTCAAGACAGTTAAAAGTACATGAGAAAAATTATCCTACTCATGATTTGGAGTGAGCGGCAATAGTACATGCTGTCAGGATATGGAGACATTACCTATACGGAAAAAAATTTCAGAGTAAGTCGGACCATAAAAGTCTTACTTATTTATTTAATCAGAAGGAGTTGAATATGAGACAACGAAGATGGCTGGAACTATTGAAAGACTATGATTGTGATATCCAGTATCATCCGAGAAAAGCAAACGTAGTAGCGGATGCATTAAGCAGAAAAGCAATGATAAAATCTCAAGGAGAAGTTAGCTCGACCGCAGTAATATGTACCACCGGAATGGTATTCAATCACGGTAACGAGAAGTATGTGATAGATACAACGGATGAATCAGCTAACCAAGGGTTTATTCATCGGTTTTCAAATATGTTCGCGGCATTGAAGATTATACCGGATATAGTGGATGAAGTGAAGACAGCTATCAAAGCAGATCCTTATCTGAGAATAGTACATAAAGATATTGAGAAAGGTACGACTAACCCTGAGTTCACCTTGGATGATGAGATAGTACTGAAATACAAAGGAAGAATATGTGTACCTGAAACAGAAAGTATGGACATTAGACACCGACTGATGAAAGAAGCCCATACCACCATCTACTCGATACACCCTGGAAGTATAAAAATGTATCATGATCAAAAGAAATTATATTGGTGGAGGGGAATGAAAGCAGATGTAGCCAAGTTCGTGTCTCAATGCCTAAATTGTCAGAAAGTAAAGGCTGAACGACAAAGACCTGCTGGAATGTTGCAGCCATTACCAGAACCAGCATGGAAATGGGACTGCATCACTATGGACTTCGTCACGGGACTACCAATGACTCCTCGAGTAGTTGACGCAGTTTGGGTGATTGTGGACCGTCTGACCAAAATAGCTCGTATCATACCTATATGACCTCAATATACACTGGAAAGGTTAGCGAAGCTGTATGTGGATAATATTGTTCGGTTACACGGTGTACCAGAAAGTATTGTGTCCGATAGAGATCCACGATTTACTTCCAAATTTTGGGAAGGATTACAAAAGGCTATGGGTACAATGTTGAAGTTCAGTACTGCATTCCACCCGCAGACAGATGGACAGTCAGAACGTACAATTCAGATTCTAGAAGATATGCTACGAGCATGCGTAATTGATTTCAAAGGATCATGGGATGAAAAGTTACCATTGATCGAGTTCGCTTATAATAACAGCTATGAGGCCACAATACAGATGTCACCATATGAAGCACTGTATGGCCGAAAGTGTCGAACTCCCTTGTTTTGGAATGAAGTTGGAGAACGTAGTATTGTTGGACCAGAATTTGTTGAAGAGACTTGTCGAGTGGTCGACATTATCAAGGAAAGAGTGAGAACAGCTCAGAACCGCCAGAAGCAATATGTGGATACCCGACGAAGAGATCTAGAGTTCGCTGTAGGTGATAAAGTATTATTGAAAGTATCGCCTATGCGAGGATTGAAGAGGTTCGGACAGAAAGGGAAGCTAAGTCCAAGATATGTCAGTTCGTATGAAATTCTAGCCAAGCGTGGAAAAGAAGCTTATCAGTTAGCACTACCACCATCTATGTCAAGTGTACATGATGTATTTCACATTTCCTTATTGAAGAAGTATGTCAAGGATCCAACGCACGTGTTGACAGTAGATTTGCTGGAATTGACTGATGATTTGACATTCGAAGTAACACCAACAGAAATCACTAGCCGAAAAGTTCAACGTCTACGCAACAGAGATATCTACTATGTTAAGGTCTTATGGAAAAGTAGAGACATGGAAGAAATTACATGGGATGAATAGAATGCTATGTGAAAGCAATACCCTCACTTATTTGATTCAGAAGGTACGTACAATTTCGAGGACAAAATTTTTATAAGTTGGGGGGAGTTGTAAGACCCGTGTAAATCTAACCCGGTCTTACCACCTTGAACCAGGTTTACCCATCATGGTCGAGTCAAATGGACCAAGGGCGTGAAGGAGATCGAGATCCCAGGTATCAAATCGACCCAAAAACACTAAAAATAGGGGAAGGGTCGCATACCCAGCTAAGCAGGGTCGGACCTCCCAAAACAGAAAGTCAGACCCTCAGTTTTGAAGGGGGGGTCAGACAGCTTATGACCCTAGGGTCGACGGGATCATCGACCCTCCCATCGACCCTCGGTTACCGCAGAAAATAGAAATTAGGAAATTTCCATTTTTTCGAATGGGATTCATTCCTAATCTCAGAGGGACTTATTTAGGATGTTCCCAGTCTATTTAAAGGACGTCCCTAAGCCACTTTCACTCCTTTTACAACCCTAATTGAATTGAGAGAAAGAGAAGAGAAGGAAAAGAAGAAGAAGAGGAACAAGGAAGAAAATTAAGCCTAAAGAGAAGAGTTGCAGAGAAAGATTAATCTTCTCAGGTATGGATACTAATTCCATAAGTTTCTACAGACCTTAGATTAGTTAATGTTGAGAGAGTGATCTCGGAGAAACCCAAACCATCAATCTATGGTTAGGTTTTCATGGAAACCATAGGAAGATGTATGAAAACTATTCTAGATGGTCTATACATGGTTTCAGACCATGGAATGAAGGTAGAATGAAAGGTAGAAGAAAGCCATAGGACCCCAAACACGAAGAATGGATTAAAAGTGGGAATTGAACCAGAGTGCACCAAGGGTTGCACCCAGGGTCGATAGGCCATCTGACCCTAGGTATTCCTGACCATCGACCCTGAGCATTTGGGAAGTCCAGAAAGAGAGAAGGGTCGATAGACCCATCGACCCTAGCATCGACCCTACCATCGACCCTCAGTTAACAAAGTGGTTTTTAATTCTGAGTAAATTCTAATTAAATTCTATCGACTTTGTTAGGTCTTCTAGCAGTATAATAACATTGTAAAGTTGATTCTAAAGCTTGGAAAAGTATCTTGTAGCAAGCTAAGTTGAGGAACCTTAACCCCAAACTAAATTGGTTAATAATAAACTGTTTTCTAATGCTTGAGTCCTATGCTATGTTTGATTCTATGCGAATATGTTTGTAATGTGCATACAACATGCCATCCAATATTTCTATTACTTGTTCATGCATATTTACTTTATTGTTTATAACATGATGATGATGATAGGAATATGCATGTGCTTGTATGTGTGTGGTTGATGTGCTTGATGCGAGCGAGTATCAGGGGAGGTGTGATGAGAACGTCAATAAATGTTAACCTTTGGCAGGTCTCAGCACTTTAGCTCTATCTCTAACTCAAGTCTTGTGCGTTGACAACGTCGTATCACCATTACTTTAGCAGAACTATTATGTTGTAGAGTATCAGGGGAGGTGGTCTCGGTCCTTGTAGTCTCTGACTCTACCGGGGGGCCTTAGCTCTATCTCTATGGGCATTTTAAGGGATGCTGGGGTGAGGCCTTGGATACACTGTTTGGCATTAGGATTGGTTAGTTGTGAGCCCAGTTTGCAGCCCTCGCTAACAGGGGCTTACGTGTTGGTATGGCACTATATAACAATAAACGTAACCTTTGTTATATAATGTTCATGATTGGGTGCATGTGAGTTGACGATAAACGTGATCTTCGGGTAACGTCACACACTCGTGTATAGAGGCGGAGTCAATAAACACGACCTTTGGCTACCTAAACCTTTCTATTGCATACTGCAAACTTATATACCAGACCAAAGATATAAATTGATTTTTTGCATGCATATATATTGTTGCATTGTTTTGGCTACTCATTGAGCCGTGATGTGTGCTCACCCCTCGACGTCGAATATTTTTAGTTGATGATGCAGGTTATACGGTTGAAGATTTTGTAAATGCGTCTGCGTACGGGAACGTGGAAGCTATGGAAGCTGGAGCTGAAGATGATACACACGACTCCTCTTGCGAGTGCAACTCGTGTGTATTTGATTAGATATTTTTATAAGTTTCTTTATTTGGATTTATTAAAGACTTGTATTGATATTTACTTATGTTTCGGTTGATACAGAATAAATTATTATTTAAATTTTAATATCACATAGATTTTCAGTTCATGTTATTATAAGACTTTCACTATTGTGTATTTACTCTGATTATGACTACGGATGTTTGTAAGTTTGGATAACACGGGATAGCCTATTTGAGATCTTGGTTGAACCGATTGTTATATAGTGGTTCATCACATCATTCTGAATAGACCAGAATTGGGGTGTGACAATGCCGTTTTCATGGGGTGTATATTGTCCATGGTGGGTGCATGTGGGGCGTTAGTGTCGTTTTCATTGGGCGTTTCCACACACTCGTGTATAGAGGTGCGGCGTCCATCTATCCTTTCTATAGCACATTGCAAACTTTAAACCAGATCAAAGATATGAATTGATCGCATACATAAGTATTGTTGCATTGTTTTGTTTGCTCACTGAGCCGTGATGTGTACTCACCCTTTCGAATTCGAATACTTTTAGTTGATGATGCAGGTACCACCGTTGAAGATTATATGAACGCTCCTGTGTACGGGCATGTGGCGACAATGGAAGCTGAAGACTTAGTGGATATGCATGACTCCTCATGCGAGTGCAACTCATGCATATTCGATTAGATTTTGTTTAGATTTTATTAAAGACATGTAATTGATATTTATTTAATTATGTCTCAGTTGATTTAACAATAATTTGATATTTATTTATGGTTATCACAGTTAGATTCTCAGTTCGTTTACTATAAGACTTCCGCTATTTATTTTATTATCTCTGGTTAATGTGGAATGTATTTTGGTTTATCATATGTGGGATAGCCTATTGTGAGATCCTGGTTGAACCGTTGGTTTATTGACGGTTCATCACACCATTCTGATTAGTGCGGAATTGAGGTGTGACCAACCTCCCTTGTTCTGATGCACAGAAGGTTTTGTATGCTACCTACCAACTGGTGGTCTCATCATATGAATGGTGGCGAATGACTCAGCCTACTCTTTTACGGCACCATGGAGTCATAACTTGGGACATTTTTTGCAAAGCCTTCTTGGCAAACTATGCTCCACACCGAGGGAAAACTAGCCTGAAACTGCTTGAAGCCATTCAAAGGGTCCGAGCAGGCTTATCTAGGCGAAGGGGCTTCTCCTAGATAATGGTGGACTGTCTAAACATTTGTCCTGGGGAAAGTAGCAACGGAGCCCTACAACCAAGGTAACCCCTAAATTATGAATCACTTTGATTTTTTCGAGAATTGAATAGCATAATATTTATGAATGTTTTAAATAGGCTCACATGAATTCATTATGCACAAGGAAATAGAATGTTGCCTCCATCAAGTACTCTAATTCCTTGATGCAAACTCATAATGCAACTTGTCAAATTATATAATGACATAAATAGATTTTGAGTAAGGATATAGCTTAAATTGAGGTAGTTAATTATGGTCACATGATTACTAACTGCCCAATAATTGCATATGAGAGATATACAGATGGCATAGTTACGAAGAAAGGGGATTATGCATAGCCAACCAAAAATGCATGATATGTATAGGGGTTATGGAATAGTGAGGACAAAGAATTCACAAGTGTGGTGGCCAAGATGCCCTTGTTTACAATTGGGTATAGTATTAGAATAATAATAGGAGAACTAAAGCAGTAAGAAGTCCTATTAATTAGTATTTATTACACCTAGGCACAATTACTTGAGTAAGATTTTGGAAGAATATCACATGATGTTTAATGTAATGAATTTGTGCCAAAATTATTGGGATCAGAAATACATGTTGGGACTTGAATTGATGACCACATGGATTGTTATTATTGAGTTATCATCTCGAATATCTTGTAAATGAAATTCTAGTAACGATTCAAGAATGTGCTAGGTTATAAATCGCGCACACCTCCCTAATCCTGCTCACTCGAGGACCGAAACTGGCAAAGAAGGAGGCCCTGGTAACAATATAGGCCAAAGTGTGACTTCATCCTATTTTTGTCAGGAGACTTGGGACATTTCAATAGTTATAGTTGGGACCACAGAAAAGGGCTAAGTGTGATGGCACTGCCTCTATGTCAGTCTTGGCAGAAGTGTTAGACTTAGTGGGGCATCTTAGCCAAAGTCACTAGGAACAATAGAGGGATATGGTTGCATGAATGGTAGCCAAGTATCATAGTGAAGGAACTCATTAAGGCTCCTAAGTTGAATTATCGATAGCCCAAA
The DNA here is from genome assembly GCA_028583415.1 of Protea cynaroides. Taxonomy (NCBI): domain Eukaryota; kingdom Viridiplantae; phylum Streptophyta; class Magnoliopsida; order Proteales; family Proteaceae; genus Protea; species Protea cynaroides. The sequence continues at coordinate 70,578,119 of CM053275.1, forward strand.
TAAGGGGTAAACAAGTAAAGAGAACCCTAAAGAAACAAGCACCACGAATAGAACCGAGGGTGCTTCATTTTGGGAATACAGATTTTTCAATGGGGCCACCACCCACCATCATTGAGACCCTAAGGCCACCTAATATGGGTCCCCGGAAATGTTATCGATGCAACAGTCAAAAGCACCTTATGCGACAATGCACCCTAACCGTTGAAAAGGCACCATCGCCAAAACATGAAGAAGTTGTTACATGTCTCGCCTATGAAGCGGTGGGGCATGAAGTTTATGACTGCCAGATGTATTGGGAGTGATATGCCTTAATGTGAGCACTAACCTTACACAGATTGAGAAATTTTATAAAAATCAGGTAAGCCTCGAACCCCCCTTAATTACTGAATACCATGACTATCAAGTATTGATCTAGTGATTATGATGCAAAGTAAACACCTATAGGTATAGGATAAGAACTTGCAACTACGATCTGATTTTTGGGGAAAAGTTCCTATAAATTGGGGGTATTATAAGACCCACACATGAAATCCTCACCTGTTTGGATCTCTCTATATCGGGTCTTTCTGTGCCAACACTTATCACTCTAACTTTTGACTATCCATATGATGTGGGATCCACTTGTTTTATCACTTAGTGATGGTAAAACATGTGAGAGAAGTCCCAAATTAGGCCCATAAAACTAGGCCTAATTCTATTTTTAACCCAACTGGAGGCATAACTGGATGAACGATCATCTAGTTAACAACAACTAGTTGAACACAATGGGCCTTTCCCTCTCCCAGATTTATATAAAAGGAGGCATTATTCATCATTTTCTCCTTCTTGCAACCGTGAGAGAATAAGAGAAGATGGAGAAGACCTCAAGCTTAGGACTCAAGCTTAAGCCCTATGTTCTCCATAGAGGTATGTATTACACCTCATCTCCTTCCCCTTATTGTTAATGTGTATGCAAAGACCATGGTGAAGGTCACCATTAATGGTCTCCATTAATGGAAATTGAGCTTGACCTAGAAAACCTCGGTTATCTCCTCCTCCACGAATGGATGTGATAATGTAGTCTAAATGACTCCCATTATGTCCGCTAATGGGAAATGTGTGTTTCACACTGTTTAGGATAAAGAAAACCATGGCGGGAAACCTTCCCTAAAGAAGGAAACCTTCTCTGGTTCGTATTGGCTTCTATTGGCTTCAAGGTCTGAATCGGAGGCATGAACCAGAGGCATGGTATTGAATATCCTTTCGGTTAACAAAAACAAGTACTCTGCCATGGTCAATGCCTTGGCTCATTAGACCAAGTAACAACTAGAGTCATCAACAGGAGGTACAATCCGCTGGATAACTTAAACCATGCCTCTGCCAAGGCCAATGCCTTGCTTATGACCAATGAACCAACCAGAGCCTCGTACCAATGGAATAAACATAGGGCATGAACAAGAGGTAGGAACTAGAGGTGGTATCAGATGATATATCACCCGATAAAGCTTTTGAATGACCTATCAGAACCCTAATGTGTATGACTGGATATGAACCAGATGGTCTACTGGATGCTTGACCATCTGATTTGTAGACCATCTGATTCATTCTCTGGTCTAGTTTACATGAAAAATGACTATGCGTTAACTGGCCCCATGTACTGATAGAACGATCCCCAGGTTTTATCCTCTAGTTCAATTTATTTTGATTTATATGCCTAGTAATGATTAGGATGACTAACCATTTGATTCTTGGCTTATCTTGGGACTGTGCATGGACAATAGGACTTGCCTATACTGATTTAAAATATGATTACCAACCTAATGAAACTTATCTAATTGGTTAGGTAAAACATTATGGGTAGTAGATAGAGCCTCATGTCGGCTTCAAGGTTCAACAGCACCTTTGGTGTTTATAGGTGAGGGGTTGGCTCATATAAAGTTTGAGCATGTGATTGTTGTGTGTGCATTTAATTTTGTTATCACATGTCATCCAATTAATTGTATAACTGTTCAGGCATTTACATATAATAATAATTATGTATGTTGATAGTTTTTGGCACCTTGGTAGAGACATGGTTGCATGGAGTAGTTGTTTATATCATTTACATGCATAACCATGTATGGCAGTGCTTGTGACATAATGGAGTGTGGGCATATGTATCATGTTGGTGTGCTGGTATCTTAGTAGAGACAAGGGGATCCATGAGAGTAGGGTTCCAGGGTTATTTGTTGGGAAGCCACCCATGTATGGTCGTTCATGTTTTAGGTGACTTCATAAATTACATTGGGAATGGCCGTATCCTAGTAGAGGCAAGACAAACCATGGGACTAGGAAGTTGGGGATCCCTGCTAAGTATAGTCTTGTTTGAGACCATGTATGATGGGTGTGTAGCATGTGAAAGCATAATACAAGGGCCATTTTGGGATGCTATACTCTAGTAGGGACAAGGTCGGTCCATTGGAGTGGAATGGGGATTCCTGCTTGAGTGTAGTTTTACTTACTGCATGCACATGCCATGTTGAGTGGTTGTTATTCTGGATATGATTATGTTGTGGGGTATATGATTGTGTGGCATATGGGAGTACGATACAAGGCCATATATCCGGTTACACCTTAGTAGGGACACGATTAGTCCATTGGAGTGGAATGGGGATCTCTATTGGGGTGTAGCCCTATTTATCATATTCTCATGCATCTCGCATCAACTTGGTCAAATGACTTATGCTTTAGAAATAGGTAGACAAGCTACTGATCATCGAGGGCTGCTCGGATCACTGGTGCCATTGATCATTACAAGGGTTGCTTGGGGTCAATGACGATTTACCCAGTGATGAGCCACTGATGCAGACTCATTGATTTATTGGGTTCAGCTCTAGATCAATGACGGTTGGTTGAACTAGGGTACAGGCCGACCATGATTGCATAAACATTTGATTTCCACTCATAAATTGCTTGTTTATTTTTGCTTCTTTATTGCATTCATAAATTGTTGCATAGGATTGCATTGGATACTTGACTTCTCGCAAAGCTAGGATATGAGCTCACCCCTCGATATCTAAATCATTTTAGCTTTGGTTGCAGGTACCTCTTCTGTAATGATTGATATGGATCCTATTTATGTAGAGGGCACTTCTCTTAGTGGAGGACTACTGAGGGATCGTATTGAGGGCTGTACTTGTAAAGATTGTGTTTATGGGACCTGAGTCAGTGCCACACTTCCATGATTTTAATGTCTGTACATAGATGTGGTTTCATCTACCTACAGTATTTTATTTAGATTTACTCTAGTTATTTAGTACGGGGTATATGTAACATGAATATTACTTGTGAAATAGTTTATAAGACATAACAGACATATTATATCGATAACATTAGCAGCATTTGTTCTTTATTATTATTCTACTACAACTCTTATTATTCTGCTGCAATGATTATTAATTACTATTGATTATTATGCATATTGTTTGTGTAGAGTGTGGGGTTTGATGGTAGATCATTTTGGTTGTCGATCATTGAAAGATTTGGGTTGCCACGAGGGTTGACCCAGATATCACCCCCGATTTCTCACAATGGGCTGTGACAATACTTGTCAAATCCAAAATTATGCTTGAGTGAGGATATTTCCCAAACCCATTAAAGGATCCAGTGGGTCCCATCCCACTCTAGACTGATTAAACTATGTTGAGGTAATGAAATCTCTCTCCCGTCTCCTTGGCTTGCTACTTGTCAAGCTCTCCTTAGTCTCCCACATTCCAAAGGAGTCCTACCTTGAGAAAGAGACTCATGTTAGTGTAACTTTTCCAAAAATCCTCTTTGGAGAAAAAGAATTCAGTCATTGTGTTTTGATGCATTCTTATAAGGGAGGAGAGGTAGAGAGAGAAGGTAGAGATCATGGGATGATCTTCTTTGTAGAATCCTTGGCACCTCTCGTTACCCTCTTATTCCTACTCAAATGGTTCACTGGTAAGCCCTATAGTACATTCATGTAGTTCATGTAATGCCATTGAAGATTTAAATCTCTACTTGTGGAGAAACTTCATTCTCCATTAATGGCAAAATGGGGTAACTTTGACCTAAATTGAAAGGGAATTCTTTCATAATCTCTATGGCCTAGATATCCAACCAAACTTGGAGAAGGTGCAATGTTACGATGCCTAGACATAGAATGCTCATCTTACATTTCACACCCTAATTCTGAACCAACCAGAATGGTGTGATGAACCGTCCATAGACCAACGGATCAAACATGATCTCGTATAGGCCGTGCCCATTTGATTAAATCAGATACATTCCATAAGCAAAATCAGAGTAAATAAATAATAACGAAAGTCTTTAATACTAATGCACTGAGTATATGACAGTGATAGCATAATTAAGTATCCAATTATCTCCAATATACCTCAAGACATAAAATAAAGTAGAACAATAAATTACATGTTCCAATAAGTAAACAACTAAGTTAATCGAAAACACATGAGTTGCACTCGCATAACGGATCATGCGCTACTTCTATAGCTTCCACGCCCATCGTCGCTATGTATCCATTCGTCGGTGTGTTCATGTAATTTTCCATAGTAGAACCTGTATAAAAAACTAAATATATTCAACGTCGAAAGGGTGAGCACACATCAAGTCCTAGTGAGCAAACAAAACAATGCAACAATCTTATGCATGCATTCAACTTATATCTTTGGTCTAGTTTTTAAGTTTGCAATGAGCTATAGAATGGTTTGGTGGCCCCCGCACCTCTATACATGAGTGTGTGAATCCACCCAATAGATCAAACACCATTGTCATCTAACATGCACCCACCATGGAATAGAGATAGAACAAATGTGTCCGAATCAAACACCACCAATACTTCTCCTGATACCCTACCCATATCAACACGTAGGCCCCTATTAGCGAGGCCTTGCAAACTGGGCTCACAACTAACCAATCCTAATGCCATATAGTATATTTAAGCCTTACCCCAGCATCCTTCAATACATACATAGAGATAGAGCTAAGGCCTCCCGGCAGAGTCTCTACCACACAGTCCGATACCACCTCCCCTGATGCCCTACGATGTAATTGTTCTGCTAAGATAATGGCAATACGATGATATTAGTGAGCAAGAATTTAGTAGAGATAGAGCTAGAGTTAGAGTCTGGTGATGAGGTCGAAGACCACCATGCCACGTCCCTCCCCTGATGCTCCACTCGCATCCAACACACCAACCACATACATACATTCAAATGTCTATTCCTATCATCATCATCATCATCATCATATTATAAATAAATAGAATTAAATATACATGAACAGTAATAGAAGAAATATTGGATGACATATGAGGTGCACATTACAAGCATATAAGCATAGAATCAATCATGGCATTGGACTCAACATAGTAAACAATTTATTATTGTCCAATTAATTTAGGTCTTGTTCCCTCACCTTTGATCAATGGTTGTTCCTCTTCCAAGCTTTGTAAATCACTTTTGGACCACTTAAAAACCTAATAAATTTATGGATTCTAAGTTAGAGTTCATATTCATTAATTATAGTATTTAAGTGTCCCATTTGGAATTAATCAGACCTTCAGAAACTAAGTGGTCGTAGGTGTGGCTGCACCTGTGGTTTCAGTTTCTGCGACCACAGGGTGTGGGGTCGATACTTATTGTAAGACCGACACTCCATGAACCCGGTCTAACCTTATATTTTGTGTCGTGACCCGTCTACATATCATGGTCGAGCTAAGTGGACCAAGTGTGTGAAGAAACCTAAGACCCAGTATGAAAATTTACTTAAAAATAGTCAAAATAAGGGTAGGGTCGCATGCCTAAACAGGCAGGTCCGACCCCCCCCCCCATCGACCCCCACCATCAACCTGTGACCAGGGGTCGCAGGGGGTCTCGGATTGTCCGACCCCCCCCCCCATCGACCCCCCGATCGACCACCGATAATCGGTAAAAACAGCACGAATCGAAAATTAGGAAACTTTCCTAATTTCAATTGGAACATTTCCTAAACTCAATGGGACTTATTTTGGGATGTTTTACTCTATAAATAGAACGTCCCTAAGCCTCTTTCACTCCTTTTACAACCCTATTTGGATTGAGAGAAAGAGAAGAGAAGGAAGAGAAGAAGAGAAGGAAAACTTGAAGAAAAGGCTAAGGAAGAAGAAGAAGTTCAGAGATATCTTGGAAACTCAGACTACAAAAGGTATGAACCTTAATCCCCATCTGAATTGAAAGTTATAATATATTATGATGAAGTTAAGTTAGGAAAAACCCTAATACCATCGATTCATGGATGAATTCCAATGGAAACCATGGAGGAGATCATTGAAACCATGTAGGTGAATAAAGAATAGTTCTAAACCATAGAACATGTATGGAATGGACTATAGAGGGAAGCCATAGGACCCAAACATGATAGAATGGATGAAATTTGATATTTTTGACTCAAACCATGGGGAGTCGCACCTAGGGTCGATGGAACATCCGACCCTACCATCGACCCCCAGCATTTGAGAAGCCCAGGAAAAGGGTGGTCGCACCCAGGGTCGATGGAAGGTCCGACCCTGGCATCGACCCCCAGTTAACAGTAGGTTTTTAAAATCAGAATTAATTCTAATTAAATTCTATCGACTTGATTAGGTCTTCTAGTGATATAATATTGATATTTAGTTGATTCTTAAAGCTTTAAAGAGGATCTACAATCAAGCAAAGGTGAGGGAACAAGACCTAAACTAATTGGTTAATAATAAACTATTTTATTTTGATTCCAATGCCATGATTGATTCTATGCGTATATGCTTGTTATGTGCATTCAACATGTCATCCAATATTTCTATTATTACTATTCATGCATATTTAATTATTGTTTATAACATGATGATGATGATGATGATAGGAATAGGCATGTGGATGTATGTGTATGGTTCGTGTGCTTGATGCGAGCGAGTATATAAGACCTGCACGCCACGAACCCGGCCTAACCTTATATTTTATGTCGGGACCCATCTACATATCATGGTCGAGCCAAGTGGACAAAATGTGTGAAGAAAAACCAAGACCCAATATGAAAATTTATCCAAAAATAGTCAAAATGAGGGTAGGGTCGCAGGTTTTAACAGGCAGGTCCGACCTTCCCATCGACCCTCAACCATGGGTCGCAGGGTCTATCAGTTGTCTGACCCTCCCATCGACCCTCCCATCGACCCTCCCATCGACCCTCGGTATTCGGGTAAAACCGCACGAACCAAAAATTATGAAACCTTCCTAATTTCGATTGGAACCTTTCCTAAATTCAATGGGACTTATTTTGGGAGGTTTTGCCCAATAAATAGGACGTCCCTAAGCCTCTTTCACTCCTTTTACAACCCTAATTGGATTACGAGAAAGAGAAGAGAAGGAAGAGAAGAAGAGAAGGAAAACTTGAAGAAAAGGCTAAGGAAGAAGAGGAAATTCAGAGGAACTCTGAATCTCAGCAAACCTAAGGTATGGATACATTCCCCATGATTTATTTAAGACTTTAGAATGATTTATGAAGAGGGTATGACTTAGAAGAAACCCAAATCATCCATCTATGGTTTCGTTTCAATGGAAACCATGGAGGAGATCATTAAAACCATGTAGGTGAATAAAGTATAGTTCTAAACCATAAAACATGTATAGAATGGACTGTGGAAGTAAGCCATAGGACCCAACCATGAAAGAGAGAATGAAATATGATATTTTCAACTCAAACCATGGAGGGTTGCACCTAGGGTCGATGGCAGATCTGACCCTAGCATCGACCCTCAGGGTTCTGGAAGTCCAGATTTGGGGAGGGTCGCACCCAGAGTCGATCATGACTCCGACCCTACCTCCGACCCTCAGTTAACAGATTGGTTTTTAAACCTGGAATAAATTCTAATTAAATTTTATCGACTTTGTTAGGTCTTCTAGCAATATATCAACAATATAAAGGTGATTCTTAAAGCTTGAAAGAGGATCTACTAGCAAGCTAAGGTGAGGAAACAGAACTCTAAACTAATTGGTTAACAATAAACTGTTTTCTATTTTCTTGAGTCCAATGCCATGCTTGATTTTATGCGACTATGTTTGTAATGTGCATACAACATGTCATCCAATATTTCTATTACTTGTTCATGCATATTTACTTTATGGTTTATAACATGATGATGATGATGATGATAGGAATAGGCATGTGACTGTATGTGTTTGGTTGGTGTACTTGATGCGAGAGAGTATCAGGGGAGGTGTGATGAGAACATCAATAAACATTAACCTTTGGCGGGTCTCAACACTTTAGGTCTATCTCTAACTCAAGTCTTGTGCATTAGCATCATCGTATCACCATTACTTTAGCAGAACTATTATGTTGTAGAGTAACAGGGGAAGTGGTCTCGGTCCTTGTAGTCTCTGACTCTACCAGGGGGCCTTAGCTCTATCTCTATGGACATTTTGAGGGATGCTGGGATGAGGCCTTGGATACACTTTTTGGCATTAGGATTGGTTAGTTGCGAGCCCAATTTGCCGCCCTTGTCAACAGGGGCTTACGTGTTGGTATGGCACAATATAGCAATAAACGTTAACCTTTGTTATATAATGTTCATGATTGCGTGCTTGTGAGTCGACGATAAACGTTACCTTCGGGCGGCGTCACACACTTGTGTATAGAGGCGGGGTCAATAAATGCAACCTTTGACTACCTAAACCATTCTATTTCATATTGCAAACTTTAAACTAGACCAAAGAAATGAATTGACTGCATGCATATGTATTGTCGCATTGTTTTGTTTACTCACTGAGCTCAAGTTGGAAAGCTGACCCTCGCACGCACAATTCTTTTTTGTTTTTGATGTTGCAGGTACTATGATTGAAGATTATGTCGGCACGCCAACATAAGAACATGTGGTGGTTATAATGAGCAAGTTGTGGAGGACGATCATGGTTCGTTAACCAAGCATTTCAGCGGTGGACACGCGTAGTGTTTAGTTTGCGTATTTGGATATTGTAATATGTATTAAATTATGTTTTGGTTACATAGAAATAAATGGAATATTAATTATTTATCATGATTAGAACTCAGTTCATTATCTGTAAGACTTCCGCTATTTACTTTATTATCTCTGATTAATGTGGAATGTGTTTTGGTTTATCATATGTGGGATAGCCTATTGTGAGATCCTGGTTGAGCCGTTGGTTTATTGACGGTTCATGACACCATTCCGAATAGTACGGAATTGGGGTGTGACAACTTGGTATCAGAGCTCTCGTAGGCCTTACCCATTAAACCTGATTACTTCCACTAGAGTCCATGAACTGAGTTAGGATAAATTAAAAGCTTTAATACAAATACACAATAAGCACCTGTGTTGGTTGAGACAGAACCTAAACAAGACAATAATGTATATATAAAAGGTGGAACCATATACACTCACACAGAAAGAGAAGACCAAAAATTATCCCAATAAACAAACAATATAGGGTATTATCTATAAGTTGGGTAGTTATCCAAGTATACAAGGATATAGTACAGTAGCAAGAAGGAAGCATCTGTAAAATAGAAAAATTAAATGTCGAGTTGGTACTCACAAGATGTGAAACTCGACGTATGACAAAGGAAGGAGAAAATGGCTAGTAATGCCTAATTCCCTACAAAGGTAAAGGGAAAGGTCTCGGGCTAAATCCAAATAGAGATAAGAGAATAATGGCCAAACATTAAGAATAAGAGCAACAATAAAGAAGCTTAAGCTATACTCTTGGGTGACGTAGAGACTCAGAGTGAGATCCATTACAAGCTGATCTATTGCCCACTACGCAAGAAGAGGATGTTGCAACTTGACCCCACCACTATCAGGGTCGAGAACGGGTAATGAAAACTCATCTAAGTTGGTAATCAGATTAGAGCAAATAAAAGGAGGAGAACAACCAGACCACTCTAGCCAACCACTTGGACTATTAAGTACCTTGGTTATGGTTGTAATAAACTTGACCCAATAAAAAAAATACAAGAGAAACAATAGATGAGACCGACTATGCAAGTTACTATGTGAATTACTACCCAAGTTGTCGATGCCACATCAACACCTCCGAGTCAAACCAAGTACTGTACCAATTAGTAGCAACAATGTACCCCAACACCTGTTAACTATAACATAGTGCCTACCATATAGCAAGTCCCAGTAATGCACACCCCCGTACATAAGTTTGGTGCACAACAAGCAGTGTATCAAGGTGGTTACCCTTGTCAGCCATCGAAGTATGGAATAGCTGCATTATGACAGAATGATCCAACAGGAGTTAAGGAATATTTTCTGAAGATGAAGCCTTAAACATTTTCAGCAAGGATCGAATATATTGTGGCCATATGGCAAGATAGTTTATATAGAATGCGGTGCATTATTGATTTACTCTTATGATTATAGAGGATGCACATACCAGATTTTAATTCTCGTACCTTGATAGGAGACCTTCTTGATTTAACCTGTCAATTGAAGTCATAGATATTGTTTCTTTAGTAGTGGTCCTGATTATACCAATCTTAGCCACTCTCATGATCGACCAAATGAACAGAGATGTGAACTGAACGAATAGTTAAATGTTTAATCATGTTGAGTGTACATCTTTTCAATTTATACCTGATTTATTGATGTACGAAATTTTTCTCCAGATTATACTTGATTTACTGATGTGCGAAATCTTTCTCCAGATTTACTCCTGTAGTGCCTCGACCAATGGCATTATATGAGGTTAAGAACTGAAAAACCTCTATTCCATGTATTTGGACCACCGTGCAACCTAACGACCTTTGGATGTCGGTTGGATTACTACAGATTTACTACTGATCCTTTAAACCTAGGTTCACTATATAAAGCAAGTATTGCCATTATGCTAAATTAAAAGAAGGAAATGAATTGTTTTGGACAAACATTCTGATTTATACACTCCCTGATCATTGTTGATAAAGATGTGTAGTGATAATAGAATTATTGGAAGAAAGATGATGGGATTCAGATTAAATGCTATAGCCAATGAAACTCAGATGAAGTGATGGAGAATTTGTTTTGAGATTGCTAAATGGATGGATATGAATCATGTCTATAAAAGAGTGCATGAGAAAATGTGGGAACTATTAAGAGTAGCCAATAAAGAAATAGATAACACTCAAGTAGAGTTAAGGATGGTTATATCGGTATGAATTTTGACATGGTAGAAGATTCCTGAAGGAAAATTTAAGAGTGGATACAAGGATAAAGTCATGACATAAGTAGTACTCGATTTAATACAATGATAATTGAGTTATGCCCAATGTTGAGGGATATGATTAAGTAAAGACCAAAATAGTTTGGCTGAATTAATGAAATTATAAGCATAAACCATAATGCTTATAGATAGACTTGGGATATGAAGTAACAATCACAAGATATTTTTCGAGGTATATGGAAGAGAGAGAAGGTAGAACAACAAGGATAAAAGAAATACAAGCTAATAAGTGCAATATGAGATTTTGACGATAGTCTTCGAGAAATCATAAGAGATAAAGGAACTAGACAAGCTCCTTAGACCGTTTCACCAGATTTTGCTAGTTCAAACCCTTTTTGGACTAGATGTTGTATTGGATGAGTATTATGAACAATGTCCAAATCGTATGGATGGATGAAATTTGGACGCAACCTAATAAACTTGAGATGGCAGACTCTGACGTCATCTTGGGAATAGACTGGTTGTCTCAACAGTCTACAAAGTGATTATGTGCATAGAAGAGGTTATCATTTAAGAATAAAGATGGCATATAATTTGGTTTTATTGGAAGCATATTGCCTAGTAAGCTGAAGCTGATCCTCTCTATGCTAAAGGTGAAGAGATGCTTTGAAGAGAAAGAAGTTGGATATACGGTATCTGCGGTACACGTTACCAAAGAAGCATCACAGATGAAAGGTATTGATATGATGCATAAGTTCTCGATGCGTTCTAGGAGACTTACCTAGGTTACCATCTGATCATGCGATCGAGTTCGTCATTGACTTGTTACCAAGGATGATACTTGTGTCAAAGGCACCTATAGAGTAGCTCCTATGGAGTTGAAGGAATTGAGACTCAACTAGAAGAGTTACTAGACCATGGTCCTAATCTTATAAGTATTGTTTCACGGAGAGTGCCAACGCCACTCGCGAAGAAGAAGAACGGTAGTGTCAGATTATACATAGACTACCAGGAACTAAACAAGTTCAAGATCAAGAATCGATATCTACTACCTCAGATTGATGACTTGTTTAAATAGTTGCAAGGAGCAAAGGTATTTTCTAAGATTGATCTTCGATCAAGATATCATCAGCTGAAGAATTTGGATAGCGATATCTCGAAGATAGTTTTTAGAATCGGGATAGGCCAATTATGAGTTTTCGATTATGATTATGATGTTCGGATTAACCAATGCCCTTACATCTTTTATGGAATGGATGAACTGGGTATTTCATGACATGTTGGACACGTCGGTCATAGTTTTCATAGATGATATTTCGGTTTATTCCAAGAATGAAGCAACTCATACAACGGATTTTAGAACAACTTCACAACAGCTGAGAAGTGAAAATCTTTATACCATGTCCAAGAAATATGAGAACTGATTAAACAAAGTGATCTTATTAGATCACAAGCGTCATAAAAAGGAATAAAGTTGTCCCTATTAAGATAGAAGTAAACATATGGTGAGAAACATCTAAAGAATATTGCGAAGGTTAGAAGTTTCTTGGGTTTAGCTAGTTATTACAGGCGATTTTCAGAAGACCACTCTAAGATCGCAAAACCACTTACCAAGCTAACCAGGAAGGGAGATGAGTTTAATTGGACTGACAAGTGTGAAAAATGTTTCCAAACTCTAAAAGCAGGGTTGATATCAGCTCCCGTCATGATCGTTTCGGTACTAAGAAAACCTTTTACCCTATCAATCGAAGCTTTCGGATTGGATCTAGGATGCGGGTTGCTGCAAGATAGATAAGCAATTGCACATGCTTCAAGAAAAATTAAAGGAGCATGAAAAGAATTACCCTACTCGTGATTGGGAATTACCGGTGAGGAATTGTGTAATCAAGACTTGGAGACATTACTTATACAGAGAAGAATTTTAGATTAAATCGGAATGCAAGAGTTCTATTTATCTCTTCATCGGAAAGGAGTTGAACATGAGGATAAGGAGATGGTTGGAATTGCTCAAGGATTAAGACTGTGATATTCAGTGTCACCTGAGCGAGGCTGTAGTAGCTAAGGCTTCAAGCAAAAGGGAATTATGAAGTGCAAAGAAGGACCCAGTATAAATGTTGCATTATGTTTCGCAGCAACAAACTCAGATTTAGAGGAAGAGTAACGTATAATGCAAGCTAGTGATGATCCAATTGAGCGAGAATTTATGGATGAACTTATGGAGCAATAATTTGGCCACGTTTGTGGCATTAAAGATCATTTCTAAATTGATGGATTAAGTAAAAGTATCATTTTTGTTAGATCTGTATATAAGAACAATGCAAGAAGATTTAGAGAAAGAAAAACCCAAACCTGACTTACTTTGAATGCGGAGACGGTACTCAGATACAAAGGTAGATTCTGAATACCTGAAGATAAAGACTCAGATATCATGAAGAGGATAATGATAAGAGCCCATTGTACTCCATATTCAGGACATCCTGGAGTACCAATATGTATCATGACCTGAAGAGATAACAAATATGGGTTAGTGCGTGTTCCAGTGTCTGAATTATCAGCAAGTAAAAGCTACAAGACAAAGACCACCATGGCTTACAAAAAAAAAAAAAAAAAAAAAAAAAAAAATAAAACTATTGGAACCAGTTTGAAAGTGGAACTGCATTACAATTAACAATGTCACTGATTTGCCACTGACCACTGATCAGTTGACGCAGTTTGGGTGATTTCTGATTGCTTATGAAGATAGCTCATTCCATTGCTATACGACCTCAGTATGCTTTGGAGCGGCTAACTAAGCTATATATGGATAATATTGCCAGATTGAATGGTATGCATGAGAGCTTAGTGTCTGGAAAAGGCTTATGCCTTATTTCAAAAATTTGGGAGGATCTACAGAAGACAATGGGGACAAAGTTGAAGTTTAGTACCGCATTTTACCTTAAACCGACGGACAGTCGGGGCGGACTATACAAATCCTAAGAGATATGCCCCGAGTTTATGAAATTGATTTCAAGGAACTTGAGTTGAGAAGTTACCGTGAATTGAAGTTGCTATTAAGCTACCATGTAAATGTCACCGATCAAGCATGGTATGGTAGAAATGTCAAATTCCTTTATTTGGAATAAAGTTGGTGAATGAAGAATTTTGGAAACCTAAGTCTAATGAAGAAAACTATCGAGTGGCAGACAAGATCAAAGAAAAGGGGCAGGATAGCTCAAGATGTCAGAAGAGACACCAAGACCTTGAGTTCGCCGTAAGGGACAAATGTTCTTGAAGAAATCACTTATGCGTAGTTTGAAACTATTAGACAAGAAAGGAAAGTAGTATTCTATATATGCATCGAATCTTATAAACTCTGGAGAGACGTAGAAAAGTTGCATATCAACTAGCGTTACCGCTATCCATGTCTAATGTGCATGATGTATTCCGTGTGTCTCTATTGAAGAAATATATTGGAGAACCATATCAAAGGTATTGACCACGGAAGCACTGGATTAGATAGAATGTTTAACTATTGAAGAGGTACCAGCCTAGTTTACTAGTGGAAAGGTACAATATTTCCAAAACTGGGATAATTATTATATGAAGAGAATCTGACGAAGACAAGATGTAGAGAAGATGGCATGGAAAGAAGAAGATGCAATGCGGAAATAGAATTCCCACCTATTGACTCCGAAGATTCAAATTTTGAGGACAAAATTTATTTTTAGGATGGGGGAGTTGTAAGATCAGTACTTTCAAATTTCGAGGACGAAATTTCTTTTAAAGGTGGTGGAGTTGTAAGACCCGGACGCCCCGAACCCGGCCTAACCTTATATTTTGTGTCGGGACCCGTCTACATATCATGGTCGAGCCAAGTGGACCAAATGTGTGAAGAAAAACCAAGACCCAATATGAAAATTTACCCAAAAATAGTAAAAATGAGGGTAGGGTCGCAGGTTTTAACAGGCAGGTCCGACCCTCCCATCGACCCTCACCATCGACCCTCAACCATGGGTCGCAAGGTCTATGAGTTGTCCGACCCTCCCATCGACCCTCAGTATTCGAGAAAAACAGCACGAACCGAAAATTTGGAAACCTTCCTAATTTCGATTGGAACCTTTCCTAAACTCAATGGGACTTATTTTAGGAGGTTTTGCCCTATAAATAGGACGTCCCTAAGCCTCTTTCACTCCTTTTACAACCCTAATTGGATTGAGAGAAAGAGAAGAGAAGGAAGAGAAGAAGAGAAGGAAAACTTAAAGAAAAGGCTAAGGAAGAAGAGGAAATTCAGATGAACTCTGAATCTCAGCAATCCTAAGGTATGAATACATTCCCATGATTTATTTAAGAGTTTAGAATGATTTATGAAGAGGGTATGACTTAGAAGAAACCCATATCATCCATCCATGGTTTCGTTTCAATGGAACCATGGAGGATATCATTAAAACCATGTAGGTGAATAAAGTATAGTTCTAAACCATAGAACATGTATAGAATGGATTGTGGAAGTAAGCCATAGGTCCCAACCATGAAAGAGATAACAAAATCTGATATTTTTTACTCAAACCATGGAGGGTCGCAGCTAGGGTCGATGGCAGATCCGACCCTAGCATCGACCCTCAGGGTTCTGGAAGTCCAGATTTGGGGAGGGTCGCACCCAGGGTCGATCATGACTCCGACCCTACCTCCGATCCTCAGTTAACAGAATGGTTTTAAAACCTGAAATAAATTTTAATTAAATTTTATCAACTTTGTTAGGTCTTCTAGCAATATATTAACAATATAAAGGTGATTCTTAAAGCTTGAAAGAGGATCTACTAGCAAGCTAAGGTGAGGAAACAGAACTCTAAACTAATTGGTTAATAATAAACTATTTTCTATTTTCTTGAGTCCAATGCCATGCTTTATTCTATGCGACTATGTTTGTAATGTGCATACAACATGTCATCCAATATTTCTATTACTTGTTCATACATATTTACTTTATGGTTTATAACATGATGATGATGATGATGATAGGAATAGGCATGTGCTTGTATGTGTGTGGTTGATGTGCTTGATGCGAGCGAGTATCAGGGGAGGTGTGATGAGAACATCAATAAACGTTAACCTTTGACGGGTCTCAGCACTTTAGCTCTATCTCTAACTCAAGTCTTGTGCATTAGCATCGTCGTATCGCCATTACTTTTGTAGAACTATTATGTCGTAGAGTATCAGGGGAGGTGGTCTCGGTCCTTATAGTCTCTGACTCTACCGGGGGCCCTTAGCTCTATCTCTATGGACATTTTGAGGGATGCTGGGGTGAGGCCTTAGATACACTTTTTGGCATTAGGATTGGTTAGTTGCGAGCCCAGTTTGCAGCCCTCGCCAATAGGGGCTTACGTGTTGGTATGGCACTATAGAGCAATAAACGTTAACCTTTGTTATATAATGTTCATGATTGGGTGCTTGTGAGTCGACGATAAACGTTACCTTCGGGCGGCGTCACACACTTGTGTATAGAGGCGGGGTCAATAAACATGACATTTGACTACCTAAATCTTTTTATTGCATATTGCAAACTTTAAACCAGACCAATGATATGAATTGACTGCATGCATATGTATTGTTGCATTGTTTTGTTTACTCACTGAGCTTAAGTTGGAGAGCTGACCCTCGCGTGCATAATTCTTTTTAGTTTCTGATGTTGCATGTACTATGATTGAAGATTATGTCAGCACGACAACATAAGAACATGTGGCGGCTATGATGAGCAATCTGTGGAGGACGAACATGGTTCATTAAGCGAGCGTTTCAGTGGTGGACACGCGTAGTGTTTAGTTTACGTATTTGGATATTGTAATATGTATTAAATTATGTTTTGGTTACTTGAAAATAAATGGAATATTAATTATTTATCATGATTTGACCTCAGTTCATTATCTGTAAGACTTCCGCTATTTACTTTATTACCTCTGATTAATGTGGAATGTGTTTTGGTTTATCATATGTGGGATAGCCTATTGTGAAATCTGATTGAACCGTTGGTTTATTGACGGTTCATCACACCATTCCGAATAGTGTGGAATTGGGGTGTGACAAAGTATCAGGGGGAGGACGTGACACTATGGTTCATCCTGGTCACCAGACTCTAGCTCTATCTCTAACTCAAGTCTTCTCCACTAAACATCATCTTATCGCCATTACCTTAGCAGAACTAATACGTCGTAGGGTATTAGGGGTGGGACGTGACACTGTGGTTCATCCTGGTCACCAGACCCTAGCTCTATCTCTATGGACGTATTGAGGGATGCTGGGGTGAGGACTTGGATACACTGTTTGGCATTAGAATTGGTAAGTTGCTAGCCCAGTTTGCGAGCCCTCGCCAGTAGGGGCTTACGTGTTGGTATGGGCAACGTGTACAGCAATAAACGTAACCTTTATGTGTACATTGTCCATGAATTGGGTGCATGTGAGTCGGCAATAAACGTTACCTTTGGGTGGCTTCACACACTGGTATATAAAGGAGGGGTCAATAAACATGATCCTTTGACCTCCAACCCTTTCTATAGCACATTGCAAACTTATTTACCAGACCAAAGATATGAATTGAATGCATGCATATGTATTGTTGCATTATTTTTTTTCTCACTGAGCTCAAGATGGAGAGCTGACCCTCGCACGCGTAATTCTTTTTAGTTTCTGATGTTGCAGGTACTATGATTGAAGATTATGTCGACACGCCAACATACGAACATGTGGTGGCTATGATGAGTAAGCTGTGGAGGACTATTATGATTCGTTAAGCGAACGTTCAACGGTGGATACCTTTAGTATTTAGTTTTGGTATTTGGATATTGTAATATGTATTAAATTATGTTTTGGTTACTTGGAAATAAATGGAATATTATTTGTTTATCATGATTAGACCTCAGTTCATTATCTGTAAGACTTCCGCTATTTACTTTATTACCTCTGATTAATGTGGAATGTGTTTTGGTTTATCATATGTGGGATAGCCTATTCGAGATCCTGGTTGAACCGTTGGTTTATTGACGGTTAATCACACCATTCTGGTTGGTGCAGAATTGGGGTGTGACATGTGTGGTCGCATATCCTGCGACCAAACTCATGCGACCACTCCCTCCCTAAAAACTTCCCGATGGCATGTGGTCGACACATGTGCCTCTTGTGCTCGACCATAGCTGTGACCACACAAGTATTTGGTCAACTTTCATTCTTAGTCTAACGCCTTCATGATTTGATTCCTTGAACTATCACTAGGGTCCTTCTTATGATTGATCTATGGCCTTAATTTCATATTTTTCATAATTATGTACTCTAACCTACTCTTCATGGATTTCCTTTTGAGTTTTCGTCTATGGGTCTCATGGTTGAGATCCTACTTTAAATCAATACTTCTTCCATGATCTATTCTAGGCATTCAACTAATGTAGGGATGATTCCATACCTTAAACTTGCTGAAGAATCAGAGCTCTCTCTCTGAAATTCCTTCTCTTAGTCTTCCTCTTCAGTTCTCCTTCTCTTCCTCCTCCTCTCTTTCTCTCTCTTTCAGTTTGAGTTCTAAAAGAATGAAAGAGGCTAAGGGACGTCCAATATATAGAGGAAAACCCTCCATATAGAGTCCTACTTTGATTAGGAAAGAACCCCCTTCAGATTATGAAGGTTTCCTAATCACGGAGTCGGTTATAACATTGTGTGGTCGCACATGGGGTCGCAGAACCCATTGACCACATGTTCCAAAACTATGACCACACGTCCCAGACTCCAGTGGTCTCATTATTATGAGGTGTGGTCGACCCCACCTTTTTAGGTTTGTCACCACACGCTCCTAATTAGATGATTTTGGGTTCAATTTCATACCTAGCCTTGTGTTTTCTTCACGCACTTGGTTTGCTTGGTCTGACCATGATAGGAAAACTTGATACAAGGTGGTAAGATTGATTTAGTATGATACGGGTCATACAACTCCCCCCTTCTTATATAAATTTTGTCCTCGAAATTTGCACATACCTTCCCCATCAAAAAGGTAAGGATATTGCTTTCGCATAGCAATCTTTTCTTCCCATGTGATTTCTTCCACGTCTTGGCTCGTCCAAGTAACTTTAACATAGTAAATGTCACGGTTGCATAGACGTTGAACCTTCCGACTGGTAATTTCAATTGGTGCTACTTTGAATGTCAAATCATCAGTTAGACCCGATGGATCCGCTGTTAGGACGTGTGTTGGATCTCAGATGTACTTCTTCAGTAATGAGATATGAAATACATCATGCACACTTGACATGGATGGGGATAGTGCTAACTGATATGCCACCTTCCCACATTTAGCTAGAATCTCATATGGCCTGATGTACGTCGGGCATAGCTTTTCGTTCTGTCCAAAAAATTTTAAGCCTTGCATAGGTGATATTTTCAAGAATACCTTATCACCTACAACAAACTCAAGGTCTCGACATCGATTATATTCATATTGTTTCTGACGATTCTGAGCTGTTCTAACTGTTTCCCCGATTATGTCGACTACTTTACAAGTTTCTTCCACAATTTCAGGGCCCATAATTCTTTCCTCTCTGACTTTGTTCCAAAACAAAGGAGTTCGACACCTCCTACCATACAATGATTCATAGGGTGTGTAAGCACCTCATTTTTGCCACCCTCAGCATAAGAGAACCCATATGGTAGGTTGTCAACTTTAACCCAAAGATTTGTGAATCTCTAATGAACCCCATAGCAGGGTCATGGGCTATTAGCTACTTGGAGGTATAGGTCAAGAAATTATCTTCGAAATGAGACTGGAATCATCAAATTCTGACATCAAACAAGGAAGATATCCCAGTTTGAATGTGCAAGGGCATTTATGTAATTATCGTATGATGCATGTATTATCATTTAAACTTCAATGTCATCATATCTTGGTCATTTGATATCGGAATAGGATGATTCAAAGGCTAATATTCCTTATTTTCAGTCCTCTTTAAAGTGGACGTGAAAAATCCCAGACAAAGGTCATCGGTGGGCCCCATGTAAGCTTTCATGCAAAATTATCGTTAGAACATCAAAGCTTCATATCATTGTCGTTCTATGTTGGATTTTGAAGATTCCAAGGCCATTATTCTTCATTTGTGATGTTCTACAAAGTGGACAAGGAAATCTTGAGTAGAAGTCTCCAAAGGGTCCCGTGCAAATTTACACATGGAAATGGTCATTTAATCTTTGAAAATTCATATTTTGGTCACCCCATATCCAAATCAGGTGATTTCAGTTTCATTATGTTCCATTTTTAGTACTCTACAAAGTGGACGTAAAGGATTTTTGGTAGAAGTCCCTGAAGGATCCCATGCAGAATGGTCAGCCAAATTATCGAAATTGGCCTGCTTAAACTTCAGAAATTCATAAGTTGGTCATTTTATTTCCAAATGAGGCGATCCAAGTTCCATTATTCTTTATTTTTAGTGTTCTACAAAGTGAACGTAAAAAATTTGAATAGATGCTATCAGAAAATTCCATGTGGAATGGTGGCAGATTTGAACTATGAAATGTCAACCTTGGTCCAAACCAGCTTAATCCAGCTTAGTCCAACTTAGCCCGACCCACCTCAGACCAATCCAGACCAAGTCACGTCAGCCCATGTGCATGCATTTCTTTTATATGTGTATAATGTATAATATATTACTGTATATATATATATATATATATATATATATATATATATATATATATATATATATATATATATATATATATATATATATGTATTATAGGAAAGAGAGAGGAAAGAGAGGCCGTGGGAAGAGAGAGGAAAGAGAGACCTAGGAAACAGAGAGGGAGAAGAAAAAAGGAATGCAAAAAAAAGATGAAAAAAACATGGAAGAAGAAAGAGGGAGGAGAAAAGGAAGGAAGAGAAGAAGGAAAGAGGGAAAGGAAAGAAGGAAGGGATTTTTTAGAAGAAGAAGGAGAAAAAGGAAAGAAAGGAAGGAGAAAAAAATGTAGAGAAGAAGGAGAAAGAGGAAGGAAGAGGAGAAAAGGAAGGAAAAGAAAAAGGAAAGAGAAAGGAAAGAGAGAAGGGATTTTCTAGAAGAAGAAGGAGAAAAAGGAAAGGAAGGAAAAGAAAAAAAATGTGGAGAGGAAGGAGAAAAAGGAAGGAAGAGAATAATGGAAAGAAGAAAAAAGGAAAAGAAGAATTTTTCAGAAGAAAAAAGAAGAAAAGGAAGGAAGAGAAAAGAAGAAAAGGAAGGAAGAGAGAAGAGGAGAGAGAGAGAGATGTTTTCTACTCTAGAAAATGTGAGAGAAAGAGAGGGAAAAGAGAAAAAAGGAAGGAAGAGAAGAAAGGAAAGAAGAAAAAAGGAAAAAAAAAGAAAAGGAAAGAAGGATCTTCTAGAAGAGGAGAGAAAAGCATAAATAGGCCAAGGGAAAGAGAGAATGTTCCTTTTTTTCCAGACCACAAGAGAGAGGACGTGAGTGAGAGAGAGAGGACATGAGAAAGGGAGAAGAGAGAGAAGAAGAAGAGAAAATAGAGAAAAGAGAAGAAGAGAAGAGAGAAAGAGAAGATAGAGAGGAGCAGAGAATAGGAGAAGGAGGATTCGCTTTTAAAGAGCTTGATACGATCTCCAAACATCCTACATCGATTGTTGCGCTCCATTCGAGCACAAGGTTAGTACCCTAAACAAATTTAGAGGTCTTAAAAATGCTCGAAGGTCAATTGTGATTGAAAAATGCTTATTTCCATTAAATCTTGATCAGGAATGCTCTATTGCATGCAAATTAATGTTAGGATGCCTATGTCTAGTATTTTTTATGAATGAGGATTTGTCTAAACTACTCAATGATGAAGTCCTAAATGCTATATGATGATGTTTGATGTTTTTGGCAAGTTTCATAAAGTGGTTTTCTAATCAGAAATTTCCAGATTTAGGATCCAAACTTAGGACGTGCATCACATGGAGTTATTCTTAGATTTTGAAGCCCAAAATTTCATGGGAGTCTCTTTGATATGTTGGAAGACTACCCTAGAAGTTTAGTTCCATTTGGAATTGGGAATGTATATCAAAAAATTTCTCTTTTGCATTGCTGTCCTACACAGATATAATGCAATCCCCTATCAAAAAATATCTAGAAAAGGGTTGTATGGCCATAATAAGAAAGAAACATCAAATGAAATTTTTAGATATGAATGTCTTCTCAATAATGGCACCAGTTTCATTTTTTTCTGATTTTTCATTGAATTGATATTGATTTTTAAGTGCATAGTGCTCAGATTTTGAATCTGTCAAAATATACTGATTTGCATGATTGAAAAGGATCATTTTTCACAAAGAAAATATTCTGTTTTCACTTGTTTTTCTTGATGAAATTTTAAATCAGACAGTCATCTACATGGACATATGTCTAGATTTAATTTTCATTAAGTATGGGATTTTATACGGAATTTATTGTGCAACTGGTCAAAAATCTAGAAAGGACTTGACCAGTGCACATATCTGGTCTTGGGGCATTCGTTTGACCAGTTTTTGCTCTCTGTTGGGATTCGACTCCTTCAGACGAAATTTGGCAGGTCAAGTCAATTTTCTGTGAAAAAAATTAATCTTGATTTGAGTTATAGAAGATCTACTTATGGTCATTCTTGTGTAATGTCACAAAATATGAAAGCAGTTCATATTTTGTCCACTATCTGAAACCTTGTGTCACAATTTTAACTGTTTTGAGTCATTAATCTTTCCAAATGTCTTCATAAAAATTAAAATTTTTCAAAAAACATTGAACATATGTATTTTGATAATTTGCAATTCAAAAAAAAAAAACATTTCATTGATGTCTCGTTCATTGTAACATGCAATTAATTGCTTGGTGAATTCTACCATATTTGATTGCATACATGCCATATTTGGGTTAATGGCTACATTTAAGAGCATTCACTTGCTATGTTTGGATTATTCACATGATCATTACTATATTTGGATACGCATTGTCACTGCTATATTGACTCTTAAATGCTGTAGTGGATTGCTTACATGTTATATTCGAAATGCCCACATGTCATATTGGATGAATACTTTGACTGTCTTATTTGGAATGATATCATTGTTGTATTTGGAATGCCACCACTACTATAGTTGGAATGTTTTCATTTGCCATATTTGTCTTGGAAAGAGATAAATTGAAAAAATAGCAATTAGGGTAAAAATCCTAAAAAATGGAAAAATAACAATTACGGTAGAAAATCCTAAAAAATAAAAAATAACAACTAGGGTAGAAAACCCTAAAAAATGAAAAAATAACAATTAGGGTAGAAAACCCAAAAAATGAAAAGGGCACAACAATTAGGGTAGGAAACACTAAAAATGGAAGGAATATAGCAATTAGGATATGAAACCCTAAAAATGGAAAGAATAAAGCAATTAGGGTAGGAAACCCTAGAATGGAAAAATACAACAATTATGGTAGGAAACCCTAAAAATGGAAAGAATACAGCAATTAGGGTATGAAACCCTAAAAAATAAAAATCACAATGAAAAGGGATAGGAAACCCTAGAAATCTAAAAATGGAAACACCAAAAATGATAGGAATTTAGGTCTCATCCCTAGATCTTATTGACTAAAATGGAAACAATAAAAATGGTAGGAATTTAGGTCTCATCCCTAGATCCCATTGACAAAAATGGAAACAATAAAAATGGTAGGAATTTAGGTCTCATCCCTAGATCCTATTGACAAAAATGGAAGGAATTTGTTACACATTCCAAATCCGACTCTCACAATCATTTCGAACTACGTCATACCTGATTTCTAGGGCACACCCTAGAATACATAGGCAATTTGGGAATCCCAAATATGGTACAAAGGCACTCATCATCCATCCTTCCCGCATAAATTTTAACTTAAACAAAGAATCGAATTGAAGCACATGCATAAATCACTGTCATAATCTTCAATCACACAACCCAATTTTGAACTACGTTTTTGGACTTGATTTTCAGGATTGGAATACGTAGGCAGTTTGGGTTGTCTTACACGTCTCAGATTCAGTCCAAGACCGAACCATCATAGGTCTGGTTCACTGTATAGTACTGTAATCATTGCTTGTTTATTTGCTTTAAACATGATTGGCTGAACCCTATGTTAGAATAACATAGCAACTTGGTTTAGGACATCTCCCGTTGAACCCTAGTCATCCAGTTGAGCAAGCACAGTCAAAATTAGAGTTTAATGAAAGTTTAGGAGGTCGATATTGATCAGGCGGTTTGGGTGCCTAACACCTTCCCATAACCGTACCCTGAATACTTACCCGATCTCTTGCAGACCAAAGAACAGATACATTGGGTTACGAGTCAATAAAAGTCTTACCTTAGGGTGCGACTACTTTTTTAGATGTCATAGACCTTAATCTAGGTGGCGACTTCAACTAGAACAGTGTTTTTCATCGATACGGATACATATTTCCATCCTGAGGAGGATCACAATTTCTCATTATCAACACAGTGGCGACTCCACTGGGGAATAATATTCAGACTCCTAGGATACTTTCCTTACATTAATTGCTTGACATTGGATGCTAGGTCTAGGGTACTATATTTATTGTTTGTATAATATTGTTTTGGGGGCAATGGGTTCAGTCACACCTTCGTGCGAGTAGCCAAATAGGGTCCCATACATGTGGGGCAGCCTGCTAGTTGAAACACACAATCTTGGCTTGTACTTTATGAGATCACGATCGGCGAGAAACCTCTGACGAACGTTTCTCGGGTCCCCCCGGGAATGCGTTATGCAACTCCACGTCGCTTGATTCTTACATCATAGTATATAAAGGGATTGGAGGCCCATTATTCATCCTGCATTCGGTGATAGGTTACCCCATCTTTGTTAGGGTAGCCTTTTCTGTCCTAGCCCAGTTTGAGCCACATGTATGATATTTTGGTCCATCTTTGAACCAACATCGTAAAATCTACTCGATCATAATATTTACGTTCGAGACGTCAAAGTTCTGCCCATTTTTGTCCTTGACTTGTCAGCATGTTTGGATCCACAATTGAGTAATTTTGTCTCTCACTCGTTGGGAGCGTGAGGGTTATGTATACCTACATACACATTAGTGTGGGCAGTCTATACACGCCCTCCATCGTACAAAGCTCATTGTGTTGATCTATTCAGTATTGATACGTCAATCGCAAAAAAATGATCAGAAAATCTTCATCACGGCATAGATACTGTGATCAAGTAGAAATTTATTGTTTTTTTTCAATCATTGACTGCTTTTGTCACCTTTCATGAAAACTACAAATAAGCATATCTGCTTCAATTTCTTGGAATTTGATGAACCACATGGTTGAACCTTGGTGCTACAATGATCCATTTGGAATCTTGAGGCCCAAGACCAATTATGGGGTTATTAAAATATAAATAAATTGTTACCGATGATGTCTAATGGTCAGTTTTCATGAAGGAGCTAACTTTGTTTGGTTGAGTTAACTTGTATGTGTATGTCTATTCTTCTCGTGTCCTGTCACTAATGAGTCTTAACCTTCATTCATTTTTTATATAAGAAAACATAAAAATAAAAAAACAAAAAAAAAGGAGGGAAAAAGAGAAAGAAAGGTTGAACTAGGGAGGATAGGATTGTCTAGACTTAAGAGAACACCTGAGTGAGTAGACAAAGCATCCACTCTTATTACATCTACTCATAAGAAGGTCTCATCATCATTGGTTCATGTCTCGGTTCATGTTCATAAGGAGGACTTTTGTACCTCAAAGTGTTGGAATGGTTGGAAGACAGTATATTGAGAGCCCAAATATTTTAGAGCGAAATTGAAATTCCAAGATCGGAGTTAAGGAATCCAAGAGGTTAGAAATCTGAATCATAGATTCTGAGAGATTACATCTTTCTTTCCCATGTTAGCATACCTGCCAATTTTAAATGGAAAAACTAAGATTGGAAAGCATTTTGTTCACCCTTGGCGATTGAGCCACTTTGACTGAAGGAGTTGGTTTCTGACTCCCTAATTACTTTCATCACCCAAGGTGACCATGACTCAAAGGAGTAGCCTTCGAACCTTCAAGGATGTCCCACCCACCTCCCAAAATTCAAGATATAAAGGAAGACTATGTGGTCAACTATATCCCAAAATTGAGGTAGCCATAAAATGAACTTCAAGTGCACCCAAAATTAGGGCACAACCAACATGTCAGTACATCCTAAACTGGGGCATAACCAAAATAGCAATGGATTCAAAGTAGGGCAAATCAAAAAGGAAAATAGACCGAACAAGGGTATAGCTCAGAGTTTCATGACATCCAAACTAGGGCATAAGATTGGAATACATTTAACCCAAATTGAGGAATTGGCTAGGTGAATGTCAAACCTGAACTGGGACATAAATCAAAATGGTAATAGACTCTAGAGGGGTTTAGCTCAAGATGGAAAGGGTCAAACACATGTCGATAGATAGGCGTAATGAGTCTTACTTGATAAAGTTTGAACGGAGATTCGGTCCTACCACCAGTAATAAGTTGGCGTCAATGATGTCGTATCCAATCGGGGTAACTCGGTGAATTACTTGTCTAAACTGGCTACCATTGGTATCTGATGGGTCATCTATGTTTGGGCTCGAGTTTGATATGTTTGTAGACAAATCCAATCCAAAATGCAAATGCTCTGAAAGTATGAACAATAATCACCTCATTTGAGACATCAATTGTAGTGCTTTTACTACATTCAATCCATTCTTTCCCAGTTTGATACTTCTTCCTCTTCCGTGTCTGCTGTCAATTTTGACTCTAATGATGATCAGGATGATGAGCCACAACCTGAACTTCTACTCCACCGGCCTTTAGAGAAATGAAAGTTCAAGACACACATGAAAGTTACGAATGATTAAGTTAAAGTCATGGAAGCATTCTCAAAGATACAAGTTGGCACATCAAAATGTCATCCCATTTTGTCGATTTACAAAAAGAATTTTTGGGATATTCCTTGAAAGTAGAGAACATTTACAGACTCATACGTGGTTCATTTAGTTTTGCAAAAATGGAACTACACACAAGGCATTATCAAGTTTACATCAATCCAAGTGATCAAGTCTTCTACAAGTGTGTGATGTCTATAGACATAAAACATGCTACAAATCAAACTCAAAGTCAAAGATGAGTTAAAAAAACAAAGAGAGGAAAGAAAGAAAGAAAGAAAGAAAGAAAGAAAGAAAAGAAAAAAAAAAAGAAAAAAGAAAAAGAAAAAATAAGAGAACTATACAAATAATGAGGTTGGCTGACAAACTCATTGGAACAGTGATGGTGGACAAATCCAACTATGATGCATAGACATGGGGCAACTACTTTGAAACACTAATGATGAATGAGTTTGATTACAAGGCATATACATTTGGCAACTCCTTTGGAGCCCTGCTGATGGACGAGTTCAGTTATAGAGCAATAAGACAATTGGTTCTCATACAATGACATATAGACACCATTTCTTAGAACCTGATTGGAGACCTGATTGTTTGTTATGATTCACGTTGTGTGTTGAGCTAGATTTTTGATATTGGTCACTACATCCCACCCATACAGGGGGTGGTCAGATCACTTTGTTGTCATTAGAGGATTTCTTTTTGGCTAGAGACTCTCTCCCGTCCATCAAGTCGACGGTCTTCCACAGAGTCTACATTACATGCCCTTACTTCAAATGTCACAAAATTTTATGGTATCGTTTCTTGTGAATATGTCGTCTTGTTATGCATAAATATTTTTCAATAAATCTAACTGAAATATCTATCTGTCATAACATTTTGACGGCATCCAAAAATTCCATAGTTTTTTTTTGCCAGCCAATAAAATGGCATCACCTAGTGGAAATCAAGCCATTCTACATAAACAACCAAACACTCTCCCAATGGCAGACCCATTGGTCAGTTTCTTTTTCTAGTACATCTGGACCTTTGTTGTCATACTTGTATACAGACTTAAAAGATTTGGGCCCAAACGTGGTTATAACCGATTCAGCATCTGAGCATAGCTTGTTGAAACTTGTTTTTATCTGAAGTCACCAAGAGGAGAAAATGTTGTTTGGCATCTTTCCAAAGATTAGTGTGGGGTGGTATCTACTTAGGGTTATTCTTAGTGATTACTCAAAAAGCCGCCTGTCTATCAATTTGTGCAGACATGAACTTAGACACTAGGGCAAAATCATCCACTCATCCAAACATCATGAGTTCAATTGAGCCCCTTGTTCGAAACTCTAGCTGAGTTTAGTTGAATGTAAGAGAAAGATGACCCATACAAATTTGAAAAAAAATGAAATAAAATTAAGTCATTGTCATCATTTGACCTTCATTGAAAAGACCTGGTTACCCTTTGATTAAAATAAAACCCATATAAATTTGGCAGGAATGCAGAATATATCAAAATTTCCCTCTAAAGAAAAGAAACATGTTTCTCTTAGTCTAAATTGAGTCAAGTCAAGGAAAGTCGATCAAATCTTGATCACTAGTTCCTCTTGGATTTCGAGCAATGTTAATGGACAAAATGTAGATTCTAAGCCCCATTGCGGCTACCTAAATATTTATCGAAAGTTTAACCCGTTTTGGAAATAAAGAAAGACAAATAAAGGAATAAAAAAGAACATGAAAAAAGAAAAAAAGAATAAAAGAGAAAAGGAAAGAAAGGTGAAAGTTCAGAGAAGAAAGAAGAATGAATGAAAATAAAAGCCGAATAGAAAAGAGAGAATAAGATGCAAAAAAAAAAAAAAAAAAAAATCAAGGAAAGAGAAATGAAAGTACAAAGAGAACATGATGATCAAAGAACAAAGAGAAGGAAGAAGAATAAAAGAAGAGGAAAGAAAAAAAAAAGAATGAAAGATCATGCGAGGAGAGAGAAGCTCTAGCCCGAGCTGCGCGAAACCTGACTTCGGATGGATTGAAGTCCCAAAGGATACATAGGGAATTTGGGACACCCCAAATTCGGTCCAAAGGCTATATATCCAGAGGCTACACATCCAAAGGCAACACATCCAAAGGCTACAATCCAGGGGCTACACAGCCAAAGGCTATACATCCAGGTTACAATTCCAGAGCAGAAAGCACAGCTACAGTTACATCATGAGCGGTCTTGAGCCAAAGTCACAGTCCTGATAAGGTCGCTACTCAAGAAGCTTGACAGTTACAGTTACATCATTAGCGATCTTGAGCTAAAGTCACATACCTGATAAAGTCACTACTCAAGAAGCTTGATAGTTACAGTTACATCATGAGTAGTCTTGAGCTAAAGTCATAGACCTGATGAGGTCGCTACTGAAGAAGCTTGATAGTTACAGTTACATTACAGTGGTTTAAGCTGAAGTCACAGACCAGATGAGGTCGCTACTCAAGGAGCTTGACATCTACAGTTGTTTGTTGTACAATGTTATAATCTATATCAAGTGCAGAATAATGCAAAAATATGGTTCTTTTATCTTTAGCCTTCAATTGGTAACAATCTCGGCAAAAGAGGGGCATCTGTATGCACCCCATTTTTGCCACCCTCAGCATAACTGAACCCATATGGCAGGTTTCTAGTTTTAACCCAAAGATTTATGATTCTCTAATGAACCCTAGAGCAGGGTCATGGGCTATTACCTACTTGGAGGTATAGGTCATGAAATTATATTCGAAATGAGACCGGAATCATCAAATTCTGACATCAAACAAAGAAGATATTGTAGTTTCAAAGTGCAAGGGAATTTACATAATTATCGTATGATGCATGCATTATCATTTAAACTTCATGTCATCATATCATGGTCATTTGATATCAGAATCGGATGATTCAACGGCCAAAATTCCTTATTTTTAGTCCTCTTCAAATTGGACATGAAAAATCCCGAACAAAGGTCACTCGTGGGCCCCTTGCAAGCTTTCATGCAAAATTATTGTTAGAACTTCAAAGTTTCATATCTTTGTCGTTCTATGTCGGATTCAGTTGATTCCAAGGCCATTAATCTTCATTTGTGATGTTCTACAAAGTGGATGTCGAAAATCTAGGGTAAAAATCCCCGAAGGGTCCCATGCAAAATTACACATGGAAATGGTCATTTAATCTTTGGAAATTCATATTTTGGTCACTCCATATCCAAATCAAGTGATTTCAATTTCATTATGTACCATTTTTAGTACTCTACAAAGTGGACGTAAAGGATTTTTGGTAGAACTCCCCGAAAGATCCCATGCAGAATGGTCAGCCAAATTATCAATAATTGGCCTGCTTAAACTTAAGAAATTCATAAGTTGACCATTTTATTTCCAAATGAGGTGTTTCAAGTTCCAATATTCCTCATTTTTAGTGTTTTACAAAGTGAACGTAGAAAATTTAAAATAGATGCTATCGAAAAATTTCATGTGCAATGGTGGCAGAAATGAACTATGAAATGTCAACCTTGGTCCAAATCAGCTTAATCCAGCTTAGTCTAATTTAGCCCGGCCCAGCTCAGACCATTCCAGACCAAGTCACGTCAGCCCATATCCATGCATTTCTTTTATATGTATATAATGTATAATATATTTTTATATATAATATATATATATATATAATATATATATATATATATCTTATGGGTATATTATATATATTAATATATATATATATATATATATATATATATATATATATATATATATATATATATATTATAGAAAAGAGAAGGGAAAGAGAGCCCGTGGAAAGAGAGAGAAAAGATAGGCCATGGAAAGAGAGAGGAAAGAGAGGCCGTGGAAAGAGAGAGGGAGAAGAAAAAAGGAAAGAAAAAAAAAGAGAAAAAAAACATGGAAGAAGAAAGAGGGAGGAGAAAAGGAAGGAAGAGAAGAAGGAAAGAGAGAAAGGAAAGAGAGAAGGGATTTTGTAGAAGAAGAAGGATAAAAAGGAAAAATAGGAAGGAGAAAAAAACGTCGAGAAGAAGGAGAAAGAGGAAGGAAGAGGAGAAATGGAAGGAAGAGAAGAAGGAAAGAGAGAAAGGAAAGAGAGAAGGGATTTTCTAGAAGAAGAAGGAGAAAAAGGAAAGAAAGAAAAAGAAAAATAAAACTTGGAGAGGAAGGAGAAAAAGAAAGGAAGAGAAGAAAGGAAAGAAGAAAAAAAGGAAAAAAAGAATTTTCCAGAATAAAAAAGAAGAAAATGAAGGAAGAGAAAAGAAGAAAAGGAAGGAAGAAAGAAGAGGAGAGAGAGAGAGAGAGAGAGATGTTTTCTTCTTTAGAAAATGTGAGAGAAAGAAAGGGAGAAGAGAAACAAGGATGGAAGAGAAGAAAGGAAAGATGAAAAAAGGAAAAAAGAAAAAAAAAGAAAAGGAAAAAAAGATCTTTTAGAAGAGGAGAGAAAAACATAAAAAGGCCAAGGGAAAGAGAGAATGATCCTTTTTTTCCAGATCACTAGAGAGAGGACGTGAGTGAGAGAGAAAGAGAGGATGTGAGAAAGGGAGAAGGGAGAGAAGAAGAAGAGAAAAGAGAAAAAAAGAGAACAAGAGAAGAGAGAAAGATAAGAAAGAGAGGAGCAGAGAAAAAGAGAAGGTGGATTTGATTTCAAAGAACTTGATACGATCTCCAAACATCCTACATCGATGGTTTTGCTACATTCAAGCACAAGGTTAGTACCCTAAACAAATTTAGAGGTCTTTAAAATGCTCGAATGTCAATTGCGCTTAAGAAATGCTTATTTCCATTAAATCTCGATCAGGAATGCTCTATTGCATGCATATTAATATTAAGATGCCTATGTCTACTATTTTTTATGAATGAGGATTTATCTAAACTACTCAATGATGAAGTTCTGAATGCTATATGATGATGTTTGATGTTTTTGACAAGTTTCATAAAGTGATTTTCTAATCTGAAATTTCTAAATTTAGGATCCAAACATAGGACGTGCATCACATGTAGTTTTTCCTAGATTTTGAAGCCCAAAATTTCATGGGAGTCTCTCTGATATGTTAGAAGACTATCCTATTAATTTTGTTCCATTTGAAATTGGGGAAGTATATCAAAAAAAAATTTTCTTCGGCATTGCTATCCTACACAGATATAATGCAATCCCCTATCAAAAAATCTCTAGAAAATGATTGTATGGCCATAATCAGAAAGAAAATGCATATGATCTTTTTAGATATGAAAATCTTCTCAATTATGGCACTGGTTTCGTATTTTTCCAATTTTTCATTGAATTGATATTGATTTTTATGTTCATAGTGCTCTGATTTTGAATCTGTCAAAATATGCTGATTCACATGATTGAAAAGTATCATTTTTCACAAAAATCTCAAGGAGAAGTTAGCATGACCGCAGCAATGTGTACCACCGGAATGCTATTCAATCACGGCAACGAGCAGTATGTGATAGATACAACGGATGAATCAGCTAACCAAGGGTTTATTCATCGGTTTTCAAATATGTTCGCGGCATTGAAGATTATACCGGATATAGTGGATGAAGTGAAGACAACTATCAAAGCAGATCCTTATCTGAGAACAGTACAAGAAGATATTGAGAAAGGTAGGACTAACCCTGAGTTCATCTTGGATGACGAGAAAGTACTGAAATACAAAGGAAGAATATGTGTACCTGAAACAGAAAGTATGGACATTAGACACCGACTGATGAAAGAAGCCCATACCACCATCTACTCGATACACCCTGGAAGTACAAAAATGTATCATGATCTAAAGAAATTATATTGGTAGAGGGGAATGAAAGCAGATGTAGCCAAGTTCGTGTCTCAATGCCTAAATTGTCAGAAAGTAAAGGTTGAACGACAATGACCCGCTGGACTATTGCAGCCATTACCGGAACCAGCATGGAAATGGGACTGCATCACTATGGACTTCGTCACGGGACTACCAATGACTCCTCGAATAGTTGACGCAGTTTGGGTGATTGTGGACCATCTGACCAAAACAGCTCGCTTCATACCTATACGACCTCAATATACACTGGAAAGGTTAGCGAAGCTGTATGTGGATAATATTGTTCGGTTACACGGTGTACCAGAAAGTATTGTGTCCGATAGAGATCCACGATTTACTTCCAAATTTTGGGAAGGATTGCAAAAGGCTATGGGTACAACGTTGAAGTTCAGTACTGCATTCCACCCGCAGACAGATGGATAGTCATAACGTACAATTCAGATTCTAGAAGATATGCTACGAGCATGCGTAATTGATTTCAAAGGATCATATGTCGAAAAGTTACCATTGATCGAGTTCGCTTATAATAACAGCTATCAGGCCACAATACAGATGTCACCATATGAAGC
Organism: Protea cynaroides; assembly: GCA_028583415.1. Lineage (NCBI taxonomy): Eukaryota > Viridiplantae > Streptophyta > Magnoliopsida > Proteales > Proteaceae > Protea > Protea cynaroides. The sequence continues at coordinate 70,611,535 of CM053275.1, forward strand.
ACTGTATGGTCGAAAGTGTCGAACTCCCTTGTTTTGGAATGAAGTTGGAGAACGTAGTATTGTTGGACCGGAATTTGTTGAAGAGACTTGTCGAGTGGTCGACATCATCAAGGAAAGAGTGAGAACAACACAGAACCGCCAGAAGCAATATGCGGATACTCGACGAAGTGATCTAGAGTTCGCTGTAGGTGATAAAGTATTCTTGAAAGTATCGCCTATGCGTGGATTGAAGAGGTTCGGACAGAAAGGGAAGCTAAGTCCAAGATATGTCGGGCCATTCTAGCCAAGCGTAGAAAAGTAGCTTATCAGTTAGCACTACCACCATCTATGTCAAGTGTACATGACGTATTTCACATTTCCTAATTGAAGAAGTATGTCAAGGATCCAACGCACGTGTTGACAGTAGATTTTCTAGAATTGACTGATGATTTGACATTTGAAGTAACACCAACAGAAATCACTAGTCGAAAAGTTCAATGTCTAAGCAACAGAGATATCTACTATGTTAAGGTCTTATGGAAAAGTTGAGACATGGAAGAAATTACATGGGAAGAAGAGAATGCTATGCGAAAGCAATACCCTCACTTATTTGATTCAGAAGGTACGTAAAATTTCGAGGACAAAATTTTTATAAGTTGGGGGGAGTTGTAAGACCCGTGTAAATCTAACCCGGTCTTACCACCTTGAACCAGGTTTACCCATCATGGTCGAGTCAAATGGACCAAGGGCGTGAAGAAGATCGAGATCCCAAGTATCAAATTGACCCAAAAACACTGAAAATAGGGGAAGGGTCGCATACCCAGCTAAGCAGGGTCGGACCTCCCAAAACAGAAAGTCAGACCCTCAGTTTTGAAGGGAGGGTCGGACAGCTTAAGACCCTAGGGTCGACGGGATCATCGACCCTCCCATCGACCCTCGGTTACCGTAGAAAATAGAAATTAGAAAATTTCCATATTTTTGAATGGGATTCTTTCCTAATCTCAGAGGGACTTATTTAGGATGTTCCTAGTCTATTTAAAGGACGTCCCTAAGCCAATTTCACTCCTTTCACAACCCTAATTGAATTGAGGGAAATAGAAGATAAGGAAAAGAAGAAGAAGAGGAACAAGGAAGAAAATTAAGCCAAAAGAGAAGAGTTGCAGAGAAAGATTAATCTTCTCAGGTATGGATACTAATTCCATAAGTTTCTACAGACCTTAGATTAGTTAATGTTAAGAGAGTGATCTCGGTGAAACCCAAACCATCAATCTATGGTTAGGTTTTCATGGAAACCATAGGAAGATGTATGAAAACTATTCTAGATGGTTTATACATGGTTTCAGACCATGGAATGAATGTAGAATGAAAGGTAGAAGAAAGCCATAGGACCCCAAACACGAAGAATGGATTAAAAGTGGGAATTGGACCAGAGTGCACCAAGGGTCGCACCCAGGGTCGATAGGCCATCCGACCCTAGGTATTCCTGACCATCGACCCTCAGCATTCGGGAAGTCCAGAAAGAGGGGAGGGTCGATAGACCCATCGACCCAAGCATCGACCTTACCAACGACCCTCAGTTAACAAAGTGGTTTTTAATTCCGAGTAAATTCTAATTAAATTCTATCGACTTTGTTAGGTCTTCTAGCATTACAATAACATTGTAAAGGTGATTCTAAAGCTTGGAAAAGTATCTTGTAGCAAGCTAAGGTGAGGAACCTTAATCCCAAACTAAATTGGTTAATAATAAATTATTTTCTGTTTCTTGAGTCCTATGCTATGTTTGATTCTATGCGAATATGTTTGTAATGTGCATACAACATGCCATCCAATATTTCTATTACTTGTTCATGCATATTTACTTTATTGTTTATAACATGATGTTGATGATGATAGGAATAGGCATGTGCTTGTATGTGTGTGGTTGATGTGCTTGATGCGAGCGAGTATCAGGGGAGGTGTGATGAGAACGTCAATTAAAGTTAACCTTTCACGGGTCTCAGCACTTTAGATCTATCTCTAACTCAAGTCTTGTGCATTGACATCGTCATATCGCCATTACTTTAGCAGAACTATTATGTCGTAGAGTATCAGGGGAGGTGGTCTTGGTCCTTGTAGTCTCTGACTCTACCGGGGGGCCTTAGCTCTATCTCTATGGGCATTCTGAGGGATGCTGGGGTGAGGCCTTGGATACACTGTTTGGCATTAGGATTGGTTAGTTGCGAGACCAGTTTGTAGCCCTCGCTAACAGGGGCTTACGTGTTGGTATGGCACTATATAGCAATAAACGTAACCTTTGTTATATAATGTTCATGATTGGGTGCATGTGAGTTGATGATAAACGTGATCTTCGGGTAACGTCACACACTCGTGTATAGAGGCGGAGTCAATAAACGCGACCTTTGGCTACCTAAACCTTTCTATTGCATACTACAAACTTATATACCAGACCAAAGATATAAATTGGCTTTTTGCATGCATATATATTGTTGCATTGTTTTGGCTACTCACTGAGCCGTGATGTGTGCTCACCCCTCGACGTCGAATATTTTTAGTTGATGATGCAGGCTATACGGTTGAAGACTACATGGGTGTGTCTGTGTGCGGGAACGTGGCAGCTATGGAAGCTGGAGCTGAAGATGATACACACGACTCCTCTTGCGAGTGCAACTCGTGTGTATTTGATTAGATATTTTTATAAGTTTCTTTATTTGGATTTATTAAAGACTTGTGTTGATATTTACTTATGTTTCGGTTGATACAGAATAAATTGTTATTTAAATTTTAATATCACATTGATTTTTAGTTCATGTTATTATAAGACTTCCGCTATTGTGTATTTACTCTGATTATGATTACGATGTGTGTAAGTTTGGATAACGCGGGGATAGCCTATTTGAGATCCTGGTTGAACCGTTGGTTATTTAGCGGTTCATCACATCATTCTGAATAGACCAGAATTGGGGTGTGACAGCTACATCCTCCAAAGTAACTGCATAAACCTTTTCTTGCTATAGCTGCTTCCTTGGCATAGGACACTCCCTTAAATAATGTCTTACTTGATCACAGTTGAAGCATTAAATTCCAGCACTACTTTGCTTTTGTTGAGGTGGAGCTGTTGGGGTAGTCTTGGCTGTAGTATTAAAGCCTTGAGTACAGAAGGGTTTGAATGTCTTGGTGTTCCCTCCGTTATATGTATTTCCACTAAGTCTTTTAATGCCCCTGCTCTGAGCAAGGTTGCTTTCCCTCTAGCTCGATTCCAATACTAGAGCAATCTGTACTGCTTTGTTATATATTTTCTTTTCTAATCCCAATACATGCTAACGGATGCTTCCCCTAAGTCCCATGACGAACCTTTGGGTTTTGGTATCTTCTTCCTATATGCTAGAGGGAGAAAAGAAGAACAGCTCCTCATAATGCTGGTGATAAACGTCTACTATCATCTTTCCCTTATATAGAATCACAAACTCCTTTTCCATTTGATCTCTGAAACTCCTTGGAAAATACTTCTCGAAGAAAGCTCCTTTATAAATAACCCATGTCAGTTGGGCGTGCTTTGTTAACAGATAACTTCTACTTGAATTCCACCAATGGTGTGTATTACCTTTCAACATAAATGCAGCACATAATACCTTCTCTTCTTCATTTAAAGTCATCATCATAAAGTTCCTTTCCATTTCATTGATCTAATGACATAGCCATAATGGATCTGATGGTTTGCCTATGAATTCCATTGGCTTCAACTTCAGGAAACTCGATCAATCTGGAGTGATCAAGTTGATACTGTACATATGCCCCATACATAGACAGTTGGTACTGATAGTTACCTTGGTTGTACCCGCCTTACGGTGCTTCAGGATTTGGCACTTGGCCTTGTACTGCTGGTGTTTTCGGTGCTTGGGGTACAATATTGCTACCACCAGGTACCATACTAGCTTGTCCCATAGGTAAAGGTATTGTGTTTGCAACTGGGAAAGAAATCCCCATAGCCGCTTGCATGGTGGCTTGCATTTGCTGTATATGCTGCATTTGCTGTGTCAAATTCATCACCACCGTAGCCAAATCCATAGGTGATGCAGGTAAGTAGGTTGGGTTGGCTTGGGTGTGAACATTCTGAGGCGCAGCATGTTGAGTTCCAATATTTCCTTCCAGTCCTTGCTGACCTTTATTATCATTGGTCTCCATAGGTGGTGGAGATGGGCTGGCATTTTGTCTCCTTGTACTTACTCTACGGCCAGCCATTTCCTATTTCCAGAGGTGGTAGTGTTTGAAAATCATGAAAACATATGAGGCAAGCATAATATATGTTAATCTCATGTTAATTCCAAATAAACAAGGCAAAGTTTTAATTTTTAAAGTCATTTAGTGAAACAGGGCATTTTCATTGTGGGGTCGATTGGTGGGGTCGCACTATTTGTGACCACAGGGTTGCGATGTCACGAACCCTGTCAGCTCACCGAGAGCTTGTGGTCGATCATTGGGTCACATTTTTGGTTTAATTCTACGACCACACGACACCAATCAGATTTTTAAAATTTGGTTTCGAACCATTTTCTTTATTTTCTCTTTTGTCTTCTACTTTTGACAACTCAACTCGCCTCCATTGAGTTGCTACAGTACCAACCACCCACCTGGAGTGAAGTTTCTTCAATCAACACCTAGATTCTTCATCTCCTTAACATGTTCCACATTCCCATTATTCTTTTGTAGATTTATTCTAGGTTTTCATCGCCCATTTTGCTCTTTTTCAAATTAAATTCTATTTATCTGTAAAAATTTGATTTTTATTGATAAACCATGCTATTGGGCACCCAACGGACAAAAGCCCACTAAGAGATTTTGGTTTCATTAGTCGATTTGCGTCAATCAATCGAAAACTTACGTTTTGACCTAGAATTTAGGGATTTTTACCATTTCTCAAATTTTCTTCAATTTTTTTGAATTAACTGCAAGTTCTTACTAAATTGGTCATCAATTGCTTTTAATGTATGTAAGTCCTCTAGTCCATGCATTTGGGCAGAAATGAGGCTTTTGGCCAATTACACCATCATAATAACAAAATTTTTGAATTTTCACTGGAAGGTGATCCAGAGGATATAAATAGGGGCAGAGAGCTCAGGATCACCAGTTTAGTTAAAGGGATAGAGGTCTCATTTAACTGCCAGGAGTTGGCTGATATCTTGGGTATCTCTAATGACGGCCCCTTAGTATACTACGGAAGCAAGGAACCCCAGTTCCTATCAGTGCAAATGCACGTATAAATTGATTACCAAATTCTTCGGGATGATCGCTAGCAGATAAAGGCAATTAATCTACATCCAGAGCCCCAAGTATATTGCAAGATTATTCAGCACAACCTGATTCCCTTGAGTGGACACTATGATGAGGTTTCACAGTTGACCCAGTACCTTCTGTAATGCATCTACATTAGGCAGCCTATCTGCCTACCTTATATCATTATCAGGACCATAGACCGTGCCTCCATGCCTGGTCTGGTGGGTAACCTACCTATGGGCGTTTGATCACCACTCTACTCACTCACCTATAGGTAGACTTGGTCGATGAGAGGATTCACGAGGACACTTTAACTGACCTTGACTGGGAGGCCATCTGTAGGATGGGGATGCGAGATGTGGAGGTTAGTGATGAGGAGAGAAAACGCAATGGTATGTCCCTTTACTCGTGTAGAGGTAGTATATGCGGAAGCGGCAGCAAAGGCCCACGAGAGTGATGAGTAGGAAGATGATCAGATGTTCACGGACATGGATGTCATACCTCCTCCATTACCACAACATTCTACTGGAACTGACCCTTCTCGGGATCCTTTCCACTCAGCTGGCCATTCTTGCCCACCACTAGATGACATGATGGGACTGCTATGTAAGTAACGGGAGGCTCAGCGTACCACTGATAAGAGGGTAGAGGATCGGGTAGCTAGTCTCTAGGTGACCCAGACATAGGTAGCCTGGCTCACGAGAGTATATGTTGAGGACTACGATCGAGATCGTGAGGCATCTCCTCCTCCAGCACCCCCAGCTTCATGATACCATTTATTTTTTTTCTTTTATATTACAGAGTAACTGTCTGGGTTATGGACCGTACTTTGATTTGGACGTATATTTTTCCTATTCTCATTTTGGTATAACTACAAAATTTATTTCTCTCTTACATACGTGTATTATTCTCTTTCTTAATTTTTGTCTCAACAACACAGGTGCTTATGGTGTATTTATATTATAATTTTTAAATTATCCTAAATCAGTTTATCACCCTTGGGGTAGTATTTTGGTTTAATAGAGCAGAGCCTGAGAGCTTTGATACCAATCTGTCACACCCTAATTCTGAACCAACCAGAATTATGTGATGAACCATCCATAGACCAATGGTTCAACCATGGTCTCGTATAGGTCATGCCCATTCGATTAAACCAGATACATCCCACATGCAAATTCATAGTAAATAAATGATATCGAAAGTCTTTAATACTAATGAACTGAGTATTTGATAATGATAGCATAATTAAGTATTTAATTATCTCCAATATACCTCTAGACATAAAATAAAATAAAATAATCAATTACATGTTACAATAACTGAACAACTAAGCTAATCTAAAACAAATGAGTTGCATTCGCACGACAGATTATGCGCCCCTTCCATAGCTTCTATGTCCATCGCCACTATGTATCCATTCGTCGACGTGTTTGTGAAATCATCCATAGTAGGACCTGCATCAAGAACCAAAAATATTCGACGTCGAAAGGGTGAGCATATATCACGGCTCAGTGAGCAATCAAAACAATGCAACAAACATATGCATGCTTTCAATTCATATTTTTGGTTTGGTTTTTTAGTTTGCAATGTGCTATAGAAAGGTTTAGAGGCCCCCGCACCTCTATACACAAGTGTGTAAATCCGCCCAATAGATCAAACACCATTTCCGTCCCACATGCAACCACCGTAGAATTGAGACAAAGCTAAAGTGTCCGGGTCAAACACCGTAAATAATTCCCTTGATGCCTTACCCATACCAACACGTAAGCCCCTACTGGCTAGAACTTGCAAACTGGGCTTGCAACTAACCAATCCTAATGCCAAATAGTTTATCCAAGGCCTCACCCCAGAATCCCTCGTTACGTCTATGGAGATAAAGCTAAGGCCCCCCAACAAAGTCCGAGACAACATGGTACGAGACCACCTCCCCTGATGCCCTACGACGTAATAGTTCTGCTAAAATAATGATGATACGATGATGTTAGTGGCAAGACTTGAGTAGAGATAGAGCTAGAATCTGGTGGCGTGGTCAAAGACCTCCATGCCACGTCCTCCCCTTGATGCTCCACTCATATCCAACACACCAACCATATACATACATTCACATGCCTATTCCTTGCATCATCATCATCATCATCATGCTATAAATAAATATAATTAAATATCCATGAACAGTAAGAGCAGGAATATTGGATGACATGTGAGATGCACATTATAAGCAAAGAAGTATAGAATCAATCATGACATTCGACTCAATAAAGTAAACAGTTTATTATTTTACAATTAGTTTAGGTCTTGTTCCCTGACCTTTGATCAATGGTTGTTCCTCTTCCAAGCTTTGTAAATCACTTTTGGACAACTTGATAACCTAATAAATTTATGGATTCTAAGATAGAGTTCATAGTCATTAATTATAGGGTTTAAATGTCCCATCTAGAATCAATCAGACCTCTAGAAGCTGAGTGGACGTAGGTGTGGCTGTAACCCTGGTCTCAGTTTCTGCGACCACAGGGTGTGGGGTCAATACTTGTGGTCACATATCATGCGACTACACACATGCAACCACATCCTCCCTGGAAACTTTCCGAGGGCGTGTGGTCAACACATGTGCCTCGTGTGGTTGATCATAGCTGCGACTACACGAGTGTTTGGTCGACGTTTATTCTAAGTCTAACCCCTTCATGATTTGATTCATTGAACTATCACTAGGGTCCTTCCTATGATTGATCTATGGCCTTAATTATATATTTTTTACAATTATCTACTCTAACCTACTCTTCTTGGATTTCCTTTGAGTTTCCATCTATAGGTCTCATAGTTGAGATCCTACATTGAATCAATACTTCCTCCATGATCTATGCTAGGCTTTCAACTAATGTAGGGACGATTCCATACGTTAAACTTGTTGAAGAATCAGAGCTCTCTCTCTGAAATTCCTTCTCTTAGTCTTCTTCTTCAATTCTCCTTCTCATCTTCCTCCTCTCTTTCTCTCTCTTTCTGTTTGAGTTCTAAAAGAATGAAAGAGGCTAAGGGACATCCTATATATAGAGAAAAACCCTCCATATAGAGTCATACTCTGATTAGGAAAGAACCCCCCCCTCAGATTAAGAAGGTTTTCTAATCACGGAGTCGGTTATAACATCATGTGGTTGCACGTGGGGTCGCAGAACTCGTCGACCACACGTCCAAAAACTGCAACCACACGTCCCAAACTCTAGTGGCCTCATTATTATGGGGTGTGGTCTGTAAGACCCATATCAAACTAACCCGGTCTTACCACCTTGAACCAGGTCTACCCATCATGGTCGAACCAAACGGATGAAGTGCGTGAAGGAGATCACGATCCTAGGTATTAAACTGACCTAAAAACACTAAAAATAGGGGGAGGGTCGCATACCCAGCAAGGGAGGGTTGGACCCCCCAGTATAAAAGTCAGACCCCCAGTTTTATACCAGGGGTCGGACATTTTAAGAACTAGGGGTCGACGGGATCTCCGACCCCCGTATCGACCATCGATAATCGGTAAAAACAGCACAAACCAAAAATTAGGAAACTTTCCTAATTTCAATGGGATTCCTTCCTAATCTCAATGGGACTTATTTTGGGTGTTTCTACGATATAAATATGACGTCCCTAGGCCTCTTTCACTCCTTTTAGAACCCTAATTGGATCGAGAGAAAGAGAAGAGAAGGAGAAGAGAAAGATGAGAGAAGGAAAGTGGAGAAGAAGATCAAGGAGAAGGCTTCGAAGAAATAAGCATAATTCTCAGGTATGGATACTATCTCCATGAAATTCTACAAACCTTATAATAAATAGAGAAGAGGGAATGATCTAGGAGAAACCCAAATCATCCAACCATGATTAGGTTTTCATGGAAAACCATGCGGAAAGTGATGAATGCTATCTAGGTGAATGAACTATGGTTCTAGGCCATAGAACATGTGTGGAATGGACTGTAGAAGCAAGCCATAGGACCCCAAACACGAAGAATGGACAGTAGGATAAAAAATTGATAAAACCCACAGGGGGTCGCACGGGGGGTCGATGGCCAATCGACCCTACCAGACCCTGATCATCGACCCCTGTGTTCGGGAAGTCCAGAATTGGGGTGGTCGCACCCATGGTCGATCAATCCTCCGACCCTAGCATCGACCCCCAGTTAATAGCATGCTTTTAATAATCAGAATTAATTCTAATTAAATTCCATCGACTTGGTTAATAATAAACTATTTTTATTCTTGAGTCCAATGCCATGAATGATTTTATGCGTCTATGATTGTTATGTCCATTCAACATGTCATCCAATTTTTTTATTTTTACTGTTCATGCATATTTATTTATTGTTCATGATAATGATGATGATGATGATGATAGGAATAGGCATGTGGATGTATGTGTGTGGTTGGTGTGCTTGATGCGAGCGAGTATCCGGGGGAGGTGTCATAGGCGGGGCCTCAACACTCTAGCTCTATCTCTAACTCAAGTCTTGTCCACTAACATCGTCGTATCGCCATTACCTTAGTGGACCTAATATGTCCTAGGTCCTCAGGGGGGGGACGTGACACTGTGGTTCATCCTGGTCACCAGACCCTAGCTCTATCTCTATGGACGTACTGAGGGATGCTGGGATGAGGCCTTGGATACAGTGTTTGGCATTAGGATTGGTTAGTTGCGAGCCCATTTTGCGAGCCCTCGCAAGCAGGGGCTTACGTGTTGGTATGGGCAACGGGTACAGCAATAAGCGTAACCTTTGCGTGTACATTGTCCATGGTGGGTGCATATGGGACGTCAATAAACGTTACCTTTGGACTGCTTTACACACTTGTGTATAGAGGTGCGGCGTCAATAAACGTAACCTTTGGCCACCTATCCTTTCTATAGCACATTGCAAACTTATTTACCAGACCAAAGACATGAATTGAATGCATGCATATGTTTGTTGCATTGTTTTGTTTGCTCACTGAGCCATGATGTGTGCTCACCCTCTCGACGTCAAATATTTTTAGTTGATGATGCAGGTACCACAGTTGCAGATTATATGAATGATCCAGTGTATGCGTGTGTTACTGCAATGGAAGCCAAAGACTTAGAGGATGCGCATTACCCCTCATGTGAGTGCAACTCATGCGTGTTCTATTAGGATTTTATTTGAATTTATAAAAAGATGTAATTGATATTTTATTTAGTTATGTCCAAGTTGATACAACAATAATTTGATATTTTTATTATGATTATTTCATTTAGAATGCTGAGTTCATTTACTATAAAACATTCGCTATTGTGTATTTATTCTGATTATGGTTGTGGATGTGTCTGATTTTATTTTTAATGGATACCGCCTATGGGAGATCCTTGTTGAACCGTTGGTTTATAGTGGTTCATCACACCGTTCTGAATGGTGTAGAATTGGGGTGTGACAACTTGGTATCAGAGCATCTCAGGCTTTATCTGTGAAACCATATACTTCCACAAAAGGGTGTGAACTAAGATAGGATAAAAATATAAAAGACATAATAATAACACACCATAAGAACCTGTGTTGTTTGAGACTAAACTGAATGAGAATAATGCATCTATTAAAAAAAACAAAGATATATACAACCAAAAAGGAAGAACAAACGTCTATATATATATATATATATATATATATATATGATCAAGTAGAGTACAGTCCACAGTCCGGACAGTTACTCTGAAGTATAAAAAGATAAATAAAAGAAGTACATCCGGAAGCTGGAGGTGCTGGGGAAGGTGGTGCCTCATGGTCTTTATCATAGTCCTCAGCGTAGACCTTGGTCAACCAAGCTATCTGAGGCTAGCTCGTCTGGAGACTAGCTGTGAGATCAGCCACCCGCTAGCTCTCCCATCCTTAGGTTAGAATACACTGAGCCTCTCGTATCTCGTGTAATATCCTCATCATGTCATCAGATGGAGTATACGAAGGACCAGCTGCATGCGAAAGACCAGCTGAAGAAGACGGACCAGCTCCAGTAGCATGAGTAGGTGATGGAGGAGGTATGGCATCTACATCCATGTACAACCGATCGTCATCATCCCCATGAACCCCTGCTCCAGCGGCTGCTGCTACAGCCTTAGCATCAGCCATCTTCACTCGAGTGCGAGGGCGCACTATCGCGTTCCTCTCCTCATCACTGACCCGGGCATCCCGCATGCCCATCTCATAAATAGCCTCCCAATCCAGAGGCAATGAGAAGGATTTCTCCTAAATCTTCTCATCCAATAAGTCAACCCCAGGCGGGTAAGCAAGGTAGTGATCATGCGTCCGTACGGAAGGTTGCCAGTGTGACTGGGCAACATGGCACTGATCATGGTACGCATGATGATGTATGGATGGCAGACGGATTGCCTAGTGCATATACAGTATTGTAGATACTGGGTCAACTGGGAGATCCTCTCGTAATGACCACTCTGCGGTATCAGATTGTGCTGGATGATCTTGCAGTATACCTATGGATCTGAATACAGATAACTCGCTCTCATCTGCTAGCGATCAGGTCGGATGAGCTGACTATTGATCTCAGCCCTCATCTGTAGAAAGAAGAACTGGGGCTCTCCAGGAGCACAGAACACCATGGGGCTAGCATAAAAATGCCTAGTAAGTCGGCCAGTTGTCGATAATCAAATGAGACGTCAACTCCCTTGACGTAGCTCTTGATGCGAAGCTCATCCCTCCTCTCCACATCATTGTAATCTCCCACCACCTGGAGATTACAGTAGAACTGGCGTACCAAGTTAGGACAGGTACACACATCATAAGTGATGACAGGGAGCCATCCCATATCACCAAAGGCTCTCTCCACATTGAACAAGACTAAGTCAGCCAAGTTTACTTTGTGGCCTCCCTCTACCTTCTTGCGAGTGTAGTGAGCATAATGTGTCTCGACTTCGTTGGAATGGAAGCGATGATTGTCGTGAACTCTGGGTACCTTGGTACGAGCCATAGCATCTGCAAATAAGAAAGAAAAACAAATAATGGGTTAGTAGAGAAGAAAAACTCGAGATTTCGACGTAATAATGACGTAAATGGGTCAAAAACCTCACTTTTCACCCATACACGTGGGCAGGAGGACTTACGTAGATCCAAAACTATCTTGTGAGATTCAAACAGTAAAAAATTTTAACTAATTAGATTGAATTGCAAGAAATTTCAAGAAATTCAAAATTACGGCCGCCCTCATTCAAGAATTTTTTTGGATCCATTTCGACAAAAATAGGGAAAAAATTGAAAATGTCGAGTTTATCGATAACCAACCGATGAAACTCAAATATTTTTGAGGGCTATCGTTCCTCGAGTCACCAATAACAAAAGCCCCCAATAAAAATCAAATTTTTACGATTGGAAAAAGTTTAATTTGAAAAATACAAGATAAACGAGCAAAAATCTAGGTTAAGAAACCTAAAAACATGAAAAGGTAGAAGAAATACCTATAGCGGAGGTGTAGACGATGAAACAAGGAGTGCAAACCACCAACGGATCGGAATGGGCACTATAGCAACTTAGAGGGACGAGCTGAGTCGAAGCGAAGAAGAAAGAATGAGAAATGGACTTTTAATTGGACTTAAAAATCAGATTTTTTGTCCGGGGGTTGGAAAATTCGATTAAAACAATCGACCCCCGCATCGACCCTCGAATCGACCCTCGACTCTCGGGAACCTGACAGAGAACCAGGGGTCGCACCTTGGGTCGGACGTACTCCGACCCCCCAATCGACCCCCGGCTCTCGGGAAGAATGGGTGACTTCCCAGGGTCGAATACTAAGGGTCAGACACTCATCGACCGCCACCATTGACCCTGAAGTAAAAACATAGCATTTTTGGCAGAATGATCTGAAAATTTTGAAATTTGCATTTGTTAGTGGATTTAAAATATGAGAATGAAGTATTTAATGATTGTCTCTCGTGTTCAATGAATTTTCAAGCAATCCCACTATCATATAATTAATGGCATTCCCGCCAGAGTACTCTTTGATTCAGGAGCTACTCATTCCTTTATATCTGTGACATTTGGAAAGAAGTTAAATCTACCCCTTAAATCCTTAGACTAAAAACTACTTGTACGATCACCTATGGGATTAGAAGTGGAGATAGAAAAAGGTTATGGACCATGTCTAGTTCTTATCGATGAAAAGACCTTGGATGCGACCTTGATCCAACTTGAGATGGCAGACTTTGACGTCATCTTGGGAATGGACTGGTTAGTTCGGCATTCTTTAAACCTATTGGGTGCCGAAAAGAAGCTGACATTTAAAGACAAGGAAGGAGCCGAGTTCAGTTTTACAGGAACGAAACTTCCCCGAAAACGAAAGCTCATACTCTTGGCGCTAAAGGCTAAGAAGTGCCTTGAGAAAGGAGCAGTCGGTTATTTAGTATCTGTGATTGACATTACCAAGGAAGCACCATGAATGTAAGATATTGATGTCGTGCGTGACTATCCAAAAGTATTTCCTGAAGAATTACTAGGATTACCACCCGACTGAGCTACAGAGTTCATTATAGATCTTATACCTGGAGCCACACCTGTATCAAAAGCACCCTATCGAATGGCTCCTACTGAACTGAAGGAATTGAAAGTACAATTACAGGAACTGCTGGACAAGGGTTACATTCTCCCTAGCATATCACCATGAGGAGCGCCATTTTTATTCGTGAAGAAAAAGGATGGTAGCGTTCGCTTGTGTATAGACTACCGACAACTAAATAAACTGACAAACAAGAATCGATATCCATTGCCTCGGATCGAAGACCAGTTCGATCAGTTGCAAGGTGCCAAAGTGTTCACAAAGATTGATCTTTGGTCAGGTTACCATCAGTTGAAGATTAATGATGGTGATATCACCAAGACAGCATTCAGGACCAGATATGGATATTATGAATTTTTGGTCATGTCTTTTGGATTGACAAACGCACCAGCAACCTTTATGAAAACTTATGAACCGGGTTTTTCACGACATGTTGGATACGTCGGTTATTGTATTCATTTATGATTTATTAGTCTACTCCAAAGACGAGGAAACTCATGTCAAGAATCTAAACGCCGCTCTACAGCGACTACGAAGGGAAAAGCTCTACGCCAAATTTACTAAGTGTGAGTTTTGGCTAAAGGAAGTCGCATTTCTAGGCCATGTAGTATCCGCCGAAGGAATTAAAGTGGATCCCAGCAAGATTGAGGCTATTGTAAAGTGGGAAGCACCGAAGAGCATTGCGGAAATTATATGTTTTCTGGGTCTAGCTGGGTATTATCGAAGATTTGTGGAAGACTATTCTTGAATTGTCGTAGCTCATACCAGTTTGACTAAGAAGGGCGAGACGTTTGTCTGGACGGATAAATGCGAGACGAGTTTCCAAACCTTGAAAGCTAAATTGATATCAGCTCCAATCTTGATCATCCCGATTCCAGGACAACCATTTATCTTATACACCGATGCGTCAGGACTGGGATTAGGATGTGTACTCATGCAAGGAGAACAAGTAATTGCTTATGCCTCAAGACAAATGAAGACACATGAAAAGAACTATCCCACTCATGATTTGGAACTAGCGGCAGTAGTACATGCTGTCAAAATATGGAGACATTATCTGTACGGTGAGAAGTTTCAGATTAAATCAGACCATAAAAGTTTTACTTACCTATTTAATTAGAAGGAGTTGAATATGAGACAAAGAAGATGACTGGAACTATTGAAAGACTATGATTGTGATATCCAGTATCATCCGAGAAAAGCTAATGTAGTAGCCGATGCGTTGAGTAGAAAGGCAATGATAAAATCTCAGGGAGAGGTTAGCACAACTGCCGCAATGTGTACTACCAGAAAGGTATTCAAGTACGGTAATGAGCAGTTTGTGATAGATGCACCAGATGGATCAGCTAACCAGGGGTTTATTCATTGGTTTTCAAACATGTTCGTCGCATTGAAAATTATACCAGATATAGTTGATGAAGTGAAGACAACTATCAAATCAGACCCTTACCAAAGAACGGTACAAGAGGACATCGAAAAAGGTAAAACTAACACTGAGTTCACCATGGACGAAGGAAAAGTACTGAAGTATAAAGGAAGAATATGTGTACCCGAAACAGAATGCTTGGACATTAGACACCGATTGATGAAAGAAGCCCATACCACCATTTATTCGATACATCATGGAAGCACTAAGATGTATCATGATCTAAAGAAATTATATTGGTGGAGAGGAATGAAAGCAGATGTAGCTAAGTTCATGTCTCAATGCTTAAATTTTCAGAAAGTAAAGGCTGAACGACAAAGACTGGCAGGATTGTTACAGCCGTTACCGAAACCAGCATGAAAATGGGATTGGATCACTATGGACTTCGTCACGAGATTACCATTGACTCCTAGAGTAGTTGACGTAGTTTGGGTGATTGTAGACCGTCTGACTAAAACAGCTCGCTTTATACCTATACGACCCCAATATACACTAGAGAGGTTAGCTAAGCTGTATGTGGATAACATTGTGCGATTACACGGTGTACCTGAAAGTATTGTGTCCGATAGAGATCCACGATTTACATCAAAATTTTCGGAAGGATTGAAAAAGGCTATGGGTACAACATTGAAGTTTAGTACTGCATCCCATCTACAGACAGATGGACAGTCAGAGCGTACAATTTAAATTCTAGAAGGTATGCTTCGAGCATGTGTAATTGATTTTAAAGGATCATGGGATGAAAATTTACCACTAATTGAGTTCGCTTATAATAATAGCTATCAGGCTACTATACAGATGTCACCCTATGAAGCACTGTATGGCAGAAAGTGTCGAACTCCGTTGTTTTGGAATGATGTTGGGGAACATAGTATTGTTGGACTGAAATTTGTTGAAAAGACTTGTCGAGTGGTCGACATTATCAAAGAAAGAGTGAGAACAGCTCAGAATCGTCAGAAGCAATATGCCGATACCCGATGCCGAGACCTTGAGTTCGTCGTGGGTGATAAAGTATTCTTAAAAGTATCTCCTATGCGAGGATTGAAACGGTTCGGACAGAAAGGGAAACTAAGTCCAAGATATGTCGGGCCATATGAGATTCTAGCTAAGCGTGGGAAAGTGGCTTACCAGTTAGCACTACCACCATCCATTTCAAGTGTGCATGACGTATTTCATATTTTCTTATTGAAGAAGTATGTCAAAGATCCAACGCACATTCTGACAGTAGATCTACCTGATCTGACTGATGATTTGACATTTGAAGTAACACCATTTGAAGTCTCCAGTCGAAAGGTTCAACGACTACGCAACCGAGATATCTATTATGTTAAGGTCACTTGGAGAAGTAGAGACATGGAAGAAATCACATGGGAAGAAGATAATGCTATGCGGAAGCAATACCCTCATTTATTCGACTTAGAAGGTATGAACAATTTCGGGGATGAAATTTTTATAAGTAGGGGGGAGTCGTAAGACCCGTATCAAACTAACCCGATCTTACCACCTTGAACCAGGTCTACCCATCATGGTCGAACCAAATGGATCAAGTGCATAAAGGAGATCACGATCTCAGGTATTAAACTGACCCAAAAACACTAAAAGTAGGGGGAGGGTCACATACCCAGCAAGGGTGGGTCGGACCCCCCCAGTATAAAAGTCAGACCCCCAGTTTTATACCGGGGGTCGGACATTTTAAGAACTAGGGGTCGACGGGATCTCCGACCCCCCTATCGACCCCCGGTAATTGGTAAAAACAGCACGAACCAAAAATTAGGAAATTTTCCTAATTTCAATGGGATTCCTTCCTAATCTCAATGAGACTTATTTTGCGAGTTTCTACTCAATAAATAGGACATCCCTAAGCCTCTTTCACTCCTTTTAGAACCCTAATTGGATTGAGAGAAAGAGAAGAGAAGGAGAAGAGAAAGTGGAGAGAAGGAAAGTAGAGAAAAAGATCAAGGAGAAGGCTTCGAAGAAACAAGCATAATTCTCAGGTATGGATACTATCTCCATGAAATTCTAGAGACCTTAGAAATGATAGAGAAGAGGGAATGATCTAGGAGAAACCCAAATCATCCAACCATGGTTAGGTTTTCATGGAAAACCATAGGGAAAGTCATGAAAGCCATCTAGGAGAATGAACTTCAGTTCTAGGCCATAAAACATGTGTGGAATGGACTGTAGAAGCAAGCCATAGGACCCCAAACACGAAGAATGGATTGTAGGATGAAAAACTGACAAAACCGACAGGGGGTCGCACGGGGGGTTGATGGCCAATCGACCCTACCAGACCCTGATCATCTACCCCCAGTGTTCGTGATGTCCAGAATAGGGGTGGTCGCACCCAGGGTCGATCAAACCTCCGACCCTAGCATCGACCCCCAGTTAACAACATGTTTTTAAAAATCAAAATTAATTCTAATTAAATTCTATCGACTTGGTTAGGTTTTCAAGTGATATAATATAGATATATAGTTGATTCTTAAAGCTTGAAAGAGGAGATCTACGATCAAGTAAAGGTGAGGGAACAAGACCTAAAGTAATTGGTTAATAATAAACTGTTTTTATTCTTGAGTCCAATGCCATGAATGATTTTATGCATGTATGATTGTTATGTGCATTCAACATGTCATCCAATATTTTTATTATTACTGTTCATGTATATTTATTTATTGTTCATGATAATGTTGATGATGATGATGATGATGATGATAGGAATAGGCATGTGGATGTATGTGTGTGGTTGGTGTGCTTGATGCGAGCGAGTATCAGGGGGAGGTGTCATAGGCGGCCTCAGCACTCTAGCTCTATCTCTAACTCAAGTCTTGTCCACTAACATCGTCGTATCACCATTACCTTAGCGGAACTAATACGTCGTAGGGCATCAGAGGGGACATGATACTGTGGTTCATCCTGGTCACCAGACCCTAAGCTCTATCTCTATGGACGTATTGAGGAATGTTGGGGTGAGGCCATTGAAACACTGTTTGGCATTAGGATTGGTTAGTTGCGAGCCCATTTTGCGAGCCCTCGCCAGTAGAGGCTTACATGTTGGTATAGGCAACGGGTACAATAATAAACGTAACCTTTGCGTGTACATTGTCCATGGTGGGTGCATGTGGGACGTCAATAACCTTTACCTTTGGGCGGCTTCACACACTTGTGTATAGAGGTGTGGCGTCAATAAACATAACCTTTGGCCATCTATCCTCTCTATAGCACATTGCAAACTTATTTATCAGACCAATGATATGAATGGAATGTATGCATATGATTGTTGCATTATTTTGTTTGTTCACTGAGCCATGATATGTGCTCACCCTCTCGACGTCAAATATTTTTAGTTGATGATGCAGATACCACAGTTACAGATTATATGAATGATTCGGTGTATGCGTGTGTTGCTGCAATGGAAGCCGAAGACTTAGAGGATGCGCATGACCCCTCATGCGAGTGCAAATCATGCGTGTTCTATTAGGATTTTATTTGAATTTATAAAAAGATGTAATTGATATTTATTTAGTTATGTCTCAGTTAATACAACAATAATTTGATATTTTTATTATGATTATTACATTTACAATGCTCAGTTCATTTACTATAAAACTTCCGCTATTGTGCATTTATTCTGATTATGGTTGTGGATGTGCGTGGTTTTATTTTTAATGGATACTGCCTATTAGAGATCCTGGTTAAACCGTTGGTTTATAGCAGTTCATCATACCGTTCTGAATGGTGCAGAATTGGGGTGTGACACGATGCCACCTTTTTAGGTATGTGACCCCTCGCTCATAATTAGATGGTTTCAGGTTCAATTTCGTATCTAGACTTGTGGTTTCTTCATGCACTTGGTCCGACCATGATAGGAAGACCTGATACAAGGTGTAAGACCAGATTAGTATGATATGTGTCTCACATTTGACCTACTGCATTGAGTCTTAAAATAGAGTTGGTGACTATTGACCAAGCGATCTACCAATAAACTTCCCTAATAGAAGTTCGGAGGTAGGTCCAAAAGGTGGTCCGAAGGTGAAACCCGTGCCTCTAAACAAACTAATATATTACACCTTTCCCTCTAGGATTGTCTAGTCAAAACACCGATTGTGTTGCTATTGTTGCTGGAGCTATAACCGGAAGGCCACTGTAAGTGATTGGAAGCAGCATCGACTGTACTTTTATTGCAATCGGAGCTGCAACCAGATAACACACTAGGGAATCCTGACCCCTCTAGAGGGAGGATCTGAAAACACTCTCCAATTAAAGACTATAATTGAACACCTTCAGAAGGTCAAATATTAGTGTGACTCAATGAATGAATAACTAACAACTTTACATACAAACTTAGGTGTTTGATGCGTAGACAATATTGACTCACATGGTACAATTACAATACTAATAATACTTCAGGCGAGGGATAGAACCCTGACTTTATTTTGGTGTGCTTTTAATCAATTGCTTTCTATTACTACATTTTTGTTTGTATAACATGTCATTCAATATCTGTATCTGGCATGCATTTGCATCTATATATGTATTTTGTGATTGTGTGATGGTTGATGCCTGAGTGGGAAGTTGTGAAATGGTCAAGGACTGTTGGATCAGACCCACTATGCTAACCTTGCCACATGCTTCCTCCTATCCTAACGGGATGACAGCATCTAGGGGGTAGACGAACAACCTGGATTCCTACTAGGGTATCGAGTGGGTGCATAGGATGACATGTAGGATTGGTTAGTAGCACTTTCCTATGAATGTAACCCTGGCCAATAGGAGGTGAGGTGCTGGTATGGATGGGGGATGAGGGGGAGGTAACTACAATATTTGTTGGAGAGTCATTGGATGAAACTCTACTATATCCCTATTTATAATGGGAGATGCGTGGCTTTACCAAGGCTATCAATGCAGGCTGGTGAGTGTCCATTCTCTCTTGTACATGGAGGTTATGTGTCACACCCAAATTCTAAACCAATCAAAATGGCGTGATGAACCGTCCATAGACCAACGGTTCAACCAGGATCTCGTATAGGCCGTGCCCATTCAATTAAACCAGATACATCCAACAAGAAAATTTAGAGTAAATAAATGATAGCGGAAGTCTTTAATACTAATGAATTGAGTATCTGATACTGATAGCATAATTAAGTATCCAATTATCTCCAATATACCTCAAGACATAAAAAATGTAAAATAATCAATTACATGTTCCAATAATTAAACAACTAAGCTAATAAAAAACACATGAGTTGCACCCGCACGACGAATCATGTGCATCTTCTTCAGCTTCTATGACCATCGCAGCAATGTGTTCATACGTCGGTGCATTCATATATTCTTCAACAGTAGGGCCTACATCAAGAACTAAAAATGTTCGACGTTGAAAGGGAGAGCACACATCACGGCTCAGTGAGCAAACAAAACAATGCAACAAACATATGCATGCATTGAATTCATATCTTTGGTCTGGTTATTAAGTTTGCAATGTGCTATAGAAAGGTTTGGTGGCCGCCGCACCTCTATACATTAGTGTGTGAATCCGCCCAATGGATCGAACACCATTGTCATCCCACATGCACCCACCATGGAATAGAGATAGAGTAAAAGTGTCCGGATCAAACACCGCCAATACTTCCCCTGATGCCCTACCCATACCAACACATAAGCCCCTATGGCGAGGGCTTGCAAACTGGACTCACAACTAACCAACCCTAATGTCATACATTGTATCCAAGGCCTTACCCTAGCATCCCTCAATACGTCCATATAGATATAGCTAAGGCTCCCCGGCAGAGTCAAAGACCACATTGTCCAAGACCACCTCCCCTGATGCCCTACGACATAATAGTTCTGCTAAGGTAATGGCGACAAGACGATGTTAGTGGGCAAGACATGAGTAGAATGGAGCTAGAGTCTGGTGAGGAGGTCGAAGACCACCATGCCATGTCCTCCCCCTAATGCTCCACTCGTATCCAACACCAATTACACACATACGTTCACATGCCTATTCCTAGCATCATCCTCATCATCATGTTATACATAAACAGAATTAAGTATGCATGAACAGTAATAGCAGGAATATTGGATGACATGTGAGATGCACATTACAATCATACAAGCATAGAATCAATCATGGCAATGGACTCAACAATGTGAATAGTTTATTATTATCGATTTTGTTTAGGTCTTGTTCCCTCACCTTTGATCGTTGGTTGTTCATCTTCCAAGCTTCGTAAATTATTTTTGGACCACTTAGAAACCTAATAAATTTATGGATTCTATGTTAGAGTTTATATTCATTAATTAAAATATTTAAATGTCCCATCTGGAATCTATCGGACCTCCAGAAGCTGAGTGGTCACTGGTGTGGTTGCACATGTGGTCTCAGTTTCTGCGACCATAGGGTGTATGGTCGATATGTGTGGTGCCATATCATGCGACCACACACATGTGACCACACCCTCCCTGGAAACTTCCTAAGGGCGTGTGGTCGACACATGTGCCTCGTGTGGTCGACCATAGCTGCGACCACACGAGTGTTTGGTCAACTTTCATTCTAAGTCTAACCTATTCATGATTTGATTCCTTGAACTATCACAAGGGTCGTTCCTATGATTGATCTATGGCATTAATTTCATATCTTTCAATATTCTCTACTCTAACCAACTCTTCATGGATTTCCTTTGAGTTTCCGTCTATGGGTCTCATGGTTGAGATCCTACTTTGAATTAATACTTACTCCATGATCTATTCTAGGCATTCAACTAAGGTAGGAGATGTTTTCATACCTTAAACTTGCTAAGGAATCAGAGCTCTCTCTGAAATTCCATCTCTTAGTCTTCCTCCTTAATTCTCATTCTCTTCTTCCTCCTCTCTTTCTCTCTCTTTCAGTTTTCTTTCTAAAAGAATGAAAGAGGCTAATGGACGTCATATATATAGAGAAAAACCCTCCATATAAAGTCCTACTTTGATTAGGAAAGAACCCCCTTCAGATTAAGAAGGTTTCCTAACCACTGAGTCAGTTTGACATCATGTGGTCGCACGTGGGGTTGCAGGATCCATCGACTACATGTCCCATACTCATGTGGTCTCACTATTTTGAGGTGTAGTCGACCACACCTGTTTAGGTATGTGACCACACGTCTCAATTAGATGATATATGGTTCGAATTACATGCCTAGCTTTGTGGTTTCTTGGTCCACTTGGTCTGACCATGATAGAAAGACCTAATACAAGGTTGTAAGACCGAGTTAGTACGATACAGGTCTTACAACTCCCCCCTCTTATATAAATTTCATCGTCAAAATTTATACATACCTTCTGAGTTGAGAAGGTGAGGATATTGCTTTCGCATCGCATTCTCTTCTTCCCATGTTATCTCTTCTACGTTTTGGCTCCTTCAAGTAACTTCAACATAGCAAATGCCACGGTTGCATAAACGTTGAACCATCCGACTGGTAATTTTGATTGGTGCTACTTCGAATGTCAAATCATCAGTTAGACCCAGTGGATCTATTGTTAGGATGTGTTTTGGATCTCGGATGTACTTCTTCAGTAATGAAATTGTGAGGACAAATATAGAAATCTTTTGGAAGTCGCCACCTAGATTTAGGTCTAGGACCTTATAAATGTGAAATCTCACCCTAAAGTAAGATTTTGATTGACTCATGACCCTTAGATTGGATTTTTGGTCCATCAGAGATTGGGTAAGCGTCAGGTTACGGTTATGGGAAGGAGTTAGGCACCCAAACCGCCCGATCAAAATCGGTCTCCTATACCTTTCCTATGCTAGACTCTATTTGTTAAGCCAAACCAAACCAAGTGGATTGATATCATTGAACCGAATCTGTATCCATTAGATTGCCTACGTATTACGTAATTATTCTGAAAATCAGGTTCACCATCGTAGTTCAGGTGTGATTAAAGTTTATGGATGTGATTTATGCTTGTGCATGATTAAGTTCTTTGTTCAAGTTGAAATTTATGCTTGAAAGGCTGAAAAATCCTATGGGTTAGGATCTGGATAGTCCATGTGGACTGATAGATAGTCCTAGTGGATCTAAGAATAACCTTATTTGGGTCAAATATGGATAACCCTATCTGGGTTGGAATGTGGATAACCCTATCTGGGTTGAAATGTGGATAATATCCTAGTGGATCTATGGATAGTCCAAGTGGACTAAGATGTGGATCTGAATTTGGGATTCTCCCAAATAGCCTACATATCCTAGGGTTTGACCTAGGAATCAGAATCTGCATAGTTCGGGATTGGGTGGATATCCTAGTGGATCTATGGATAGTTCGAGTTGACTAAAATGTTGATCCGAATTTAGGTTTCTCCCAAATGGCCTATGTATCCTAGGGTTTGACCTAGGAATCAGAATCCATGTAGTTCGGGCTCTGGGTTGAAATGGGAATGGATATCCTAGTGGATCTATGGGTAGTCCGAGTGGACTAAGGTGTGGATCCAAAATTGGGATTCACCCAAATAGCCTACGTATCCTAGGGTTTGACCTAGGAATCAGAATCCACATAGTTCAAAATATAACCTGTTCTAGGTTAGAAAGTGAAAACCTGTTCTATGTTTGGGATTGAGAACCTATTCTACGTTAGGGTTTAGAACCTATTCTAGGTTTAGGGTTTACCGAGGGGCAAAATCATCCTAAATTGACCTTTTCATCCTGAATTCTAATTTTGAAAGGTTTGGCAAAGCATTTTTTCATTCTTTATTAAGGTTTTTTTATTATTCCCATTTTATCCTTCCCAAGAATGTGGGTGCCTAAATGCACGTCCCCACACCTAGATTGTCTTCTAGAAGTGTGCAGATATGGCAGTTCGACTAAGGTGTTGCATAAATTAAATTATTGCCCAAAATAGAATATTCTATCTAAATATGGAATATAAAATATTTATGGCAAGAAATTCACATGTAGTAAGATTGTTTAAAATCTCTCAAATGTAGCATGTATTGCAAATAAGGCAAGAGCCTAATATGGTAAGATCTAATATGGAAAAATCTAATATGGCAAGATCTAAGTATGGCAAGATCTAATATGACAAGATCTAATATGCAAGATCTAATATGCATCTATATATCAATGTGGTATGTACCAATCATAGAATGCATATATGACATGAATTTTTCAAAAAAAGGAAAGATCTTATATGCTATTTTCTAAGCATAGTAAGACTTAAAAAAAATTAAGATTTTACTAAAATATGGTAAAAATTTATCTATTCTACCAAAAATAGCAATACATGGAATGTGGCAAACATGGTATGCACAATCCAAACAAAGCATATGAATGCTCCAAATATAGCCATTTATCCAAATATGACAGAATTCATTTAAACAATCATTGATGATATAATGAATGAGACATCAATGAAACTTTTTTCTTTTGAAAAGTGTAAAATTATCAAACAAACATATGTTCAATGTTCTATGAAATTTTTTTAATTCTTATGAAGAAATTTGGGAAGATTAATGACTCAAAACTGTGAAAATTGTGACACAAGCTTTCAGATAATGGACAAAACTATGAACTGTATTCAGATTTGTCACATTATACAAGAATGACCATAAGTAGGTATTTCAAAACTCAAATCAAGCTCAATTTTTTTTCATAGAAATATGACTTAATATATTATATTTCTTATGAAGGATTTGAATCCCAACAGAAAGCCAAAATAGGTCAAAGATATGCCCTAAGACCGAACATATCCACTGGTCAAATCTGTTCCAGATTTTTGACCAGTTGCACCATAAATTCCAAATAAAATTCTATTCTTAATGAAAAATTAAATACAGACATATGTCTATGTAGGTAACTGTCTGATCTAAAATTTCTTTAAGAAAAACAAGTTAAAACAGTATATTTTCTTTGTAAAAAATGACTCTTTTCAATCATGCAAATCAGTACATCATGACAGATTTAAAATCAGAGCACTATGCACTTAAAAATTGATATCAATTCAAAAAAAATGGAAAAAATATGAAACTAGTGCCATTTTTTTAGGAGACTTTCATGTCTAAAAAGTTCATGTTAAGTAGATTTTCTGATTATGGCCATAAGGACATTGTCTAGAGACTTTCTGATGGAGGATTGCATTACATCTGATAAAAATAGCAATGTCAAAGACAAATTGTTTGATGTATTTCTCCAATTCCAAATGGAACGAAATTTTTAGGGTAGTCTTCTAACATATCAGAGAGACTTCCATACAATTTTGGGCTCCAAAAGCTTAGAAAAAATACATATGATGTACGTCCTAAGTTTTAACTTTAAATCTGGAATTTTTTAGATTAGAAAACCACTTTATGAAATTTGCAAAAAGCATCAAACATCATTGTATATCATTCAAAAATTCATCATTGATTAGATTAGACAAATTATAATTCATGAAAAATGTTAGACATAGGCATCCTAACATTAACAAGCATGTAATAGAGCATTCATGATTGAGATTTCATGAAAATTAGCCTTTTTCAAGCAAAATTGGCATTCGATCATTATAACGACCTCTAAATTTGTTTAGAGTACTAACCTTGGGCTCAAATCAAGCAAAACCATTGATGATGGGTGATTGGAGGTTGTATCAACCCCCTTTGAATGTGAATCCTCCTTCTCCTCTCTTCTGCTTCTTTCTCTCTTCTCTTTCTCTCTTTTCTTCTTCTCTTTTCTTTCTTCTCTCTTTTCTCTCTCTTTCTTTCTCCCTCTCTCACATTTTCTCTCTCTCACTCATGTTTTTCTCTCCCTCACCCACGTTCTCCTCTCTCTATGGTCTGGAAAAAGAGACCCTCCTCTCTCTTCTCTTGCGTATTTAGAATTTTTCTCTCCTTTTCTAGAAGATCCTTCTTTCCTTTCTTCTTTTTTCTAGAAAATCTTTTTTTCTTCCTTTTTCTTCTTTTCTTTCTTCTATTCCTTCCTTTTTCTCTTCTCCTTCTCCATTCCACACGTTCTCTATCTCTCCCTCTTCTAGAAAATCCTCTCCTCCTCTCTCCTTCTTTTCTCTTCCTTCCTTTTCTTTTTTTTTCTAGAAATTTGTTTTCCATTTTTTCTTCTTTCCTTTTTTTCTTCCTTCCCACGTTTTTTCTTCTTCCTTTCTTTCCTTTTTCTCCTTCTTCTAGAAAACCCCTTCTCTCTTTCCTTTCTCTCCTTCCTTCTCTTTCCTTTTTCTTTTGGAAATCATCTAGAAGCCCTAAATCCTCCTCCTTTTCATGTCTCCTCTCCCTTTTCTTTCCTTTTTTCAAAAAATCTTTTGGATTTTTCCCTTTTCTCTCTAAATCACGTCCTCTCTTCCTCTCGTTTCCTTTTTCTTTTTCTTTTTATTGCATTCTATCCAAAAACCTAAATCTCTCTCCTTTTTACGTCCTCTCTCCCTTTTCTTTCCTTTTTCTTTTCTTTTTTTGGATTTTATCATTTATATATAATAATATATATTATATACATATATACACATATATTTAATAACATACATATATATATAGTATACAATATATATAATATATAAAAATATTATGCAGCTAGATGAACTGATTCAAAAATGGGTTGAGACTGGCTTGGGTTGACTGAGTTAAATTGATATGGGTTGAGCTAGGTTGGACCAGAACTGGCTTGAACTGAGTTGACTGGATTGATTAGAATTAATTGGATTTTCTCTCTCTATTACTTCATGGGCCATTTTCGCTGCCATCCCACACAAAATTTATAGATAACCTTTATTCTAAATTTTCTATGTTCACTTTGTAGAACATTAAAAATGAAGAATATTGGAACTTGAATCACATCATTTGGAAATAAAATGGCCAACTTATGACTTTCTCAAGTTTAAGCAGGCCAATTATCGATAATTTGGCTGACCATTCTGCATGAGATCCTTCAGAGGCTTCTATCAAAAATATTTTACGTCCACTTTGTAGGATATCACAAATGAAGAATAACGGCTTTGGAATCATCTGAATCCGACGTAGAACGAAAAAGATATGAAGCTTTGAAGTTCTAACGATAACTTTGCATGCAAGCTTGCATGGGGCCCACTAGTGACTTCTACCGGAAATCCTTTACGTCCACTTTGAAGATGACTAAAAATAAGGAATAATGATACTTAAACCATATGATTCAGGTGTCGGATGATCAAGATATGATGATTTGAAATTCAAACAATCCAACTTACGATAATTTGCATGAAAGCCCCTGGGATTATTTATGATAATTTCTGAAATGTCCCTTGTACGTATCATCTGACTAAAATGACCATATCTTCTTCATTTGATATCAGAATTAGACAATTCTGGTATCATTTCGAAGATAATTCCATGACCTATGCAACCATGCAGATTACAGCCTGTGACCTCGTTGTGGGGCCACCGAAAACTACCTCGAGGTCGTAGCCCAAAACCTGAATTTTCACTTATCTTTCATCCTTTGCTGTCCACGCACTAGTAAGATATTGTTCAGTTGGAAATGGCGAAAATGGGGTGCTTATAGAAATATGAAATACATCATACACACTTGACATGGATGGGGGTAGTGCTAACTGATAGGCTACCTTACCATGTCTAGCTAGAACTTCATAAGGTCCAACATAACTGGGACATAACTTTCCCTTCTGTCCAAACCTTTTCAAACCACGCATAGGAGATATTTTCAGAAATACCTTATCACCTATGGTGAATTTGAGATCTCTGCGTCGATTATCTGCATATTGCTTCTGGCGGTTCTGAGCTGTTCGGACTCTTTCCTTGATAATGTCGACCACTCAACAAGTCTCTTCAACAAACTCCAGTCTAACAATACTCCATTCTCCAACTATATTCCAAAATAAAGGAGTTTGACATTTCCTACCATACAGTGCTTCATAGGGTGACATTTGTATAGCCGCTTGATAACTGTTGTTATAAGCGAACTCAATCAATGGTAATTTCTCATCCCATGATCCTTTGAAATTAATTACGCAAGCTCAGAGCATATCGTCTAAAATTTGAATGGTACTAAACTTCAACTTTGTACCCATAGCCATTTGTAATCCTGCCCGAAACCTTGAAGTAAAACGTAGGTCTCTGTCGGACACGATGCTTTCAGGTACACCATGTAATTTGACAATATTATGCACATGTAGCTTTACTAACCTCTCTAGGGTATACTGGGATCATATAGCTATGAAACGAGCTATCTTAGTCAAACGATCTACAATTACCCAGACCGCATCAACTACTCAGGGAGTCAATGGTAATCCGGTGATGAAGTCCATAGTGATGCAGTCCCATTTCCATACCGGTTCTAGTAGTGGCTACAACAATCCTGTAGGTCTTTGCCTTTCAACCTTTACCCACTGACAATTCAGGCATTGAGACATAAATTTAGCTACATCCGCTTTCATTCGTCTCCGCTAGTAGAGTTTCTACAGATCATGATACATCTTTGTACTTCCAGGATATACCGAATAAGTGGTGGTGTGAGCTTCCTTCATTAGTTTGTATCTAATATCCAAATCTTCATTTTCAAGAATACATACCCTTCCTTTATATCTTATTACCGTTTCAATGTCCAAGGTGAACTCAGGAGTAGTCCTAACCTATTCAAGGTCTTTTTGCACCATTTTCAGATAATGGTCTGATTTAATAGCTGCTTTCACATCTTCTAATAGATCAAGTACAATCTTTAATGTAGCAAACATGTTTGAGAATAGATGAATGAACCCTTGGTCAGTGGATTCATTTAGAATATCAATCACAAACTACTTGTTATCATAATTAAACACTCTTCCTTTGTGTGAGGACAATGGGAAATCGATGTGATCCTCCTCGGGATGGAATATGTATCCTGTATCGATGAAGATCGATTGTTCTGTTCTGGAGTCGCCACTTAGATTAAGGTCTAGGACCTCTAAAAATGTAGCCTCACCCTAAGGTAAGACTTTTATTGACTCGTGACCTAATGTATCAGTTCTTTGGTCTGCAAGAGATCGGGTAAGTATTCAGGGTACGGTTATGGGAAGGTGTTAGGCACCCAAACCGCCCGATCAATATCGGCCTCCTAAACTTTCCTTAAATTCTAATTTTGACTGTGCTTGGTCAAATGGATGACTAGGGTTCAATGGGGGATGTCCTAAACCAAGTTGCTAAGTTGTTCTAACCTAGGGTTCAGCCAATCATGTTTTAAAGTAAATAAACAAGCAAATGTAATGTACAATATTATACAGTGAACCGAACCAAAGATGGTTCTGTCTTTGACTGAATCTGAGATGTGTAAAACATCTCAAACTGCCTACGTATTCCAATCCTGGAAATCAAGTCCAAAAATGAAGTTCGAAAAAGGGTTATGTGATTAAAGATTATGGAAGTGATTTATGCATGTGCTTCAATTAATTTTTTTTTGATCAAGTTGAAGTTTATGCTGGATGTATGGTTGATGGGTGGCTTTGTACCGTATTTGGGATTCCCAAATTGCCTACGTATTCTAGGGTGTGCCCTAGAAATCAGGTACGACGTAGTTCAAAATTTTTGAGAATCAGATTTGGAATGTGTACCAAATTCTTTCCATTTTTGTCGATAGGATCTAGGGATGAGACCTAAATTCCTACCATTTTTATTTGGGATGTATACCAAATTCTTTCTATTTTTGTTAATAGGATCTAGGGATGAGACCTAAATTCCCACCATTTTTATTTGGGATGTGTACTAAATTCTTTCTATTTTTGTTAATAGGATCTAGGGATGAGACCTAAATTCCTACTATTTTTATTTGGGATGTGTACCAAATTCTTTCTATTTTTGTCAATAGGATCTAGGGATGAGACCTAAATTCCTACCATTTGAATTGATTCCATTCTTAGGTTTTTAGGGTTTCCAATCCCTTTTCATTGTGATTTTTATTTTTTTAGGGTTTTCTACCCCATTTGCTATTTTTCCATTTTTAGGGATTTTTTACCCTAGTTGTTCAATTATTTCCATTTTAGGGTGTATCCTGCCCTAGTTGCTATTTTTCTATTTATTTTCTTTCTAAAACAAATATGGCAAATGAAAACATTCCAACTATAGCAGTGGTAGTATTCCAAATATAGCAGTGTGCATCCAAACATGGCAATAATCATCCAATATAGCATGTGAGCAAGTGTAGCAGACAAATATGGCAATAAGCATGTGTAGCATTCCAATCATGGCAATGTGATTATTCCAATTATGGTAGTGTGATCATTCCAATTATGGTAATGTGACCATTCCAATTATGGCAGTGTGACCATTCCAATTATAGTAGTGTATGCATACGAGCATCCGAACATAGCATGTGAACAAATATAGCATCAAATATGGCATGTGAGAAACAACCAAAGCATATGATAATCAATCAAAATATGATGGAACACGCAGCAAGATGACAACTTTGTCAGGCTGGATAAAAATGGGCACATAGGACACTGTACTTACTCAAAAAATTCTTAAAAGATATCCTTGGAAAGAGGACTCAGAGGCCAACATTTTGTCTCAAGCAAGCTGATCCTAAAAGAGACCATAGGCAGGTCAAAAACATTCCCCAAGTACAGGCAAATACACTGGTCAGGTCTGTTCTAGATTCTGGCCAGTGGTACTATAAAATCAATATAAAATCATGTAGCTCATGAAAATAAAATCCAAATATATGGTCAGAAAGAGGACTCAGAGGCCAAAATTTTGTCTCAGGTAGCTAATCCTCAAAAATACCATAGGCAGGTCGAAAACATTCCCCAAGTACAGGCAAATACGATGGTCAGGTCTGTTTCAGATTCTGGCCAGTGGTACTATAAAATCAATTTAAAATCATATAGCTCATGAAAATAAAATCCAAATATATGGTCAGAAAGAGGACTCAGAGGCAAACATTTTGTCTCAAGGAAGCTAATCTTGAAAGAGACCATAGGCAGGTCGAAAACATTCCCCAAGTACAGGCAAATACACTGGTTAGGTCTGTTCTAGATTCTGGCCAGTAGTACTATAAAATCAATATAAAATCATATAGCTCATGAAAATAAAATCCAAATACATGGTCAAAAAGATGACTCAGAGGCAAACATTTTGTCTCAAGGAACCTAATCCTAAAAGAGATCATAGGCAGGTCGAAAACATTCCCCAAGTACAGGCAAAAACACTGGTCAGGTTTGTTCCAGATTCTGGCCAGTGGTACAATAAAATCAATATAAAATCATATAGCTCATGAAAATAAAATCTGAATGCATGGTCAGAAAGGGAACTCAGAGGCCAACATTTTATCTCAAAAGACCTATTCCTAAAAGAGATCATAGGCAGGTCGAAAACATTCCCCAAGTACATGTAAATACACTGGTCAGGTCTGTTCCAGATTCTGGCCAGTGGTATTATAAAATCAATATAAAATCATATAGCTCAAGAAAATAAAATCCAAATACATGGTCAGAAAGAAGACTCAGAGGCTAACATTTTGTCTCAAGGAACCTAATCCTAAAAGTGATTATAGGCAGGTCGAAAACATTCCCCAAGTTCATGCAAATACACTGGTCAGGTCTGTTCCAGATTCAGGCCAGTGGTACTATAAAATCAGTATAAAATCATATAGCTCATGAAAATAAAATCCAAATATATGGTCAGAAAGAGGACTCAGAGGCCAACATTTTGTCTCGAGGAACCTTATGCAAACAGAGGCATCTTCCTAATGCTAGACACCAATCTCAGACATGCATTTGCAGTATACTTTGACTTTGAAAAAAATAATTGACAGAATGGATGGATCTCCTACCTCAGGCTTCTTCACTCTGCTTTTCTCCTTTGCATCTTCTCATCATCCTCCTTGCTGCTTTCTCTGATCCTTCTCTCTTTTTCCTCTAGATCTTTCCTTCTTAGCACCTCTTTCTCTCTCTCTCTCTCTCTCTCTCTCTCCTTCTCTCTTTTTCTATTTTCTTCTTCTTATCTTTTCTACCGATTTTTTTATTTTTTTCTCCCCTCTTGGACGTCTCTCCCCCCTTTTTTTTCTCCCAAAACCTAGCCCCTTAGAAAAAAGCCACATTTTTCTCTTTCTTTTCCCTTTTTTTTCTCTCTTCTTCCCTTCTTTTTCTCCCAAAAATGAGCTTCCTAAGCTTTTTTTTTTTTTTTCTCTTTCCCTTTTTTTTTTTTTGGAAAAATCCCCTCCTTCTTCTCTCTCTCATGTCCCTTTTATCTTCCCCTTCTTTCCCTTTTGAAAAAAAATCTAGAAACCCTAAATCTTCTCCCTTTTCACGTCCTCTCTCCCCCCTTTTTTTTCATTTTTTTCTAAATCCATCTAGAAACCCTAAAAAAAACTCTCTTTACATGTTTCCTCTCTCCCCTCTTTCCTTTTTCTTATCAAAATCTTTTGGATTATCTCAAAACCCTAAATCCCCTTCTCTTTCACGTTTTCTCTCTCTCCTCTTCCCATTTTCTTCTCAAAATCTTTTGGATTATCTCAAAACTGAAATCCCCCTTCTCTTTCACGTTTTCTCTCTCCCCTCTTTCCTTTTTCTTCTGAAAATCTTTTGGAATATCTCAAAACTGAAATCCCCCTTCTCTTTCACGTTTTCTCTCCCCTCTTTCCTTTTTCTTCTCAAAATATTTTGGATTATCTCAATACCCTAAATCCCCTTCTCTTTCACGGTTTCTCTCTCCCCCCTTTCCTTTTGCTTCTCAAAATCTTTTGGATTATCTCAAAACCCTAAATCCCCCTTCTCTTTCACGTTTTCTCTCTCCCCTCTTTCCTTTTTCTTCTCAAAATCTTTTGGATTATCATTTACATATAATAATATATATTATATACATATATACACATATATTTAATAACATATATATATATATATAGTATACAATATATATAATATATAAATATTATGCACATAGATGAACTGATTCAAAATGGGTTGAGACTGACTTGGATTGACTGAGTTAAACTGATTGGGTTGAGCTAGGTTGGACCAGAACTGGCTTGAACTGAGTTGACTGGATTGATTAAAATTAATTGGATTTTCTCTCTATTATTTAATGGGCCATTTCCGCTGTCATCCCGTATGAAATTTTCTGATGACCTCTATTCTCAATTTTCTATGTTCACTTCGTAGAATGCTAAAAATGAGGAATATTGAAACTTGAATCACCTCATTTGGAAATAAAATGGCCAACTTATGACTTTCTGAAGTTTAAGTAGGCCAATTATCGATAATTTTGCTGACCATTCTGCATGAGATCCTTCGGAGGCTTCTATCAGAAATATTTTACGTCCACTTTGTAGAGCACTAAAAATGGAACATAACGAGACTGGAATCACCTGATTTGGATATGGGATGATCAAAATATGAATTTTTGAATATTAAATGACCATTTTCATATGTAATTTTGCATGAGACCCTCCGAAAACTTTTACCCGAGATTTTCCACGTCCACTTTGTAGGACATCACAATTGAAGAACAATGGCCTTGGAATCGTCTGAATCCAACGTAGAACGGAAAAGATATGAAGCTTTGAAGTTCTAACGATAATTTTGCATGAAAGCTTGCATGGGACCCACTGGTGACTTCTACCAGGGATTTTTTACGTTCACTTTGTAGAACATCATGAATGAAGAATAATGGCCTTGGAATCATCTGAATCCGATGTCGGATGATGAAGATATGATGATTTGAAATTCAAACAATCCGACTTACGATAATTTGCATGAAGGCCCCTGGGATTATTTATAATAATTTCAGAAACCTCCCTTATATGTATCATCCGACTAAAATGATCATATCTTCTTCATTTGATGTCAGAATCGAGCAATTCTGGTCTCATTTCGAAGATAATTCTATGACCTATGCATCCATGCAAAATTATAACCCATGACCTTGCTGTGGACCCATTGAAAACTTCCTCAAATTCACAGACCCATTGAAAACTTTCCTCAAATTCATAGTCAAAAATCCAAATTTTCGATCATCTTTCTCCTTTTGTTGTCCACACGCCCGCAAGACTTTGTTTAGCTGGGATGGCAAAAATGGGGTGCTTACAGATGCCCCTCTTCGGCCGAGATTGTGGGCAATTGAGGCCTAAGACAAAAGTGGCCCATTTTTGTATTATTCTGCACTTGATCTGGATTCTAACATTGCTCCCTTGAATTGATGCTGTAAAATTATTATTATTTTTTTTTGGACACAGTACAACAAAAAAATGTAGATGTCAAGCTCCTTGAGTAGCGACCTTATCAGGTCTGTGACTTTGGCTCAAGACCACTAATGGTGTAACTGTAACTGTCAAGCTTCCTGAATAGCGACCTTATCAGGTCTGTGACTTTGGCTCAAGACCGCTCATGATGTAACTGTAACTATCAAGCTTCTTGAGTAGCGACCCTATCAGGTCTGTGACTTTAGCTCAAGACCGCTCATGATGTAACTGTAACTGTGCTTTGTGCTCTGGATTTGTAACCTCTAGATGTGTATCCTTTGGATGTGTGTCCTTTGGGTGTGTAACCTCTGTATGTGTAGCCTTTGGATGTGTAGCCTCTGGATGTGTAGCCTTTGGATGTATAGCCTTTGGATGTATAGCCTCTGGATGTGTAGCCTTTGGATGTATAGCTTTGGATGTATAGCCTCTGGATGTATAGCCTTTGGATGTATAGCCTCTGGACAGAATTTGGGGTGTCCCAAGTTGCCTACGTATCCTTTGGGACTTCTGTCCCTCTAGAATCAGGTTCCGTGTAGTTCGGGCTGGTTCTCTTTTCCATTCTTATTCTGCTTTCTTCATTTTTCTTTCTTCTCTGTACTTTCACCTTTCTTTCCTTTTCTTTTTTTTTTTAATTTCTCTTTTTCTTTTTCTTCTTCTTTTCAATTCCTTTCTTCATCTTTCTTCATTCCCAAAATGGGTTGAACTTTCCATAAATATTGAGGTAGCCACAATGGGGTTCAGCATCTGCACTTTGTCCACTAACATTGCTCATAATCCAAGAGGAACTAGAGATCATGATTTGATCGAATTTCCTTGACTTGACTTAATCTAGACTGAGAGAAACATGATTCTTTTCTTTAAATGGAAATTTTGATATGTTCTGCATTCCTACCAAATTTATATGGGTTTCACTTTGATCAAAGGTTAATCAGGTCTTTTTAATGAGGGGAAAATGATGACAATGACTCAAATTTGTATGAGTCATCTTTCTCTTACATTCAAATAAACTCAGCTAGAGTTTCAAACAGGGGGCTCAACTAGACTCATGATGTTTCGATAAATGGGTTATTTTGCCCCAGTGTCTAAGTTCAAGTCTGCACATATTGATAGGCAGGCGACTTTTGAGTCATCAATAGAAATAACCTTAAGTAGATGCAACCCTACACTAATCTTTAGAAAAAAAATGTCAAAGAATGCTTTCTCCTCTCGGTATCATTCAGATAAAAAAAAATTTCAACAAGCTATGCTCAGATGCTGAATCGGTTATAACCACGTTTGGGCCCAAATCCTTTAAGTCTGTATACAAGTATGACGACAAAGGTCCAGATGGATAGATAAGAAACTATCCAATGGGTCTGCCATTGGGAGAGTGTTTGGTTGTTTATGTAGAATGGCTTGATCTCCACTAGGCGATGCCATTTTATTGGCTAGCAACAAAAGACTATGGAATTCTTGCACGCCGTCGAAATGATGAACGACAGATAGATATTCCAGTCAGATTTATTGAACAATATTTATGGATAACAGGACGACATGTTCACAAGAAACGATACCATAAAATTTTGTGACATTTGAAGTAAGGGCATGTAATGTAGACTCTGTGGAAGACCGTTGGATTGATGGACGGGAGAGAGAGTCTTTAGCCGAAAAGAAAAATCCTCTGATGACAACAAAGTGATGAGACCACCCCCTGTATGGGCGGGATGTAGTAACCAATATCAAAAATCCAGCTCAACACACAACGTGAATCACAACAAATGATCAGGTCTCCAATCAGGTTCTAAGAAATGGTGTCTATATGTCATTGTACGAGTACCAATTGTCTTATTGCTCTATAACTGAACTCGTCCATCAGCAGGGCTCTAAAGGAGTTGCCCCATGTACATGCCTTGTAATCAAACTCACTCATTATTAGTGTTTCAAAGTAGTTGCTTCATGTCTATGGACCATAGTTGAACTTGTCCACCATAATTGTTCCAATGTAGTATGCTAACCAACCTCATTATTTTGTATAGCTCTTTCTTTTTTCTTTTTTTTCTTTTTTTTTTCCTTTTTTTCTTTTTTTTCTCTCTTTTTTTTCTTCCATCCTTTTTTTCTTTTCTCTCTTTTTTTTTTTTTTGAGCTCATCTTTGACTTTGAGGTTGATTCGTAGCATGTTTTATGTCTGTAGACTTCATGCACTTGTAGAAGACTTAATTATTTGAATGTTCCTTGTCTGTAGAAATATCCCATAAAAATTTCTTTTTGTAAATTGATCAAATGGGATGACATTTTGATGTACCAACTTGTATCTTTGAGAATGCTTGCATGACTTTAACTTAATCATTTGTAACTTTCACATGTGTGTTGCACTTTCATTTCTCTAAAGGCCGGTGAAGTAGAAGTTCAGGTTGTGGCTCATCATCCTCAATCGTCATCAGAATTAGAATTAGCAACGGACATGGAAGAGGAAGAAATATCAAACTGGGAAGGAATGGATTGGAAGTAGTAAAGCACTGTTGTTGATGTCTCAAATGGGATGATTATTGTTCATTTTTTCAGAGCATTTTGGACTGGACCGTTTACAGACACATCGGACTCGAGCCCAAACATAGACGACCTATCAGATACCAATGGTAGCCAGTTTAGACAAGTAATTCACCGAGTTACCCCAATTGGATACGACATCATTGACGCCAACTTATGATTGGTTGTAGGACCGAATTTCTGTTCAGACTTTTGCTAGTAAGGCTCATTACGCCTATCTATCGACATGTGTTTGGCCCTTTCCATCTTGAGATAAACCCCTCTTGGGTCTATTACCATTTTGATTTATGCCCCAATTCGGGTTTGACATTCACCTGGCCAATGCCTCAATTTGGATAAATGTATTCCAATCTTATGCCCCAGTTTGAATGTCATGAAACTCTGACCTATACCCTTGTTGGTCCATCACCTTTTTGGTTTGCCCCACTTTGAATCCATTAACATTTTAATTATGCCCCAGTTTAGGGTGCACTGATATTTTTGTTGTGCCCCAATTTAGGGTATACTAACATTTTGGTTTTGCCCCAGTTTAGGGTGCACATGAAGTTCATTTTTAGGCTACCTTAATTTTGGGATACAATTGACCACATGGTCTTCCTTTTCATCCTGGATTTTGGGAAGTGGGTGGGACATTCTTGAAGGTTCAAGGGCTACTCCTTTGAGTTTGGGTCACCTTGGGTGATGAAAGTAATTTGGGAGTCAGCACTCCGTCGGTCAAAGTGGCTCAGTCGCCAAGGGTGAATGAAATGCTTTCCAATCTCAGTTTTTTCCATTTAAATTTGGCACGTATGCTAGTATGGGAAAGAAACATGTAATCTCTCAGAATCTATGATTCAGCTTTCTAATCTCTTGGATTCCTTAACTCCGATCTTGGAATTTCAATTCCGCTCTGTAATATTTGGGCTCTCAATATACTGTCTTCCAACCATTCCAACACTTTGAGGTACAAAAGTCCTCCTTATGAACGTGAACCGAGACATGAACCGGTGATGATGAGACCTTCTTATGAGTGGATTTAATAAGAGTGGATGCTTTGTCGACTCACTCAGGTGTTCTCTTAAGTCTAGACAATCATATCCTCCCTAGTTCAACCTTTTTTTTTTTTTCTTTCTTTTTTTTTTCTTTTTCTTTTGTTTTTATGTTTTTTTTTTGTTTTTTTTAATTTTATTTTTCATATAAAAAATGAACGAAGGTTAAGACTCAGAAGTGACTGGACACGAGAAGGATGCACGTACACATACAAGCTGACTCGACCAAACAAAGTTAGGTCCTTCATGAAAACCGACCATTAGGCATCATCTGTAATAATTTATTTGTATTTGAATAACCCCATGATTGGTCATCGGGCCTCAAGATTCTGAATGGATCATTGTAGCACCAAGCTTTGACCATGTGGTTCATCAAATTTCAAGAAATTGAAACGGATATGCTTATTTGTAGTTTTCATGATGGATGACAAAAGTGGTTCATGATTGAAAAAACCGATAAATTTCTACTTGATCACAGTATCTATGCCGTGATGAAGATTTTTTGATCGTTTTTTGAGATTGACGTATCAATATTGAACAGATCAACACAATGAGCTTTGGACGATGGAGGACGTGTACAGACCGCCCATACTAATGTGTATGCGGGTATACGTAACCCTCACGCTCCCAATAAGTAAGAGACAAGAATACTTAAGTGTGGATCCAAACATGTTGACAAGTCAAGGACAAAAATGGGTAGATCTTCGACGTCTTGGATGTAAATATTATGATCGAGTAGATTTTACCATGTTGGTTCAAAGATGGACCAAAAATAACATACATATGGCTCAAACTGGGTTAGGACAGAAAAGGCCACCTTGACGAGGACGGGGTAACCTATCACCGAATGCTCGATGAATAATGGACCCCCATTCCCTTTATATACTATGTTGCAAGGATCCAAGCGACGTGGAGTAGCATAACGCATTCCCAGGCGGACCCAAGAAACGCTCGTTAGAGGTTGCTCGCCGGTCGTGGTGTCACAAAGTACAGGCCAAGGCTGTGTGTTTCGCCTAGCGGGCTGCCCCACATGCATGGGACCCGGTTCGGCTACTCGCACGAAAGTGTGACTGAATCCATTCCCCCCAAAACAATATGTACAAACAATAAATATAGTACCCTAGATCTAGCATCAAATGTAAAGCAAATCAATATAAGGAAAGTATCCTAGGAGTTTGAATATTCGTCCCCAGCGGAGTCGCAACTGTGAGGACAATGGAAAATCGATGTGATCCTCCTCGGGATGGAATGTGTATCCTGTATCGATGAAGATCGATTGTTCTGTTCTGGAGTCGCCACCTAGATTAATGTCTAGGACCTCTAAAAATGTAGCCTCACCCTAAGGTAAGACTTCTATTGACTCGTGACCCAATGTATCGGTTCTTTGGTCTGCAAGAGATCTGGTAAGTATTCAGGGTACGGTTATGGGAAGGTGTTAGGCACCCAAACTGCCCGATCAATATCGGCCTCCTAAACTTTCCTTAAATTCTAATTTTGACTATGCTTGGTCAACTGGATGACTAGGGTTCAATGGGGGATGTCCTAAACCAAGTTGCTAAGTTGTTCTAACCTAGGGTTCAGCCAATCATGTTTTAAAGTAAATAAACAAGCAAATGTAATGTACAATATTATACAGTGAACCGAACCAAAGATGGTTCGGTCTTGGACTGAATCTGAGACGTGTAAAACATCTCAAACTGCCTACGTATTCCAATCCTGAAAATCAAGTCCAAAAACGTAGTTCGAAAATAGATTGTGTGATTAAAGATTATGGAAGTGATTTATGCATGTGCTTCAATTAGATTTTTTTTGTTCAAGTTGAAGTTTATGCTGGATGTATGGTTGATGGGTGGCTTTGTACCATATTTAGGATTCCCAAATTGCCTACGTATTCTAGGGTGTGCCCTAGAAATCAGGTACGACATAGTTCGAAATTTGTGATAGTCGGATTTGGAATGTGTACCAAATTCCTTCCATTTTTGTCGATAGGATCTAGGGATGAGACCTAAATTCCTACCATTTTTATTTGGGATGTGTACCAAATTCTATCTATTTTTGTTAATAGGATCTAGGGATGAGACCTAAATTCCTACTATTTTTATTTGCGATGTGTACCAAATTCTTTCTATTTTTGACAATAGGATCTAGGGATGAGACCTAAATTCCTATCATTTTTATTGTTTCCATTCTTAGGTTTTTAGGGTTTCCAATCCCTTTTCATTGTGATTTTCATTTTTTAGGGTTTTCTACCCTAATTGCTATTTTTTCATTTTTAGGGTTTTTTTACCCTAGTTGTTCAATTATTTCCATTTTAGGGTGTATCTTGCCCTAGTTGCTATTTTTCTATTTTTTTTCATTCCAAAACAGATATGGCAAATGAAAACATTCCAGCTATAGCAGTGGTAGTACTCCAAATATAGCAGTGTGCATCCGAACATGGCAGTAATCATCCAATATAGCATGTGAGCAAGTGTAACAGACAAATATGGCAATAAGCATGTGTAGTATTCCAATCATGGCAATGTGATTATTCCAATTATGGTAGTGTGATCATTCCAATTATGACAATATGACCATTCCAATTATGGCAGTGTGACCATTCCAATTATAGTAGTGTATGCATACGAGCATCCAAACATAGAATGTGAATAAATATAGCATCAAATATGGCATGTGAAAAACAACCAAAGCATATGAGAATCAATCAAAACATGATGGAACACGCAGCAAGATGACAGCTTTGTCAGGCTGGATCAAAATGGGCACATAGGGCACTGTACTTACTCAAAAAATTATTCAAAGATATCCTGGAAAGAGGACTCAGAGGCCAACATTTTGTCTCAAGGAAGCTAATCCTAAAAGAGACCATAGGCAGGTCGAAAACATTCCCCAAGTACAGGCAAATACACTGGTCAGGTCAGTTCCAGATTCTAGCCAGTGGTACTATAAAATCATTATAAAATCATGTAGCTCATGAACATAAAATCCGAATATATGGTCAAAAAGAGGACTCAGAGGCCAACATTTTGTCTCAAGGATGATAATCCTGAAAGAGACCATAGGCAGGTCGAAACCATTCCCCAAGTACAGGCAAATACACTGGTCAGGTCTGTTCCAGATTCTGGCCAGTGGTACTATAAAATCAATTTAAAATCATATAACTCATGAAAATAAAATCTGAATAATAGTCAGAAAGAGGACTCAGAGGCCAACATTTTGTCTCAAGGAACCTAATCCTAAAAGGGATCATAGGCAGGTCGAAAACATTCCCCAAGTACAGGCAAAAACACTGGTCAGGTCTGCTCCAGATTCTTGCCAGTGGTACTATAAAATCGATATAAAATCATATAGCTCATGCAAATAAAATCCCAATAAATGGTTAGAAAGAGGTCTCAGTGGCCAACATTTTGTCTCAAGGATCCTAATCCTAAAAGAGATCATAGGCAGGTGGAAAACATTCCCCAAGTACATGCAAATACACTGGTCATGTCTGTTCCAGATTCTGGCCAGTGGTACTATAAAATCAATATAAAATCATATAGCTTCTGAAAATAAAATTCGAATACATGGTCAGAAAGAGGACTCAGAGGCCAACATTTTCTCTCAAGGAAACTAATCCTAAAAGAGATCATAGGCTGGTCGAAAACATTCCCCAAGTACATGCAAATACACTGGTCAGGTCTATTTCAGATTCAGGCCAGTGGTACTATAAAATCAGTATAAAATCATATAGCTCATGAACATAAAATTCGAATACATGGTCAGAAAGAGGACTCAGAGGGAAACATTTTTTCTCAAGGAACCTTATGCAAACAGAGGCATCTTCCTAATGCTAGACACCAATCTCAGACATGCATTTGCAGTATACTTTGACTTTGAAAAAAATAACTGACAGAAAGGATGGATCTCCTACCTCAGGCTTCTTCACTCTGCTTTTCTCCTTTGCATATTCTCATCATCCTCCTTGCTGTTTTCTTTGATCCTTCTCTCTTTTTCCTCTAGATCTTCCCTTCTTAACACCTCTCTCTCTCTCTCTCTCTCTCTCTCTCCTTCTCTCTTTTTTCTATTTTCTTCTTCTTCTCTTTTCTACCGATTTTTTTCTTTTTTCTCCCCTCTTGGATGTCTCTCCCCCCTTTTTTTTTCTCCCAAAACCTAGCCCC
Source organism: Protea cynaroides (assembly GCA_028583415.1). Taxonomy (NCBI): domain Eukaryota; kingdom Viridiplantae; phylum Streptophyta; class Magnoliopsida; order Proteales; family Proteaceae; genus Protea; species Protea cynaroides. The sequence continues at coordinate 70,653,616 of CM053275.1, forward strand.
TTAGGAAAATCACGTTTTTCCTCCTTTTTTTTTCTCTTCTTCCCCCCTTTTTTCTCCCAAAACCTAGCCCCTTCGAAAAAGCCACATTTTTCTCTTTCTTTTCCCTTTTTTTTTCTCTCTTCTTCCCTTCTTTTTCTCCCAAAAATGAGCTTCCTAAGCTTTTCACGTTCTTTTTTTCTCTTTCCCTTTTTTTTTGGAAAAATCCCCTCCTTCTTCATTCTCTTACGTCCCTTTTATCTTCCCCTTCTTTCCCTTTTGAAAAAAAATCTAGAAACCCTAAATCTTTTCCCTTTTCACGTCCTCTCTCTCCCCTTTTTTTTTCTCTTTTTCTAAATCCATCTAGAAACCCAAAAAAAAACTCCTTTTTCACGTTTCCTCTCTCTCCTCTTTCCTTTTTCTTCTCAAAATCTTTTGGATTATCTCAAAACCATAAATGCCCTTCTCTTTCACGTTTTCTCTCTCCCCTCTTTCCTTTTTCTTCTCAAAATATTTTGGATTATCTCAAAACCAAAATCCCCCTTCTCTTTCACGTTTTTTCTCTCCCCTCTTTCCTTTTTTTCTCAAAATCTTTTAGATTATCTCAAAACCAAAATCCCCCTTCTCTTTCACATTTTCTCTCTCCCTTCATTCCTTTTTCTTCTCAAAATCTTTTGGATTATCTCAAAACCCTAAATCCACTTCTCTTTCACGGTTTCTCTCTCCCCTCTTTTCTTTTTCTTTTCAAAATCTTTTGGATTATCTCAAAACCAAAATCCCCCTTCTCTTTCACGTTTTCTCTCTCCCTTCTTTTCTTTTTCTTCTCAAAATCTTTTGGATTATCTCAAAACCCTAAATCCACTTCTCTTTCACGGTTTCTCTCTCCCCTCTTTCCTTTTTCTTCTCAAAATCTTTTGGATTATCTCAAAACCCTAAATCCCCCTTCTCTTTCACATTTTTTCTCTCCCCTCTTTCCTTTTTCTTCTCAAAATCTTTTGGATTATCATTTACATATAATAATATATATTATATACATATATACACATATATTTAATAACATACATATACATATATATATATATATATATATATATATATATATATATATATATATATATATATATATATATAAAAATAGTATACAATATATCTAATATATAAATATTATGCACATAGATGAACTGATTCGAAATGGGTTGAGACTGACTTGGGTTGGCTGAGTTAAACTGATTGGGTTGAGCTAGGTTGGACCAGAACTGGCTTGAACTGAGTTGACTGGATTGATTAGAATTAATTGGATTTTCTCTCTATTATTTCATGAGTCATTTCTACTGTCATCCCGTACGAAATTTTTTGATGACCTCTATTCTCAATTTTCTATGTTCACTTTGTAGAACACTAAAAATGCAGAATATTGAAACTTGAATCACCTCATTTGGAAAAAAATGGCCAACTTATGACTTTCTAAAGTTTAAGCAGGCCAATTATCGATAATTTGGCTGACCATTCTACATGAGATCCTTCGGACGCTTCTATCAAAAATATTTTACGTCCACTTTGTAGAGCACTAAAAAAAGAACATAACAAGACTAGAATCACCTGATTTGGATATGGGATGATCAAAATATGAATTTTTGAATATTAAATGACCATTTCCATATGTAATTTTGCATGAGATCCTCCGGAAACTTTTACCCGAGATTTTCCACGTCCACTTTGTAGGACATCACAAATGAAGAACAATGGCCTTGGAAACGTCTGAATCCAACGTAGAACGGAAAAGATATGAAGCTTTGAAGTTCTAACGATAATTTTACATGAAAGCTTGCATGGGACCCACTGGTGACTTCTACTCGGGATTTTTTACGTCCACTTTGTAGAACAACATGAATGAAGAATAATGGCCTTGGAATCATCTGAATCTGATGTCGGATGATGAAGATATGATGATTTCAAATTCAAACAATCCGACTTACGATAATTTGCATGAAGGCCCTTGGGATTATTTATAATAATTTCAGAAACCTCCCTTATATGTATCATCCGACTAAAATGATCATATCTTCTTCATTTGATGTCAGAATCGAGCAATTCAGGTCTCATTTCGAAGATAATTCTATGACATATGCATCCATGCAAAATTATAACCCATGACCTTGTTGTGGACCCATTGAAAACTTCCTCAAATTCACAGACCCATTGAAAACTTTCCTCAAATTCACAGTCAAAAATCCAAACTTTCGATCATCTTTCTCCTTTTGTTGTCCACACGCCCGCAGGACTTTGTTTCGCTGGGATGACAAAAATGGGGTGCTTACACTTTGATACACCCTACAACATTTGTACTAGTTTCTTCTTGGGATTTTATCATTGCTTTCCTGCTTAGTGCGTCAACAACTACATTAGCTTTTCCTGGTTGATGTTGGATATCGCAATCATAATCCTTCAGTAATTCCAGCCATCTTCTCTGTCTCATGTTCAACTCATTCTGATTAAAAAGATGAGGGAGAATCTTATGATCTGATTTAATCTAAATTTCTCTCCATACAAATAATATCTCCATGTAAGAACTGTGTTAAAAAAACCGGGTCTAACCCATGGTTTTATATGGTGACAGGTATTCCAATCATAAATGGACTGGAAGGCGATGCCAGGTGATGAACCACTCAATTTTTAGGTATGAAAACTTGTGAAAAACTGTATAAACTTCATACCGATCTGACTATACCGGTCTGAGTCAGTCAGACCGGTATGTGTAACCGGTATGTGTATTTTCAGCTGGAGACGGACTCCAGCAGGTCCCTCACTTCGAATTGAAATTTGGAATGTTTTCAACCGTGGGAAACCTTCCTAAGAACGGTCTCCCACTATTAATAGAGTCTTGGACATTCCTTTGATCCTTCTCAAAACCCTAGCCGTCTGAAGAGATCTGAGAAGGAGCAAGGAAGGAGGAGACTGCTCAAGAAAGGGGTTTCTGTCGGAGGAGCATGCCGCCAATCGATGAAAACTTCCGGTAAGTGCTCAATCCTCTTAGTCATGATAGGATTTCGGATCAGAGCCGTGAAGCGGCGCAGCGATCCAAAATCCTAGGACTTTAATTAAAAGCCTAGTTTTTCTTTTAAATCTGATTTGGTTTGATATGACATTCTAGTCACAACCAGAAGGCCATTAGAATACTTGGACCTTATAATCGGTTAGGAGAAACCCTTGAAACCAAGCCAAAGACAGACGAGGGAGGGAGATCTGAGATCGGGTTCTTGGATCCAAACCGCGGGACATACCGGTTGGACACAAGGTCATGCGGTATGGGACTGCGGTATATACCGCAGGCACATACCGGTCTCACAGACTGAGACCGGTATGTACCGTAACCGGTATATACCGGTGGCACCATACCGGTCTCACTCTATGGATACTAGCATACTGAGACTGGTATGCCTTCCGAGCCTTGTTTGCTTGACCAAACATGGTTCTGACCAGTTGTGACCTTCATAAATGAATTCTAACCTTAATAAATGGATTCTAACTTGTAGACAGCGTGAGTAGATCCAGTGACGCTGTACGAAATTGTTACCATGTGACAGGTAAGGGACAAGACCCCAAACTCTAATTAATTAAATAACAGTAAACCTTTGTGATTAAATCTATGTGTAAATTGAATTGCTTGGTGTTTGTGCATATTCACATGCCATGTAGTTGTTTCTATTGCTATTACCTAATCATGCATTTCATATGCTAGGATGTTGGATGTTAGGCATGTGTATGTTTTTAGTTAGTGTGTGGAATGTGAAGGGGAGTGAGCCTTGGATATATCCACAACTAACACTTTTCTCGTATCGCCTTCTATCTTAGCAAACTTGGTGCGAATAGGGTATCAGGGGGAGGACGTGGGATTGTGGTTCATCCTGCCCACCAGACTCGAGCCCTATCCCTATGTCATAGGGAGCTGTGCTGGGGTAGGATAATATCGCCATTTACCTTAGCAGACTTGGTGCGAATAGGGTATCAAGGGGAGGACGTGGGATTGTGGTTCATCCTACCCACCAGACTCGAGCCCTATCCCTATGTCATAGGGAGCCGTGCTGGGGTAGGGACATATATATTGTATTGACATTTAGGACTGATTAGAAATGAAACCCACTTGCAAGCCCTTGCCAATAGTGGTTTAGGTATTGGTACGGTGTAGGCTATCGGGGGAGAACGCGGTAGTGTGGATTGTTGCCTGACCGCCAGGCTCTAGCTCTATCTCTATACCGGAGTGAGTGATGTAGGGCAACAACAGTAGTGTGGATTGTTGCCTAACTGTTGGGTGTGCTCACACTCTCGTGCATGGAGGTGCGGTGGCCACCAAACCTTACCATAGCACCTTGCAAGTTATACCTGACCCAAATTGTAATGTTATCTCATGTATTTTGTATGTTGCATTGGTTTTGTACTTACTGAGCTAAATTGTGAGCTCACCCGAATATATATATTCTTCTTTTTAGATTTTGATTCTGGGTACACAGTTGATGACTTCATGACTTCCCAGCATACGGTACAGTTACTGCCATTGACACACAGGCAGTAGAGGACGAGCATGACGCATCATGCGAATGCTCCTTTTGTGTTTTCCTTTAGAGGAGATTTTATTTTAAACAATACATTGTAATATTTTTATTATTTAAGTTTGTGAATGATGGAATAATTTAGATAATTATTTAATTTACAATATAGAGTTTAGTTCATTCATCTATTATTTCTGCTGCTATTTATATTCTCTGATTATGTTAGACTGCTTGGGAATGATTAGTTGATACGGTCTATTGAGATCCTGGTGTGAACCGTGGTTCACTCAAACTTCTGGTTCAATCAGAATTGGGGTGTGACATCTCCATATCTTAACAGTATGTACCACTGTTGTTAATTCAATGTCATGAGTGGGATAGTTCTTGTAAGACCCATATCGAACTAACCGGTCTTACCACCTTGTATCAGGACCACCTATCGTGGTCGTGCCAAGTGGACCAAGTGTGTGAAGAAACCACAAGACCAGGTATGAAGTCTAACTCAAAAAAAGTCAAATATGAGGGTAGGGTTGCATGCCTAATCAGGTGTGACCGACCCCACCTCAAAAGAGTCCAACCCATGACTTTTTAGCCGTGGGGTTGCATGACTAAAAAAACATAGGGTCGACGGATTCTGTGACCCTACATGCGACCCTACGATAACAGTCAGAAACTGGAAATTAGTAAACATTCCTAATTCAAAGGGGGTCTTTCCTAAACTCATTGGGACTTATTATGGAGGGTTTTCCTCTATAAATAGGACGTCCCTTAGCCTCTTACACTCCTTTAAAACCCATATTGAAGAGAGAGAGAGAAGAGAAGGAAGAGAAGAAGAATTGAAGAAGAAGGCCAAGGAAGAGAGGGAGTTCAGAGAAACCTCAGAATCTTAGTAAACCTAAGGTATGAACCTAAATCCATACATGAATTAAGAGCCTAGAATAGTTTATAAATAAAATAGGATTAGGAGAAACCCAAATTATCCATCCATGGATAAATTCCAAGGGATTCAATAAAAGAGATTGTTATAGACAGTGAATGGTGTATAAATTACAGATATGAGCCATAGAACAATCATAGGATGGACCATGATAGTAAGCCAAAGGATTCAAACATGAAGGAATGGACTTTAGAATGAATGGTCGGCTCAGAACACGGGTGGTCGCACGTAGGTTCGAATAATATCCAAAGCTACGAGAATACATGATCGACCACATGCCCTCGGGAAGTCCTAGGGAGGGTCTAGTCACACATAGGGTAGAATGGTATCAGACCCCACCTGCGACCCTATACCCTAGGGTCACAGAAAATGCGACCCTTGGTGCTACCCTACCCTGCGACCCTACCCCTATGGTCGCAGAAACTGTTACCCCAGGTGCTACCCCACCTGCGACCCTATAGTTTCAGTTAGTTTAAACATATTGGATTTAATTCTAATTAAAATCTATCGAATTGTTAGGTCATTCAAGTGGTTTAAAAGTGAATTATAAAGCTTGAATGAGGATCTACTAGCAATCAAAGGTGAGGGAACAAGACCTAAACTAATAGGCTAATAATAAACTATTTTGTTTATTGAGTTCAACACCATGAATGATTTTATGTTTGTATGATTGTAATGTACATATCACATGTCATCCACTGTTCCTGTTATTACTGTTCATGCATATTTAATTCTATTTATTTATAACATGATGATGATGATGCTAGGAATAGGCATGTGAATGTATGTGTATGGTTAGTGTACTTGATGCGAGTGGAACATCAGGGGGAAGAGGTGACACTGTGGTTCATCCTGGTCACCAGACTCTAGCTCTATCTATACTCAAGTCTTTTCAACTGACATCGTCGTATCGCCATTACCTTAACAGAACTATTACGTCGTATGGCCTCAGGGGGGTGGTCTTGAATCGAGTAGTCTCTGACTCTGCTGGGGGTGCCCTAGCTCTATCTCTATGGACGTATTAAGGGATGTTGGGGTGAGGCCTTGGATACACTTTTTGACATTAGGAATGGTTAGTTGTGAGCCCAGTTTGTAAGCCCTCGCTAATAGGGGCTTACATGTTGGTGTGGGGTGCATCAGGGGAAGTGTGATGCAGTGCGGTCCTAAGCACTTTAGCTCTATCCCTATTCCATGGTGCATGCATGTGGGGGCGGCAATGGTGTTTGATCCATTGGGTGGTTCCACGCACTCGTGTATAGAGGTGCGGCGACCACTTATCCTCCTATTGCACATTGCAAACTTATGAACCGGACCAAAGATATGTATTGAATGCATGCATATGTTTGTTGCATTGTTTTGTTTGCTCATTGAGCCGTGATGAGGGCTCACCCTTTCGACGTTGAATATTTTTAGTTGATGATGCAGGTACCACTGTAGAAGATTATATGAATTCTCCAATGTATGGACATGCGGTGGCGATGGATGCAGAAGTTATGATGGAGTCGCATGATTCGTCATGCGAGTGCAACTCATGCGTCTTCCATTCGATTTTTATTTGAATTATTAAGGAAATGTAAATGATTATTCTATTTTACTTTATGTCTTAGTCTTTTTTAAGATAATTGGATAATTTATTTATGTTATCATCTTTAGACTCTCAGTTCATTTAATATTAAAGACTTCCGCTATCTTGTATTTATTCTGATTTTAGTTATGGATGTGCATGGTTTAAGCAAACGGACATAGCCTATTCGAGATCCTGGTTGAACCGTTAGTTTATTGATGGTTCATCATACCATTCTGGTTGGTATAGAATTATGGTGTGATAACTTTGTATCAGAGCTCTTGGGCCCTTTCTATTAAACAGATATACTTCCGTAAAAGTTCGTGAACTAAGTTAGGATAAAAATTTAAAAGCTGTAATAAGAATATAATATAAGCACCTGTGTTGTATGAGACAAAATTAAGAAAGAAAATAATGCACTATTAAATGGAGAAACAAGTTTCATATATACATCAAATAAAAAGCAGTATTTATACATATCCAAATCAGAGTACAATCCACAATCTGGAGAGTTACTCTGTAGTACAAAGAAAAACGAAAAGAAAAAAAAAATGTACATCATGGAGCTGGAGGTGCTGGAGGAGGAGGTGCCTCACGATCCCGGTCATAGACCTCAGCATACACTCTAGTCAACCAGGCTACCTGAGTCTGGGTCATCTGGAGACTAGCTGTCAACTCGGCCATCCGCTGATCGGATGCACGCTGAGCATCTAGAAGCTCGCTTACTCTCCCATCAGTCACACACTGAGCATCTAGAAGCTCTCCTACTCTCAGATCAGTCACATTCTAAGCCTCTCTAATCTCATGCAGTAACCCCATCATATCATTAGATGGTGGGTGTGAAGGACCAGCAGTGTGTGAAGAAGCCCGAGATGGACCAACTCTAGTAGATTATAGAGGTGATGGAGGAGATATGGCGTCTACATCCATGAACATACAATCCTCATCCTCAGCATCACCCTCCAGGGACCCCTATTGCTCCTGCTGCTGTTGTTGTCACCTCAGCGTCTGCTATCTCTACCCAAGTACGAAGACGTGCCAAAGCATTCCTCTCATCATCACTGACCTGAGCATCTCGCATACCCATCCTACATATGGCCTCCCAGTCAATGTCAGAAGAGAAGGTATCCTCATGAATCATCTCATCCAGTAAATCTATGTGTAGTCATGTGAGCAGAGTAGTGATCAAACGTTCGTAGGGCAGGTTGCCTAGCTGACCAGGTAGCGTAGCACGGATCATAATCCTGATGATGATATAACAGAGAAATCCAATCATAGTGCCCACTCTGGGGGATCAAGTTGTGCTAGATGATCTTGCAGTACACTCGAGGCTCTGGCCATAGGTTGATCGGTTTCATCTCCCAGTGATCACCTCTAAGGAGCTGACTATTAATCTGAGCACGCATCGCCAAGGATAGGAACTGGGGTTCCTTAGTAAAACAGTACACCTAAGGGCTGTCATTTGATATGCCCAGGATATCAGCCAACTGTTGGCAGTTAAATGAAACTTCCACCCCTTTCACATAGCTGGTGATCCTGAGCTCCCTACCCTTCTCTGTATCATTGCGATCGCCCACTACTTGGAGGTTGCAATGGAACTGCTTCGTCAAAGCCGGACAGGTACAAGCCTCATAGGTGATCACAAGAAGCCAGCCCAAGTCACCGAAGGCACCCTCCACGTTAAACAATGCTTGACTAACCAAGTATGCAAAGCGACTCCCTTCTACTTTCTTACACTCATAGTGAGCGTACCAAGCTTCTGCCTCATTGGAGTGGAAAAAAATGGGATCATGAGCCCTAGGAACCTTGGTACGAGCCATACTATCTTCCAAAACACAGAAAAACAAACAAGATATTAGATTAAAAGAAAAACTCAAAATTTTGGCATTATAATGACATGATTTGGCCAAAAGCCCCACTTTTACCCAAACAACTGGGTTGGAGGACCTACATAGGTTCCAAACCATCTTGCAAAGCTCATTCAGTTGGAAATTTAATCTAGGAATATCAAATTTGAAGAAATTTCAATAAATTGGAAAATTTTCAAAAATTAGGTCAAAAATGGAAAATTTCAAGTTTCTCGATAACCAACCGATGAAACTCAAATATTTTTTAGGGTTTTCGTCCATTGGGTGACCAATAGCAAAAGCCCCCAATATAAATTAAAATTTTACGATTAGAAAAATTTTAATTTGAAGAAAACGATGTAAATGGATGAAAACCTAGTTTTGAGAGCTTAAAAATGCGAAACAGTAGAGAGCATACCTGAAGGGAAGGAGCGGAAGTCGCGAATGGAAGAAATGATCACCAAACACTAGGGGTTGATACTGTAGCAACTCAGGGGAAGCGAGTTGAGCTGGAAGAAAAGAGAAAGAATAGGAAATGAATCCAAAATCAGGTTTAATAACCTAATTTTGGATCATAGGGTCGCAAAATTTGACAAAATGTGCGACCCTACGACCGACCCTACCATCGACCCTGGGCTCTCGGTGATCAAACAAAAGCCATGGGTCGGACCTGGGGTCAGACATATACCAACCCTATGATCAACCATGGCCTCTCGATGAGCTGACAGGGTTTCTGGGGTCACATACCCTTGGGTCGCATAAAAAGCGTGTAAGACCCGCACTTTGAAAACCCGGTCTAAACCTTGGTTTTGTGTCATGACAGGTCTTCCGATCATCACCGGGCCAAACGGGGCAAGTGGATAACAAACAGGTACAAAATTGGACCGAAGTCGACCAATTATACCTGATTTTAGGTATACCGGTCGATGGTACCGGTTTTGGTACCGGTTGACTGGTATGGCCTGCGCAGCTATGTGCGGGAATCTAGAAATTGGTCTCTGCGGGTCCCGCTTTCCTAATTTTGAATCCTAGAAGTTTCCTAATCCTAGTAGGGTTACTAAACCCTATTTCTAGCCTATAAATACACCCTTAAACCTCCTCAAATCCTTTCCATTGTCTCTCATAAACCCTAGAGAAGAGAAAGAGGTTGGAAAGGAGAAGGGGCTAGGAAGAAGAAGGAGGTGCTGCCATTACCGTTCGACGACGCTCTCATTACGCCAGTCAACGGTAAGTGTTTGAATCCATATTCTTACCCTATGTTAGTTGTGTGGGTGGATCAATACCATGCAAAGTAGGTATTGATCTAAAACCCTAAATTGGCTAATAAACCCTAGATTCGAGTTCCGAGATGATATTCATCGAAACGAGACTTGAATGAGTTGGGGATAACTCTAACTCAATGTTTAGACTTAGAATGGATAGGAGAAACCCTAAAAATCCATGGAGGATGATCGTCGGCAGTTGAAAAACCCATGTATGGTCTTCCGGAGACATACCGGTCGACTATACCAGTTGCACATAGTGCGACCGGTATGTTGCGACCGCTATCCCTCGGGAGGTTGTCTGTGGGGACCGGCTGACCATACCGGTCGCCAGACTTTTCCCCAGAGCTGCGACCGGTACATGCCACCGGTCAGCTCTGTGAGGGTATTTTGTAACCATGTTGGTTTCCGACCAACATGAAACCCTAAGAAAAATATTCTATTGAAACCCAAATAATATTGTAGGACTTTGTGACATATCGTTTGGATCTTGCGACGTGGAGCAAGCTAACCAACGAGCGTTAGGTAAGGGAATCTGACCTAAACTTAATAATTAATGGACAGTAAATTATTGTTAATCACCTGATTATATGAGATGTGTTGTTTGTGCATATTCACATGCCATCCTTTACTTTCAGTTATTATTACTGTTCATGCATTGATAGGATGTGATTGTTAGACATGTGATTGTTTTTGTTAGTGTGTGGAGTGGGGCATGGGCCTGGGATCGCTCTTCACATTAGCACCTTTTGTAGTATTATATCTTAACATGCTCGGTACGGGTGGGGCATCAGGGGAAGGTTGTGGTACGGTGGTCTCCGATATTGATGTTGTCCCGGCCATTGTTATGTGGTACTGTGGATTCCAAGTCGACACTGGCTTGTCCACGATGCTTTAGCTCTATCTCTATGCCGTAGGGAGTTATGTTAGGATAGGGCCTACCTGCGTTATGTTTCTATCCTAGTGAGTTAGTTGCGGATAGGGCATCAGGGGAGGTGTGGGAATGCCTTATATCTATCTCTATGCCGTAGACGGCTGTGCTGGGATAGAGCATACATTGATGACATATAGGATTGGTTAGTTGTGAGCCTAGTTTGCGAGCCCTGGCCAGTAGGGGCTTAGGTACTGGTATGGGTAGAGTATCAGGGAAGGTACGTGGGTATCTTAGATCTATCTCTATTCCATGGTGGGTGCATGTGGGCCAATGGGGGTGTGATCCATGAGGTGCCACACACTCGTGTATAGAGGTGCGGGGGCCACCAAACCTTTCTATAGCACATTGCAAACTTAAAACCAGACCACAGCATAAAACTGATTGTTACTCATGCATAATCTTGTGAAAGTGTCTGATTGTCTTACTGAGCTGTGTTGGTAGCTCACCCCTTGTATATATACATGTTTTTAGATGTTGATGCAGGTTACACTGTGGACAACTATGTGAACGCTCCGACGTACGGTGGTGTGGCTGCTCTGGATGTACAAGCAGGGGAGGACGAGCATGATGCTTCATGCGAGTGCCCTTTCTGTGTGTACTTGTGATGGATTTTTATTTAGTTTTTCCCGTTATTTTTGTTTGGTATTAAGAGATGTAAAAGATATTATAGTTTATGTTTGGATTTGAATAATTGGATATTTTATTAAAATTATCAATAGATACTCAGTTCATTCTATTTAAAGTCTTCCGCTGTAATATTTATATCCTGATTGTGGTTATGTGTAATGGTTTGTATGAATGGACACGGCCTATTCGAGATCCTGGTGTGAACCGTTGGTTCAATGACGGTTCACTCACACCATTCTGTATTTTCACTAAATGACTTGAAAAATTGGAAATTTATATTGATTAGTTGGAGTTTGACTTGGGAACAACTTATATTGATTGCCTTACATGTTCTATGATTGTTTTCAGACACTACCACCACTAGAACAGGAAATGGCTGGGCGAAGAGTAACCAGACGAGGCTTTAACCCAATTCCACCACCACCACCTGTGAGGGAGACAGCCATGAAATTCCTAATGTACAAGCAAACAAGAATGCGGCATCGCCAGTAGCTAGTGGCTAGGTAAATCCTACAAACTTGCCAGCCCCACCTATAAATTTGGCTACAGCGGTTATGAACCTGGCACAATAGCTGTAGCAAATGCAGCAGGTGCAAGCCAATATGCAAGCTGCTATAGGAATGGTTTTTCCAGCTGCACATACACACCTATGCCAGCTGGACACGCTAGCACAGTACCAGGGGGAAGCAATACAGTGCCCCAAGCACCTCAAATGCCAGTGGTACAAGCTCCAGTACAGAATCCTGAGGTAGCTCAAGGCAGTTACCAGTATCAACCACCTATGTATGGGGTCTATGCTCAGTATCAGTTGGACCACTCTCGACTAATCAAGCGTTTTCTAAAGATGAAGCCTAAAGAATATAATGGTAAACCAACAGATCCTTTGTGGCCAGCCCATTGGATCGATGAAATGGAATGGAATTTCATGATGATGACGGTAAATGAAGAGGAGAAAGTATTGTGTGCAACATTCATGCTGAAAGGCGATGCACACCATTGGTGGATGTCTACTCGGACTTATCTGTTAACTATGCATGACCAATTGACCTAGGCTATCTATAAAGAGGCATTCTTTGAGAAGTACATCCCCAAAATTTTCAGAGATGCTATGGAGAGAGAGTTCCTAAGTTTATATTAGGGGCAAATGAATGTGGATGCATACCAACAACGTTATGAAGAGCTGTTTTTCTTTGCACCTGCTAGCATGCAAGAGGAAAATACTATGACCCAAAGGTTCGTCAGGGGACTTAGGGGAAGCATTCGCGAGCATGTTCTAGGACTGGAGAAGAAAGTCTATAACAAAGCAGTACAGATTGCTCGAGTGATAGAGTCAAGCCAGAGAGAGAGAAATTTTGCTCAAAATAGGGGTGTAAAAAGGCCAAACAGAAATTCATACAATGGAGGGAATACAAAGACCTTCAAACCCTTCAATAATCAAGGCTTTAATGCTGCAGCCAAGACTACTCCAGTAGCTCAACCGCAACAAAAGCAAAATAATGAAGGAGTAAAATGCTTTAACTGCAATCAAATAGGATATTATTCAAGGGAGTGTCCTAAGCCCAGAAAATAGCTGTAGCAAGGAAAGGTTTATGCTATTACATCTAAGGATGTTGTTGCATCGCCTGATGTGGTCACAGGTATAACTGAACCATTCATTTTTTGTTACATTGTATGAGTATGTAGACAAAATTAAAACAAATCACAGGTATCGTACCTATTAAAGGCATACCCGCTAGAGTACTCTTTGATTCTAGAGCTACTCATTCTTTTATCTGTGTCATTTGGGAAGAAGTTAAATCTACCCCTCATATCTTTAGACTACAAATTACTTGTACGATCACCTGTGGGATTAGAAGTGGAATTAGAAAAATGTTATGGACCATGCTAAGTTCTTATCGGCAATAAGATTTTGGATGCAACCTTGATTCAACTCGAGATGGCAGACTTTGATGTTATCTTGGGAATGGATTGGTTAGCTCGGCATTCTGCAAACCTATTGTGTGCAGAAAAGAAATTGACATTTAAAGACAAGGAAGTAGCAGAGTTTAGTTTTGTGGGAACCAAACTTTCCCGTAAATGCAAACTCATCCTCTCTGCATTAAAGGCTAGAAAATGCCTCGAGAAAGGAGGAGTTGGGTATCTAGTATCAGTAGTCGACCACACCATGGAAGCACCACGAATGGAGGATATTGATGTTGTATATGACTTTTCAGATGTATTTCCTAAAGAACGACCAGGACTACCACCCGACTGAGCGATAAAGTTCGTTATAGATCTGATACCCAGAGCCACACCAGTATAGAAAACACCCTATCGAATGGCTCCTACTGTACTGAAGGAATTAAAGGTACAATTATAGAAATTACTGGACAAGGGTTATATCAGACCTAGCATATCACCATGGGGAGTGCCAGTATTGTTTGTAAAGAAGAAGGACGGTAGTGTTCGATTGTGTATAGATAACGATTCATGGAAGACTATTCCAGAATTGTCGTACCTCTCACCAGTTTGACTAAAAAAAGAGAAAAAAATTTTTGGACAGACAAATGTGAGAAATGTTTCCAAACATTGAAAGCTAGATTGATATCTGCTCCCATCTTGACTATTCCTATTCCAGGACAACAATTTATCTTGTACACTGATGCGTCTGGATTAGGTTTAGGATGTGTACTTATGCAAGGAGAAGAAGTAGTTGCATATGCCTCAAGACAACTGAAGACACATGAGAAAAACTATCCCACTCATGACTTGGAATTAGCGGCAGTAGTACATGCTGTCAAGATATGGAGACATTATTTATACCGAGTGAAATTTTAGATTAAATCAGATCATAAGAGTCTCACTTATCTTTTTAATCAGAAGGAGTTGAACATGAAAAAAAAAATGACTGGAATTATTGAAGGATTTTGATTGTGATATCTAGTATCATCCAGGAAAGGATAATGTAGTTGCTGATGCGCTAAGTAGAAAAGCAATGATAAAATCCCAAGGAGAGGTTAGCCAAGCTATATGTGGATAACATTGACAGATTACAGGGTGTACCTGAAAGCATTGTGTCCGATAGAGACCCACACTTTACTTCAAAGTTTTGGGAAGGATTGCAAAAGGCTATGGGTATAACGTTGAAGTTTAGTACTGCATTCCATCATCAAACAGATGGACAGTCGGAGTGTACCATTCAGATTTTAGAAGGCATGATTCAAGTCTATGTAATTGATTTTAAAGGATCATGGGATGAGAAACTACCATTGATCAAGTTCGCCTATAACAACAGCTATTAGGCTACTATACAGATGTCACCCTATGTATGGTAGGAAGTGTCGAACTCCTTTGTTTTGGAATGAAGTTGGAGAATGGTGCATCGTTGGACTAGAGTTTGTTGAAGAGACTTGTCAAGTAGTCGACATTATCAAGGAAAGTGTTAGAACAACTAAGAATCGTCAGAAACAGTATGCAGATACCCGACGTCGAGACCTTGAATTTGTCGTAGGTGATAAGGTATTCTTGAAAGCATCACCTATGTGAGGTTTAAAACGATTCGGACAAAAAGGGAAGCTAAGTCCAAGATATGTCGGGCCATATGAGATTCTAGCTAAACATGGAAAAGTGGCTTATCAGTTAGCACCACCACCATCTATGACAAGTGTGCTTGATGTATTTCATATCACATTATTGAAGAAATACGTTAGAGATCCAACGCATGTTTTAACAACAGATCCACCAGATCTAACTAACGATTTGACATTCGAAGTAGCACCAATTGCAATCACTAGCCGAAAGGTTCAACGTCTACGCAACCGTGACATCTATTATGTTAAGGTCACCTGGAGGAGTGGAGATATAGAAGAGATCACATGAAAAGAAGAAAATGCTATGTAAAAGCAATACCCTCATCTTTTCAAATCGAAAGGTATGTGCAAATTTAGAGGATGAAATTTATAATAAGAGGGGGGGTGCTGTAACAACCATATCAAACTAACCGGTCTTACCACCTTGTACCAAGTCTACCTGTCATGGTCGAGCCAAGTGGACCAAGTGTGTGAAGAAACCACAAGACCAGGTACAAAGTCTAACTCAAAAATAGTCAAATATGAGGGTAGGGTCGCATGCCTAGACAGGTGTAACCGACCCCACCTCAAAAATGTCCAACCCATGACTAAAAAAACGTAGGGTCGAAGGATTTTGCCATCCTACATGCGACCCTACGATAACAGTCAGAAACCAGAAATTAGGAAACCTTCCTAATTCAAAGGGGGTCTTTCCTAAACTCATTGGGACTTATAATGGAGGGTTTTTCTCTATAAATAGGACGTCCCTTAGCCTCTTTCACTCCTTTAGAACCCAAATTGAATGTGAGAGAGAGAGAAGAGAAGGAAGAGAAGGAGAATTGAAGAAGAAGGCCAAGGAAGAGAGGAAGTTTAGAGAAACCTCTGAATCTCAGTAAACCTAAGGTATGAACCTAAATCCATACATGAATTAAGAGCCTAGAATAGTTTATGAAGAACATAGGATTAGGAGAAACCATATTATCCATCAATGGATAAATTCCAAGAGATTCCATGGAAGAGATTGTTATGGACAGTGAATGGTGTATAAATTATAGATATGAGCCATAGAACAATCATAGGATGGACCATGATAGTAAGCCAAAGGATTCAAACATGAAGGAATGGACTATATAATGAAAGGTCGACTCAAAACACGTGTGGTCACACATAGGGTCGAATCATGTCCGACCCTATGAGACCACATGATCGACCACATGCCCTCGGGAAGTCCAAGGGAGGGTGTGGTCGCACGTGGGGTCAAATGGTATCCGACCCCACCTGCGACCCTACACCCTAGGGTCGCATAAACTATGACCCTAGGTGCTACCCTACCCTGTGACCCTACCCCTGTGGTCGCAGAAACTGCTATCCCAGGTGCTACCCCACCTGCGACCCTACAGTTCTAGTTAGATCAAACATATTAGAATTAATTCTAATTAAAATCTATCTACTTTTTAGGTCTTTCTAGTGGTTTAAAAGTGAATTATAAAGCTTGAACGAGGATCAATCAAAGGTGAGGGAACAAGACCTAAACAAATTGGCTAGTAATAAACTGTTTTGTTTATTGACTCCAACACCATGAATGATTTTATGTTTGTATGATTGTAATGTGCATATCACATGTCATCCACTGTTCCTGTTATTACTGGTCATGCATATTTAATTCTATTTATTTATAACATGATGATGATGATGGTAGGAATAGGCATGTGAATGTATGTGTATGGTTAGTGTACTTGATTAGAGCATCAGGGGAAGGAGGTGACACTGTGGTTCATCCTGGTCACTAGACTCTAGCTCTATCTCTACTCAAGTCTTGTCCACTGACATCATCGTAACGCCATTACCTTAGCAGAACTATTATGTCTTATGGCATAGAGGGAGGTGGTCTCGGACCGTGTAGTCTCTGACTCTGCCGGGAGGCCTTATCTCTATCTCTATAACGTATTGAGGGATGCTGGGGTGAGGCCTTGGATACACCATTTGACATTAGGATTGGTTAGTTGCGAGCCCAGTTTGTAAGCCCTCGCCAATAGGGGATTACGTGTTGGTATGGGTAGGGCATCAGGGGAAGTGTGATGCAGTGCGGTCCTAAGCACTTCAGCTCTATCCCTATTCAATGGTGGGTGCATGTGGGGGCGGCAATGGTGTTTGATCCAATGGGCGGTTCCACACACTCGTGTATAGAGGTGCGGCGGCCACCTATCCTTTCTATTGCACATTGCAAACTTATGAACCAGACCAAAGATATGAATTGAATGCATTCATATGTTTGTTGTATTGTTTTGTTTGCTCATTGAGCCGTGATGTGTGCTCACCCTTTCGACGTTGAATACTTTTAGTTGCTGATGCAGGTACCACCGTTGAAGATTATATGAATGCTCCGATGTATGGACATGCGGTGACGATGAATGCAGAAGTTATGATGGAGTCACATGATTCGTCATGCGAGTGTAACTCATGCATCTTCCATTAGATTTTTATTTGAATTATTAAGAAATTGTAAATGATTATTTTATTTTACTTTATGTCTTAGTCTTTTTGAAGATAATTGGATAATTTATTTATGTTATCATCTTACGCTCAGTTCATTTAATATTAAAGACTTCCGTTATCATGTATTTATTCTGATTTTAGGGGTGGATGTGTATGTTTTAAGCAAACGGACACAGCCTATTCGAGATCATGGTTGAACCATTGGTTTATTGATGGTTCATCACACCATTCTGGTTGGTACAGAATTACGGTGTGATAGTTCTTCTCATGTGTGTTCAGTTGTCTTGAGGCATACACAATTACTTGTTCTTCTTGCATAAGCACACATCGCAAACCTCACCCAGACCCATTGGTGTACAAGGTAAATGGTTGTCCTAGAATCGAAATAGTCAAGAAGGGAGTTGATATCAATCTAACCTTCAATGTTTAAAAATACTCTTTACATTTTTTGGTCCAAACAAACTTTTCTCTTTTTTTTGTCAAACTGGTGAGAGGTACGACGATTCTAGAGTAATCTTCCACAAATCGTCCATTGTAACCAGCTAAACCTAAGAAACTTCTAATTTCAGAAACATTCTTAGGTGTTTTCCATTTCACGATGGCTTCAATCTTATTAGAATCCAATTTAATTCCTTCAGCAGATACAACATGGCCTAAGAAAGTGACTTCATTCAGGCAGAATTCACACTTAGTGAATTTTGTGTAAAGCTTCGTCGGTGCAAAGAGGCTCTTAGATTTGTGATATGAGTTTCTTTGTCCTTGAATTAAACTAGTATGTTGTCAATAAATACAATAACTGACATATCCAACAAATCATGGAATACCCAATTCATGAGTTCCATAAAAATTACGGATGCATTAGTCAATCCAAAAGACATGACTAAAAATTTAAAATCTCCATATCTAGTTCTGAATGCTGTCTTCGAAATATCACCTTCCTTAATCTTCAACTGATGGTATCGTGATCGATGATCAATTTTGGAAAACACTTTGGCACCTTGCAACTGATCGAACAAGTCATCGATCCGAGGCAACGAAAATCGATTCTTGATTGTAAGCTTATTCAATTCCTGATAGTCTATACACAGTCGAACGCTACCGTCCTTCTTTTTCAAGAACAACACTGGCACTCCCCATGGTGATATACTGGGTCAGATATAACCCTTGTCTAGTAATTCCTGTAACTGTACATTTAGTTCCTTCAGTTCGGTAGGAGCCATTCGATAGCGTGCTTTTGATACTGGTGCAACTCTGAGAATAAGATCTATAACAAACTCTATCGCTCTGTCGGGTGGTAGTCCTGGTAGTTCCTCAGGAAATACATCTAGAAATTATCGCACAACCTCAATATCCTCCATTTGTGGTGCTTCCTTGGTGAGGTCGACCACGGATATTAGATACCCAATTCTTCCTTTCTTGAGGAATTTCCTAGCCTTTAATGTAGAGAGAATGAGTTTTCGTTTACGTGAAAGTTTGGTTCCTGCAAAATTAAACTCTACTCCTTCCTTATCTTTAAATGTCAATGTCTTTTCCACACATAATAAGTTTACGGAGCGCCGAGCTAATGAATCCATTCCCAAGATATCATCAAAGTCTGTCATCTCAAGTTGGATTTAGGTTGCCTCCAAAATCTTCTCGCCGATAAAAACTGAAAATGGTCCATAACATTATCTAGTTCCACTTCTAATTCCATAGGTAATCATACAAGCAGTTTGCAGTCTAAAGGTCTGAGGGGTAGATTTAACTTCTTTCTAAAAGATACATATATAAAAAAATGAGCAGCTCCAAATTCAAAGAGTACTCTGGCGGGTAAGCCATTAATAGGTACGATACCTATGACTTGATTTAATTTAGTCTACATGCTTACACAAGGTAGTACAAAATTAATAGTTTAGGTCGTACCTGTGACCATTTCAGGCAATGCGCAACATCCTCAGAATTAACTGCATAAACCTTTCCTTGTTGTAGTTGCTTCCTTGGCTTGGGACACTCTCTTGAATAATGTCCTACTTGATCACAATTGAAGAATTTAACTCTAGCACTACTTCGCTTTTGTAGAGGTGGGGTTGTTGGGGTAGTATTGGCTGCAGCATTGAAGCCTTGAGTACGAAATGATTTAAATGTCTTTGAGTTTCCTCCATTGTATGAGTTTCTATTGGGCCTCTTTATACCTCTATTCTAAGCAAGATAACTTTCCCTCTGGCTCGATTCTAGTACTCGAGCAATCTATACAGCTTCATTATAAATTTTCTTTTCTAGTCCCAATACATACTCACAGATGCTTCCCCTATGCCCATAACGAAGCTTTGGATTTTGGTAGTATCCTCGTGCATGCTAGAGGGAGGAAAGAAAAACAGTTCTTCATAACGCTGTTGATATGCGTCTATAGTCATATGTCCCTGATACAGACTCAAAAATTCTTTTTCCATTTGATCTCTGAAACTCCTTGGAAAATACTTCTCGAAGAAAGCTTCTTTTTAAATAACCCATGTCAGTTGGGCATGCTTTCTTAATAGATAACTTCTTGTTGATTTCCACCAGTGGTGTGCGTCATCTTTCAACATAAATGTGACACATAATACCTTCTCTTCTTCATTTATCGTTATCATCATAAAGTTTCTTTCCATTTTGTCGATCCAATGAGCTGGCCACAACGGATCTGATGGTTTGCCTGTACATTCCTTCGGCTTCAACTTCAAGAAATGCTAGATCAGACTGGAGTGATCAAGCTGATACTGAGCATATGTCCCATACATAGGTGGCTGATAATGATAGTTACCTTGGTTGTACCTGCCTTGCTGTGCTTCTGTATTTAGTACTTGGCCTTGTAGTGCTGGTGTTTGCGGTGCTTAGGGTACAGTATTGCTACCATCAGGTGTAGTACTAGCTTGTCCTGCAAGTAGAGATATTGTGTTTGCAACTAAGAAAGAAATTCCCATAGCAGCGTGCATGTTGGCTTGAATTTACTGTATATGGTGCATTTGCTATGCCAAATTCATCACCGCAGTAGCCAAATCCATAGATGGTGCAGGTAAGTTGGTTGGGTTGGCTTGGGTGTTAACATTCTAAGGCACAGCATGTTGAGTTCTAATATTTCCTTCCTGTCTTTGCTGACCTTCATTGTCATTGGTCTCCATAGGTGGTGGAGATGGGTTGACATTCTGTCTCCTTCTACTTACTCTACGGCCAGCCATTTTCTATTTTCGGTGGTGGTAGTGTCTGAGAATCAAGGAAACATATGGGACGAGCATAATATATGATGATCTCATGTTAATTTCCAAATAAACAAGGCAAAGTTTTAATTTTTTAAGCCATTTTGCCAAAAACAGGACATTTTCATCATGGGGTCAATCGTGGGGTCACTATATGCAACCATAAGGTTGCGACCACACAAACCCTGTCAGCTCAGCGAGAGTCTGTGGTCAATTGTGGTGTCGATCGTGGGGTTGCATTTTTGGTCAAATTCTACGACCACATGACACCAAATCAGGTTTTCAAATTCTGATTTCAAGCCATTTTCTTATTTGCAATTTTGTCTTCTACTATTCACAACTCAACTCGCCATCACTGAGTTGCTACAGTGTCAACAGTACGAATTTTTTATTCTTTCATCGGTCTACGACCTACATTCCGTTCCTCCAGATATGTTTCCTACTCTTTCTCCTTTGTAACCTTTCATACCTGAGTTTTGCTCCATTTATAGGGTTTTCTTCAAATTAAAATTTTTCTGACAGTAGAAATTTGATTTTTATTGGGGGTTATTACTATTGGCCACCAATGAATGAAAGCCCTCAAGAAAATTCGAGTTTCATCGGTTAGTTTAATTGAAACTTGAAATGTAAGATCCGCACACCACGAACATGGTCTAACCTTACATTTCGTGTCGTGACCCGTCTACATATCATGGTCGAGCCAAGTGGACCAAGTGTGTGTAGAAACCCAATACCTAGTATGAAAATTTACTCAAAAACAGTCAAAATGAGGGTAGGGTCGCATGCCTAAACAGGTCGGTCCGACCCCCCCATCGACCCCACCATCGACCCGTGACCAGGGGTCGTAGGGGGTCTACGATTGTCTGACCCCCCCATCGACCCCCCCCCCATCGTCCCCCGATATTCGGTAAAAACAGCACGAACCAAAAATTAGGAAACATTCCTAATTTCAATAGGAACCTTTCCTAAACTCAATGGGACATATTTTGGGAGGTTTTACTCTATAAATAGGATGTCCCTAAGCCAATTTCACTCCTTTTACAACCCTAATTGGGTTGAGAGAAAGAGAAGAGAAGGAAGAGAAGGAGAGAAGGAAACTTGAAGAAAAAGCTAAGGAAGAAGAAGAAATTCAGAGATATCGTGGAAACTCAGACTACAGAAGGTATGAACCTTAATCCCCATCTGAATTGAAAGCTTAGAATAGATTATGATGAAGTTAGATTAGGAGAAACCCTAATATCACCCATCCATTGTTAGGTTTCAATGGAAACCATGGAGGAGATCATTGAAACCATGTAGGTGAATAAAGAATAGTTCTAAACCATAAAACATTTGTGGAATGGATTGTAGAAGCAAGCCATAGGACCCCAAACTTGAAAGAATGGATGAAATTTTATATTTTTGACTCAAAACATTGGGGGTCACACCTAGGGTCGATGGAAGATCTGACCCTAGCATCGACCCCTAGCATTCGGGAAGCCCAGGAAAGGGGTGGTCGCACTCAGGGTCAATGGAAGGTCCGACCCTGGCATAGACCCCCATTTAACAGTAGGTTTTTAAAATCAGAATTAATTCTAATTAAATTCTATCAACTTGATTAGGTCTACTAATGATATAATATTGATATTTAGTTGATTCTTAAAGCTTGAAAGAGGATCTACGATCAAGCAAATGTGAGGGAACAAGACCTAAACTAATTGGTTAATAATAAACTGTTTTATTCTTGAGTCCAATGCCATGATTGATTCTATGCGTATATGCTTGTTATGTGCATTCAACATGTCATCCAATATTTCTATTATTACTGTTCATGCATATATAATTATTGTTTATAACATGATGATGATGATGATAATAGGGATAGGCATGTGGATGTATGTGTGTGGTTGATGTGCTTGATGCGAGTGAGTGTCAGGGGAAGTGTGATGGGGATGTCAATAAACGTTAACCTTTGGCGGGCCTCAGCACCTTAGCTCTATCTCTAACTTAAGTCTTGTCCATTAACATCGTCGTATCGCCATTACCTTAGCAGAACTATTACGTCGTAGAGTATTAGGGGAGGTGGTCTCGGTCCCAGTGGTCTCTGACTCTGCCGGGGGGCCTTAGCTCTATCTCTACGGACGTATTGAGGGATGCTGGGGTGAGGCCTTGGATACACTGTTTGGCATTAGGATAGGTTAGTTGCGAGCCCAGTTTGCAAGCCCTCACCAGCAGGGGCTTACGCGTTGGTATGACACTGTACAGTAATAAATGTTAACCTTTATTGTACAATGTTCATGGTAGGGTGGATGGGGACGACAATAAACATTAACCTTTGGGAGGGCTTCCACACCTTGTGTATAGAGGAGGGGTCAATAAACGTTAACCTTTGACGTCCAACCCTTTCTATAGCACATTGCAAACTTATACACCAGACCAAAGATATGAATTGAATGCATGCATATGTTTCTTGCATTGTTTTGTTTTTCTCACTGAGCTCAAGTTTGAGAGCTGACCCTCGTGCGCGTAATTCTTTTACTTTATGATGTTGCCGGTATTACGATTGAAGATTATGTCGAAACGCCAACATATGAAGGGGTAGAGGCAACAGATGAGCAAGCTATGGAGGACGAACATGGTTCGTTAAGCGAGCGTTTCAACGGTGGATACGTCTAGTGTTTGGCTTTCGTATTTGGATATTGTAATATGTATTAAATTATGTTTTGGTTACTTGGAAATAAATGGAATATTAATTATTTATCATGATTAGACCTCAGTTCATTATCTGTAAGACTTCCGCTATTTACTTTATTATCTTTGATTAATGTGGAATGTGTTTTGGTTTATTATATGTGGGATAGCCTATTCGAGATCCTGATTGAACCGTTGGTTTATTGACGGTTCATCACACCATTCTGGTTGGTGCAGAATTGGGGTGTGACATGAAAATTCCCATTTTGACCTAAATTTTGGGGTTTTTCCCAATTGTCAAAATTTCTTCAAATTTTACCTAGCTAGTTTAAATTTCGGACTATATGAACCTTGCAGAATGGGGTGGGACCTATGTAAGTCCTTCTGCTCAAATTTTTAGGTGAAAAGTGAGGCTTTTGACCAATCACGCTGCCATAATGCCAAAATTTTTAATTTTCAATATATTTGATATGATGCTTGTTGGTCTATGCCCATTGTAGATAACATGGCTCACACTAAAGTCCCCAGAGTTGATGATCCCCATCACTTTAGGTCCATTGAATAGAGGCACGGTATCCCTGGTATGGCGCAAGAAGGTAGAAGGTGGTCGTTGTGTCAACATGGCTAGCCTAGCCCTATTTGATGTGGAAGGATCTTTTGGTGATATGGGTTGCATCTCTATGATTCTGTATGAGGGTTGCACCTGTCCTGAGTTGGTGAAATAGTTTTATTGTAATTTATTGGTAGAGGGTGACCCGGAGGATATAAATAGGGGCAGAGAGCTCAGGATCATGTAAGCACCCCATTTTTGCCACCCTCAACATGAGTGAACCAACATCGCAGGTTTTCGGCCTTTAACCCAAAGGTTTGTGATTCTATAATGAACCCCAGAGCAGGGTCATAGGACATTACCTACTTGGATGTATAGGTCGTGAAATTATCTTCAAAATGAGATTGGAATCATCAAATTCTGACATCAAACAAGGAAGTTATCACAGTTTGAAATTGCAAGGGCATTTACATAATTATCGTATGATGCATGCATTATCAATTAAACTTCAAATCATCATATCTTGATCATCTGATATGGGAATAAGATGATTTAGAGGCCAATATTCTTTATTTTCAGTCCTCTTCAAAGTGGACGTAAAAAAACTCGTGTAGAAGTCAACGATGGGCCCCATGCAAGCTTTCATGCAAAACTATTTTTAGAACTTCAAAGCTTCATATCTTTGTCGTTCTACATCGGATTCAGATGATTCCAAGGCCATTATTCTTCATTTGTGATGTTCTACAAAGTAGACGTAAAAAAATCTCAGGTAGAAGTCTCCAAAGGGTCCCATGCAAAATTACACATGGAAATGGTCATTTAATCTTTGGAAATTCATATTTTGGTCACCCTATATCCAAGTAAGATGATTTCAGTTTCATTATATTCTATTTTTAGTACTCTACAAAGTGGACATAAAGGATTTTCGATAGAGGTTTCCGAAGGAACCCTTGCGAATGGTTAGCCAAATTATCGATAATTAGCCTGCTTAAACTTCAGAAATTCATAAGTTGACCATTTTATTTTCGAATGAGGTGATTTAAGTTTCATATTCTTCATTTTTAGTGTTCTAGAAAATGAACGTAGAAATTTAGAATAGAGGCTATCGAAAAATTCCATGCAGAATGACAGTGAAAATGGCCCATGAAATGATAAAGAGAGTAAATCCAGCCTAATCTAACCCAGCTCAACCCATACTGGACCACACTAGTCCAGACCAACCAATCCAATCTGTCCCAGCTCAAACCAATCTTATCCGAATTACTTCAGTCCATGTACATGTAATTTATGTACATTTTTTGTATATTATATTATATATTATATATTATGTACTATATGTTATACATTGTATACAATATATATATATATATATATATATATGTACAGTTATGGCATGGACTCGGTTATAGAAAAAATAAAAAAAATGCTGGTCATGGATTTATGGAATGAAATCAAAAGAAGCTAATGCATGGTTTTAGATAGGTAAGAGCTTCATCTCAGTGATGAGGTGTAACCAAGAATGGAAAGGAAAACAATCAAAGAATTGGAAAAAGGAAGGAAATCGAGAATGGAGAGAGGGCCAAGATCATAATAGAAGAAAAGGAAAGGGCTGGAGCGATTAAGAAGGGAATTTAAGTGAGAAAGAGAAAGAAAAAAGAAAGGAAAAGAGAAAGGAGACAGAATCCGAGAAGATGGACAGAATAAGGAGATCTGGAGAAGAAAAGGAAAGGGCTGGAGAGATTAAGAAGGGAATCCAAGAGAGAGGGGCAGAAAAAGAAAAAGGAGAGACTGAGAAGAGGGTAGAGAAATTAAAAAAAAAATGAGAGAATCTCCGAGGGAAGTGAGATTTTATACTGGAGAAATCAGAGAGAGGAGGGGGCGTTGAAAAGAGAGAAAGAGAGCGGGCAGAATGGGAGCCAGATTGAGAGTAAGAGAGAGATGAAGATGAAGAAAAAAGAAGATGAAGAAAAAAGTATAGAGAGGCTGCGGGAAGAAGAAGAAGAAGGAAGCAGAAGATGAAGATGAAGAATAAGGAGCAGGGAAGGCTCCCTGCAACTCAGGTAAGCCATTTTCTGTCTTTGGTTTTTTATTTATATATATGCTGTCCCTTTAATGCCACCCTCTACCTGTAACTGCAAACAACTCAGCCACCTTCTTAACTTAATCTGCCCAACATCCAGATCATCGTATGCTGCCTCCATGCATCTGTCCATAACCTACATCAATCCTCCTAGCACACCACATCTTCCTCATCCCTCTACAACAACACCTAGTCACCGATTCCCTACCACAATCGACCACCTACATCTCTACTGCAATCCATTGCCACCTCCTGCTGCTCATCACCTAACAGCCAAGCACCATGACACCACCACATGCTGCCATCTCACAATACCTGTAAACACCTGCACCTCCATCTTTTGAAATCTTCATCACCGAATACAACACCTATTACCAAACCGAATCACTACCATTAATCTCTGCGCAGCATCAAACCATGTAATCAACCCCATATCACCAACCAACAACCTACATAACCAGCTACCTCCATGGCCAAAGCTATCCACCCATCGATCATTAAGCCCTATCCCTGCAGCCACTGACCATTCCACTCGACATGCTGAAATATGTCCTTCATCACCAACTGATCTTCTCCCCATAGAATTGGATCCATGGAATGCCAATCTTGATCCTTGATTATACACATGTTGATTTTAAAATTGAATCTAATCCATTGGTTTCCAATCTTGATCATTGATTATATACATGTTGATCTTAAAATTGAATCTGATCCATTGGTTTCCAATCTTGATCATTGATTATATACATGTTGATTTTAAAATTGAATCTGATCCGTTGGATTTTTTTATCAGGATTGATTTTAAATGAATTTAAACGGTGAGATTGTGTTTTGAGTGATTTTAACCGTTGGATCTTGATCATAGGTATTTTTCAGCCATCTAAACAGTTGGATCTTTATTGTGAGTGGTTTTGAGTAATTGAATGGTTAGATTACCATATTGAGTGTTTTAGAATAGTTGGATTACCTTTTTGAATGATTTAATTGAATTTGAATGGCTAGATTAACTTCATGAATGTTTTAAGTGAATCTGAACCATCGATCAAATATGATCTTGAGCACATTGATGATGATCAATTACATCATGTTTGAGTAGTTGATTAAATTTGATCTTGATCACATTGTTGATGATCAATGCATCGAGTCTAGACCATAGATCTGAATATATGTTTTGAAGCATTGATTTTTATATGCTTTTCTTGATTCTGACATGCTTTGTTGATTCTCACATGCTATGATGCTCACATGCCATATTTAGATTATTCACTTGCTACATATTCGGATTGCTCACTTGTCATATTTGGTTAGCTTATTGTTATATCCGTCTACCACATGCTTACTGCAATATTTAGATGCTTATATGCAATATTTGGATAAATGACTATATTTAGAGCATTCATATGCTTTGTTTGGATTATGCACATACCATATTTGCCATATTCCATGTGTTGCTATATTTGGTAGAATAAATTGATGTTTATCATATTTAGCCAAATCTTAATAATTACCAATTTTAAGTCTTACTATGCTTAGAAAATAGCATATAAGATCTTAACTTTTTTTGGATGATTCATACCATATTTGAATTCTATGATTGGTACTTACCATATTGATATATAGATGCATACATTGATTTCTTACCATTTTAAGTCTTACTATGCTTAGAAAATAACATATAAGATTTTTTTTTTTTGGATAATTCATGCCATATTTGCATTCTATGTATGGTACTTTCCATATTGATATATAGATGCATATATTGATTTCATACCATATTTGGTCATGTCATGCTTAGAAGATAGCATATTAGATCTTGCCATATAGACTCTTGCCTTATTTGCAATGCATGCCATATTTGAGAGATTTCTAACAATCTTGGTATTTATGTATTTCTTGCCATAAATGGGTTATATGCCATATTTAGATGAATAATTTATTTTTGGTAATAATTTAATTTATGCAGCACCTTAGTCGAACTGCCATATCTGTACACCTAGTAAACATATTAGGCGTGGGGACGTACATTTAGGCACCTACATTCTTGGGAAGGGCATAACGGGAAATAATAAAAATCTTAATAAAGAAAGAGATTGCTATGCCAAAGCTTCCAAAATTAGAATTCAGGATGAAAAGGGTAGCTCAGGACAATGTCTGCCCCTCAGTAAACCCTAAACCTAGAATAGGTTATCAATCCTTAACCTAGAACATGTTTTCAATCATCAACCTAAAACATGTTATTTCATTTTCGAACTACGCGGATTCTAATTCCTAGGGCAAACCCTAGGATACGTAGGCTGTTTCGGAGAAACCCAAATTAAGATCCAAAACATAGTCCACTTGGACTATCCATACATCCACTAGGATATTTACCCATATTTTGACCCAAATAGGGTTATCCAGCCCGAACTACTCGGATTTTGATTCCTAAATGAAACCCTTGGATACATAGGCTATTTGGGAGAAACTCAAATTCGGATCCAAACCTTAGTCCACTCGGACTATCCATAGATTCACTTGGATATTTACCCATATTTTGATCCAAATAGGGTTATCCAGTCCGAACTACGTGGATTCTATTTCCTAGGGCAAACCCTAGGATACGTAGGCTATTTGGGAGAATCCTAAATTTGGATCCACACCTTAGTCCACTCAGACTATCCATAGATCCACTTGGATATCCATCCATCATTTTGAACTACACGGATTCTGATTCCTAGGGCAAACCCTATGATACGCAGGCCATTTGGGAAAATCCCAAATTCGGATTAACACCTTAGTCCACTCGGACGATCCATAGATCCACTAGAATATCCATCCACATTTTTTACCCAAATAGGGTTATCCACATTCCAACCCAAATAGATTTATCCACATTCCAATCCAGAAAGGGTTATCCACATTCCAACCCAGAAAGGGTTATCCATATTCCAACCTAGAAAGGATTATCCATATTTTGACCCAAATAGGGTTATCCACATTCTGACCCAGAAGGGGTTATCCATTCTTAGATCCACCAGGACTATCTATCAGTTCACATGGACTACCCATATGATTTCTCAACCTTTCAAGCATAAACTTTAACTTGAACAACCAACTTAATCAAACACAAGCATAAATTATAGCCATAAACATTAATCACACCTGAACTACGATGGTGAACCTGATTTTCAAAATAATTCCGTGATACGTAGGCAATCTGATGGATACAGATTCGGTTCAATGATATCAAACCACTTGGTTTTGTTCAGTTTAATAGATAGAGTCTAGCATAGGAAAGGTATAGGAGATTGATCTCGATCGGGTGGTTTGGGTTCCTAATCCTTTCCCATAACCGTAACCTGACGGTTACCCAATATCTGATAGATCAAAAATCCAATCTAAGGGTCATGAGTCAATCGAAGTTTTACCTTAGGGTGAGATTTCACATTTTCATGGTCCAAGAACTTAATCTAGTTGGTGGCTTCCAAAAAAGATTACGATCTTTGTCCTCATAGATTACTAGTTTTGTTAAAGGGGTAGATGTTTCATTTAACTGCTAGGAGTTGGCTGATATCCTGGGTATCTCAAAATATAGTCCCTTGGTATACTGCACACCCAAGGAACCCCAGTTCCTATTAGTGTGAATGCGCACAAAAATAGATAACCAAATTCTTCGGGATGATCGTTGGTAGATGAAGGAAATTAACCTACGCCTAGAGCCCCGAGTGTATTGTAAGATCATTCAGCACAACCTGATTCCCTAAAGTGGATACCACGAGAAGGTTTCACAATTGACCCAGTACCATCTGTACTGCATCTGCACTAGGCAGCCTATCTGCCTTCCTTATATCATTACCAGGACCATGCACAGTGCCACGATGCCTGGTCTAATGGGTAACCTACCCTAGGGGCGTTTGATCACCACTCTACTCACTCGCCTGGAGGTAGACTTGGTCGATGAGAGGATTTATGAGGATACTTTTTTGATTGGCCTTGACTGGGAGGCCATATCCAGGAAGGGGATGCTAGATGTGTAATTCAGTGACAAGGAGAGAAAAGCTATGAGACTTCATCTCACTAAGGGCAGTAGTAGTAGATGCAGAGGCGACAGCAGTAGCAGCAGAGGTAGGAGCAGAGGCACACAAGAGTGATGATGAGGTGGGTGATGGTTAGAATACATGGATGAAGAAGCCATACCTCCTCCATCACCACAGTATTCCAATGGAGCTTTTCCTTCTCAGGCTCCTTCTCACTCAGCTGGTCCTTTGCGGCTACCACCAGATGACATGATGGGGCTGCTATGTGAGATTTGGGATGCTCAGCGTACCATAAATCAGAGGGTAGCAGATCTGGCAACTAGTCTCCAGGTGACCCAGACTCAGGTAGCCTGGCTTACGAGAGTATATGCTGAGGACTATGATCTGAGATCGTGAGGCACCTCCTCCTCTAGTACCCCCAGCTTCATGATGCCATTCATTTCTTTTTTCTTTTTATATTACAGAGTAACTGTCCAGGTTGTGGACCGTACTCTGATTTGGATGTATCTTTTCTATATATAACATTGGTTTCCATTTACATATGTATATTATTATCTTTCTTAATTTATCTCTTATACAACACAAGTGTTTATGGTGTGTTTTTAATATAGCTTTTAGTTTATCCTAACTTAGTTCAGGATCCTTGTGGTAGTATTTTGGTTTAATAGAGCAGAGCCTGAGGGCTCTGATACAAAGTTATCACACCCTAATTCTGAACCAACTAGAATGGTGTGATGAACCATCCATATATCAACGGTCTAACCAGGTTCTTGTATAAGCCGTGCCCATTCGATTAAACCAGATACATCCCACAAGCAAATTCAAAGTAAATAAATAATAGCGGAAGTCTTTAATACTAATGAACTGAGTATCTGACAGTGATTGCATAGTTAAGTATCGAATTATCTCTAATATACGTCAAGATATAAAATAAAGTAAAATAATCAATTACATGTTCCAATAACTAAACAACTAAGCTAATAAAAAACACAAGAGTTGCACTCGCATGATGAATCATGCACTTCTTCTTCAGCTTCCACGTTCATCGCAGCAACGTGTCCATACGTCGGTGCATTTATATAATCTTCAACAGTAAGACCTGCATCATGAACTAAAAATATTCGACATTGAAAGGGTGAGCACACATCACGGCTCAGTGAAAAAATAAAACAATGCAACAAACATATGCATGTATTCAATTTATATTTTAGGTTTGAATTTTTGCAATGTGCTATAGAAAGGTTTGGTGGCCCCCACACCTCTATACACAAGTGTGTGAATCCACCCAATAGATCAAACACCATTGCCGTCCCACATGCACCCACCATTGAATAGAGACAGAGCTAAAGTGTTTGGATCAAACACCACAAATAATTCCCCTGATGCCTTACCCATACCAACACGTAAGCCCCTCTTGGCGAGGGCTTGCAAACTGGGCTCGCAACTCACCAATCCTACTTTGAATCAATACATCCTCCATGATCTTTTCTAGGCATTCAACTAAGGTAGGAGATGTTTTCATACCTTAAACTTGCTGAAGAATCAGAGTTCTCTCTAAAATTGTTTCTCTTAGTCTTCCTATTCAATTCTCCTTCTCTTCCTCCTCCTTTCTTTCTCTCTCTTTTAGTTTGAGTTAACCCAGTACCTTCTGTACTGCATCTAAATTAGGCAGCCTATCCGCCTTGCTTATATCATTATCAGGACCATACACCTTTTATTGTTAGTTGTTCTTCTTCTAAGCTTTGTAAAACACTTTTGGACCACTTGGAAACCTAATAAATTTATGGATTCTAAGTTAGAGTTCATATTCATTAATTAAAATATTTAAATGTCCCATCTGGAATCAATCAGACCTCTAAAAGTTGAGTGGTCGCTGGTGTGGCTGAACCTGTGGTCTCAATTTTTGCAACCACAAGGTTTGTGGTCGATATGTGTGGTCACATATCAAGCGACCACACCCACCCTGGGAACATCTCAAGGGTGTGTGGTCGACACATGTGCCTCGTGTGGTCAACCATAGCTGTGACCACACGAGTGTTTGATCGACTTTCATTCTCCATCTAATCCCTTCATGATTTGATTCCTTGAACTATTATTAAGATCCTTCCTATGATTGATCTATTGCCTTAATTTAGTATTTTTCATAGTCATCTACTCCAACCTACTCTTCATGAATTTCCTTTGAGTTTCCATCTATGGGTCTAATGGTTGAGATCATACTTTGAATCAATACTTCCTCCATGATCTATTCAAGGCATTCAACTAAGGTAGGAGATGTTTTCATACCTTAAACTCGCTGAAGAATCAGAGCTCTCTCTGAAATTCCTTCTCTTAGTCTTCCTCTTCAATTCTCCTTCTCTTCCTCTTCCTCTCTTTCACTCTTTTTTAGTTTGAGTTGACCCAATACCTTATGTACTACGTCTACAGTAGGTAGCCTATCCACCTTCCTTATGTCATTATCAGGACCACGAGGACATTTTAATTGACCTTGACTGGGAGGCCATCTGTACGTTGGGGATGCGAGATGTGCAGGTTAGTGACAAGGAGAGAAACACTATGGTATGTCCCTTTACTCTAGTAGAGGCAGCAGGTGCGGAGGCGGCAGCAAAGGCCCACGAGAGTGATGATGAGGAGGATGATGATCGGATGTTCATGGACATGGATGCCATACCTCCTCCTTCACCAAAGCATTACACTGGAGCTGGCCTTTATTGAGCTCCTTCTTACTCTGCTGGCCATTCATGCCCCCACCAGATGACATGATGGGACTGCTATGTGAGTTTTGGAAGGCTCAACGTACCACGGATCAGAGGGTAGCGGATCTGGCAGCTAGTCTCTAGGGGACCCAGACTTAGGTTTCCTGGCTTACGAGAGTATATGCTGAGGACTATGATCGAGATCGTGAGGCACCTCCTCCTCTAGCACCCCCAGCTTTAGCTTCATGATACCGTTTATTTTTTTCCTTTTATATTACAAAGTAACTGTTTGGGTTGTGGACTGTACTTTGATTCGGACGTATATTTTTCTTATTCTCTTTTTGGTATAACTACAAAATTTGTTTCTCTCTTACATACGTGCATTATTTTCTTTCTTAATTTATGTCTCAACAACATAGGTGCTTATGGTGTATTTGTATTACGATTTTTAAATTATCCTAACTCAGTTTACCGTACTTCGGAGAGTATTTTGGTTTAATAGAGCAGAGCCTGAGAGCTTTGATACCAAGCTGTCACATCCCAATTTTGAATCAACCAGAATGGTGTGATGAACCATCCATAGACCAAAGGTTCAACCAGGATCTCGTATAGGCCGTGCCCATTCGATTAAACCAGATACATCCCATAAACAAATTCATAGAAAATAAATGAAAGCGGAAGCCTTTAATACTATTGAACTAAGTATCTAATAGTGATAGCATAATTAAGTATTTAATTATCTCCAATATACCTGAAGACATAAAATAAAGTAAAATAATCAATTACATGTTACAATAACTAAACAACTAAGCTAATCTAAAACACATGAGTTGTACTCGCACGACGGATCATGCGCCCCTTTCATAGCTTCCACGTCCATCGCTGGTATGTATCCATTCATCTGCATGTTCATGTAATCTTCCATAGTAGGACCTGCATCAAGAACTAAAAATATTCGACGTCGAAAGGGTGAGCATACACCATGGCTCAGTGAGCAAACAAAACAATGCAACAAACATAAGCATGCATTCAATTCATATTTTTGGTTTGGTTTTTAAGATTGCAATGTGCTATAGAATGGTTTGGTGTCCCCTGTACCTCTATACACAAGTGTTTGAATCTGCCCAATAGATCAAACACCATTGCCATCCCACATGCACCCATCATAGAATAGAGACAGAGCTAAAGTGTTCGGATCAAATACCGCAAATAATTCCCCTGATGCCCTTCCCGTACCAACACATAAGACCTTATTGGCAAAGGCTAGCAAACTGGGCTCGCAACTATCCAAATCCTAATGCCATACAGTATATGCAAGGCCTTACCCCAGCATCCCTCAATATGTCCATAGAGATAGAGCTAAGGTCCCCCGAGATGCCCTATGACATAATAGTTCTCCTAAGGTAATGGTGATACGACGATGTTAGTGGGCAAGACTTGAGTAGAGATAAAGCTAGAGTCTGGTGACGAGGTCAAAGACCACCATGCCACATCCTCCCCCTGATGCTCCACTCGCATCCAACACATCAACCACATACATACATTCATATGTCTATTCCTAGCATCATCCTCATCATCATGTTATAAATAAACATAACTAAATTTGAATGAGCAGTAATAGCAGTAATATTAAATGATATGTGAGATGTGCATTACAATCATACAAGCATAGAATCAATCTTGGCATTGGCCTCAACAAAGTAAATAGTTTATTATTATCCATTTAGTTTAGGTCTTCTTCCCTTACCTTTGATCGTTGGTTGTTCTTCTTCTAAGCTTTGTAAAACACTTTTGGTCCACTTGGAAACCTAATAAATTTATGGATTCTAAGTTAGAGTTCATATTCATTAATTAAAATGTTCAAATGTGCCATCCGGAATCAATCAGACCTCAAGATGCTGAGTGGTCGCAGGTGTGGGTGCACCCCTGGTCTCAGTTTCTGCGACAACAGGGTGGGGGGTCGATACGTGTGGTCACATGTCCTGCGACCACACACATGCGACTACACCCTCACTGGAAACTTTCTGAGGGCCTGTGGTCGACACATATGCCTCTTGTGGTCGACCATAGCTGTGACCGCACGAGTGTTTGATCGACTTTCATTTTCAGTCTAACGCCTTCATGATTTGATTCCTTAAACTATCACTATGGTCCTTCCTATTGTAAGCACCCAATTTTTGCCACCCTCTGCATAAGTGAACCAATATGGCAGGTTTTCGGCCTTTAATCCAAAGGTTGGTGATTTTCTAATGAACCCCACAATAGGGTCATAGGCTATTACTTGGATGAATAGGTCGTGAAATTATCTTCAAAATGAGACTGGAATCATCAAATTCTGACGTCAAACAAGGAAGATATCGTAGTTTGAAAATGCAAGGGCATTTATGTAATTATCGTATCATGCATGCATTATCATTCAAACTTCAAGACATCATATCTTGGTCAACTGATATCAGAATCAAATGATTCAGAGGCCAATATTCGTTATTTTCAGTCCTCTTCAAAGTGGACATTAAAAAATCCCAGGTAGAAGTCACCAATGGGTCCCATGCAATATTACATATGGAAATGGTTATTTAATCTTAAAAAATTCATAAGTTGGCCATTTCATTTCCAAATGAGATAATTAAAGCTCCAATATTCCTTATTTTTAATTTCCTACAAAGTGAACGTAGAAAATTTGGAACAGATGCTATCAGAAAATTCCATATGGAAGGGTGACAGAAATGGACTATGAAATGTCAACCTTAGTCCAAACTAGCTTAATCCAGCTTAGTCTAACTTAGCTCGACCCAGCTCAGACCAATCCAGATCAAGTTATGTCAGTCCATATGCATGCATTTCTTTTATATATGTATAATGTATAATATATTATTGTATATAATATATATATATATCTTATGGATATATTATATGTATTAATACATTTATATATATATATGTATACATATATAGATATACATATGTTATGGATATATTATATGTATTAATACATGTGTATATATATATATATATATATATATATATATATATATATATATATATATATGTATGTATTAGGAAAGAGAGAGGAAAGTAAGGCCCTGGAAAGGGAGAGAAAAGAGAAGCCATAGAAAAGAGAATGGGAGAAAGAAAAAAGGAAAGAGAGAGAAATAAAAGAAAAAAAGAAAAAAAAAAAGGGGGGAAAAGATTCCCCTTCACGTTTTCTAGAAAGAAAATGTGAAAGAGAGAGAGGAGAAAGAAAGAAAGAAAAAAGGAAGGAAAGAAAAAAAAAAGAAAAAAGGAGAAAAAGAAAAAAAGAAGAAAAAAAGGAAATGTTTTCTAAGAAAGAAAACGTGAGAGAGGGAGAAAGAAAGAGAGAGAAAAGAGAAAAGAAAGAAAAGAGAAGAAGAAAGAGAGAAAGAGAAGAGAGAAAGAAGCAGAAG
The DNA here is from genome assembly GCA_028583415.1 of Protea cynaroides. Lineage (NCBI taxonomy): Eukaryota > Viridiplantae > Streptophyta > Magnoliopsida > Proteales > Proteaceae > Protea > Protea cynaroides. Next base: position 70,690,003 of record CM053275.1, read on the forward strand.
AGAGGGGAAGGAGGATTCACATTCAAAGGGGATTGATACAACCTCCAATCACCCTTCATCAATGGTTTCACTCGATTTGAGGCCAAGGTTAGTACTCTAAACAAATTTAGAGGTCGTTATAATGCTCGAATGCCAATTTTTCTTGAAAAAAGGCTTATTTTCATGAAATCTCAATCATGAATGCTCTATTACATGCTTATTAATGTTAGGATGCCTATGTCTAATATTTTTTATGAATTATAATTTGTCTAAGTTATTCAATGATGAATTTTTGAATGATATACATTGATGTTTGATGTTTTTGCAAATTTCATAAAATGATATTCTTATCTGAAAATTCTAGATTTAGGGTTCAAACTTAGGACGTACATGATTAGTACTTTTTCTAGGATTTTGAAGCCCAAAATTTTATGGGAGTCTCTCTAATATGTTATAAGACTACCCTAAAAATTTCGTTTCATTTGGAATTGGGGAAATATATCAAACAATTTGTCTTTGACATTCCTATTTTTTTCGGATGTAATGCAATCCTCCATCAGAAAGTCTCTAGACAAAGGCCTTATGGCTATAATCAGAAAATCAACTTAACATGAACTTTTTAAACATGAATGTATCCTAAAAAATGGCACTGGTTTCATATTTTTTTTTTCTATTTTTTTTGAATTGATATCAATTTTTAAGTGCATAGTGCTCTGATTTTAAATTTGTCATGATGTACTGATTTGCATGATTGAAAAGAGTCACCTTTCACAAAGAAAATATACTGTTTTAACTTATTTTTCTTAATCAAATTTTAGATTAGACAGTTATATACATAGACATATGTCTTTATTTAATTTTCATTAAGAATAGAATTTTATTTGGAATTTATGGTGCAACTGGCCAAACATCTGGAACAGATTTGACCAGTACACATGTTCGGTCTTAGGGCATATCTTTGACCTGTTTTGGCTTTCTGTTGGGATTCAAATCTTTCATATGAAATGTAATATATTAAGTCATATTTCTATGAAAAAAAGTTGAAGTTTATTTGAGTTTCGAAAGACCTACTTACGGTCATTCTTGTATAATGTGACAAAGCTGAATACAGTTCATAGTTTTGTCCATTATCTGGAACCTTGTGTCATAATTTTCATAGTTTTGAGTCATTAATCATCCCAAAATTTCTTCATAAAAATTAAAATTTTTTGTAAGAACATTGAACATATGTTTGTTTTGATAATTTTGTACTTTTCCAAAAAAAAATTTCATTGATATCTCATTCATCATAACATTAATGATTGTTTAAATGAATTCTGCCATATTTGGATAAATGGCTATATTTGGAGCATTCATATGCTTTGTTTGGATTGTGCATACCATGTTTGCCACATTCCACATATTGCTATTTTTGGTAGAATAGATAAATTTTTACCATATTTTAACAAAATCTTAGTTTTTTTTAAGTCTTACTATGTTTAGAAAATAGCATATAATATCTTTTCTTTTTTTGAAAAATTCATGTCATATATGCATTCTATGATTGGTACTTACCATATTGATATATAGATGCATATTAGATCTTGCCATATTTAGATGCTCATTGCATATTCATTGCCATATTTGGATGTTTATTGCCATGTTTAAATGCTCATTGCCATGTTTAAATGCTCATTGCCATATTAGAAATTGTTATGCCTAGAAGATAGCATACAAGATCATACTATATAGGCTCTTGCCTTATTTTCAATACATGCCATATTTGAGAGATTTTAAAAAATCTTACTAAATGTGAATTTCTTGCCATAAATGTTTTATATGCCATATTTAGATAGAATATTCAATTTTGGGGAATAATTTAATTTATGCAACACCCTAGTCGAACTGCCATATCTATACACCTAGCAAACATATTAGGTGTGGGGACGTGCATTTAGGCACCTACATTCTTGGGAAAGGCATAATGGGAATAATAAAAACCTTAATAAAGAAAGAAAAATGTTTTGCCAAACCTTCCAAAATTAAAATTCAAGATGAAAAGGATAATTTAGGACAATTTTACCCCTCGGTAAACCCTAAACCTAGAATAGATTTTAAACCCTAAACCTAGAATAGGTTCTCAATCCCAAACCTAGAACAGGTTCTTACTTTCTAACCTAGAACAGGTTACAGTCGAACTACGCGGATTCTGATTCCTAGGGCAAACCCTAGGATACGTAGGCCATTTGGAAGAATCCCAAATTCGGATCCACACCTTAGTCCACTCGGATTATCCATAGATCCATTAGGATATTTATCCACACCTTAGTCCACTTGGACTATCCATAGATCCACTAGGATATCTATCCATATTCCAACCCAAAAAGGGTTATCCAAACCTTAGTCCATTCGGACTATCCATAGATCTACTAGGATACTTACCCCCATTTCGACCAAAATAGGGTTATCCATCCCGAACTATGCGGATTCTGATTCCTAGGTCAAACCCTACGATACGTAGGCCATTTGGGAGAAACCCAAATTCGGATCCACAATTTAGTCCACTCGGACTATCCATAGATCCACTAGGATATATTTATTCCTACCTTAGTCCACTCGAACTATCCATAGATCCACTAGGATATCTATCCATATTCCAACCCAAAAGTGGTTATCCAAACCTTAGTCGACTCGGACTATCCATAGATCCAGTAGGATACTTACCGACATTTTTACCCAAATAGGGTTATCCAGTTCGAACTACGTGGATTCTGATTTCTAGGTCAAACTCTAGGATACGTAGGCTATTTGGGAGAAACCCAAATTTGGATCCAAACCTTAGTCCACTTGGACTATCCATAGATCCACAAGGATATTTATCCACATTTGACCTACATAAGGTTATCTACATTCCAACCCAGAAAGGGTTATCCATATTTCAACCCAAATAGGGTTATCCTTAGATCCACTAGGACTATCTATCAGTCCACATGGACTATCTAGATCCTAACCCATAGGATTTCTCAGCCTTTTAAGCATAAATTTCAACTTGAACAAAGAACTTAATCATGCACAAGCATAAATCACATCCATAGACTTTAATCACACCTGAACTACGATGGTGAACCTGATTTTCAGAATAATTCCGTAATACGTAGGCAATCTGATGGATACAGATTTGGTTCAATGATATCAAACCACTTGGTTTGGTTTAGTTTAACAGATAGAGTTTAGCATAGGAAAGCTATAGGAGACCGATTTCGATCGGGCAGTTTGGGTGCCTAACCCGTTCCCATAACCGTAACCTGACGCTTACCCAATCTCTGATGGATTAGATTCCAATCTAAGGGTCATGAGTCAATCGAAGTCTTACCCTTGGGTGAGACTTCACATTTCTAAGGTCCTAGACCTAAATCTAGGTGGCAACTTCTAAAGATTTCGATCTTTGTCCTCACAGTGGCAACTTCACTGGGGATATAAATGTCAAACTCCAAAATGAAAACTTTCCTTGTGTGAATTGGATGCTAGATTTTAGGATACTATATTTATGCTTGTCTATTATTGCTTTGGGGGGAATGGGTTCTATCACACATTCGAGCGAGTAGCCGAACCGGGTCCCATGCATATGGGGCAGCCCACTAGGCGAAACACACAGCCTTGGCCGGTACTTTGTGAGACCACGACCGGTGAGCAGCCTCTAACGAGTATTTCTTGGATTCGCCTGAGAATGTGTTAGGCTACTCCACGTCGCTTAGATCCTTGCAACATAGTATATAAAGGGATTGGGGGCCCATTATTCATCGAGCATTCGGTGATAGGTTACCCCATCCTCGTCAAGGTGGCCTTTTCTGTCCTAACCCAGATTGTAGACCAATATTTGTTATTTTTTGGTTCATCCCTGAACTAATCCGGTAAAATCGGCTTAACCATGACATCCATGTTCGAGACGTCGAAGTTCTGCCTGTTTTTGTCCTCGATTGGTCAACATGTTAGAATCTACACGATGAACATCTTGAACTCTCACCCATTGGGAGTATGAGGTATGTATACACCTGTTCTACATCATAGTAGACGGTCACTATACACCCTCTATTAACTAAGCTCGATGTGTCGAATCTCTCATTGTTAACACGTCGATTTTAAAAAACGAGCAGAAAATCCCTGTTAAGACTTAGATACCATGGCCAAGAAGAAATTTACTAGTTTGTTCATCTATGAACCGTTTTCGCTAACCATCCCTAATAAGGACAACGGATTAATATATCCATTTCAATTTCATCGAATTCGGTAATCCAATTGGCCAGACCTTGGTACCACTGATTATCCATTTTGGAATCACGAGGTCCCAAGACTGAACACATGGCTTAATCAAATTCAATTAAATTGACTCGGATAATGTTTACCCAATCGCCCTTATGAGGGAGCTAACTTTGTTTGGTTAAGTCATCTTTGATTGTTCATGTGACTTCTTCCACTCCCTCTAGATGTCTAGAATCTCGATATTCCTCCATTGGGAATTAATCTGCAACCATATCCACCCTTTTAGGGTGAGAGGGCCCTACAATTAGGGAATTATCTTGATCTCCTACCTTGAGATCCATCCATATTATCTTTCTAAATGAATCAATGGAAGTCATGAATCTAGACCATGATTGAACATCAAATTTTGAATGAAAGAAAGAAAGATTCAGCCCCTAGGCAAATCCAATCATAGTTCTCAATGTACCTTTGAATTAAGGAAAGATCCAGCCCCTAGGCAAATCCAATCATAGTTCCCGATTCATCTCTGAAAGAAGGAAAGATTCAGCCCCTAGGAAAATCCAATCATAGTTCTCAATGTACCTTCGAATTAAGGAAAAATCCATCCCCTAGGCAAATCCAATCACAGTACCCGATTCATCTCAGAATTAAGGAAAGATTCAGCCCTTAGGAAAATCCAATCATCGTTCTCGATTCATCTCTGAATTAAGGAAAGATTCAGCCCCTAGGCAAATCCATTCATAGTTCCTGATTCATCTCTGAATTAAGGAAAGATTTAGCCCCTAGGCAAATCCAATCATAGTTCTCGATTCACCTTTGAATTAAGGAAAGATTCAACCCTTAGGCAAATCCAATCATAGTTCTCGATTCACCTTTGAATTAAGAAAAGATTCAGGCCCTAGGCAAATCCAATCATTGTTCCCTATTCACCTTTGAATTAAGGAAAGATTCAGCCCCTAGGCAGGTCCAATCATCATTTCGGTTCATCCAGTATTAAGGAATGATTCAGCCCCTAGGCAAATTCAATCACATCCAGTTCATCTCAGTATCAAAGAAATATTCAGCCCCAGATTCAATCACCATTTCTGGTTCATCTCATAACTGAAGAAAGGTTCAACCCCTAGGTAGGTTCAATCATCATTTTGGTTCATCCAGAATTAAGGAATGATTCAGCCCCTAGGCAGATTCAATCACATCCAGTTCATTTCAGTATCAAAGAAATATTCAGCCCCAGATGCAATCACCATTTCTGGTTCATCTCAGAACTGAAGAAAGGTTCAGCCCCTGGGCAGGTCCAATCATTATTTCGGTTCATCCAGAATTAAGGAAATATTTAGCCCTTAGGCAGATTCAATCACATCCAGTTCATCTCAAAATCAAAAAATATTTAGCCCCTAGGCATGTCCAACCACCATTTCTGGTTCATCTCAGAACTGAAAGAAATATTCAGCCCTTAGGCAGGTCCAATCATCATTTTGGTTCATCCAGAATTAAGGAATCATTCAGCCTCTAGGCAGATTCAATCACATCTAGTTCATCTCAGAATCAAAGAAATATTCAACTCTACGTTCAACCACCATTTCTGGTTCATCTCTAAATTAAAGAAGGGTTTAACCTTTAGGCAGGTTCAATCATCACTCCTTGATCATGCTAAAATGAAGAAGGCATTCGGCCCCTAGGCTTTTTCACCCTTTACCTCCTGTTTAGTTTCTGATTCATGTTGAAACTAGGAAAAATTCCATTCATCTGAATTCAATTAGCCACTAGGCTTATCCAACCATCAACTTTGGTTAGGGTTCCAGTTCATGTCGATACTAAGAAAAGTTCCATTCATCTGAATTTATTTAGCCCCTAGGCTTGTCCAACCATCAACTTTGGTTAGGATTCTGATCCATGTTGGAACTAAGAGGAGTTCCATTCATCTGAATTCATTTAGCTACTAGGCCTGTCCAACCAGTAATTTTGGTTCAGGTTTTGATTCATGACGAAATTAAGAAAAGTTTCATTCATTTGAATTCAATCAGCCACTAGGCTTATCCAACCATCAATTTTGGTTAGGGTTCTGATTCATGTCGGAACTAAGAAGAGTTCCATTCATCTGACCTGTCCAACCATCAACTTTGGTTCGGGTTCTGATTCATGTTGGAACTAAGAAGAGTTCCATTCATCTGAATTCATTTAGCCACTAGGCTTATCCAACCATCAACTGTGGTTCAAGTTCTGATTCATGTTGGAACTAAAAAGAGTTCCACTCATTTGAATTTAATTAGCCCCTAGGCTTGTCCAACCATCAACTCTAGTTCAGGTTTGATTCATGTTGGAACTAAGGAAAGTTTCATTCATATGAACTCAATGAGAGCATGAGTTAGCCTCTAGGTCTGTTCAACCATTACCTCTGGTCCAGGTTCCGTTTCATAAAGGAATCGAAGAGAGTTTTAGTCGTTTCAACTCAATCAATCCACCATCTCTAGCAATTAGAGTCCAACCCATGATTGTCATCTTTGGCTTCTATTAATCAGGGCCCAATTCAAGCAATCATTGCCTCTAGCAATTAGAGCCCAGTCCACGACTATCAATCTTGATCTCTATCAATCAGAGACCAATTCAAAATCAATCTTGATCTCTATCAATCAGAGACCAATTCAAAATCAATCTTGATCTCTATCAATCAGAGACTAATTCAAAATCAATCTTGATCTCTATCAATCAGAGACCAATTCAAAGTTAATCTTGATCTCTATCAATCAGAGACCAATTCAGAGTCAATCTTGATCTCTATCAATCAGAGACCAATTCAATGTCAATCTTGAACTCTATCAATAAGAGACCAATTCAAAGTCAATCTTGATCTCTATCAATCAGAGATCAATTCAAAGTCAATCTTGATCTCTATCAATCAGAGATCAATTCAAAGTCAATCTTGATCTCTATCAATTAGAGACCAATTCAAAGTCAACTCTGTCTCTATTAATCGAAGACCAATTCAAAATCAATCTCTGGCTCTATCAATTAGAGCACGAACCATGTCTATCATAGCCCAATGCTACAAGTTAGGATAGCTCATCAAGAATGGTGAATGAGAAGCATTCCTCATTGCTTGTCAGTAAAGATCAATTACAGATTCTGGAGTCATCAAGAAATCATGAACCTTCAGCTACGATAGTGCTGTCCCATCTCGGGCATTTCTACCCCAATGGCCAAGGAAATGCTAGAATCCAAAGAGTTGCCCTCATATTTCTCATTGTTCAAAGAGAGGGAATGGAATTTTCCCGAGCAGTAGGGTTGACCAAAGATGAGATCCGATATGCCCCAGGCTAGGATAGGAACCAGAATCATAGCTATGGAATGGTCCAATGATGAAACCCTTAATCCATAAACTGGGGCATGAACCAGATTTACCTTGGACCCAAATTGAATGCGGTCTAATGAGGAAAGCCATTATGCCCTAAACTAGGGCATGAACCAAATTGACCTTAGAGCCAAATTGAGAGTGGTCTAATGAAGAAATCCATTGAACCCCCAAGCCAAGGCATAAATTAGTCCAATCTTGGACTCAAAATGGTGTAGTGCAATGGCGATACCCCTTGCTTCCCAAGTTGGGGCATAAGCTAGAATGATTTTGAACTCAACTAGAAGTGGTCCATTGATGAATCCATCGAACCCCAAACTCGGGCATGAACCAGAGTAACCTTGAGCTTAAAGAGCAATAGTCCGGTTATGAATGGATCCTAAACTGAAAAAAAAAAGAGGTAAAAATTGTATGGAACCCTAAAAGGAAGGTATCTTGCACCTTTTGATAGAGGGGCATGATGAGTCCTGCTATTAGAGATCTGAAGGAAGACTTATTCCCGCAACGACTGAAGGTGGTCGTCGAAGGCGTTATGCCCAACTGGAGCCGCTTGGACGAACTAGTTGTTTCAACTTTCTATTATCGGTATTTGATAGGTCATCCATGTCTGGGTCCAAGATCAATATGCTTGTTGACAAGTCTAGTCTAATCTGTCCTGCAAGTAAAAGAAAATCACCCCATTAGGGATTTCAATCTCTGTGCTTTGTCTTTTCCATACATTTCCTTCAAGTTTCGTACATCCTCCTATTCTACGTTCGTAGTCAATTCTGACTCTGAAGATGATTGAAATGATGAGCCATCTCCTGAACTTCTACGCCACCCGGCCTCTTGAGAAAGAAAGGTCCAACCCGTTTGGGAAAGCTTTAAACTATCAATCGGGAGACATAAGAGTAGTCTCAAGAAACATGTATTGGAGAAGCTGCCATTTGTTCTATCTGTGAAAAGATTCCAAGGAAAGCATTACATAATAACAGATCGTATCAACAGGTCAGCCAATCAAGACAAATGAGTGGACGATAGATGTGCCACCAAAAAGATCAAAATACCAAAGTTCTTACAAAGTACATCATCTACAAGAAAGAGATACATGACGAATGATCAATTTCAAAATCAAAGAATGAGGTCATTGGGATACCCAAAAAAAAAATTCAAACCTATGTTTTATCTACATCAATAATGGGAAGTAGCCACATCAGAAGAAGAAGATGAGTAACTTTTGGAGGACAGCATACTGATTCACTATTCAGATAAAATCAGATACTATATGAGCAGTCACAAATGCTCATAAAGTTTACAAAAGATCAGAGTGCTAGTTGGGGCAAAGACGTTCTATCAGATTGGAAATATTTGGAAGAAGAAGATTCAAATCCAATATTAAAAGTCAGGATTCAATTTTGTGATCAAGCGAAGCACTGCATTATGTGGCCTTCACATCCAAAAAAAAAAAAAAAAAAGAGAAAAAAGAAAAGAAGAAAAGAAAATAGTAAGATGTTGAATGGCATTGGAGCTCGACAGTAAGCCAATTATCCCTCTCATTTCAAGAGGATGATAGTTCCAACCAAAGCCTGATAGCAAGTTCAATCATTCGTCGAGATTTACAACATGTTGGACCGGACTTTTGATTTTGGCCAATTACATCCCGCCTTTACAGGAGACGATCTCATCACTTCTTCATCATCAGAGAAAGATTTCTCATCGACATTAGACTCTCTCTCCCGTCCATCAATCCGATGGCCTTCTAAGGAGTCTCTATCATAAGCCCTTCTTTGGAGTATCAAATTTTATGGCATTGTATCTCGTGATCATGTCATCATTTTATGTACAAATTCATGAATCTGGTTGGAACTCTCATCTGTCGTTCATTACATCTGACGGCTTCCCAAAGGTTCCCATAACCCCTTCATTTATTAAGCCAATAAAATGGGATCTTCTCGGTAAGATAAACCCATTCTACATAAAAACCAAACACTCTCCTAATGGTAGACCCATGTGGACAGTTTCACATCAGTCCTCTTGGACCTTCAACATCAATACTTGTCAACAAACCTAAAGGTTTCAGGCCCAGATATGATCGTGACCGATTTGGAATCTCGATGTAGCTTGTTGAGACACGTGTTCCATCTGAACATCTCCAAGAAAGGAAAACACAATTCGGCACCATTTTAATTTTGGTATGGGACTGCATTTCCCTAAGTTCACTTTTAGTGATGATTCAAATAGCTCCCTGCCTATCAATGCATGTAGATGTCAACTTAAACAATGGGGCATTCCCCTAAGGGTTTCAGACCATTGGATAGGACCATATCCTCACCCTATCAGGACTCTTTATTCAACCCAAGGTGGGGTTTGCAAAAAAAAAAAAAAAAAAAAAAAAAAAAAGGGAAAGAAACATTAGCATGGAAAAGCAACCCAAGAATCCTCAATGGGTAACCCATAATACCTCAGTGGGGATAGGCGACCTGATGCAACCGTAAAGCATTGCCCTCATTGGCCCTTCATAGAGAAATTCAGTGGTTCATATAGACAAGTGTCATACCCAGTCTACCCTTCATAAGGAAAGGAACCCCTCTTGCTCTCCGGTGAATCATACTCAGAGGAGTTGAACAAACCATCATCTGTTTACCTTTTGGGCTCCATCGCATTGCCTTTCAACAGAATTCTAGCTTCAAACCCTCTTGTCATGAGAGCAAATTGTCATGGCCTGGTTACGAATGTAGCCAAATTCATCAAATCATCAACTCCCTCATTTTTAAAGATTCAAGAAGGGCTTATCTAAGAAGTCACATTCTATAATCAATCTGTCAATCTTTCCATGAACTTCGAAGCATGGTCAAATTCTTGATGCAATCTAGACTCAATCTAGTTCTAACTCTGTTAGATTGCCTGTTTCCTTTTATCTTGCCCTAGCACACTACAGTAGTGGTCTGTCACAACATGTAGACACTAGGGCATAGATATACCCTATATAGAGGAATTGAACTTGATCATTGAGCATTACATCGAGGATCCATTATCTAGTCTGAAGTCACTGAATTTCCTAGTCAACAGAAGTAGGTCCGTTTAGGTTGGGTTTGGCCTTTCTCAGTTCTCCTAATCCTATTGATGAAGAAAATCCAATGTGGTCACTCACCTGTTAGGATTTGGTCACCAAATTCTCTAAAGGAACACTTCGAATCTTTGCTCCTCGTTCCTACTTTGGGGCCATGATTCATTAATATTTTAAAATTGGCACAACAATATTACAAAGCCCTGAGCTTTTCATGAGCCTAGATCAAGGGCCAAACCCATGTCACATTTCATCGCCGCTTAGCTGTTCTACCAATTTGGTCTACCAGAGTGTACAGTCAAAGAACTTAGTTGATCAGATGCCCCTCGACAATCTAACACCAAGGTCAATCAATAAAATCACTTTGGATAGAGACTGTCAAGCTCCCCTCATTCTTGTCCAAAATCCTCACTAGAGTTTCTTTCAATCCAAAATCCAACAACACCAATGTTGGCTGAAGAAAATCATCACCTTCAAATTACATGGAACCCTTCAAAGGGAGTAACCAAGTCATCCCTACCATGCTTAAATTGAGTCAAACATTCAGTACCAGGTCATAAATGGAAAATTTCAAATCTAGGTATCATGCCAGCGAAGTCCATGATACCATTTCCATTGATGTCATGTTTTGTGCCTTCACCAATAAAGCAAGAGCAAAAAAACGTGGAAAACTGCAAAGGAATTCACCATCATTTCAAATATGTCCAGCACTCTATGGGTTCAAGGTCAAGAGACTTCCAAGATGGGTCAGATTTCAACCCTAAAGGTTCAAAGTCAACAAAGCCTTCCAGTATGGGTCACTTTCACGCATCCTAAAGGTTCATAGCCATAGAGCTTCCAAGAAGGATATTCCTATCTTCAATCCCAAAGGTCCAAAGCTGGTAGGAACTGCCAAGACGAGTCATTCAGTATCACCCTATAAGTGACCTTCTGAGTTCTTACTCATTTCAGAATCAAATGTAGAGCCCTAGCTCATCCAAAGTTCAAATCAATCTCAGCCTATAAATGAGTCAAATGTAGAGCCCTATCTCATCCAAAGATCAAATCAATCTCAGATTATTAGTGAATCAAATGCAGAGTCCTAACTCATCCAAATTTCTAATCAATCTCAGTCTATAAGTAAATCAAATATAGAGCCCTAGCTCATCCAAAGATCAAATCAATCTCAGATTATTAGTGAATCAAATGTAGAGCCCTAGCTTATTCAAAGATCAAGTCAATCTCAGCCTGTAAGTGAATCCAGAGCCCTAGCTCATTCAAAGATCAAGTCAATCTCAGCCTATTAGTGAAGCAAATGTAGAGCCCTAGCTTATTAAAAGATCAAGTCAATCTCAGCTTATAAGTAAACCAAATACAGAGCCCCAGCTTATTCAGAAAAAACAATCTTAAAATCTCAATCAAAAGAGCCTCAGTTCAATCAAAGAGAAGACATCAAGTCTTCTATCCAGAAAAATCAAAGCCGAGCCCAAGCTCATGCAATCAGCCTTGTATTCACGTACCTTGCATCATGAAGAAGAGGTTCGCAGCCTACAAATGAGCCTTGTACTCACAGCCTAGCTTCGTACAAGAAGAGGCTTATCAGCCTACAAATGGATCAAGCTGGGTCCAAGCCCGCACATACCTTGCATCATGAGTTCCACCTCAGTAAGAAGAGGTTCTCAGCCTACAAATGAGCCTTGTATTCACAGCCTAGCTTCATACAAGAAGAGGTTTGTCAGCCTAGAAATGGATCAAGCCGGGTTCAAGCCCGCACATACCTTGCATCATGAGTCACCTCAGCAAGAAGAGGTTCCCAGCCTACAAATGAACCTTGTATTCACAGCCTAGCTTCATACAAGACGAGGTTTATCAGCCTACAAATGGATCAAGTCGGGTTCAGGCCCGCACGTACCTTGCATCATGAGTTCCAACTCAGCAAGAAGAGGTTCCCAGCCTACAAATGAGCCTTGTATTTACAGCCTAGCTTCATTCAAGAAGAACAGTCACCAATCTTCTAAGAAGAGCAAACATTCTTACCAGTTGAACTACGTTCTAGGCTTGATTTCTAGGACACCCTTGGAATACGTAGATAGTTTAAGATGAATTACCCTAAGTGCAGCCCAACAAACAATCTCACTCATATCCCAAAAATGTGGTTCTTTTATCTTTAGCCTTCAATTGGTAACAACCTCGGCTAAAGAGGGGCATCTGTAAGCATCCCATTTTTGCCACCCTCTGCATAAGTGAACCAATATGGCAGATTTTTGGCCTTTAATCCAAAGGTTGGTGATTTTATCATGAACCCCACAGTATGGTCATAGGCTATTACCTACTTGGATGAATAGGTCATGAAATTATCTTCGAAATGAGACCGGAATCATCAAATTCTGACGTCAAACAAGGAAGATATCGTAGTTTGAAAATGCAAAGGCATTTATGTAATTATCGTATCATGCATGCATTATCATTCAAACTTCAAGACATCATATCTTGGTCATCTGATATCGGAATCAGATGATTCAATGGCCAATATTCATTATTTTCAGTCCTCTTCAAAGTGGACGTAAAAAAATCCTAGGTAGAAGTCACCAGTGGGTCCCATGGAATATTACACATGGAAATGGTTATTTAATCTTCAAAAATTCATAAGTTGGCCATTTCATTTCCAAATGAAATGATTAAAGCTCTAATATTCCTTATTTTTAATGTTCTATAAAGTGAACGTAGAAAATTTGGAACAGATGCTATCAGAAAATTCCATATGGAAGGGTGACAGAAAATGGACTATGAAATGTCAACCTTAGTCCAAACCAGCTTAATCCAGCTTAGTCTAACATAGCTCGGCCCAGCTCAGACCAATCCAGATCAAGTTATGTCAGTCCATATGCATGCATTTCTTTTAAATATGTATAATGTATAATATCTTATTGTATATAATACATATATATATATATATATATATATATCTTAGGGATATATTATATGTATTAATACATTTATATATATATATATATATATATATATATATATATATATATATATATATATATATATATATATATATATATATACATACATGTATTAATACATATAATATATCCATAAGATATGTATATCTATATATGTATACAAACATATATATATATATATATATATATATATATATATATATAAATGTATATATATATGTTTGTATACATATATAGATATACATATCTTATGGATATATTATATGTATTAATACATGTATGTATATATATATATATATATATATATATATATATATATATATATATATATATATATATATATATATATATATGTATTTGGAAAGAGATAGGAAAGTAAGGCCGTGGAAAGAGAGAGAAAAGAGAGGCCATAGGAAAGAGAATGGGAGAAAGAAAAAAAAGGAAAGAGAGAGAAAGAAAAAAAAGAAAAAAAAGGGGGAAAAGATTCCCCTTCACGTTTTCTAGAAAGAAAACGTGAAAGAGAGAGAGGAGAAAGAAAGAAAGAAAAAAAGGAAGGAAAGAAAAAAAGAAAAAAGGAGAAAAAGAAAAAAAAGAAAAAAAGAAAATGTTTTCTAAGAAAGAAAATGTGACAGAGGGAGAAAGAAAGAGAGAGAAAAGAGAAAAGAAAGAAAAAGAGAAGAAGAAAAGAGAGAAAGAGAAGAGAGAAAGAAGCAGAAGAGAGGAGAAGGAAGATTCATATTCAAAGAGGGTTGATACAACCTCCAATCACCCTTCATCAATGGTTTCGCTCGATTTGAACCCAAGGTTAGTACTCTAAACAAATTTAGAGGTCGTTATAATGCTTGAATGCCAATATAGCTTGAAAAAGGCTAATTTAATGAAATCTCAATCATGAATGCTCTATTAGATGCTTATTAATGTTAAGATGCCTATGTCTAACATTTCATGAATTATAATTTGTTTAAGCTATTCAATGATAAATTTTTTTAATGATATACAATGATGTTTGATTTTTTTGCAAATTTCATAAAGTGGTTTTCTGATCTGAAAATTCTAGATTTAGGGTTCAAACTTAGGATGTACATCATATGTATTTTTTCTAAGATTTTAAAGCCCAAAATTTTATGGGAGTTTCTCTGATATGTTATTAGACTATCTTATAAATTTCGTTCCATTTGGAATTGTGGAAATATATCAAACAACTTGTCTTTCACATTGCTATTTTTCTCAGATGTAATGCAATCCTCCATCAGAAAGTCTATAGACAAAGGCCTTACGGCAATAATCAAAAAATCCACTTAACATGAACTTGTTAGACATGAAAGTCTCCTAAATAATGGCACTAGTTTCATATTTTGTCCATTTTTTGTTGAATTGATATCAATTTTTAAGTGCATAGTGTCCTGATTTTAAATCTGTCATGATGTACTGATTTGCATGATTGAAAATAATCATTTTTCACAAAGAAAATATACTATTTTAACTTGTTTTTCTTAATGATATTTTAGACCAGACAATTATCTACATAGACATATGTCTGTATTTAATTTTCATTAAGAATAAAATTTTATTTGGAATTTATGGTGCAACTGGTACAAAATCTCGAACAGATTTGACCAGTGCACATATTCGGTCTTAGGGCATATCTTTGACCTATTTTGGCTTTCTGTTGGGATTCAAATCCTTCATATGAAATATAATATATTAAGTCATCTTTCTATGAAAAAATTTTGAAGTTGATTTGAATTACGAAATACCTAGTTATCGTCATTCTTGTATAATGTGACAAAGCAGAATACAGTTCATAGTTTTGTCCATTATCTAGAACCTTGTGACACAATTTTCATAGTTTTGAGTCATTAATCATCCCAAATTTGTTCATAAAAATTACAATTTTTTCAAAGAATACTGAACATATGTTTGTTTTGATAATTTTGCACTTTTCAAAAAAAAAGTTTCATTGATGTCTCTCATTCATCATAACATCAATGATTGTTTAAATGAATTCTACCATATTTGGATAAATGACAATATTTGGAGCATTCATATGCTTTGTTTGGATTGTGCATACCATGTTTGCCACATTCCACGTATTGCTATTTTTGGTAGAATATATAAATTTTTACCATATTTTAGCAAAATCTTAATTTTTTTTAAGTCTTACTATGCTTAGAAAATAACATATAAGATCTTTCCTTTTTTTGAAAAATTCATGTCATATATGCATTCTATGATTGGTACTGTCACACCCCAATTCCGTACTATTCAGAATGGTGTGATGAAATGCTAAATAACCAACGGTTCAACCAGGATCTCAAATGGGCTAACCCCGCGTTATTCAAAATTACACGCATCTACAATCATAATCAGAGTAAATACACAATAGCGAAAATCTTGTAAATAAATGAACAGAGAACTAAGATGATATCAATAATTTAACAGCAAATTATTCTATTTCCAATTGAGACATAAATATTTAAATATCAAATACAAGTCTTTATTAAATGCAATAAAAGAAACCTATAAAATATCTAATCAAATACACACGAGTTGCACTCGCAAGAGGAGTCGTGTGTATCATCTTCAGCTCCAGCTTCCATAGCTGCCACGTTTCCGTACGCAGACGCGTGCATGTAGTCTTCAACGATATAACCTGCATCATCAACTAAAAATATTCGACGTCGAGGGGTGAACACACATCACGGCTCAGTGAGTAGCCAAAACAATGCAACAATACATATGCATGCAAAAAGTCCATTTATATCTTTGGTCCGGTTTATAAGTTTGCAGTATGCAATAGAAAGGTTGAGGTAGCCAAAGGTCGCGTTTATTGACTCCGCCTCTATACACGAGTGTGTGACGTTACCCGAAGATCACGTTTATCGTCAACTCACATGCACCCAACCATGAACATTGTATAACAAAGGTTACGTTTATTGCTATATATTGCCATACCAACACGTAAGCCCCTGTTGGCGAGGGCTGCAAACTGGGCTCGCAACTAACCAATCCTAATGCCAAACAGTGTATCCAAGGCCTCACCCCAGCATCACTCAGAATGTCCATAGAGATAGAGCTAAGGCCTCCCGATAGAGTCAGAGACTACAAGGACCGAGACCACCTCCCCTGATACCCTACGACATAATAGTTCTGCTAAAGTAATGGCGATACGACGATTCCAATGCACAAGACTTGAGTTAGAGATAGAGCTAAAGTGCTGAGACCCGCCAAAGGTTAACATTTATTGACGTTCTCATCACACCTCCCCTGATACTCGCTCGCATCAAGCACATCAACCACACACATACAAGCACATGCCTATTCCTATCATCATCATCAACATCATGTTATAAACGATAAAGTAAATATGCATGAACAAGTAATAGAAATATTGGATGGCATGCTGTATGCACATTACAAACATATTCGCACAGAATCAAGAATGGCATAGGACTCAAGAAATAAAAAACAGTTTATTATTAACCAATTTAGTTTGGGGTTAAGGTTCCTCACCTTAGCTTGCTATAAGATACTTTTCCAAGTTTTAAAATCACCTTTACAATGTTATTATATTGCTAGAAGACCTAACAAAATCGATAGAATTTAATTAGAATTAATTCTGAATTTATAAACTATTTTGTCAACTGAGGGTCGATGCTAGGGTCTGTGGGTCTATCGACCCTCCCCTCTTTCTGGACTTCTCGAATGTTGAGGGTCGAGGGTCAGAAACACCTAGGGTCGGATGGTCATCAATCCTGGGTGCGACCCTCGGTGCACTCTAGTCCAATTTCCACTTTTTAATCCATTCTTCGTGTTTGGGGTCCTATGGTTTGCTTCTACATTCCACTAAACATTCATTCCATGGTCTGAAACCATGAATCATCCTCCAAGATGGCTTTCATGCATTCTCTTAGGGTTTTCCATGAAAACCTAACCATGGATGGATGGTTTGGGTTTCTCCGAGATCACTCTCTCTCCAATAACTATCCTAAGGTCTGTAGAAACTCATGGAATTAGTATCCATACCTGAGAAGATAACTTTTCCTCTGAAATTCTTCTCCTTTGTGCTAAGTTCTCTTCCTTCCCTTTCTTCTTCCTCTTTTCCTTCTCCTCTCTTTCTCTCAATTCGATTAGGGTTGTGAAAGGAGTGAAAGTGGCTTAGGGACGTCCTTTAAATAGAGTAGGAACATCATAAATAAGTCCCTCTGAGATTTGGAAAGAATCCCAATCGAAAAATATAGAAATTTCCTAATTTCTATATTCGACAGAAACCGAGGGTCAATGGGAGGGTCGATGATCTCGTTGACCCTAGGGTCTTAAGCTGTCCGACCCTCCCTTCAAAACTGTGGGTCTGACTTTCTGTTTTGGGAGGTCCGACCCTGCTTAGCTGGGTGTGCGACCCTTCCCTCTTTTTAAGTGTTTTTGGGTCGATTTGATACCTGGGATCTCGATCTCCGTCACGCCCTTGGTCCACTTGACTCGACCATGATGGGTAAACCTGGTTCAAGGTGGTAAGACCGGGTTAATTTGACACGGGTCTTACAACTCTCCCCAACTTATAAAAATTTCATCCTCGAAATTGTATGTGCCTTCTGAATCAAATAAGTAAGGGTATTGCTTTCTCATAGCATTTTCTTCTTCCCATGTAATCTCTTCCTTGTCTCTACTTTTCCATATGACCTTAACATAGTAGATATCTCTGTTGCGTAGACGTTGAACCTTTCGACTAGTGATTTCTATTGGTGTTACTTCAAATGTCAAATCATCAGTCAATTCTGGCAAATCCACTGTCAAAACATGCATTGGGTCCTTGACATACTTCTTCAATAGAGAAATGTGAAATACGTCATGTACACTTGACATAGATGGTGGTAGTGCTAACTGATAAGTCACTTTTCCACGCTTAGCTAGGATTTCATACGGCCCGACATATCATGGACTTAGTTTCCCTTTCTGTTCGAACCTCTTCAATCCTCGCATAGGCGATACCTTCAAAAATACTTTATCACCTACGGCGAACTCTAGATCTCTTCGTCGAGTGTCTGCATATTGCTTTTGACGGTTCTGAGCTGTTCTCACTCTTTCCTTGATGATGTCGACCACTCGACAAGTCTCTTCAATAAATTCTGGTCCAACAATACTACGTTCTCCAACTTCATTCCAAAACAAAGGAGTTCGACACTTCCTTCCATACAGTGCTTCATAAGGTGACATCTGTATAGTAGCCTGATAGCTGTTGTTATAGGCGAACTCGATCAATGCTAACTTTTTGTCCCATGATCCTTTGAAATCAATCACACATGCTCGTAGCATATTTTCTAGAATCTGGATTGTACGTTCTGACTGTCCATCTGTCTGTGGGTGGAATGCAGTACTGAACTTCAACGTTGTACCCATGGCCTTTTACAATCCTTCCCAAAATTTGGAAGTAAATCGTGGATCTCTATCGGACACAATGCTTTCTGGAACACCATGTAATCGAACAATATTATCCACATACAGCTTTGCTAACCTTTCGAGTGTATATTGGGGTCATATTGGTATGGAGCGAGCTATCTTAGTCAGACGGTCCACAATCACCCAAACTGCGTCAACTACTCGAGGAGTCAATGGTAGCCCTGTTAGGAAGTCCATAGTGATGTAGTCCCATTTCCATGCTGGTTCTGGTAATGGCTGTAACAGTCCTACGGGTCTTTGTCGTTCAGCCTTTACTTTATGACAATTTAGGCATTGAGACACGAACTTGGCTACATCTGCTTTCATTCCCCTCCACCAATATAATTTCTTCAAATCATGATACATTTTTGTACTTCCAAGATGTATCGAATATATGGTGGTATGGGCTTCTTTCATTAGTCGGTGTCTAATGTCCATACTTTCTATTTCAGGTATACATATTCTTCCTTTGTATTTTAGTACCTTCTCGTCATCCAAGGTGAACTCAGGGTTAGTCCTACCTTTCTCAATATCTTTTTGTACTGTTCTCAGATAAGGATCTGCTTTGATAGTTGTCTTCACCTCATCCACTATATCCGGTATAATCTTCAATGCCGCGAATATATTCAAAAACCGATGAATAAACCCTTGGTTGGCTGATTCATCCGTTGTATCTATCACATACTGTTCGTTGCCGTGATTGAACACCATTCCGTTGGTACACATTGCTACAGTCGTGCTAACTTCTCCTTTAGATTTTATCATTGCTTTTCTGCTCAATGCATCCGCTACCACGTTCGCTTTTCTCGGATGATACTGGATATCACAATCATAGTCTTTCAATAATTCCAGCCATCTTCTTTGTCTCATATTCAACTCCTTCTGATTAAATAAAAAAGTAAGACTTTTATGGTCCGACTTAATCTGGAATTTCTCTCCTTATAGGTAATGTCTCCATATCTTGACAGCATGTACTACTGCCGCTAACTCCAAATCATGAGTGGGATAATTTTTCTCATGTACCTTTAACTGTCTTGAAGCATAAGCAATCACTTGCTCTCCTTTCATAAGCACACATCCTAATCCCAGTCCCGACGCATCAGTGTATAAGGTAAACGTCTGTCCTGGAATAGGAATAGTCAAAATTGGGGTGGATATTAATCTAGCCTTCAATGTTTGGAAGCTCTTCTCACATTTGTCAGTCCACACAAACTTTTCACCTTTCTTAGTCAAACTGGTGAGAGGTACGGCAATCCGAGAATAGTCTTCTACGAATCTCTGATAATAACCAGCTAGACCCAGAAAACTTCTAATTTCTGAAATGCTCTTTGGTGCTTCCCACTTCACAATAGCCTCGATTTTGCTGGGGTCCACTTTGATTCCTTCAGCGGATACTACATGGCTTAGGAATGTGACTTCACTTAGCCAAAACTCACACTTAGAATATTTGGCATGTAGTTTTTCCTTCCTTAAACGTTGTAGGGCTGCGTTTAGGTTCTTGACATGGGTTTCTTTGTCCTTGGAGTATACCAATATATCATCAATAAATACTATAACTGACGTATCCAACATATCATGGAAAACTCGGTTCATAAGTTCCATGAACGTTGCCGGGGCATTGGTTAATCCAAATGACATAACCAAAAATTCATAATGTCCATATCTGGTCCTGAATGCTGTCTTCGAAATATCACCTTCATTATCTTCAGCTGATGGTAACCTGATCGAAGATCGATCTTAGAAAATACTTTTGCTCCTTGTAACTGATCGAACAAGTCATCGATCCTGGGTAGTGGATATCGATTCTTGACTATCAGTTTGTTCAACTCCCGATAGTCGATACATAATCGAACGCTACCATCCTTCTTTTTCACGAACAGTAACGGTGCCCCTCATGGAGATATACTGGGTCGAATATAACCCTTGTCCAGCAGTTCTTGTAATTGCACTTTTAATTCCTTCAGTTCTGTAGGAGCCATTCTATAAGGTGCTTTTGATGCTGGTGCGGCTCCAGGTATCAGGTCTATTACAAACTCTATGGCACGGTCGGGTGGTAATCCGGGTAGTTCCTCCGAAAATACGTCAGGATAGTCACGCACGACATCAATATCTTCCATTCGTGGCGCTTCCTTGGTTAGGTCGACCACGGATACTAGATACCCGACTGCTCCCTTCTCAAGGCACTTCTTAGCCTTTAATGCTGAAAGTATGAGCTTGCGTCTCCGGGGAAGTTTGGTTCCCGAGAAACTGAACTCTGCCCCTTCCTTGTCTTTGAATGTTAGCTTCTTCTCGGCGCATAACAGATTTGCAGAATGCCGAGCTAACCAATCCATTCCTAAGATGACATCGAAGTCTGCCATCTCAAGTCGTATCAATGTTGCATCTAAAATCTGTTTCCCAATGAGAACTGGACATGGTCCATAACCTTTCTCTAGTTCCACTTCTAACCCCATCGGTGACCGTAAAAGTAATTTGTAGTCTAATGTCTTGATGGGTAAGTTTATCTTCTTTCCAAATGACACAGATATAAATGAATGAGTAGCTCCGGAATCGAAGAGTACTCTGGCAGGTACGCCATTTATAGGTACAATACCTGTGATTTATCTTTACTTAGTCTACATGCTCATTCAATGTAATTTTAACTTTAAAAGTTTCAGTCATACCTGTGACCACATCGGGTGATGCGGCCGCATCCTCGGACGTAACAACATATACACGTCCCTGATGGAATTGTTTCTTGGTCTTTGGGCACTCCCTTGCCATATGTCCCGGTTGGTTGCAGTTAAAACACTTCAGGACTTCAGAATTTGGCTTTGGCTGAGGTTGAGCTGCTGGAGTAGTCTTGGTTGCAGCAGTAATATTCTGAGGACGGAAAGGCTTATACGTCCTGTTATTGCCTCCGTTGTAGGAGTTTCCGGCTGGCCTTTTGATGCCTTTGTTTTGAGTAAAATAACTCTCCTTCTGGCTCGATTCTATAACTCGAGCAATCTGGATAGCTTCATTATAAATTCTCTTTTCTAAGCCCAGAACGTGTTCTTTGATGCTTCCTCTTAGTCCCGTGACAAACCTACGGGTTTTGGTTTCTTCTTCTTGCATACTCAGTGGTGCGAAGAAAAACAGCTCTTCATAACGTTGTTGGTACGCATCCACTGACATCTGTCCCTGATAAAGACTCAGGAACTCCTTCTCCATCGAATCTCTGAAGCTCCGTGGAAAATATTTCTCAAAGAAGGCTTCTTTATATATAGCCCATGTCAGTAGGGCGTGCTTGGTCAGTAGATAGGTCTTCGTGGATTTCTACCAATGGTGTGCGTCGCCCTTGAGCATGAAGGTGGCGCATAGTACTTTCTCTTCCTCTGTAATAGTCATCATGAAGAAGTTTCTCTCTATTTCGTCTATCTAGTGTGCTGGCCACAATGGATCAGACGGCTTGCCGTTGAATTCTCTGGGTTTCATCTCCAAAAATCTCTCCACTAGTCGGGAGTGTTCCAGCTGATTCTGGGGGTTTGCCCCAAACATATGGGGTGGATACTAGTAATTCCCTTGAGCTGCTTCTGGAACCTGCACTGGAATCTGTGCAGCCGATTGCTGAGGTGTCTGAGGAGCTGGGTGGTTACCCATCGGTGCTGCACTGGCTTGTCCTGTGTGCATGGGTGCAGCCTGAGTGGCTTGAAACATTATTCCCATGGCAACCTGCATCTGAGCCTGCGCGTGTTGCATCTGCTGCAGCTTCTGTGCCAAGTTCATTACCATGGTTGTTAGCTCTGGTGGTGGAGGTGGCAAATTTGTAGGGTTTTCCGGTTCTGAATTATCGGGTGCATAGTTATTTTCTTGACTAGTCTCCTCCACGGGTGGTGGTGGTGGGACTGCATTTCGGGTCTGTCGGGTTACTCTACGTCCAGACATGATTCCTTTCGGGGATTGGTGGTGCCTGAAAATTATCAAAATAGGTGAGAAGTCATTCATATTTCATGTAGGCACACTAACCGATAATCAATTCCAATTCTAGCTCATTTTATAAAAAAAATACTGTCTTTTCTATGCAGGGTCGATGGTGAAGGTCGATGGTTTGTCCGACCCTTGGTATCCGACCCTGGGAATGACCTGTTCTTCCCGAGAGCTGAGGGTCGATGCGAGGGTCGATGGGTGTCCGACCCTCAGTTCCGACCCTTAGTTTTCTATTAGGTTCCCGAGAGCCGAGGGTCGATTGGAGGGTCGATCCGAGGGTCGATGGTTCCAGTCGAATTGTCCGACCCTCGGACCAAAAATCAGATTTTTAAGATCCGATTCTGGGTCATTTCTCACTATTCTTTCTCCGTTTCGACTCGTCTCTACTCTCTGAGTTGCTACAGTGCTACTCCACTGTTTTTGGTCGGTTTAACTACGAGTTTCGGCGTCCACGTCATCCTTACAGGTATATCCTCTCATCTTTACCTGTTTTTAGGTTTTCTTTTCTAGGTTTTTACTCATTTAACTCATATTTTCCAAATTAAACTTTTTCCAATCGTAAAAATTCGATTTTTATTGGGGGCTTTTGTTATTGGTGTCTCGAGGAATGAAAGCCCTCAAAAATTTTTGAGTTTCATCGGTTGGTTATCGAGAAACTTGAAATTTTCTCTTTTTGCCCTAATTTGTCGACAATTTCGATTTTTCTTGAATTTCTTCAAATTGGACATCGTTAGTTAAAATTTCCTACTGCCTGTGGGTTGTAGGATATGTTTAAACCTTCGTAAGTCCTTATGCCCACTTAAATGGTGAGAAATGGGGCTTTATGGTCAACTTATGTCGTTATTACATCAAATTTTGGATTTTTATCCTACTAACTCCTTGTTTCCTTTCTCTTTCTTATTTTGCAGATACTATGGCTCGTACCAAAGTACCCAGAGTGCATGATCCACTTCGCTTCCGTTCGAATGAAGCTGAGGCACAGTATGCTGACTATGCCCGTAAGAAAGTGGAAGGGGGTCGCATGGTGAACTTGGCTGAGCTAGCCTTATTCAATGTAGAGGGAGCATTTGGTGATATGGGGTGGCTCCCTGTTATCACATACGACGCGTGCACATGTCCAGATTTGGTGCGCCAGTTCTATTGTAATCTCCAGGTGGTGGGGAATTACAATGACATTGAGTAGGGTCAGGAGTTGCGCATCACCAGTTACGTCAAGGGGGTGCACATTTCCTTTGATTATCGGCAGCTGGCCGATCTGTTGGGCGTTCCCTATGATGGCCCCATGGTGTAATGTGCACCGGGAGAGCCACAGTTTGTTGAGATGGAGATGAGAGCAGAGATCGACAACCAGTTGCTCCGTCCTGATCGATGGAAGATGAGAGCCTGCTACTTGCGTCCAGCTCCACGGGTCTTCTGCAAGATTATCCAGCATAATCTAATCCCGCAGAGTGGGCACTATGAGAGGGTCTCTCAGCTGACACAGTTTTTGATATACAGCATCTGCACTCGTCAGCCTGTCTGTCTTCCCTACATCATCATGCGGACTATGATTAGTGCTACATTATCCGGTCATAGGGGTAATCTACC
Source organism: Protea cynaroides (assembly GCA_028583415.1). Taxonomy (NCBI): domain Eukaryota; kingdom Viridiplantae; phylum Streptophyta; class Magnoliopsida; order Proteales; family Proteaceae; genus Protea; species Protea cynaroides. Next base: position 70,714,535 of record CM053275.1, read on the forward strand.
CTATGGACGCATGATTACAGTGCTACTGACCCGTCTGGGGGTGGATCTGGTAGATGAGAAGATCCTGGAGAAGACCTTCCCGTCGCCTCTAGATTGGGAAGCTATCTGCAAGATGGGGCTGCGAGATGCTGAGGTTAGTGATGAGGAGAGGAATGCGATGGTGCGCCCTCATACTCGGGTCGAGATGGTTGATGCTGAGGCTACTGCGGCTGCTGCTAGAGTTCATGTGGATCCGGTCGACGATGACGATTGTATGTATATGGACGTCGACTCGATACCACCGCCTTCACCTTCACATGCGGCTGGAGTGGGTACTTCTTCTGCGGCGGCTCCTGCACCTGAGGCTGGTCCTTTCCACTCGGCTGATCCTTCACTTCCACCTTCAGCCATGATGGAGATGCTACAAGAGGTCAGGGATGCTCAGCACAGATCTGATCTGAGGATGGATGAGCTGTTGGCTGCTCAGCACGCATCAGACGCGCGGATGGGAGAGCTCCTAGAGGTGCAGCGTGCGACTGATCAGAGGATAGCCGGTCTCACAGCTAGTCTACAAACGACCCAGACTCAGATAGCCTGGTTGACTAGAGTCTATGCTGAGGACTATGACCGAGATCGTGAGGCCCCGCCTCCTCCTTTGCCTCCAGCTTCTTGATTGTACTTTTATTTTTCCCTTGTACTACAGAGTAACTGTCCGGGTTGTGGACTATACTCTGCTTTAGTTATGTATATACATTTTGTTTCTCTCACTCATTGTATGTAACTTGTTTTCCCTTTAATAGATGCATTATTCTCTTTTTAAATTTGGTCTCAATCGTCACTGGTGCTTACAATGTGTTTTTATTAAAGCTTTTAATTTATCTTAACTCAGTTCACAACGGTCTTAAATGGGTGTCAGTTTGGCGGGCAAGGCCTGAGAAGATCTGATACCAAGTTATTACACCCCAATTCCGCACTATTCAGAATGGTGTGATGAACCGCTAAATAACCAATGGTTCAACCAGGATCTCAAATGGGTTATCCCCGCGTTATCCAAACTTACACGCATCCACAATCATAATCAGAGTAAATACACAATAGCAGAAATCTAGTAAATAAATGAACTGAGAACTACGATGATATCAATAATTTAATAGCAAATTATTCTGTTTCCAACTGAGACATAAATATTTAAATATCAAATACAAGTCTTTATTAAATGCAATAAAAGAAACCCATAAAATATCTAATCAAATACACACGAGTTTCACTCGCAAGAGGAGTCATGTGTATCATCTTCAGCTCCAACTTCCATAGCTGCCACGTTTTCGTACGCAGGCACGTGCATGTAGTCTTCAATGGTATAACCTGCATCATCAACTAAAAATATTCGACGTCGAGGGGTGAGCACACATCACGGCTCAGTGAGTAGCCAAAACAATGCAACAATACATATGCATGCAAAAAGTCCATTTATATCTTTGGTCCGGTTTATAAGTTTGCAGTATGAAATAGAAAGGTTGAGGTAGCCAAAAGTCGCGTTTATTGACTCTGCCTCTATACACGAGTGTGTGACGTTACCCGAAGATCACGTTTATCGTCAACTCACATGCACCCAACCATGAACATTATATAACAAAGGTTACGTTTATTGCTATACAGTGCCATACCAACACGTAAGCCCCTGTTGGCGAGGGCTGCAAACTTGGCTCGCAACTAACCAATCCTAATGCCAAACATTATATCCAAGGCCTCACCCCAGCATCCCTCAGAATGTCCATAGAGATAGAGCTAAGGCCTCCCGGTAGAGTCAGAGACTAGAAGGACCGAGACCACCTCCCCTGATACCCTACGACATAATAGTTCTGCTAAAGTAATGGCGATACGACGATGCCAATGCACAAGACTTGAGTTAGAGATAGAGCTAAAATGCTGAGACCCGCCAAAGGTTAATGTTTATTGACGTTCTCATCACACCTCCCCTGATACTCGCTCGCATCAAGCACATCAACCACACACATACAAGCACATGCCTATTCCTATCATCATCATCAACATCATGTTATAAACCATAAAGTAAATATGCATGAACAAGTAATAGAAATATTGTATGGCATGCTGTATGCACATTACAAACATATTCGCACAGAATCAAGCATGGCATAGGACTCAAGAAGTAGAAAACAGTTTATTATCAACCAATTTAGTTTGGGGTTAAGGTTCCTCACCTTAGCTTGCTATAAGATACTTTTCCAAGCTTTATAATCACCTTTACAATGTTATTATATTTCTAGAAGACCTAACAAAATCGATAGAATTTAATTAGAATTAATTATGAATTTAAAAACCATTATGTCAACTGAGGGTCGATGCTAGGGTCGATGCTAGGGTCGATGGGTCTATCGACCCTCCCCTCTTTCTGGACTTCCCGAATGCTGAGGGTCGATGGTCAGAAACACCTAGGGTCGGATGGTCATCGACCGTGGGTGCGACCCTCGGTGCACTCTGGTCCAATTTCTACTTTTTAATCCATTCTTCGTGTTTGGGGTCCTATGGTTTGCTTTTACATTCCATTAAACATTCATTCCATGGTCTAAAACCATGAATCATCCTCCTAGATGGCTTTCATGCATTCTCTTAGGGTTTTCCATGAAAACCTAACCATGGATGGATGGTTTGGGTTTCTCCAAGATCACTCTCTCTCCAATAACTATCATAAGGTCTGTAGAAACTCATGGAATTAGTATCCATACCTGAGAAGATAACTTTTCCTCTGAAATTCTTCTCCTTTGTGCTAAGTTCTCTTCCTTCCCTTTCTTCTTCCTCTTTTCCTTCTCCTCTCTTTCTCTCAATTCGATTAGGGTTGTGAAAGGAGTGAAAGTGGCTTAGGGACATCCTTTAAATTGAGTAGGAACGTCCTAAATAAGTCCCTCTAAGATTTGGAAAGAATCCCAATCGAAAAATATAGAAATTTCCTAATTTCTATATTCAGCAGAAACCGAGGGTCGATGGGAGGGTCGATGATCCCGTCGACCCTAGGGTCGATGATCCCGTCGACCCTAGGGTCTTAAGCTGTCCGACCCTCCCTTCAAAACTGAGGGTCTGACTTTCTATTTTGGGAGGTCCGACCTTGCTTAGCTGGGTGTGCGACCCTTCCCTCTTTTTAAGTGTTTTTGGGTTGATTTGATACCTGGGATCTCGATCTCCTTCACGCCCTTGGTCCACTTGACTCGACCATGATGGGTAAACCTGGTTCAAGGTGGTAAGACCGGGTTAGATTGATACGGGTCTTACAGGTACTTACCATATTGATATATAGATGCATATTAGATCTTGTCATATTTAGATGCTCATTGCCATATTTAGACGCTCATTGCCATATTTGGATGTTCATTGCCATATTTAAATGCTCATTGCCATGTTTAAATGCTAATTGCCATATTAGAAATTGCCATGCTTAGAAGATAGCATACAAGATCATACCATATAGGCTCTTGCTTTATTTGAAATACATGTCATATTTGAGAGATTTTAAACAATCTTACTAAACGTGCATTTCTTGCCACAAATGTTTTATATGCCATATTTAGATATAATATTCTATTTTGGGCAATAATTTAATTTATGCAACACCGTAGTCGAACTACCATATCTGTACACCTTGCAAACATATTAGTTGTGGGGACGTGCATTTAGGCACCCACATTCTTGGGAAGGGCATAATGGGAATAATAAAAACCTTAATAAAGAATGAAAAATGCTTTGCCAAACCTTCCAAAATTAGAATTCAGGATGAAAAGGGTAATTTAGGATAATTTTACCCCTCGGTAAACCCTAAACCTAGAATAGATTTTAAACCCTAAACCTATAATAGGTTCTCAATCCCAAACCTAGAACAGGTTCTTACTTTCTAACCTAGAACAGGTTACAGTCGAACTACACGGATTCTGATTCCTAGGGCAAACCCTAGGATACGTAGGCCATTTGGGAATCCCAAATTCGGATCCACACCTTAGTCCACTCGGACTATCCATAGATCAACTAGGATATTTATCCACACCTTAGTCCACTCGGACTATCATAGATCCACTAGGATATTTATCCATATTCCAACCCAAAAAGGGTTATCCAAACCTTAGTCCACTCGGACTATCCATAGATCCACTAGGATACTTACCCCCATTTCGACCCAAATAGGGTTATCCACCCCGAATTACGCGGATTCTGATTCCTAGGTCAAACCCTAGGATACGTAGGCCATTTAGGAGAAACCCAAATTCGGATCCATAATTTAGTCCACTCGGACTATCCATTGATCCACTAGGATATATTTATTCACACCTTAGTCCACTCGGACTATCCATAGATCCACTAGGATACTTACCCACATTTTGACCCAAATAGGGTTATCTAGTTCGTACTACGTGGATTACGATTTCTAGGTCAAACTCTTGGATACGTAGGCTATTTGGGAGAAACCCAAATTCGGATTCAAACCTTAGTCCACATGGAAAATCCATAGATCCACAAGGATATTTATCCACATTTGACCTACATAAGGTTATCCACATTCCGACCCAGAAAGGGTTATCCATATTTCAACCCAAATAGGGTAATCCTTAGATCCACTAGGACTATCTATCAGTCCACATGGACTATCCAGATCCTAACCATAGGATTTCTCAGCCTTTCAAGCATAAATTTCAACTTGAACAAAGAACTTTATCATGCACAAGCATAAATCACATCCATAAATTTTAATCACACCTGAACTACGATGGTGAACCTGATTTTCAGAATAATTCCGTAATTACATAGGCAATCTGATGGATACAGATTCGGTTCAATGATATCAAACCACTTGGTTTGGTTTAGTTTAACAGATAGAGTCTAGCATAGGAAAGGTATAGGAGACCGATTTCGATCTGGCGGTTTGGGTGCCTAACCCCTTACCATAACCGTAACCTGACGCTTACCCAATCTCTGATGGATCAGAATTCCAATCTAAGGGTCATGAGTCAATCGAAGTCTTACCTTGGGGTGAGATTTCACATTTCTAAGGTCCTAGACCTAAATCTTGGTGGCGACTTCCAAGATTTCCATTTTGTCCTCACACCTATGATTGATCTATGGCCTTATTATCATATTTTTTTACAATTATCCACTCTAACCTACTCTTCCTGGATTTTCTTTGAGTTTTCATCTATGAGTCTCATGGTTGAGATCCTACTTTGAATCAATACTTCCTCCATGATCTATTCTAGGCTTTCAACTAATGTAGGGACGATTCCATACGTTAAACTTGTTGAAGAATCAGAGCTCTGTCTTTGAAATTCCTTCTCTTAGTCTTCCTCTTTAATTATCCTTATCTTCCTCCTCCACTCCTTCTCTCTCTTTCTGTTTGAGTTCCAAAATAATGAAAGAGGCTAAGGGACATCCTATATATAGAGGAAAACCCTCCATATGGAGTCCTACTTTGATTAGGAAAGACCCCCTTCAGATTAGGAAGGTTTCCTAATTATGGAGTCAGTTTGACATCGTGTGGTTGCACGTGGGGTTCCAGGATCCGTCGACCATACATCCCAAATCTATGACCATACGTCCCAGACTCCTGTGGTCTCATTATTTTGAGGTGTGGTCGACCACAACTATTTAGGTATGCGACCACACATCTCAATTAGATGATTTATGGTTCGAATTACATACCTAGCCTTGTGGTTTCTTCATGCATTTGGTCCGCTTGGTCCGACCATGATAGGAAGACCTAATATATGGTGGTAAGACCGAGTTAGTATGATATAGGTCTTACATTATGTTCAACTTCGATCAGTGTTACCAGGACTTACCTTAGCATTGGCATAGATTTTACCAGACCATTGTTGTGTGTTAATAATCTACCATGCATTATTGCTTACTTACTTGTTTATTTTTTACTAAGTTCGAGTTTGAGAGCTTACCCTTGCATATGCCTTCTTTTTAAATGACAGTGTAGGTGCAACAACTCCTGACTACATGAACATACTTGTCATCACAAACTTAGGCCAATCAAGAGTGTAGCAAATGGAATAAGAGGTACATGACGTGGACTACGAATGCGATGTATGCGTGTTTTAGTAAAGGAAGCACCATGCAGCATTTCCTTCACTTTAATTTTATAAACATTTTACTTTTGGATATGAACTAAGTATTTATTTTGGTTTTATATCAATAGTTGATGATGTGGATTTGATGTTTGAACAAGAATAAGCCATAAACAGGCTTAATTTATTTTATTGATTATCAATAGAAGTTCAGTTTTACTTGGTAATTCTTCTGCTATTGTATTACTTTGATTAATATTTCATCGCATTGGACTGGTTGGGGTTAGTGGAGATATACCATTAGTGGAGGCATGGTGATCCATTAGATTGGCCCCAGGGATCTCTACTAAGGTGCAACTCTATTTACTTCTATGCAAATGATAGACATAGGTGGTGCCATTTCCCTATTTATAAACCATTGATAGTAGGGGTTTAGGTACTGGTATAGACTCAGATTCCCTCGGTCCGGGACCTGATGGAGAATATGAATGGCTTGGGATCTTAGATGTTAGATTGGGTCAATGGTGGGAGGTGATGAGCCTGAAGGACTTGGAAGGGGGTTTACTTGTAAAAGATGTTTAAGGGCCTAGGGTCAAGTATTCTACTTATACCTTGTCCGGTGTATTAGAGTTGGAGAGCGGGAGATCGTAGGCGGGACCAAAAGCTCTGGCTGAATCTCAATACAATACCAAGTAAAAACATTAGCCCAAAGACTTATAATAATAAACTGCATTTCCATTTCATTGTGTGATTCATGCATGTAATACCTGATTTTTCATTGAGCTGGGACGGAGCTCACCTTCATATCGATAATTCTTTTCAAATTATGATGTATGCAATTACTCTGTGGTGGATTTTATGGAGTCACCATTGACGAGCGATGCCGCTAGAGCTGACAATGTCTATGGCGAGCACGGCGAGGGTTGCACTTGCAGCGATTGTCTATGCATCAAGTAGCCCTCTCCTTAGTGTTTCATTCATTCCCTTTTGATTTTTTTTTGTTGATAGATGTTGTGATCTATCAAATCAATGTCACGATCTATAGATGTTGTGATCTATCAAATCAATGTCACGATCTATTCCTTTTTTGTTTGGCTATGTCTATGCAAGATGCAATATTATATTGTGGAAAATAGTGATATGTAATTCATAACAAATTTAATTCTGGTTATGATATCATTATAGTTGCATCTCATTTATTAATGCTTCCGCTATTATTACTTGATCTCTTTATTATTATAGTTATTGCTTGTGTAGACTGTGGGATCTGCATGGTAAATCATTGGGGTTGTTAATCACTAAAAGTATTCGGGTTGTTTCGTAGGTCAATCCGGATATCATGTCTTATTCCCAAAATCGGTTGTGACAACACTCGTATCAGAGCCCAACTAGTCTGACTCTTATAATGAATTTCCCTTATACACGTATTTCTATGTATTTGTAACAGATGCATAGGATAAGTTAAGAGACATGCATAAACAAACAATAGTGAGTATTGAAAACAATAAGTTTGGTCACACCACATTGCAAGAATTAAATAAGATAAATAATACACAAACATGAAATAAGAACTATTTATATATACTGATGGCAAGTGCAAAAATTGGGTATTGTCCACAACTAAGACAGTTACCCTATATATATCATGTATAAAAATAATAATGCTAATATTGGGAGATAGGACTGACAAACTGAGCCATTATCCCCCTAATATTAAAAAAGAAAACTGAACAGAAAGTACAATTATAAAAGTAAGAAAAAGGAAAGGATGGTCCATATGAGTCAGTAGGAGGAGGGGATAAGGACCCACTCGACTGGCCAGCTAACGAAGGTGTGGCTTGCACCTGACATAATGGTAAAGGTGGCCCACTATGATCTGTCTGGCTCTGGGTGATGGTCTACTGAGCACTCTTTATGTTGCCTAACTCTGTGACCAGAGACTACTGCCATATCCTCAGCTCCCCTAGCTGAGTCTGGAGGATATGAAGCATCACCTTTAGTCCGGCCAGACATCTACGAGGCCTCTCCACTGCAACACTAGTGGAAGCCCTCTAACCCTCAGGGATGTCTCCCTCGTGGTCACTATCTGCTCAGGCCTCTGCTCTAGGTACAACTAGATGCCGCCGACGTACCCTCCACTCTAGTCTCTCAATCACTTAGAGCTCTGGATCAGACATCATTGTGTCCTGGAGCTCCATCCTGATAATGCTGGTCCAACCAAAAGGGGAGGATTCCATTCCATTCTGGATCTCCTCATAGGCTATGTCCACCCTAAAATGTGTGAATATACGAGTCAATAAGCAGCCATATGGTATCTTACCCTTACATAGATGGTCGACAATAAATAGTATGTTCCGTAGAATGAGGTACAGAAGATATAGCTACTCTCCCTGAAAAACACAATAAGTTGTGTACATAGCAAACGGGTTTAGCTCATCTCAGTGCTCGACTCTGGGTAGGATGTTGTGTTGCATGATCCAACTGATGATCCTATAAATGGGCTTGAAGTAGGGCTCCACATTCCCTTCTGGTTCATCCATCTTCTCTAGGCAAATGAGGTCCCTCCGTGTGGTAGTCCACCGGTCATCTATACAGTCAATAGCTTGATGGGTTATAGTACATCTGCTCTCCATTAGCATGAACCTAGTAACATTGCTAGGCTGGTGATGTCTAGACTAATGTTTATGCCTTTTACCATGCTAGTGAGGCATAGCATGCCTCCCTCGCTTATCTCATGTCCCAGGTTGTAGAAGAAGTGCCACACCAAGTTGGGATATATATCATTGCTGATGTGTAATGTCGAGGCCCAACCTACAGCCTCAAAGAACTACGAAGTGGTAAAACAGGCAAGATCTTCGAAGACTATGTATAGTCCAACCTCCACTTCAACAGTGCCAAACTTGGCCTAGTTCTGACTACACTCATAGGAGAGAAACCTCGTATGGTTAAACATCTATGATACATTGGCCTAGATTATCTACCACATGCAGCCATCTGATCTATAGAAGAAGCAACATAAAAAATACTGTAAAACCCACACTTTGAATCCTCATTAACTCGGGCCCCATTGTGTTGGGTCTTACTGTGGAAAAACATGGTACCACTAACATTGTGACCCAAGGATAGTATTGGGTCAAATTCTAGGATCACCTAATGGAGATGGAGTATGTGGGGGAGAGACCTCAATGGCCTAGTAGGTATATCTTGGACTGGGCCCATCACATTAGGGCTAGGGCCATTTTTCTGCCCAATTGGTGGCTTTATCGGATGATGCACCAGTTCTCAGCATGCCATTTAAATTTGAGAAACACTCACTTTCTCCTCGGGATTCCATAAATAAAGAGCCCAAGGTTCCTTATTCCTCTTTCTTGTCCTAAAGGTTGTGTGAGAGACTAGAAGAAAGTATTGGAACACAACCCTAGAGCTTAACCCCCATCATTCCATACCTTGGAGCTAAGTCCCACACACCTCCTTCCCTTCCTTATGGAGTTCAATAGAAAGGCCATATGGTGGTTACCCCACCATTAATGGAGATCAAGTTATTCTTCCCCCTTTATGAATGGAGATTTTGAGGGAGCATTGACGCCCCATTTAGTTTATAGGATGGGAAAGTAGTTCCCACCAACTGAAATGAGTATAAAAGTAATGGCGAGTCAAAGTGCCCAAAGAAGAAACCAATCCTTGGTTCTTGTCTTGTATATGGGCTCGAATTGGAAGACCATACCGAAGGATAGACCATGGCCATACCTCTGGATCTGGCAAGGTATTCCCTCCGGTTGAGTAACTGCCTTGGCCATACAAATTGTCAGTTAGAGGCTACACCGGCGGATAGATCATCTGCCAAAGCCTCTACTTTCCCCTAGTTATATAACCTAAGTAATAATCGTAGGTTCATAACCAAAGAAAATCCATCTAGGGGCATGATGCTCTGGTTACCTCATGGGTCCGATTAACCATGAGGTCCTAATAGGCTAGTATAAGCCCGCATTACCAGATGGAACAACACCGACTGAGCCTCTAGATAACTCTCTACAAGCCCCCTGTTAAGATAGGGTATACATTCAGATGGTAGGCAGCATGATTAACCATCTAATTCTACCCTCTGGTTTAAGTTAAAATGAAAATTGCCCAAGTATTAACCAGTGGGTAATTTAAGAGGTTATACCATCCGAAATTACCATCCATTTCTGGCCCAGTCAGCCAGTATTGTCACACCCTAATTCTGCACCATTCAGAACGGTGTGATGAACTACTAATAAACCAATGGTTCAACCATGATCTCTAATAGGCTGGGTCCATTAAAAATAAAACCATACAAATCCACAACCATAATCAGAATAATACACAATAGCGGAAGTCTTATAGTAAATGAACTGAGGAATCCAATTGTGATAATCATAAATAAAGTATCAATTTATGTTATATCAACTGAGACATAAGTAAATAAAATATCAATTATATTTCCTTAATAAATTTAAATGAAAAATCTAATCGAATACGCATGAGTTGTACTCGCATGAGGAGTCATGCAAATCCACTAAGTCTTCGGCTTCTATTGCAGCAACACGCGGGTACACCAGAGCACTCATATAATCTTCAGTTGTAGTACCTGCATCATCAACTAAAAATATTCGACGTTGAGAGGGTGAGCACACATCATGTCTCAGTGAGCAAACAAAATAATGCAACAAACATATGCAAGCATTCAATTCATATCTTTGGTCTGGTAAATAAGATTGCAATGTGCTATAGAAAGGATAGGTGGCCGCCACACCTCTATAAACAAGTGTGTGAAGCCACCCAAAGGTAACATTTTTGTCGTCCCACATACACCCACCATGGACACTACATGCAAAGGTTACGTTTATTGCTGTACCAGTTTCCCATACCAACACGTAAGCCCCTGCTGGCGAGCTCACAAACTGGGCTCGAATCTAACCAATCCTAATGCCAATCAGTGTATCCAAAGCCTCACCCCAACATCCCTCAATACGTCCATAGAGATAGGGCTAAGGCCCCCCGACAGAGTCAGAGACTACAAGGTTCGAGACCACCTCCCCTCATACCCTACTATGTAATAGGTCTGCTAAGGTAATGGCGATACGACGATGTCAGTGGACAAGACTTGAGTTAGAGATAGAGCTAGAGTGCTGAGGCCCTGCCTATGACATCGCCCTTGATACTCGCTCGCATCAAGCATACCAACCGCACACATACATTCACATGCCTATTCCTATCATCATCATCATCATCATCATGTTATATATAATAATTTAAATATACATGAACAGTAATAATAGAAATATTGGATGACATGTTGAATGCACATGCAAGCATACACGCATTGAATCAATCATGGCATTGGACTCATGAATAAAACAGTTTATTATTAACCAATTAGTTTAGGTCTTGTTCCCTCACCTTTGCTTGATCGTAGATCCTCTTTCAAGCTTTAAGAATCAACTAAATATCAATATTATATCACTAGAAGACCTAATCAAGTCGATAGAATTTAAATATAATTAATTTTGATTTTAAAAAGCATGTTGTTAACTTGGGGTCGATGCCAGGGTCAGAGGTTCCATCGACCCTGGGTGCTACCACCGAGATTTTGGACTTTCCGAACACTGGGGGTCGATTGTTAGGGTCTGGTAGGGTCGATTGGCCATTGACCCCCCGTGCGACCCCCTGTGGGTTTAGTCAATTTTTCATCCTATAGTCCATTCCTTCGTGTTTGGGTCCTATAGCTTGCTTCTATAATCCATTACATACATGTTCTATGGCTTAGAACCATAGTTTATTCACCTACATGGTTTGTACGATCTCCCCCATGGTTTTCCATGAAAACCTAAAAATGGATGGATGATTTGGGTTTCTCCTAGATTATACCCTCTTCAAAATCTATTCTAAGGTTTGTAGAATTACATGGAGATAGTATCCATACCTGAGAATTAGACTTTTTTCTCTGAAGCCTTCACTTTGATCCTCTTCTCCACTTTCCTTCTCTTCTCTTTCTCTTCTCCTTCTCTTCTCTTTCTCTCAATACAATTATGGTTCTAAAAGGAGTGAAAGAGGCTTAGGGACGTCCTATTTATAGAGTAGAAACTCCCAAAATAAGTCTCATTGAGATTAGGAAAGAAACCCATTGAAATTTGTAAAGTTCCTAATTCACGATTTTTATCGGCAGACTGGGGGTCGATGAGGGGGTCGAAGATCCCATCGACCCTGGTTCTAAAATGTTCGACACCCGGTTAAAAACTCAGGGTCTGACTTTAGTACTGGGGGGGTCCGACCCTGCATTGCTGGGTATGCGACCCTCCCCCTTATTTTAGTGTTTTTGGGTCAGTTTAATACCTGGGATCGTGATCTCCCTTACGTACTTGATCCATTTGGCTCGACCATGATGGGTAGACCTGGTTCAAGGTGGTAAGACTGGGTTAGTTTGATACGGATTTTACAAGTATGCCTAGCTAGGACCGTTGGGGACCAACTGTTGGGCTCTCGGCTTTCCTCGAGATCCATGCATCGACACTTAGGACCTGTCCATGTTGGTTAAAAGCTACATAACCAACTAATGAAATTATCTAATTAAATAGGTAAACCGACATGGGTAGAGAAGGAACCTTGTGCCGGCTTCCAGGTTCTGTAGCACCATTCGTGTCCACATGTGAGTGGTTGGGTCCGTAGAGTTTGAGCATGTGTTGTGTGCATTGTGTTAATGATTATAACATGCCATCCAATAACTATTATGTATGACCATGTATTTTCATAACAACAACATCTATGTTTGTTTGTATACTGTGTATGACTGGGTATGATGGTTTGTGTAGCGTACGAGTAGCCAGAGGAAGGTGATGTATGGGACGTGGAACATGTTTATAGTGTGAATACCTTAGCAGAGGCATGACGAACCATGAGAGTGGGGAGCCAGGGATCTATGTTGAGGTGTAGCCTTGCTTATGATCATCCATGTATGATGGTGCATGTATCGTACGGATACCCATAAGAGGGTGACACATGATTATACGTACCATGTTGTAATTTCCAGCACCATAGTGGGGAATGAAGAACCATGGGAGGGGGATTCAGGGATCTCCATTGGGGTACGACCTTGTTTACTGTACACACATGCCATATTTTGTCTCTTTGGATTGGTATGCTTAGTGATGATTGTGAATGGTGTGCTTGATGTGTTTGGTGGCCATGTGTCATAGCTAGCACCTTAGTCGGGGCACTGTGGTCCATGGGAGTGGTGCCAGGGATCTCTACTAGAGTGCGGCCCTTTTTCCCTCCATGTTTGCATGCATCATTCTTCACCCATGGTTGCATGTCCTGTACTTTAGCAAGGGGACATTACTAGGGAGTGGCGACGTTTGGGTATTCAGGGGGAGGAACGAACATATGTTTAGGGGGGAGGAATCAAACATAGTCAAGAGAGGGAAGTTCTGATAGAACTCTACTAAAGTATAGGTAATACCATGGTAGCATGTACAATGAACTGCATTCACAATCGTTGTTTACTTATTTTCTTCAATAAAGTATTGTGGTAGGATTGCATTGATACTCGACTTCTCGCTGAGCTTAGATGGGAGCTCACCCTTCAATGCTGAAATTTTTTTGCTTTTTACGTAGGTATCTCTTCTACAACTGACCGTATGGAATCCAAACCGATGGAGGACACCTTTACTAGCAAGGGCTTCCTTGAAGATCATGACGAGGGCTATCCTTGTGATGACTGCGTCTACAAGACCTAATCTAGTGCCTCGTCTATATCGTCCTGATACTTATAGATAAATGGTGGTTTGGTCTATCTATAGTAATCCTATTCAGATTTACTATTGGATATTGTGTACTAGATATATTAAGATATTACGTATGGACTTCTGTTTGTAAGACATAACAACCTTATTTATGCTATGGTAGCTTCAGATAGCATTTGTTTCATATTAATATGATTTTGCTACTATTAATCTAATTTATCTATTGTCATAATGGATATTGCTAGTGTACACTGTGGGGTCTATTTGGTAAATCATTTTTATTATCAATCGGTTAATGTATTTGGGTTGTCTTGTGGGTCGGCCTGAGTATTACGTCCTATTCCCATATGGGCTGTGATACCAGTATCAAAGTATGACCACTCTAATTCTACCTATAGATTTCCATTGCATGTGCGTTTTCCTATGTCAGAACGGATGCCTAGGATAAGTGAAAGCTATGTATGAACTAACAGGTAGTAAGTTAGGGAAGACAATTAGTTAGGCCACACCACATTACATAAATTAAGAAAAAAAATAATGCACAATATGAATTAAGAATGTAAAAGACCATATGTATTATATATATATATATATATATATATGTATGTATATATATGAATGGTAAGTACAAAAAAATTTGCAATACAGCCCACAACCCAGTTAGTTATCCCAGATACAATCATCTGATGAAAAGAAAAGAAATGGACAAGTATAATGTCTAAGTACAAAACTGTTCATATGACAAAATGATTACAATCCACACCTTGGATAGTTACCCTGTATACAATGAAGCATCATAAGAAAATGAACTGAAAGAGGAGAAAATCAAGACTCAGGAGGTGGAGGGCCACTCGATGGGGCAAATCGAGGAGCAAAAATACATGGGATGTAACTGTGCAAGTGACCAACAGTGATCATAGTGTCATGGATGAAACCCACAACAGGCTCTGTGGTCTCAATTTGGGTCACTAGTCTCTTCAGACCCTCGTTGAGCTTGTCCAACTCCTTCTACATGAGCTATAACATGCCAAGCACTTGGGCCATATCTTTGACTACCCTCGAAGTCTCGGTAGTCGAAGGTACCTCTTGAACTCGAGAAGCTATGTCCACCTCCATGTGGTCACTACCCTCACTATCCTCACTGCCATCCTCACTACTTCCACTATCATCAGACTGACCCTCAACCTCATCACTGGTAGATGGCTCGGGTACCTCATCTATAACCTGGATCCCATAGCTAGTGATGATGTCAGCCACAGTATTGGCTCTAACAGCTGCCACTGCTGCGTGTCTAGAGGGCTATGTTGCTCTAGGTAGCTTGAGACGTGCCTCAAGCACTGGGTCAAGCATGACGGCTCAGCAAGCTTCATCTGTAATATTGAGTCCCAATTAAAATTCGAGAACTTGAGGCCATTTTCTATAACCTTACCCTCAAGACTCACCCCAGATCTATCAAAAATGCGAGTCATGATCCGACTATAAGGGAACTTGCCCTTCTTGTGAAAATACATAAAGGCGTGAACAATAGTGTGGAGGATGAGGTAGGGAAGGCATAGTGGCTTCTTCTTGATAAGGCAATGCATCATGTACATGCCAAAGTGGTTTAACTCATCCTTGTAACTAGCTTAGGATAGGATGTTGTGTTGCACCAACCTACTGAACACTCTAGGGATGGGCTTCAATTCTGGCTCTTTCTTTCCTTAGGCATTCCCTAGATACTATGGCTAGATAAGGTCCCACCTGATGGCCACAAACTCCCCCTTAGTAATACCCAAGGGCTCTCTAGGAGCCTTGTAGTGACCAGAATTTATGGAAGAGACTTGTCGAGTAGTCGATATTATCAAGTAAAGAGTTAGAACAGCTCAGAATCGTCAGAAACAGTATGCAGATACTTCACGCAGAGACCTTGAATTTGTTGTAGGTGATAAGGTATTCCTGAAGGTATCACCTATGCGGGGTTTAAAATGATTCGGATAGAAAGGGAAGCTAAGTCCGAGATATGTTGGGCCATATGATATTTTTGCCAAACGTGAAAATGTGGCTTATCAGTTAGCACTACCACCATCTATGTCAAGTGTGTATGATGTATTTCATGTCTCATTGTTAAAGAAGTACGTCAGAGATCCAACACATGTTTTGACAGCGGATCCACCAGATCTAACTGATGATTTGACATTCGAAGTAGCACCACTAAAATCACTAGTCAAAAGGTTCAACGACTACATAATCGTGACATCTACTATATTAAGGTTACCAAGAGGAGCTGAGATATAGAAGAGATGATGTGGGAAGAAGAGAACGCTATGCAAAAGCAATATCCTCACCGTTTCGACTCGAAAGGTATGTAAAAATTTCGAGGATGAAATTTTATGAATAGGGGGGAGTTGTAAGACCCGTATCGAACTAACCGGTCTTAACACCTTGTACCAGGTTTACCTATCATGGTCGAGCCAAGTGGACCAAGTACGTGAAGAAAAACACAAGACTAGGTATGAGTCTAACCCAAAAATAGTAAATGTGAGGGTAGGGTCACATGTCTAAATAGGTAGGGTCGACACCACCACAACAAAAGTCCAACCCATGACTTTCTAATCATAAGGTCGAACAACGAGAAAAACGTAGGGTCGATGGATTCTGCGACCCTACGTCTGACCCTACGATGACAGAGAGAAACCCTAAATTAGGAAACTTTCCTAATTCCAACGGGTTCTTTTCTAAACTCGGTGGGACTTATTTTGGAGGGTATTCCTTTATAATTAGGATGTCCCTTAGCCTCTTTCACTCCTTTTAGAACCCAAATTTAATGTGAGAGAAAGAGAAAGAGAAGCAAAAGAAGAAGAGAAGGAAAATTAAAGAAAAGACTAAGGAAGAGGAGGAAGTTCAAAGAAACCTCTGAATCTCAGCCAACCTCATGTCTGAACCTAATTCCCTTCATAATTTAAGAGTCTAGAATAGATTATGAACAAGATAGGATTAAGAGAAACCTAGATCATCCATCGATGGATGAGTTCCAAAGGAATCCATGGAAGTAATCATCATAGGCAATGGAAAGTGTGTAAAAGTCATACTTATGAGCCATAGAACAATCATAGAATGGAGCTACGAGATCACAAGATCGACCACAAGCCCTCGGGAAGTCCCAGGGAGGGTGTGGTCGCACATATGGTTAAATGGTATCCGAACCCACGTCCGACCCTACCCCCTAGGATCGCAAAAAACTGCTACCCTAGGTGCTACCATACCTGCGACCATACGATTTCGATTAGTCTAAATTTATTGGAATTAATTATAATTAAAATCTATCGACATGTTAGGCCTTTCTACTGATTTAAAAGTAATTTATAAAGCTCGAACAAGGATCTACACTCAATCAAAGGTGAGGAAACAAGACCTAAACTAATTGGCTAATAATAAATTATTTTCGTTTATTGAGTCCAATACCAAGTATGATTCTATGATTATATGATTGTAATGTGCATATCACATGTCATCCACTATTCCTGTTATTACTGTTCATGCATATTTAATTTTGTTTATTATAACATGATGATGATGATGATGCTAGGAATAGGCATGTTATTATATGTGTGTGGTTAGTGTACTTGATGTGAGTGGAGCATCAGGGGGAGGACGTGACACTGTGGTTCATCCTAGTCACCAGACTCTAGCTCTATCTCTACTCAAGTCTTGTCCACTAGCATCGTTGTATCGCCATTACATTAGCAGAACTATTACCTCGTAGGGCAACAGGGGAGGAGGTCTCGGACCGTGTAGGCTCTGACTCTATCGGGGGGCCTTAGCTCTATCTCTATGGACATATTGAGGGATGCTGGGGTGAGGCCTTGGATACACTATTTGACATTACGACTGGTTAGTTGCGAGCCCAGTTTACATGCCCTCGCCAATCAGGGGAAGTATGATGCGGTGTGGTCTTTAGCACTTTAGCTCTATCTCTATTCCATGGTGGGTGCATGTGGGGGCGACAATGATGTTTGATCCATTGGGCAGTTCCACACATTCGTGTATAGAGATGCGGCGGCCACCTAGCCTATAGCACATTGTAAACTTACGAACCAGACCAAAGATATGAATTGTATGGATGCATATATTTGTTGCATTGTTTTGTTTTCCCACTGAGCCGTAATGTGTGCTCACCCTTTCGATGTCGAATGTTTTTTAGTTGATGATGCAAGTACGACTGTAGAAGATTATATAAATGCTCCTATCTTTTGACATGCGGTGGTGATGGACGCTGAAGTTATGATGGAGTAACATGATTCGTCATGTGAATGCAACTCATGCATTTTTTATTAGATTTGTTTAGATTATACAAAAAATGTAATTGATTATTTTATTTACTTATGTCTTAGTCAATGAAAGATAATTAGATATTTTATTTATGTTACCACTCTTAGAATTCTCGGTTTATTTAATATATAAGACTTCCGCTATTGTTTATTTACTCTGATTATGGTTGTGGAGGTGTATGGTTTAAGGAAACAGACACAGCCTATTCGAGATCGTGGTTGGACCGTTGGTTTATAAGCTGTTCATCACACCGTTCTGAATAGTGCAGAATTGGGGTGTGACAAAAAGTATACCCAATGGCAAGAATATGTGAAATATAATACCTTTCTAATTGTAGGGAGTTGTGAGAGCCCAAAACCTTAGGCAAAAACATTAGAAAATGCCCTGACTAAAGGGATAATTGATACGAACATAAACTGATAGAATACTAGTAACCTCGAGTAAGAAGAAGAGGGAAATGGTATAACAGCATCTGTGATGAATTACATATAAATGCTATGGGATTAGTAGGAACAAAGAATTCATAGGTGTTGTGGCCTAAGATATTCTTATTAGCACTCGTGTCCATTTTTGGGAGTTTTAATAACAGGAATGGGCTTAAGGTTGATGGGAAACTAGAGGAGTATGAAATCCCACATGCTAGGACTTGGTACATGTGGGAGCACTTGCTTGAGTAAAGGTTATGAGGTAAATATCATATGATACCAAATATGATGAAAATTGTGCCAAACTATAAAGGTTAAAAATATATGCATATTACTGCTAGGATTTGATAACCTGCACGGATGATTGTTTAAGTTGCACACCATGTAGATTTTTGATGATGAGCTCCTACTAATGAAATGGGGAATTTTGTTAAGTGATGGATTGTGCCCACCACCCTACCCCCACTCGATCGATGATTGAAACTCTCAAAATAGGGACCCCAGACACTGAAAAGGACCAAAGTGCATCGTTGTCACATTTATGTCAGGACACTCGAGATATTGTGATGGTGATAGATGAGGCCACTAAAATGACCTACAAGCAACCCTTCGAATTCCAACAAAGGACAATAACTACATTAGTAGGGTCCATGAGTGGTAGAATCACCCCTCTATCGATCATGGCAAAAGTGTCAAACTTATTGGGACACCTTAGCCAGAGTCTCCAAGAGCAACATAGGGGCATGGTTGTGCGGATGATAGCTAAGTGCCACAACCAATGTGCATTTCCAATTCAACCAAGAGCTCAATATGGAGTACCGATAAACCAGAGGATGGGCAACTAACCTGAAAGGGCCCTAGACGAAGAAGTACCACATGAAGTACCAAAGGTGCCAATTCTTGGAAATGAGAAATTTTTGGTGGGACTGCTACCCTTCGCGATGAAAACCCTCATACCACCAAAGAAGATGTGTCAGAGATGTTATCGGTGTGGTAATCTAGGCCACCTAATGTGATGCTATACATTACCCATTGTAGAGGAGTTACCACCTAACCCGAAGGGACCCACTACATGTCTCTACTATAGATTGGTGGGGCATGGGTCTCAGGACTGCCTTAAATATTGAGAATGCTATGCCCTAACATAACTGTGGGCCTCATGCGGGTTTGTAAAAGTTTTTGAAATTAAGAAGGCCCCGAACTTCCTTGACTGGTAAATACCCTTCTTAATATGCATTGATTTGGTGAAGGTTGTAATCTTGTGAGCACCCACAGGTATGGGATAAAACAATCAATCACACCTTTAATTTTTGGGATGGAATTGTTATAAATTAGAGGTATTTTAAGATCCACACCTGAAATCCTCATCGAATGGGATCCCACTGTGTCGGGTCTTACTGTGCCAACACATGGCACCCTTGACATTGTGACCCAAAGATAGTATCAACTTAAATTTTAAGATCACCTAATGGAGGTGGAGTATGTAACGGAGAGACCTCAAATGGCCTGGTAGGTATTTCCCTTGGACTAGGCCCATCACACCAGGGCTAGGGCCACTTTTAAGCCCAACCGGTGGCTTTGTCGGATGATGCACCACCTGATTGTCAGTATCCAGATTGAATCCAAGAAACATTCCCTTTCTTCTCAGGATTTTATAATAAAGGAGGCCAAGGCTCCTTAGTCCTCTTTCTTGGCCTTGAGGTTGTATGAGAGAGTGAAAGGAAGGATTAGAGCTCACGCTTGTATCTAAACCCTAGCATTTCATACCTTGAAGGTGAGTTCAACACCTCCTTCCCTTCGTTATGGAGTTCAATACAAAGGCCATATGGTGGTTACCCCACCATTATTGGTCTCCATTAATGGAAACCGGTTAAAAACTTAGGATATTAGGTTATTCTTCCCCCTCTATGAATGCAGATTTTAAAAGAGAATTGATGGCCCCATTTAGTATACAATGGGTGGGAAAGTAGTTCCCACCAATTAAAATGAGTATAAAAGTATTGGGAAGTCAAAGCTCCCTAAAAAGAAACCAATCCTTGGTTCATGTATGGTTTATGGGCTTGAACTAGATGACCATACCGGAGGACAAGTCATGGACCTCCCCCCAGATCTAGCAAAGCATTCCCTCCAGTTGGGTTAATGCCTTGGCCATATATATTGTAAGTCAGAGGCTATACTGATGGATCGATCATCATCCAAAGCCTCCACTTTCCCCTGGTTGTGTAACCTAAGAAATAATTAGAGGTTCATAATCGGAGACAATCCATTCAGGGGCATGACCCTTCAGGAGACCACCCTTAGGTTACCTCATGGGTTCAATTGACCCTAGGGCAGATAAGCTTAAGTATAAGCTAGAGGCATTGTTGGATGGAACACCACCCGCTAGAGCCTCTGGATAACTCTCTAGAAGCCACCTCTTATGACTGGGTATACATCTAGATGGTAGGTCGGATGATTGACCATCCGATTCTTTCCCCCTTTTTAAGCTAAAATAAAAATTGCCTAAGTATTAATTGGTGGGTAAGCATAGGCTGTTGGGCTCCAAACTTATCTTGAGATCCGTGCATGGACAAATAGGACCTGTCCTTGCTGTTTAAAAGCTATGTAACCAACTAATAAAATTATCTAATTAAATAGGTAAACCGATGCTGGTAGAGAAGGAGCCTTGTATCGGCTTCCATGTTCTGTAGCACAATTGGTGTCCACAGTTGACGGGTCTGGTCCATAGAGTTTGAGCATGTGATGTATGCATTGTGTTAATGACTATAACATGCTATCCAATAACTATTATGTATGAGCATGCATTTGCATAACAACAATAACTATGTTTATTTGGATACTGTATATGATTGGCTATGATGGTTCATGTGGCATACGGGTACCCAGAGGAGGGTGACGTATGGTAAGCGGACCATGTTTATAATGCTAGTAACTTAGCAGAGGTATGACAAACCTTGGGAGTGGGGAGCTGAGGATCTCTGCTGAGGTGCAGCCTTACTTATGATCATATATATGATAAAGCATGTATGATGGTGATTGCAACATACAAATACCCAGAGGAGGTTGACACATGATTACACGTGCCATGTTGAAATTTCCAACACCTTAGTGGAGGCACAAGGACCATGGGACTGGGGAGTCAGGGATCTCCACTGGGGTGTGGCCTTGTTTACCATACGCACAAGCTTTATCTCTCTAGATGGGTATGCTTGGTGATGATTGTAAATGGTGTGCTTGCTGTGTTTGGTGGCCATGTCTCATAGCTAGCACCTTAGTGGGGGCACGGTGGTCCATGGGAGTGGTGCCAAGGATCACTGCTGGGTTGCGGCCTCTTTTCCTTCCATGATTGCATGCAACATTTTTTACTTACAGTCGCACGTCATGTACTTTAGCAGGGCTACATTACTAGGAGAAGGGAGGTTCGGGTGTTCAAGGGTGGAGGAATGAACATATGTTCAGCAGGGAGGAATTGAACAAAGTCTTGGGGGGAGATTCGAACAAATCTCTGCTAGAGTACAGCTAAGACCATGGTAGCATACATAATGAACTACGTGCACAATTGTTGTTTACATATTTGCATCAATGGAGTGTTGTGGTAGGATTGCATTGATACTCGACTTCTCATCCAATTGGGATGGGAGCTCACCCCTCTATATCGAAGTTCTTTAAGCTTTTGATGCAGGTACCTCTTCTGCATTTGATCTAATGGTATCCACACTGATAAAGGACACCTCTACTGGTAAGGTCTTCCATGAAGATCATGACTAGGGCTGTCCCTGTGACGACTGTGTCTTCAAGACCTAATCCAATGCCTGGTCTAGGCCGTCTTGATACCTATAGATATATGATGGTTTGGTCTATCTACAACAGTCATATTCAAATATACTCTTGGACATTGTTTACTAGATATATTAAGATATTATATGTGGAACTTGATTTGTAAGGCATAACAACCTTATTTATGCTATGGTAGCATTAGATGGAATTTATTCCTTATTAATATGAATCCATTGCTATTAATCTGATATATCAATTGTCATATTGAATATTGCAAGTGTATACTATGGGGTTTGTTTGGTAGATCATTTTGGTTATCGATCGCTGAAAGTATTCGGGTTGTCTTGTGGGTCGACCCAGATAGCACTCTTCATTCCCAGAATGGACTGTGACAAATATAGTTAGTAGAAGGTCATTTCTCTCTTACATGTAAGAAAACTAAGCATAGTGGAGCCCGGTTACCATAGATAACCAGACAGACCCTTATTGAAATACCAGTACCCCATCATCTCATGGTCCGAATGAGGAAAGACCCTAGGGACACCCTCTTTCTTTCCTAGAATGAAATGGAATACAGGGAGAACCCTGGGTATTCCAAAATGAAAAGAGATGGAATAAGGAAAAAAGGGAGGTTGAGAGTTACCTAAACATGGGTGAACGAGATGTACAGTTCCAACGTAAGTGGAAGACCACCAAGAATGAAGATAGAAGAACTTTGGAGCACTGTAGGGGAGAACATCCTCTTCTTTCTTTCGAAAATGGACAATGGTGGGTTCCAAATGGGGACCCACGAGTATTTTTTATAGACAGACATTGTCGCTCAATCGGAGGACTAGTAAATTAAAACGTTGCCTCCGTATCGATCCTCTAGATAGGCCAAGAGTCACAATCTTTCAATTTTTCGGGCCCAAAATAACTGGAAGCAAGTGAATTAAATCCGGAGGTACAACCATCTTCTTGGTGCCACCGGTATACCTAGGAAATGGAAAATCTTGGTAAGTGTTAAGCGGAGGCAAATCCGAATGGTGTACCATCCATCACAGTCGCCATTTGACTTTCAGGAAGTTTGGCCTGTGAGCCAATACAAACCAACTGATGATAGAGGCGGAGGTTTCTTCATTCACCACTTGTCTTGTTTCAGTCACAGTAGGATTTGGATTGTATCTGGAGGCTAAGTCAAATTGTCTTGCCCCCAGATCCTACTAGCTGGTTTTTCCCTATAAATTAATTTGGGGGGGAACCAAACAAACCAATCAAAACCTAATTGTCTTGCCCCTGGATTCGGCCTTCGATTTAGATAAAGGCTAAATGAACATAGGAAATCAAATTTTTATAAAATTCTCCTCTTGCTTACCATGACATGATTATTGAATGTCGTTGTGATTTATTGGTTATGTGGTTAGTAATAACATGTGAACATTTATAGAATTGCCCTACCAACTGTCAATTTGCAAGAGCAATGCCTCCAAGGAGGGGACCAAGAGGGCACGGTGTAAATTTATGTCTCCCACTAAAAGATCGGACAACTGTTGAACATGGTAGCTCTAACTCACCACCACATCAACCATAGCTGCCACCACCCATAGACCTCCCACAAGCACCTCAAGTTCAAATTGTGGCTGATATGACAGCTATTATAGGCGGGTTGGTCCGAAATCTTGAAGTGCATCAAAGCACTACAGCGGCAGTCCTCATTGAGTTATTCACCACCCTATGTGGAGCACCCCTAGCTCCACCAGCTCAAGGAAATGCACAAGGTAGAGTGTGCCTCCAATTCTGCCTCCCCCACCAGTGCATTTACCGATGCCTCAAGTTTAAACCCACTTGGGTACGCCAAGAATTCAGCTACAACCTCAGATAGGTGGGGCAAAGGTAATGAGAAATTTTCAATTTATGCATCCACTGAAGCTCATAGGATTTGGGACTAATCCGATGCAACTAGCCATATGGATCCAAGCCATAGAGAAGACAATAGAGACCCAGATGCATACTGAGGCACAAAAGTTGTTGTGTGTGACCTTTCAACTAGAAAGGGTACCATATGACTAGTGGAAAAGGATACAGCCCACATTTATCAGATGCCAATGGGAGATAACATACCAGATCTTGAAGGAAGCTTTTTTTAAGAACATCTTCCCCCAAAACCTTAGGGATAGGAAGGAGGGAGAGTATCTCTGTCATACCCCGTTCCTGACGTATCGATACTATGGAATGCAACAGGATCTCCTCATCTTATTATAGTATTAGAAATCCCCTTTCAGAATCACATATCACGGTATAACCATCTATCGATCCATAATATTACTCCCAAAAAGATCAGAGTAAATTTAAACATCTCAAATAAACAAATTACCAGAATTAAAAATGTAAAATAGCAAATGTCTTATAATTCAAATACCAACTATCAAGCTGACAACTAATAGTTCAAGGTTCCAATTATCCAAGTTCTAAAATAAATAAATAAACAATTTTTCAAAGTTTATCCATCAAATAAAATGTATCCCAGAATAACAATGCCAAAACTCAAAGTAATAAAGATAATAGGCATAGCCTAAACCTACATGCAGTCTCTACGAATTACACGATCAAAGATATCTTCCTCAGGTTCACTAACATCATCCTCCACACCAAACGAATAGTTTCCCCATGTATCAAACGATATACCTGCAATATCTAAAATAGTTTGAACACAAGGGTAAGCTCAAAACTCCGAGCTTAGTGAAAAAGCTAAATGTTCCATAAGCAAATGCATGAAATTATTAACTACAGTCAAGTAAGATAACTATAAGTGCTAGCTTAGGACGACTAAAATAAAGCCTCCATGCTGCACAGTTTACCCCCATCAGATTGAATGCCACCTCACTCGGCATAGAGCAAACATCCCCCATGTATGGGTCTGTTGTCCTCGTCTTCCATGGCTGCAACTCATCCCAAGTCCAAAAACGGTGGCTCTTGATGAGGTGATAACCCTACTAGTCGACTCATCCAATCATTCACACTATGTCGGATATGGAGAGCATCACAGCTATGTTCATACCATCCTTTATTGGATCCACGCCATTACATAACCCCCTAATGGCTAGGGCTACAATTATACGGGTAATTAATGTTCAACTAACCATGTCAACCTAACTAGCCATATTACTTGGCCGTAATGTTGCAAAGCTTCTGACCCCGTCCGGTCCCTACTTAGGATATCGTGAATCAACTAAGTTACATATGGTCAATGCAAAGTAGCGTTGTTAAGAAGTGGTGCAAACATCCCATTTTACCAACCTTTGTCACACACCAATTCCACACTATTCAGAATGGTGTGATGAACCGTTAATAAACCAATGGTTCAACCAGGATCTCGAATAGACTGTGTCCATTTGCTTAAACCATACACATCCACAAATATAATCAGAGTAAATAAACAATAGCGAAAGTCTTATATATTAAATGAACTGAGAATCTAAGAATGATAACATAAATAAAATATCCAATTAACTTTCATTGACTAGGATATAAGTAAATAAAATAATCAATTATATTTCCTTAATAATCCAAAAAAAAATCTAATCGAAAACGCATGAGTTGCATTCGCATGACGAATCATGCGACTCCATTATAGCTTCTGTGTCCATCGCCGCAATATGCACGTATGTGGGAGCATTCATATAATCTTCCACGGTCGTACTAGCATCATCAACTAAAAATATTTGAATTCAAAAAGTGTAGGCACATAATACGGCTCAGTGAGCAAAAAAATAATGCAACAAATATATGCATGCATTCAATTCATATTTTTGGTCTGGTTCATAAGTGTACAATGTGCAATAGAAAGGATAGGTGGCCGTCGCACCTCTATACACGAATGTATGGAACTGCCCAATTGATCAAACACCATTGCCGCCCCCACATGCACCCACCATGGAATAGAGATAGAGCTAAAGTGCTTAGGACCGCACCGCATCACACTTCCCCTGATGCTCTTCCCATAACAACATGTAAGCTCCTGTTGGCGAGGGCTTGCAAACTGGGCTCGCAACTAACCAACCCAAATGTCAAACAGTGTATCCAAGGCCACACCCCAGCATCCCTCAATACCTCAATAGCAATAGAGCTAAGGTCCCCCGAAAGAGTCAGAGACTACATGGTCCGAGACCACCTCCCCTGATGCCCTACGACGTAGTAGTTCTGCTAAGGTAAGGGCGATACGACGATGTTAGTGGACAAAACTTGAGTAGAGATAGAGCTAGAGTCTGGTGACCAGGATGAACCACAGTGTCACGTTCTCCCCCTGATGCTCCACTTGCATCAAATACACTAACCACACACATACATTCACATGCCTATTCCTAGCATCATCATCATCATCATGTTATAAATAAATAGAATTAAATATGCATGAGCAGTAATAACAGAAATAGTAGATGACATGTCACATGCACATTACAATTATACAAGCATAGAATCATTCATGGTAGTGGACTCAATAAACGAAAATAGTTTATTATTAGCCAATTAGTTTAGGTATTGTTCCCTCACCTTTGATTGAGCATAGATCCTCGTTTGAGCTTTATAAATCACTTTTAAATCACTAGAAAGACCTAACAAGTTAATAGATTTTAATTAGAATTAGTTCCAATAGATTTAGACTGGTTGAACCTGTAGGGTCACAGGTAGGGTAGCACCTAGGGTAGCAGTTTCTGCGACCCTAGGGTGTAGGGTCGCAGGTGGGGTCAGATACCATTCTACCCTACGTATGACCACACCCTCCATGGGACTTCCCGAGGGCATGTGGTCAATCCTGTAGTCTCATAGGGTCGGATATCATTCGACCTTACGTGCGACCACACGTATTCTGAGTTGACCTTTCATTCTAAAGTCCATCCCTTCATGTTTGGATTCTTTGGCTTACTTTCATGGTCCATTCTATGATTGTTCTATGGCTCAAAACTACAAGTTATACATAGTCCATAATGATTTCCTCCATGGAATCTCTTGGAACTTGTCCATGGATGGATGATTTGGGTTTCTCCTAATCCTATGTTCTTCATAACTATTCTTGGATCTCTTATTCAAGTAAGGAATTAGGTTCATACCTTTATTTAGAGGTTTCTCTGAACTTCCTCCTCTTCCTTAGTCTTTTCTTCAATTTTCCTTTCCTTCTTCTCTTCCTTTTCTTTCTCCTTCTCTCACTTTCAATTAGGGTTCTAAAGGAGTGAAAGAGGCTAAGGGACATCCTACTTATAGAGGAAAACCCCCCATAATAAGTCCTAGTGAGTTTAGAAAAGATCCCCTTTGAATTAGAAAAGTTTCTTAATTTCTGGTTTCTGTCTGTCATCGTAAGGTCGGACGTAGGGTCGCAGAATACGTCGACCCTACACTTTCTTAGTCATCCGACCCTATGAATAGAAAGTCCTGGGTTGGACTTCTGTTGAGGTGGGGTGGACCCTACCTGTTTAAGCATGTGACCCTACCCACTCATTTTCTATTTTTGGGTTAGACTTCATTCTTCCTCTTGTGATTTCTTCACGCACTTGGTCTACTTGGCTCGGCCATGATAGGTAGACCTGGTACAAGGTGGTAAGACCGGTTACTTCAATACAGGTCTTACAACTCCCCCCCTCTCAAAAAAATTTCATCCTCGAAATTTGTACATACCTTCCGAGTTGAAAAGGTGAGGATATTGCTTCCGTATAGCATTCTCTTCTTCCCATGTGATCTCTTCTATATCTCGGCTCCCCCAGGTGACCTAAACAAAGTATTTGTCACGATTGCGTAGACGTTAAACTTTTTGACTAGTGATATCAGTTGGTGCTACTTCGAATGTCAAATCATCAGTTAGATCTGGTGGATCCGCTGTCAAAACGTGCGTTGGATCTCTGACGTGCTTCTTTAATAATGAGATATGAAATACATCATGCACACATGACGTAGATTGTGGTAGTGCTAACTGATAAGCCACTTTTCCACGTTTGGCTAAAATCTCATATGGCCCGACATATCTCGGACTTAGCTTTCCTTTTCGTCCGAATCATTTTAAACCTCGCATAGGTGATACTTTCAAGAATACCTTTTCACCTACGACAAATTCAAAGTCACGGCGTCGAGTATCTGCATACTGTTTCTGACGATTCTGAGCCATTCTAACTCTTTCCTTGATGATGTCAACTACTCGACAAGTCCCTTCAATAAATTCTGGTCCAACGATGCTACGTTCTCCAACTTCATTCCAAAACAGAGGAGTTCGATACTTCCTTCCATACAGTGCTTCATAGGGTGACATCTATATAGTAGCCTGATAGCTGTTGTTATAGACAAACTCGATCACGGGTAGTTTCTCATCCCATGATCCTTTAAAATCAATTACACAGGCTCGAAGCATGTCTTCTAAAATTTGAATGGTACGCTCTGACTGTCCGTCTGTCTGAGGATGGAATGCGGTACTGAACTATAATGTTGTACCCATAGCCTTTTACAATCCTTCCTAAAACATTGAAGTAAAGCGTGGGTCTCTATCGGACACAATGCTCTTAGGTACACCATGTAATCTGACAATGTTATCCACATATAGCTTGGCTAACCTCTCCAGGGTATACTGTGGTCGTATTGCTATAAATGGAACTATCTTAGTCAGACGATCTATAATCACCCAGACCGCATCAACTATTCAAGGAGTCAATGGTAATCCGGTGACGAAGTCCATAGTGATGCAGTCCCATTTCCAGGTTGGTTCTGGCAGCGGCTGCAACATTCCTGCTGGTCTTTGCCGTTCAGCTTTCACCCTTTGACAATTTAGGCATTGAGACACAAATTTAGCTACATCTGCTTTCATTCCTCTCCACCAATATAATTTCATCAAATCATGATACTTCTTTGTACTTCCAGGATGTATTGAATAGGCGGTGGTGTGAGCTTCCTTCATTAGTCGGTGTTTAATGTCCAAATTTTCTGTTTCAGGAACACATACTCTTTCTTTGTACTTCAGTACCTTTTTAACGTCCAAGGTGAACTCAGGAATTGTCCTACCTTTTTCGATGTCTCCTTGTACAGTTCTCAGATGAGGGTCTGATTTAATAGCGGCTTTCACCACAATAATTATATCAGGTACAATCTTCAATGTTGCAAACATATTTGAAAACCGATGAATAAACCCTTGGTTGGTTAATTCACTCGGTGCATGTATCATGAATTTCTCCTTACCGTAATTGAACACTTTCCTTGTAGTACACTTTGCTATAGTCGTGTTAACCTCTCCTTGAGATTTTATCATTGTTATTTCTACTTTGCGCATCAACAACTACATTAGGCTTTCCTGGATGATATTGGATATCACAATCATAGTCCTTCAATGATTCTAGCCATCTTCTTTGTCTCATGTTCAACTCCTTCTGATTAAAAAGTTAAGTGAAACTCTTATGATTTGATTGAATCTGAAATTTCTCTCCATACAAATAATGTCTCCATATCTTGACAGCATGTACTATTGCTGCTAATTCCAAGTCATGAGTGGGATAGTTCTTCTCATGTGTCTTCAGTTGTCTTGAGGTATACGTAATTACTTGTTCTCCTTGCAAAAGTACACATCCTAAACCCAACCCAGACGCATCAGTGTACAAGATAAATGGCTGTCATGGAATAGGAATAGTCAAGATCGGAGCAGATATCAATCTAGCCTTCAATGTTTGGAAACTTTTCTCACATTTATCAGTCCAAACAAACTTTTCTCCTTTCTTTGTCAAACTGGTGAGAGGTACGGCAATTCTGGAATAGTCTTCCACGAATCGTCGATAATACCCAACTAGACGTAGGAAACTTCTAATTTCTGCAACGCTCTTTGGTGCTTCCCATTTCACAATGGCTTCAATCTTGCTGGGATCCACTTTAATTCCTTCAACAGATACAACATGGCCTAAGAAAGCGACCTCATTTAATCAAAACTCACACTATGTAAATTTGGCGTAAAGCTTCTCTTTCCTTAATCACTGCAGAGTGGCTCTTAGATTCATGTCAATTATTTCCTTGTCCTTAGAGTAGACCAATATATCATCAATAAACACAATGACCAACGTATCCAACATATCATGGAATACCCGATTCATGAGTTCCAAAAAAGTTACGGGTGCATTAGTCAATCCAAAAGACATGACTAAAAATTCATAATGTCCATATCTTGTTCTGAATGCTATCTTCAGAATATCACCGTCCTTAATCTTCAACTGATAGTATCCTGATCGAAGATCAATCTTAGAGAACACCTTGGCATCATGCAACTGATCGAACAAGTCATCGATCCGAGGCAATGGTAACTGATTCTTGATTGTCAGCTTATTCAATTCACGGTAATTTGTACACAGTCGAACGCTACCATCTTTCTTATTTACAAACAATACTAGCGCTCCCAATGGTGATATGATAGGTCTGATGTAACCCTTGTCCAGTAATTCTTGTAACTGTACTTTTAATTCCTTTAATTTTGTAGGAGACATTTTATAGGGTGCTTTAGATACTGGTACGCCTCCGGGTATCAGATCTATACCAAACTCTGTCGCTCGATCGGGTGGTACTCCTGGTAGTTATTCAGAAAATACATCTGGAAAGTCACGGACAACATCAATATTCTCCATTTGTGGTTCTTCCTTGGTGAGGTCGACCACTGATACTAGATACCCAACTCCTCCTTTCTCGAGGGATTTCCTAGCCTTTAACGCAAAGAGGATGAGTTTTCGTTTACGGGGAAGTTTGGTTCCCATAAAACTAAACTCTGCTCCTTCCTTGTCTTTAAATGTCCGCTTCTTTTCTGCACATAATCTATTTATAGAATGCCGGGCTAACCAGTCCATTCCCAAGATGACGTCAAAGTCTACCATCTCAAGTTGAATCAATGTTGCATCCAAAGTCTTCTCGTCAATAAGAACTGGACATGGTCCATAACCTTTTTTTAATTCCATTTCTAATCCCATCGGTGATCAAACAAGCAGTTTGTAGTCTAAATATTTTAGGGGAAGATTTAGCTTCTTTCCAAATGACACAGATATAAAAGAATGAGTAGCTCCTGAATCAAAGAGTACTCTAGCGGGTATACCATTAATAGGTACGATACCTATGATTTATTTTAATTTAGTCTACATGCTCACACAATGTAACACAAAATGAAAGGTTCAGGTCATACCTGTGACCACATCAAGCGATGCTGCAGCATCCTCAGATGTAACAACATAGACATTTCCTTGCTGTAGCTACATTCTAGGCTTAGGACACTCCCTTAAGTAATGTCCTACTTGGTTGCAGTTAAAGCATTTTACTCCTTCGTTGTTTTGCTTTGGTGGCAATTGAGTTGCGGGAATTGAAGTCTTGAGTACAGAAGGGTTTAAATGTCCTTGTATTCCCTCCATTATAAGAATTCCCATTTGGCCTCTTTATACCTCTATTCTGAGCAAAATTGCTCTTTTTCTGGTTCGACTCTATTACTCGAGCAATCTGTACTGCATCATTGTAAACTTTCTTCTCTAGACCTATTGGCCTCTTTATACCGTGTGGACTTCCAACAGCTATTGGCCTCTTTATACCGTGTGGACTTCTCTAGACCTATTGGCCTCTTTATACCGTGTGGACTTCCAAAATTGATAGTCCATAATGATTTCCCCTACGGAATCTATTGGAACTTGTCCATAGATGGATGATTTGGGTTTCTCCTATTCCTATGTTCTTCATAACTATTCTAGGATCTCTTATTCAGGTAAGGAATTAGGTTCATACCTTTATTCAGAGGTTTCTCTGAACTTCCTCCTCTTCCTTAGTCTTTTCTTCAAGTTTCCTTCGCTTCTTCTCTTCCTTCTCTTTATCTTACTCTAACTTTCAATTAGGGTTCTAAAGGAGTGAAAGAGGCTAAGGGATGTCCTGCTTATAAAGGAAAATCCTCCATAATAAGTCCCAATGATTTTAGGAAAGATCCCCTTTGAATTAGGAAAGTTTCCTAATTTCCGGTTTCTGTCTATCATCGTAGGGTCGGACGTAGGGTCGCAGAATCCGTCGACCCTACACCTTCTTAGTCATGCGACCCTACGACTAGAAAGTCATGGGTTGGACTTCTGTAGAGGTGGGGTCGACCCTACCTGTTTAGGCATGCGACCCTACCCTCTCATTTGCTGTTTTTGGGTTAGACTTCATACCTGGTCTTGTGATTTCTTCACGCACTTGGTCCACTTGGCTCGACCATGATATGTAGACCTGGTACAAGGTGGTAAGACTGGTAAGTTCGATCTGAGTCTTACAACCTTCCTCCTTACCAACTTAATCAGACATCATGAATCAACAAAGACCAGTACCTTTCATGGAGAGGTTCTGAGCATCCTATTCCACTTGCTTTCAATCCCTATAGACACTGTTGATCTCACTCACAAGGATGCTTATGCATGATCACACAGAGAAGTATATTGTATAGCATGTTACCACACAACAGTATGTTATCAATCTCAAATCATCACACAGCATAATTAATAGAGAAAACACATGCATCCATTGGTTTAGTTCCCTTCTTGAAAGCTAAAAGAGTAGACTACTACAGTCTCGATCGGGTAGCTTCCTATTTGAGGGTTCTTCGTATCTTTATGAAAATCATATACTATATTATTCATTAATTTATCAAATAACAAGGTTAGTTCTAATTTTGCATTAAGCTTATTATTCCTGTGTTCACAATGTTACTAACTAGTTTAATATTCATCCCTACTATCTACCATCTATTTATCATAGCATAGCACTATCATTTATTACCGTTCATGTTCCAAGGTACTTTTACGTTCTGATATAATTGCTGTCCATAATGGGTAGGTAATGTGTGGATTGGTACTCCACAAGACAGCACATAAGTTAGGTCCATAATTAACTAAATGACCATACATCGTAACGTATCATTATGTTTACTTATCGATTCAGGAATAAAGGTCATATTTCAATGTCTATGGTTCCATTAAAACCTACGCTCGGCTACTGTCCATGCTTGACAATCTCATGGAGGGACATTCCATTCGTTAGTCTGATTTTAGCTTCTGTTTAGCATAATACTATGAAGGACTTCTATTATAGAGGTCTAGGGGTTCTAGTACCTCAAACAATGCTCACAAGATCTTATGGCAGCTACTGATCGACCACGGGGAGGAGTTGTAGCCAAACAGGACTGCAAGTGCGATCGGTGGATGGGGCTGCACCTCACCAGGTGCTAGTGTGACACCCCAAAACCTTAGTGTTTTGGTATGACCATGGTTTCCTCACAGTGAAAGTACTGCCACTCCAGAATCCATTTACGATCATCACATATCACAACTCTTTCGTTAATTATAACATAGATTACGAGAATCATAGAGCGCGATCAAAATAATAGCAAAAATCAATACTATGAACCATAAACCAATCAACTGTATTAGATAATTGTAATAAAGGTTTATCTGTTTTCAAACCAAGACATAAAATCAAGTAATACTAAGTACTAAATACTTAAATAAAAACCTCATGGGTCAAACATTTCAAGGAAACAAGTAAAGAACAAAACTGAATTCTTAAGTAAAATCCAAATAAAGTCTCTTATCTCAGCTAGAAACGTATTCTCTTCTTCGAAACATTGTCTTCTAACCATAAAAACAATCATCACACTCACCTGAAGGATCATGTGAATCATCTTCAGGTTCTTCACCTTCAAACATTTCATTATCAGCTACATTATCTACAAAACAATCTAAAAAAATGTGTATATACAAGGGTGAACAAAACCACATGTTCAGTATGAAATTAGCATACACAAGCACACAATGCATGAATAAGTTATTAAGGTTAATGGTCTGTGAATAGGCATGTGCAAGTAGCATCGCACCTAAATACTGATGACGAATACTCAAGCATGGGTGAGGTCAATGAAACACACTTGACTGGGCCTCATGTAAAACATTACACAAAGAGTGATCATACAACCCATTAACACATTGTCCTGGCATCGTACCAGCATTAGCCCATCATAGGCTTCATCCAGACATCTTATTTTATGCCTCAACTACTTCATTGGGTCCATACCGCCTAATCCCTAATTAGTAAGCACATAGAACAGACTCATCCCTAGGTCTCTCCTAAAACCCTACCGGCTGGCTCCCAACCATGTCCAAACCCCTGCTTTAGCTGCGAAAGAGTCTGAACCATGACTGGTCTACAATAAGCCTATGCCAATACCTAAACCCCTGTTGACAAGGATTACCCATTACAGGTTATTAAAACCTAAACTAAGAATATTACTAATGTAGGTACCCGTATCATAGATTAATGGACCAAGATAAACTATCCCATTCTTGCTATTTGGATCCATTAGGACACAAGTGAATGACAAACAATCATGTTATCAAACATTCCATAATCTACTAATCTAATATGGAGTTATAATATCCAAATGCATGAACAGTTATCACATTTATAGGATGGCATGTTATCATACAGTAATCTAAACAAGTAGCAAGCACATTTGCACTGAAAACAAGAAAGTAAAATGATGCTAATCCCTCACCTGTAATGGTGAACTATTTTTTTTTGCTAAGAATCCTAAAGAATAAATTAAACATAAAATAAGAAAAATACAAAACACCCTAACAGGATGAAGCTCCCACCTTCGGCATTGCCATCAGCAGGAGCCATCCCAGGTAAAAAAATAGATTACAAAAACTGTTCAAAATGAAAATGAGAAACGGGGGAAGCATCCCACACCACCTCACGAGCCACAAGGGGAAGACAATAATTTCATTTCTATGATTTCCTCTCATGAGCAGCAGCGTTTGCAAGCTTATCAGCCACTTGGTTAACTTCTTTGCAATAGTAAGAGAAACAAAATTTACACAATAAGAGGTTGGACTAAAGTGCCATCCACTCTTTCTAAACAATCCAAGGGACAATATCTAACTGAAAAGTTCCCATAACTGAGCTAGCATCTGCCTCTAACAAAATATTTTGGAACGCCATCCGAATAGCTGCATTCAAGCCTATAACAACTCCTTTAACCTCTCCAATGTAATTTGTACAGACTCCCAGCCATTCTGAGAATGCAAATACCACTTCACCATTGGAAAACCAAATTACCCCACTTGGACTAGCAACCCTAGAATTACCCCAACTATACCCATCCAAATTGATTTTACACAAATCCACAGGAGGAAGATTCTAAAATAATTGCAAAATAACCTGAGGTTTTTTCAACTTTGTCACAAGAGAGAAATACTGAGCGAATTTAAAATCAATCATGGATCTGATTACAACTGGCTTGGGAATAGAAATATCTCTACAACAATTTTTTTAATTCTCTTCCATAGACTTTCAGATAGTACCCTGATATTTTTACAATATGAATCATTTCAATATCTCCATATGTGATGTAAGGTAACAAAAAATATACTAATCCAAAGGTCACGGTAGGCATAAACACCAACCTTTATTAGCCACTTTGCAAGCATCTCATCACATGATGAGGATCAAGGAATAGAGCACTCAAAGTTTCTGCTCACCGCATTCCAAACCGAACTAATAAAAGTACATGTGCAAAATAAGTGAGAAGCAGATTCTTCATCTTTCTTACATAGGCTATAGTGAAAACCTATTACCATACCTTTTCTTCGAACCAAGTCATCAGTAGGTATTCTATTCGAGCACCAACGCCAGGCAAAACAAGATAAGTTTGAAGTCATATCTATATTCCAAACTGTAGAGACCCAATTTGGAATAGGATTGTGCTGACGCAAAAGGTTCCAAACCGAGTTGGTTGAGAACATCCCAGATACATCACCCGACTAGATGATAGAATCCTGGGTACCACTTCTCAAAGGTATCCTACTAGCCTCAGAAAATAGATAATGAATAGCCAGATTAGTAACATGAGGGAACTTCCAGGCCCCATATCAATAAAACGAGCAAGAGTGCAATCTTTTCCTTTTACCACATTCATCTCAACTCCAACCCACTCCAGCCAGGTCTCATTACACACCCAATGGTCTATCCAAATATTATTGTTTTTACCATATCCAACCACCCATCGAGTGTGTTTGGAAGTCCAATCCTAGTTCTTTTTAACATTTCTTTTAACTGGAGAGATACATTGGGGAATTGTAGTAAAGCCATCTTTTTTGAGCTAATGACCTCTTACATAATAGGGCATCATTCCTCACAGTCAACCATCTAATTCCAAGACCCCCTTCTTTCTTAGGTGTGCACATCACATCCCATTTCACAACTACACTTTCATTTTTATTATGATCACCAGTCCAAATAAAGTTTCTCATCATACATTCAGTAGGTTTGATCAAAGCTCTTGGCCACTTATAGACATAGAAGGAGTGTAAGAATGAACTACTAAGAATAGACCGAACTAGCTCCACTCTGTCAGCAAAAGACAAAGGTCTTCTTTTCTTAAAAAAAAAAAAATTTCCTGAATCGATCCATTACAGGATTAAAAAATTCTCAACGAATTCTACCATTGAACATTACTCCTAAATATGTTGTGGGAAAAAAACATTAAACAAAATTCAAGCAATCAATCATTTTTGTAACGTCTAATACTATGCACATCCTGGGAAAATAAGATCTTAAATTTCGGGGGGCTTACTTTCTGACCTGCTGAGGCTTTAAAGTCTCTCAAAAGATCCCTTACGTTTCTACATGAGTGAATGCTAGCCTTCATAAAAATAAATATGTCATCTACGAGCAAACAATAAATGAGTCAAAACCACAACTTGATGACCCTTAAAGACAAATTCCATATCACTAGATGCCACCAATTTATGTAGGCCCCTACAAAGAACTTACTTATATAATAACAAAGAGTTGTCTAAGGCCACACTCTGCCCCTAACTACAGGGCCACCATTGGCCATAACAAATTGCCTGGCAGATTGCAACAGAGATTTAACTCAGTCCACAAAAATATATGTAATATTGAATTTTAATAATACCTCAAATATGAAACTCCATTGAATGGTATCATATGCTTTGTGAATGCCAAGCTTTAAGGGTACATTCCCTTTCTTAGTTTTCATGTAAGACCTGCACGCCATGAACCCGGTCTAACCTTGCATTTTCTGCGTGAACCGTCTACATATCATGGTCGAGCCAAGTGGACCAAGTGTGTAAAGAAACCCAAGACCCAATATGAAAATTTACCAAAAAAATAGTCAAAATGAGGGTAGGGTCGCATGTCTTAGCAGACAGGTCCAACCCCCTCATCGACCCTCACTATCAACCCTCAACCAGGGGTCGTAGGGGGTCTATGAATTGTCCGACCCTCCCATTGACCCCCTATCGACCCTCAGTATTCGGGAAAAAACAGCACGAACCAAAAATTAGGAAAGCTTCCTAATTTCAATTGGAACCTTTCCTAAACTCAATGGGACTTATTTTGGGAGGTTTTACTCTATAAATAGGACTTCCCTAACCCTCTTTCACTCTTTTTACAACCCTAATTGGATTGAGAGAAAGAGAAGAGAAGGAAAAGAAGGAGAAGATAAAGAGAATTGAAGAAGAAGACCAAGGAGGAGGAAATTCAGAGGAAACTCTGAATCTCAGCAAACCTAAGGTATGAATACATTCCCTATGATTTATTTAAGACCTTTGAATGGTTTATGAAGAGGGTATGACTTAGAAGAAACCCAAATTAACCATCCAATGGTTAGGTTTCAATGGAAACCATGGAGGAGATCATTGAAACCATGTAGGTGATTAAAGAATAGTTCTAAACCATAGAACATGTATGGAATAGACTATAGAAGGAAGCCATAGGACCCGAACATTAAAGAATGGATGAAATTTGATATTTTTGACTCAAACCATGGAGGGTCACACGGAGAGTCGATGACCATCCGACCCTATGTGACCCTGAGTATCGACCCCCAGGGTTCTAGAAGTCCAGATTAGGGGAGGGTCGCACCAGGGTTCGGTCATAACTCAGACCCTACCTCCCACCCTCAGTTAACAGAATGGTCTTAAAAATTAGAATAAATTCTAATTAAATTTTATCGACTTTGTTAGGTCTGCTAGCAATATAATAGCAATATAAAGGTGATTCTAAAGCTTGAAAGAGTATCTATTAGCAAGCTAAGGTGAGTGAACAAGACCTAAACTAATTGGTTAATAATAAAATACTTTTATTTTCTTGAGTCCAATGCCATGCTTGATTCTATGTGAATATGCTTGTAATGTACATTCAACATGTCATCCAATATTCCTCCTATTATTGTTCATGCATATTTAATTTTGTTTACTTATAACATGATGATGATGATTGATGCTAGAAATAGGCATGTGAATGTTTGTGTGTGGTTAGTATGCTTGATGCGAGTAGGGCATCAAGGGAGGTGTTATGCGGTGTTTGATCCGGGCACTTTAGCTCTATCTCTGACTCAAGTCTTGTGCATTAGCATCGTCGTATCGCCATTACCTTAACAGAACTATTGCGACGTCGGGCATCAAGGAGGGTCTCGGTCCTTGAGTCCTATACTCTACCGAGGGGCCTTAGCTCTATCTCTACGGGTGCTCTGAGGGATGCTGGGGTGAGGCCTTGGATACATTGTTTGACATTAGGATTGGTTAGTAGTGAGCCCCGTTTGCAGCCCTAGCCATCAGGGGTTAATTTGTTGGTATGGAGTTATGCATCGATAAACGTGACATTCATTGTACAATGTTCATAATGGGTGCTGTGGGCGACGGTGAGAGTCATCGGGCATATCCACACTCTCGTGCATAGAGGTGCGATGGCCACCTATCCTTTCTATAGCACAATACAAACGTAAAACCAGACCAAAGATATGAATTGATTGCATGCATATGTATTATTGCATTGTTTTGTTTGCTCACTGAGCCGTGATATGTGCCCACCCTTCGACGTCGAATATTTTTAGTTGATGATCTAGGTACAACCGTTGAAGATTGTATAAATGCTCTAGAGTACCAAGATGTTGCAACGATGGTAGGTGAAGATGAAGTGGATACACATGACATCTCTTGCGAGTGCAACTCATGTGTATTCGATTAGATTTTTAGTTTTATTTATTTAGATTTATTAAATACATGTATTTGATATTTATTTATTTATGTCTTAGTTGATACAGAATAATTTGTTATTTAAATATTGATATCACAATAGATTCTCAGTTCATTTTATCATAAGACTTTCGCTATTGTGTATTTACTCTGATTATGATTATGGATGTATGAGGTTTAGATAAAACGGATATTGCCTACTCGAGATCCTGGTTGAACCGTGGGTTTCTTAGCGGTTCATTACACCATTCTGAATAGTACGGAATTGGGGTGTGACATTTCATGTGCATGATGGACACCAACTCCGAAGCCAAACCAAAATTATCATGAATAATACGGGCTTTGATAAAAGCACCCTACATTACTGAGATTAGTTTCCCCAAAAATTTCTCTAATCTAGTAGCTAAAAGTTTAGGAACAATCTTTGATAGAAAATTCCCTACACAAATAGGACAAAAATCCATAAGCTGCATAGCTCCTTCTCTTTTTGGAATCAGAGAGATGTAATTACAATTCACCCCTTTCATCATACCATGAGTGAAAAGGAACAAATTGCAACACATACATCACTACCTACGATATCCAAACATAGGCAGAAGAACTTACCAGGAAACATATTAGGTTGTGGAGAACTATTTTGATCCATGCCAAAGATCGTAGTCCTAATCTCATCTTTAGAAGGCATTGAATCTAATAATAGGTTATCTACTATAGTCACCAAAGTAGGGATAACCTCTATGCAATATGAAAACACAGAATCGATTGAACTTGTATGGAAATTTTCATATTCTAAATAACATAATTTTTAATGCCATTTGCTTTTCTAGCATCACACCATCCTCCCTTTTTAGTTCTTGAATTAGGTTTTTATTCATCCTAACCTTTGCAAAGTATGAAAGAACTTAGAGTTCTGTTCTCCACACTTTAGCCAATTTTTTCAGCCCATAATGCTTCTTGAAGTGCACATGCCTCATCACACTCTAGAGTTGCTGCCACCTCCTATTCTTTCAACAAAGAGTTACAACCAACCACATCCATTGTCTCTTGAATATCCTCAAAAGCAATTTTAGATAGAAATACATTTTTTTTCAATACTATGAAATTTACTTCTAGCCCAAGACCTTAGACGAGCCTTCAAATTCTTCAACTTTTATGTCAGAAGAAAATATGGATTCCCATGAATTTGATTCTGCCACACATCCAAAACCACATCCTCAAACTCATAGTAATCAATCTAGAATCTCTGTATTTTAAAGGGCACATTGTGTGGTTTAGGAAGTAGAGAACAACCAACATTTATAATTGCATGGTCAGATCCATTTCATGACGAACACATTGGTAGGCCTATTCATACCTGTTTAATTAAGAATTACTTCCTAAACTTTGGTCAAACATTACATTCACATGTCCCATGACCCAGTTATTGTCCAAGTGAATTTAGGCCCAGAAGATGGGAAGGCAACAATAGAAGCAGAATCAAGGAAAGCTTCAAATTCTTCCACAACCGAAGTAGTAAACTCGCCCGGCCCAGTCCTTTCATGAGCATAACAGCAACATTTAAAGTCCCCACGTACAACCCAAGGAACAGTGAGAGTTCCTAACTATACCAATTCTATACACAAAGCATGGCGAATCACCTGTATATTATTAGCATGAACAAACGTAATTAAATTCTATATTCTTCCACAAATACCTCAACAGTAATTTTCTGGTCAGAAACCCCCACCACACTAGTTTTTTTAACATATTTTTTCAATAAATCCAAAGAATAGGATTTTTACCTGGTTTTTCATTGACTATGATATCTGCTTCATATCCCTTGCTATTTAACAATAATGTAGGGAATTTAGATGGGTCCACCAAAGGCTCAGCTATGCCAAAAATATCAGAACAATGAACAGACAACAAATTCTTAAAGATCTTTCTCGATTTAGGGTTTGAGATGTCTCTAATCTTCCAAAAAAGAACATTCATTTCTTACTATTTTGACGGAGGTCTCCAAACGAGATTTCCTGGTGACTGAGGCACTCGGGTCATCTCCCTTTTTTCCCCTTTCTTGGTTATCGTCCAAGTAATTTTTCCCAACCTGAATGAACTCGCCACCCTCAGAGAGATTATCCTCCACTACTGCAATGTCATCAAAAATAAATTGCACTCTACCTAGAGAAGAAGTTATAATTGGTACCCCATCATAGTCCATTCTAGACAGCACCCCATTAACATCCCCTTCAAAACCCTCCACACCAACAGCAACATCCTGATGAGCAACCAAAAGATTACCATCAACAGTAGATACTTCAACGACAGGATCCTTAAAGTTCACATTAGTTTGACTATTCTCAACATTACAATCAACAGAGGGGTCCTTAGCAACATCAAGCACCTCCCCCTCTTTAAGATCATCTAGTTCCACTCCATTTTCTACATCAGCCTAACGACCAAGATCAGATATATTCCCTAGAGGAGTAGAAATCAGCTTATTGTCCTTCATCTAAGTACGACAAGTATCACCAATATGCTTTGGGCTTAAGTTAGAAAGTTCCTCTGTTTCCATAAGACAATTTTTACATCATGTCCAAACATTCTACATTTAGTACATCTTGACTTAGCTACTTCATACACAATAGGCTGCTTAAAAGAAACTCCTCTAGCCATTGCTACAACATTCGACCATGACTTCCTCAAGATGAGTGCCGCCATTAATCATCTACACAAAAAATATAGCATAACGCCCATAAATTTAGACTGAATATTTCAATCAAGTATAACGGGCTTACCTAAGGCCTTTCCAATTAAAGAAATAACATCTTCATCCAATAGTTCAACCCATAATCTTGGCAACCTAACCCATTGCAAATGACGAGGGACATGAACCTTGTTAACATTATAATTTGGCTCCCATCTCTATAACCAAAGGGGCTGGTCAATGATTTTTGCCACCCCCCCCCCCCTGTTCCATACAACACTCAAAAATTCTTGGAAAAAAATCAAAATACCAATAACCCTTAGCAAGAGCAGTCATCTCAAACCCATTAGAAGGTCCCTAGTATTCAACCAAAATACAAGAGACCTCACTCAACTGAAAACCTTTTGTAAAGACACGACCAATAATCGTAAGACTGTATTTCACTAATTAACTCTCATAGATAACTTGTGGTACCACCACCCAGGTAATACCACCTTCTGTCACCGGCTCTGGAAGAGCACTAAGATCAAGCAACCCTAAAAGGACCGAGGCAAAGCTTCTCCCACCTGTACCTGGTCTATTAGCAATACTCACTGATGATGTTGCAGTAGAATTTCCTTCCCTCATAGAAAGTATAGTAGACCCGGAAAGTAACTTCACAATAGACACACCATTAACTTAACCTTCACGTAAATTTTCCCCACCAGAAACTGACAACACCATAGAGGGTTGATCCCCCACCTCCACAAAATTCATACCTTATCTCAAGCCAA
Source organism: Protea cynaroides (assembly GCA_028583415.1). NCBI lineage: Eukaryota > Viridiplantae > Streptophyta > Magnoliopsida > Proteales > Proteaceae > Protea > Protea cynaroides. The sequence goes on from CM053275.1 coordinate 70,757,365, forward strand.
CCAACATTGTCTCTTTCTCCCATTTCTATTTCTGCCATTTATGCTATAAGACCTACATCAAAATCCTCAAAATTCAGATCTCTTTGTACTAGGTCTTACTATACTATCCTTGGCAATCGGTAAATCACCTAGGAATACTACATCATGTGGGGGTAGATACTTGAAGCCTAGGAAGCAACACCATCCAATTAAGCCCATAAAACTAGGCCCAGCTGTGCTTTAACTCCAACCGACAGCACATACCAAATGAACATTCTACTACTTGACTTCTACCATTTGAGAAAGAGTAGGACACTCTCTCTCCATGAGTCCTATAAAAGGGAGGGTTTGCTCTCCTTGTTCCCTTTCGCTAAACCGTGGGAAAGTGAGAGTGAGTAGTTTGAGAAGCAAAGCATGGAGCTCAAGCTTGGGAACTCAAGCTCAAGCATCGTGCTCTTGAAGGTATGAGTTCTTCATCCTTCCTTCCTCTTCCTTTCTTATAGGAATGTGAGCATGAAGCCATGATGGAGCTCTAGATTAAAGGTCTTCCTTAATGGCAATCGAACCTTGACCTAAAAGATAGGACTTCACCCTCCTCTATGAATGGAGAAAATAATAGGTTCCAAATGACCTCCATTGTCCACAATAATGGTTGGTGGTAGTTTCCCATGATTTTAGAGTAGAGAAAACCATGGTGAGAAACCTTCCCCAAAGAAAAAACTCTATCTGGTTCGTATTTGACTTTTGGGTCAGAATCGGTAGCACGAAACGGTAGATTAGTAGTGGCCCTAATATCAGTTAACTCACGACCAATCTACCACTAGGGTAAATTTCTAAACATATCAGACTAAGTAATAATTGATGCCACCCTAACCGGTATCACATACTGAAAGACGAGCCATTGGGTACGTCACGGTTATGTTCATGGTACCATTTAGTCGTGCCTCTGCGTAGGTTTTTTTTTTAAGCGGATCCACTACTGGATGATCAATCAACTGGCTTATCATTAAAAAAACCCACGGGAATTTAAACTGTAAACAGTATATGAAACGAATCATTAATCATTCGGTCAGTCTTTCGACTCATTATATGTAAGAATCGGCTAAGTACTAATCGACAACACGTACCAGTGGAACATACAATCGGTTCCAACTATCTTTTCAGTCAGTATTGCCTTATAAGCCTAAAAATGATTAGGAAGATGATCCTTTCGATTTCTAACTTATCTTGGGACCTGTGCATGGACTCTAGGATGTGTCTATACTGGTTTAAAAGAGGTTTACCAACCTAATGATGTTTTTTTTAATTAAATTAGGCAAAACACCACGGGTAGTGGATGAAGTCTTCTATCAGCTTTAAGGTTTAACAGCACCTCTATTGTCTATAGGTGAGGGGTTGGGTCACGTAGAGATTGAGCATGTATTTGTTGTTTGTTATGGATGTTTTTCTTTTATAACATGTCATCCAATGAAATGTATATAACTGTTCATGCATTTTCATATAACTATAACTATGTATGTTGTTGGTAGTGGTTACCTTGGTAGAGACATGGCAAACTATGAAAGTAGGGATCCAGGGTTCTCTACATGGAGTGGTTGTTGATGTTATTATTATGTCTATAACCATGTACAATGATACGTGTGACGTATGGGAGTTCGGGCATACGTACCATGTTGGTGTACTGGTGTTCTAGTGGAGACATGGTGAACCAAAGGAGTGGGGATCTGGGGTTCTCCATTGGGATTCCACCCATTTATGGTCGTTCATGTAACGAGTGACCTCATGAATCACGTTGGGAGTTGCTGTACCTTAGTGGAGGCACAACGAACCATGGGAGAGGGGAGTTGGGGTCCTCTACTGGGTGCAGTTTGGATAAGACCATCTATGATGGGCATGTTGAGTATGGGAATACGTTATGCGTGCCATGTTGGCACTCTATAATCTAGTGGGCACATGGTCGGTCCATGGGAGTGGGACAGGGATTTCTGTTGGAGTATAGTTTTATTTATTGCATGCACAAGCCATGTTAGGTGATTGATTGATTGAATATGAATGCGTTTGTGAGTGGGGTATATGATCACGCAACGTGTGGGGGCATAATACATGGTCATATGTCTGGTTACACTTTAGTAGGGACATGGTCAGTCCATGGGAGTAGAACTAGGATCTTTGCTGGGGTGTAACCCATTAATAACATGCCCATGCATCATGCATCAACTTGGACAAGTGATTTATGCTTTAGCAAGGTGAATATAATATAGGCGGTGGGGTATGGAATACTCAGGAAATTGAGTATGAGTATGTGTAATCCAGGTGGTGAGGTATGTCACACCCCAATTCCTCACACTTCAGAATGGCGTGATGAACCGCCAAATAACCAACGGTTCAACCAGGATCTCTTATAGGCTATCCCCGCGTTATCCAAACTTAACACGCATCCACAATCATAATCAGAGTAATACACAATAGCGGAAAATTTATAAATAATATGAACTGAGAACTAAAATGATACCCATAATATCAAATTATTCTGTGTTTAACTAAGACATAAATATTCAAATGCCAAATACATGTCTTATAAATCCAATAAGAAACCTACAAAAATATCTAATTGAAAACACACGAGTTGCACTCGCAAGAGGAGTCGTGTGTATCGTCTTCAGCTCCAACTTCCATAGCTGCTACAGTTCCATACGCTGATAGGTTCATATAATCTTCAATAGTATATCCTGCATCATCCACTAAAAATATTCGACGTCGAGGGGTGAGCACACAACACGGCTCAGTGAGTAGCCAAAACAATGCAACATTACATATGCATGCAAAAAGTCAATTCATATCTTTGGTCTTGGTTTATAGTTTGCAATGTGCAATAGAAAGGTTGGGTGATCAAAGGTTAACGGTTATTGATACCGCCTCTATACACAGGGTGTGGAAGCCCACCCGAAGGTTAACGGTTATCGTCGTCCCCATCCACCCTACCATAACATTATACAACAAAGGTTAACGGTTATTGCTATATAATGCTATACCAACACGTAAGCCCCTCTTAGCGAGGGCTTGCAAACTGGGCTCGCTGCTAACCAATCCTAATGCCAAACAGTGTATCCAAGGCCTCACCCCAAGATCCCTCGGAACATCCATAGAGATAGAGCTAAGGCCCCCCGGTAGAGTCGAGACTACAAGGACCGAAACCACCTCCCCGATACTCTACGACATAATAGTTCCGCTAAGGTAATGGCGATACGACGATGCCAATGCACAAGACTTGAGTTAGAGATAGAGCTAAAGTGCTGAGACCCGCCAAAGGTTAACGTTTATTGACGTTCTCATCACACCTCCCCTGATACTCGCTCGCATCAAGCACATCAACCACACACATACAAGCACATGCCTATTCCTATCATCATCATCATCATCATGTTATAAACAATAAAGTAGATATGCATGAACAAGTAATAGAAATATTGGATGGCATGCTGTATGCACATTACAAACATATTCGCATAGAATCAAACATGGCATAGGACTCAAGAAATAGAAAACAGTTTATTATTAACCAATTTAGTTTGGGGTTAAGGTTCCTCACCTTAGCTTGCTAATAGATATTTTCCAAGCTTTCGAATCACTGTTATAACTGTATTATATTGCTAGCAAACCTAACAAAGTCGATAGAATTTAATTAGAATTAATTCAGAATTTAAAAACCATTCGGTGGTCTAGAACCATGTATAATTCATCTAGATAGCTTTCGTGCATCCTCCCATGGTTTTTCATGAAAACATAACCATGGATTGATGGTTTGGGTTTCTCCGAAATCCTACACTCAACCATATCTAACCTAAGGTCTGTAAAAACTCATGGAATTGGTATCCATACCCGAGAATATTACTTTTCTCTGCCATTTCTTCTCCTTTTTGCTAAACCTTCTTCCTAGCCTCCTTTCTTCCTCTTTTCCTTCTTCTCTCTTTCTCTCAATTCAATTAGGGTTGTGAAAGGAGTGAATGTGGCTTAAGAACGTCCTTTAAATAGACTAGGAATGTCCTATAATAATCCCATTGAGATTTGGAAAGAATCCCAACCGAAAATTAGGAAATTTCCTAATTTCGGTTTCGAGTAAATCGAGGGTCGATGGGAGGGTCGATGATCCCGTCGACCCTAGGGTCTTAAGCTGTCCGACCCTCCCCTCAAAAACCGAGGGTCCGACTTTCTGTATTGGGAGGTCCGACCCTGCTTCACTGGGTGTGCGACCCTCCCTTAGAATTGAGTATTTTCGGGTCGATTTTGTACCTGGGATCTCGATCTCCTTCATGCCCTTGGTCCATTTGACTCGACCATGATGGGTAAACCTGGTCCACAATGGTAAGACCGGGTTAAATTGACACGGGTCTTATAACTCCCCCCAACTTATAAAAATTTTGTCTTCGAAATTGTACGTACCTTCTGAATCAAACAAGTGAGGGTATTGCTTTCTCATAGCATTTTCTTCTTCCCATGCAATCTCTTCCATGTCTCTACTTTTCCATGTGACCTTAACATAGTAGATATCTCTATTGCGTAGACGTTGAACCTTTCGACTAGTGATTTCCGTTGGTATTACTTCAAATGTCAAATCATCAGGTGGTAGTGCTACCTGTTAAGCTACTTTTCCACGCTTAGCCAGAATCTCATATGGTCCGACATATCTTGGACTTAGTTTTCCTTTTTGTCTGAATCTCTTCAATCCTCGCATAGGCGATACTTCCAAAAATACTTTCTCGCCTACGGCGAACTCTAGATCTCTTCGTCGAGTATCTGCGTATTGTTTCTGCCGGTTCTGAGCTGTTCTTACTCTTTCCTTGATGATGTCGACCACTCGACAAGTCTCTTCAACAAATTCTGGTCCAACGATACTACTTTCTCCAACTTCATTCCAAAACAAGGGAGTTCGACACTTCCTACCATACAGTGCTTCATAAGGTGACATCTGTATAGTAGCCCCGATAGCCGTTATTGTAAGCGAACTCGATCAATGGTAACTTCTCGTCCCATGATCCCTTGAAATCAATCACACATGCTCGTAGCATATCTTCTAAAATCTGAATGGTACGCTCCGACCGTCCGTCGGCCTCGTGGGTGGAATGCGATCTTGAACTTCAATGTTGTACCCATAGCCTTTTGCAGTCCTTTCCAAAATTTGGAAGTAAATCGTGGGTCCCTATCAAACACAATGCTTTCTGGAACACCATGTAACCGAACAATATTATCCACGTACAGCTTTGCTAACCTTTCGAGTGTATATTGGGGTCGAATCGGTACGAAGCGAGCTGTTTTAGTCAGACGGTCTACAATCACCCAAACTGCGTCAACTACTCGAGTAGTCAATGGTAGTCCTGTGACGAAGTCCATAGTGATACAGTCCCATTTCCATGCTGGTTCCGGTAATGGTTGTAACAGTCTTGCGGGTCTTTGTCGTTCCGCCTTTACCTTCTGACAATTTAGGCATTGAGACACGAACTTGGCTACATCTGCCTTCATTCCCCTCCACCAATACATTTTCTTTAGATCATGATACATTTTTGTACTTCCAGGATGTACCGAGTAGATGGTGGTATGGGCTTCTTTCATGAGTCGGTGTCTAATGTCTACACTTTCTGTTTCGGGTACACATATTCTTCCTTTGTATTTCAGTACCTTCTCGTCATCCAAGGTGAACTCAGGGTTAGTCCTACATTTCTCAATATCTTCTTGTACCGTTCTCAGATAAGGATTTGCTTTGATAGCTGTCTTCACTTCGTCCACTATATCCGGTACAATCTTCAATACCGCGAACATATTTAAAAACCGATGAATGAACCCTTGGTTGGTTGATCCATCCGGTGTATCTATCACATACTGTTCGTTGCCGTGATTAAACACCATTCCATTGGTATACATTGCTGCAGTCGTGCTGGTTTCTCCTTGAGATTTTATCATTGCTTTCCCACTCAATGCATCCGCTTCCACATTCGCTTTTCCCGAATGATACTGGATATCACAATCATAGTCTTTCAATTATTCCAGCCATCTCCTTTGTCTCATATTCAACTCCTTCTGATTAAATAGATAAGTAAGACTCTTATGTCCGACTTAATTTGAAATTTTTCTCCGTATAGGTAGTGTCTCCATATCTTGACAGCATGTACTACTGCCACTAATTCCAAATCATGGGTTGGGTAATTTTTCTCATGTACTTTCAACTGTCTCGATGCATACGCAACTACTTGTTCTCCTTGCATAAGCACACATCCTAGTCCTAATCCCGATGCATCAGTATATAAAGCAAATGCCTGTCCCGGAACGGGAATGGTTAAAATTGGAGCGGATATCAATCTGGTCTTCAGTGTTTGAAAGCTCTTTTCACACTCATCCGTCCATACAAACTTTTCTTCTTTCTTGGTCAAACTGGTGAGAGGTACGGCGATCCGAGAATAGTCTTCTACGAATCTCCGATAATATCCAGCTAGACCCAGAAAACTTCTAATTTCTTGAGACGCTCTTTGGTGCTTCCCACTTCACAATAGCTTCGATCTTACTGGGGTCCACTTTGATTCCTTCCGCGGATACTACATGGCCTAGAAAGGCGACTTCACTTAGCCAAAACTCACACTTTGAAAATTTGGTGTATAACTTCTCTTTCCTTAAACGCTGTAGGGCTGCGTTTAGGTTCTTGACATGGGTTTCCTTGTCCTTGGAGTATACCAATATGTCATCAATAAATACTATCACCGACGTGTCCAACATATCGTGGAAAACTCGGTTCATAAGTTCCATGAACGTTGCCGGTGCATTAGTTAGTCCGAAGGACATCACTAGGATCTCATAATGTCCGTATCTTGTCCTGAAAGCTGTCTTCAGAATGTCACCTTCTTTAATCTTCAGTTGATGATAGCCTGATCGAAGATCGATCTTTGAAAATACCCTCGCTCCTTGTAGCTGATCGAACAAGTCAATGATCCTGGGTAGTGGGTATCGATTCTTGATTGTCAGCTTATTCAACTCTCTATAGTCTATACATAATCGAACGCTACCATCTTTCTTCTTTACGAACAATACCGGTGCTCCCCATGGAGATATACTGGGTCTAATATAACCCTTATCTAGCAGTTCTTGTAATTACACTTTTAATTCCTTCAGTTCAGTAGGAGCCATTCTATACAGTGCTTTTGATACCGGTGCGGCTCCAGGTATCAGGTCTATTACAAACTTCGTGGCTCGGTCGGGTGGTAATCCGGGTAGTTCCTCTGGAAATACATCAGGAAAATCTCGCACTACATCAATATCTTCCATTTGTGGCACGTCCTTGGTTATGTCGACCACTGATACTAGGTATCCAACCGCTCCTTTCTCAAGGCACTTCTTAGCCTTTAATGCTGAGAGTACGAGCTTGCGTCTCCTGGGAAGTTTGGTTCCTGAGAAACTGAATTCTGCTCCTTCTTTGTCTTTAAACGTTAGCTTCTTCTTGGCGCATATCAAATTTGCAGACTGCCGAGCTAACCAGTCCATTCCCAAGATGACGTCAAAGTCTGCCATCTCAAGTTGTATTAAGGTTGCGTCCAAATTCCATCCATTTAGCAATCTCAAAATAGATTCTCCATTACTTCATCTGAGGTTCATTGTCTATAGCATTTAGTCTGAATCCAATCATCTTTCTTCCAATAATTCCATTATCACTACACATCTTTATCAACCATGATCAGGGAGTTCATAATTCAGAATGTTTGTCCAAAACAATTCATTTCCTTCTTTCAATTATCATAGTGACAACCACTTGCTTTATCTAGCGAATCTAGGTTTTAAGGATCAGGAGTAAATCTGTGGTAATCCAACCGGCATCAAAAGATCATTAGGTTGCACGGTGGTCTAAATACATGGAAATAGAGGTTCTATAGCTCTTAACCTCATGGTTACCGGTTCTATCGAGTATATAATGCCATTGATCAAGGCACTATAAGAATAAATCTGGAGAAGATTTCATACATCAGTATATCAGGTATAAATCTGGAGAAAATTTTCGTACATCAATAAATCAGGTATAAATCAGTAGTTGTACGCTCGACATGATTAAGCATTTAACTGTTCATTCAGTTCGTATCTCTGTTCATGTTGTCGATCATGAGAATGGTGTAGATTGGTACAATCAGGACTAATACTAAAGAAACAATATCTGTAACTCCAATTGACAGGTTAAATCAAGAAGGTATCCTGTCAAGACACGAGAGTTTAAAATCTGGTATGTGCATCCTCTATAATCATAAGAGTAAATCAATAATGCACCGCATCCTATATAAACATATCTACTTACATGGCCATTATCCTCTTATCTCTGTTTGGATTTAGCCCGAGATCTTTTCCTTTATCTCTACATGGGTTTTGGCATTGCTAGCCATTTTCCTTCTTCCTCTGTCTTACATCGAGTTTCACATCTTGTGAGTACCAACTCGGTATTCCAACTTTCTATTTTACAGAAGCTCCCTTCTTACTACTGTACTATATCCTTGTATACTTGGATAACTACCCAACTTATAGATAATACCTTAAATTATTTGTTTATTAGGATAATTCTTGGTCTTCTCTTTCTGTGTGAGTATATATATATGGTTCCACCTTTTATATGTACATTATCGTCTTGTTTAATTTCTATCTCAACCAACACAGGTGCTTACAGTGTGTTTATATTAAAGCTTTTACTTTTATCCTATCTCAGTTCACAATGGTCTGGAATGTGTGTCAGTTCGACGGGCAAGGCTTGAGATGCTCTGATACCAAGTTGTCACACCCCAATTCCACACACTTCAGAATGGTGTGATAAACCGCCAAATAACCAATGGTTCAACTAGGATCTCTTATAGGCTATCCCCGCGTTATCCAAACTTAACACGCATCCACAATCATAATCAGAGTAATACACATTAGCGGAAAATTTATAAATAATATGAACTGAGAACTAAAATGATACCCATAATATCAAATTATTCTGTGTTGAACTAAGACATAAATATTCAAAGGCCAAATACATGTCTTATAAATCCAATAAGAAACCTACAAAAATATCTAATCGAATACACACGAGTTGCACTCGCAAGAGGAGTCGTGTGTATCGTCTTCAGCTCCAACTTCCATAGCTGCAACAGTTTCATACGCTGACAGGTTCATATAATCTTCAACAGTATATCCTGCATCATCCAATAAAAATATTCGACGTCGAGGGGTGAGCACACAACACGGCTCAGTGAGTAGCCAAAACAATGCACCATTACATATGCATGCAAAAAGTCAATTCATATCTTTGGTCTTGGTTTATAGTTTGCAATGTGCAATAGAAAGGTTGGGTGATCAAAGGTTAACGGTAATTGATACCGCATCTATACACAGGGTGTGGAAGCCCACCCGAAGGTTAACGATTATCGTCGTCCCCATCCACCCTACCATAATATTATACAACAAAGGTTAACGGTTATTGCTATATAATGCTATACCAACACGTAAGCCCCTGTTAGCGAGGGCTTGCAAACTGGGTTCGCTGCTAACCAATCCTAATTCCAAACAGTGTATCCAAGGCCTCACCCCAGCATCCCTCAGAACATCCATAGAGATAGAGCTAAGGCCCCCCGGTAGAGTCAGAGACTACAAGGACCGAGACCACCTCCCCTGATACTCTACGACATAATAGTTCTGCTAAGGTAATGGCGATACGACGATGCCAATGCACAAGACTTGAGTTAGAGATAGAGCTAAAGTGCTGAGACCCGCCAAAGATTAACGTTTATTGACGTTCTCATCACACCTCCCCTGATACTCCCTCGCATCAAGCACATCAATCACACACATACAAGCACATGCCTAGTCCTATCATCATCATCATCATCATGTTATAAACAATAAAGTAGATATGCATGAACAAGTAATAGAAATATTGGATGGCATGCTGTATGCACTTTACAAACATATTCGCAAAGAATCAAACATGGCATAGGACTCAAGAAATAGAAAACAGTTTATTATTGACCAATTTAGTTTGGGGTTAAGGTTCCTCACCTTAGCTTGCTAATAGATATTTTCCAAGCTTTCGAATCACTGTTATAACTGTATTATATTGCTAGCAAACCTAACAAAGTCGATAGAATTTAATTAGAATTAATTCAGAATTTAAAAACCATTCTGTCAACTGAGGGTCGATGCTAGGGTCGATGGGTCTATCGACCCTCCCTCCATTCTAAACTTCCCGAATGCTGAGGGTCGATGGTCAGAAACACCTAGGGTCGGATGGTCTATCGACCCTCGGTGCGACCCTCGGTGTACTCTGGTCCAATTTCCACTTTTTAATCCATTCTTCGTGTTTGGGGTCCTATAACTTGCTTCCTACATTCACCCAACACACATTTCATGGTCTAGAACCATGTATAATTCATCTAGATAGCTTTCGTGCATCCTCCCATGGTTTTCCATGAAAACCTAACCCTGGATGGATGGTTTGGGTTTCTCCGAAATCCTACACTCAACCATATCTAACCTAAGGTCTGTAGAAACTCATGGAATTGGTATCCATACCTGAGAATATTACTTTTCTCTGCCATTTCTTCTCCTTTTTGCTAAACCTTCTTCCTAGCCTCCTTTCTTCCTCTTTTCCTTCTTCTCTCTTTCTCTCAATTCAATTAGGATTGTGAAAGTAGTGAATGTGGCTTAGGAACGTCCTTTAAATAGACTAGGAATGTCCTATAATAATCCCATTGAGATTTGGAAAGAATCCCAACCGAAAATTAGGAAATTTCCTAATTTCAGTTTCGTCAGAAATTGAGGGTCGATGGGAGGGTCGATGATCCCGTCGAACCTAGGGTCTTAAGCTGTCCGACCCTCCCTTAAAAACTGAGGGTCTGACTTTCTGTATTGGGAGGTCCGACCCTGCTTCACTGGGTGTGCGACCCTCCCTTAGAATTGAGTGTTTTCGGGTCGATTTCGTACCTGGGATCTCGATCTCCTTCATGCCCTTGGTCCATTTGACTCGACCATGATGGGTAAACCTGGTCCACAATGGTAAGACCGGGTTAAATTGACACAGGTCTTACAAGGTATGAAGCACTCAGGCGGTGGGGTACGGGCACAGCTCAGGCAGTGGGGTACTGGGCAAGATCCTTTCTATGGTATCAATCGACCATGACTTGCCTACACACTTGTATGACACTCATAATTTCTTGTTTATTTGATTCTGTACTGCATTCATAAATTATTGCCTAAGATTGCATTGGATACCTGATTCCTCGTTGAGTTGGGATGTGAGCTCTCCCCTTGTTATGGAATCTTTTTAGCTTTGTTTACAGGTACTGCTACTATCGACATAGCTATGGATCCTGCTGATGTTACAGATACTTCTCTTAGTGGGGTTCTACTCAGAGATCACTTCAAGTGTTGTACCTATAGTGAATGTATTTATGGGACCTGAGTTCCTTGATTCTATTGATTTTGCTATCTATGGATAAATGACAGTTTGTCTATCCATAGGAACCTATTCGGATTTACTCTGATTATGTAATATGGGATGTATGTAGTACTATGGATATTGTCAAACAAATTTAATGGATAACAAACATATGATATTAAAGTATTATTAGTTGCCATCTGATTCTTTATTATGATTTTGCTACAACTCTGATATTCCACTGCAAGTATTATTATTATCTACTAATGATTTTAGTATATATTATGTGTGTAAACTGTGGGGTTTGCTGGTAAATCAATTTGGTTCTCAGTCACTAAAATATTCATGTTGTCTATTGGATGACTCATATATCACATTCAATTCCCCAGAATGGGCTGTGACACATGCCAAACTTAGCAGTGTAGCATCCAAAGATTTATTTCCATTCAAATCCCCCACCACCTCTAATGAACTAATCTTCACTCTGTAGTAAATAGGGTCCTTTCTCTTCTTTTCTTACGTCAGCTTACCTATTACAATTGATGTTTGAATATTACTTATGATTGTTTAGTCTTGCTTCTATTAGGTAGGAACATTTCCTAGGATCACTTGGTTAAGTTCCAAAGTCTATGGTTGAAAATACAATGAAAATAGGCAAGTCTGTTAACTAGTGGTCGATGGAGGTGGTCGATTAACTATGGTGGTCGATCAACTCAGTTTTATCAAACGGTTAGCTATTTTGGCCTAGATGGATTCCAGAGGCTAAAAACTCTATAGGGCCACTTCTACAGGTGTCTTATAATGGGTTTAAATCATTGGTTAAGATAAAATCCTATTCCCATAGGTTATATGCATGTATGGTTCGCAACGGTGAATGCCGGCTTTGCAACCACAGCTGCTTACACACTTGGAAGTACATTCTAATTAAACTACTCATTCCAACATGTCCATTATGTCATTCCTGAGCTCTAGGATGGCTATCATAGTCTAATTAGTCAATTGGGATTAAAAATACCAAGAATACACCACTCTATAAACTAGGCGATCGATGACAGCAGAGGTGGTCGTTCAAGTCAATTTAGTCGACTGCCCTCATCGACCACCTCATTCGAGTGAGCTCGAACTGAATTTAATTCAATTTCTTCTCCATGGTACGGGGTCGAGGGATATCGAAGAGGGATTCTAAGGGTCTTTACTATGTTAATGGACACTTTCCAATCACATTTCAATGTCATGGACCATTATCATGTCCTATATCGAATACTTATATTTGTTCACTTATTATAAACACTATTGAACAATTCTACTTTTCTATCCATTAATGGTCTTCTAGAATCTTGTTCCAACATTAACAGAAGTTGGGTTTTACCTCATAAGATCATCAAGGGTTCATTCTAAGTAAAGTAAGAATGGTTTCGAGATTACCTTAATGCTTATGGTAAAAGCTGGTGTATCATGAAGCTCGAGCGAGGACCTTTAATGGTAGTTCTTCCTCTTCTTCTTGTTTAACCTTGCTCCAATTCACTCTCTCCCTTATAAAATGTGTCAGAGGTTTTAATGTTTTCAATCAGGGTTCTTTGAGAGTTTATAATAGGGAGTTTATACAAGAGTTAGAGTTGCACTTCAACTCTTCTCTTGAGAGTCCTATTCCTAGTATAAGTGTGATAGAAGATCCTTAGAGGTTGTCAAGTGACACTTCAACACATTTAAATGTGGGTCCCACATGATTTGGGACGTTCATGGGTGGTTGGGAACTAGTTGGCCCAATTATGTTAGACTCGAACTAACCCAATTCTAGGCATGGGTGGTCAATCAGACCCATTTAATCAACCTCCTTGGTCAACCACCTATCCTAAATTAGTTCAGGATTTCAAGTCTTGGTTGGTTAGGCTGTCTACTCCCAAACAAAGCTTCTATAGTAAAAGAAAAAAGGGTTTTAACTCCTACCTAGATTTTAATACACTCTATTGATGCTACGGATGCCAGGCTAGTGTCAGTAGGATAACCTATTATGTGAGAAATTTAAATTAGCCTGTATTTTTGGATCCAGGATTCACAGCTAGGAATACAGCTGGTGGTCGTGGTCGCATAATTTTGTGTGGTCGTACGATGGCGCAAGTACTCCTAGGGTGTTGCCTAGTCCTAGTAGGTTGGGTTCATCATCTTAAACTGCTGAGGTGGTCTGAGGTTGGATGTTTTTAATGCATATTTCGATTCCACCTTCAAAATACATGAAATAACAAGGGGTTTCTCTTTGTGAAATATGATTATAGGGTTCCAAACCCATAAGTAGGTCAAACTAAGTCATAGCAAACCATTCGCCAAGTTTGGCAGAGATCCTATGCGAAAACACTTGCAGCTAGAGGTCAAGGCCCCATGTCAAGGTTAAAAGGTGGTGCAGCTGGTGTCTGCGGCCGCACGTCATAACATGGCCAAATGGCTACAATTTTTCCCTGGGTTATTGTCCTGAATCTCCTGACTATGTTTATGGGCTTTAGGCTCCTCCATCCATGTCTACACTACTCTATGGATACCGTTTCTACTCTAAAAATAACTAAGATGCGAGATCAGGCTTAGAAACCTTCGGATCTGGCATCCAAACCTTCAAATCCAACTTCGGTTCATGGTTCTTGTTTCTAGTGGGCACTCTCAGGTCTGAAGTGGTTTTAGTTATTCATTTATGTGTCTTAAAGCTTGATTCCGACTCTCTTTTGTGCCATATATTCTACTGTCCACGATTTGTATCCGTGAACAGTAGCTTATATGATCATGGCTTCGTCACTCAAGGTGGAGAGTAATTCTTCTAGTGATTTCAGTCATAGAGATATCTTCTTTCAAGCATTACAGATCGTTATAGTGTAACACGTTTACTCCATACAACATCAATCAAAACTTTACATTGAAAGTCCCATTTATTAATTTGCTTTCAAAGTAAAAGAATACTTAAAATAGGATTATTCTTTCATTTGAGTTCTCCAACAAGCATGTGATGCCAAAGGTACATGGTTACTGGTTCTCCTTCATTCTTCTTCTTCCTCCTGCTTCATTCCAAAATTCCTTTCACTGACATCTGTCAAGTTTAATGAAATCTTACACCTTCTTCCATATCGACCTCATAACTTACTGCCGAGGTAGATACATACTAATCAACTTCTATTCTAAACAATGCCAATTTCTTTTAAATCATTAACATCAACTTCTTTAATCGGTAATACCGGTGTTCATAAATCTTGATTCATATTGATACCAAATGCTATCTCCTTCAGGTATATTGAGTAGAATATGGTATTGGCATCCATTGATATAAATATATTCTCTCAATGTTTTCATCATCTCCCAATACAACAATCATTCCTCGAGATGTAGAGATTCATTGTCTCTCAATAAAGTTGAGAATCAGTTTACCTTGCTCAAAATATTTTGTTCACTCATAAATGTAAGAGTCCCTAGATATAGTTTCCTTTATATCAATTTCTAGTACAATAGCTTTGAATTAAAATATAATTTTATGGTTACATAGCTGTAATAATTTCCACCACAATCTTCTGTTCATAATTTGTATCACCACTCCATCTCCTTGTTATAACAACTTATTATCCTTTAGTGTACGGCGGTTCCTTGTAGTTAATCGAATAGATTGTCAATCCTAGGCAATGGTATCCCATTTTTGGGATCAACTTCTTCAGACAAAATTGGATTCTTTTCCCATTATAGTTTTTGTCTTACAAGAAATTTTAATATGAGTGCCAATCCTATGGGAAGATCGATTTCCCATTTTGTTTCCTTAGCTGAGGTAGACTGGTTAATTCTTCTGAAATCACTTATAAAATTTCATTCTTCATCCCAATGACTTCTGTTTTAGGGGTCGTAATTGTAATCTCCCCTATAGACATCATATCCTTATATAATCATCAAGAATAGAAAATTTTTACCAGCAATTCAAGGTTGATAGGAACAATTCCTTATGTTTCTCTAACTTGTCCCTAATAAGTATGATCAATTTATATCATCATATATCTCCACTATTATTTTCCATCACCAGCACTAGAATGCTGATCTTGAGGTTGGGTAGTCGATCCATCCTTAAAACTTCCTAGAAATCAGATACATTCAATAACCTTAATTCCAAATTAATAATTTATTACCAAATTTGGGTTCAATATAGTTTTGGCTGATTTTAATGGTCTAATTTGGTGTCCTAATGGTTATCACCTTTTCATTTGAACCTTACAAGGCTTGGTTGAGTTTTCAACTTTTCAAATGATCATCTGAAATATAACTATACAGATTTCATCTGAGTCTACAAGACTTTATTCAAAATTCCTATCTCCTGAATTTTCACCCACGATATGTAGTAACTTAACTTAACATGCACAAAGTTATGGATTCTACTTAAATGTGCAATGCCTGAAATATGATACTAGAGGAAAAATGAATAGGTATGATCTTATTGGTGATGGCATCTATTTCTTCCATTTCCCAAGGGAAAACCTCACTTTTTCATGGCTTTTCTTCCTCTTCACAGGAGCAGTTCTTTAGCGGGTACGTGCCCTGACAGCATAAAGTGCAACGACCACATAAAGTGCTACTTACACAGGGTAACTCTCCTAAATAACAACTACTGGTATTGGGGCAGGTCCATTAGCCATGGCATGCAATTCTAGTCCAGGGGCAGGTGATGGCACTGGAGTTACTGGAGGATTGGGCCCTCTCTAGATGGCGACAAAGAGTTCCATATTCATACATTGCTGTTGGCTCATGATATCATGAGCTATTCTCCTCAAGATCTCTATCACATCCTTAAATGTCAGGGATCTTGGTATGAGAGGCATTTGAACCGTATGCTCCTGTGACACCTCAGCTGGAGGCGTAGGCTCCGCATTTTGTTCAATAGTTACCACTTCCGATGGGGTGACATTTCTAGCAGGCATCCTCTTGTGGGTATTAAGAGCCATTTGCATGAAGACTTGATTGGACCTGGAAGAATTTAAACCGTTAATCACGTCAAGAATAAGAATGTTTTTAAGAGAACATCAAGCAATACAATGAATATGTTCGAGGTCAGCAATAATGGTTTAACATGAGCATTACAGATATAACAAGCGAATAAACATAAAAAATGGAGCGACTATAGTAAAATGGGACATGCTGCTAAGCATGGTGTGCCGCTAGGGTGTATGATTGTGGTGTGCAACAGTACGTTGACTTCCTCATTTTTTAAATAGAGGCACGACTTATTTTTTTCATTTCCTTCGTTTTGATTTAGTGTGTGATTGGAAGAGTACACACAATTATTGTACTACCTTCTTTGAGGATTCTTTGGTGATTGAAAGGTTGTATCTCATCGTTCATCGTCCTAACAAATAGTCAAGGTGAATTTCACATCGATTTCCCATTTTTCTTCCCTAGACAATTTTTAGTTTGGATTCTTGTTGTAATGTCCCTTATAATGGTTCGAAACGATGGGGTTTGTCCTGCAATCATGCTACTGAGTTATTGTCATGCTCATCCTGACATTTAACCTCCTTACTATTGACTCATTTTAGTCATCAAAGCGAAAATCGCATTTCATCATTATTTCTCAAAAGCTAAATTTTAATTGCTTATCACATGTTTTTCCTTCAATCATTGAGGTGCTTGTCTTCAAAATTTCTTCATAGATCACATCAATCTTGATTTATGTGATATTAGCATCTCAAGCAATAATTTTCAACTTTAATTTTTCTCCATTTCACTCAATGTGTACTTCGGCCCTTCTAAATTGATAACCTGCACCATTCATAATTTCTTCTAATCTATGTCATGTAGTGATGCCTCATTTCATCTTGTATTCTAACACTCAAATTTTTATATTTTGATAGATTATCCTCGCATTGTGTTAGCTTGGTTGCAATGAATTCTCTAGGCATTTCGATTTATACTGGTGAGGAATCATATATTGCAGGGGCAACAAGATGTACATCACTTCAGTTACCAGAGTATGACCGGTGATGGTTTCAGTCAGCAAAAGTAGCTGGGATTGGCATTGATTTAAGCATAGACCGGTAAAGTCAAGTCATTTCATGAGATGCGATGAATTGAGAGCTTTGTGGTTTATCGAGCATTCACCGATATGGGTTGGTTACCAGTTCTTGGATCCCGGATACCCACTTGTCCTAACCTTATGAGGTAGTTTTATTGTAACCTTTCGGTAAAATGAGGTATGGAGAATGGCACAGATGATTCATCCTTATAGGTTTCAAGTTGGGTATTGGGATGAGAGATTGTTTTGGACATTGATAGTCTTGCCCGTCTCTTGGATGTCTCTGGAGATAGAGAACTTATTTATGAGGAGCCAAAGATTCCAATTGTAGCTGAGTAGGAGCTTGCGTTGATACGGGTGTAAGCACCCCATTTTTGCTAACCTCAGCATAAGTGAATCCATATGGAAGGTTTCTGACTTTTAACCCAAAGGTTTGTGATTCTTTAATGAACTCCATAGCAGAGTCATAGGCTATTACCTACTTGGATGTATTGCTCGTGAAATTATCTTCAAAATGAGACCGGAATCATCGAATTCTGAAAATAAACAAGGAAGATATCACAGTTTGAAAGTACAAGGGAATTTACGTAATTATTATATGATGCATGCATTATCATTTAAACTTCAAATCATTATATCGTGGTCATCTGATATCGGAATCAGATGATTCAAAGGCCAATATTACTCATTTTCAGTCTTTTTCAAAGTGGACATGGAAAATCTTGGGTAAAAGTCACTGGTGGGCCCATGCAAGCTTTCATTCAAAATTATCGATAGAACATCAAAGCTTCATATCTTTGCCATTTTACGTCGGATTCAGAAGATTCCAAGGCCATTATTCTTCATTTGTGATGTTCTACAAAGTGGACATGAAAAATTCAATACAAAAGTCTCCGAAGGGTGCCATGCAAATTACACATGGAAATGATCGTTTCATCTTTGAAAATTCATATCTTGGCTACCCCACATCGAAATCAGGTGATTTCAGTTTCAATATGTTCCATTTTTAGTACTCTACATAGTGGATGTAAAGAGTTGTCGGTAGAAGTCTCCGAAGGATCCCATGCAAAATGGTTAGCCAAATGATCGATAATTGGCCTGCTTAAACTTAAAAAATTCATAAGTTGGCCATTTAATTTTCAAATGAGGTGATTTAAGTTCCAATATTCCTCATTTTTAGTGTTCTACAAAGTGAACGTAGAAAAATTAGAACAGGGGCTATTGAAAATGATGGTGGTAAAATTAGACTATGAAATGATAAAAGAAGTCAACTTGGTCCAAATCGGCTCAATCCAACTTAGTCCAACTCAGCCCGGCCTAGCTCAGACTAATTCAGACCAAGTCACATCAGCCCATATGCATGCATTTCTTATATATATATAATATGTATATATATCTTATAGGTATATTACATTATATATATTAATATATTTATATATATATATTATAAAAAAGGAAAATAATGTGAGAAGAGAAGGGTTTTTAGAAGGAGCCATGAGAAGGAGAGAGGGAGATGAAGAAAAGAAGGAAGAGAAAAGAAGGAAAGAAGAAGAAAAGAAGGAAGAGAGAAGAAGGAAAGTAGAAGAAAAGGAAGGAAGAGAGAGAGAGAGATGTTTTCTAGAAGAGAAAACGTGAAAAGGGAGGGAGAAGAAGAAAAGGAAGGAAGAGAGAAGTAGAAAAAAGAAGGAAAGAAAAGAAAAAAATAAGAAAAGAAAAAAATGTTTTCAAGAAAAGAAAACATGAAAAATGAGGGAGAAGAAGAAAAGGAAGGAAGTTGGAAGGAAAAACAAAAAAAAAAAGGAAAACAGGAAAACGTGAAAAGAGAGAGGGAGAAGGAAAATAAAAAGAGAGGTAGAAGAAAAAAAAGGAAAGAAGGAAAGAAGAAGAAAAGGAAGGAAGAGAGAGGAAGAAAAAGGGGTTTTCTAAGAGAAGAAAGAGGTGGACGTGGGAATAGAGAGAAGAGAAGAAAAAAAAAGAGTGAAGAGGAAGAAGAAAAGGAAGAGAGAGAGAGAGAGAAGGAGAAAGGGGATTTTTCTAGAAAAGGGTTTTCCAGCCAAGAGGAAAAAAAAGAAAGGAAAGAGAGGAGGGAAGAAAAAAATGTGAGAGAGGGAGAAAGAGAGAAGAAGAAGAAGAGAAAAGAAAGAAAAGAGAAGAAGGAAAGAGAGAAAGAGAAGAGAGAAAGGACCAAAGAAAGAGGAGAATGAAGATTCAACATCAAAAAGTTTGATACGATCCTACATCGAAGAATTTGCTCCATTTGAGCACAAGGTTGGTACCCTAAAATGAATTTATTGGTCTTTAGAATCCTTGAATGTTGATTTTGATTGAAAAAGGCTTTTTTTATTAAATCTCGATCAAGAATGCTCTATTGCATGCATGTTAATGTTAGGGTTTTCATGTCTAGCATTTTTTATGTATGATGATTTGTTTAAACTATTCAATGATGAAGATTTTAGTGCTATATGATGATGTTTGATGTTTTTGTTAAATTTTACAAAGTGGATTTCTAATATGAAATTTCTAGATTTAGGATCCAAATTTGGGACGTGCATCTCATGTAGTTTTTCTTTAGATTTTGAAGCCCAAATTTGTATGGAATTCTCTCAGATATGTTAGAAGACTCCCCTAGAAATGTCATTCCATTTGGAATTGGGAAATTCTATCAAACAAATTCTTCTTTGGCATTGCTGCCCTACTCGGATATAATGCAACCCCCTATCAGAATGTCTCTAGAAAAGGATTTTATGTCCATAATCAGAAAAGAAACTTCATATGAATTTCTAATATACGGGAGTCTTCTAAACAATGGCATTGGTTTCGGATTTTTTTGATTTTTTATTGAATTGATATTGATTTTTAAGTTCATAGTGCTTTGATTTTGAATCTATTAGGATATACTGATTTGCATTATTGAAAAGGATATTTTTTTTAAGAAGAAATTGTTCTGTTTTCACTTGTTGTTCTTGATGAAATTTTAGATCTGACAGTTATCTACATGAACATATGTCTGGATTTAATTTTTATTAATTATTGGATTTTATACGGAATTTATGGTGCAACTGGTCAAAAATCTGGAACAGACATGACCAGTGCACATATCCGGTCTTGGGGCATTCATTTGACATGGTTTTTCTCTCTATTGGGATTCGACCCCTTCAGATGAAATATAGCATGTCAAGTCATATTTTTGTGAAAAAAATAGAGCTTAATTTGAGTTACAAAGGCCTTTCTATGGTAATTTTGGTGTATTGTAACAGAATTTGAAAGCTGTTCCTAGTTTGTGCAATACTTGAAACTTTGTGTCACAATTTTGACATTTTTGAGTCATTATTCACTCCAAATGTCTTAATAAAATTTACAATATTTTCAAAGAACTTATTGAACATATGTTTTTTTTTTATAATTTTGAATTTTTCAGAAAGGTTTCATTGATGTCTCATTCACTATAACATGCAATTAATTGCTTGAGTGATTTGGTGAATTCTACCATATTTGATTGCATACTTGCTACATTAGAGTATCCACATGACATATTTGGATAAATTTCTACATTTAAAGCATTCACTTGTGATGTTTGGATTATTCGCATGATCATTAATATATTTGGATATGCACTGTCACCTGCTATATTGACTCTCAAATGCTGTATTGGATTGCTTACATGCTATATTTGAAATGTAGGGCGAGATAAACCTTGGAATAAAGAGAATAATTAGGGAAAGATAAACCCTAGAATAAAGAGAATAATTAGGGTAAGATAAACCCTAGAATAAAGAGAATAATTAGGGCAAGATAAACCCTAGAATAAAGAGAATAATTAGGGTATGAAACCCTAAAAAATGAAAATCACAATGAAAAGGGATAGGAAACCCTAGAAACATAAAAATAGAAACAACAAAAATTATAGGAATTTATGTCTCATCCCAAGATCCTATTAACAAAAATGAAAACAACAAAATTGGTAAGAATTTAGGTCTCATCCCTAGATCCTATTGACAAAAAATGGAAACAATAAAAATAATAGGAATTTAGGTTTCATCCCTAGATCCTATTGACAAAAATAGAAACAACAAAAATGGTAGGAATTTAGGTCTCATCCCTAGATCCTATTGATAAATATGGAAAGAATTTGGTATACATCCCAAATTTGAATGATAGGAATTTAGGTCTCATCCTTAGATTCTAATGACAAAAATGGTAAGAATTTGGTACACATTCCAAATCCGACTCTCACAATCCTTTCGAACTATGTCATACCTGATTTCTAGGGCACACCATAGAATACGTAGGCAATTTGGGAATCCCAAATATGGTACAAAACCACCCATTCAGCATAAACTTCAACTTGTACAAATAATCTAATTGAAGCACATGCATAAATCACTTCCATAATGTTTAATCACAAAACCGTTTCCGAACTACATTTTTGGACTTGTTTTCCAGGATTGGAATACATAGGCAGTTTGAGATTTCTTACACGTCTCAGATTCAGTCCAAGACTGAACCATCTTTGGTCTGGTTCACTATATAGTACTGTATATAGATTGCTTATTTATTTCCTTTAAAACATGATTGGCTGAACACTAAGTTAGAATAACTTAGCAACTTGGTTTAGGACATCCCCCATTGAACCATAGTCATCCAGTTGATCAAGCACAATCAAAATTAGTGTTTAAGGAATGTTTAGGAGGCCGATATTGATCGGGCGGTTTGGGTTCCTAACACCTTCCCATAATCGTACCCTGAATACTTACCCGATCTCTTGCAGACCAAAGAACTGATACATTGGGTTATGAATCAATAGAAGTCTTACCTTAGGGTGAGGCTACATTTTTAGAGGTCCTAGACCTTAATCTAGGTGGTGATTCAATAGATCAGTGATCTTCATCGATACGGATCCATTTCTATCCCGAGGAGGATCATTCATTTCTCATTGTCCTCACAGTGGCAACTCTGTTGGGGATTAATATTCAGACACCTAGGATACATTCCTTATATTGATTGCTTGACATTTGATGCTAGATCTA
Organism: Protea cynaroides; assembly: GCA_028583415.1. Classification (NCBI taxonomy): domain Eukaryota; kingdom Viridiplantae; phylum Streptophyta; class Magnoliopsida; order Proteales; family Proteaceae; genus Protea; species Protea cynaroides. The sequence goes on from CM053275.1 coordinate 70,779,827, forward strand.
GGGTACTATATTTATTGTTTGTACATATTGCTTTGGGGGGTATGGGTTCAGTCACACTTTGGTGTGAGTAGTTGATCCGGGTCCCATGCATATGGGGCAGCCCGCTAGGCGAAACACACAACCTTGGCTTGTACTTTGTAAGATCACGACTGGCGAGTAGTCTCTGACGATCATTTCTCGGGTCCGCCCGGGAATGCGTTATGTTACTCCACGTCGGTTGATTCTTGCATCATAGTATATTTAAAGGGATTGGGGACCCATTATTCATCCTGTATTCGGTGATAGGTTACCTCGTCCTTGTCAAGGTGGCCTTTTCTGTCCTAACCCAGTTTGAGACACATGTATGTTATTTTTGGTCTATCTCTGAATCGACATGGTAAAACCCGTTCAATCACAATATCCATGCCCGTAATATCGAAGTTCTACCCGTTTTTACTCTTGATTTGTTGACATGTTTGATCTCACACGATGAGCATCTTGAACTCTCACTAGTGGAGAGCGAGAGGATTGTATAAACCTGTTCCATGTCATTGTAGACGGCCACTGTAGACTCCCTATCAATGAGCTTAATGGGTCGGATCTATCATTATTAACACATCGGTTTCAAAAACGATCAAAAATTCTTTGTCACGGCATAGGTACCATGATTGAGTGGTCCTTTATCGGTTTGTTCAGTCATGAACCGCTTTTTCTATCCATCCCGTATGAAAATTATAAATAAGTATATCCATTTTAATTTCTTTGAATTCAACGAACTAAGTGGTTGGATCTTACTGTTTAATGAACCATTTGGGCCATGAGGCCCAAGACCAATCATAGGGTCCGTCGAAACAATTAAATTGATTTGGATAATATTTATTCATTGGATTTCGTAAGGGAGCTAGCATTTATATTGGTTGAGTCAGCTTGTGTGTGCATGTAAAACCTTCATATGTCCAGTCATTTCCAAATCCTAATCCGTTGATCTATTCCAATATCAGGTGACTGTCGAGCCAATCTGAAAGCATTGCTACCCATTGGATAAGAGATCCTATCACCAATAGGCTGTCTAACCGTGATCAAGATGAGAATTCATTAGAGAACCGAGTGACCAAGATAGAGGATACTGTAAGTGAGATGGTTGTTGTCACACCCCAATTCTGTACTAACCAGAATGGTGCGATGAACCATCAATAAACCAACAGTTTACCAGGATCTCGAATAGGCTGTGTCCATTTGCTTAAACCATACACATCCACAACTAAAATCAGAATAAATACACGATAGCGGAAGCCTTTAATATTAAATGAATTGAGAGTCTACAGATGATAACATAAATAAATTATCCAATTATCTTCAAAAGACTAAGACATAAAGTATAATAAAATAATCATTTATATTTCCTTAATAATTCAAATAAAAACCTAATCGAAAACGCATGAGTTGCACTCTCATGATGAATCATGCGACTCCATCATAACTTCTGCATCCATCGCCGCCGCATGTCCATATACCAGAGCATTCATATAATCTTTTACGGTGGTACTTGCATCATCAACTAAAAATATTCGACGTCGAAAGGGTGAGCACACATCACGGCTCAATGAGCAAACAAAACAATGCAACAAACATATGCATGCATTCAATTCATATCTTTGTCTGGTTCATAAGTTTGCTATGTGTAATAGAAAGGTTTGGTGCCGTTGCACCTCTATACACAGGGTGTGTAAGCCCACCCAATTGATGAAACACCATTGTCATCCACATCCACCCCACCATGGAATAGGGATAGAGCAAAAGTGCTTAGGACCGCACCGCATCACACTTCCCCTGATGCCATAATCATACCAACATGTAAGCACCTATTGTCAAGGGCTTGCAAACTGGGCTCGCAACTAACCAATCCTAATGTCAAACAGTGTATTCAAGGCCTCACCCCAGCATCCCTCAATACCTCCATAGAGATAGAGCTAAGTCGCCCCGGCAGAGTCAGAGACTACACGGTCCGAGACCACTTCCCCTGATGCCCTATGACGTAATAGTTCTGCTAAGGTAATGGCAATACGACGATGTCAGTGGACAAGACTTGAGTTGGGATAGAGCTAAAGTGCTTAGGACCGCACCGCATCACACTTCCCCTGATGTCCTATTCGCATCAAGTACATTAACCACACACAGACATTCACATGCCTATTCCTAACATCATCATCATCATCATATTATAAATAAACAAAATTAAATATGCATGAACATTAAAAGCAAGAATATTGGATGACATGTTAAATGCACATTACACGCATACAATCATAGAATCATTCATGGCATCAGACTCAATTAATTAAAAAAATAGTTTATTATTAGCCAATTAGTTTAGGTCTTGTTCCCTTACCTTTGATTGCTAGTAGATCCTCGTTTAAGCTTTATACTTCACTTTTAAACCACTGAAAATACCATTATGTTTAGAATTTAATTAGAATTAATTTCATTATGTTTAGAATAACAGTAGTTGAGGGGTCGCAGGTGGGGTAGCACCTGGGGTCTCAGTTTTTGAGACCACAGGGGAAGGGTAGCAGCTAGGATAGCAGTCTCTGTGACCCCAGGGTGTAGGGTCGCAGGTGTGGTCGGATACCATTCGACCCTACGTGTAACAACACCCTCCCTAGGACTTCTCGAGGGCATGTGGTCGATCATGTGGTCTCATGGGGTCGGATATCATTCGACCTTACGTGCGACCACACGTGTTTTATGTCGACCTTTCACTCTAAAGTCCATTCCTTCACCTTTAAATCCTTTGGCTTACCATCATGGTCCTTCCTATGATCGTTCTATTGCTCAAACTACAATTTTTATATACTATCCATTGTCCATAATGATTTCCTCCATGGATTCTCTTGGAACATGTCCATGGATGGATGATTTGGATTTCTCTTAATCCTCTATTCTTCATAAATCATTCTAGGCTCTTAATTCATGTATGGACTTAGGTTCATACCTTAGGTTTACTGAGATTTAGAGGTTTTTCTGAACTTCGTTTCTTCCTTGGCATTTTTCTTCAATTCTCCTTCCCTTCCATCTCTTCTCACTCTCTCACTTTCAATTAGGGTTCTAAAGGAGTGAAAGAGGCTAAGGGACATCCTATTTATAGAGAAAACCCCTCCATAATAAGCCCCAATGAGTTTAGGAAAGACCCCCTTCGAATTAGAAAGGTTTCCTAATTTTCAGTTTCTGTCTGTTCTCGTAGGGTAGGATGTTGGGTCGCAGAATCCATTGACCCTACGTTTTTTAAGACATGCAACCCCATGACCAAAAATTCATGGGTTGGACTCTTTTGTGGTGGGGTCGGACATACCTGTTTAGGCATGCGACCACACACTCCTTTTTTACTGTTTTGAGTTAAATTTCATATCTAGTCTTGTGGTTTCTTCACGCACTTGGTCCAGTTGGCCCGACCATGATAGGTAGACCTGGTACAAGGTTATAAGATCGGTTAGTTCGATACGGGTCTTACAACTCCACCCCTCTTATTAGAAATTTCATTGTCGAAATTTGCACATACCTTCCGAGCCAAAAAGGTAAGGATATTGCTTTCGCATAGCATTCTCTTCTTCCCTATGATCTCTTCTATATCTCGGCTCCTCCAGGTGACCTTAACATAGTATATGTCACGGTTGCGTAGACGTTGAACCTTTCAGCTAGTGATTTCAGTTGGTGCTACTTCGAATGTCAAATCCTCAGTTAGATCTGGTGGATCTGCTGTCAAAACGTATGTTGGATCTCTGACGTACTTCTTCATTAATGAGATATGAAATACATCATGCACACTTGACATAGATGGTGATAGTGCTAACTGATAAGCCACTTTTTCAAATTTAGGTAGAATTTCATAGAGCCGGACATATCTCGAACATAGCTTCCCTTTCTGTCCGAATCATTTTAAAGCTCGCATAGGTGATACTTCCAAGAATACCTTATCACCTATGACAAATTCAAGGTCTCGATGTCGAGTATCTGCATATTGTTTCTGATGATTCAGAGCTGTTCTAACTCTTTCCTTAATAATGTCGACTACTCTAGAAGTCTCCTCAACAAACTCTGGTCCAACGATGCTCTGTTCTCCAACTTCATTAAAAAATAAAGGAGTTCGACACTTCCTTCCATACAATGCTTAATAGGGTGACAATCACACCCCAATTCTGCACTATTCAGAATGGTGTGATGAACCGCCAATAAACCAACGGTTCAACTAGGAACTCGAATAGGTTCTATCCGTTTGTTTAAACCATATGCATCAACAACAAAAATCAGAATAAATACACGATAGTAGAAGTCTTTAATATTAAATGAACTAAGAGTCTAGCTATGATAAAGTAAATAAATTATCCAATTATCTCCCAAAAGGACTAAGACATAAATTAAAATAATTAAATTAATTAAATTGCATGTATAACTTAAGCAAAATCTAATAAAAACACAGGAGTTACACTCGCATGAAGAATCATGTGACTCCCTCATCACTTCTGCCTCCATCGCTGCTGCAAGCCCGTATGTTGGAGCATTCATATATTCTTCCACTGTCATACCTACTTCATCAACTAAAAATATTCGAATTCAAAAAGGGTGAGCACACATCACGGCTCAGTGAGCAAACAAAACAATGCAACAAACATATGCATGCATTCAATTCATATCTTTGGTCTGCTTCATAAGTTTGCAATGTGCAATAAAAATGATAGGTGGCCGCCGCACCTCTATACACAAATGTGTAGAACCGCCCAATGGATCAAACACCATTGCCGCCCCCACATGCACCCACCATGGAATAGAGATAGAGCTAATGTCACACCCCAATTCCATACTATTCAGAATGGTGTGATGAACCGCTAATAAACCAACGGTTCAACCAAGATCTCTAATAGGCTGTGTCCTTTTAAATTAAATCCTACACATCCACAACCATAATCAGAGTAAATACACAATAGCGGAAGTCTTAATATTAAATGAACTGAGGAATCTAACTGTGATAATCATAAATAAAATATCAAATTATGTTGTATCAACCGAGACATAAGTAAATAAAATATCAATTACATTTCCTTAACCATTCAAATAAAAATTTAATAAAAAAATGCATGAGTTGCACTCGCATGAGGAGTCATGCATCTCCACTATGTCATCAGCCTCCATTGCAGCCACGTGTCCATACATAGAAGCATTCATATAATCTTCCATAGTGGTACCTGCATCATCAACTAAAAATATTCGACATCGAAAGGGTGAGCACACATCACGGCTCAATGAGCAAACAAAACAATGCAACAAACATATGCATGCATTCAATTCATATCAGTGGTCTGGTATATAAGTTTGCAATGTGCTATAGAAAGGTTCGGTGGCCGCCTCACCTCTATACCCGAGTGTGTGAAACCACCCAACGATGCTCTACCCATGCCAACACGTAAGCCCCTATTGGCGAGGGCTTTCAAACTGGGGCTCGCAACTAACCAATCCTAATGTCAAACAGTGTATCCAAGGCCTCACCCCAGTATCCCTCAATACGTCCATTGAGATAGAGCAAAGACCCCCCGGTTCAGTTAGAGACTACACGGTTCGAAACCACCTCCCCTGATGCTCTATGACGTAATAGTTCTGCTAAGGTAATGGCGATACGAAGATGTTAGTGGACAAGAGTTGAGTAGAGATAGAGCTAGAGTCTGGTGACCAAGATGAACCACAGTGTCATGTCTTCCCCTCAATTTTTCACTCGCATCAAGTACACTAACCACACACATACATTTACATTCCTAGCATTATCATCATCATCATGTTATAATAAACGAAATTAAATATCCATGAACAGTAATAACAGGAATAGTGGATGACATGTGATATGCACATTACAATCATAGAAGCATATAATCATTCATGGTATTGGACTCAATAAACGAAAATAGTTTGTCACTAGCCAATTAGTTTAGGTCTTTTTTCTCACCATTGATTGCTAGTAGATCCTCGTTCAAGCTTTATAATTCACTTTTAAACCACTGGAATGACCTAACAAGTTGATAGATTTTAATTAGAATTAGTTCCAACATGTTTAAACTAACAGAACTTATAGGGTCGCAGGTAGGGTAGTGTCACACCCCAATTTCGTACTATTCAGAATGGTGTGATGAACGGCTAATTAACCAACGGTTCAACTAGGATCTCGAATAGGATATGTCCGTTTGCATAAACCATACACATCCACGACAATAATCAGAGTAAATACACAATAGCGGAAGTCTTTATACTAATGAACTGAGAGTCTAACAATTATAAAAAAATAAATTATCCAATTATTCTCCATTGACTATGACATAAAATAAAATATTTAATCAATTACACCATCTGTATAAATTGAATAAAATTCTAAATAAAAACATAAGAGTTGCACCCACATGGCGAATCATGCCACTCCACCATAACTTCAGCGTCCATCGCTGTCGCAAGTCCATACATAGGAGCATTCATATAGTCTTCAACGGGGTACCTACATCATCAAATAAAAGCATTCGACGTCGAAAGGGTGAGCACACATCAAGGCACAGTGAGCAAACAAAACAATGCAACAAATATATCCGTACATTCAATTCATATTTTTGGTCTGGTTCATCAGTTTGCAATGTGCTATAGAAAGGTTTGGTGGCCGCCTCGCCTCTATACACAGGGTGTGCAAGCCCACCCAACGGATCAAACACCATTGTCATCCACATCCACCCCATCATGGAATAGACATAGAGCTAAAGTGCTTAGGACCGCACCGCATCACAGTTTCCCTGATGCTCTACCCATACCAACACATAAGCCCCTGTTGGCGAGGGCTTGTAAACTGGGCTCGCAACTAACCAATCCTAATGTCAAACAGTATATCCAAGGCCTCACCCCAGCATCCCTCAATACGTCCATAGAGATAGAGCTAAGGCCCCCCGGGAGAGTCAGAGACTACACGGTCTGAGACCACCTCCCTTGATGCCCTACGACGTAATAGTTCTGCTAAGGTATTGGCGATACGACGATGTCAGTGGACAACACTTGAGTAGAGATAGGGCTAAAGTGCATAGGACCGCACCGCATCACACTTCCCCTGATGCCCCACTCGCATCAAGTACACTAACCACATACAAACATTCATATGCCTATTCCTAGCATCATCATCATCATCATGTTGTAAATAAACTGAATTAAATATGCATGAACAGTAATAATAGGAATAGTAAATGACATGTGATATGCACATTAAAATCATACAATCATAGAATCGTACATGGTATTCGACTCAATAAACGAAAATAGTTTATTATTAGCCAATTAGTTTAGGTCTTGTTCCCTCACCTTTGATTGAGTGTAGATCCTCGTTCGAGCTTTATGAATCACCTTTAAATCATTAGAAATGCCTAACAAGTCGATAGATTTTAATTAAAATTAATTCCAATAAATTTAGACTAGCTGAAATCATAGGGTCGCAGGTGGGGCAGTACCTAGGGTCGGTTACCAATCGACCTTAGGGGTAGGGTCAGACGTGGGGTCGGTTACCAATCGACCTTACATGCGACCACACTATCCCTAGGACTTCCCGAGGGTATGTGATCGATCATGTGGTCTTGTAGGTCCATTCTAAGATTGTTCTATGGCTCATAACTATGATTTTTACACACTTTCCATTGCTTATGATGAGTACTTCCATGGATTCCTTTGGAACTCATCAATGGATGGATTATTTTGGCTTCTCTTATTCCTAACTTACTCATAATCTATTCTAGGCTCTTACTTTATGAAGGGAATTAGGTTCATACCTGAGGTTGGCTGAGATTCAGAGGTTTCTCTAAACTTCTCCTCTTCCTTAGCCTTTTCTTCAATTTTCCTTCTCTTTCTCTTTTCTCACTTTCAATTATGGTCATACAAGGAGTGAAAGAGGCTAAGGGATGTCCTATTTATAGATGAAAACCCTCCAAAATAAGTCCCATTGAGTTTAGGAATGAATCCCTCGTAATTAGGAAAGTTTTCTAATTTATGGTTTCTGTCTGAAAACGTAGGGTCGGACGTAGGGTCGTAGGATCCATTGACCCTATGTTTTTCCAGTCATGCGACCCTACGGCTAGAAAATCATAGGTTGGACTTCTGTTGAGGTGGGGTCAACCCTACCTGTTTAGGCATGCGACCCTACCGTCACATTTACTATTTTTGGGTCAAACTCATACTTGGTCTTGTGATTTTCTTTACGCACTTGGTCCACTTGACTCGACCATGATTGGTAGACCTAGTACAAGATGGTAAGATCAGTTAGTTGATACGGGTCTTACAACTCCCCCCTTCTTATTAAAAATTTCATCCTCGAACTTTGTACATACCTTTCTAGTCGAAAAGGTGAGGATATTGCTTCTGCATAGCATTCTCTTCTTCCCATGTGATCTCTTCTATATCTCGGCTCCTCCAGGTGACTTTAACATAGTATATGTCATTGTTAGGTAGACGTTGAACCTTTCGACTAGTGATTTCAGTTGGTGCTACTTCGAATGTAAAATCATCAGTTAGATCTGGTGGATCTGCTGTCAAAACGTGTGTTGGGTCTCTGACGTACTTCATTAATAAGGAGATATGAAATACATAATGTACACTTGACATAGATGGTGATAGTGCTAACTGATAAGCCACTTTTCCACGTTTGGCTAGAATCCCATATGGCCTGACATATCTCGGACATAGCTTCCCTTTCTATCTGAATCGTTTTAAACCCCTCATAGGTGATACTTTCAAGAATACCTTATTACCTATGACAAATTCAAGGTTTCTGCGTCGAGTATCTGCATACTTTTCTGACGATTCTAAGCCATTCTAACTCTTTCCTTGATAAAGTTGGCTACTCGACAAGTCTCTCAAACAAATTCTGGTCCAACGATGCTACGTTCAGCAACTTCATTCTAGAACAAATGAGTTCGACACTTCCTCCCATACAGTGCTTCATAAGGTAACATCTGTATAGTAGCCTGATAGCTGTTGTTATAGGAGAACTCGATCAATGGTAGTTTCTCATCGCATGATCTATTAAAAACAATTACACAGGCTCAAAGCATGTCTTCTAAAATCTGAATGGTACGCTCCGACTGTCCGTCTATCTGAGGATGGAATGCAGTACTGAACTTCAACGTTGTACGCATAGCCTTTTGCAATCCTTCCCAAAACTTTGAAGTAAAGCGTGGGTCTCTGTCAGACACAATGCTTTCAGGTACACCATGTAATCTGACAATGTTATCCACATATAGCTTGGCTAACTTCTCCAGGGTATACTGTGGTCGTTTTGTTATAAAGCAAGCTATCATAGTCAGACGATCAACAATCACCCAGACCGCGTCAACTACTCGAGGAGTCAACGGTAAGCCGATGACGAAGTCCATAGTGATGCAGTCTCATTTCCATACTGGCTCAGGCAGCGGCTGCAATAGTCCTGTAGGTTTTTGTCGTTCAACCTTCACCCTCTGACAATTTAGGCATTGAGACACGAATTTGGATACATCTCCTTTCATTCCTGTCCACCAATATAATTTCTACAAATCATGACACGTATTTGTACTTCCAGGATGTACCGAATAGGCGGTGGTATGAGCTTCCTTCATTAGTTGGTGTCTAATGTCCAAATTCTCTGTTTCAGGAACACATATTCTTCCCTTGTACTTCAGTACCTTTTCATCATCTAAGGTGAACTCAGGAATAGTCCTACCTTTTTTGATGTCTTCTTGTACCGTTCTTAGATAAGTATCTAATCTATAGCTGCTTTCATTTCATCAATTATATCAGGTACAATCTTCAATGTTGCGAACATATTTGAAAACCGATGAATAAACCCTTGGTTGGTTGATTCACCCGGTGCATCTATCAAGAACTGCTCATTACAGTAATCGAACACTTTTCCTGCAGTACACATTGCTGCAGTTGTGTCAACCTGTCCTTGAGATTTTAACATTGCTTTTCTGCTTAGTGCATCAGCAATTACATTAGCCTTTTCCTAGATGATACTGGATATCACAATCATAGTCCTTTAATAATTTCAGCCATCTTCTTTGTCGCATGTTCAACTCCTTTTGATTAAAGATAAGTGAGACTCTTATGATCGGATTATACTGAAATTTCTCTCTATACAAGTATTGTCTCCATATCTTGACAACATGTACTACTGTCGCTAATTCCAAGTCATGAGTGGGATAGTTCTTCTCATGTGTTTTCAATTGTCTTGAAGCATACATAATTACTTGTTCTCCTTGCATAAGTACACATCCTAAACCCAAGCCCGACGCATTCGTATACAAGGTAAATGGCTATCCTGGAATAAGAATAGTCATGAACAGAGCATATATCAACCAAGCCTTCAATGTTTGGAAACTCTTCTAATATTTATCAGTCCTAACAAACTTTTCTCCATTCTTAGTCCAACTGGTAAGAGGTACGACAAATCTGGAATAGTCTTCCACGAATCGTCGATAATACCCAGCTAGACCTATGAGACATCTAATTTCTGACATGCTCTTTGGTGCTTCCCACTTCACAATGACTTCAATCTTACTAGGATCCACTTTAATTTCTTCAACGGATACAACATGGCCTAAGAAAGCGACCTCTTTTAACCAAAGCTCACACTTTGTAAATTTGGTGTAAGGTTCTCTTTCTTTAATCCCTGCAGAGCGGCTCTTAGATTCATGACATGAGTTTCCTTGTCCTTTGAGTAGACCAATATATCATCAATAAACACAATGACTGATGTATCCAACATATCATGGGATACCCGATTCATGAGTTCCATAAAGGTTGCGGGTGCGTTAGTCAATCCAAAAGACATGAATAAAAATTCAAAATGTCCATATCTAGTTCTGAATGTTGTCTTTGGAATATCACCGTCCTTAATCTTCAACTGATGGTATCCTGACCGAAGATCGATCTTGGAGAACACCTTGGCAGCTTGCAACTGATCGAACAAGTCATCGATCCGAGGCAATGGGTACCGATTCTTGATTGTCAGCTTATTCAATTCCCGATAGTCTATATACATTCGAACACTACCGTCCTTCGTCTTTACAAATAATAGTGGCGCTCCCCATGGTGATATGCTAGGTCTGATGTAACCCTTGTCCAATAATTTTTTTAACTGTACCTTCAATTACTTCAGTTCAGTAGGAGCCATTCGATAGGATGCTTTAGATACTGGTGCGGCTTCGGGTATCAGGTCTATAACGAACTCTATCGCTCGGTCTGATGGTAGTCCTTTTAGTTCTTCAGGAAATACATTGGAAAGTCACGTACAACATCAATATCCTCCATTCGTGGTGCTTCCTCAGTGAGGTCAACCACTGATACTAAATACCCAACTCCTCCTTTCCCGAGGCATTTCCTAGCCTATAATGCAGAGAGGATGAGTTTTCGTTTAAGGGGATGTTTGTTTCCGCAAAACTATACTCCGCTCCTTCCTTGTCTTTAAATGTCAGCTTCTTTTCTGCACATAATAGGTTTACAGAATGCCAAGCTAACCAGACCATTCCCAAGATGACGTCAAAGTCTGCCATCTCAATTTGAATCAATGTTCCATCCAAAGTCTTCTCTTCGATAAGAACTAGACATGGTCCATAATCTTTTTCTAATTCCACTTCTAATCCCATAGGCGATTGTACGAGCAGTTTGTAGTCTAATGATTTGAGGGGTAGATTCAGCTTCTTTCCAAATGACACAGAATAAAAGAATGAGTAGCTCCAGAATCATAGAGTACTCTAGCATGTATGCCATTAATAGGTACGATACCTGTGATTTGTTTTAATTTAGTCTACAAGCTCACAGAATGTAACACAAAATGAAAGGTTCAGGTCATACCTGTGACCAAATCAGGCGATGCGGCAGCATCCCCAGATGTAACATCATAAACTCTTCCTTGCTGTAGTTGTTTTCTGGGCTTAGGATATTCTCTGGAATAATGTCCCACTTGATTGCAGTTATAACATTTTACTCTTTCATGATTTTTCTTTTCTTGCGATTGAGCTGTTGGAGTAATCTTGGCTGTTGCATTAAAGCCTTGAGTATGGAAGGGTTTGAATGGCCTTGTATTCCCTCCATTGTACGAATTTCCGTTTGGCCTTTTTATACCCCTATTTTGAGCAAAATAGCTCTCTTTCTGGCTCGACTCTATCACTCGAGCAATCTGTACTGCTTCATTGTAAATTTTCATTTTCGAGCCCAAAACATGCTCGCGGATGCTCCCCCTAAGTCCCATGACGTGTCACACCCCAATTTCGCACCATTCGGAATGGTGTGATGAACCGTCAATAAACCAACGGTTCAACCAGGATCTCGAATAGGCTATCCCACATATGATAAACCAAAACACATTCTACATTAATCATAGATAATAAAATAAATAGCGAAAGTCTCACAGATAATAAACTGAGGTCTAGTCATGATAAATAATTAATATTCCATTTATTTCAAAATAACCAAAACATAACTTAACACATATTACAATATCCAAATACAAAGTCTAAACACTAAACGTATCCACAGTTGAAACACACTCTTAACGAACCATGTTCGTTCTCCACAGCTTGCTCATTCATTGCCTCCACCCGTTCATATGTTGGCTTATCGACATAATCTTCAATCGTAATACCTGCAACATCAGAATCTCAAAAGAATTGTACGTGTGAGGGTCAGCTCTCCAACTTGAGCTCAGTGAGAAAACAAAACAATGCAACAAACATATGCATGCATTCATTCATATCTTTGGTCTGGAATATAAGTTTGCAATGCGCTATAGAAAGGTTCGATGGCCGCCTCGCCTCTATACACAGGGTGTGAAGGCCCGCCCAAAGGTTAACGTTTATTGTTGTCCCCATCTACCTTACCATGGAATAGAGATAGAGCTAAAGTGCTGAGGCCCGGCCTATGACACTTCCCCTGATACTCTACCCATACTAACAGGTAAGCCCCTGTTGGTGAGGGCTTGCAAACTGGGCTCGCAACTAACCAATCCTAATGGTAAACAGTGTATCCAAGGCCTCACCCCAGCATCCCTCAATACGCTCATAGAGATAGAGCTAAGGCCCCCCGGCAGAGTCAGAGAATACATGGTCCGAGACCACCTCCCCGGATACTCTATGACGTAATAGTTTTGCTATGCTAATGGCGATACGACGATGTCAGTGGACAAGACTTGAGTTAGAGATAGAGCTAGAGTGCTGAGGCCCGGCCTATGACCCCCCCTGATACTCGCTCATATCAAGCACACTAACCACACACATACATTCACAAGCCTATTCCTATCATCATCATCATCATCATGCTATAAACAATAAATTTAAATATGCATGAACAGTAATAATAGAAATATTGGGTGACATGTTAAATGCACATGACAAGCATACACGCATAGAATCAATCATGGAATTGGGTTAAAGAAATAAAAACAGTTTATTATTAACCAATTAGTTTAGGTCTTGTTACCTCACCATTTCTTGATTTTAGCTCCTCTTTCAAGCTGTAAGAATCAATTTTATATCAATAGGAAACCCAACAAGTTGATAGAATTTAATTAGAATTTATTCTGGCAATTTTAGGCTTGCTGTTAAGTGGGGGTAGCAGGACGGGTAGAAGGACGGGGAGCAGTTTTCTGTGACCCCCAGGGGTAGGGTAGATGCCAAGGTCGGATGTTCCATCGACCCTGGGTGGGACCACCCCTTTCCTAGGCTTCCCCAATGCTGGGGGTCGATGCTAGGGTCGGATGTTCCATCGACCCTAGGTGCGACCCCCCGTGGTTTTAGTCGAGAATTTAATCTTATAGTCCATTCTTTCGTGTTTGGATCCTACGGCTTACTTCCACAATCCATTCTATGCTTGTATAATGGCTTAAAACTCTAGGTTTCTTCCTTACTTTGCTTACCATGATTTCCTCCATGGATTTCATTGAAATCCTCCCATGGATGAATGATTTGGGTTTCTCCTAAGTCATACCCTCTTCATGAACCATTCTAGGCTCCTTAATAAATCATGGAGAATGTATTCATACCTTAGGATTGCTGAGATTAAGTTTCCTCTGAATTTCCTCCTCCTTGGTCTTCTTCTTTAATTCTCCTTCTCTTCTTTCTCTTCTCTTTCTCCCAATCTAATTAGGGTTGTAAAAGGAGTGAAAGCGGCTTAGGTACGTCCTATTTATAGAATAAAACCTCCCAAAATAAGTCCCATTGAGTTTAGGAAAGGTTCCCATTGAAATTAGGAAAATTTCCTAATTTTCGGTTCATGCTGTTTTTTCTATTTTCTGGAGGTCGATGGTAGGGGGTCGATGGGGGGGGGGGGGTTGGACAATTCGAGACCCCTGCGACCCCCAAACCAAAAAGTCACGGGTCAGACAGGGGGTTGACCCTGCTTGTTTAGGCATGCGACCCTACCCTCATTTTGACTGTTTTTAAGTAAAATTTCATATTGGGTCTTGGGTTTCTTCACACACTTGGTCCACTTGGCTCGACCATGATTTGTAGACCGGTCATGACACAAAATGTAAGGTTAGACCAAATTCGTGGCATGCGGGTCTTACAACTCCACCACCCTTAAAAGAAATTTCGTCATCGAAATTTGAAAGTACAGATCATACAACTCCCCCATCCTTAAAATAAATTTTGTCCTCAAAATTTGAATTTAGGTGGGAATTCTATTTCTGCATTGAATCTTCTTCCTCCCATGCAATCTCCTCCGCGTATCGTCTTCGCCAGGTTATCTTCATATACTGATTATCTCAGCTTTGTAGATGTTGTACCTTTTAACCAGTGAACTAGGCTGGTACCACTACAATAGTTGAATCTCCTATCTAAACCAGTGGGTCCGTGGTCATTATCTCTGATATAGATCTCCAATGTACTTCTTCAGTAGAGACACGTGAAATGTATCATGCGCACTAGACATGGACAGCGGTAACGCTGATTGATATGCAACTTGTCTCTCCAAAGTCTATAAGATCCAACACCTATATAGAATATAACATTCCCTTCTTGTTTAATCGTTTCAAACTCTACATAAGTGATATCTTCAAGAACACTTTGTCACTTATGGCGAACTCAAGGTCTTGGTGTCTCTTCTGACATCTTGAGCTATCCTACCCCTTTTCTTTGATCTTGTCTGCCAATCGATAGTTTTCTTCAATAGACTCAGGTCTTAAAACTCTTCATTCACTAACTCCATTCCAAAACAAAGGAATTTGACATTCTACCTCACCATGATTTATATGTGACATTTACATAGTAGCTTGGTAGCAACATCAATTCACGATTAACTTCTCAACTCAAGCTCTTTGAAATCAATTTCACAAACTCGGGCATATCTCTTAGGATCTGTATAGTCTGCCCCGACTGTCCGTCGGTTTGAGGTAAAGTGCGGTACTAAACTTCAACTTTGTCCCCATTATATTCTGTAGATCCTCTCGAAACTTCGAGATAAGGCATAAGCCTCTGACTGACACTAAGCTCTCATGCATACCATTCAATCTGGCAATATTATCCACATATAGCTTATTTAGCCGCTCCAAAACATACCGAGGTCGTATAGCAATGAAATGAGCTATCTTTATAAGGTGATCAACAATCCCCCAAACTGCATCAACCACTCTGGGAGTCAGTGGAAAATCAGTGACATAGTTCATTGTAATGTAGTTTCACTTCCAGACTGGCTTTGATAGTTATTGTTGTAGCCATGTTGGTCTTTGTCTTTCAGCCTTTACTTACTGATAATTCAATTACTAAAACATGCATGTAAACTACATTTGTTATCGTTCCTCTTTACCAGTACCATCTCTTCAGGTCATGATACATATTGGTACTCTAGGATGTCCTGAATATTGAGTACAATGGATTCTTATCATTATCCTCTTCATAATATCCGAGTCTTTATCTTCATGTATTCAGAATCTACCTCTGTATCTGAGTACCGTCTCCACATCCAAAGTAACTCAGGGTTGGGTTTTCCATTTTCTAAATCTGCTTACACCGTTCTTATATACGGATCTCACAAAATTGCTACTTTTACTTCATCCATCAATTTAGAGATGATCTTTAATGCCACAAGCGCAGTCGATGAACTATTGCTCCATATGTTCATCCATAAATTCTCGCTCTATTGGATCATCACGAGTTTCTATTGTATGTTACTCTACTTCCAAATCTGAATCTGTTGCTATGGAACATAAGACAGTAACTATACTAGTTCCTTCCTTAGAGTTTGTAATTCCCTTTTTGCTTAATGCCTTAGCTACTATATTAGCCTTCCCTGGATGATACTGGATATCACAGTCTTAATCCTTGAGCAATTCCAACCATTTTCTTATCCTCATGTTCAACTCTTTCTGATGAGGAGGTACATAAAACTCTTGTGTTCCCATTCAGTCTAATATTCTCCTCCGTTTAGATAATGTCTTCAAGTCTTGATTGCATAATTTATCACCGTTAATTCCAAGTCATGAGTAGGATAACTCGTCTCATGCTCCTTCAGTTTTCTAAAAGCATATGCAATCACTTATTTACCATGCATCAACCCACATCCTAGATCCAATCCGAAAGCCTCGATGTATAGGGTAAAAGGTTTCCCTAGTATCCGAATGATCAAGGTGAGAGTTGATATCAACCTTTCATCACACTTGTCAGCCCAATTAAACTCATCTCCCTTCCTAGTTAGCTTGGTAAGAGGTTTTGCGATCTTAGAGTGGTCCTCCAAAAATCATCTATAATAATCAGCTAAACCCAAGAACTTCTGATCTTCACAATACTCTTCAAGTGTTTTTAACCATATGAATACTTTTATCTTAAAGGGGTCCTCTTAAATCCCTTTATATGATGCTACGTGATCCAAGAAGATCACTTTGTTTAATCAGGTCTCATATTTCTTGGACTTGGCATAAAGCTTTTCACTTCTCAGCTGTTGTGAAGCTGTTCTAAGATCCGTTGTATGAGTTGCTTCATTCTTGGAATAAACCAAAATATCATCTATGAAAACTATGACTGACGTGTCCAATATGTCATGAAATACCTAGTTCATCAGCTCCAAAAAAGATGTAGGGTCATTGGTTAATCTAAACGTCAAAATCGAGAACTCATAATGTCCAATCTCGATTCTAACAGCTATCTTCGAGATATCGTTGTGCAAATTCTTCAGCTAAGGATATCTTGACTAAAAATCAACCTTAGAGAACTACCTTTGCTCTTTGCCACTGTTTAAATAAGTCATCGATCCGAGGTGATAGATATCGATTCTTGATCGTGAGCTTGTTCGATTCCTGGTAATCTATACATAATCTGGCATTACTATCCTTCTTCTTCAAGAATTGGCGCTCCCCGTGATGCAATACTTAGCTGATTGAAACTCTTGTGTAATAACTCTTGTAGTTGAGTCTCAGTTCCTTCAACTCCGTAGGAAATACTCTATAGGTGCCTTTGACACAAGTATCGTTCTTGGTAACAAGTCGATGACGAACTCGGTCGCATGATCAGATGGTAACCCAAGTAAGTCTCCTGGAAACACATCAGAAAATTTATGCATCACATCAGTATCTTCCATCTGTGGTGCTTCTTTGGTAACGTATACCAGAGATACCATATCTCCAACTCATTTCTCTGTAAAGCATCTCTTCGCCTATAGCATAGAGAGGATCAACTTTCTTTTCATAGGCAACATACTTTCAATAATACTAAATTATATGTCGTCTTTATTCTTGAATGATAATCTCTTCTATGCACATAACAACTTTGTAGAGTGTTGAGACAACCAGTCTATTCCCAAGATGACGTCAAAGTCTACCATCTCAAGTCGACTCAGGTTGCATCCAAATTCTGTCCATCCATATGCTTCGAACATTTTTAATAACACTCATCCAATACAACATCTAGTCTAAAAGTTCTTGAACTAGCAAAATTTGGTATAAGGTCTTAAGAGCTTGTCTAGTTCCTTCATCTCTTATGATTTTTCAAAGACTATCGTCCTAATCTCATATCTTGAAAAACTCATTGGCTTACACCTTCTTTTATCATTCTATTATATATCTCGAAAAGCATCTTCTGATTATTACTTCATATCCCAAGTCTAAGCATTAGGGTATATGCTCAAAATTTCATTAATTCTGCCAAACTCTTTTTGTCTATACTTAATCATCTCACTCGACATTTGGCATAACCTAGTATTACTTATACTAATATGAATACTATCAATGCCACAATTTTGACTTTATCCTTGTATCCACTCTTAGATTTGCTTTTAGGAATCTTCTGCTTTGTCAAAATTCATACCGATATAACCATCATTAACTTTACTTGAGTGCTATCTATTCTTTCCTAGTTACTCTTGATAGTTTTTACTTTTGCTCATGCACACTTTTATGTCCATATCCATCTATTCAGCAATCTCGAAACAGATCCCACATTTCTTCATCTGAGGTTCTTTGGCAATAGAATCAAATCTGAATTTAATAATCTTACTTCCCATAATTCCTTATTCACTAAACATCTTATCAATGGATGTTGAGAAATGTAAGAATCAGAATGTTTATCCAAAAAAATTCATTTCCTTCTTTCAATTTAGTATAACGACAAACACTTTCTTTATCTAATGAACTTAAGTTTAAAGGATTCAAGAGTAAATCTGTGGTAATCCAACTGGCATCAAAAGATCATCAAGTTGCATCGTGGTCCAAATATATGAAAATAGAGGTTTTACAACTCTTAATCTCATGGTTACAGGTTCCATTGAGTGTCTAATGCCATTGGTTAAGGCATTATAAGAATAAATCTGGAGAAAGTTTTGGTACACCAATAAATCGGGTATAAATCAGATGATGTACGCTCAACATGATTAAACATTTAACTGTTCATTCAGTTCATATCTCTGTTCATGTTGTCGATCATGAGAGTAGCTCAGATTGGTATAATTAGGACTAATATTAAAGAAACAATATCTATAACTCCAATTGATAGGTTGAATCAAGAAGGTATCCTGTCAAGGTATGAGAATTAAAATCTAGTATGTGCATCCTCTATAATCATAAGAGTAAGTCAATAATGCACCACATCCTATATAAACCTATCTACTTATATGGCCATAATAGATTTGATTCTTTGCTGAAAATTTCTGAGGCATCATCATTAGAAGACATTCTTCAATCCTTGTCGGATCATTTTGTCATGACGCAACTATCCCATACATCGGTGGCAGATAAGGTTAACCACCTTGATACACTGCTTGTTGTGCACCAAACTTCTACACTTGGGTGTGCGTTACTGAGACTTGCTGTGTGGTAGGCACTGTGTTATAGCTAATAGGTGTTGGGGTACAGTGATGCTACCAATTGGTACTGTACTTGGTTTGACCCAGAGGTGTTGATGTAGCATCAACAACTTGGGTAGTGATTTACGTAGCAACTTGCATAGTCGGTCTCATCTGTTGTTGCTCTTGTATTTTACTGGGTCATGTTTATGACAACCATAACCAAGGTACTTGGTAGTCCAGGTGGTTTGCTGGAGTGGTCTGGTTGTTCACCTCGTTTAATTCGCTCTAATTTGATTATCATTATCTAGCATCTGCTCAGATGAGTTTTCATTACCCATTCTTGACCCTGATAGTGGTGGGGTCAAGTTGCAACCTCTTCTTAATGCTCAGCGGGTAATGAATCAGCTTGTGGTGGATCTCACCCTGAGTCTCCATATCACCCATAAGTATAGTTACTCTTATTCTTAATGTATGGCCATTATTCTCTTATCTCTATTGGATTTAGCCCGACATCTTTTTCTTTATCTCTACAGGGGGTTTTGGCATTACTAGCCATTTTCCATCTTCCTCTGTCATACATCGAGTTTCACATCTTGTGAGTACCAACTCGGTATTCCAATTTTCTACGGTACAGATGCTTCCTTCTTGCTACAGTAATATATCCCTTGTATACTTAGATAAATGCCCGACCTATAGATCATACCCTTTATTATTCGTTTATCAAGATAAGTTTTAAATTTTCTCTTTCTGTTTGTGTATATATATGATTCCACCTTTAATATGTACATTATTGTCATGTTTAAGTTTTGTCTCAACCAACACAGGTGCTTATGGTGTGTTTGAATTAAAGCTTTTAATTATCCTAACTCAGTTCATGGACTCCAGTGGAAGTATTCAGATTTCATGGGAAGGCTTGAGGGCTTTGATACCAAATTGTCACACTCCAATTCTGCACCATTCAGAATGGTGTGATGAACCGTCAATAAACCAACGGTTCAACCAGGATCTCGAATAGGCTATCCCACATATGATAAACCAAAACATATTCCACATTAATTAGAGATAATAAAGTAAATAGCGGAAGTCTTACAGATAATGAACTGAGGTCTAGTCATGAAAAATAATTAATATTCTATTTATTTCTAAATAACCAAAACATAACTTAATACCTATTACAATATCCAAATACGAAGTCAAAACACTAAACGTATCTACAGTTGAAATCCTCTCTTAACGAACCTGTTCCTTCTGCACAACTTGCTCATTCATAGCCTCCACCCGTTCATCTGTTGGCGTGTCGAAATAATCTTCAATCGTAATACTTGCAACATCAAAAACTAAAAAGAATTGCACGTGCGAGGGTCAGCTCTCCAACTTGAGCTCAGTGAGAAAACAAAACAATGCAACAAACATATGCGGCATATGACACTTCCCCTAATACTCTTCCCATACCAACACGTAAGCCCCAGTTGGTGAGGGCTTGCAAACTGGGCTCGCAACTAACCAATCCTAACGTCAAACAGTGTATCCAAGGCCTCACCCCAGCATCCCTCAATACGTCCATAGAGATAGAGCTAAGCCCCCCGGCAGAGTCAGAGACTACACGGTCCGAGACCACCTCCCCTGATACTCTACGACGTAATAGTTCTACTACGGTAATGGCGATACGACGATGTTAGTGGACAAGACTTGAGTTAGAGATAGTGCTAGAGTGCTGAAGCCCGACCTATGACACCCCCCCTGGTACTCGCTCGTATCAAGTACACTAACCACACACATACATTCACATGCCTATTCCTATCATCATCATCATCATAATGTTATAAACAATAAATTTAAATATGCATGAACAGTAATAATAGAAATATTGGGTGACATGTTAGATGCACATGATAAGCATACACACATAGAATCAATCATGGCATTGGACTCAAGAAATAAAAAAGGTAAATATTAACCAATTAGTTTAGGTCATGTTCCCTCACCTTTGCTTGATTGTAGATCATCTTTCAAGCTCTAAGAATCACTTTTATATCAATAGGAAACCTAACAAGTCGATAGATTTTAGTTAGAATTCATTCTAAAAATTTTAGGATTGCTGTTAAGTGGGGGTAGCAGGACGGGTGCAGGACGGGTAGTAGTTTTCTGTGACCCCCAGGGGTAGGGTAGATGCCAGGGTCGGATATTCCATCGACCCTGGGTGCGACCACCCCTTTCATGGGCTTCCCGAATGCTGGGGGTCGATGCTACGGATGGATGTTCCATCGACCCTAGGTGTGCGACCCCCCGTGGTTTGAGTCGAGAATTTCATCCTACAGTCCATTCTTTCTATTTTGGGTCCTATGGATTACTTCCACAATCCATTCTATGCTTGTTCTATGGCTTAAAACTCTAGGTTTCTTCCTTACTTTGCCTACCATGATTTCCTCCATGGATTTCATTGAAATCCTCCCACGGATGAATGATTTGGGTTTCTCCTAAGTCATACCCTCTTCATGAACCATTCTAGGCTCCTAAATTAATCATGGAGAATGTATTCATACCTTAGGTTTGCTGAGATTTAGAGTTTCCTCTGAATTTCTTCCTCCTTGGTCATCTTCTACAATTCTCCTTCTCTTCCATCTCTTCTCTTTCTCCCAATCCAGTTAGGGTTGTAAAAGGAGTGAAAGAGGTTAGGGATGTCCTATTTATAGAGTAAAACCTCCCAAAATAAGTCTCATTGAGTTTAGGAAATGTTCCCATTGAAATTAGGAAAGTTTCCTAATTTTTGGTTTGTTCTATTTTTGCTGTTTTCCGAGGGTCGATGGTAGGGGGTCGATGGGGGGGTCGAACAATTCGAGACCCCTGCGACCCCCAGACCAAAAAGTCACGGGTCGAACAGGGGGTCGACCCTGCTTGTTTAGGCATGCGACCCTACCCTCATTTTGACTATTTTTGAGTAAAATTTCATATTGGGTCTTGGGTTTCTTCACATACTTCGTCCACTTGGCTCGACCATGATATGTAGACCGGTCATGACACAAAATGTAAGGTTTGACCCGGTTCGTGGCATGCAAGTCTTACAACTCCACCACCCTTAAAAGAAATTTCGTCATCGAAATTTGAAAGTACGGATCTTACATGACGAACCTTCGGGTTTTAGTATTTTCCTCTTGCATGCTTGTGGGTGCAAAGAACAACAGCTCCTCAAAACGCTGTTGGTATGCATCCACGGTCATTTGCCCCTGATATAAACTCAAGAACTCTCTCTCCATAGGATCTCTAAAACTTCTAGGGAAGTACTACTCAAAGAATGCCTCTTTATAGATAGCCCAGGTCAATTGGGCGTGCTTAGTTAACAGATAAGTCCGAGTGGACTTCCACCAGGGGTGTGCGTCGCCTTTCAGGATAAAGATTGCACACAGTACTTTCTCCTCCTCATTTACTGTCATCATCATAAAATTCCTTTCCATTTCGTTAATCCAGTGTGCTGGCCACAAAGGATCTGCTAGCTTACCATTATATTCTTTGGGCTTCATCTTCAAAAAATGCTCGATTAGTCGAGAGTGGTCCAGCTGTTACGGAGCATAGGCCCCATACATAGGTGGTTGATACTGGTAACTGCCATGAGCTACCTCAGGATTCTATACTTGGGCCTGCATGACTGGTGTTGGAGGTGCGTGTGGTACCGTGTTACTTCCCCCTGGTATTATGCTGACCTGCCCTGCTGGCATAGGTGTTGTATGCGCAGCTGGAAAAGCCATCCCTATAATAGCTTGCATATTGACTTGAACCTGTTGTATTTGCTGTAGCTATTGTGCTAAGTTCATTACGGCTGTGGCCAAATACGTAGGTGGGGCTGGCATGTTTGTAGGATTTGCCTGGCCACTAGCTACTGGTGGTGCCGTATTCAGATTCTCCTGTGCTTCAGGTTTTATATGGCTGTCTTCCTCCATAGGTGGTGGTGGTGGAATTGGTTGACGACTTTGTCTGGTCACTCTTCGCCTAGCCATTTCCTGTTCAGGTGGTGGTAGTGTCTTTAAACAATCATAGCACATGTGAGGCAATCAATATAAATTGTTCTCAGGTAAAAAATCCAACTAATCAATATAAATTTCAAATTTTTTTCAGAACAATCTCACAAAATACTATATTTTCCATCGTAAGGTCAATGGTAGGGTCGGTCCTTATCCGACCCTAGGGTATGCGACCCTGATAAACACTGTCAGCTTACTGAGAGCCTAGGGTCAATGGTAGGGTCGGTATATGTTCGACCCTAGCTCTGACCCATGGTTCTCTGTCAGATCACCGAGAGCCTAGGGTGGATGGTAGGGTCGGTAATTGTCCGACCCTAGGTCCGACCCCTTGTTCTCTGTCAGATCACCGAGAGGCTAGGGTCGATGGAAGGGTCTGATGTAGGGTCGCACATTTTGGTCGAATTCTGCGACCCTACGATCCAGAATCAGGTTTTTAAACCCGATTTTGGATTCATTTCCCATTATTTCTCCTTTCTTCCAACGCAACCCGTTTCTTTGAGTTGCTATAGTATTGACCCCTACCTGTTTAGTGATCATATCTTTCGTTCGTGACTCCCACTCCTTCTCTTCAAGTATGCTCTATATTGTTTCACGTTTTTAAAGCATTCTCACTAGGTTTTTGTCCATTTACATCGTTTTCTTCAAATTAAATTTTTTTCTAATCGTAAAAATTTAATTTTTATTGGGGGCTTTTGCTATTGGCCACCCAATGGACAAAATCCCTCAAAAATATTTGAGTTTCATCGGTTGGTTATCTAAAAACTTGAAATTTTCCATTTTTGACCTAATTTTTGAGATTTTTCGAATTTATTGAAATTTCTTTAAATTCGATCTTTCTAAATTAAAATTCCAACTGTATGAGCCTTGCAGGATGGTTTAGAACCTGTGTAAGTCCACCTGCCCAAGTGTTTGGGTGAAAAGTGAAGCTTTTGACCAATTTATGCCGTTATAATGCCAAATTTTTTGGGTTTTTCACCATTACTGATTTATTATTTGTTTTTCTTTGTTTTGGGAGATAACATGGCTCGTACCAAGGTGCCTTGGGCTCATGACCCAGTTCGTTTCTGTTCCAATGAGGCTGAAGCTCAGTATGCTCGCTATGAGTGTAAGAAAGTAAAGGGGGTCGTTGTATGGACTTGGCTAGTCTAGCTTTGTTCAACGTAGAGGGGGCATTTGCTGACATGGTCTGGCTCCCCGTGATCATCTATGATGATTGTACCCATCTGGATTTGGTGAGACAATTCTATTGCCATCTCCAGGTACTTGGGGATCATAATGACATAGAGAGGGGTAGGGAACTCAGGATGGCGAGCTACGTCAAAGGGGTAGAGGATTCCTTTGGCTGCCAACAGTTAGCTGATCTTTTGGGCATATCAAATGATGGCCCTTTGGTGTACAGTGCACCCAGGAAGCCCCAGTTCCTTCCCTTCGAGATGCGTGCTGAGATTGATAATTAACTTATCAGAGATGATCGCTGGGAGATGAAAGCGATCAACCTACGTCCAAAGCCTCGGGTGTACTGCAAGATCATCCAGCACAACCTAATACCCTAGAGTGGATACTATAAGAGGATCTCCCAGTTGACCCAGTATGTCTTCTACTGCATTTGCACTAGGAAACCTGTCTGCCTACCTTACATTATCCTGAGGACGATGATTCGTGATACGCTGCCTGGGCAGATAGGCAACTAGCCCTACGCAGGTCTGATCACTACTCTGATCACCCACCTAGGTGTTGATTTAGTGGATGAGAGGATTAAGGAGAAGACCTTCTAATCGGTTTTGGACTGGGAGGCCATCTGTAGGATGGGTATACGGGATGCTCAGTTCAGTGATGATGAGAGGAACGCTCTGGTGCATCCTCGTACTCGAGTAGTGGTAGCAGACGCTGAGGCGGTAGCAGCAGCAGCAGTCGCAGCAGGGTTTCACAGGGGTGATGCTGAGGATGAGGATCAAATGTATATGGATGTAGACACTTTACCTCCTCTATCACCTCCACATTCTACTGGAGTTGGTCCATCTCGGGTTCCTCCACACATGGCTGGTCCTTTACACCAACCATCTAATGATGTGCTGGGACTATTGCGTGAGATTCGGGAGGCTCAGCCCGTGACGAACCTGAGAGTGGGAGAGCTTCTAGATGCTCAGTGTGCGTCTGATTAGCAGAAGGCCGAGTTGACAGCTAGTCTCCAGACGACCCAGACTCAGGTAGTCTGGTTGACTAGAGTATATGCTGAAGACTACGATAGATTTCGCAAGGCACCTCCTCCTCCATCACCTCCAGCTCCATGATGTATATTTTCTTTTTATCTTTTTCTTTTGTACTATAGATTAACTGTCCGGGTTGGGGACTGTACTCTGCTATGGATATGTTTAAACGTGCTTTATATTTGATGTATATAAAACTTGTTTCTCCATTTTATATATGCATTATTCCCTTTCTTAATTTTTGTCTCAAATAACACAGGTGCTTACAGTGTGTTCTTATTAGGTGCTTACTGTGTGTTCTTATTAAAGCTTTTAAATTTTATCAGAACTCAGTTTACGAACTTTTATGGAAATATACTGGTTTAATAGACATGGGCGGAGAGCTCTGATACCAAGTGGTCACACCACATTTCTGTACTATTCAAAATAGTGTGATGAACAACTAATTAACCAACGGTTCAACCAGGATCTCGAATAGGTTGTGTCTATTTTCTTAAACCATACACCTCCACGACAATAATCAGAGTAAATACATAATAGCGGAAGTCCTTATACTAATGAACTGAGAGTATAACAATTATAAAATAATAAATTATCCAATTATTCTCCATTGACTAAGACATAAAATAAAATATTTAATCAATTACATCGACTGTATAAATTGAATAAAATTCTTATGAAAAACATAAGAGTTACACTCGCATGACGAATCATGTGACCCACCATAACTTCTGCGTCCATCACCGCTATATGTCCATACATAGGAGCATTCATATAGTCTTCAACCATGATACCTGCATCATCAACTAAAAGCATTCGACGTCAAAAGGATGAGCACACATCATGGCTCAGAGAGCAAACAAAACAATGCAACAAACATATGCATGAATTCAATTCATATCTCTAGTTTGGTTCATAAGTTTGCAATGTGCTGTAGAAAGGTTCGGTAGCCGCCTCGCCTCTATACACATGGTGTGTAAGCCCACCCAATGGATGAAACACCATTGTCATCCACATCCACCCCACCATGGAATAGAGATAGAACTAAATTGCTTAGGACCGCATCGCATCACACTTCTCCTGAAGCTCTACCCATACCAATACGTAAGCCCCTATCGGTGAGGGCTAGCAAACTGGGCTCGCAACTAACCAATCCTAATGTCAAACAGTGTATCCAAGGCCTCACCCCAGCATCCCTCAATACGTCTACAGAGATAGATCTAAGCCCCCCTGGCAGAGTCAGAGACTACACGATCTGAAACCACCTCCCTTGATGCCCTACGACGTAGTAGTTTTGCCAAGGTAATGGCAACACGACGATGTCAGTGGACAAGACTTGAGTAGTGATAGGGCTAAAGTGCTGAGGACCGCACCACATTACACTTCCCCTGATGCCCCACTCGCATCAAATACACTAACCACACACAAACATTCACATGCCTATTGCATCATCATCATCATCATGTTGTAAATAAATTGAATAAGAATATGCATGAACATTAATAACAGAAATAGTAGATGACATGTGATATGCACATTACAATCATACAATCATAGAATCATACATGGTATTGGACTCAATAAATGAAAACAGTTTATTATTAGCCAATTAGTTTAGGTCTTGTTCCTTTACCTTTGATTGAGTGCAGATCATCGTTCAAGCTTTATGAATCACCTTTAAATCACTAGAAAGGCCAAACAAGTGGATAGATTTTAATTATAACTAATTGTAACAAATTTAAACTAGTTGAAATCATAGGGTCGCAGGTAGGGCATCACCTAGGGGCGGTTACCAATCGACCCTAGAGGTAGGGTCAGACGTGGGGTCGGTTACCAATCAACCCTACGTGCGACCACACCATCCCTGGGACTTCTCGAGGGCATGTGATCGATCCTGTGGTCTTGTAGGTCCATTCTAAGATTGTTCTATGGCTCATAACTATTTTTTTTACACACATTCCATTGCCTTTGATGAGTACTTCCATGGATTCCTTTGGAACTCATCCATGGATTCCTTTGGAACTCATCCATGGATGGATGATTTGGGTTTCTCTTAATCCTAACTTCCGCATAATATATTCTATGCTCTTACTTTATGAAGGGAATTAGGTTCATCCCTAAGGTTGGCTGAGATTCAGAGGTTTCTCTGAAATTCTCCTCTTCCTTAGCCTTTTCTTCAATTTTCCTTATCTTCTTCTTTTCCTTTTCTTTCTATTTTCTCACTTTTAATTAGGGTTCTAAAAGTAGTAAAAGAGGCTAAGGGACGTCCTATTTATAGAATAAAACCTTCGAAAATAAGTCCCATTGAGTTTAGGAAAGAACCCCTTGGAATTAGGAAAGTTTCCTAATTTACGGTTTTTGTCTAAAATCGTTGGGCCGGACGTAGGGTCGCAAGATCCGTCGACCCTACGTTTTTCTAGTCATGTGATCCTACGACTAGAAAATGATAGGTTGGACTTCTGTTGAGGTGGGGTCAACCCTACCTATTTAGGCATGCGACCCTACCCTCACATTTACTGTTTTTGGGTCAAACTCATACCTGGTCTGGTGATTTTCTTCACGCACTTGGTCCACTTGGCTTGACCATGATAGGTAGACCTGGTACAAGGTGGTAAGATCGGTTAGTTGATACTGGTCTTACAGGTAGCACATAGGGTAGCTGTTTCTATGACCCCAGGTTGTATGGTCGCAGGTGGGGTAGGATACCATTCGACCCTATGTGCGACCACACCCTCCCTGGGACTTCCCGAGGGCACGTGGTCGATCATATGGTCTCATAGGGTCGGATATCATTCGACCCTACGTGCGACCACATGTATTCTGAGTCGACCTTTCATTCTAAACTCCATCCCTTCATGTTTGGGTCCTTTGACTTACTATCATGGTCCATTTTATGATTGTTCTATGGCTCAAAAGTATAATTGATACACCATTCATTGTCCATAATGATTTCCTTCATGGAATCTCTTGGAACTCGTCCATGGATGGATGAATTGGGTTTCTCCTAATCCTAATTATAACTATTATAGGATCTCTTATTCAGGTAGGGAATTAGGTTCATACCTTAATTCAGAGGTTTCTCTGAACTTTTTCCTCTTCCTTAGTCTTCTTCTTCAAGTTTCCTTCTCTTCTTCTCTTCCTTCTCTTTCTCTTTCTCTCACTTTCAATTAGGCATCTAAAGGAGTAAAAGAGGCTAAGGGACGTCCTATTTATAGTGGAAAATCCTCCATAATAAGTCCCAATGAGTTTAGGAAAGACCCCCTTTGAATTAGGAAGGTTTCCAAATTTTTGGATTCTGTCTGCTACCGTAGGGTCACATGTAGGGTCATAGAATCCGTCGACCCTATGTTTTTCTAGTCATGCGACCCCATGACTAAAAAGTCATGGGTTGGACACTTTTGAGGTGGGGTCGATCATACCTGTTTAGGCATGTGACCCTACCCTCATATTTGACTATTTTTGGGTAAGACTTCATAGTTGGTCTTGTGGTTTCTTCATGCACTTGGTCCACTTGGCTTGACCATGATAGGTAGACCTGGTACAAGGTGGTAAGACCGGTTAGTTCAATACGGGTCTTACAACTCCCCCACTCTTATCAGAAATTTCATCCTCAAAATTTACACATACCTTCCGAGCCGAAAAGGTAAGGATATTGCTTTCGCATAGCATTCTCTTCTCGCCATGTGATCTCTTCTATATCTCGGCTCCTCCAGATGACTATAACATAGTATATGTCACGGTTGCATAGACGTTGAACCTTTCGGCTAGTGATTTCAGTTGGTGCTACTTCGAATGTCAAATCATCATTTAGATCTGGTGGATCCACTGTCAAAACATGCGTTGGATCTCTGACGTAATTCTTTAATAAGGAGATATGAAATACATCATGCATACTTGACATAGATGGTGGTAGTACTAATTGATAATCCACTTTTCCACGTTTAGCTAAAATCTCATATGGCCCGACATATCTTGGACTTAGCTTCCCATTCTGTCCGAATCATTTTAATCCCCGCAAAGGTGCTACTTTCAAGAATACCTTATCACCTACGATAAATTCAAGGTCTCAACGTCGAGTATCCATGTAATGTTTCTGATGATTCTGAGCTGTTCTAACTCTTTCCTTGATAATGTTGACCACCCGACAAGTCTTTTCAACAAACTCTGGTCCAACGATGCTACATTCTCCAACTTTATTTGGAAACAGAGGAGTTCGACACTTCCTACCATACAGTGCTTCATAGGGTGACATCTGTATAGTAGCCTGATAGCTGTTGCTATAGGCGAACTCAATCAATGGTAGTTTCTCGTCCCATGAGCCATTAAAATCAATAACACAAGCTCGAAGCATGTCTTCTAAAATTTGAATAGTATGCTCCAACTGACCATCTATCTGAGGATGGAATGCAGTACTGAACTTCAACGTTGTACCCTTAGCCGTTTGCAATCCTTCCCAAAACATTGAAGTGAAGCGTGGGTCTCTATCGGACACAATGCTTTCAGGTACACCATGTAATCTGACAATGTTATCCACATATAGCTTGGCTATCCTCTCTAGGGTATACTGTGGTCGTATAGCTATAAAACGAGCTCTCTTAGTCAGACGATCTTCAATAAAAACCCAGACCGCATCAACTACTCGAGGAGTCAATGGTAACCCGGTGATGAAGTCTATAGTGATTCTGTCCCATTTCCATGCTAGTTCTGACAATGACTGCAATAATCATGTAGGTCTTTGTTGTTCAGCATTTACCCTTTCACAATTTAGGCATTGGGACATGAATTTAGCTACATCTGCTTTCATTCCTCTCCACCAATATAATTTCTTCAAATCATGATACATCTTTGTACTTCCAGGATGTACCGAATAAGCGGTAGTGTGAGCTTCCTTTATTATTCGGTATCTAATGTCAAAATTTTCTGTTTCAGGAACACATACACTTCCTTTGTACTTCAGTACCTTTTCATCATCCAAGGTGAACTCAGGAATTGTCCTACTTTTTTTGATGTCTTCTTGTATCATTCTCAGATAAGGGTCTGATTTAATAGCGACCTTCACATCATCTATTATATTAGGTACAATCTTCAATGTTGCGAACATATTTGTAAACCGAAGAATAAACTCTTGGTTGGTTGATCCAAATGGTGCATGTATAACAAACTGTTCATTACCATAATTGAATACTTTCCCGATAGCACACATTGCTGCAATCGTATTAACCTCTCCTTGAGATTTTATCATTGTTTTTCTGCTTAGCGCATCAGCAACTACATTAGCCTTTCCTGGATGATACTTGATATCGCAATCATAATCCTTCAATAATTTCAGCCATCTTCTTTGTCTCATGTTTAACTCCTTCTGATTAAAAAGATAAGTAAGACACTTATGATCTGATTTAATCTGAAATTTCTCTCCATACAAATAATGTCTCCATATTTTGACTGCATGTACTACTACCGCTAATTCAAAGTCATGAGTAGGATAATTCTTCTCATGTGTTTTTAGTTGTCTTGAAGCATACGCAACTACTTATTCTCCTTGCATAAGTACACATCCTAAACCCAATCCAGACGCATCGGTGTACAAGGTAAATGGCTGTCCTAGAATAGGAATAGTCAAGATCGGAGCAGATATCAATGTAGCCTTCAATGTTTGGAAAATTTTCTCACATTTATCAGTCCAAACCAACTTTTCTCCTTTCTTAGTCAAGCTGGTGAGAGGTACGGAAATTCTGGAATAGTCTTCCACAAATCGTCAATAATACCCAGCTAAACCTAGGAAACTTCTAATTTTTGCAACGCTCTTCGGTGCATCCCACTTCACAATGGCTTCAACCTTTCTGGGTTCCACTTTAATTCCTTTAATGGATACAACATGGCCAAAGAAAGTGACCACGTTTAGCCAGAACTCGCACTTTGTAAATTTGGCGTAATGTTTCTCTTTTATTAGTCGCAGCAGAGCGGCTCTGAGATTCATGACATGAGTTTCCTTGTCCTTGGAGTAGACCAATATATCATCAACAAATACAATGACCGACGTATCCAACATATCATTGAATACCCGATTCATGAGTTCCATAAAAGTTGCGGGTGCGTTAGTCAATCCAAAGGACATGACTAAAAATTTATAGTGTCCATATCTTGTTCTGAATGCTGTCTTTGGAATATCACTGTCCTTAATCTTCAACTGATGGTATCTTGACCGCAAATTTATCTTGGAGAACACCTTGGCACCTTGCAACTGATCGAACAAGTCATCAGTCCGAGGCAACGGGTACCAATTCTTGATTGTAAGCTTATTCAATTCCTGATAGTCTATACATAGTCAAACATTACCGTCCTTTACAAACAGTACTAGCGCTCCCCATGGTGATATGCTAGGTCTGATATAAACTTTGTCCAATAATTCCTGTAACTGTAATTTTAATTCCTTCAATTCAGAAGGAGCCATTCGATAGGGTGCTTTAGATACTGGTGCGGCTACAGGTATCAGATCTATAATGAACTCTGTAACTCGATCGGGTGGTAGTCCGGGTAGTTCCTCAGGAAATACATCTGAAAAGTCACGCACAACATCAATATTCTCCATTCATGGTGTTTCCTTGATGAGGTCGACTACTGATACTAGATACCCAACTCCTACTTTTTCGAGGCATTTTCTAGCCTTTAATGCAGAGAGGATGAGTTTTTGTTTACGGGGAAGTTTGGTTCCTGAAAACTAAACTCCACTCCTTCCTTGTCTTTAAATGTCAGCTTCTTTTCAGCTCGTAATAGGTTTACAAAATGCCGGGCTAACCAGTCCATTCCCAAGATGACGTCAAAGTCTGCCATCTAAAGTTGAATCATGGTTGCATTCATAGTCTTCACGCCAATAAGAACTAGACATGGTCCATAACCATTTTTTAATTCCACTTCTAATTCCATAGGTGATCGCATAAGCAGTTTGTAGTCTAAAGATTTGAGGGGTAGATTCAGCTTCTTTCCAAATGACACAGATATAAATGAATAAGTAGCTCCAGAATCTAAGAGTACTCTAGTGGGTTTGCCATTAATAGGTTCGATACCTGGGATTTATTTTAATTTAGTCTACATGCTCACACATTGTAACACAAAATGAAAGGTTCAGGTCATACCTGTGACCACATCAGGAGATGTGGAAGCACCCTCAGATGTAACAGCATAAACCTTTCCTTGTTGTAGCTGCTTTCTGGGTTTAGGACAATCCTTTGAATAATGTCCTACTTGGTTGCAGTTAAAGCATTTTACTCCATCGTTATTTGGCTTTTGTTGCGGTTGAGCTACTGGAGTAGTCTTGGCTGCAGGGTTGAAGCCTTGATTACGGTAAGGTTTGAATGCCCTTGTATTCCCTCCATTGTATGAATTTTGGTATGGCCTTTTAATACCCCTATTTTGAGCAAAGTAGCTCTCCTTCTAGCTCGACTTTATTACTCGAGCAATCTGTACTGCTGTGTTGTATACTTTCTTTTCCAATCCCAGAACATGCTCACGGATGTTTCCCCAGAGTCCCGTGACGAACCTTCGGGTCTTTGTATTTTCCTCTTGCATTCTAGTGGGTGCAAAGAAGAACAGTTCTTCATAATGCTGTTGGTATATATCCACAGTCATTTACCCCTGATATAAACTCAGGAACTATCTCTCCATAGAATCTCTGAAACATCTGGGGAAGTAATTCTCAAAGAATGCCTCTTTATAGTAGCCCAAGTTAATTGGGCATGCTTTGTTAACAGATAAGTCCGTGTGGACTTCCACTAGTGGTGTGCATCGCCTTTCCGCATGAAGGTTGCACATAGTACTTTCTCTTACTCATTCACTATCATCATCATAAAATTCCTCTCCATTTCATTGATCCAATGGGCTGGCCACAATGGATCAGCTGGTTTACCATTATATTCTTTAGGCTTCATTTTCAGGAAACGCTCGATCAGTTAAGAGTGGTCCAGCAGATACTGAGCATAGGCCCCATACATAGGTGGTTGGTACTGGTAACTGTCTTGAGCTACCTCATGATTCTGCATCGGAGAATGCATAACTGGTGTTTGAGGTGCGTGGGGTACCATGTTGCTTCCCCCTGGTACTGTGCTAGCTTGTCCTGCTGGCATAGGTGTCGTATGTGCAGCTGAAAAAGCCATTCCTATTGCAGCTTGCATATTGCCTTGCACCTGCTGTATTTGTTGCAACTGTTGTGCTAAGTTCATTACGGCTATAGCCAAATCCATAGGTGGGGCTGACATGTTTGTAGGATTTGCCTGACCATTAGCAACTGGTGGTGCCATATTCAGATTCTCTTGTGCTTCAAAATTTACATGGCTGTCTTCCTCCACAGGTGGTGGTGGTGGAATTGGGTTACGACCTCGTCTGGTCACTCTTTGCCCAGCCATTTCGTGTTCTGGTGGTTGTAGTGTCTGAAAACAATCATAGAACATGTGAGGCAATCAATATAAGTCGTTCCCAAGTCAAAATCCAACTAATCAATATAAATTTTCAAATTTTCAAGTTTTTTTTTTTTTTTTTGGGTAAATAAATTTTCAAGTTATTCAGACAAAATACTGTATTTTCCATCGTAGGGTCGATGGTAGGGTCGCTCCTTATGCGACCATAAGGTATGCAACCCCAGAAACCCTGTCAGCTCACCGAGAGCCTAGGATTGATCGTAGGGTCAGTATATGTCTGACCCTAGGTCCAACCCATGGTTTCTATTAGATCACCGAGAGCCTAGGGTCGATGGTAGGGTCAGTTATAGGGTCGCACATTTTGTCAAATTCTGCGACACTATAATCCAAAATCAGGTTTTAAGCCTAATTTTGGATTCATTTCCTATTCTTCCTCCTTTCTTCCAACTCAACTCTCTTCCCCTGAGTTGCTACAGTATCGACACCTAGGGTTCGGTGATTGTTTCTTCCGTTCACGACTCCCGCTCCGTCTCTTCAGGTATGCCCTCTACTGTTTCCCATTTTTAAGCTTTCTAAACTAGGTTTTCAACTATTTACATCTTATTCTTCAAATTAAAATTTTTTTAATCATAAAAATTTAATTTTGATTGGGTGCTTTAGTTATTGGTCACCAATGGACGAAAGCCCTCAAAAATATTTGAGTTTCATCGGTTTGTTTTCGAGAAACATGAAATTTTCCAATCTTGAGTTAATTTTTGAGATTTTTTGAATTTATTAAAATTTCTTCAAATTCGATCTTTCTAGATTAAATTTCCAACTGTATGAGCTTTGCAGGATGGTTTGGAACCTATGTAAGTCCTCTTACCCAGTTGTTTGGGTGAAAAGTGTGGCTTTTGGCCAAATCATGCTGTTATAATGCCAAAAATTTTGAGTTTTTTACCATTACTAATATCTTGTTTGTTTTTCTGTATCTTGGAATATAGTATGGCTCGTACCAATGTTCCTAGGGCTCATGACCCCGTTTGTTTCTGCTCCAACGAGGTAGAAGCTCTGTATGCTCGCTATGAGCGTAGGAAAGTTGAAGGGGGTTGCTGTGTAAACTTGGCTAGTCTAGCCTTGTTTAACATGGAGGGTGCTTTTGGTGACATGGGATGGCTTCCTGTGATCACCTATGAGGCTTGTACTCGTCCTACTTTGGTGAAGTTGTTCTATTGCAATCTCCATGTAGTGGCGGATCGCAATGACGCAGAGAGGGGTAGGGAGCTCAGGATCACTAGCTACGTAAAAGGGTTGGAGGTTTCATTTAACTGCCAGCAGTTGGCTGATCTTTTGGACATATCAAACAACGACCCTTTGGTGTACTGTACTCCCAAGGGACCCCAGTTCCTATCCTTGGCGATGCGTGCTGGGATTGATAGTCAGCTCCTTAAAGGTGATCGCTGGGAGATGAAAGCGATCAACCTACGGCCAAATCCTCGGGTGTACTGCAAGATCATCCAGCACAACCTCATTCCCCAGAGTGGACACTATGATAGGATTTCTCAATTGACTCAGTACGTCCTCTACTGCATCTACACCAGGCAGCCTATCTGCCTTCCTTATATTATCATCTGGACGATGATCCACGCTACGCTGCCTGGTCAGTTAGGCAACCTGCCCTACGGACGTCTGATCACTACACTGCTCACATGCCTACACGTTGATTTATTGGATGAAAGGATTCAGGAGAAGACCTTCTTATCGGAGCTTGACTGGGAGGCCATCTGTAGGATGGGTATACGGGATGCGCAGGTCAGTGATGATGAGAGGAATGCTCTGGTACGTCCTCGAACTCTGGTAGAGATGGCGGATGCCGAGGAAGCAACAGTAGCAGTAGCAGCAGGGGTCCTTGTGGGTGATGCTGGGGATGAGGATCGTATGTTCATGGATGTAGACGCGATACCTCCTCCATCACCCCTACATTCTACTGGAGCTGGTCCATCTCGGGCTCCTTCACACATTGCTGGTCCTTCACGCCCATCCTTTAAGGATATGATGGGGCTACTGCGTGAGATTAGAGGGGTTTAGCGCGTGAATGATCTGAGAGTATGAGAGCTTCTTGATGCTCAGTGCGTGACTGATGGGAGTATAGGTGAGCTTCTAGATGCTCAACGTGTGTCCGATCAACGAATGGCTAAGTTGACAGCTAGTCTCCAGATTACCCAGACTCAGGTAGCCTGGTTGGCTAGAGTGTATGATGAGGACTATGACTGGGATCTTGAGGCACCTCCTCCTCCAGCACCTCCAGCTACATGATGTATATTTTTCTTTTTGTTTTTCTTTGTACTATAGAGTAACTGTCTGTATTGTGGACTGTACTCTGATTTGGATATGTATAAACGTTGCTTTTTATTTGATGTATATGAAACTATTTTCTCCTTTTAATAGTGCAGTATTATCATTCTTAATTTTGTCTCAAACAACACAGGTGCTTATAGTGTGTTCTTATTACAGCTTTTAAATTTTGTCCTAACTCAGTTCACAAACTTTTGTGGAAGTATACCGGTTTAATAGACAGGGCCAGAGAGCTTTGATACCAAGTTGTCACACCATAATTTTGAATTATTCAAAATGGTGTGATGAACCACCAGTAAACCAACGGTTCAACTAGGATCTCGAATAGGCTATCTCCGTTTGCTTAAACCATATGCATCCACAACAAAAATCAGAATAAAAGCACGATAGCAGAAGTCTTTAATAATAAATGAACTGAGTGTCTAGCTGTGATAAAGTAAATAAATTATCTAATTATCTCCCCAAAGGACTAAGATAAAAATTAAGATAATTAAATCAATTACATTGTCTGTATAACTTAAACAAACTCTAATAAAAAACACAGGAGTTGCACTCGCATGATGAATCATTCGATTCTATCAACACTTTTGCCTCCATTGCCACCGCATGCCTGTATTTTGGAGCATTCATATAATCCTCCACTGTCATACCTGCATCATCAACTAAAAATTTTGAATTCGAAAATGGTGAGCACACATCATGGCTCAGTGAGCAAACAAAACAATGTAACAAACATATGCATGCATTCAATTCATATCTTTGGTCTGGTTCATAAGTTTGTAATGTGCAATAGAAAGGATATGTGGCCGCCGCACCTCTATACACGAATGTGTGGAACAGCCTAATGGATCAAACACCATTTCCGCCCCCATATGAACCCACCATGGAATAGAGATAGAGCAAATGTGCTTAGGACTACACCGCATCACACTTCCTCTGATGCTCTACCCATACCAACACGTAAGCCCCTGTTGGCAAGGGATTGCAAACTGGGCTCAAAACTAACCAATCCTAATGTCAAATAGTGTATCCAAGGCCTCACCCCATCATCCCTCAATACGTCCATAGAGATGGAGCTAAGGCCCCCCGGCAGAGTCAGAGACTACACGGTCTGAGACCACCTCCCCTGATGCCCTACGACGTAATAGTTATGCTAAGGTAATGGTGATACGACGATGTTAGTGGACAAGACTTGAGTAGAGATTGAGCTAAGTCTGGTGACCAGGATGAACCGTAGTGTCATGTCCTCCCCCTGATGGTCTACTCGCATCAAGTACACTAACCACACACATACATTCACATGCCTATTCATAGCATTATCATCATCATCATGTTATAATAAATGATATTAAATATGCATGAACAGTAATAACTGGAATAGTGGATGACATGTGATATGCACATTACAATCTTACAAGCATAGAATCATTCATGGTATTGGACTCAATAAACAAAAATAGTTTATTATTAGCCAACTAGTTTAGGTCTTGTTCCCTCACCTTTGATTGCTAGTAGATCTTCGTTCAAGCTTTATAATTCACTTTTAAACCACTAGAAAGACCTAACAAGTCGATAGATTTTAATTAGAATTAGTTCCAACATGTTTAAACTAACAGAACCTGTAGGGTCGCAGGTAGGGTAGCACCTAGGGTAGCAGTTTCTGTGACTCCAAAGTGTAGGGTCACAGGTGGGGTCGGATACCATTCGACCCTACGTGCGACAACACCCTCCCTAGAACTTTCTGAGGGAAAGTGGTCGATCATATGGTCTCGTAAGGTCAGATATCATTCGACCCTACGTG
The DNA here is from genome assembly GCA_028583415.1 of Protea cynaroides. Classification (NCBI taxonomy): domain Eukaryota; kingdom Viridiplantae; phylum Streptophyta; class Magnoliopsida; order Proteales; family Proteaceae; genus Protea; species Protea cynaroides. Next base: position 70,817,880 of record CM053275.1, read on the forward strand.
CGACCACATGTATTCTGAGTCGACCTTTCATTCTAAAGTCCATCCCTTCATGTTTGGAACCTTTGACTTACTATCATGGTCCATTTTATGATTGTTCTATGGCTCAAAACTACAATTTATACACCATTCATTGTCCATAACGATTTCCTCCAGGAAATCTCTTGGAACTCATCCATGGATGGATGATTTGGGTTTCTCTTAATCCTAAGTTCTTCATAACTATTCTATGCTATCTTATTCAGGTAGGGAATTAGATTTGTATCTTAATTCAGAGGTTTTTCTGAACTTCCTCCTCTTCCTTAGTCTTCTTCATTAATTTTCCTTCTCTTCTTCTCTTCCTTCTTACTCTCTTGCTCTCACTTTCAATTAGGGTTCTAAATGAGTGAAAGAGGCTAAGGGACGTCCTATTTATAAAGAAAAACCCACCATAATAAGTCCCAATGAGTTTGGGAAATACCCCCTCTGAATTAGGAAGGTTTCTAAATTTCCAGATTCTGTCTGCTATCGTAGGGTCGCATGTCGGGTCACAGAATCCGTCGACCCTATGTTTATCTTGTCATGCGTCCCCACGACTAAAAAGTCATGGGTTGGACTCTTTTGAGATGGGGTCGATCATACCTATTTAGGCATGCAACCCTACCCTCATATTTGACTATTTTTTGGTTAAACTTCATATCTGGCCTTGTGGTTTCTTCACGCACTTGGTCCACTTGGCTCGACCAAGATAGTAGACCTGGTACAAGGTGGTAAAACCGGTTAGTTCAATACGGGTCTTATAGTGACATCTGTATAGTAGCCAGATAGCTGTTGTTATAGGAGAACTCGATCAATGGTAGTTTCTCATCCCATGATCATTTAAAATCAATTACACATGCTCGAAGCATGTCTTCTAAAATCTGAATGGTACACTCCAACTGTCCGTCTATTTGAGGATGAAATGCAGTACTAAACTTCAATGTTGTACCCATAGCCTTTTGCAATCCTTTCTAAAACTTCAAAGTAAAGCGTAGGTCACTATCGGACACGATGCTTTCAGGTGCACCATGTAATCTGATAATATTTTTCACATATATCTTGGCTAACTGCCCCATGGTATACTGTGGTCGTATAGCTATAAAGCGAGCTGTCTTAGTCAGACGATCCACAATCACCCAAACCGCGTCAACTACTCGGGGAGTCAATGGTAACCCAATGATGAAGTCCATAATGATGCAGTCCCATTTCCAAGCTTGTTCAGGCAGTGGTTGCAATAATCCTACAGGTATTTTCCGTTCAGCCTTTACCCTCTGACAATTTAGGCATTGAGACACGAATTTATCTACGTCTGCTTTTCTTCTTCTCCACCAATATAATTTCTTCAAATCATGATACATCTTTGTACTTTCAAGATGTACCAAATAAGCGGTGGTGTGAGCTACCTTCATTAGTCTGTGTGTAATGTCCAATTTTCCATTTCAGGAACACATACTCTTCATTTGTACTTCAGTATCTTTTCATCGTCCGATGTGAACTCAGGAATAGTCCTACCTTTTTCGATGTCTTCTTGTACCGTTCTCAGATAAGGGTCTAATTTTATAGCGGCTTTCACTTCATCAATTATATCAGGTACAATCTTCAATGTGGCAAACATAATTGAAAACCGATGAATAAAGCCTTGGTTGGTCAATTCACTTGGTGCATCTATCACGAACTGCTCATTATCGTAATTGAATACTTTTCCTGTAACACACATTGCTGCAATTGTGCTAACCTCTCCTTGAGATTTTATCATTGCTTTTCTACTTAGCGCATCAGTAACTACATTAGCCTTTCCTAGATGATACTGGATATCACAATCGTAATCCTTCAATAATTCTAACCATCTTCTTTGTCTCATGTTCAACTTCTTCTGATTAAAAAGATAAGTGAGACTCTTATGATCTGATTTAATCTAAAATTTCAATCCATACAAATAATGTCTCCCTATCTTGACATTATTTGGCATTATACTACTGTCGTTAATTCCAAGCCAAGAGTGGGATAGTTCTTCTCATGTGTCTGCAGTTGCCTTGACGCATACGTAACTACTTGTTCTCCTTGCATAAGTACACATTCTAAACCCAATCCAGATGCATCAGTGTATAAGGTAAATGGTTGTCCTGGAATAGGAATAGTCAAGATGGGAGATGATATCAATCTAGCCTTCAATGTTTGGAAACTTTTCTCACATTAATCAGTCCAAACAAACTTTTCTCCTTTCTTAGTCAAACTGGAGAGAGGTAGGGCAATTCTGGAATAGTCTTCCATGAATCATCGATAATACCCAGCTAGACCTAGGAAACATCTAATTTCTATAATACTCTTAGGTGCTTCCTACATCACAATGGCATCAATCTTGCTAGGATCCACTTTAATTCCTTCAGCGGATATAACATGGCCTAAGAAAGCGACCTCATTTATTCAAAACTCACACTTTGTAAATTTGGCGTAAAGCTTCTCTTCTTTGTCGCTGCAGAGCGGCTCTTAGATTCATGAGATGAGTTTCCTTGTCTTTGGAGTAGACAAATATATCATCAATAAACACAATGACCGACGAATCCAGCATATCATGGAATACCCGATTCATGAGTTCCAAAATGGTTACGGGTGCATTATTCAATCCAAAAGACATGACTAAAAATTCATAATGTCTGTATCTTGTTCTGAATGCTGTCTTTGGATCTCACCTTCCACAATCTTCAACTGATGGTATCTGGACCGAAGATCAATTTTGGAGAACTCCTTGGCAACTGATCGAACAAGTCATCGATCCGAGGCAACGGGTACCGATTCTTGATTGTAAGCTTATTCAATTCCCAATAGTCTATACACAGTCGAACGCTACCGTCCTTCTTATTTACAAACAATACTGACGCTCCCCATGGTGATTGCTAGGTCTAATATAACCCTTGTCCAGTAATTCCTGTAATTGTACCTTTAATTCCTTCAATTCAGTAGGAGCCATCCAATAGGGTGCTTTAGATACTGGTGCGGCTCTGGGTATCAGATTTATAACGAACTCTGCAGCTCCATCGGGTGGTAGTCGTGGTAGTTCCTCATGAAATACATCTAGAAAGTCACGCACAACATTAATATCCTCTATTCGTGGTGCTTCCTTGGTTATATCAACCACAGATACTAGATACCCAACTCCTCCTTTCTCGATGCATTTTCTAGCTTTTAATGCAGAGAGGATGAGTATTTGTTTACGGAGAAGTTTGGTTCCCACAAAACTATACTCTACTCCTTCCTTGTCTTTAAATGTCAATTTCTTTTCTGTACATAATAGGTTTGCAGAATGCCGAACTAACCAATCCATTCCCAAGATAACGTCAAAGTCTGCCATCTCGAGTTGGATCAAGGTTGGATCCAAAATATTTTCGCCAATAAGAACTGGACATGGTCCATAACCTTTTTCTAGTTCCACTTCTAATCCCATAGGCAATCGCACAAGTAATTTGTAGTCTAAAGATCTGAGGGGTAGATTTAGCATCTTTCCAAATATCACATATATAAAAAAATGAGTAGCTCCAGAATCAAAGAGTACTCTAGCAGGTATGCCATTAATAGGTACGATACCTGTGATTTGTTTTAATTTAGTCTACATGCTCACACAATGTAACATAAAATGAAAGGTTCAGGTTATACCTGTGAACACATCAGGCAATGCGGCAGCCTCCTCAGATGTAACTGCATATACCTTTCCTTGTTGTAGCTGCTTCGTGGGCTTAGGAAACTCTCTAAAATAATGTTCCACTTGATTGCAGTTATAGCATTTTACTCCTTTATTATTTTGCTTTAGTTACGGTTGAGCTGCTGGAGTAGTCTTGGCTGCAGCATTAAAGCCTTGAGTACGGAACGATTTGAATGACCTTGTATTCCCTCCGTTTTATGAATTTCCGTTTGGCATTTTAATACCCCTATTTTGAGCAAAGTAGCTCTCCTCCTGGCTCGACTCTATTACTTGAGCAATCTATACTGCTTCGTTGTAAACTTTCTTTTCTAATCCCAGAACATGATCATGGATGCTTCCCCTAAGTCCCATGACGAACCATCGGGTCTTAGTATTTTTCTCTTGCGTGCTAGCGGGTGCGAAGAATAACAGCTCTTCATAACGCTGTTGGTATGCATCCACAATCATCAGTCCCTGATATAAACTCAGGAACTCTCACTCCATAGCATCCCTGGAACTTTTGGGAATGTACTTTTCAAAGAATGCCTCTTTATAGATAGCCCAAGTCAATTGGGCGTGCTTAGTTAATAGATAAGTCTGAGTGGACTTTCACCAGTGGTGTGCATCGCCTTTCTGCATGAATGTTGCACACAGTATTTTTTCCTGCTCATTGACCGTCATCATCATGAAATTCCTTTCCATCTCATCAATCCAATGAGCTGGCCACAAAGGATCTGTTGGTATACCATTATATTCTTTAGGCTTCATCTTCAGAAAATGCTCGATCAGTCGAGAGTCGTCCAACTGATACTGAGCATAGGCCGCATACATAGGTGGTTAATATTGGTAACTACCTTGAGCCACGTCAAGATATTGCACTGGAGCTTGCATCACTAGCATTTGAGGTGCGTGGCTACCGTGTTTCTTCCCCCTGGTACCGTGCTATCTTGTCCGACTGGCATAGGTGTCGTATGTGCAGCTGGAAAAACCATTCCTATAGCAGCTTGCATATTGGCTTGCACCTGCTGTATTTGCTGCAAATATTGTGCCAGGTTCATTACAGCTGTAGCCAAATCTATAGGTGGGGCTGGCAAGTTTGTAGGGTTAGCCTGGGCATTAGCTACTGGCGGTGCCATATTCTAGTACTCTTGTACTTCAGGAATTGTATGGCTGTCCTCCCCCACTGGTGGTGGGGGTGGAATTGGGTTACGGCCTCGTCTGGTCACTCTTCGCCCAACCATTTCCTGTTTTGGTGGTGGTAGTGTCTATAAACAATCATAGAACATGTAAGGCAATCAATATAAGTTGTTCCCAAGTCAAAATCCAACTAATCAATATAAATTTCCAATTTTTCAAGTCATTTAGAAAATACTGAATTTTCCATCGTAGGGTCGTTGGTAGGGTCGCACTGTATTCGACCGTAGGGTATGCGACCCTAAGAACACTGTCAGCTCACCGAGAGCCTAGGGTCAATCGTAGGGTCGGTATATGTCTGACCCTAGGTCCGACCACACGATGTCTGACAGATCACCGAGGGCTAAGGTTGATGGTAGGGTCGGTCATAGGGTCACACATTTTGTCGAATTTTACGACCCCACGGTCCGAAATTAGGTTTTTAAACCTGATTTTGGATTCATTTTCTATTCTTTCTCTTTTCCTTCCAACTCAACTCGCTTCCTCTGAGTTGCTACAGTATCGACCCCTAGTGTTTGGTAATCATTTCTTCCATTCGTGACATCTGTTCTATCCCTTCACGTATGCTCTCTATTGTTTCCCATTTTTAATCTTTTAAAACTAGGTTTTCATCCATTTACATCATTTTCTTCAAATTAAAATTTTTCTAACCATAAAAATTTAATTTTTATTGGGGGCTTTTGCTATTGGTCACCCAATGGACGAAAGCCCTCAAAAATATTTGAGTTTCATCAGTTGATTATGGAGAAACTTAAAATTTTCCATTTTTGACCTAATTTTTGAGATTTTTCCAAATTGTTGAAATTTCATCAAATTCGATCTTTCAAGATTAAATTTCCAACCATATGAGCTTTGTAGGATGGTTTGGAACCTATGTAAGTCCTCCGGCCTAGTAGTTTGGGTGAAAAGTGAGGCTTTTGGCCAAATCATGCCGTCATAATGCCAAAATTTTGAATTTTTCACCATATATAATATCTTGTTTATTTTTCTCTATCTATGCAGATAGCATGGCTCGTACTAAGGTTCCTAGTGCTCATGATCCCGTTCATTTCTACTCCAATGAGGCAGGTGCTCGGTATGCTCGTTATGAGTGTAAGAAAGTAGAAGGGGGTTGCTGTGTAAACTTTGCTAGTCTAGCCTTGTTTAACGTAGAGGGTGCCTTTGGTGACATGAGTTGGCTTCCCATGATCACATGTGAGGCTTGTACTTGTCCTTCTTTGGTGAAACAGTTCTATTGCAACCTCCAGGTAGTGAGGGATCGCAATGATACAAAGAGGGATAGGGAGCTCAGGATCACCAACTATGTGAAAGGGATGGAAGTTTCATTTAACTGCCAACAGTTGGCTGATCGCCTGGGAATATCAAATGATGGCCCTTTGGTGTACTGTGCTCCTAAGGAACCCCAGTTCCTATCCTTGGCGATGCGTGCTGAGATTGATAGTCAGCTCCTTAAAGGTGATCATTGAGAGATGAAAGTGATCAACCTACAGCCAGAGCCTCGGGTGTACTGTAAGATCATCCAGCACAACCTGATCCCTCAGAATGGTCACTATGATAGGATTTCTCAGTTGACCCAGTATGTCCTGTACTGCATCTGCACTAGACAGCCTGTCTTCCTTCCTTATATTATTATCCAGACGATGATCCGTGCTACGCTGCCTGGTCAGATAGGCAACCTGTCCTACAAACGTCTGATCACTACTCTGCTCACATGCCTACACGTTGACTTATTAGATGAGAGGATTCATGAGGATACTTTCTCTTCTGACCTTGACTGAGAGGCCATCAGCAGCATGGGTATGTGAGATGCTCAGGTCAGTGATGATGAGAGGAACGCTCTGATGCGTCCTAGTACCCTGGTAGAGATAGCAGACGCTGAGGCGGCAGTAGCAGCAGGGGTCCATGAGGGTGATGCTAAGGATGATGATCGTATGTATATGGATGTAGGCACCATACCTCCTTTATCGCCACTACATTCTACTGGAGCTGGCCCATCTTGGGTTCATTCACACTCTGCTGGTCCTTCACACCCACCATCTGATGATATGATGGGGCTATTGCATGAGATTAGAGAGGCTCAGCGCATGACTGATTTGAGAGTAGGTGAGCTTTTAGATGCTCAACGCACGATTGATGGGAAAGTAGAAGAGCCTCTAGATGCCAACGCACGTCTGATCAGCGGATGGCCGAGTTGACATCTAGTCTCCAGACAACCCAGACTTAGGTAGTCTGGTTGACTGGAGTGCATGCTGAGGATTACGATAGAGATCGCGAGGCACCTCCTCCTCCAACACCTCCAGCTCCATGATGTACATTTTCTTTTGTTTTTCCTTGTACTACAGGGTAACTGTCCGGATTGTTGATCGTACACTGATTTGGATATGTATATATGTTTCTTTTTATTTGATGTGTATATGAAACCTCTTTCTCCTTTTAATGGTGCATTATTCTCTTTCTTAATTTTTGTTTCATACAACACAAGTGCTTATAGTATGTTATTATTATAGCTTTTAAATTTTATCCTAACTCAGTTCATGAACTTTTTGTAGATGTGTACTGGTTTAATTGACAGGGCCTGAGAGCTTTGATACCAAGTTGTCACACCCCAATTATGTACCAATCATAATGGTGTGATGAACCATCAATAAACCAATGGTTCAACCAGGATCTCGAATAAGCTGTGTCCGTTTACTTAAACAATACACATCCACCACGAAAATCCAAATTAATACACGATAGTGGAAGTCTTTAATATTAAATGAACTGAGAGTCTAATTGATAACATAAATTATCCAATTATCTTCAAATGACTAAGACATAAAGTAAAATAAAATAATCATTTACATTTCCTTAATAATTTAAATAAAAATCTAATCGAAGACGCATTAGTTGCACTTGCATGACGAATCATGCGACTCCATCATAACTTCTACATCCCTCCGCCGGTGCTTGTGGATTTAGGGGCACAAGAAGAGGGACACCTTTTGCTGCTCAAACCACAGTAGGAAATGCTATTCGTACAATAGTGGATCACTCTAGGGATAACAGGCTGATCTTCCCCAAGAGTTCGCATCGACGGGAAGGTTTGGCACCTCGATGTCGGTTCTTCACCACCTGGGGCCAAGCTACGGTGAAAAGCCCTTTACTAGTATGGGCGGAGCAACAAAAGCGAAGCGAGCCGCGAGTGACGCGCGCATCCGTTTTTCAGCTGGCTTAAGAAAGGCCGCTGGATTATTGACAGTACCTTTTTTAGAGAATGTTAATAAATTCCAAAACCCATTTCGTCATCCAGGAGCTACAACCGTCCTTTTTATCGGTACCGCAGTAGCACTTTGGTTGGGTATTGGAGCAACATTACCTATTGATAAATATGTAACGTAGGCTTACCGGTTCTAGAACCATCAATGATTGGCGAACCAGCGGATCCATTTGCAACCCCTTTGGAAATATTACCCGAATGGTACTTCTTTCTCGTATTTTAATTACTTCGTACAGTACCTAATAAACTATTGGGCCGCCGCCACATGTCCATACATAGGAGCATTCATAAAATCTTCTACGGTGGTACCTGCATCATCAACTAATAATATTCCACGTCGAAAGGGTGAGCACACATCACGGCTCAGTGAGAAAACAAAACAATGCAATAAACATATGCATGTATTCAATTCATATATTTGGTCTGGTTCATAAGTTTGCAATGTGCAATAGAAAGGTTTGGTGGCCGCTGCACCTCTATACACAGGGTGTGTAAGCCTACCTAATGGATCAAACACCATTGTCATTCACATCCACCCCACCATCGAATAGGGATAGAGCTAAAGTGCTTAGGACCGCACCGCATCACACTTCCCCTGATGCCCTACCCATACCAACATGTAAGCCTCTATTGGCGAGGGCTTGCAAACTAGGCTCGCAACTAACCAATCCTAATGTCAAACTGTATATCCAAGGCTTCACCCTAGCATCCCTCAATACGTCCATAGTGATAGAGTTAAGGCCCCCCGGTAAAGTAAAAAACTACACGATCCGAGACCACCTCCCCTGATGTCCTACTACGTAATAGTTCTGCTAATGTAATAGAAATACGATGATGTCAGTGGACAAGACTTGAGTAGAGATAGAGCTAAAGTGCTTAGGAATGCACCGCATCACACTTCCCCTAGTGCCCTACTCGCATCAAGTACACTAACCACACACAAACATTCACATGCTTATTCCTAGCATCCTTGTCATCATCATATTATAAATAAAAAAATTAAACATGCATGAACATTAAAAGAAAAAATATTGGATGACATGTTAAATGCACATTACAGGCATACAAGCATAGAATCATTCATGGCATCAGATCAATAAATAAATAAAATAGTTTATTATTAGCTAATTAGTTATGTCTTGTTCCCTCACCTTTGACTGCTAGTAGATCCTCGTTTAAGCCTTATAATTTACTTTTAAACCACTGGAAAGACCTAACAAGTCGATAAATTTTAATTAGAATTGATTCCAATATGTTTAGAATAACAGAAGCTGAGGGGTCGCAGGTGGGGTAGCAATTGGGGTCTCAGTTTCTGTGACCATAGGGGAAGGGTCGCAGGATAGGGTAGCACCTAGGGTAGCAGTTTCTGTGACCCCAACATGTAGGGTCGCAGGTGGGGTCGGATACCATTCGACCCTACGTGCGACCACATCCTCCCTGGGATTTCTCGAGGGCATGTGGTCGATCATGTGGTCTCGTGGGGTTGGATATCTACGTGCGACCACACATGTTCTGTGTCGACCTTTTACTCTAAAGTCCATTCCTTCATGATTAAATCCTTTGGCTTACCATCATGGTCCTTCCTATGATCGTTTTATGGCTCAAACTATAATTTTGATATACTATCCATTGTCCACAATGATTTCCTTCATGGATTCTCTAGGAACTTGTCCACGGATGAATGATTCGGGTTTCTCCTAATCCCCTATTCTTCATAACCCATTCTAGGCTCTTAATTCATGTATGGATTTAGGTTCATACATTAGATTTACTGAGATTCAGACGTTTCTCTGAACTTCCTTTCTTCCTTGGCCTTCTTCTTTAATTCTCCTTCTCTTCCTTCTCTTCTCACTCTCTCTCACTTTCAATTAGGGTTCTAAAGGAGTGAAAGAGACTAAGGGACATCCTATTTATAGAGGAAAAATCCTCCATAATAAGCCCCAATGAGTTTAGGAAATACCACCTTCAAATTAGGAAGGTTTCCTAATTTTTGGTTTTTGTCTGTTCTCGTAGGGTCGGATGTAGGGTCGCGGAATCCGTCGACCCTACGTTTTTTAAGACATGTGACCCCACAACCAAAAAGTCATGGGTTGGACTCTTTCGTGGTGGGGTCGGACATACCTGTTTAGGCATGCGACCACACACTCATTTTTGACTGTTTTGACTTAAATTTCATACCTGATCTTGTGGTTTCTTCCCGCACTTGGTCCACTTGGCTCGACCATTATAGGTAGACCTGGTACAAGGTGGTAAGATCGGTTAGTTCAATACAGGTCTTAAAGCTGTCATGCTGTGGAATGTGCATAAGCTACTAATGGGAAAAGATGACACACCCTCTACATATAAGGAAGATACCCTTAGCATGAATAATCCGATTGTGTTCTCAAATCCCGCATTTTAGGAAGATGGAGAGGTTGTCTGCAAGAAATTATCAATCGTCCAGAAGGCTCCTTCCATCATGAAGCCAAAGGAATCTTATGATCCTTATGGGAACCGACTATGTCATGTAGAAGAGATACTGAGGGGCCTGAAAGACGTAGAAAGCCCGATCATTGATTCTAAGGGACTGTGTTTCTTCCCAGATGCCAAACTGATACTGAAATTTAAATGGACTACTAAAAAATTTGATGGTACAGAGGACCCCAAGACATCTGAGATCATTCATAGGACTATTAAGGCAAGGTCATGGGTTTACTGATGAATAACTGGGGCAGGCGTTCCAATTCTCATTTACTAGAGGGGCACATATATGGCTAATGAATCTGAATCCCTCATAAGTCCGCTTTTGGAGCGATATCACCAAAGCATTCACCAATCATTAGTCCTATAATACTGAGATCGAGACTCATAGGAGGCAATTAGAGACCATGGTACAAAATTCTGATGAAGGTTTCATATAATACTTGACCAGGTTCAGGAAAGTGGCCGCACAATTTTAGGATCGACCGTCAGAGAGGGACCAGGTCTAAATGATGATGAAAGGACTCAATAAAGCTTAGAAAACATATATAATTGGATAGGCTATCCTCATATTCGAAGGGTTGGTCGTCGCGGGACAACAAGTAGAAGATGCCATTAACTATGGAGATGAACTCCCAATGAAAATGGAAAAGTCAAAGGCGGGTCCAAGCAGGAGATCCTATCAATCCAAGTACAAAAATGACCATGTCCACAATGAAGTAGCAGTTACGAATACTGCCCAGGCCCATGTTGCACCGGCACCAAGTAACTATGCATTGCAAGCTCCACGACAAAGGCCTTTCAAGTTGTATACAGAGTTATCATTACCAAGGGAGGTGTTGATAGAATGATTGATGACGGTTGGAAAATTAAAGCCACCACCACCCATGAATGTGCCAAACCCACCTCTAGCCTCTCATCGTGTGGAGAAATTCTGTAAGTTCCACAATCAATGTAAGACCCGTGCCAATCTAACCCGGTCTTACCACCTTAAACCAGGTTTACCCATCATGGTCGAGTCAAATGGACCAAGGGCGTAAAGGAGATCGAGATCCCAGGTATCAAATCGACCCAAAAACACTTAAAATAGGGGAGGGTCGCATACCCAGCTAAGCAGGGTCGGACCTCCCAAAGCAGAAAGTCAGACCCTCAATTTTGAAGGGAGGGTCGGACAGCTTAAGACCCTAGGGTCGACGGGATCATCGACCCTCCCATCGACCCTCAGTTACCGTAGAAAATAAAAATTTGGAAATTTCCATATTTTCGAATGGGATTCTTTCCTAATCTCAAAGGGACTTATTTTAGGATATTCCTACTCCATTTAGAGGACGTCCCTAAGCCACTTTCACTCCTTTCACAACCCTAATTGAATTGAGAGAAAGAGAGGAGAAGGAAAAGGGGAAGAAGAAAGGCAAGCAAGAGAACTTAGCAAAAAGGAGAAGAATTTCAGAGAAGGAGTAATCTTCTCAGGTATGGATAATAATTCCATGAGTTTCTACAGACCTTAGGATAGTAATTGGAGAGAGTGTGATCTCGAAGAAACCCAAACCATCAATCCATGGTTAGGTTTTCATGGAAAACCCTAGGAGAATGCATGAAAGCTATCTATGTGGATGATTCATGGTTTCAGACCATGGGATGAATGTTGAATGGAATGTAGAAGCAAACCATAGGACCCCAAACACGAAGAATGGACTAAAAAGTGGAAATTGGACCAAAGTGCACAGAGGGTCGCACCCAGGGTCGATGACAATCCGACCCTAGGTATTCCTGACCATCGAACCTCAGCATTCGGGAAGTCTAGAAAGAGGGAAGGGTTGATAGACCCATCGACCCTAGCATCGACCCTACCTCTGACCCTCAGTTAACAGAGTAGTTTTTAATTCCGAATAAATTCTAATTAAATTCTATCGACTTTGTTAGGTCTTCTAGCAATACAATAACAATATAAAGGTGATTCCAAAGCTTGAAAAAGTATCTATTAGCAAGCTAAGGTGAGGAACCAGAACTCCAAACTAATTGGTTAATAACAAAACTGTTTTCTATTTTCTTGAGTCCTATGCCATGCTTGATTCTATGTGAATATGTTTGCAATGTGCATACAGCATGCCATCTTATATTTCTATTACTTGTTCATGCATATTTACTTTATTGTTTATAACATGATGATGATGATGATGATAGGAATAGGCATGTGCTTGTATATGTGTGGTTGATGTGCTTGATGCGAGCGAGTATCAGGGGAGGTGTGATGAGAACATCAATAAACGTTAACCTTTGGCGGGTCTCAGTACTTTAGCTCTATCTCTAACTCAAGTCTTGTGCATTGGCATCATCGTATCACCATTAATTTAGCAGAACTATTATGTCATAGAGTATCAGGGGAGGTGGTCTCGGTCCTTGTAGTCTGACTCTCCCGGGGGCCTTAGCTCTATCTCTATGGACATTCTGAGGGATGTTGGGGTGAGGTCTTGGATACACTTTTTGGCATTAGGATTGGTTAGTTGCGAGCCCAGTTTGCAGCCCTCGCCAATAGGGGTTTACATGTTGGTATGGCACCATATAACAATAAACATAACCTTTGTTATATAATGCTCATGATTGGGTGCATGTGAGTTGACGATAAACGTGATCTTCGGGTAACGTCACACACTCGTGTATAGAGGCGGAGTCAAAAAACGTGACCTTTGGCTACCTAAACCTTTTTATTGCATACTGCAAACTTATATACCAGACCAAAGATATGAATTAACTTTTTGCAGGCATATGTGTTGTTGCATTGTTTTGGCTACTCACAGAGCCGTGATGTGTGCTCACCCCTCGACGTCGAATATTTTTAGTTGATGATGCAGGTTATACTGTGGAAGATTATATGAATACGTCAGCGTACGGGAACGTAGCGGCGATGGAAGCTGAAGCTGAAGTGGATACACATGACTCCTCTTGTGAATGCAACTCGTGTGTATTTGATTAGATATTTTATAGGTTTATTTATTTGGATTTATTAAGACATGTATTTTGTATTTAAATATTTATGTCTCAGTTGAAATCGAATAATTTGTTATTTAAATTTTAATATCACATAGATTCTCAGTTCATCTTATTATAAGACTTCCGCTATTGTGTATTTACTCTGATTACGATTACGGATGTGTGTAAGTTTGGATAACGTGGGGATAGCCTATTTGAGATCCTGGTTGAACCGTTGGTTATTTAGCGGTTCATCACACCATTCTGGTTAAACCAAAATTGGGGTGTGACAACTTGGTATCAGAGCATCTCAGGCCTTGCCCGCCAACTAACATACATTCGAGACAATTGTGAACTGAGATAGGGTAAAAGTAAAACAGTAATATTAACACATTATAAGCACAAGTGATGTTTGAGACCAAATTTAAAAAGAGAATAATACATCTATTAAAGGGGAAACAAGTTACATACAATTAGAGAGAGAAACAAGATGTATATACATAATGAAAGCAGAGTACAGTCCACAACCCGAACAGTTACTCTGTAGTACAAGGAAAAATAAAAGTACACTCAGGAAGCTGGAGGCGAAGGAGTAGGCGGTTCCTCACGGTCTCTGTCGTAGTCCTCAGCATAGACTCTAGTCAACTAGGCTATCTGAGTCTGGGTCGTCTGTAGACTAGCTGTGAGACCGGCTATCCTCTGATCAGTCGCACGTTGCACCTCAAGGAGCTCTCCCATCCGCGCGTCTGATGCGTGCTGAGCAGCCAACAGCTCATCTATCCTCAGATCAGATCTGCGCTGAGCATCCCTGATCTCCTGCAGCATCTCCATCATGGCTGAAGGTGGAAGTGTACGATCAGCCGAATGGGAAGGACCAGCCTCAGGTGCAGGAGCTGCCGCAGAAGAAGTACCAACTCCAGCCGCATGTGTAGGTGAAGGCCGTGGTATCGAGTCGACGTCCATATACATACGATCGTCATCGTCAACCGGATCCACACGAGCTCTAGCAGCAGCAGCAGCAGCCTCAGCATCAGCCATCTCGACCCGAGTGTGAGGGCGCACCATCGCGCTCCTCTCCTCATCACTAACCTCAGCATCTCGCAGCCCCATCTTTGCAGATAGCCTACCAATCTAGAGGCAACGAGAAGGTCTTCTCTTGGATCTTGATATCTACCAGATCCACCCCCAGACGGGTCAGTAGCACTGTAATCATGCGTCCATAGGGTAGATTACCCTTATGACCGGACAATGTAGCACTAATCATCGTCCGCATGATGATGTAAGGAAGGCAGACCGGCTGGCGAGTGCAGATACTGTATATCAGAAACTGTGTCAGCTGAGAGACCCTCTCATAGTGCCCACTCTGTGGGATCAGATTATGCTGGATAATCTTACAAAAGACCCTTAGAGTTGGACGGAAGTAACAGGCTCTCATCTGCCAGCGATCAGGACATAACAGCTGGTTGTCGATATCTGCCCTCATCTCCATCTCAACAAACTATGGCTCTCCCGGCGCACAGTACACCATGGGGCCATCATAGGGAATGCCCAACAGATCGGCCAGCTACCGATAATCAATGGAAATGTGTACCCCCTTGACGTAACTGGTGATGCGCAACTCCTGACCATGCTCAACGTCATTGTAATTCCCCACCACCTAGAGATTACAATAGAACTGGCGCACGAAATCTGCACATGTGCACGCGTCGTATGTGATGATAGGGAGCCACCCCAAATCACCAAATGCTCCCTCTACATTGAACAAGGCTAGCTCAGCCAAGTTCACCATGCGACCCCCTTCCACTTTCTTACGGGCATAGTCAGCATACTGTGCCTCAGCTTCATTCGAACGGAAGCGAAGCGGATCACACACTCTGGGTACCTTGGTACGAGCCATAGTATCTGCAAAATAAGAAAGAGAAAGGAAATAAGGAGTTAATAGGATAAAAATCCAAAATTTGATGTAATAACGACGTAAGTTGACCATAAAGCCCCATCTCTCACCATTCAAGTGGGCATGAGAACTTACGTAGGTTAAAACATATCCTACAACCCACATACTGTAGGAAATTTTAACTGACGAAGCTCAATTTGAAGAAATTCAAGAAAAATCAAAAATTCAGACAAATTAGGGCAAAAAGAGAAAATTTTAAGTTTCTCGATAACCAACCGATGAAACTCAAAATTTTTTGAGGGCTTTCGTTCCTCGAGACACCAATAACAAAAGCCCCCAATAAAAATCAAATTTTTACGTTTGGAAAAAGTTTAATTCAAAAAATACAAGTTAAATGGACAAAAACTTAGAAATGGAAACCTAAAAATAGGTAAAAATGGGAAGACATACCTGTAGTGATGACGTGGACGTCGAAACCCGGAGTCAAACCGACCAAAAACAGTAGAGTAGCACTGTAGCAACTCAGAGAGTAGAGACGAGTCGAAACGGAGGAGGAATAGTGAGAAATGACTCAGAATCGGATCTTAATAAAATCTGATTTTTGGTCCGAGGGTCGGACAATTCGACTAGCACAATCGACCCTCGAATCGACCCTCCCATCGACCCTCGGCTCTCAGGAATCTGACAGAAAACTAAGGGTCAGAACTAAGGGTCGGATACCCATCGACCCTCGCATCGACCCTCAGCTCTCGGGAAGAATAGGTCATTCCTAGGGTCGGATACCAAGGGTCGGACATACCATCGACCCTCACCATCGACCCTGCATAGAAAAGACAGTATTTTTTTATAAAATGAGCTAGAATTAGAATTGATTATTGGTTAGCGTGCCTACATGAAATATGAATGACTTCTCACATATTTTGATAATTTTCAGGCACCACCAATCACCGAAAAGAATTATGTCTGGACGTAGAGTGACCCGACAAACCCGAAACGCAGTCCCACTACCACCACCAGTAGAGGAGACTAGTCAAGAGAATAACTATGCACCGGGAAATCCAGAACCGATAAACCCTACAAATTTTCCACCTCCACCACCAGAGCTAGCAACAGTGGTGATGAATCTGGCACAGCAGCTGCAGCAGATGCAACACGCACAGGCTCAGATGCAGGTTGCCATGGGAATTATGTTCCAAGCCACTCAGGGTGCACCCATGCACACCAGACAAGCTAGTGCAGCACCAGTAGGTAACCACCCAGCCCCTCAGACACCTCAACAACCAGCTACGCCGATTCCAGTGCAGGTACCGGAAGCAGCTCAAGGGAATTACCAGTATCCACCCTATATGTTTGGGGTAAACCCCCAGAATCAGCTGGATCACTCCCGACTAGTGGAGAGATTTTTGAAGATGAAACCCAAGGAATTCAACGGCAAGCCGTCTGATCCATTGTGGCCAGCCCACTGGATAGACGAGATGGAGAGAAATTTCCTCATAATGACTACACAGAGGAAGAGAAAGTACTATGTGCCACCTTCATACTCAAGGGCGATGCACACCATTGGTGGAAATCCACGAAGACATATTTACTGACCAAGCACGCCCTACTGACATGGGCTATATATAAAGAAGCATTCTTCAAGAAATATTTTCCATGAAGCTTCAGAGATTCGATGGAGAAGGAGTTCATGAGCTTGTACCAGGGACAGATGACTGTAGATTCATATCAACAGCGCAACAAAGAGCTGTTTTTCTTTGCACCGGCTAGCCTGCAAGAAGAAGATACCAAAACCCGTAGGTTCGTCGCGGGACTAAGAGGAAGCATCAGAGAAAATGTTCTAGGCTTAGAGAAGAAAATTTACAACGAAGCTGTCCAGATTGCTCGAGTGATTGAATCGAGCCAGAAGGAGAGTTACCTTACTCAAAACAGAGGCATCAAAAGACCAGCCGGAAACACCTACAACGGAGGCAATAACAGGACGTATAAGCCTTTCCGTCCTCAGATCTTTACTACTGCACCCAAGACCACTTCAGCAGTGCAACCTCAATCAAAGCCAAATTCTGAAGTCCTGAAGTGTTTTAACTGCAACCAGCCGAGACATATGGCAAGGGAGTGCCCTAAGCCCAAGAAGCAATTCCATCAGGGACGTGTATATGCTGTTACGTCCGAGGATGCGGCCACATCACCCGATGTGGTCACAGGTACGACTAAAACTTTTAACATTATAATTACATCGAATGAGCATGTAGACTAAGTAAAGATAAATCATAGGTATCGTACCTATAAATGGCGTACCCGCCAGAGTACTCTTCGATTCCGAAGCTACTCATTCATTTATATCTGTGTCATTTGGAAAGAAGACAAGATTACCCATCAAAACATTAGACTACAAATTATTTGTACGGTCACCGATGGGGTTAGAAGTGGAACTAGAGAAAGGTTATGGACCATGTCCAGTTCTCATTGGAGAGAAGACTTTAGATGCAACCTTACTACAACTTGAGATGGCAGACTTTGATGTCATATTGGGAATGGACTGGTTAGCTCGGCATTCTGCAAATCTATTATGCGCCGAAAAGAAGCTAACGTTCAAAGACAAAGAAGGAGCAGAATTAAGTTTCTCGGGAACCAAACTTCCCCGGAGACGCAAGCTCATACTTTCAGCACTAAAGGCTAAGAAGTGCCTTGAGAAAGGGGCAATCGGGTATCTAGTATCCGTGGTCGACCTAACCAAAGAAGCGCCACGAATGGAAGATATTGATGTCGTGCGGGACTATCCTGACGTATTTCCAGAGGAACTACCCGGATTACCACCCGACCGAGCCACGGAGTTTGTAATAGACCTTATACCTGGAGCCGCACCCGTATCAAAAGCACCCTATAGAATGGCTCCTATGGAACTGAAGGAACTGAAGGTGCAACTACAAGAACTACTGGACAAGGGTTATATTCGACCCAGTATATCTCCATGGGGTGCACCGGTGTTGTTCGTGAAGAAGAAGGATGGTAGCGTTCGATTATGTATCGACTATCGGGAGTTGAATAAATTGACAATCAAGAATCGATATCCACTACCTCGAATCGATGACTTGTTCGATCAGTTACAAGGAGCAAAAAGTATTTTCTAAGATCGATCTTCGATCGGGTTATCATCAGCTGAAGATTAAAGAAGGTGATATTCCGAAGACAACATTCAGAACTAGATGTGGACATTACGAATTTTTGGTTATGTCATTCGGATTAACTAATGCCCCGGCAACGTTCATGGAACTTATGAACCGAGTTTTCCATGATATGTTGGATACGTCGGTTATAGTATTTATTGATGATATATTGGTATACTCCAAGGACAAGGAAACCCATATCAAGAACCTAAACACAGCCCTACAGCATTTAAGAAAAGAGAAGCTATATGCCAAATTTTTAAAGTGTGAGTTTTGGCTAAGTGAAGTCGCCTTCCTAGGCCATGTAGTATCCACTGAAGGAATCAAAGTAGACCCCAGCAAAATCGAGGCTATTGTGAAGTGGGAAGCGCCAAAGAGCGTTTCAGAAATTAAAAGTTTTCTGGGTCTAGCTGATTATTATCGGAGATTCGTAGAAGACTATTCTTGGATTGCCGTACCTCTCACCAGTTTGACTAAGAAAGGTGAATAGTTTGTGTGGACCGACAATTGTGAGAAGAGTTTCCAAACACTGAAGACCAGATTGATATCCGCCCCGATTTTGACCATTCCCGTTCCAGGACAGACGTTTACCTTATACACCGATGCGTCGGGACTGGGATTAGGATGTGTGCTTATGCAAGGAGAGCAAGTAATTGCTTATGCCTCGAGACAGTTAAAGGGACATGAGAAAAATTATCCCACTCATGATCTGGAGCTAGCGGCAGTAGTACATGCGGTCAAGATATGGAGACATTACCTATACAGAGAGAAATTTCAGATTAAGTCGGACCATAAAAGTCTTACTTATTTATTTAATTAGAAGGAGTTGAATATGAGATAGAGAAGATGGCTACAACTATTGAAAGACTATGATTGTGATATCCAGTATCATCTGGGAAAAGCGAACGTAGTAGCGGATGTGTTAAGCCGAAAAGCAATGATAAAATCACAAGGAGAAGTTAGCACGATTGCAACAATGTGTACTACCGGAAGGGTATTCAATCACGACAGTGAGCAGTATGTGATAGATACAACGGATAGATTTGCCAACCAATGGTTTATTCATCGGTTTTCAAATATGTTCGTGGCATTGAAGATTATAGCGGATATAGTGGATGAAGTGAAGACAGCTATCAAAGTAGATCCTTATCTGAGAACAGTACAAGAAGATATTGAGAAAGGTAGGACTAACCCTGAGTTCACCTTGGATGATGAGAAAGTATTGAAATACAAAGGAAGAATATGTGTACCTGAAATCGAACGTATGGACATTAGACACCGACTGATGAAAGAAGCCCATACCACCATCTATTCGATACATCCGGGAAGTACAAAAATGTATCATGATCTAAAGAAACTATATTGGTGGAGGGGAATGAAAGCAGATGTAGCCAAGTTCGTGTCTCAATGCCTAAATTGTCAGAAAGTAAAGGCCGAACGACAAAGCCCCGCAGGACTGTTACAGCCATTACCAAAACCAGCATGGAAATGAGACTGTATCACTATGGACTTCGTCACGGGACTACCATTGACTCATCTAGTAGTTGACGTAGTTGTGGACCGTCTGACTAAAACAGCTCGCTTCATACCTATACGACCTCAATATATACTGGAAAGGTTAGCAAAGTTGTATGTGGATAATATTGTTCGGTTACACGGTGTACCAGAAAGTATTGTGTCTAATAGAGATCCACGATTTACTTCCAAATTTTGGGAAGGATTGCAAAAGGCTATGGGTACAACGTTAAAGTTCAGTACTGCATTCCACCCACAGACAGAAGGACAGTCAGAGCGTACAATCCAGATTCTAGAAGATATGCTACGAGCATGTGTGATTGATTTCAAAGGATCATGGGACGAAAAGTTACCATTGATCGAGTTCGCTTATAGTAACAGCTATCAGGCCACAATACAGATGTCACCATATGAAGCACTGTTTGGCCGAAAGTGTCGAACTCCCTTGTTTTGGAATGAAGTTGGAGAACGTAGTATTGTTGGACCAGAATTTGTTGAAGAGACTTGTTGAGTGGTCGACATCATCAAGGAAAGAGTGAGAACAGCTCAGAACCGTCAGAAGCAATATGCAGATACTCGACGAAGAGATCTAAAGTTCGTCGTAGGTGATAAAGTATTTTTGAAAGTATCGCCTATGCGAGGATTGAAGAGGTTCAGACAGAAAGGGAAGCTAAGTCCAAGATATGTCGGGCCGTATGAAATTCTAGCTAAGCGTGGAAAAGTAGCTTATCATTTAGAACTACCACCATCTATGTCAAGTGTACATGACGTATTTCACATTTCTCTATTGAAGAAGTATGTCAAGGACCCAATGCATGTTTTGACAGTGGATTTGCTAGAATTGACTGATGATTTGACATTTGAAGTAACACCAATAGAAATCACTAGTCGAAAGGTTCAATGTCTACGCAAGAGAGATATCTACTATGTTAAGGTCATACGGAAAAGTAGAGACATGAAAGAAATTACATGGGAAGAAGAAAATGCTATGAGAAAGCAATACCCTTACTTATTTGATTCAGAAGGTACGTACAATTTCGAGGACAAAATTTTTATAAGTTGGGGGAAGTTGTAAGACCCGTGTCAATCTAACCCGGTCTTACCACCTTGAACCAGGTTTACCCATCATGGTCGAGTCAAATGGACCAAGGGCGTAAAGGAGATCGAGATCCCAGGTATCAATTCGACCCAAAAACACTTAAAATAGGGGAGGGTCGCATACCCAGCTAAGCAGGGTCGGACCTCCCAAACCAGAAAGTTAGACCCTCAATTTTGAAGGGAGGGTCGGACAGCTTAAGACCCAAGGGTCGACGGGATCATCGACCCTCCCATCGACCCTCGGTTACCGTAGAAAATAGAAATTTGGAAATTTCCGTATTTTTGAATGGGATTCTTTCCTAATCTCAAAGGGACTTATTTTAGGATATTCCTACTCTATTTAGAGGACGTCCCTAAGCCACTTTTACTCCTTTCACAACCCTAATTGAATTGAGAGAATGAGAAGAGAAGGAAAAGAGGAAGAAGAAAGGCAAGCAAGAGAACTTAGCAAAAAGAAGAAGAATTTCAGAGAAGGAGTAATCTTCTTAGGTATGGATACTAATTCCATGAGTTTCTACAGACCTTAGGATAGTTATTGGAGAGAGTGTGATCTCAGAGAAACCCAAACCATCAATCCATGGTTAGGTTTTCATGGAAAACCCTAGGAGAATGCATGAAAGCAATCTAGGTGGATGATTCATGGTTTCAGACCATGGGATGAATGTTGAATGGAATGTAGAAGCAAGCCATAGGACCCCAAACACGAAGAATGGACTAAAAAGTGGAAATTGGACCAAAGTACACAGAGGGTCGCACCGAGGGTCGATGACCATCCGACCCTAGGTATTCCTGACCATCGACCCTCAGCATTCGGGAAGTCCAGAAAGACGAAAGGGTCGATAGACCCATCGACCCTATCATCGACCCTACCTCCGACCCTCAGTTAACAGAGTAGTTTTTAATTCCGAATAAATTCTAATTAAATTCTATTGACTTTGTTAGGTCTTCTAGCGATACAATAACAATATAAAGGTGATTCTAAAGCTTGGAAAAGTATCTATTAGCAAGCTAAGGTGAGGAACCAGAACTCCAAACTAATTGGTTAATAACAAAATTATTTTCTATTTTCTTGAGTCCTATGCCATGCTTGATTCTATGTGAATATGTTTGCAATGTGCATACAGCATGCCATCCAATATTTCTATTACTTGTTTATGCATATTTACTTTATTATTTATAACATGATGATGATGATGATGATAGGAATAGGCATGTACTTGTAAGTGTGTGGTTGATGTGCTTGATGCGAGCGAGTATCAGGGGAGGTGTGATGAGAACGTCAATAAACGTTAATCTTTGGCGGGTCTCAGCACTTTAGCTCTATCTCTAACTCAAGTCTTGTGCATTGGCATCGTTGTATCGCCATTACTTTAGCAGAACTATTATGTCATAGAGTATCAGGGGAGGTGGTCTCGGTCCTTGTAGTCTCTGACTCTACCGGGGGGCCTTAGCTCTATCTCTATGGACATTCTGAGGGATGCTGGGGTGAGGTCTTGGATACACTTTTTGGCATTAGGATTGGTTAGTTGCGAGCCCAGTTTGTAGCCCTCGCCAATAGGGGCTTACGTGTTGGTATGGCACTATATAGCAATAAACGTAACCTTTGTTATATAATGTTCATGATTGGGTGCATGTGAATTGACGATAAACATGATCTTCGGGTAACGTCACACACTCGTGTATAGTGGCGGAGTCAATAAACGCGACCTTTGGCTACCTAACCCTTTCTATTGCATACTGCAAACTTATATACCAGACCAAAGATATAAATTTACTTTTTGCATGCATATGTATTGTTGAATTGTTTTGGCTACTCACTGAGCCGTGATGTGTGCACACCCCTCGACGTCGAATATTTTTAGTTGATGATGCCGGTTATACTGTGGAAGATTATATGAATGCGTCTACGTATGGGAATGTAGCGGCGATGGAAGCTGAAGCTGAAGTGGATACACATGACTCCTCTTGCGAGTGCAACTCGTGTGTATTTGATTAGATATTTTATAGGTTTCTTTATTTGGATTTATTAAGAGATGTATTTGGTACTTAAATATTTATGTCTCAGTTGAAACATAATAATTTGTTATTTAAATTTTAATATCACATAGATTCTCAGTTCATCTTATTATAAGACTTCCCCTATTGTGTATTTACTCTGATTATGATTACGGATGTGTGTAAGTTTGGATAACGCGGGGATAGCCTATTTGAGATCCTGGTTGAACCGTTGGTTATTTAGCGGTTCATCACACCATTCTGGTTAGACCAAATTTGGGGTGTGACAATCAAGCAGGTTATGATACGGAATACTGTTAGAACCTCAAAAATGCTATACAAGACCTAATTGATTTAGGGCCATTCAAAGTACAAGGAAGAACCAATCAGGCATCAATCAACAATAACCCACTCCCATATCATAATGTGAATTTCATAGAATGGGAGATGTCGGATTCCAAGGAAATGGTTCCGGAGAGTGAAGTTTGCATGATAGGTGGCAATTGGGATAAGGAGTTTGATCTTACTTATCCCTGGTACTATGGACATTCTGAAGAGTCAGAGGAGCCTTACATTTTCAACATACCCGATGAAGAAGAAGAAATTACTCAATTGAATGAACAATTTAATGAATTCAGAATCTACATACCCGGTAAAAGATAGGAATCAGTCATTTGGATGAACAGTTTGATGACTATGGCATCTACATCCTAGGAGAAGATAGGATTGTGGAAGAAACCCATACAGGCAAAGGATATAAGCCTGCACATTTAGCAGTAGAGAATCCAGCCCAGTTGGCTACAGAAAAATGGAACAGGGGCAATCTAGCCAACCTGAACCACCCAATCCGGTTCTCAAGCAATTGCAGAAGAGGCAAGTGAATGTCTCCATCTGGAGATACTGATGGGATCAAAAGTACATAGGGATGCCATGTAGAAATCCCTGACAAACATACAAGTCCCGGTAATAATGGATTGCAATGAACTAGCGGATCTGGTCGGCGGCCGTTAAGCAGTAAATTCATTCATATTTAGCAATGCAGACCTCCCTAGTGAAGGAGCCAAACACATCAAAGCAGTACACATCACTATTGGTTGCAGAGACAAGGTTGTCTCACAAGTGTTAATCAATAATGGGTCAGCCATAAATGTATTTCCCCTCAGAACATTCAGGTACTTGGGATTCAAAGATGAAGAGATGAAGTCATCAGATATGATCATCTAGGCTTATGATAATACCCGCAGGGCCATCCAAGGTGTCTTCACAGTGCCTATCCGAGTCAGTCCGGCTGTATTTGATACAGAGTTCCAAGTCATTGATATCCAGCCTACATTTAATATACTACTGGGTCGACCATGGCTACATGCAACCAGTGCAGTTGCGTCCACCTTGCATCAGAAAGTCAAATTCATACATGGGGACGTCATCATAACCATTAATGCTGATTCAGAAATGGTCAATGCACTGGCTACAAGGAGAATGGGTTTTGAGTGTGATGAGCGGTCATCTGAGACTGTCCATCTTGGCGGCTTTAAAATAGACAACATCTTGGCTATCACAGGGGCAGATCCCACAGGTATGCATTTGTCCTTTCCTTTTCTTCAATTTCTAAATATGTCTTATTTTGTAGGAATGGGCCTCGGCTTACATCAACAAGGTAATATTGAAGTCTTATCTATGTTAATTAATGAGCACAAATTTGGACTGGGGTACATACCCGATGGACAAGATTTAGAGTTGATAGAGCAGAAATAGTGGGGAGCCGATCAAAGATTTCTGAGGCTCGAGAAGAAGAAATAAAAAAATAGTAATGCATATGATAGTAGTAGTATAATAAAGGCTACATGCATGAGCAAAGGAAGATGGCAACAACAGAGAACGGATGGGAAAATCAATCAAGTATTGACTGAAGGATTGTATAGTCAAGAAAATACTCCATACTACAAAACTCTGAATGGGTATTACGTCAAAGAAGGAGATGACTTACCTTTCCATGGTTTCTACGAACCTTGGTTTGATGGGCGATTTCAGAGATGATGGCCCGGTTTTGAAATTTTCTTTGACTGTACCATTGACTTGGAAGACACTGAGAAGACACCGGTAAAAGAGCAAAGAGGAGAGCGACAATCTGAGGTGGATACAGTTGACATCAGTAACTTGTTCGAGGAAGATCAAGTGATGACACTCACCGGAAGAAATCAAAATGAAGAGCCAAATCCACAACAACTGATCTATCCCTTCAACGGTGTGATCCCAAACTAGAGTTGCTTAGATAGTTTTGTCTACACCAATGCTGAGTCATGTATTCCTATTATGGCCATGTCTGGGCCCATAATAGATAGGAATGAGTCCTTTTCCAGCTTTGACTCCGCTCCATTAGGAACTAATTTTTTTGTACCACTGTTATCAATAATTAATAAAGTTGATATTTCTTATTACTCTGTGTCTACATCTTCCATTCCAATTTTATGCTCTAACTCTAACAATAATGAATATGATGAAATCCCTATTGAAATACAATGACAAGTTGAAATCTCAGAAGAGAAGAAGGCCCAACCTGCTGGCAAAGACTTCCTAATGATCAATTTAGGTACAGTTGGGGAGCCTCATGAGATTAGGATTGGAGCTACCCTGACTGATGAAGAGGCGGCCCTGATGACAGAATTGCTAATAGAGTACCAAGAAGTGTTTGCTTGATCCTATGAGGACATGCCCAGCATTGATCCTTAAGTTGTGCAACACAGGATACCTTTGTTCCCGGAAGCAAAGCCACATAAATAGAAGTTGAGAAGGCTATGACCTAAATGGACATTAAAGGTCAAAGAGGACATAATAAAGCAATTGGATGCAGTATTCTTAGAAGTAACCAGGTACCCTGAGTGGTTGGCAAACATTGTGATTGTACCTAAGAAGGATCGATGGTTGAGGGTATGCATGGATTATTAAATCCTAAACAAAGCAAGCCCTAAGGATGATTTCCCGCTACCCAAGATTGACATTTTGGTGGACAATACGGCAGGACATGTACTACTATCATTTATAGATGGATTCTTAGGGTACAACCAAATAAAGATGGCGCCAGAAGATAAAGCCAAGACTGCTTTCACCACGGATTGGGGCACCTACTGTTATACTGTAATGCCATTCGGGTTGAAGAACGTCGGAGCAACATATCAAAGAATGGTCACAATCATATTAAATGATATGATCCACAAAGAAGTTGAGGTGTACATTGACGATATGATTGTAAAATCTGTTACCCGTGAAGGCCACATACTTGGACTCAGAGCATTCTTTGAGAGGATTAAACAATATAAGTTGAGACTGAACCCACAAAAATATGCGTTCGGAATGGCAGTAGGGAAGATGTTGGGCTTCATGGTAAGCTGCAGAGGCGTTGAGATAGATCCATCAAAAATCAAAGCTATAACAGAGATGCCACCACCAAGGACTAAAAAAGAAATAAGGGGATTTTTAGGAAGATTACAGTACATAAACAGATTCATTACACACCTCACGGCTACATGTGAGCCAATATTTAAGCTATTGAGGAAGAATCAGCCAAAGACCTGGAACCCTCAATGTCAAATGGTGTTCGAGAAGATCAAGACATATCTAATGAATCCACCGGTCCTCGTAACCCCAGTGCCTAGGAGGCCCCTGGTACTATACTTGTCAGTATTGGAAAATTCTATGGGAACAATGCTTGTGTAACATGAATTAGATGGGCAAGCAGAGAAAGCCATCTACTACTTAAGCAAGAAGTTCACCGGATATGAAGCCGACTACACCTCATTGGAGATGACATGTACTGCATTAGTTTGGGTAACAAAGAGATTGAGGCATTACATGCTCTCATATCATATCATACTAATCTCTTGGATGGATCCATTGAAATACTTATTCGAGAAGCCAGCCCTTATAGGAAGAATGTCAGATGGTTACTGCTTTTATTAGAGTTTTACATCACATACACCACCCAGAAGTCGATAAAAGGGAGTGCGATAGCTGAACAATTGTCTGCGCATCCAGTAGAAGTTAGTTTCCAACACTTAGAAGATGTGTTTGTAGATGTGGAGGTACATGTAACTCAAGAAGAAAGGCAAACAGATACATGGCTTATGTTCTTTGATGGAGCAGCCAATCAAAGAGGATACGGTGCAAGAATGCTATTCATAGACCCAGATGGTGTATTTGTACCATTTGCCTTCCG
Source organism: Protea cynaroides (assembly GCA_028583415.1). NCBI lineage: Eukaryota > Viridiplantae > Streptophyta > Magnoliopsida > Proteales > Proteaceae > Protea > Protea cynaroides. The sequence continues at coordinate 70,845,333 of CM053275.1, forward strand.
TTTGGAATTTGATTGCACAAACAATATTGCAGAATATGAAGCATGCATTATGGGTTTGAAAGCAGCATTAGCCATTGGCGTCAAGAAATTGGAAGTATATGGTGATTCCTCTATTGTCAATTATCAAGTTAAAGTAGATTGAAGGACCCAGGATGAAAAGTTGATACCCCACAAGGAATGTGCAATGGCATTGGCACAAAGCGTTGAGCAGATAGATTTTGACTACTCACCCAGAGATACTAATATATACGCTGATGCATTGGCCACTCTAGCATTAGTAATTGGAGATGATCCAGTAGAGAAGATCAAACCTTTGATAATTGAAAGAAGAACACAGCCTGCACACATGGGTGAAATCAATGCCTTGACAGTCTATGGTCGCCCTTGGTTTGCGCCAATTGTGGACTTCATCAAAGAAGGAAAGTACCCCATCGATGCTTCGGCAAGAGACAAGAAATTCCTGACAAGATATGCCTCTAAATTTGTGTGGTGCAAAGACATCTTGTACAAGCGATCTTATGAAGGAATACAACTAGTTTGTGTTGATGAAGAGCAAACATAGAATGTCATCAAGCAAGTACACCAAGGAGTGTGTGGTCCCCATATGAATGCTAGAATGCTTGCAAAGAAGATCCTCCCACTAGGGTACTTTTGGAACACAATGGAGGCAGACTGTGTAGAATATGTGAAGAAATGCCACAAGTGCCAAATATTCACCAATTTAATACATGTACCTCCGACAGAATTGCACACGCTCAGCTCCCCATGGCCTTTCTCAACTTGGGGCATTGATGTGATAGGAAAGATATATCCTAAAGCATCAAGTGGACAAGAGTTTATCTTCGTAGCCATTGATTATTTTAAAAAATGGGTGGAAGCTCAGGCATATGCAAAGCTCACAGCAAACAAAGTGGCAAAATTCCTACAAAAATAGATCATCTGTCGACACGGGGTGCCTCAGGCTTTTATTTCTGAATAAGATCAACACTTCAGGTGTAAAGTGGAGGAACTGTGTGACAAATTCCACATCAAGAGACATAGATCCTCCCCATATAGACCACAGACAAATGGGGCAGTAAAGCGGCCAATAAGAACATAAAAGTTATTTTACATAAGACGGCACAAACAAATGCTGATTCGGCAGATAAACTCCCATATGCACTTTGGGGTTACAGAACCTCAATCAGAACATCTACTGGGGCAACACCATACTCCCTGGTCTATGGCATGGAAGCAGTACTCCCTGTTGAATTGGAGTTGCAATCACTAAGGGTAGGGATGGAATGCAAGATCCCCAAGACAGAAAGGCTTCAAGCTAGATATGACGAATTGAGCCTCATATATGAAAGAAGAATCAGGGAGGCAGACAACATAAAGAAGTACTTGCAGAGAATATCAAATACATTCAACAAGAAAGTCCGAATCCATCATTTTGCAGTTGGTGATTTAGTGTTGAAGGAACAAAAAGCACCAACACATGATCCAAGGGGCAAGTTTCGTCCAAACTGGAGCGGATCATACATCGTCAAGGAGATATTACTAGGGAAGGCTATTAGTTTGACTGATCTGAACGGAGATGAATTAGAATACATGACAAATCTAAATCAAGTAAAGCAGTATTACGTATAGCCTACATATAAAAAAAATGTGTGGATAGGCTTTCGTTTACAGGCTTGGGGCAAGCTGACTTAGCCATGTGGTAGGTCTCACAGTAAGGATGGAAAAGATTTTCCTATGAGACAACAACTTTCATCATAAAGAGATAATACATCAGCTCATCATTTGTTAAGGAAAGGAATTCTTGATTTTAGGCTTGAAGTCTATCTCCCGTCCAACAATCTGATGGTTTTTCTAGAGTTTCACATCAAGCCATTATTTTACATCTCTGGCATGACTTTTGTGAGCATGTCACTCTGAACCATAATCATAACAACTCTGACCGAAACTCACATCGGTCGTTCATTAATCCAAATGGTATCCGAGAGTTCTATTGGTCCATCCTTCATAAGCCAAAATGACATCTCCTAGTGGAGATCAGGACATTCCACATAACCAACCAAACACTCTCCCAGATGGCTGACCCATTTGGAACAATTTTTTATCAGCCTATACAGGCCATTGATTTCTCTCACACTATCAGTTGGCTCAAAAATTTAAGCCCAGACATGGTAGTACAATATAAATATGTGCATTGGCAAAAGTGTGGTCAGAACAAGTCTGAGTAATTACGCCCAAAGAAAGCCCTTTGGATATGCACATGACCTACGTTGTTGTTGATTTGCACCTTTATAGGTATCCTTCGGTAACGTTCTCATTGTCACACCCCAATTTTGCACTATTAAGAATGGTGTGATGAACCACTAACAAACCAACGGTTCAAGCAGGATCTCGAGTAGGCTATATCCGTTTAATCTAAACCCCACACATCCACATTCATAATCAGAGTAAATATACATTAGCGGAAGTCTTATAGTAAAATGAACTGAGAATTTATTATGATTTTAATATTTAAATAGAAAATTATTCTGTATCAACTAAGACATAAATAAATATCAATTACATGTCCTTGATAAATCCAAATAAAGAAAACTAGAAAAAATATCTAATCGAATACACATGAGTTGCACTCGCAAGATGAGTCATGTGTATCCACTTCAGCTTCAACTTCCATCTCCGCTACGTTCCCGTATACTGGAGCATTGACATAATATTCGACGGTAAAACCTGCATTATCAAATAAAAATAATCGATGTCGAGGGGTGAGCACACATCACGGCTCAGTGAGCAAACAAAACAAAGCAACAGTACATATGCATGCAATCAACTCATATCTTTGGTCTGGTTTATAGTTTGCAATAAGCAATAGAAAGGTTTAGGTAGTCAAAGGTTAATGTTTATTGACCCCGACTCTATACACAAGTGTGTGATGCCGCCCGAAGGTAACGTTTATCGTCGACTCACAAGCACCCAATTCATGAACATTATACAACAAAGGTTAACGTTTATTGCTGTATAGTGCCATACCAATATGTAAGCCCCTTCTGGCGAGGGCTGCAAACTGGGCTCACAACTAACCAATCCTAATGCCAAAAATTGTATCCAAGGCCTCACCCCAACATCCCTCAGAATGTCCATAGAGATAGAGCTAAGGCCCCCCGGTAGAGTCAGAGACTACAAGGACCGAGATCACCTCCCCTGATACTCTACGACATAATAGTTCTGCTAAAGTAATGGTGATACAACGATGCTAATACACAAGACTTGAGTTTGAGATAGAGCTAAAGTGCTGAGACCCGCCAAAGATTAACGTTTACTGACGTTCTCATCACACCTCCCCTGATACTCGCTCGCATTAAGTACACCAACCACACACATACAATCACATGCCTATTCCTATCATCATCATCATCATGTTATAAACAATAACGTAAATATACATGACCAAATAATATTAATATTGGATGACATGTTGTATGCACATTACAAACATATTCGCATAGAATCAAGCATGGCATTTGACTCAAGAAAAAAAAAGTTTGTTATTAACCAATTAGTTTAGAGTTCTATTTCCTCACCTTAGCTTGTTAATAGCTACTCTTCCAAGCTTTAGAATCACCTTTATAATGTTATTATATTTATAGCAAAACCTAACAAAGTCTATAACATTTAGTTAGAATTTATTTTAAACTTAAAAACCACTCTGTTAACTGGGGGTCGGAGGTAGGGTCTGAGTAATGACCGACCCCCTGTGCAACCCCCCTATTCTGGACTTCCAGAACCCTGGGGGTCGATGCTCAGGGTCTGGTAGGGTCGATTGGCCATCGACCCCCTGTGCGACCCCTGTGGGTTTGGGTCAATTTTCTTCCTTTTAGTCCATTCCTCGTGTTTGGGGTCCTATGGCTTGCTCCTACGGTCCATTCTACATACATTGAATGGTTTAAAACCATGAATCATTCACTTATATGGCTTTCGAGACTTTCCCATGGTATTCTATGAACACCTAACCATAGGTTGATGGTTTGGGTTTCTCCGAGATCACACTCTCTTCTTTATCTAACCTAAGGCCTGTAAAAACTGATGAAATTAGTATCCATTCCTTAGAAGAATACTCCTTCTCTACAACTCTTCTCCTTTTTGCTTTCTTCTCTTCCTTGCTTCTCTTCTTCTTCTCTTCCTTCTCTTCTCTCTCTCTCAATTCAATTAGGGTTGTAAAAGGAGTGAAAGAGGCTTAGGGATGTCCTATTTATAGAGTAAAAACTCCTAAAATAAATCCCATTGATATTTAGAAGGAATCCAATCGAAATTTGGAAACTTTCCTAATTTCAGTTTCTGGCGGCAACTGGGGGTCGATGAGGGGGTCGATGATCCTGTCGACCCCTGGTTTCCTAAAGTGTCTGACCCCCTCTGTAAAACAGGGGGTCTGACTTTCTATCTTTGGGGGTTCGACCCTCCCTGGCTGGGTATGCGACCCTCCCCCTAATTTAAGTGTTATTGGGTCGATTTGATACCTGGGATCACGATCTCCTTCACGCCCTTGGTCCATTTGACTCGACCATGATGGGTAAACCTGGTTCAAGGTGGTAAGACCGGGTTAGTTTGATACGGGTCTTACAAATCCCCCCTACTTATAAAAATTTTATCCTCAAAATTATACGTTCCTTCTGAATCAAATAAGTAAGGGTATTGCTTTCGCATAGCATTCTCTTCTTCCCATGTAATTTCTTCCATGTCTCTACTTTTCCAGGTGACCTTAACATAATAGATGTCTCGGTTGCGTAGTCATTGAACCTTCCAACTGGTGATTTCAGTTGGTGTTACTTCAAACGTCAAAGCATCAATCAATTCCGGTAGATCCACTGTCAGGACGTGCATTGGATCCTTGACATACTTCTTTAATAGGGAAATATGAAATACATCATGCACACTTGACATGGATGGTGGTAGTGCTAATTGGTAAGCCACTTTCCCATGCATAGCTAGAATCTCATCTGGCTTGACATATCTTGGACTTAGTTTCCCTTTCTGTCCGAACCGTTTCAATCCTCGCATAGGCGATACCTTCAAGAATACTTTATCACCTAGGGCAAACTCAAGATCTCTGCGTCGAGTATCTGCATATTGGTTCTGACAGTTCTGAGCTGTTCTTACCCTTTCCTTGATAATGTCTACCACTCGACAAATCTCTTCAATAAATTCTGGCCCAACAATACTACGTTCTCCAACTTCACTCCAAAATAAAGGAGTTTGACACTTTCTGCCATATAGTGCTTCATAGGGTGACATCTGTATAGTAGCCTGATAATTATTGTTATAAGCGAACTCAATCAGTGGTAATTTTTCATCCCATGATCCTTTGAAGTCAATTACACATGCTCGTAGCATATCTTCTAGAATCTAGATTGTACGCTCTGACTGTCTATCTGTCTATGGGTGAAATGCAGTACTGAACTTCAATGTTGTACCCATAGCCTTTTGAAATCCTTTCCAAAACTTGGAAGTAAATCGTGGATCTCTATCGGACACAATGCTCTCTGGTACACCATGTAATCGAACAATATTATCCACATACAGCTTTGCTAAACTTCCCAGTGTATACTGAGGAAGTATCGGTATAAAGTGAGCTGTTTTAGTCAGACAGTCTACAATCATCCAAACTGCGTCAACTACTCGAGGAGTCAGTGGCAATCCCGTGACGAAGTCCATAGTGATGCAATCCCATTTTCATGCTGGTTTCGATAACGGCTGTAACAGTCCCGTGGGTCTTTATCATTCAGCCTTTAATTCTAGCAATTTAGGCATTGAGACACGAACTTAGCTACATCTGCTTTCATCCCTCTCCACCAATGTAGTTTCTTTAGATCATGATACATTTTTGTACTTCCAGGATGTATCGAATAGATGGTGGTATGGGCTACTTTCATCAGTCGGTGTCTAATGTCCAAACTTTCTGTTTCGGGTACATATATTCTTCCTTTGTACTTCAGTACCTTTTCTTTGTCTAAGGTGAACTCAGGGTTAGTTCTACCCTTTTCGATGTCTTCTTGCACCGTTCTCAGGTTAGGGTCTGATTTGATGGCTGTCTTCACTTCATCAAATATATCTGGTATAATCTTCAATGCTGCGAACATATTTGAAAATCGATGAATAAACCCTTGGTTGGCTAATCCATCTATTGTATCTATCACATACTGCTCATTACCGTGATTGAATACCATTTCGGTAGTACACATTGATGTAGTTGTGCTAACCTCCCCCTGAGATTTTGTCATTGCCTTTCTGCTCAACGCATCCACTACTACGTTAGCTTTCCCCGGATGATACTGGATATCACAATCATAGTCTTTCAATAGTTCAAGCCATCTTCTTTGTCTCATATTCAACTCCTTCTGATTAAATAAATAAGTAAAACTTTTATGGTCCGACTTAATCTGGAATTTCTCTACGTATAGGTAATGTCTCCATATCTTGACGGCATGTACTACTGCCGCTAACTCCAAATCATGAGTGGGACAATTTTTCTCATGTATCTTCAACTGTCTTGAGGCATAAGCAATTACTTGTTCTCCTTGCATAAGCACGCATCCTAATCCCAGTCCTGACGCATCAGTGTATAGGGTAAATGGCTGTCCCGGAACAGGAATAGTCAAAATCAGAGCAGATATCAATCTGATCTTCAATGTCTGGAAACTTTTCTCACATTTATCCGTCCACATGAACTTTCCACCTTTCTTAGTCAAACTGGTGAGAGGTACGGCAATCCAGGAATAGTCTTCCACAAATCTCCGATAATAACCAGCGAGACCCAGAAAACATCTAATTTCTGCAACGCTCATTGGTGCTTCCCACTTTACAATAGCCTCGATCTTGTTGGGGCCTACTTTGATTCCTTCGGCGGATACTACATGGCCTAGGAAGGCGACTTCACTTAGCTAAAACTCACACTTGATAAATTTGGCGTATAACTTCTCTTTTCTTAAATGCTGTAGGGCAGCGTTTAGGTTCTTGATATGGGTTTCTTTGTCCTTGAAATATACCAATATATCATTAATAAATACAATAACCGACGTATCCAGCATATCATGGAAAACCCGGTTCATAAGTTCAATGAAAGTTGCTGGTGCATTTGTTAATCCAAAAGACATGACCAAGAACTCATAATGTTCATATCTGGTCCTGAAAGCTGTCATAGGAATATCACCTTCTTTAATCTCCAACTGATGATAACCTGACCGAAGATCGATCTTAGAAAATACTTTTGCTCCTTACAACTGATCGAACAAGTCATCAATCCGAGGTAGTGGATATCGATTCTTAATTGTCAGTTTTTTCAACTCCCGATAGTCGATACATAATCGAATGCTACCGTCCTTCTTCTTTACGAACAATACTAGTGCTCCCCATGGTGATATACTGGGTCGAATATAACCTTTATCCAGCAGTTCCTGTAGTTGCACTTCCAATTCCTTCAGTTCAGTAGGAGCCATTCTATAAGGTGCTTTTGATATTGGTGCGGCTCCAGGTACAAGGTCTATCACAAACTCTGTGGCTCGGTCGGGCGGTAGTCCTGGTAGTTCTTCAGAAAATACGTTGGGGTAGTCCCACACGACATCAATATCTTCCATCCGTGGTGCTTCCTTTGTGAGGTCGACCATTGATACTACATACCCGACTGCCCCCTTCTCAAGGCACTTCTTAGCCTTTAGTGCTGAGAGTATGAGCTTGCGTCTACGGGGAAGTTTGGTTCTCGCAAAACTGAATTCTGCTCCTTCTTTGTCTTTAAATGTTAGCTTCTTTTCGGCGCATAATAGGTTCGCAGAATGCCGAGCTAACTAGTCCATTCCCAAGATGATGTCAAAGTCTGCCATCTCAAGTTGTATCAAGGTTGAATCTAAGGTTTTCTCGCCAATGAGAACTGGACATGGTCCATAACCTTTCTCTAATTCCACTTCTTACCCCATTGATGACCGTACAAGTAGTTTGTAGTCCAATGTTTTTATGGTTAGGTTCAGCTTCTTTCTGAATGACACAGATATTAAGAAATGAGTAGCTCCTGAGTCAAAGAGTACTCTGGCGGGTACCCCATTTATAGGTACGATCCCTGTGATTTATTTTACTTAGTCTACATGCTCATACAATGTAATTTACAGCTTGAAAGGTTTTAGTCATACCTGTGACCACATCGAGTGATGCGGCAGCATCCTCGGATGTAACAGCATATACTCGTCCCTGATGTAACTGCTTCTTGGGCTTAGGACACTCCCTAGTCATATGTCCCATTTGGTTGCAGTTAAAACATTTTAGGGCTTCAGAATTTGGCTTTGGCTGATGTTGAGCTACTAGAGTAGTCTTGGGTGCAGCAGTAAAGCCTTTAGCACGGAAGGGTTTAAATGTTTTGTTGTTCCTCCCGTTATAGGCATTTTTGGCTGGCCTTTTCATACCTCTGTTTTGTGTAAAATAACTCTCCTTCTGGCTCGATTCTATAACTCGAGCAATTTGGTCAGCTTCGTTATATACCTTATTCTCCAAGCCTAGAACATACACTCTGATGCTTCCTCTAAGCCCCGTGACAAACCTATGGGTCTTAGTATCTTCTTCTTGCATACTGAGTGGTGCAAAGAAAAACAGCTCTTCGTAACGCTGTTGATATGCATCCATGGACATCTGTCCCTGATATAAACTCAGGAACTCCTTCTCCATAGAATCCCTGAAGCTTCGAGGAAAATACTTCTCAAAGAAAGCTTCCTTATAAATAGCCCAAGTCAATAGGGCGTGCTTGGTCAATAGATTTGCCCTGGTAGATTTCCACCAATGATGTGCATCGCCTTTAGCATGAAGGTGGCACATAGTACTTTTTCTTCTTCTGTGATAGTCATCATAAGGAAATTTCTCTCCATCTCGTCTATCCAGTGTGCTGCCCATAAAGGATCAGACGGTTTGCCATTAAACTCCTTGGGCTTCATCTTCAAGAATCTCTCGACCAGTCAAGAGTGATCTATATGATTTTGGGGGTATGCCCCAAACATAGGTTGTGGGTACTGATAATGAACCTGAGCTGCTTCCGGACCTGGTACTGGGATCTGTGCAGCTGGCGGTTGAGGTGTTTGAGGTGCTGGGTGGTTACCCACCGGTGCTGCACTGGCTTGTCCAGTCTGCATGGGTGTAACATGTGCGGCCTGGAACATAATCCCCATTGCAACTTGCATTTGAGCCTGTGCGTGTTGCATCTATCGCAGATGCTGTGCTAAATTCATTACCACGGTTACTAACTCCGGTGGTGAAGGTGGCAAGTTTGTAGGATTTGCCTGATCTGGATTGACTGGTGGTGCAACCTGCAGGTTCCCTTGTGCGTATATATTTTCATGGCTAGTTTCCTCCACAGGTGATGGTGGAACTGCATTTCGGCTTTTCCTGCTTACTCTACGCCTAGACATATTTTCATTTGAGGTTGGTGGTCCTTGAAAATCATCTAAATACGTGAGACAATCATTTATACTTCATGTAGCCACGCTAGCCGATGTAAAATTTCAAAATTTTTAGGTTATTTTATGGAAAATACTATCTTTTCTATGTAGGGTCGATGGTGGGGGTCAATGGTATGTCCGACCCTCAGTATCCGACCCTGGGAATGACCTGTTCTTCCCGAGAGCTGAGGGTCGATGCGGGGGTCGATGGGTATCCGACCCCCTGTCCGACCCCTGGTTTACTGCCAAGTTCCCGATAACTGGGGGTTGATGTGGGGGTCGATGGATGTCGGACCCCCTGGTCCCGACCCCTAGTTTTCTGTCAGATTCCCGAGAGCTGGGGGTCGATCTAGGGGTCGATCCGGGGGTCGATGATCCGGGTCGAATTGTCCGACCCCAGACCAAAAATCAGACCTTTAAGATCCGATTCTGGGTTCATTTCCCATCATTTTTCTCCCGTTTCGAGTCGTCTCCCACCTCTGAGTTGCTACAGTGCCACTCCGCTATTTTGGTCAGTTTGGATCCGTGTTTCAATGTCCACATCATCCTTATAGGTATGCTTTCTCATTTTTACCTATTTTTAGGTTTTCATTTCTAGGTTTTTGTCCATTTAACTTGTATTTTTCAAATTAAACTTTTTCCAACCGTAAAAATTTGATTTTTATTGGGGGCTTTTGTTACTGGGGTCTCGAGGAACGAAAACCCTAAAAAATTTTTGAGTTCCATCGGTTGGTTATCGAGAAACTTGGATTTTTGCTCTTTTTGCCCTAATTTGTCGAAATTTTCGATTTCTTGCAATTTCTTCAAATTGGACTTCATTAGTTAGAATTTCCTACTGTCAGAGTGTTGTAGGATATGTTGGAACCTGCATAAGTCCTCCTGCCCACATGTATGGGTGACAAGTGAGGCTTTTGGCCAACTTACGTCGTTATAATGTCAAAATTTTGGATTTTCTATCCTATTAACATATTATCTATTTTTCTTTCTTATTTGCAGATGCCATGGCTCATACCATAGGACCCAGAGTTCGTGATCCTCTTCACTTCTGTTCCAACGAAGCCGAGGCATAATATGCCCACTTTGTTTGTAAGAAAGTGGAGGGAGGTCGTATGGTAAACTTGGCTGAGTTAGCCTTGTTCAATGTGGAGAGGGCCTTTGGTGATATGGGGTGGCTCCCTGTCATTACCTACGACACTTGCACCCACCCAGATTTAGTGCGATAGTTTTATTGTAATCTCTAGGTGGTGGGGAATTACAATGATGTCGAGAGGGGTCAGGAGTTGCGCATCACTAGTTATGTCAAGGGGGTGAACATTTCATACGATTATCGGCAACTGGCCGACCTACTGGGCATTCCCTATGATGGCCCCATGGTTTACTGTGCTCCTGGAGAGCCCCAGTTCGTCTCCACATAAATGAGGGCTGAGATTAATAGTCAGTTGCTACGACCTGATCGCTGGCAGATGAGGGCATGCTACAAGCGTCCAGCTCCATGGGTATTTTGCAAGATTATCCAGCATAATCTGATTCCACAGAGTGGCCATTACGAGAGGGTTTCCCAACTGACCCAGTACCCTCTGTATAGTATTTGCACTAGACAGCCCGTCTGCCTGCCGTATATCATCATGCGCACTATGATCACTGCTACATTTCCCAGTCACACTGGCAACCTTCCGTACGGGCGTATGATCGCTATGTTGCTGACCCGCCTGGGGGTTGATTTAGTGGATGAGAAGATTAAGGAGAAAACCTTCTCGTCACCTCTAGATTGAGAGGCTCTCTACAAGATGGGCCTGCGGGATGCCCAAGTCAGTGACAAGGAGAGGAACAAGATGGTGCACCCTCACACTCGCATCGAGATAGCTGACGCTGAGGCAGCTGCTGCCGCCGGTAGAGTTCATGCGGATCCTACCGATGACGATGATCGCATGTAAATGGATGTATACTCGATACTACCGCCTTCACCCACGCATGCCGCTAGAGCTGTTACTTCATCTGCGGCAGGTCCTGCACCTGAGATTGGTCCTTCTCATGTGGCTGGTCCTTCACACCCACCTTCTGATATGATGGAGATGTTGCATGAGATCAAAGAGGCTCAGCGCAAATCTGATCTAAGGATGGAGGAGTTGTTGGACGCTCAGTGTGTGAGAATGGATGAGCTGTTAGCTGCCCAGCGCATATCAGACACGCAGATGGGAGAGCTCATAGAGCTTCAGCGTGCGACTGATCGGAGGGTAGCCGATCTTACAGCTAGTCTACAGATGACCCAGACTCAGATAGCCTGATTGACTAGAGTCTATGATGAGGACTATGACAGAGATCGTGAGGCGCCGCCTCCTCCTTCACCTTCAGCTTCTTGATTGTATTTATTTTCTTTGTACTACAGAGTAACTGTCCAGGTTGTGGACTGTACTCTGCTATAGTTATGTATATACATTTGTTTCTCTCTCATTGTATGTAAAATTATTCCTCCTTTAATAGATGCATTATTTTCTTTTTAAATTTGGTCTCAAACATCACTTGTGCTTATAGTGTGTTAATATTACAGTTTTTACTTTTATCCTATCTTAGTTCATAATTGTCTTGAATGTATGCTAGTTCAGCGGAAAAGGCCTGAGATGCTCTGATACCAAGTTGTCACACCCCAATTCTGTACTATTCAGAATGGTGTGATGAACCAGTAACAAACCAACGGTTCAACCAGGATCTCGAGTAGGCTATATCCGTTTTCTCTAAACCCCACACATCCACATTCATAATCAGAGTAAATATACATTAGCGGAAGTCTTATAGTAAAATGAACTGAGAATCTATTATGATATTAATATTTAAATAGAGAATTATTCTGTATCAACTAAGACATAAATAAATATCAATTACATGTCCATGATAAATCCAAATAAAGAAAATTAGAAAAATATCTAATCGAATACACATGAGTTGCACTCGCAAGAAGAGTCATGTGTATCCACTTCAGCTTCAACTTGCATCGCCGCTATGTTCCCGTACGCTAGAGCATTGACATAATCTTCGACGGTAAAACCTGCATCATCAACTAAAAATATTCGACGTCGAGGGGTGAGCATACATCACGGCTCAGTGAGCAAACAAAACATTGCAACAGTACATATGCATGCAATCAATTCATATCTTTGGTCTGGTTTATAGTTTGCAATATGTAATAGAAAGTTTTAGGTAGTCAAAGGTTAACGTTTATTGACCCCACCTCTATACACAAGTGTGTGACGCCGCCCGAAGGTAACATTTATCGTCGACTCACAAGCACCCAATCCATGAACATTATACAACAAATGTTAACGTTTATTGCTGTATAGTACCATACCAACACATAAGCCCCTGCTGGCAAGGGCTACAAACTGGGCTCGCAACTAACCAATCCTAATGCCAAAAGGTGTTTCCAAGGCCTCACCCCAGCATCCCTCAGAATGTCCATAGAGATAGAGCTAAGGCCCTCTGGTAGAGTCAGGGACTACAAGGATCGAGACCACCTCCCCTGATACTCTACGACATAATAGTTCTGCTAAAGTAATGGCGATACGACGATGCTAATGCACAAGACTTGAGTTAGAGATAGAGCTAAAGTGCTGAGACCCGCCAAAGGTTAATGTTTATTGACGTTCTCATCACACCTCCCCTGATACTCGCATGCATCAAGTACACCAACCACACACATACAATCACATACCTATTCCTATCATCATCATCATCATCATCATGTTATAAACAATAACGTAATTATGCATGAACAAATAATAGAAATATTGGATGACATGTTGTATGCACATTACAAACATATTCGCATAGAATCAAGCATGGCATTGGACTCAAGAAAAAGAAAATAGTTTGTTATTAACCAATTAGTTTAGAGTTCTGTTTCCTCAACTTAGCCTGTTAATAGCTACTCTTTCAAGCTTTAGAATCACCTTTATAATGTTATTATATTGCTTGCAAAACCTAACAATGTCGATAACATTTAGTTAGAATTTATTTTAAACTTAAAAAACACTCTGTTAACTGGGGGTCGGAGGTAGGGTCTAAGTAATGACCGACCCCCTGTGCAACCCCCCTATTTTGGACATCTAGAACCCTGGGGGTCGATGCTCAGGGTTTGGTAGGGTCGATTGGCCATCGACCCCCTGTGCGACCCCCTATGGGTTTTGGTCAATTTTCTTCCTTTCAGTCCATTCCTCGTGTTTGGGGTCCTATGGCTTGCTCCTACAGTCCATTCTACATACATTCTATGGTTTAAAACCATGAATCATCCATCTATATGGGTTTCGAGACTTTCCCATGGTTTTCTATGAAAACCTAACCATGGGTTGATGGTTTGGGTTTCTACGAGATCACACTCTCTTATTTATTTAACCTAAGGTCTATAGAAACTCATGAAATTAGTATCCATACCTGAGAAAAATACTCCTTCTCTGTAACTCTACTCCTTTTTGCTTTCATCTCTTCCTTGCTTCCCTTCTTCTTCACTTCATTCTCTTCTCTTTCTCTCAATTCAATTAGGGTTGTAAAAGGAGTAAAAGAGGCTTAGGGATGTCCTATTTATATAGTAGAAGCTGCTAAAATAAGTCCCATTGATATTTGGAAGGAATCCAATCGAAATTTGGAAATTTTCCTAATTTCAGTTTCTGGCGGCAACTGGGGGTCGATGAGGGGGTCGATGATCCCGTCAACCCCTGGTTTCCTAAAGTGTCCGACCCCCTCTGTAAAACAGGGGGACTGACTTTCTATCTTGGGGGGTCCGACCCTCCCTGGCTGCGTATGCGACCCTCCCCCTAATTTAAGTGTTATTGGGTTGATTTGAAACCTGGGATCACGATCTCCTTCACGCCCTTGGTCCATTTGACCCGACCATGATGGGTAAACCTGGTTCAAGGTGGTAAGACCGGGTTAGTTTGATACAGATCTTACACTCACGATTGATTAGTTTACAGATGGAACATTGCATAAAAAATCCATAACACAAAGTATGTAGGTAATTTGGGACACCCCAAATTCGGTCCAAAGGCTACACATCCAATGGCTATACATCCAGAGGTTACAAATCCAGAGCACAAAGTACAGTTGCTATTACATCATAAGTGGTCTTGAGCTAAAGTCACATACCTGATGAAGACGCTACTCAAGAAGCTTGACAGTTACAGTTATATCATAAGTGGTCTTGAGCTAAAGTCATAGACCTGATGAGGTCGCTACACCAGAAGCTTGACAGTTACAGTTACATCATAAGCGGTCTTGAGCTAAACTCACAGACCTGATGAAGTCGCTACCCAAGAAGCATGACAGTTACAGTTACGTTACAAGTGGTCTTGAGCTAAAGTCACAGACCTGATGAGGTCGCTACTCAAGGAACTTGACATCTACTGTTATTTGTTGTACAATGGTAGAATCCATGATCAAGTGAGGAATAATGCAAAAATGGGCCACTTTTATCTTCGGCCTCAATTGCCCACAATCTCGGCTGAAGTGGGGCCTTTGTAAGCACCCCATTTTTGCTACCCTCAGCATAAGTGAATCCATATGGCAGGTTTTTGGCTTTTAACCCAAAGATTTATGATTCTTTAATGAACTCCATAGCAGGGTCATAGGCTATTACCTACTTGGATGTATAAGTCATGAAATTATCTTCAAAATGAGACCAAAATCATCAAATTCTGACAACAAACAAGGAAGATATCACAGTCTGAAAGTGCAAGGGCATTTATGTAATTATCGTATGATGCATGCATTATCATTTAAATTTCAAATCATCATATCATGGTCATCTGATATCGGAATCAGATGATACAAAGGCCAATATTCCTCATTTTCAGTCCTTTTCAAAGCGGACATGAAAAATCCCGTGTAGAAGTCACCTATGGGCCCAATGCAAGCTTTCATGCAAAATTATCAATAAAACTTCAAAGCCTCATATCTTTGCTGTTCTACGTCGGATTCAGATGATTCCAATGCCATTATCATTCATTTGTGATGTTCTACAAAGTGGACGTGATAAATTCGATGCAGAAGTCTTCGAAGGGTCCCATGCAAAATTACACATGAAAATGATCGTTTAATCTTTGAAAATTCATATTTTGTTCACCCCACATCTAAATCAGGTGATTTTAGTTTCAATATGTTCCATTTTAGTACTCTACAAAGTGGACATAAAGGATTGCTGATAGAAGTCTCCGAAAGATCCCATGCAAAATGATTAGCCAAATTATTGATAATTGAGCTGCTTAAATTTTAGAAATTCATTAGTTGGCCATTTTATTTCCAAACGAGGTGATTCAAGTTCTAATATTCCTCATTTTTAGTGTTCTACAAAGTGAACGCAGAAAATTTTGAATAGGGGTTATCGAAAAATTCTATGTGGAATGGTGGTAGAAATGTACTATGAAATGATAGAAGAAATCAACTTGGACCAAACCAGCACATCCCAACTTAGTCCAACTCAGTCAAGCCCAGCTCAGACTAATCTAGACAAAGTCACGTCAGCCATATGCATGCATTTCTTATATATATATATATATATATATATATATATATATATTATAGAAAAAAATAGAGAAAAATGTGAGAAGATAAGGGTTTCTAGATGGAGCCGTCAGTAGGAGAGAGGGAGAAGAAGAAACGGAAGGAAGATAGAACAAGGAAAGAAGAAGAGAAGGAAAGAAGAGAGAAGAAGGAAAGAAGAAGGGAAGGAAGGAAGAGAGAACAAGGAAGGAAGAAGAAAAGGAAGGAAGAGAGAGAGAGAGAAATTTTCTAGTAGCGAAAACGTGAAAAGCGAGGGAGAAGAAGAAAGGGAAGAAGAGAGAAGAAGAAAAAAGAAGGAAAGAACAGATCAAAAGGAAAAAAGAAAAAAAAAGGAGGGAGAAGAAGAAAATAAAGGAAGATGGAAGGAAAGAAAGAAAAAAAAAAGGAAAACTAAAAAACGTGAAAAGAGAGAGGGAGAAGGAAAAAAAGGAAAGAGAGAGGAAGAAGAAAAGAAGGAAAGTAAAAGAAAAGGAAGGAAGAGAGAGGAAGAAAAAGGGGTCTTCTAAGAGAAGAATGAGGAGGCCATGGGATTGGAGAGAATAGAAGAAAAAAAATAGAGAAGAGGAAGAGGAAAAGGAAGAGAGAGAGAGAGAAGGAGAAAGGGGAATTTTCTAGAAGAGGGTTTTCCAGCCAAGAGAAAAAAAAAGAAAGGAAAGAGAAGAGGGAAGAAAAAAAACTTGAGAGAGGGAGAAAGAAAGAAGAAGAAGAGAAAAGTAAGGAAAGAGAAGAAGGAAAGAGTGAAAGAGAAGGGAGAAAGGAGCAGAGAAGAGGAGAATGAAGATTCAACATCAAAAAGCTTGATACGATACTACATCGAAGCTTTCGCTCCATTCGAGCACAAGGTTGGTAACCTAAAATGAATTTAGGGGTCTTTAGAATGCTTGATTGTTGATTTTGATTGAAAAAGGCATATTTTTATTAAATCTCGATCAGGAATGCTCTATTGCATGCATGTTGATGTTAGGATATTCATGTCTAGCATTTTTTATGTATGATGATTTGTTTAAACTATTCAATGATGAAGATTTGTGTGCTATATGATGATGTTTGATGTTTTTGATAAATTTTACAAAGTGGATTTCTAATATGAAATTTGTAAATTTAGGATCCAAATTTGGGACGTACATCTCATGTGGTTTTTTTTTTTTAAGATTTTGAAGTCCAAATTATTATGGGATTCTCTCTGATATGTTTGAAGACACCCCTAGAAATTTTGTTCTATTTGGAATTGGGAAATTCTATCAAACAAATTCTTCATTGGCATTGCTGTCCTACTCGGGTATAATGCAACCTCCTATCAAAATGTCTCTAGAAAAGGATTTTATGGCCATAATCAGAAAATAAATTTCATATAAATTTTTTAGATATAGAAGTCTCCTAATTAATGGCTGTAGTTTCGGATTTTTTTAATTTTTTATTGAATTGATATTGATTTTTAAGTCCATAGTGCTCTGATTTTGAATATGTTAGGATATACTAATTTGCATGATTGAAAAAGATCTTTTTTTAGAAAGAGAATGATCTGTTTTCACTTGTTTTTCTTGATAAAATTTGAGATTGATAGTTATCTACATGGACATATGTCTGGATTTTATTTTTATTAAGTATAGAATTTTGTACGGAATTTTTGGTGCAACTGGTCAATAATCTGGAACAGACTTGACCAGTGCACATATCCGGTCCTGGGGCATTCATTTGACATGGTTTTGCTCCCTGTTGGGATTCGACCCCTTCAGATGAAATGTAGCATGACAAGTCATCTTTCTGTGAAAAAAAAATAAAGCTTAATTTGAGTTACAGAAGACTTACTTATTGTCATTTTGGTGTAATGTAACAGAATTTAAAAGTTGTTACTAGTTTGTGCAATACTTGAAACTTTGTGTCATAATATTGATATTTTGAGTCATTATTCATTCCAAATGTCATCATAAAAATTATAATATTTTGAAAGAACTTATTGAACATATGTTTTTTTTTTTGATAATTTTGTATTTTTCAGAAAGGCTTCATTGATGTTACATTCACTATAACATACAATTGATTGTTTGAGTGATTTGGTGAATTCTATGATATTTGATTACATACTTGCTATATTTAGAGTATCCACATGTCATAATTGGATAAATGGCTACATTTAGAGCAATCAATTACAATGTTTGGATTATTCACTTGATCATTACTATATTTGGATACGCACTGTCACCTGCTATATTGACTCTCAAATGCTGTATTGGATTGCTTACATGCTATATTCGAAATGCTTATATGTCATATTGGATGCACACTTTGACTGTCATATTTGGAATGATATCATTGCTGTATTTGGAATGCTACCACCGCTACAGTTGGAATGTTTTCACTTGCCATATTTGTCTTGGAAAGAGATAAATTGGAAAAATAACAATTAGGGTAGAAAATCTGAAAAAATGGAAAGAGCACAATAATTAGGGTAGGAAACCCTAAAATAGAAAAAAACAATAATTAGGGAAAGTGAAACCCTAGAATGGAAAGAATAATTAGGGCAAGATAAACCCTAGAATAAAGAGAATAATTAGGGCAAGATAAACCCTAAAATAAAAAGAATAATTAGGGTATGAAACCCTAGAAAATTAAAATCACAATGAAAAGGGATAGGAATCCCTAGTAACCTAAAAATGGAAACAACAAAAATGATAAGAATTTAGGTCTCATCCCTTGATCCTATTGTCAAAAATGGAAACAACAAAAATGGTAGAAATTTAGATCTCATCCCTAGATCCTATTGACAAAAATGGAAATAATAAAATATTAGGATGTAGGTCTCATCCCTAGATCCTATTGACAAAAATGGAAACAACAAAAATGGTAGGAATTTAGTCTCATCCCTAGATCCTATTGACAAAAAATGGAAAGAATTTGGTACACATCTAAAATCTGAATGCTAGGACTTTAGGTTTCATCCCTAGATCCTTTTGACAAAAATTGTAGGAATTTGGCACATTCCAAATCCGAATCTCACAATCCTTTTGAACTACGTCGTACCTAATTTCTAGGGCACACCCTAGAATATGTAGGCAATTTATGAATCCCAAATACGGTACAAAGCCACCCATCAACCATACATTCAGCATAAACTTCAACTTAAACAAAGAATCTAATTAAAGCACATGCTTGAATCATTTCCATAATCTTTAATCACAAAACCCTTTCCAAACTATATTTTTGGACTTGACTTCCACGATTGGAATACGTAGGCAGTTTGAGATGTCTTACACGTCTTCGATTCAGTCCAAGACCGAACCATCTTTGGTCCGGTTCACTATATAGTATTGTACATTAGATTGCTTGTTTATTTGCTTTAAAACAGGATTGACTGAACCCTAAGTTAGAATAACTTGGCAACTTAGTTTGGGACATCCCCCATTGAACCATAGTCTTCCAGTTGACCACACACAGTCAAAATTAGTGTTTAAGGAAAGTTTAGGAGGCCGATAGTGATCGGGCGGTTTGGGTGCCTAACACCTTTCCATAACTGTACCCTAAATACTTACCCGATCTCTTGCAGACTAAAGAACTGATACATTTTGTTATGAGTCAATAGAAGTCTTACCTCAGGGTGAGGCTACATTTTTAGAGGTCTTAGACCTTAATCTTGGTGGCGACTCCAACAAAACATTGATCATCAATCTGACGGACACATTTATCCCGAGGAGGAAGATCATCAATTTCTCATTGTCCTCACAACGGGAATAGATGAGTCAGCTCCCAAACTAAGAGAAAATAACTGCCAACCAGTTCCCATAGTATATAATCACATTATTCAGCACAATATTGTACCCAGAAGTAAACATAGAGATGCTATTGTACATTTTTGTCAGTTTGTCGCTTACTGCAATATTATGCGATGATAGTTCTACTTATCATACTTGATCTTGAGAACATTGATTACTACAGCGCTATATTCTTGGTCTGGCAGTCTTCCATATGGGAGGTTGCTCACCACATATTCATTTAGCTAGGAATAAACCTTTCTTAAGACGATTATGTAGAGCAGTTCATCCATTCTAATTTTGGTTGGGATTCTCTGTTTAGGATTAGCCTTCAAGATGCCTTTCTTAGCAGTTATGTGTTAGAGGGGATTCCTCATCCAAATCTACAATCTTGGCAACGGTCGGCTAAGAATATTTAGCTTAGAATGATCCAGTCCTCAGCTAGGATTAAGTCGGCTTGAACGAGTGATAGCATTGATCCAACATACATCCCTACTGATTCTTGGGAGGATTCTTCCCTTGCTCAAGGTTTAGAGGATACGACATCATTACCAAAGGAGCGAGATTGTATGCCACAATGGCATGGGGTTTGTAATGATGTGTCACATGTAACGGTTCCTCAAACTGGGGCTTTTAAAGTTGTAGAGCTACAAGATGTATCGGTTGATGCTCGTGCCCTGGTGTCTGAGTTACAGGATTACCATTAGAGGATACAGACAAGATTTTCATTATATAAGAGGTGCATGCTGCAAAACATCTCAGGTATGGAACAACGTATGAGAACAACTGAGCATGCTATGTTGCAATTGCATGACACTCTTAAGGTTACTAGACAAGAGGTGTTCTTTCTACGCAATGCATTGACTTCTATGGGTTTAATCTCACTTATTAATACTAAGGTAGAGAAAAGGCTATAGCTGAGCATGAGAAGGCTCACCAGTGTAGAGTTAAATCCATGACTGGGATTCAGTAAGTGGCCAGGGTTTAACCCACTCACTTTGAGGGATGAGTCTGAACTTCAAGAGGATTGTTAGACTTGTAGCTTAGCCATTTTTTTGCTCACCTTGTTTTGTTTGGGGTTAAGGTTTCAACTTATGACTACCTATCCATCTTGCTATAAACATTGTTCACTTGTTAAAACTTATCTCATTTAGTTTATGTACTATGCTCTTCAGTTTTTGTAGTTGTTCTCTCATCTCTTCCTACAACTTATTTTCAATTACGTATTATTTTATTTTCACCAAATGTCAGCACTTATATTTTAAAGAGATATGGATTGGTAGTGATTATATAGCGGCTGTGCTCGGATACCAAACTTTGTTACACATTCATTCCCAATGTACCAAAAATATGGAATGCAAAGGATCTCCTCATCCTTTGAGGGCATTATAATTACCTTTATAGGATTACGTTTAAGACCCGTACTCCGTAAACCCGGTCTAAACCTTGGTTTTGTGTCGTAGCAGGTTTTCCGATCATCACCGGGCCAGACGGGACGAGCGGATGACAAACAGGTATGAAATCGGACCAAAGACGACCAAATAGTCATCATTTTATGTTGACCGGTCAATGGTACCGGTCTTGGTACCGGTCGACCGGTATGGCCTGCGCAGCTAAGTGCGGGGATCTGGAAATTGGTCTCTGTGGGACCCATTTTCCTGATTTCGAATCCTAAGACTTTCCTAATCCTAATAGGTTACTAAACCCTAATTCTTGCCTATAAATACACCCTTAAACCTCCTCAAATCCTTTCCATTATCTCTCACAAACCCTAGAGAAGAGAAAGAGGTTGGAAAGGAGAAGGAGCTAGGAAGAAGAAGAAGGTGCCGCCATTACTGTTCGACGAAGCTACGCCAGTCAACGGTAAGTGTTTTAACTATTCTTCTTATCCTATGTTAGTTGTGTGGGTGGATCAATACCATGCAAAGTATGTAATGATCTAAAACCCTAATCTGGCCAATAAACCCTAAGTTGCCGTCAAACCCTAGATTCAAGTTTCGAGATGATATTCTTTGAAACGAGACTTGAATGAGTTGGGGATAACTCTAACTCCAAGTTTAGACTTAGAGTGGATAGGAGAAACCTTGGAAATCCATGGAGGATGATCGACGGCAGTCAAAAACCCATGTATGGTCTTCCGGAGACATACCGGTCGACTATACCAGTTGCACATGGTGCGACCGGTATGTTGCCACTAGTATCCCTCGGGAGGCTGGTCTGTGGGGACCAACTGACCATACCGGTCGCCAGTCTTTCCCACAGAGCTGCGACCGGTACATGCCACCGGTCAGCTCTGTGAGGGTGTTTTGTAACCGTGTTGGTTTCCGAACAACATGAATCCATAAACAATATATTCTAATGAGACCCTAATAATATGGTAGGACTTTGTGACATATCGTTTGGATCTTGCGACGTGGAGCAAGTTATCTAACGAGCGTCAGGTAAGGGAATCTGACCTAAACCTAATAATTAATGGATAGTAAGTTGTTGTTAATCACCTGAATATCTGTGATGTGATGTTTGTGCATATTCACATGCCATCCTTTACTTTCAGTTATTATTATTGTTCATGCATGGATAAGAATGTAATTGTTAAGCATGTGATTGTTTTCGTTAGTGTGTGGAGTGGGGCATGGGCCTGGGATCGCTTCTCACACTAGCACCTTTTTTTGTAGTATTCTGTCTTAACATGCTTGGTACGGGTGGGACATCAGGGGAAGGTCGTGGTATGGTGGTCTCCGATATTGATGCTGGCCTGGCCATGGTTATGTGGCATTGTGGTCTCCGAGTCGACGTTGGCTTGTCCACGATGCTTTAGCTCTATCTTTATGCCGTAGGGAGTTATGTTGGGATAGGGTCTACCTGCGTATTGTTTCTATCCTAGTGGGTTAGTTGCGGATAGGGCATCAGGGGAGGTGTGGGAATGCCTTAGCTCTATCTCTATGCTGTAGACGGCTGTGCTGGGATAGAGCGTACATTGATGACATATAGGATTGGTTAGTTGCGGGTCCATTTTGCGAGCCCTGGCCAGTAGTGGCTTAGGTACTGGTATGGGTAGAGCATCAGGGGAGGTATGGGGGTATCTTAGCTCTATCTCTATTCCATGATGGGTGCATGTGGGCCAATGTGGGTGTGATCCATGAGGTGCCACACACTCGTGTATAGAGGTGCGGGGGCCACCAAACCTTTCTATAGCACATTGCAAACTTAAAAGCAGACCACAGCATAAAATGATTGTTACACATGCATAATATTGTGAAACTGTCTGATTGTCTTACTGAGCTAAGTTGTGAGCTCACCCTTCGTATATATACATGTTTTAGATGTTGATGCAGGTTACACTGTGGATGACTACATGAATTCTCCGGCTTATGGTGTTGTTGCGGCGTTGGATGTACAGGCAGGAGAGGACGAGCATGACGCTTCATGCGAGTGCTCTTTCTGCGTGTACCTTTGATGGGATTTTTATTTAGTTGTTTCAATTATTTTTGGTTGATATTAAGAGATGTAAAAGATATTATATTTTATGTTTGAATTTGAATAATTAGATATTTTATTTAATTTATCAATAGATACTCAGTTCGTTCTATTTATAGTCTTCTGCTGTATATTTATATTCTGATTGTGGTTATGTGTAATGGTTTGTATGGGTGGACACGGCCTATTCGAGATCCTGGTGTGAACCGTTGGTTCAATGGCGGTTCACTCACACCATTCTTCGATAAATACTTTCCGAAGAGTTTCAGAGATTAAATGGAGAAGGAGTTCCTCAACCTACAGCAATCTCAGTCGACCGTGGATGCTTATCAGCAGAGGTATGAAGAACTATTCTTCTTCACACCGGAAAGTATGCAAGAGGAAGAGACCAAGACACGTAGGATCACCGTGGGACTACGTGGGAGCATCAGAGAGCACATCCTGGATTTGGACAAGAAGATCTATAACTAGGCTGTACAGGTGGCAAGAGTATTAGAGTCCAGTCAGAGGGACAGCTTCTTTGCTCAGAACAGGGCAGTGAAAAGACCTGCTAGTAAGAGTTTGGGTGGCAGTAATACTAGACCATTCCACCCATACAGGGCTCAGACCGCATCAGTGCCTGCAAGGAACAATGCGGCACCACCTGTGCCACCGAATGCTGGATTCAACCCGAATATAAAGTGTTTCAACTGCCAGCAGGTGGGTCATATTGCAAGGACCTACACTCTACCGAAAAAGCAACCTCCTCAGCAAGGAAGAGTTTATGCGGTTACCACGGAAGAGGCAGCCGCATCACCTGATGTGGTCACTGGTATGACTCTATCCCTTACTATTTGGCTTATCTTTATCATTTGTGTGTATGCGCATATAGACTAAGGGATAATAAAAAAATTCCAGGAATTGTAAATGTAGCGGGTATACCCGCCAGAGTATTATTTTACTCTGGGGCCACGCACTCCTTTGTTTCGATTTCTTTTGGGAAGCGAATGGAGTTACCAATCAAGCATTTGAACCCAAGCTTGATAGTTCGCTCTCCACTAGGAGTCGAAGTGGCTTTGACCGAATATTATGGACCATGTATTGTATGTATTGGGGGCCGAGACTTAGAAGCAAGCCTAGTACTACTCGAGATGGCAGACTTTGATGTCATCCTGGGAATGGATTGGCTAGGCCATCATTCAGCCGTCCTATTATGTGGAGAAAGGAAGCTTGTGCTTACTGACAAAGAGGGAAGGGAGTATAGTTTCGCTGGG
Source organism: Protea cynaroides (assembly GCA_028583415.1). Lineage (NCBI taxonomy): Eukaryota > Viridiplantae > Streptophyta > Magnoliopsida > Proteales > Proteaceae > Protea > Protea cynaroides. The sequence continues at coordinate 70,869,822 of CM053275.1, forward strand.
ATCAGGCTATATAGGAAGCAGAAGCTGATTCTCTCTGTCCTAAAAGCCAAGTGATGCTTAGAGAAAGGGGGAGTGGGGTATCTAGTATCTTTAGTCGACATCACGGCAGAGTCACTCAAGATGGAAGATATAGATGTGGTTCGAGAGTTCCCAGATTTATTTCCAGAGGAGCTTCCAGGCCTACCGTCGGACAGGGCTACAGAATTTGTAATAGATCTTATGCCAGGTTCGGCGCCGGTGTCCAAAGCACCATACAGGATGGCCCCTACCGAGTTAAAGGAGTTAAAGACCCAATTACAAGAATTGTTGGATAAGGGTTTCATACGACCTAGCATATCTCCTTGGGGAGCACCGGTATTATTCGTCAAGAAGAAGGATGGAAGTGTAAGGCTATGCATTGACTACCGTGAGCTGAACAAGTTGACGATCAAGAATCGGTATCCTTTGCCTAGGATCGATGATTTGTTCGATCAGCTGCAGGGTGCAAAGGTTTTCTCGAAGATTGATCTCCGATCGGGATATCACCAACTGAAGATCAAGGCCGGAGATATTCCGAAGACTGCTTTCAGGATGAGGTATGGGCATTATGAGTTTCTAGTTATGTCTTTCGGGTTGACCAATGCTCCAGCGTCATTTATGGAACTGATGAACCGAGTGTTTCATGATATGTTGGACACTTCAGTCATCGTATTCATCGATGACATATTGATCTACTCTAAGGACATGGAGACTCAAACATCGCATTTGAGGGCAGCCCTACAACGACTGAGACAGGAGAAGCTTTATGCTAAGTTCAAGAAGTGCAATTTTTGGCTGAAGGAAGTGGCTTTCTTGGGCCATGTTGTATCTGAAGACGGTATCAAGGTTGATCCAAGTAAGATAGCTGCTATAGTAGGATGGGAAGCACCAAAATCTGTTGCGGAGATTCGTAGTTTCCTTGGGTTGGCTGGTTATTATAGAAGATTCGTAAAAGATTACTCCAGGATTGCTGTTCCACTCACCAGATTGACCAAGAAGGGAGAGAAATTTATATGGACAGATGAGTGTGAGAAGTGCTTTCAGACTTTGAAGTCAAGACTTGTCTCTGCACCTATCTTGACCATCCCAGAACCAAGCGTACCATTTACTTTATATACGGATGCTTCAGGGTTGGGTATTGGGTGTGTTCTGATGCAAGGAGAACAGGTGATTGCTTACGCATCAAGACAGCTAAAGGAGCATGAGAAGAACTATCCTACGCATGACTTGGAGCTAGCAGCGGTTATTCATGCAATCAAGACTTGGAGACACTACTTGTACAGTGAGAAGTTTCAGATCAAGTCTGATCACAAGAGCTTAACTTATCTTTTCACTCAGAAGGATCTGAATATGAGACAGAGGAGATGACTGGAATTGTTGAAAGATTATGATTGTGACATCCAGTACCATCCGGGTAAAGCAAATGTGGTGGCCGACGCCTTAAGAAGAAAGTGGGCATCGAAACCTGAGCCTGGACCAAGTACAAATGCTCCATTATGTGCCGCAGCTTCAAGTTCAATCGAAGGTGATGAAGAGTTTATTATAGAGACTGCAGAAGATCCAGTTGAGCAAGGCTTAATTCATAAGTTCACTATGATGTTCGCAGCTTTGAAGATCTCTCCGGATCTAGTTGATGAAGTCAAGGTAGCAATCCTACAGGATCCTCATCTCAAGACAGTGCAAGAAGACCTAGAGAAGGGTACAAGCAATCCTGACTTTACCTTGGATTCAGACAAGGTACTCAGGTATCGTGGACGGTTATGTATACCTGAGAGCGAAGACTGCGATATTAGAAACCGAGTTATGACTGAAGCTCATTACACCCCATATTCGGTACATCCAGGAAGTACCAAAATGTATCATGATTTAAGAAGACTATATTGGTGGAGGGGTATGAAAGCAGATATAGCTCGTTTCGTGTTCCAGTGTCTGAATTGTCAACAAGTTAAAGCGGAAAGGTAGAAACCCGCAGGTTTACTACAGCTATTACCGAAACCTGCGTGGAAGTGGGATTGTATTACTATGGATTTTGTCACTGGCTTACCTTTGACACCAAGGTCAGTGGATGTAGTTTCGGTAATAGTGGATCGACTCACCAAGACAACTCGATTTATTGCGGTCAGACCTCAGTATACTATGGAGAAATTGGCCAAGTTATATGTTGATAATATAGTCAGACTTCATGGCGTTCTAGAGAGTATAGTATCTGACAGAGATCCCCACTTTACATCAAAGTTCTGGGAAGGATTACAGAAAGCTATGGGAACCAAGTTGAAGTTCAGCACATCTTTTCACCCTCAGACGGACGGACAATTAGAGCGAACTATTCAAATTTTGGAAGATATGCCCCGATCTTGTGCAATAGATTTCAAGGGAGCTTAGGATGAGAAGCTATTACTTATCGAGTTCGCTTACAACAACAGTTATCAGGCTACAATTCAGATGGCCCCATATGAAGCACTCTATGGTAAGAAGTGTCGTACACCTCTGTTATGGAACGAGGTGGGAGAAAGAAGAATTGTAGGACCGGAGTTTGTTGAAGAAACTTACCGAGTGATTGATCAAATCAAGGAGAGAGTAAAGACAACTCAAGTTCGACAGAAGCACTATGCAGATAATCGACGTCGAGATCTGGAGTTTGCAGTGGGTGACAAGGTATTCTTAAAGGTATCATCGGTGCGAGGCCTGAAATGGTTTGGTATGAAGGGGAAGCTTTGTCCGAGGTATGTGGGACCGTACGAGATATTGACCCGACGTGGTAATGTAGCATATCAATTGGCTCTACCACCATCTATGTCTAGTGTTCATAATGTATTCCATTTATCATTACTGAAGAAGTATGTCAGAGATCCATCGCACATCTTGACCGCTGATCCCCCAGACTTGACTGAAGACTTAACTTTCGAAGTGGTGCCTGTGATGCTCTCAAGTCGAAAAGTTCAGCAACTTCGAACCAAGGATATCCATTATGTGAAGGTGCATTGGAGAACCCAAAATATGGAGGAAATTACTTGGGAAGAGGAGAGCGCGATGAAGAAGGAGTACCCTAACCTTTTCGATGATCAAGGTACGTTCAAATTTCGAGGCCGAAATTTCTTTTAAGGGTGGGGGAGTTGTGAAACTTACATGCAAATTTTGGGACGAAATTTCTTTTAAGGGTAGGGGAGTTGTAAGACCCGTACTCCGTAAACCCGGTCTAAACCTTGGTTTTGTATCATAGCAAGTTTTTCGATCATCACCGGGCCAGACGGGACGAGCGGATGACAAACAGGTATGAAATCGGACCAAAGACGACCAAATAGTCATCATTTTATGTTGACCGGTCGATGGTACAGGTCGACCGGTATGGCCTGCCCAGCTAAGTACGGGGATCTAGAAATTGGTCTTTGTGGGTCCCATTTTCCTGATTTTGAATCCTAAGACTTTCCTAATCCTAATAGGTTACTAAACCCTAATTCTAGCCTATAAATACACCCTTAAACCTCCTCAAATCCTTTCTATTGTCTCTCACAAACCCTAGAGAAGAGACAGAGGTTGGAAAGGAGAAGGAGCTAGGAAGAAGAAGAAGGTGCCGCCATTACCGTTCGACGAAGCTCACGCTACGCCAGTCAACGGTAAGTGTTTTAACTATTCTTCTTATCCTAGGTTAGTTGTGTAGGTGGATCAATACCATGCAAAGTAGGTATTGATCTAAAACCCTAATCTGGCCAATAAACCCTAAGTTGCCGTCAAACCCTAGATTCGAGTTTCGAGATGATATTCTTTGAAACGAGACTTGAATGAGTTGGGGATAACTCTAACTCCAAGTTTAGACTTGGAGTGGATAAGAGAAACCTTGGAAATCCATGGAGGATGATCAACGGCAGTCGAAAACCCATGTATGGTCTTCCGGAGACATACCGGTCGACTATACCGGTTGCACATGGTGCGACCGGTATGTTGCACCGGTATCCCTCGGGAGGCTGGTCTGTGGGGACTGGCTGACCATACCGATCGCCAGTCTTTCCCACAGAGCTACGACCGGTACATGCCACCGGTCAGCTCTGTGAGGGTGTTTTGTAACCGTGTTGGTTTCTGACCAACATGAATCCCTAAACAATATATTCTAATGAGACCCTAATAATATGGTAGGACTTTGTGACATATCGTTTGGATCTTGCAACGTGGAGCAAGTTATCTAACGAGCGTCAGGCAAAGGAATCTAACCTAAACCTAATAATTAATGGATAGTAAGTTGTGGTTAATCACATGAATATCTGTGATGTGATGTTTGTGCATATTCACATCCCATCCTTTACTTTCAGTTATTATTATTGTTCATGCATGGATAAGAATGTGATTGTTAAGCATGTGATTGTTTTCGTTACTGTGTGGAGTGGGGCATGGGCCTGGGATCGCTTCTTACACTAGCACCTTTTTTTGTAGTATTCTGTCTTAACATGCTTGGTACGGGTGGGGCATTAGGGGAAGGTCGTGGTACGGTGTTCTCCGATATTGATTCTGGCCTGGCCATGGTTATGTGGCACTGTGGTCTCCGAGTCGACGCTGGCTTGTCCACGATGCTTTAGCTCTATCTCTATGCCGTAGGGAGTTATGTTGGGATAGGGTCTACCTGCGTATTGTTTCTATCTTAGTGGGTTAGTTGCGGATAGGGCATCAGGGGAGGTGTGGGAATGCATTAGCTCTATCTCTATGCCGTAGACGGCTGTGCTAGGATAGAGCGTACATTGATGACATATAGGATTGGTTAGTTGTTTGCCCAGTTTGCGAGCCCTGGCCAGTAGGGGCTTATGTACTGGTATGGGTAGAGCATCAGAGGAGGTACGGGGGTATCTTAGCTCTATCTCTATTCCATGATGGGTGCATGTAGGCCAATGGGGGTGTGAGCCATGAGGTGCCACATACTCGTGTATAGAGGTACGGGGGCCACCAAACCTTTCTATAGCACATTGCAAACTTAAAACCAGACCACAGCATAAAATGATTGTTACTCATGCATAATATTGTGAAACTGTCTGATTGTCTTACTGAGCTAAGTTGTGAGCTCACCCTTCGTATATATACATGCTTTAGATGTTGATGCAGGTTACACTATGGATGACTACATGAATGCTCCGGCTTATGGTGGTGCTGCGGCGTTGGATGTACAGGCAGGAGAGGACGAGCATGACGCTTCATGCGAGTGCCCTTTCTGCGTGTACCTTTGATGGGATTTTTATTTAGTTGTTTCAGTTATTTTTGGTTGATATTAAGAGATGTAAAAGATATTATATTTTATGTTTGAATTTGAATAATTAGATATTTTATTTAATTTATCAATAGATACTCAGTTCAATATATTTAAAGTCTTCCGCTGTATATTTATATTCTGATTGTGGTTATGTGTAATGGTTTGTATGGGTGGACACGGCCTATTCGAGATCTTGGTGTGAACCTTTGGTTCAATGGCGGTTCACTCACACCATTCTGGTTGGATCAGAATTGGGGTGTGACATCACGTGTCATGATATAACCATCTATCGATCCATACTAATACTCCCAAAAAGATCAAAGTAAATTTAAACATCTCATATAAACAAATTACCTGAATTAAGAAAGTAAAATAATAGTAGTCTTCTAATTCAAATACTAATTATCAAGATGACAACTAATAATTTAAAGTTTTGATTATTTAAATTTTAAATTAAATAATAAAAAATATTGTTCAAAGTTTATCCATAAAAAAATAATAAATAAACTTATCTAATGCCCTCATATGATGAGGAGATCCCATTATAGGTACATCGTCCCAAAACGCAAAGTATTAATGATAGTAGGCACAACCTAAGCCTACACATGGTCTCTACAAATCACAAAAAGGATCAAAGATATCCTCTCAAGTTTACTAAGATCATCCTCCACAATGAACGAATAGTTTCCCTAAGCATTGAACAATGTACTAGTAACATCTGAAATAATTTGTGCACACAAGCGCAAGCTGAAGCACCAAGCTTAACAAGAAAACTAAACATGCAACAAGTAAATGCATGCAACTATCAACTACGGTCAGGTAAGATAATTATAAGTGCTAGCTCAGAACGATTAAAACAGAGCCTCCAGGCTGCACGGGTCATCTCCATTAGAATAAATGCCACCTTACTCGGCGTACAACAAAAACCCCCATGCATGCATCCTTTGTCTTGGTCCTCCATGACCACAACTCATCCCAAGTCCAAAAATAATAGCCCTTGAGGAGGTGATAATCCCACTAGTCGACTCACCTACCTACTCACACTACGTCTGACATGGGGAGCGTCGCAGCTATGTTCATACCACCCTTTAATAAGCCCATGCATTACATAACCCCCTAATGGCTAATGGTACAGTTATATGGGTAATTAATATTCAACTAGCCATGTCTACTTAACTAGCCAAATTACTAGACTATAACGTTGCCAAGCTTTCAACCCTATCTGGTCCTTACTTAGGACACCGTGACTTGGCTAAGTTATATATGATCAATGCAACACAGCGTTAGTAAGAAATGGTGCAAGCATCCCATTCCACCCACCTTCCTCCTTACCGACTTTGTCACACCCCAATTCTGCACCAACCAGAAGGGTGTGATGAACCGTCAATAAACCAATAGTTCAAACAAGATCTCACAATAGGCTATCCCACATTTGATAAACCAAAACACATTCCACATTAATCAGAGGTAATAATGTAAATAGTAGAAGTCTCACAGATAATGAACTGAGTACTAATCATGATAAACAATTAATATTCCATTTATTTTCAAGTAACCAAAACATAATTTAATACATATTACAACACCCAAATACGAAAACTAAACACTAAACGTATCCACCGTTGAAACGCTCGCTTAACGAATCACATTCCTCCTCCACAGCTTGCTCGTCATGGTGTGTTGACATAATCTTCAATCATAACACCTGCAGCATCAGAAACTAAAAATAATTGCGCGCGCGAGGGTCAGCTCTCCAGCTTGAGCTCAGTGAGAAAACAAAAAAATGCAACATTACATATGCATGCATTCAATTTGTATCTTTGGTCTGGTATATAAGTTTGCAATGTGCTATAGAAAGGATAGGTGGCCACCACACCTCTATACACGAGTGTGTGGAAACGCCCAATAAAAATGGCACCGTCGCCCCACATGCACCCACCATGGACAATATACACCCCATGAAAATGACATGGCTGCACCGGTTGCCCATACCAACACGTAAGCCCCTGTTGGCGAGGGCTTGCAAACTGGGCTCGCAACTAAACAATCCTAATGTCAAACAATGTATCCAAGGCCTCACCCCAGCATCCCTCAATACATCCATAGAGATAGAGCTAGGGTCTGGTGACCAGGCTGAACCACAATGCCACGTCCCCCCTGATGCCCTACGACATATTAGTTCTGCTAAGATAATGGCGATACGACGATGTTAATGGACAAGACTTCAGTAGAGATAGAGCTAGAGTCTGGTGACCAGGCTGAACCACAATGTCACGTCCTCCCCCTAATGCTCCACTCGCATCAAGCACACTAACACTTGCTTAGTGGACATGACCTGAATAGACCATGGCACAATATACCCCGATTAGAACGGCATCGAAGTACCGGTTGATACCATCCCTACCCGCACCATGTACACCAGCCAAACACAAACATCCACATGCCTATTCCTACCATCATCAACATCAGCATGTTATAATCAATAGATTTAAATATGCATGAACAATAATAATAAAAATATTGGATGACATGTTGAATGCACATTACAAGCACACACACATATCACAATCATCGTATTGGACTCAAGAAATAAAAACAGTTTGTTATTAACCAATTATTTTAGGTCTCGTTCCCTCACCTTAGCTTGTTAGTAGATCCTCTTCCAAGCTTTAGAATCACCTTTATAACGTTATTATATTGCTAGAATACCTAACAAAGTCGATAGAATTTAATTAGAATTAATTCTGAATTTAAAAACCATTTTGTTAACTGAGGGTCGGAGGTAGGGTCGGAGTCATGATCGACCCTGGGTGCGACCCTCCCCCTAATCTGAACTTCCCGAACACTGAGGGTCGATGCTAGGGTCGGATCTGCCATCGACCCTAGGTTCGACCCTCCATGTTTTGAGTCGAAAATATCAGATTTCGTTCCATCTTTCATGGATGGGTCCTATTGCTTACTTCCACAATCCATTCTATACATGTTCTATGGTTTAGAATTATATACTTTATTCACCTACATGGTTTTAATGATCTCCTCCATGGTTTCAATTGAAACGAAACCATGGATGGATGATTTGGGTTTCTTCTAAGTCATACCCTCTTCAATAACCATTCTAAAGTCTTAAATAAATCATGGGGAATGTGTTCATACCTTAGGTTTGCTGAGATTCAGAGTTCCTCTGAATTTCCTCTTCTTCCTTAGCCTTTTCTTCAAGTTTTCCTTCTCTTCTTCACTTCCTCCTCTTCTTTTTCTCTCAATCCAATTAGGGTTGTAAAAGGAGTGAAAGAGGCTTAGGGACGTCCTATTTATAGGGCAAAACCTCCCAAAATAAGTCCCATTGAGTTTAAGAAAGGTTACAATGGAAATTAGGAAGGTTTCCTAATTTTCGGTTTGTGCTGTTTTTCCCGAATACCGAAGGTCGGTGGGAGGGTCGATGGGAGGGTCGGACAACTCATAGACCCTACGACCCATGGTTGAGGGTCGATGGTAAGGGTCGATGGGAGGGTCAGACCTGCCTGATAAAACCTGCAACCCTACCCTCATTTTGACTATTTTGGGTAAATTTTCATATTGGGTCTTGGTTTTTCTTCACACATTTGGTCCACTTGGCTCAACCATGATATATAGATGGGTTCCGACACAAAATATAAGGTTAGGCCGGGTTCGTGGCGTGCAGGTCTTACAACTCCACCACCCTTAAAAGAAATTTCGTCCTCGAAATTTGAAAGTATGGATCTTATAACTCCCCCATCCTTAAAATAAATTTTATCCTCAAAATTTGAATTTACTTCAGAGTCAATAGGTGGGAATTCTATTTCCGCATTGCATCTTCTTCTTTCCATGCCATCTTCTCCACGTCTTGTCTTCGTCAGATTATCTTCGTATAATAATTATCCCAGTTTTGGAAATATTGTACCTTTCCACTAGTGAACTAGGCTGGTACCACTTCAATAGTTAAACATTCTATTTAATCCAGTGATTTCGTGGTCAATACCTTTGATATGGATCTCCAATGTATTTCTTCAATAGAGACACACAAAATACATCATGCACACTAGAAATGGATAGCGGTAACGCTAATTGATATGCAACTTTTCTACTTCTCTCCAAAGTTTATAAGATCCAACACATATATAAAATATGACTTTCCCTTCTTGTCTAATCGTCTCAAACTACGCATAAGTGATATCTTCAAGAACACTTTGTCACTTATGGTGAACTCAAGGTCTCGGTGTCTCTTTTGACAACTTGAGCTATCCTGCCCCTTTTCTTTGATCTTGTTTGCCACTCGATAGTTTTCTTCATTAGACTTAGGTTTCCAAAATTCTTCATTCACCAACTTTATTCCAAAATAAAGGAATTTGATATTTCTACCGTGCCATGCTTGATAGGTGACATTTACATGGTAGCTTAATAGCAACTTCAATTCACTGTAACTTCTCAACTCAAGTTCCTTGAAATCAATTTCATAAACTCGGAGCATATCTCTAAGGATTTGTATAGTCCGCCCTGACTATCCGTCGGTTTAAGGTAAAATGCGGTACTAAACTTCAACTTCGTTCACATTGTTTTCTATAGATCCTTCCAAAACTTTGAGATAAAGCATAAGCCTCTGACCGACACTAAGCTCTCATGCATACCATTCAATCTGGAAATACTATCCATATATAGCTTAGTTAGCCACTCCAAAGCATACCGAGGTTGTATCGCAATGGAATAAGCTATCTTCATAATGCGATCAACAATCACCCAAACTGTGTCAATCGATCAGTGGTATACCGGTGACATAGTTCATTGTAATGCTGTTCCACTTTCAGACTGGCTCCGATAGTTATTATAGTAAGCCATGTTGGTCTTTGTCTTTCAGCCTTTACTTGCTGATAATCCAGACATTGGAACACGCACTACACCACCTTTGTTATCATTCCTCTTTACCAATACAATCTCTTCGGCTCATGATACATATTGGTATTCCAGGATGACCTAAATATTGAGTACAATGGGCTCTTATCATTATCCTCTTCCTGACATCCGAATCTTTATCTTCAGGTATTCAGAATCTACCACTGTATCTGAGTACCGTCTTCGCATCCAAAATAAGTCAGGTTTGGTTTTTTCCATTCTCCAAATCTCCTTGCATTGTTCTTATATACAGATCTAACAAAATTGCTACTTTTAATTCATCCATTAATTTAGAGATGATCTTTAATGTACTGAACGCAAGCGAGGAATTATTGCTCCATAAGTTCATCCATAAGTTCTCGCTTAATTGGATCATCCCTAGTTTCTATTATATGTTACTTTTTTTTCCAAATCTGAATCTGTTGCTGCAGAACATAAGGCAACATTTATACTCGGTCCTTCTTCAGACCTCATAATCCCTTTTTGCGTAAGGCTTTAGCTACTACATTAGCCTTGCTCGGGTGACACTGAATATCATAGTCTTAATCCTTGGGCAATTTCAGCTATTTTATACTCATGTTCAACTCTTTCTGGTGAAGAGATAAATAAACTCTTGTAACCGATTTAATCTAAAATTATTCTCTGTATAGGTAACGTCTCCAAGTCTTGATTACACAATTCCTCACCGCTAATTCCCAATCACGAGTAGGGTAATTCTTTTCATGCTCTTTAAATTTTTCTTGAAGCATGTGCAATTGCTTATCTACCTTGCATTAACCCGCATCCTAGATCTAATCCGAAAGCTTCGATGGATAGGGTAAAAGGTTCCCTTAGTATCGAAACGATCAAGATGGGAGCTGATATCATCCCTTCTTTTAGAGTTTGGAAATATTCTTCACCCTTGTCAGTCCAATTAAACTCATCTCCTTTCCTGGTTAGCTTGGTAAGAGGTTTTGTGATCTTAGAGTGGTCCTCCAATATCGTCAGTAATAACCAGCTAAACCCAAGAAACTTCTGATCTTCGCAATATTTTTTAGGTGTTTCTCACCATATGTTTACTTTTATCTTAATAGGGTCCACTTTATTTCTTTTTATGACGCTACATGATCTAATAAGATCACTTTGTTTAATCGGGTCTCATATTCCTTAGAATTGGCATAAATTTTTTCCCTTCTCAGTTGTTGTGAAGCTATTCTAAAATCCGTTGTATGAGTTGCTTCATTCTTGGAATAAACCAAAATATCGTCTATGAAAACTATGACCGACGTGTCCAACATGTCATGAAACACCTAGTTCATCCATTCCACAAAAGATGTAAGGGCATTGGTTAATCCAAACATCATAACCGAGAACTCATAATTGGCCAATCCTGGTTCTAAAAAAAACTATCTTCGGAATATCGTTGTTTAAATTCTTCAACTAATGATATCTTAACTGAAAATCAATCTTAGAAAATACCTTTGCCCCTCGTAACTATTTAAACAAGTCATCGATCTGCGGTGGTAGTTATCTATTCTTGATCGTGAGCTTGTTCGATTTTCGGTAGTCTATACATAATCGGACACTACCATCCTTCTTCTTCACGAATTGCATTGGCGCTCCCCGTGATGCAATACTTAGCTGATTAGGACCTTAGTCTAATAACTCTTGTAGTTGAGTCTCAGTTCCTTCAACTCCATAGGAGCTACTCTATAGGTGCCTTTGACACAAGTATCGTCCTTGGTAACAAGTCGATGACGAACTCGGTCATATGATCAGATGGTAACCCAGGTAAGTCTCCTGGAAACACATCAAAATTTTTTTGCATTACATCAATATCTTCCATTTGTGGTGCTTCTTTGGTAATGTATACCATAGATACCATATATCCAACTTCTTTTTTCTTCAAAGCATCTCTTTGCCATTAGTATAGAGAGGATCAGCTTTCACATCTTAGGCAACATGCTTCCGATAAAACTAAATTATATCTCATCTTTATTCTTGAATGATAACCTCTTCTATGCACATACAACTTTGTAGAGTGTTGAGACAACCAGTCTATCCCCAAGATGACGTTAAAGTCTGCCATCTCAAGTCTAATTAGGTTGCGTCTAATTTCCATCCATCCATACGATTCGGACTTTGTCCATAACACTCATCTAATGCAACATTTAGTCCAAAAGGGCTTGAACTAGCAAAATCTGGTGTAAGGGTCTTAAGAGCTTGCCTAGTTTCTTCATCTCTTATGATTTTTCAAAGACTATCGTCAAAATCTCATATCCCAAATCTATTTATAAGCATTAGGGTATATACTTATAATTTCATTAATTCAGTCAAACTCTTTTGGTTTTTTCTTAATCATATCACTTAACATTGGGCATAACTCAGTATTACTTATACTGAATACTATCAATGCTACGATTTTGGACTTTATCCTTGTATCCACTCTTAGATTTGTCTTTAGGAATCTTCTACCTTGTCGAAGTTCATACCGATATAACCATCTTTAACATTACTTGAGTGCTATCTATTTCTTTACTGGCTACCCTTGATAGTTCTCACTTTTGCTCATGCACTCTTTTATAGACATAACTCATATCCATCCATTTAGCAATCTCAAAATAGATTCTCCATTACTTCATCTGAGGTTCATTGGCCATAGTATTTAATCTGAATCCAACCATCTTTCTTCTAATAATTCTATTATCACAAATCATCTTTATCAACAAAGGTCAGGGAGTGTATGAATCAAAATGTTCATCCAAAAGTGATTTACTTCCTTCTGTCCATTTAGCATAATGACAAACACTTGCTTTATCTAGTGAACCTAGGTTTTAAGAATCAGGAGTAAATCTATGGTAATCCAACCGGCATCCAAAGGACGTTAGGTTGCACAGTGGTCCAAATACATGGAAGTAGAGGTTCTACAGCTCTAAACCTTGTGGTTACAGGTTCTATCGAATATATAACGCCATTGGTTAAGGCACTACAAGAGTAAATCTAGAGAAGCTTTCATACATTAGTAAGTTAGGTATAAATCTGGAGAAAGATTTCGTACATCAATAAATCAGGTAAAATCGAAAAGATGTACGCTCAACATGATTAAACATTTAACTATTCATTCAGTTCATATCTCTGTTCATATTGTCGATCATGGGAATGGTTCAGATTGGTATAATCAGGACTAATACTAAATAAACAATATCTACAACTTCAATTGACAAGTTAAATCAAGAAGGTATCCTGTTAAGGCCCGAGAAATTAAAATCTGGTATGTGCATCCTCTATAATCATAAGAGTAATCAATAATGCACCGCATCCTAAATAAACATATCTAGATATATGGCCACGATAGATTTGATCCTTTGTTGAAAATGTTTGAGTTATCATCTTCAGAAGACATTCTTCAATCCTTGTCAGATAATTTTGTCATGATGTAACTATCCCATACATCGGTAGCTGATAAGGTTAACCACCTTTATACACTGTTTGTTGTGCATCAAACTTCTGCACTGGGGTGTGCATTACTGGGACTTGCTATGTGGTAGGCACTGTGTTATAGCTAACAGGTGTTGGGGTACAGTGATGCTACCAATTGATACCGTACCATATCAATTGTATACTAAGATAACTACCCAACTTATAGATAATACCCTATATTATTTATTTATCAGGAAAAATTTTGGTCTTCTATTTCTGTTTGAGTATATATATGGTTCCACCTTTAATATGTACCTTATTGTCTTGTTTAAGTTCTGTCTCAACCAACACAGGTGCTTATGGTGTGTTTCTATTAAAGCTTTTAATTTATACTAACTTGGTTCATGGACTCTAGTGGAAGTATTCAGGTTTAATGGGTAAGGCATACGAGAGCTCTGATACCAAGTTGTCACACCCCAATTCTACACCAATCAGAATGGTGTGATGAACCGTCAATAAACCAACGGTTCAACCAGGATCTCACAATAGGCTATCCCACATTTGATAAACCAAAACACATTCCACATTAATCAGAGGTAATAAAGTAAATAGCGGAAGTCTCACAGATAATGAACTGAGTACTAATCATGATAAATAATTAATATTTCATTTATTTTCAAGTAACCAAACATAATTTAATACATATTACAATACCCAAATACGAAAACTAAACACTAAACGTATCCACCGTTGAAACGCTCCCTTAACGAATCACATTCCTCCTCCACAGCTTGCTCGTCGTGGCGTGTTGACATAATCTTCAATCATAACACTTGCAACATCAGAAACTAAAAACAATTGCGCGCGCGAGGGTCAGCTCTCCAGCTTGAGCTCAGTGAGTAAACAAAAAAATGCAACATTACATATGCATGCATTCAATTCGTATCTTTGGTCTGGTATATAAGTTTGCAATGTGCTATAGAAATGATAGGTGGCCGCCACACCTCTATACACGAGTGTGTGGAAATGCCCAATGAAAATGGCACCGTCGCCCCACATGCACCCACCATGGACAATATACACCCCATGAAAATGGCATGGCTGTACCGGTTGCCCATACCAACACGTAAGCCCCTGTTGGCAAGGGCTTGCAAACTGGGCTCGCAACTAACCAATCCTAATGTCAAACAATGTATCCAAGGCCTCACCCCAGCATCCCTTAATACATCCATAGAGATAGAGCTAGGGTCTGGTGACCAGGCTGAACTACATTGCCACGTCCTCCCCCCCCTGATGCCCTATGACATATTTGTTTCGCTAAGGTAATGGCGATACGACGATGTTAGTGGACAAGACTTGAGTAGAGATAGAGCTAGAGTCTGGTGACCAGGTTGAACCACAATGTCACGTCCTCCCCCTGAGGCTCCAATAGCATCAAGCACACTAACACTTGCTTAGTGGACATGACTTGAATAGACCATGGCACAATAAACCCCGATGAGAACGGCATCGAAGTACCAGTTGATACCATCCCTACCCGCACCATGTACACCAGCCAAACACAAACATTCACATGCCTATTCCTACCATCATCAACATCAGCATGTTATAATCAATAAATTTAAATATACATGAACAATAATAATAAAAATATTGGATGACATTTTGAATGCACATTACAAGCATACACGCATATCACAATCATGGTATTGGACTCAAGAAATAAAAACAGTTTGTTATTAACCAATTAGTTTAGGTCTCGTTCCCACACCTTAGCTTGTTAGTAGATCCACTTCCAAGCTTTAAAATCACCTTTATAACGTTATTATATTGCTAGAAGTCCTAACAAAGTCGATAGAATTTAATTAGAATTAATTTTGAATTTAAAAACCATTCTATTAACTGAGGGTCGGAGGTAGGGTCGGAGTCATGATCGACCCTGTGTGCGACCCTCCCCCTAATCTGAACTTCTCGAACACTGAGGGTCGATGCTAGGGTTGGATCTGCCATCGACCCTAGGTGCGACCCTCCATGGTTTGAGTCAAAAATATCAGATTTCATTCTCTCTTTCATGGTTGGGTCCTATGGCTTACTTCCACAATCTATTCTATACATGTTCTATGGTTTAGAATTATACTTTATTCACCTACATGGTTTTAATGATCTCCTCCATGGTTTCCATTGAAACGAAACCATGGATGGATGATTTGGGTTTCTTCTAAGTTATACCCTCTTCCATAACCATTCTAAAGTCTTAAATAAATCATGGGGAATGTGTTCATACCTTAGGTTTGCTGAGATTCAGAGATCCTCTGAATTTCCTCTTCTTCCTTAGCCTTTTCTTCAAGTTTTCCTTCTCTTCTTCTCTTCCTTCTCTTCTCTTTCTCTCAATCCAATTAGGGTTGTAAAAGGAGTGAAAGAGGCTTAGGGACGTCCTATTTATAGGGCAAAACCTCCCAAAATAAGTCCCATTGAGTTTAGGAAAGGTTCCAATCGAAATTAGGAAGGTTTCCTAATTTTTGGTTCGTGCTGTTTTTTCCGAATACCGAGGGTCGATGGGAGGGTTAGAAAACTCCTAGACCCTGCGACCCATGGTTGAGGGTCGATGGTGAGGGTCGATGGGAGGGTCGGACCTGCCTGTTAAAACCGGCGACCCTACCCTCATTTTGACTAATTTTGGGTAAATTTTCATATTTGGTCTTGGTTTTTCTTCACACATTTTGTCCACTTGGCTCGACCATGATATGTAGATGGGTTCAGGCACAAAATATAAGGTTAGGCCGGGTTCGTGGCGTGCGGGTCTTACAGACTTGACCAGACATCATGAATCAACCAAGACTAATTGCTTTCATGGAGAGGTTGTGAGTGTCCCATTCTACTCTCTTCCAATCCTTACAGGCACTGTTGATGTCACTCACAAGGATGCATATCCATGATTATACAGAGCAGTTGATTGGATGACATGTTATCATACAACAGCATGTTATCAATCTCACATCATGGCAGAGCATAGTTAATAGAGAAAACACATGCATCCAAAGGTTTAGTTCCCATACCTAAAGCTAAAGGATTAGACTACCGTAGTCTCGATTGAATAGCTTTCTATCTGAGCATTCTTCGTATCTCTATTGAAATCATATACAACATTATTCATTAATTTATCATCGAACATGGTTAATTTTAATTTTTCTATAAGCTTATTATTCATGTGTTCATAGTGTTACTAATAGTTTGATATTCACTCCTACTACGTACTGTCTATTTATCATGGCATAGAACTAATATTATTACCATTCATGGTCAAAGGTACTTCTACTTTATGATAGCTTACTATCCATGAAGGGTAGGTAAAGTGTGGATTGGTACTCTACAAGGCAGCACATAAGTTAGGTCCATAGTTAACTAAACAGCCACACATCATAATGTATCATTATGTTTACTTATTGCTTCAGGTCTGAAGGTCGTATTTCAATGTCTATGGTTCTTTTCAAACCTGCATTAGGCTACTGTCCATGCTTGACAAGCTCATGGATGGACATTCCATTAGTTAGTACGATTTTACCTTCTATTTTGCTTAATACTAAGGAATCTATTACAGAGGTTTGGGGGTTCGAGCACCTCAAACAATGCTCACAAGGACGTTTGGAAACTACTGGCCAAGCACAGGGCGGAGCTGCAGCTAATTAGGCGTGCGGTCAGTGGCTAAGGCCGCACCTCACCATGTGCTAGGAAGGTGGCTAGTGGTCCTGGATGCATACTTTTACTTGGTAGTGTGATGGTGCCAACACTCCTAGGGTGTTGCCTAGTCCCAGTAGGTTGGGTTCATCAACTAAAAATTTTGAGGTGGTGTGAAGTTGGGCATTTTTAATGCGTAGTCTGATTTTACCTCTGAAATACATGAAATAACAAGGGGTTTCTTTCCATGAAATATGATTACAGGGTTCTAAACCCATAAGTAGGTCAAACTATGTCACAGCAAAGCTCTGGCCGAGTTTGGTTGAAACCGATGCAAAAACACATCCGGCTAGAGGTTGAACTAACAAGTCATGGCTATTAGGCCTTGCGGTCAGTGTCCGTGGCCGCATGTTCTAATGTGGCCGGATGGCTCCATTTTTCTCTAAGGTATCGCCCCAAATCTCCCAAGTGTGTTTATGGCCTTTGGGCTCATCGATCCATCTCTACGCTACTGTATGGATACCATTTCTACTCGACAAATAACTGAGATACTGGATCAGGCCTAGAAACCTTCGTATCTGGCATCCAAACCTTTGGGTCGAACTTTGGTTCATGGTTCTAGTTTCTAGTGGCACTCTTGGGGCTCAAAGTAGGTGTGGTTATTCATTTATGTGTCTTACGGCTCGATTCCGACTCTCTTTTGTGCCATATATGCTAATGTCTACGATCCGTATCCGCCAATGCTAGCCTATAGGATCATGGCTTCGCCACTAATGGTGGAGAGTATTTCTTCAAGTGATTTTAGTCACAGAGATGTCCTCTTTCAAGCCTTACAGACCATTAATGTTTAAGGCATTTACTCCATACAACATCAATTGAAACCTTATATTGAAAGTCCCATTTATCGATTTGCTTTCAATGTAAAAGAATACTTACAATAGGCTTCTTTACTTAGACTTCTCTAGCAAGCATACGATGCCGAAGGTACGTGGTTACTAGTTTTCCTTCTTTCTTCTTCTTCCTCATTCTTTTCCTCTCTCTCTCTCTCTCTTTCTCACTCTCTACCGAGTGTATGCATTAGAGAGGGTTTTCTCTTCCTCTTCTCTTCTCTTCTTCTCTTTTTTGCGCTTTTCTTCTTTTCCTTGCTTTTCCTCTTCTCTTTATTTCTGTCTCTCTTCCCTATTACATTCTTAGATAAAACATGTCCGGTCTCTTTTCCCTCCAGCTGTTCTGGTTCGGCAGGTTAGAGAAGATGGGATCGGTTTCTATAGAGACTGGAAATCCCAAAGAAATAAAAATGGAATGGGGATCATTCCCTTCCTCGTTTTCCATCTTCAATCCGTGCTTGGTCAGCTTACAATGCATTGAGAAGATCTAAATCCAAATAGATGGGTTCCACGATTAATCCATCATCAACTAGGTTGGTGCATTGGGGTCTGGCTGTACTGCATATGGATGTTGCGTAGCAGCACTACCTTTCTTCCAGCTGGACCTACATTTTTGTGGGCCAGCTTAGGTACATGACTGTTGAGTGCTGGGTGGCCACGTTGAGTTGGTCCAAGACTCCTCCTAGTGAAATGTCTTACGTTTCAAATGACTAGGAGGTTCAAGATGATGGTTTTCGTATCACCTCCCTAGTATGTCATCATCTTTTGTCGTGTTGGCCCGATATGTCGGTACTTGGGAAGGCCAATCACATGCCCAAAATGGTCAAACTGGAATTGAGTTTGGGCATGGGTCTTACAGCTTCAACCATGCCCAAGGGAATACAACTATGGAGACCTATCAATAAAAGTTCATGGAGTTGTTCTACTTCTCGCCTACTTCTATGACGGAAAAGAGCCTAAGCTGAGGAATTTTGTGCAAGGATTGAGAGGAGACCTCAAGGTTGTTGTGGAGTCAACAAGGTTGACAGAGTATAGTAATGTTGTTCATGTAAGATCCATACGTGTAAATTTTGAGGACAAAATTTCCATTATGGGTGGTGGAGTTGTAAGACACGTATGCCACAAACTCGGTCTAACCTTACGTTCTCATGTCGCGATCGGTCTTTCCATCATAATCAGCCCAAGTGAACCAATTGTATGAAGAATCACAAGATAATGTAAGCAACAAGTCAAATTTAGTTGGCGTGGTTTACTGGTTAAATTTGTGTGGAAGAAACCAGTCAAAAACTAAAAACCAGTAAATTTTGGAAATGTAGTGGCAATTTTGAGGGGTGTGGTCGATACGTATGGTTGCACATGAGACCACACACATGAGACCACACATGGGAGACCACACAATGTGCGGTCACCTACTTTGGAAGTGTGGTAGGTGGATTCTACGACCCCACGTGCGACCACATGATACTGAACAGACTCTTTGTTTTGGAAATTTTCGTAAGTTCAGGGGGGACTCATTCCTAATTAAAGTGGGACTATATATGGAGGTTTTCCTCTATATAAGGGATGTTCTTAGCCACTCTCACTCTTTTGGAACTTAAATTGAAACCCTGAACCTAAAAGAGAAAGAGAAAGGAAGAGAAGGGGAAGAAGGAGATTTGGAGAAGAATGTTTTGTAGAGAAAAGTTCTATCTCTCTACAGCAAGCTTAAGGTATGGACTTGACTCTATGGGGTAGATCAGATAGAATAGGGTCTTTTCAAATTGATGTGTTAATTCTAACGTAATTATTTTAGTTATGGAATTTCTAAGAAAAACCATGAGAAAATATGTTAAGAATAATTGATAATGAGAAACTGTAGATAATGGCCATAGGATAACCATAGGATGAACCCAAGTGATGAGCCAAGGAATCGATTATGGAAGAATTTGGATTGAGATAAAAACTTGACCAAACATCATGTTGTCATAGCCTGTAGTCGACCATAGGGTGACCAGAGGATCGACCACTACTATTCGATAAGTTCCCAGGAAAGGTGTGGTCGCATGGTGTTCTCACATAAAATGCGACCACAGGGTTCGATCACACATTGTGTGGTCTTATATATTGCGACCATAGGGTTCAACCACACGTGCGGCCACACGATAACATCAAGTATACTTTGAGACCAAACAAGGTTTTTGACTACTATAACTTGGTAAACTTGAACTCTAACTTAAATACATTAATTGTTTATGTTCCTAATAAATTCAAAGTGACTTCCAAAGCTTGGGAGAAGAAAAAACATCGATCAAAGATGAGAGAACGAGACCTAAACTAATTAGATAATAACAAACTGTTTATTTTTATTGTGTCCAATGCCATGATTGATTCTATGCTTGCATGTTTGTAGTGTGCATTTCACATGTCATCCAATATTACTGCTATAACTATTCATGCATATTTAATTCTGTTTATTTATAACATGATGATGATGATCATGCTAGGAATAGGCATGTGAATGTATGTCTGTGGTTGGTGTGTTAAATGCGAGTGCAGCATTAGGGGGAGGAGGTGGCATGGTGGTCTTTGACCTCGTCACCAGACTCTAGCTCTATCTCTACTTATGTCTTGCCCACTAACATCATCGTATCATCATTACCTTAGCAAAACTATTATGTCGTAGGGCATCAGGGGAGGTTGTCTCAGACCGTATGGTCTCTGACTCTACTGGGGGGCCCTAGCTCTATCCCTATGGATGTATTGAGGGATACTAGGATGAGGCCTTGGATACACTGTTTGGCATTAGGATTGGTTAGTGGCGAGCTCAGTTTGTAAGCCCTCGCCAATTGGGGCTTACGTGTTGGTATGGGTAGGGCATCAGGGGAAGTATTGGCGGTGTTTAATCCGAACACTTTAGCTCTATCTCTATTCCATGGTGGGTGTATGTGGGACGGCAATGGTGTTTGATCCATTGGACAGATTCACACATTCGTGTATAGAGGAGGGGGGGACACTAAACCATTCTATAGCACATTGCAAACTTAAAAACAAGTCCAAAGATATGAATTGAATGCATGCATATGTTTCTTACATTGTTTTGTTCACTCACTGAGCTCAAGTTGTAGAGTTGACCCTCGCACGTGCAATTTTTTTTAGTTTTTGATGTTGCAGGTATTACGGTTGAAGATTATATGAATACGCCAACGTGTGGACATGTTGCGGCTATGGATATGCAAGCCGTGGAGGACGAATATGGCTCGTCAAGCTAGTGTTTCAACTATGTTTACGCTTAGTGGTTAACTTTCGTATTTTGATAATTGTAATCAGTATTAATTATGTTTTGGTTATTTGAAGATAACTTGTTAAATGTTTAATTATCACTGTAGACTCTCAGTTCATTATTAATAAGACTTTCGCTATATATTTATTTACTCTGATTATTATTGTGGAATGTGTTCTGGTTTAACATGGTTGGCATAGCTTATATGAGATCTTGTTTGAACCATTGGTTTTCATGATGGTTCATCACACCATTGGTTAGTCCAGAATTAGTGTGTAACAACTTGGTATCCGAGCTCTGAGGCCTTGTCCATCAAACTTAAGTACTTCCACAAGAGTCCATGAACTGAGTTAGGATAAATTAAAAGCTTTAATACAAATATACCATAAGCACCTATACTGGTTGAAACAAAACTTAAATAAGACAATAATGTACATATTAAAGGTCGAACGATAAGTAAATATTGACAAAAGAGAAAGAGAATCTAAATGTATCCCGAAAAATAAATAACATATGATAGGGTCTATAAGTCAGATTATTGCCTGAGTATACAAAAGATATAGTACAGTAACAAGAAGGAAGCATTTATAAAGCAGAAAATTAGAATATCGAGTTGGTACTCACAAGATATGGAACTCGATGTATAATAGAGAAAGAAGAAAAAGGGCTAGTAACGTCTAAATCCCTGTAGAGGTCAAGGGAATGATCTCGGGCTAAATCCAACAGAGATAGGAGAACAATGGCCATACATAAAAAATGAGAGTAACTATAAAAGAAGATAAAGCTATACTCTTGGGTGACGTGGAGACTCAGAGTGAGATCCGCCATACACTGATCCATTGCCTGCTGAGCATTGAGAAGAAGTTACAACTTGACCCCACCACTATCTCGGTCGAGAACGGGTAGTAAAACTCATCTAAGCAAATGCTAAATAATGATAATTAGATTGGAGCGAATCAAAGGAGGTGAACAACCAAGCCACTCTAGCCAAATCTACCTAGACTACCAAGTTCCTTGGCTTAGGTTGTAATAAACTTGGCCTGACAAAATGCATTAGCAACAACAGATGAGACCGACTATGCAAGTTACCATGGTAATCTCTACCCAAGTTCCCAATGCTACACCAACACCTCCAGGTTAGATTAGTACTAGTTGGTAGCAACACTATACCTCCAGCATATGTTAGTCGTAACATAGTGTCTATCATATAGGATGTCCTAGTAGCACACACCCCACTATAAAAGCTTGGTGCATAACAAGCAGTGTATCAAGGTGGTTACCCTTATCAGCCACCGATGTATGAGATAGCTGCATCATGGCAGAATGATCCGACAAGGGCTGAGGAATATTTTCTAAAGATGAAGTCACAAACGTTTTCAGCAAAGGATCAAATCTATTGTGACCATATATCTAGACAGGTTTATATAGGATGCTGTGCATCATTGACTTATCCTTATGATTATAGAGGATGCACGTACCTGATTCTAATTCTCGTACCTTGACAAAATACCTTCTTGATTCAACCTGTCATTTGGAGTTATAGATGTTATTTCCTTAGAATTGATCCTGATTATACCAATCTATGCTACTCTCATGATCAACATGAACAGAGATATGAACTCAATGAACTGTTAAAAGTTTAATCATGTTGAACGTACATCTTTTTGATTTATACCTGATTCATTGATGTACCAAAACTTCTCCAGATTTAATCTTGTTGTGCCTTGACCAATGGCATTATATACTCAATAGAACCTATAAACATGAGTTTAGGAACTGTAAAACCTCTATTTCCATATATCTGAATCATCGTGCAACTTAATGACCTTTGGATGCCGGTTGGATTACCATAGATTTACTCCTGATCCTTAAAATCTAAGTTCACTAGATAAAACAATCGTTCGTCATCATACTAAATTTGAAAGAAGGAAGTGAATCACTTTTGGATAAATATTCTGATTCTTACATTTTCTGACCTCCGTTGATAAGAGGCTTGATTAATAAAGGAATTATTGGAAGAAAGATGATTAAATGCATATTAGATTCTATAGCCAAGGAACCTCAGATGAAGTAATGAAGGATCTATTTCGAAATTGCTAGATAGATGGATATGAGTCATGTCTATAAAAGAGTGCATGAGAAAAAAGTGAGAACTATCAAGAGTAGCCAGTAAAGAAATAAATAGCACTCAAGTAGAGTTAAAGATGGTTATATCGATATGAATTTTGACAGAGGCCAAATATTTCTAAAATCAAATCTAAGAGTGGATATAATAATGAAATAAAAAATGATGGTATGGATAGTACTTGGTATAGCACAACTACTATAGAGTTATGCCAATGTTAATTGAGATGATTGAGTAAAGACCAAAAGTGAGTTTGACAGAATTAATGAAATTATAAGCATATACCCTAATGCTTATAGGTAGACTTGGGATAGGTAAAATGTAACCAATCGGAAAAATGCTTTTTAGGATATATGAAAGAGAGATCATGGTAGAATAGCAGTGATAAAAGAGATGTAAGTTAACGAATACAATATGAGATTATTGACAATAGTCTTTGAAAAATTCTAAGAGATGAAGGAGGTTAGACATGCCAATAAGACCTTTTTACCTGATTTTGCTAGTTCAAGCTCTTTGGAATAGATGTCGTGTTAGATGAATCTTATGAACAATGTCCAAATCGTATGGATGGATGGAATTTGGATGCAACATAATTTACCTTGAGATGGTAGACTTTGATGTCATTTTGGGGACGGACCGGTTGTCTCAACACTCTATAAGCTATTATGTGCATAGAAGAGGTTGTCATTCAAGAATGAAGACTACACATTATTTAGTTATATTGGAAGCATGTTGCGTAGGAAACAAAAGCTTATCCTCTCCGCACTTAAGGCAAAGAGATGCCTTGAAAAGGAAGAAGTTGGATATATGGTATATATGGTAGAGGTTACTAATGAAGCGCCATAGACAAAAGATATTGATGGGATGCAAAAAAATTTCCTGATGTGTTTTCGGGAGACTGACCCGGGTTGCCACCTGGTCATGCCACTAAGTCGTGATCAACATGTTACTAGG
The DNA here is from genome assembly GCA_028583415.1 of Protea cynaroides. NCBI lineage: Eukaryota > Viridiplantae > Streptophyta > Magnoliopsida > Proteales > Proteaceae > Protea > Protea cynaroides. The sequence goes on from CM053275.1 coordinate 70,894,274, forward strand.
GATAGCACCAGTGTCTAAGGTACTCTATAGAATAGCTCTTATGGAGTTAAAGGAACTGAAGACTCAACTACAAGAGTTATTAGACAAAGGACTTAATCAGCCAAATAATTCATCACGGCGACCACCAATGCTACTCATGATAAAGGACAATAATGTTGGGTTATGTATAGACTACCAAAAATTAAACAAGCTTACGATCAAGAACCAATATCCACTACCTTAGATAGATGACTTGTTTAATCATTTGCAAGGTGCAAAGGTATTCTGTAAGATTGATCTTCAGTCAAGATTTCATCAGCTGAAGAATTTGGACAACGATATCTCAAAGACAGCTTTAAGAATCGGGATTGGGCATTATGAGTTCCTGATTATGTCGTTTGGATTAACCAATGCCCTTACATCTTTTATGGAGCTGATGAACTGGGTGTTTCATGACATATTGGATATGTCGGTCATAGTTTCATGGATGATATTTTGGTTTATTCCAAGAATAAAGCAACTCATACAATGGATCTTAGAGCAACCTTACAACGGCTGAAAAGCTTTATTCAAGAAGTGTGAATTTTGATTAAAAAAAGTGATCTTCTTGGATCACATGGTATCATCAAAAGTAATAAAGGTAGACCCTATTAATATAGAAGTAAGGGTATGGTGATAAACACCTAAATAACATTACAGAGATCATAAGTTTTTTGGGTTTAGCTGGTTATTATAGACAATTCATGGAGGACTACTCTAGGATCGCAATACATCTTACCAAACTAACTAGGAAGGGAGAGGAATTTATTTGGACTGACAAGTGTGAAGAATGTTTCCAGACTCTAAAAACAAGGTTCATATCAACTCCCATCTTGATCGTTCCGGCACCAGGGAAACCTTTTACTCTACATACCGATGCTTTCGGATTGGGTCTAGGATGTAGGTTGATGCAAGAAGGACATGAATAGAATTACCCGACTCATGACTTAGAATTACTGGTGCTGATTCATGTAATCGAGACTTGGAGAAATTATCTATATGGAGAAGAATTTCTGATTAAATAGGATTACAAGAGTTTTATTTATCTCTTCACCTAGAAAGAGTTGAACATGAGGCTAAGGAGATGGTTGCAACTCCTGATGGACTAAGACTACGATATTCAATGTCACCCGTGCAAGGCTAATATGGTAGCTGAGGTTTTGAGCAACATGGAATAATTATGCCAAAAGGAGGACCTAGTACAATAGTTACCTTGTCTTCCGCAGTAAAAAATTCAGATTTGGAAGAAGAGTAACATATAATAAAAAAACTCATGATGATCCAATTGACCGAGAACTTATGGATGAACTTATGAAGCAATTGTTCCTCGGTTGCGCTTATGGCATTAAAGATCATCTTTGAATTAATGGATGAAGCAAAAGTAGTAATTTTGTTAGATCCATATATAAGAATGGTGCAAAAGATTTAGAAAAAGAAAAACCTAACCCGGACTTAGTTCGGATGTGAAAATGGTCCTGAGATACAGAGGATGATTATGCATACCTGAAAGTGAAAAACTCGGATCTTAGATACAAAATAATGCTAGAGGCTTATTCCACACCGTATTTGATACATCTCGGTGGTACAAAAATATACCAATGCGTATCATGACCTGAAGAGATTATTATACTGGTAAAGAGGAATGATAACAGATGTGGCTTAGTAGGTGTTTCAATGACTGAATTATCAGCAAGTAAAGGCTGAAAGACAAAAACCAACATGGCTTACTACAACCACTATCGAAGCCAGTCTGGAAGTGAAACTACATTACAATGAACTATGTCATCGATTTGCCACTGACTCCCAGATCGATTGACGTAGTTTGGGTGATTGTTGATCGCCTTATGGAGATAGTCCATTCCATTGCTATATGACATTGGTGTGATTTAGAGCTGCTAACTAAGCTATATGTGAATAATATTGCCAGATTGAATGGTATGCCTGAGAGCATAGTGTCAATCAGAGGCTCATACTTTATCTCGAAGTTTAGGGAGGATCTACAGAAAAAAATGGAAACGAAGTTGAAGTTTACTACGGCATTTTACCTTAAACCGACGGACAATGAAAGCGGACTATAGAGATCCTAAGAGATATGCCCCAAACATGTGAAATTGATTTCAAGGAGCTTGCGTGGAGAAGTTACCGTGGATTGAATTTGCTACCAAGCTACCATGTGGATGTCTCTTATGAAGCATGGTATGGTAGAAATCGAATTCCTTTGTTTTGGAATGAAGTCGGAGAATAAGGAATTGTAAGACCTGTGTCTATTGAAGAAACCTATCAAATGTTATAAAAGATCAATGAAAAGGGCTAAGATTGCTCAAGTTTATCAAAAGAGACACCAAGATCTCGAGTTCTTCATAAGTGACAAAGTGTTCTTGAAGATAACACTTATGTATGGTTTGAAACGATTCAACAAGAAGGGAAAGTTGTATCATATATATGTTTTGGACCTCATAAAAATTTTGGTGAGTGGTACGTAGGCAGCCCACGTAGTCACTCTGGGTCCTGTCTAAGAATGTGGATAAGGATTGGAAATTAGGGAAGTACAATGATACTGAATTACTATAGGAAAGAAAGCTCAAAAGCTAGCTTTGTAATAGCTACTATATACGTACTTTTTTTTCGTCAGTGGTTAATCAAATAACGACTAAAAGCACAAGCGGATAACCGCGCCATGCTATACTGTGACGTTGGCTCCATTCCGTATGAGGTATGGTATTAAAGATGCAACTATCGCATTTATTTATACAGGAATTGCGATATGGCTTAGCTTCTCTTAGCTCTAGGAAAGGAAAAGCTTCTTTAGTGTAGCGGGAAGGGAAGGGGCCACTATTAATTAAAGCCGTAATTACTATTGGCTGGGGTATAGATCACAGGAGCCAGTCATTTAATAAGGTCCCCTGATTCGGATGTGATGAAATCCATCATCTTTGAGGGAGCAAAGCCAAATGCGGTTACTGTCTCTGGAAATGCATTATGTCTTTCGATACGAGGAAAAGTACTTCTTGAGTGGTACAGACTCTCTTGGTGTAATCCACTTTTCGGGGGAGTATGCCTCGAATTCATAGTTGAGGGGCGGGACCTGCGGGAAGAGAAAATGCCCTTGAGCAGGGCATACTGTTAGTTTCGGGGGCAAGCAAATGAAAAGCACTTGACCAAGTTGCAGGGCAAGCAATAGCCAATATCTGCATGACAAGAACAAGAGCCAATCTATTAAATTGGTTTGTTGGTCGAACCAATTGGATCGGGCAGGGAATAGGGGGAAGGAGACTACCCGCCGACCAACAGTGGAAGGCAGTCTTTTGACCTTGCTATCTCGATCTGGGATTTCATTCGGGCTCATCCCGATTTAACCTTTCCTTAGCCCCCACCTCCTCTCCGGATGTGAAGTCTGCCCCTATTCTATTAGTTGAGGGTCGATTTACAAAAATAGATGGAGCAGCATACCTTACATGTACTTGCCTTAAAGAAGACAAAAGTTATCAAGACCCTTTACCACACCACGTTCTAAGGCCAAAAGCAGAAGATTCTCCCCTAAGCTTTTGAATTGGGGCTTCAGCTTCTACTTTTATCACTGCTAGCTCAGGTGGAAGGGAACTACAAAGTCGGGCTCAAGCTCAAACCGAGAAGGAAGCAAATGAACGAGGAACATAAATGCTCTTTTCAGCTTAAAACCCGTATGAAGCTCCATCCTTTACCCATTCCAAGAGGGAAAGATAATCGCGAACTGCTGAAAGTACTGAAGGAGAATACATCTGCGATCTAGAGGTAGTATTGCTTTTTTCTAACTAAGCATCCGAGGGAGAGACTCCGACCTACTAAAGGAGCTCACAAGCAAGTCCATAAGCAGCAGCTTTATTCTATAAAGCCCATTATTTTTCTATAAAAATGGGTTCCCCTTTGCCTATTCGAAAATTCCTTTTGTTTCTTCTTGCTCTTTCCAAACCTAGCCATCCACCCGATCTATAATGGGAGTGGCTTCCCCACAAACAGAGGACTCCTTTCAAGCTAATTCACAGTTCCTCTTTCGAGAGAGAGTACTACTTTATTTCTTCCCTCCTTTTTCGCTGGATAGAGACAAGAACCTCTTCCTTTCATACGTAGACTAGACTTCGCAGATTCCATCTTCTATCCCTAATAGTGTCCTCTTTTGCATGATTCGGTGGATTTGAGCAGATGTAGGTAGTATTATATCTTCGGGATCTTCGGGCATTGTTACATCTGATGATGCCCTTGCTTGATATGGAAGACTTGATCACCGCTTTTATGTCTTTGATATAGACAACCCTGATGGGTTATAGGTCACGTTGGGTTGGCTACGAAGCCTTTCTCTAGAAGCCATCATAAAAGCTACAGCCAACTAGCAAACAGCGCTAGAATCCATCGTTCAGATACAGTGTTACTGTTTCAAAAACAGAACTGGTGTCAACTAAGCGATGAAAACAAAAGAAGATCGTCGAAGGTGTAAGGACCGTAACCTGGAACCAAAGGTCTTCTTTGCTAAGGAAGCAAGAGAGAAAATATATATGGGAGGGGTTTGCATCCAACTCTGATCGTCTCCTACTTTACCTGATCTCCGAAAAGTTAATGAAACAAGCATGTGTTAAGCATATAGCCAAAAACATCTTAGCACTTAGCTACTACCTATAAGGAACAACCTCCTCTTACATTGATGGAGTAAGTCAGGGGTTGATAAGTAAAGGGTAGAAATACAAGGACTTCGGCTTGCCTTCAGCAAGAATCCCAGTGTGAAGGTTACAACTGCTAGTCTTTTGCCTGTATCCACTGCTCGTCAGGCAACTCGAGAATCAGCCTTACCTGATGACCTTTCTGGCAAATTACCTTCCTGGCTTGGCTTTCCTTTCTGTCTTGACTCTATTCCTTCTTGCTGTCTTCGTGAAGATTGTGGTAGTGGTATCGGTTTTTTGATTGCATCCTTCTTCCATCATTTGATAGGGGCTGTGGAAGGTCTTTTGTTTCTACGCTCGTCGCTTGCACCACCAATTGCTCCAGTCCGGGTGGAAGATATTTACTTAGTCTAGGATAGACAAACAAAGTCCATTAACGAACCACTTCTTATTCAATCAATGTTTAGCCATCGTCTATCGTAAGTTGTTCTTTCTCTTTTTATATTTCTGTTTTTTACCTTTTGAGGATACTTCTAGAGAGTTGGTTTTGGTAATTCTAATACCTTATTGGATTCCAAATCCTTATAAGGGCCAAGATGGGCAGAATAGGTTAGTCCTTAAGCTCTAAATCCAGTCCTGGATTAAATATCTTGAGTTGGAAGCCTAATAGTTTAAGCCGGTTGGAAGAAGTTTGGAGTACAAAAATGACTTTCGTTGGTTCAAATAATCTCTTCGGGACAGAGATAGTGAATACTTTATCTTCGAAAAGGAAAGGAGTCAGCATCCACAGCTCCGCCCAGCCTTTCCCGAAGGAGAGTTTGAATAAACCATATTTCTTCTTCTTTGTATCAAGGCTCTATCCAATGCTTCTTTTTTCTATGTTGGTTCAAAATCACTTGCCTAGTATATCTTTTTCTAACTCCCTGGAGAGATTTATCTTTTCTCCATCTTTCTTCGGTTTGAAAAGCTTTTAGGCGCTCTTCCCAGGTCTTTAGTTCCTCCCGGTCCTCCTTTAACAACCTGTCTTTCTCTCGAAGCTCTGAGGAAGAGGTTGCCGTTAGGTTAGGTATCGTCCTTTAGGTTGTGAGGTAGCGCTAGCCATATGTTGTCATCAAACAATGTAAGGGCTAGCCATTTGCAATTGATAGAAAGGCTTGCAATCCAAAGGTCGCTGCATTCTTCATTTCTCAAGGGAGGGGGAGAGACATGCTTATCTTGGTCTGGTCTGCACATCCGGTCGTTGTTGTCGTCAGACAATGTTGTCGAAGGATGCCGAAGGCAAGGGGAGCTTGCGATAGGTGAGGTAGCATCCTCAAGGCAATATCAAATTAGTAGAGCCCGCTTTTGATGGGAGGTTACGGGGGACCGGGAGTGACTCCTCCAATTATAGGGGCTCCATCGGATGGGTCGGGATCGGGAGAGACGCCGCCTCCCATTATAGGGGGAAGACCGAGTTGTAATTCTATGTCTAAAGCGGCCTAGTTAGACGCTCCCGGATCCGTCCCCCCAGGTAACATCACCTGACCGAGAGGGGGATGCCCATGGTGAAACCTATTATTGTTCGTAAGAAAAAAAGGAGATACCAGTCCTAACAGTCAGGGGCAACCCTCTTTTCTTTAAAAAGACCTGTAGTGCGCAAACCCCCAATAGGCAGACCCCCTTTTTGAGTATCCCTCAAAATAGATTAAGAAGACCTATTTTCATACAAAACAGATAAAAAAAAAACAAAACTAGAATTTCCAAAAATAGAAAAGGAATGCATTTTCGTTTCATTCTATGGAAAATTGGAAATGTCGAAGTGAGCTGTGGCTTATAAATAGGAAGATGAGGAGATAACGGGTGAAGGATCTTCAACATATGAAGATTGATGTTCAGGATTATTTTCTAGCTTCAGCATCACATCAAGGTGACAGGATTCAAACCTATGGCCCTCTGTACCCAAAACATATGCGCTGACCAGACTGCACTACACTTCGTCTCACCCCCTGGAGTATGACCACCCGATCGATGAATACTCGGATCGAACTCGCCCATCCTTTTTGGGCATAGGGGCGCGAGATTGAATCCGAGTAATCAACCACTTTTATAAAATCTTCCTCTAACCCATCTTTCACTTGAATTTGAAAATCCGGCTCACTCCCGGCTACCTGAAGAGCACCCTTTGCCCGCTTAGAAGTGGATTCAAACTACTGACACAAGGATTTTTAGTCCCTTTCTCTAATCAACTGAGCTACCTGAACCACTTTTCTAAAGTGTGTGTTTTCTTCTTCGAATAGTGCCCTACCTTACCAAGCAGTAGAGGAGCTTGCTCAAGAAATGGGAGCCATCAAGGGGCTGGACGGCCCTTGTTCGGTCAGGTGTCCTTCGCTATATGCTCCACCAAGAGGTTCATTCTCTTACATAATTTTGCCTGCCCGTTCCACTTCCGTGCCAGTGGAAATGGGATTCGAACCCATGATGTAATCTTCTTGCATGTCAATTTAGCAAACCAATGCCTTAAGCCACTCAGCCATTCCTCCAAGTTGTTGATCAGAATTTGATGTGTCGGGTTTGGTTGGTTGCTCGAATGGCTATATCAGATCTGATCAACTGCGTAAGTCATAGTGCGCTAGCACACATACTCTTCCTCTTTGAGCGAGACTTTATCCAGATCTATGGATCTCCCCAGCATCCAAGCAAGACTCCATCCAAATCTGCCACTCGTTGGGTGACGCCTTCTTTTATATGAACACCCCACCACTATACTGAATGATGAACTTTGCCGGTCTTCGCCTCCGACCCGACCAGAGGAGAACACACGGTCAAGCCAAGCCCTTACCCACCTGAATGGAATTCATATCTCCTTCATCTGCTCGAGAAGGGAGGGGAACTGGACCGTGACTCTTCTGTTACATTACATTACGGAGAAGGCCATTCTCGCCATGAGCGATCCACATCCTACCATAGTGCCTGGAGAACGAGGATTGCTTAGCTTACCATGTGAAGAAAACTGCAGGGGTGGTCGGAGGCCAGCTCCACCACCGGGAGAGAGTGCTCTACGATCAGCTCGATCACAGGCTGGTTGTAAATCAGTCTGATTTACAATCAGGAAAACTACTGCGCTAATGCGCCCTTTATTAGGTTGTTCTGGTGTGCGCCTTACTCAAATAGCGGAAGAAGGACTTTCTTTTTTGTTTCTGGCAAAGGAATTTCTCGTGGATTACACTAGCTAGCCTGCAAACGTAGGCTCGGAAGCAGCAAACTACGAAGTGAAGAAAGGTGAGCCTAAGGCTTGCTTCCACTTAGTTAGCACACACCTGAGCGCTAACTGATCTACGACCAAAGAAGCAATGGCTGAGCTAGCGCTCACATTACTAAGACGCGTTAGTATGCGCATCTTCATTATGGTTGGTATGTGTTTGTATTCTTCCCTTGTGTACCTCTCTTGGTTTGTTTTCATTGTAATAGATATATTCAGTGTTTTCCAACCTGCAACTCTGATAACTAGTTTTGTCAGAGGACAAGAAGAGAGAGTGATGGACAGGAAGGAAAGTAGAACACACTCTCTTATTTTACTGGCTCATTAGCACACGCATGCTTAGGTTGTGCGGGAAACATTCTCAATTTACTCTTTGTGATCAAACTGTGGGACCCCCCCCCCTTTTAAGAGCAGTTCGATCGGGCCCACTCCCTGATCTACGACCACCCTTCTCCTACTCACTCGGGCCTGCTCCTCCAAGCAGTCCCTTCGCCTGCGTGTCCTTAATTAAATGGAAGTCCTTCCGGATTATTTCTTGAAAGACAGATCGAGTTATTGCGTAGATGATCATAGAAAGCACAATAGGCGTGTGACATATCCTTTGTCATCACCTCTAGGCCGGATACTAATTTCTCAACTAGTTTGGCTTGGAGAAGCTCTGTGTCTTACCTTTCATTTAGACTAGATGGTTCAAAAACTACCAACTATGATTGTGTGGGCAAAGTCATTATGCTGAACACACGAGTGAGTCAGATAAATGCGCTCCGGCGCCGATGACACTAACCAAGTTCAGGTAGAAATAGCTGGCCAGATTCCATGTAAGGTTACCTGGCGTGGTGGACACGGACCTAATCCAAAGAGATAGAAAATAGTGAGAGGTTCGCCGCGTCCCTGCTACAATCAATAGGGAACAGGAACAGTCGGAGGCTGCCATGACTTATACTTCGACATTGGCTCCATACTAGATATAAACCTAGATAACCCTAAGAAGAAGGAAGCTTTATTTAGGTTATCTAGATATCCAGGAGGAAAAAGAGATCAGGCAAGGCCGACCTACAAGCAAATTTTGGAGCAAAAACCGTATATTAGCTAAACTCGTGACATAGTATAAACTGTGAGTGATTCAGGGCATGCCGGTGCAGGTGCAAACCTTTTATCCATTACTTTCAATCCTTTATCCCCTATGGAGTCAAGTTCCAAAGGCTTCAGTCTTGTGAGGGACTTGTAATAAAAAAAATTTGTCTAATAAAAAAAAAAAACCTCAAGTGTCAACCATCCAGGAAGCTTGTGCATACTTTTGAGCTTTTAGACTGCTCTAAGTCTGCCTTTTAACTTGTATTCTCTAAGCGCATTCTTTCAGTGGCTTGGTCTTCTTATATGTGCTTGTGCATTGGCTTATCATTGGTGCACCCATGTTGATTTCGAGAGTCTAGCCAGGGCCAAAGGTCGAAGCCATCTATGTGAGAGGCTTACTCTGCTACATCAGACCGTTAGCAGGATGCCGCGGTTTGTGTGCTTGAAGGACTTAGCGCCATGACAAGTGGTATCAGAGCCAAAGGTTAAGCCAAGCCACGGCTAGTGGGATGAACCCGTAGGCTAGTGCCATCGAAGAGGCTCGAAGGGAGCAGACTCGTAATCGTGTGGATCACCTTGTTACACAACCGAAGGGACAGATTTCGAGCAGCTTCTCTGGAGAAATTTAGGCTGGTCAGGCGGACCATGATGGAAGGCCAAGGACAGGAGGTTGTGGAAGTTTTTTGAGCCCAACTGGGAGGCCTGATGGATGAGGTCATAATTCTAAAGAAGGCCATAAGCAGTGGCTCGACAGAGATGGTTCAAATCAAACGAGACCAAAGGCATTCATTGGCACACAAAATGCTAGGGTGTTAGAGAACAACTTTTGGGATATGGAGCGGCTTGTCCAAAAACGTCCAAGGAGGCGTCGGTGAATATGGCAGCCATGTATCTTGATGGTTCAGCCAAGTTCTTGTAGCGGACCAAAAGACGTAATCAACACGGAGCGTAAAGTAAAATTAGATAAATTTGGGGGATGAGTTTTAGGTAGAATTGAGGGTTCCTACCTGATTGTGGCCCGCCATTTTGATAAGCCTGAAGCAAACAGGCCCCATACGAGCCCATACGCGAGTATGTGAAGGCCATCTTTTGTAGTTTTCACTGGACATTTTGGATATGACGGAAGAGGACCGGCTCTTCGATTCATGAAGGGGCTCCAACCTACACCAAAATGTCCCTTTACTTACTAAAGGGGGGGGGGGGCACAGGCAGCTAGCCTGCTAGATTGAAAGCACTTAGCCAAGGGGAGTCGAGACCAGGCCAAGGGCATTGTCGTCAATCTTGAAAAGGCAAGGGCTCCAGGAAGAAGCCAAGCCTAAGGCCAAGAATAGCGAGCTCAAGATCAGGAGCCAATGCGGACCGATAAGAAAGAAGGAAGGCTTCATCTGCTCCAAGGCAGAGCGAGTGCCCTAAAATCAAAATGGAAACAGTAAGTTTCTTCCGGATTAACAGATCGTCCAATTGGATATGATAACAGAATGCATGGGTCATTAGAAGGAGTTCCAATAAGTGGATAATTGTGGTATACCATCTTACTTATTTCCTCTATGAGGGGGAAACACAATTGAAGAAACCAAAAAACGTAAGCGCCTAGCGCGATACGGCTTTTGTCCATATCTTGTTGGGAAAATAGAAAATGTTTGTTAGCCAAGGGAGATTTGGTAGCTTGTGGTAAAGACAAGATAGACTTTGACCACTTAGGAAGATTTTTTTTGAAAAGGGGGAAAGTGGCTCCTTCAGCCTGCTCCCTCACCTCGTAAACTCGGTAAGCTCACCTGATCGTAGACCACCCTCGCTTTTGTTCAATTATAAATTTTGTTCCTCTTCGATGGAGATTTATAGCATCATTTAAGTAAACAAAGATTGAGATCGTAGAAATATGAGCTTGTGTTATAGATACACATAATTCAGGGCCGGTTAATGCAAGAACTATAAATTAAGGATGTAGTTTGGCTGTTGTAATTCAAGGTTGGGCTTTAGAAATGTAATAAAAGATAGGGCTTTCTTGCTTCAGCATGTGAGCGAAATGCCCCGGGTACCGAAGTTAGCAGACAGAGAGGGCGGTGGGGTGGTCCCACTCTGGAATCTCTCCAGGCATGAGCTGGCCATATGTCTGTGCTTATGGAAAATTAGACACTTGAAGGAAGGGCACTTTCTCATAGTCCAATTCCTGTATGTGAACTTGAAGCCCTAGGATGCGAAGGTTCATAGATTAAGGAAGGCCCGGCCCAAGTCAATGTCCATTGTGACACAAATGCATGCACAGTTCTTCACTCCTTCCCTCCCTGAATTCGAAAATATGGTTTCTCTTGCTTCATGTTTCCAGAAGGGAAGGCGAAAATCAAGTTTAACCTACTTCAATTCTTCTCAGGTCGAAGGACTAGGACAAAAAACACGGCCCCAAGCTAATAAAGGGGGTGGGGACTCTATTAAGGTCTTCCTGAAGTCTGAAGAACCATCAAGAACTCCCTTCCACAGAGCTCTTTGGTTATTTCTCCCTTACAGAGTTTCCCAAATTTGTTTTAAACTAGGGTTTAAGGGGTTTAGTTTTTCAAACTTGCAAACCAACCAACGCCTTTTCTTGGAGGTTTTGAACCTCTTCCATAACACTCAGATCGTCCACTAGGATTTCCCCCTTGGCATCCCATTTCGGAACTAGCCTAGCCTGTTCAGAATTTTTGAAGCGCTTGATCAGAGTTTACTTGAATAATCTGCCTATACCTCTATCATTCTGTTGTCCTGTATTATTGAGTAAGGGGCGAGACCTTCCTCTCAAAAACACATTATAGTGTTTCCCTTACCTGCAACAACCGGCTTCTCAAATAAGGAGAATCCATTCTCGTAGAGATTCAGAGCGTACCTGGGCCAATCTTCTGATCGCTCCCAGCCATACCTCGCAGCTCCCACCATTAGGACGCGCAGCTCCTTCAACTTCGTTCAATATCAGTTTGAATGATCACTCTTTTTTATCGAGTCGATACGAATTTAATAGTCGACACATGAGCTCGGTTTGATGATTAACCTGACGATTCGTTCTGACACGTCAATGGATCTAGTCGGGGTCAACCTCTTCTTTCTCTCTCTCTCAAGGCCCACTACGAATCCATAAATCTGAGGAGCTGAGATAAGCTATAAATAAGAGTAAATAAATTATTGGAAATGCATTTTAGAATCGCTTTTGATTCATACAAAAAGGAGGTGACTAGAGAAGGATTTTGAATTGGTCCACCAGAAAGTGGGTAGTCCCTTTCCCACTAGGTCTTGATATGCAAATCTGAATGAAGGACTAACTCCAATAGATCACAGGCCCCTGAGCTCCTAAGGAGCTAAACACCCTTGACTTGAATAGTAAAGGACGTATAGCACAATGGCTGACTACACTAGTGAAGTATAGAGCATTATACCACGGTATAAAGCCATATAGCGCACTGACTAACTACGCTACTTGAGTATAGCACGTAGACTGACTACATTAGTAGTTGCCCTTCTTGCTGCTGGAAAAGAAAATAGGCTAGCGCAGCTCGCTTCGCTCTGAAAGCGGAACTCACTACTTGACTTGACATTGCCCCGCTTGCTGTTTGCTGGTTTTTCCATCATCCAATCAATAACATATCGAATGACACCTGGGGAAAAATAAGCATACGAAGAAATCCCTGGTCTACGACCACTCTCTCCCTGTGGTCAAGCAAGCCTACGACCACCCTTGTAGTTTTCCTCGCTTGCTTTGTAACGAAACTTTGTCTTTCTTTTTCTGAAAACCCCCAATCTGCTCTCGCTCGCCGCTTCTAACGGGGTCTCGGTTGATTTCTCTTCATTTAGCAACTCAGATGTTTCAGTTCGCTAAGTTGTTAGGCTTGCCAGTTTCTGGCCGATGATCTATCCTGGCTGTCGATAGAGGCAATCTTTGATTCTTCGAGTGGCTAGGTTACAGAGAATTTCAGACAAGGCTCGTGGTGGTCTTTCGACCTCCACTCGTAGGTTTCGAGATAGGCTTTTGGGTCTCTTAAGCTTTTGAGTATGAACAACAAGGAATCGGCTTTCAAGCTTCTAGGATTGTGTGAGGGTGGTCGTAAATCAGGCTACTTGTTTGTGGGAAATCAAAGGACAAGGTATTCACTTACTTTAGCATTAGTGAATTCCCACTGCAATTACAATCCCTTGCTTGTGTGTGTTGCTTTCTATCTCACATCGGCATTTGGTTTGTGTGAAGCTCTGGCTTTTAGTTAACAAATGTAGGCTGCTCTTTATCCTGATGAGTCCATCCTTCAAAAAAATTTCATTGCCTGGCCGGCCAGCCCCAGCCTATGATAGTTTATTTTAGCTACTCTTCGGCTTTCGAGAACAGGGCGTAGTAGTTGTTGAGAGCGAAGACTAAGGAACCTACTAAAGAAAGGGTCCGGGGGACTCATTCTGACTGAAACAAGGCCAACTACAACTCGATTGGAGGAAAGGGCTGTAAGGTGACCACCAAAATCCCAACTAGTTTGGGCCAGCACTATTCATTCTTCGATTCATTCGAATGGGTAAGGTTTGATTTGCTTTTGCTCTAAATTCCATCAAGGTGTTTTGAGAAAGAAGAAAGAAAGGCAATGAAATTGCATTGTTATAGAAAATCTCTCATGAGCATCCCGGTCACGTTTGTAGAGCTCCTTCATTCGTGTTATTCGCAAAAGGCATACTTTAACAAAGGTGATTCAAGTGGGTGGGATAGGCTTCCTCCTTGTACAAGCACGGGGCTTAGTGAAGTAGAATCACGGGTCGCTCTACTTGCTCAATGCATCTTTTCTTTCAACCTTATTAGCTAGTAGGTTGGACGGGGTTCTCATCTGCACATTCGATACAGCTTCCTGTACAACAGAGCGTTAGAAAGGGCCCTATAGCTGCCCCGACAGGACGATACATCGTCAATTGGGAACGTAGACGGTGGGAATATTCGATCCCAGGGAACCATCAGAAGGACGGCCTTACTCATTTAGGAGGGGGGAATGTCGACGACTGGGAAGCAGAGCCTAAGCCTAGGGGACGATTACTTGAATTGAAGCCTAGGAGAAGCGCGCAGGGTAACATATTCGATAGAGATGAATAGCCAAACCAAGCCAGCTGGTCAATCCTTGAAATCTGACCGTCGATCGGACCACCTATATTGACTGGTGAACATGGACCCATGAATGAACAATACGTGTGAATGAAGAACAACATGAATCTGTTATGGGGATTGGTACTTCAGCACTGATATGCATCTCTGCATCTTTAGAATCGGTACACCAGATTCTTTTAGGTCCTAATTCTGGCGGTGGGAAGTGTTCCCAATTGATGAGGCACATATCTCTCTTATATACAAAATATTAAAAAGAAGAAAGATAAAGAAATTTATATTCATTTTTGAGATTAGGGGCATCAAATTTTCCAATGATCGAAGTGATCGAAGTGATCAAAGTGATATAAAATTTCTATTATATCGGATGGGCGACAAGGGAAGAAGATGTACTGACAAGATACGGCTGACTTTTATAAAAATATAAATAGGTGCTGCTCTGAAGGCTTCTTAGGATTGGCATAGGGTCAATCCTTAATAGCTATGTCTGATGGGACAGAATGATTTACCGATGGAAAGCTCCTACGGTTACGTAGCTACTAATGTGCTTCCAGTTGTAGATAATGGTTGCTCCAATCCAACCAGTTGATCCTAATGCTCGGCCGATGATGGGAAAGAAATGAGATGGAGTAATAGTGACTAAGCTACGTAATAGGGCTCGACCGAGAAAGCTTTATCGAAACGATGATATGGAATCAGAGCGGGAGCTCTCTCAGGGGTTTGGTCGCCTCCATCAAGTAGAATAAAGCGTCATCGATCCTGTAAAATTCGTTCATTCTCCGAATGCCTTTTGCCATTTAAAATCTTTGCAATCTTGTCCTAATCGCTGGTAAGTCTCCTTATTGTGATCCATGTTCCATCGCGACCTCCTTTCTGTCTATTTGTGCTGAAGAAATTGTTGATCAAAATCCATTCCAATCGATCATAGCGCTGTCTGAATCTTTCCATCAAAAGCCCGATTTTCTTTTCCTTAGCGCTATTCTTATTATCATTCTCCTAATCGATCCTTCAAACTACTCATCCACTATCTTCTCATCTCATCGATCTGCTCATTTAGCGTGGGTTCAACCTCTTTTCTTTCCTCCAAGATCCTTTGTTTGATCAATTTAAAGGGCTTATCAAAATCTCTCAATCGATCGATCTTTCTTCTTTCTAGCGCAAATCATTAGCGATGTTTCACTTCGATCCCTTTATCAATGATCTTCTTGATCCCTGTTCATTTTCTTCCAATCTGCACATCACAAGTGATGCCTTTCTCATCGAAAACCTATCATCAAAAGACTGTTATCGAAAGCCTTCATTTCATCGCTGTCTGTGTTCTACAAATGCCCCTATTCATTATCTAATCTCGACCTATGGCATCCATCTCTATCCTAAATCTCATCACCATTGAGACACTGTTGAATTCAATGGAATTTCCCTTACTAGCTGGATCCTCTTATTCCTCTCGACTCAAGGGTAGGTAGCTACTGTTGGGGATATCTGCCACATCATCAATAAAGTCGCGACACGTAGGACTCGATTAGCAACCGCATAGACATTCTCAATTGGATTTAAGAGAACACCCTCATGAATCCAAGCACGTGAGTAAAGGGTAAAGAACGTCATTTCTAAGCTACGTCAAGGACGTTCTAGGGACAGAAATCTTCAGAGGGCCAAATCCGCATTTAGGGAAAAACCACTATTCACCATAAATAAGCCAAATCCCAAGAATGGTACAAAAAACATTAATTACTAGTCCTTGGGATTCTTGCCCTGAAAATTTGGACCCATGACTCCTCCCTTGCCCCACCACATAAAAGGTGGGCTCGGATCTCGGGCCCATTGACCGTTCACAGATTCCTAACTTTGGCATTGCAGTGGGCCCGGGGCCATAACGCCCGTCTCCCGTTGTCTGTTGCATTTGTTTTGCAGGCCCCGCCACCGACAAGGACCCAGAGTATAGAATTTGGATAAAATAGTTTGGCGCCCACTGTGGGGCCAAGTGGGTGATCTCAGAGTTGGAAGAGTAAGGTCAGAGAGAAATCTTTGGGCATGAGTCCTCGAAAAAAAGGAGCCACATGGTACACTTAAACCCGCTTAGGTCATCCAGCGTGGACCGTCGGGAGGACGCATCGATACAGAAGAGAGAAAAGCGGCCAGCGGCCGAGTCCCCACCACCAAAATATGTCACCTACGAGTAGTTTGACGCTATAGTACATCAGCTGGAAGAAGTAATAATATCCCAGCATGCCACCCAGCACCCGCTGATGAGTGCTACCTTGCCGCCCCCAGAAGGGGCCATTCTCCCTGTTGGGGTTGTTCCTCCAGCACGGCCAGCTCCCATGATGGGGCCTCCGCTCGAACCCCTTTAACGTGACGGGCCACGACCGTTCCTGGTAGAAAAAGCGGCTAGGAAGCACAGAGCACAACAAGAAGACAGTATGACCGCCTCCATGTCCCGACAACCTCGAGTACCCGAAAGGTACCGGCTGGGCCATCACCCCAATGTCGACCGACAAGTTGAGGACGTTGAAGGCGACACCCCGCTGTGGGGTCCGGATGCACCGCCAGATCCTAGAGCAAGATCTCGGATTCACATGGAGGGGCCGCATGAATTGAAGATCGGCTGGTTAGGCTCCAGTAGAAGATAGAGATTATGGAGAAAAACGGTCACTATGCAGAAATGGAGAAGGATTACTTAGTAGAAAATCCCCTCACCGATGTCATCATGAGAGTACCCCTGACCAAGCGCTTTAGCATGCCTCCCATAGAACTTACGATGTGTCTGCCGATCCAATTGAGCACCTAAACCGTTTCATGGGGGCATTGAGCCTTCATGCCAATCCAGATGCAATCATGTGTCGAGCATTTCCATTGACCTTGAAGGGTGATGCTCAGATGTTGTTTATTAACCTTCCGCCAAGGTCGATTGATGGATTTCAGACGTTAACACAGATCGTTCCTAATGCACTTCCAGGGAAGCCGAGTACAGTGGAAGACAAGCGCTCATCTGATTAATATGAAGCAACAACCAGGGGAATCCCTGTGATCCTTCCTTGCCAGGTTCAATCTGGAGGTGCTTCAGGTCATGGACATAGAGGATCCTGCCTATTTTTCCACCCTACGAGCAACGGTCACAGACGAAAAGCTTAGATTTTCCATTGCCAAGAAAGAGCCAGCCGACCTGTAGGAACTCCTGGCCCGCTGTGAGAAGTTTTCCACCACGAACGAGATTTACAAAGCCAATAAGGGCATCTATGCCCCGATAGGCAGAAAGGGAGAGGACGAAAAGGAAGCTGTACAACACGGCGAGCATAAGCAGACGAGGTGGGAAGAAGTGCGGGCCAGGGGAACAATGAGAAGGTTTGAGGACTTCACTCCATTGAACCGCCCGCTGGGTGCGGTGTTCACATTAATAGAAAAGGATGGATACCTTCGGAGACCGCCAAAAATCATGACTGAGGCAAGGAGGTAGAATCCAAACAAATATTCTCGGTATCACCATGACATCGAGCATACCACCGATGAATGCCAATATTTATAGGCTGAAATCGAGGACCTCATCAGGAGGGGATATTACGGTAAATATGTGGATGGTGATGTGGCAAAAGTGCCCGTGGTTGCCCTGGAGGACGAGGCAGTATTCCCCCCGCCACCTCTAGGAAGATTCCATAAGCAACAGCAGCGTAGGCAGGTGAGAAGAGAGGTGACCATGGGGCATAGACAGGATGCCCAACGATAACCGTTCGACTATGAAAGAAGAGGGGAAAGAAATGGTGGGAGACACATGGATCGACAAATAGAGGAGGCCCCGCGGCATGAAAAAGGCATGCGAGAGCACTGACTCTGGCTCATAGGGCGGTCGGAGTTATCCAGCAAGTTCATGAGGTCGGACGAACCCTAAACACATTACACACAAGAGGGTGACAACTCAAGCGCATAGACCCCAGGGAATCCCACCGTCAAAAAGATTAGACGAGGCCGCCATACCCTCACCTGGTATTGGATCCCCCCAAAGAGTCTGAGGAATGCCCCTTCGACCTTGTCAATGCAGTTCGTGTCATGGCAGAGGGAGGCGCTCCCCCCGCGACAATGCTGGATCAGGACAGCGTTGCTCACGGTTTGGTCACTCAAAATCAGCTACCGACCAACCGACCTGCATTGGCAGCAGTGACCACCCTTACCTAGGAAGTAAATCCGGCATTTAACCACGAGCGAGAGTGGAGGAAGGTGATGACCAATACTGGCGGCCCGGCATCATGCAACACATCTGCTAAGGCCCAGAAGGCCTACGCATGGAGTATAAAATATACTGAAAGGTTGGAAAAGATGGCAAGAACAGGAGATTTCTTGATCTTCAGCGATGAGGACCTATGCAGGTTGGAAGTCCCTCATGACGACACTATCATCATTACTTTACGCATTGACAACAACGACATCCACAAGATCATGGTGGACACTGTAAGCTCCGCGGACATAATATATTGGAAAGTCATTCAACGTATGGAAATCCCTCAAGATCGCCTCGTGCCGGTAGCCTATCCTTTGATCAGCTTCTTTGGGGATCTTCTAACTGTCAAGGGCTCCATTCGGCTCCCTATCAGGGCTGGGTACTATCCCAGGGAGTTGTGAGTTATGATGAATTTCTTGGTCGTCGACATACCTTCTTCGCATAATGCTTTGCTCGGCAAACCGGGACTGCATGCCTTGTGATGCGTCCCCTCCACATATCATCTGGTAATTATATTTCCGACACCCAAGGGCGCAGGAGAGTGCAAGACCGACCAGCTAGTCGCCGGCAAGGGTTAGTCGGCTATGTTGAGCGGCCTTCGCAGTCCAGCCCGAGCTTTCCCGATACAGTTTAAAGATCGGCGGGATGATCCTGCCCAGGAAAGAGGCACCCCTGTCGTGGACCTTCTCACAATTCCTTTAGACCTAGCAAACCTAGAAAAAACCATGCAAAATGTTTCCACTCTCCAAGAGCCACGGAAAACGGAACTGGTTACTTTCTTATGTAAAAACGCAGTTGTTTTTGCATGCCTAACTCTGGACATGCCAGGCATTTCGAAGGACGTGGCGGAGCATATCTTGGGCATCGATCCCCAGCACCTACCAGTGTGTCAGAAAAAGCGATCATTGGCCCCCGGCAGGAAAAAACTCATAGATGAAGAAGTGGATAAGTTGCTCAAGGCAAACATCATGCATGAGGTCACTTACCCGGAGTGGATCTCTAACGTCGTGATGATCCCTAAAAAGGACAACAGGTGGCGAATCTACATCAATTTTTCAGACTTATACAAGGCATGCCCCAAGGATAGTTTCCTACTCCCATGAATCGATCAGCTGATCGATGCATTAGCAGGGCATCAAAAGCTCAGTTTCATGGACGCCTACTCTGGCTACAATCAAATTAGAATGCTCATGGCTCACGTGGAAAAAAACCAATTTTGTTACCAACCACGGTCTATTTTGTTACGACGTCATGCCTTTTGGATTAGAAAGCGCTGGAGCAACATACCCAAGACTGGAAAGTAAAATTTTTGAGAAGAAAATCGGTCGAAATGTCGAAGTCTATGTCGATGACATGCTAGTCAAGAGTTTGGTGACAAACGATCATCTAAAGGACATAGAGGAAGCATTCGGGATACTACGATAATACGACATGCGGCTGAATCCTGTCAAATGTGCATTCAGAGTCACATCCGAAAAATTCCTTGGCTTCATGGTATCTTGCCGCGGGATAGAGGCTAATCCTATCAAAATCTCAGCCATACTCGACATGCTAGCACCGACCAAAGGAAGACATGTCCAGGAATTGACAGGAAGGGTCGCCGCGCTAAGTCACTTCATGTCCAGGTCTGCCGACAGATGTTTACCGTTTTTCCAAACTCTAAAAGGAAACAAGATATTTGAATGGACGGATGAGTGTAGGAATGCCTTCGAAGAACTGAATGTATATTTAGCTTCCCCACCCTTGCTTGCAAAACCTGAGATGGGCAACATACTGGAGCTATACCAGGCCGTATCCGCAAAGGCAGTCAGCGCTTTCCTCGTCAAGGAAGTCAATGACGTGCAAAAACCAATGTACAACGTCAGCAAAATTCTGCTAGATGCTGAACCAGGATATAGGTTCATCGAAAAGGCTGCCCTAGCCCTTGTCATGGCAGCAAGGAAGCTCCGTCCTTATTTTCAGGCATGGAGTTGGGACGACGAACATGGTAGCTTCGGATCAGCCCCTAAAGAAAATAATCACCAGGCCAGCGGTGTCGGGATGACTTGTTAATTGGGCCATTGAACTAGGGGAGTTCAACATCATTTACAACCCTCGGACAGCCATCAAGGTGCAAGCCCTGGCAAACTTCTTAATCAAGTGTTCCCTGCTAGAAGAACCAGACTCCGAGGGGAGTGCGAACCCCGAGGCATTGGCACCCCTACCCTCGTGAATCATGTTTGTCGATGAAGCCTCTAACAAGGGGGAATGTGGGGCACGCCTTATCTTAACAAGCCTCGAGGGGTTCCAGATCCGGTGTGCGTTAAGATTCATGTTTCGAACTTCGAACAATGTGGCGGAGTATGAGGTGCTCATCGCCCCCTCCAGTTGGCCAATGCCGTATGTGCCAGAAGGATCGTCGCGTCTAGCTACTCGCAACTTATCGTCAAGCATGTTAATGAGGAGTACGAAGCAAGGAAGATGAACATGGTAACTTATCTAGAAAAAGTCAGAGAGCTAACGTCATCTCTCTATAGCTTTGCCTTGAATCACATCCCAAAGGAGTAGAACACGCAGGAATATGGGCTATCCAAGTTTGCGACATCAGACTTAACAGATCTGAGTCACTCGGTCTATGTTGAAACTTTGGAAAAATCCAGCATCGAGCCATGCGTAGACATCATCCACGTTGCCGAAGCAGAAGCTTCGTGGATAGGCCCCCTCTGCACATATCTGGAGTGAGGAACATTGCCAGATGAGAAGGCAGAAGCCCAACGAATCCTATCCAAGTCAAGGCACTACGTCTTGGACCAGGGCACACTGTACAAGAACGCATTCACGTTTCCGTTACTCAAGTGTCGACGGCCAACTGAGGCAGCCCTAGCAATCGAGGACATTCACGAGGGTATCTGTGGGTCCCACCTAGGAGGTCGCACCTTGGCCCAAAAGATTCCTCGCCAAGGTTACTACTGGCCTAAAATGAGGGAAGAGTGTCTGGGCTACATCAAAAAATACAAGAAGTGGCAACTTTATTCTCTAGTACAACACCTACCAGCGGCACCATTATGGCCAATTTCCTCACCAATCCCTTTGACAACCTGGGGCATGGATATCATGGCGCCCTTCCCACCAGCTCGGAACTAGCAAGAAGTAGTCATCGTGGCCGTTGACTACTTCACCAAGTGGGCCGAGGCTGAGGCATCGTCAAGCATTCCTGCGAGCAAGATCAGGTAGTTCTTCAAGAAATCTATCGTTTATCACTATGGTATCCTGCGCATCCTGATAACTGATAATGGGGGGCAATTCACCAACAAAGCCTTCACTGAATTATGCTCGGAGCTTAATATAGACCATCGGCACGGCGCCGCGAAGCATCCCCAGACGGACAAACAGAGTCTACCAATAAAATCCTTGTGCAAGGGATTAAGAAGAATTTAGAAGGAGCCAAGGAAAGATGGCTGGATGAGCTACCCCACATCCTCTGGGCAGATCGGACCACCCCTAAAGTCGCGATGGACGAGTCGCCCTTCACGTTGGCATTCGAAACAAAAGCAGTGATACCTTTGGAGCTCCGCATCCTGTCTCATCGGGTAACGCACTTTGATCTTGTTAACAATGAAGAAGGCCTTCGGGCAAATCTTGATCTACTACAGGAAATCTGTGACCACACACAAATCAAAGTTGCATCTAAGCAGCAGGCGACCGCTTAGTACTACAACAAGCATGTCCGCCGATGAACATTATAGGTCGACAATCTAGTACTATGCAGTACGCTCGCTTCGAACCCCACTAACCATGGCAAGCTGGCCCCCAACTGGGAGGGCCCATACAAAGTAACACACAAACTACTTAGTGGATCCTATCACCTCGAGGACATGGATGGCAAGGCGTTACCACGTGCCTAGAACCCAGAGCATGTTTGCCGTTTCTACCAACAGCTTTACCATGATCGAAGGAAAAGAGCTCCCACGAATTCAGTTTCCTTTTTATTCCAACAATGTACATGTTCACAACTAATGACAATTTCTTTTCACTACTATGCCTTCGTTGAAACTAACGACCAAAGTATGCGAGAATAAAATCCAATCAGATAGGCCGCTCGGGCATTGCGCCATTCAGTCAAAGAAAAAAAAAAGACAGCCGCATCAGTATGCTCAACAGATAACAAAACGACAGTTCAAAAATTATAAACCAGGCCACCCCTTATAGAAATGACACCGAGGCACCCGCAGCAGTTACAAAAAAAAGATGGGGGCTTACATAGCAATGTCACTAGCTACTATCTCCTCAATGAACCATCTCACCACTATCGGCTTCGCCAACATCTTGGGGAAGAGAGCTGCCTGGTGTAAGAGGAAGGCCGGTGGCAGAAGTAATGCCAACCCGTGGCATGGAAGGAAACTCGTCTTCATCATCAGGAGAATGGGGGGGGGGGGGATCCTCCCCCTCGAATACCTCTGCCAGTTGCCGAAAGATCTTAGGGTCATCTTCTTCCACTATCTCCGTCGAAACATTGACAGGCTTCAGACATTCGGCATCCGTGTAGTCCATCCCTGGCACCCTTTCATGAACATATTCCTTCAAGGCCTCGGCCCCTTGGGTGAAGCTGTGGAGAGAATTTATTTCTACCAACTCCTTAAATGCTTTCGATTTCTGATATAATCGGATGGCCCCGACGGCGATGGATCGAGCTTTGAGAAATGCCCGCTGTTTCAGCCAAATTCTGTACTCTGGGTCCCTGTTGGTGGTGGGGCCTGCAAAGAAAAGACAACAGACAATGGGGGACCACTTCGATGCCAAAGTTAGGAAAGTGTGAACAATTAATGGACCTGGAAACCGAGCCCACCTTTTATGTGGTGGGGCAAGGGAGGAGTCCTGGGTCTGATGTGTCAGAGTGAGAGTCCCATGGACTAGTAATTAATGTTTTTTGTACCTGAATTCTCAAGAATTGGTCTATTTATAGGGAATAGTGCTTTTTCCCTAAATGCCGATTTTGCCCTATGAAGATTTCTAACCCTAGAACATCGTTGACATAGCTTAGAAATGACGTTCTTTACCCTTTACTCACGTGCTTGGATTCAGGAAGGTGTTCTCTTAAATCCAATCGAGAACATCCATGCGGTTTCTGATCGAGTCCTACGGCTTTATTGATGACGTGGCAGATATCCCCAACACTTGCCTCGTTGCTACCTCAACAAGTAGTTTTTTTAGTTATGTTGAGTCACCTCTCTTTCTCACCTTGTTGTTCACGTGACGCTTTTCCCCCATCGGTGGTTGGGGGGGTAGTGGGGCTCTAGGGAACTACCACCACTACTACCCCCCCTCCTCAATCGATTAATGGGCGCTTTCATTGGTTCCCTCCAGTGTGTACTTCAGCCGGAAAACTGCCCTCGTTCCAACGGGGTATTTGAGCTTAAATTATATTGTGTTCAACATCTGGCACTTTCTTCTCGCTGATCGCTCTTGGATTTGCTAAGATCAGGGCAGCAGTCAGGGGTTCAGGAAAAGAGAAAAAGATGTGTACGTAACCTAGTTTTAGTCATTTGATCGCAGCATGTCGGCCGTCTCCATGGGTAGCTCACGATAGAGGGCAACAGACAACTATCTCTTGTATAGGTTATCGTTCAATCTGTTATTGTCCTACGCAAGCAATGGACAGACATGCTGTTGAAGTTTCGGCAACTTGTTCCCTTCGCCGCTACACTAGGCAAATGGAATTTGTCAGCTCCTGAATGTGAATGCCTCTCTTCTCTCTACGATACAGTATAGCTCAAAGCCCGATGGTTGGTTAAATAGCAATGAAAAGGCATAGAAAAATATCAGGGGAGGGTGGTCTACGATCACAATAGAGAAACCAGGAGTTCTTTCATGGAGTTCTTCTTCCCCGTGGTTGTTGTCCTTCATGAAAACATCTCTCGGCAGGTCCATCCGCAACAGATCTATCATATCAGGATTTCAAGGTTTCTATAAATAACTCCGCCACTGCTGGAGAAGAGGATGGCATTTTGGGATTTAGAGCGTACTACATATCTCTATAGACGGGAGGTTTCATCCTAAAGAAAGTTCTATGATATCCTATCCCAATTTAGTGAGGGATTGAGGCATTAAAGGCTGGACTAGCAGCTGCTACGCCACTCGAATGAATCGATCGCCTACGATTTCACCAGTGTATATTATTCTATGGAAAATCTGAGAATATGCTATTCGTTGGTCATGCAAGACGGGTGGTACCGGTGACCCTGAACAATTGTGCAATGCATAAATCGGTTTCGTAGCCTTCTTGAAAGTCATCACTCTGCTGGTGATCGGACTCTATGTTCTAATGTGCATCGTTTTGACTTTGGGCCAACTTGTTGTGGTTTGAAAAGCCTTTTTTATTAGGGTAAGTGAAATTCTGGATCAACAAACTCGACGAAAGCCACCGCTTAACAACGCCTTTTGCTACCTCGTTCGGTTATTCCAAATTGATAGTTTAGTGCCCTTGCTATCGGCAATGCACCTCCTCATTTCTATACTCCTTGGAGAAGGACATGGGACATAATGAGATTGGAACACGAAAATACATTTTTTTTCTTTGCCTTATGTCATAGCCAAGATTGAATAGCTATGAAAGAGCAAGGTCCGTGACGAAAATGATGAGGAGGATCGGGAGGATCTAATCGATTCGATAAAGGTGGAGCAAGCCCTACCGGTGCCGGCACTATCTGTTCCATTACCTACGCCCCTTTACTTGTTGTCCAGCTCGTCGAACTAGCTAGTTAGGATCAAGGGATGGAACAGTGCAAGTGGGGTTGATGGACCCTAGGCATGTTATGATCAGATTTTCCTCCAAGGAAGATTTTATAAAGGCTTGGATGAGGGAGACCTGGGTCATTAATGGGCATTATTTTCGTTTCTTTTGTTGGACGCCTTGCTTTAATCCAGCAACTGAATCTGCATTGGCACAGGTGTGGATCTCTCTCCCTCATCTTCCTTTGAATTTCTTTAATGAATCATGCCTCAGATCTATTGTAGGAGCTATCAAAAAAGTTTTGAAGATTGATGGGCCGACTAAAAGACTCTCGAAACCTAGCTATGCTATGGATTGCTTTGAGAATGATCTAGAGAAGCCGAGACCAGAGAAGATCTAGATTGGAATGGGCAAGTGTGGAAAGTTAGGGAGATGGCAGCGGATAATATACGAAAAAGTTCCTGGTTTCTGTAGTTTCTGTCTCAAGCAAGGCCATGATCTCTCGAATTGTCGTCTTAAAGCCAAAAAGGTCGAAAAGATCTCTACTAAGCAATAGAAAAGACATTCACATCCAAGATCAATTCTACAAATAAGAGAAAGAATGTTCAGAGCTCATTTTGCAAGAAGATAGAAACAAAGATATGGGTGCAACATCGCTTGAGAAGGCTTTTGGATTGGTGAAGTTAATAAATACTACAGTTACTGAAGCGGGGAAGGATAAGGACAGATTAGAGGGAAATCAAACTACTGCAACTTCAATAGACACCGGGAAATATGGAGCCAAAATAAATTCTTCCTTGAGGAATGATCAAAATGAGTTGATAGTGGTGAACGACTCTCTGTAGGAGAAGATTGAGTTTGGTAAGCATCTAGATGGGGATGCAGTTACACCAGTGAGGTTCATCTCTAAGGAGGAGGACCAATGTCGGACAGTAGAGAGAACTCGATGTGAAGCTATTCTCAAAGATAATCCTATAGATGCAGCTATGGAGGGTGATCATTTTGAGATGCTAAAGAGGGGCTTAAAAAGTGAAAAAAAGCTCCCCTTTATGCAGCCCTAATAAAGCCGAGATTCTTGAAGATTGGGTTAACAATCTAACTCTCGATCAGAGTATTGAGAATCTAAAAAAAGACTATCTAGAGAAAAGATGGTTAACAACTTGGTTACGAATGTTTACGGAGTAGAGATGTCAGGAGATGAAGATGAAGGTCTGTTTGAAGACAATGCCATGAAATCTAGAAAAAGGAAAGACTATTCCAAGTTGGGTCAAGGGATGCTTACTAGATCCAAAGTTGAGACCCCAGATGAGGAAGCGGAGCAACCAATTAATGGATAGTGTTCTAGTATGGAACATCAGGTAGGCGACTAAGGCCCCCTATTGGCATAAGGCCATAGATTAAAGGAGTGGATTCGCCAGAATAGATGTTGTATAGTAGCCATCTTAGAGCCTATGATCATTGCATCAGAATGTGAAAGAATTAATAGAAGATTGACGCAATCTTCTATTACCATCACTAATGAGAATTTTGGCAATAAAATATGGGTTTTCTGGGATGAATGCGTCAAAGTGTTTGACTCGGTTGTAGCAGATCAGATCTCTTAAGGTGTGATATATACCTCTGAATGGATTTTTCTGTTTATCATTCATATATGCTAAATGCAAGAGAGTAGAAAAGAGGTTGCTTTGGGAGGAAACGCATGCTATTGCTCAGTCACTTTCTATTCTCTAGATGATTGCTGGTGATTTAAATATCATAAAAATCCAAATGAGAAGATTGGGGGTGCGGGTCCGGACTAAAATGCTATCTATGAGTTTCGTAGTTGTGTTGAAAATCTGGGGCTAGTGGATGGTGGCTTCGGTGGTAGAAAATTGACTTGGTGTAATAACCAAGAAGGTGCAAGGTCTATATGGGCCATATTGGACAAGGTTCTTCTTAACAAGGAGTGGTCATTGAACAACCTGAATGTGCAGCATTTAGCATGGCTCTCTTCCAACCATGCCCCTCTTCTCATCAATTTTGAAGCTTCTCAGTTTAGGGTAGTTTTAAATTTTAGAAAATGTGGCTGTTTTACGATCCATTTTTATATATGGTTAAACAATCCTGGGATGGTCCAGCTTATGGTAGTGAACAAAGCAAATTCGTCTTCAAGTTAAGAAGACTTAAAGAAGACTCCAAAGTATGGAATCATAATGTATTTGGTAATGTCTTCTAGAATGTTGGAAATGCAGAAGATGACGACTTGGCTAGAGAGCACGACTTAGAAGTGAATAACTGTGATGAAAATCTCAGGAAGCTCAAAGATGCTAAAGTTACGTATCAGCAAACTCTACTTCAGAAAAAGACCTTTTGGAGGCAATAGTCCAGTGTGAAATGGTTGGCTGAAGGTGATAAGAACACTAAGTTCTTTCACTTGACTATCATGCAGATAAAAAAAAGAAGCCACATTAGGAGAATAAAGTAGGAGGAAAATTCTTGGGTGGAAGATTGGGAGAGAATCAAAGCCGGAGCCATAGAGTTATTTCAACCTCTCTTGGATTCCCATGTTAAAGATGAGTGATCTATGACCACCCTATATTCCCAGTTTCATTACTGAAGAGGACAATGCGACTCTGACCTGACAGCCCTTCCAACACTGGATGAAATAAAAGAAGCTGGTTGGAATATGGAAGCAGATGGAGCTCTGGGTCTAGACTGGTTTTCTGGTCATTAAAACATTGGCTGCTGGGAGAATCAAAAGGATGACCTTCACAAGGCCATATTGAATTCTTCAGGGTGCTCGTTTAGTGCGCCTAGAGCTATTAATTCCACCATCTTTCTCTTACAGCGCCTTGCTCCGCCCTCCTTACCCCGTTCTTTGCTATAAGGAATTTGTTTGTCCGCGATTATTCGCATGCTTACCCAAAAGCAAAAGGCCGGCCAGATTACAATGTCTATAAAAAAGTAAGCCTGAGTTTGTTGAAAGGCGAATAGCCCCCCTCCAAAGGAAGCTGGCATTGGATAGTCCGCGGCGTAGCTTAAGCCACACACTGGTTAGTTAGGTGGTGGCGCATTCAGCATTCTATAAGCTTCGCCAGAAGGGCTTTGCTTCCCCCGCCAGAATAGAATGCCTCCGAGAAGCGATTAGTCACAACAACTATCCTTTCATTGCAACCAATAAACCCAAGCCCCACTCTTGATATAAATTCAAGTAAGGCTTGATGGAGGGAGCCTCCCTACCCAAATAGGATGCCATACAAGAAAAGGACCTATACGAGTCCCTGATTTATGACCACCCTTGGATTCATCTTGTTTTACCCAGACTGGTCACCTACTTTAGTACGCAAGCCTTTGGCACTTCATTGAAACAGGGCGAGCAGCCGGGTAGTGGATTTTTTAGAAAGAGTGTTTCTTTCATTTTAAGAGAAAATGAACTTCTCTTTGTGTATGGAATGCAGAGTGGTCTTAATGATCCTTTAGTAGTCAATTGTAGAAGTAGAATAAGCAGCTCCTCTATGTATCGGTGTAGAGCGGTGGATTGTGTAGCAATCTGGCTGGAGCTCTTTCAATACGCCGCCTCCGCCGGATTGATTATTCAATGAATGAATGCGTTGTTGATAAAGAGCATAGCGAGCAGGGGCATCCTGATCCACTTTCATCCTTCCCCATCTGTTCCCACGCACGGATTCTACCACAGAGAATCTTTCCGGCCGGCTTTTGGATTCCTTCTACTTTTGTGTGTGCTGATGCTTTCTTCCGTAGGGTGGCATAATATCCCTTCCTTAATATTTCCAGGGGCTAGGCTCACTCACTTTCTTTCTATAGAAAAGGGTTCGATCATAAACTTCTGTGATCGGAGCTAGCATCTCAAGGAGCCATAAGCCAAAATAAGCTTATTGTAGAGTCTCCCTTCCTATATGCACCACTCTGATATGATCGCATAATCGTCTCCTAGCCTAGGGATCGAAGCATTTGTTTCTATGATAATCCCACCCAGATGAAAGATCATACTCGCTGCCCTCGAGTTGCTTCATGAAAAATAGGATATTCAGGACACAGAAGCCCCCTATTGACGTAAAGGGAGGGCAAGGGGTAAAAGCTGTTGGTGAAGGCGTAGTTAATGAATGGGCTTGTTCTGGCATGAGAAGTAATGAGTCTCCAAAAGCGGGGGTGGTCGTAGATCAGCTCGACCACAGGGAGAGAGAGGTCGTAGATCAGTTCGACCGCAGGGAGAGAATGGTCATAGATCAGTTGAGATCCTTAACAGAAAGGTGATGCATAAAAGCCACTTAGTAAAGAGGGAAGCCATTGAACTGAAGGCGTGGTCATTAATGAGCAAGAAATAGGCTTTTGTGACAAGAAGCTTTATAGTTAGACTGGATGTTTTCTTCAAAGGAATGGCTATCTACATCGAAGCCGGGTAAGCAAGTAACGGGAAAGCATTTGTATAGTAGAAAATGAATAAGGAGCTGGCTTTCCAAAAAGTAAGTGGTCCTCATGAGAAAGGGTGTAATTCACTACTATAAATGACAATAACAAGTTGGGACCGATGTTTGATGAGAATGCTTCTTATTGATAGCCCAACCGGTTTTCAAAACCTTTTTCTATCACTGACTGGTCTAGCTCTATTGGCGAAAGCTTAGCTCTGCTCTGTTCAAGTGATTCTATCAAAGCCACAGAAGGGGCGGGCTGATGAATGAATGTAAATAGCACCATGAGATGGATTATGATCGTTAGAATGCCACAGTAAGATCTTAATCTTTCCCTTTCCTATATATATAGTAAAAAACTAACCCGCAAGCCCCACATTGAAATAGGTTTCAAGGCTTAGCCTCATTATGCGCCTCTTTGTCATTCATAGAACTGACTCCCATTTTCTATTCTGGTCCTGGACCTACCTGGCTTAGGGAGCTATCGTCTAAGTGTTGTGCAGCTTTGCTTGGCCTGGGCTAAAGCTCCATGGTAAAGCTTAGTCTTCGGTCGGAAGAGAAGGTATGTGTGCCCATTGACAGGCCCGGTTTCTGATGAAGAGAACGTAGATGGCTCAGATCGGGATCGAAAGGGTTGATTTGTCAGGCCATGAATGAAACTTACCCTTTCATTAGTGATCTTTCCTTTCTTCGATCGTTCCCGACCGCTTGTGCTTTCGATAGATCTACTAGTCCTTCTGTTATGGGAAAATGCTTTGTGCTCCGAAGCTCAACAACTGGGTGATGTCCTACCGATTATGGATGGGAGGCACACAAGCAGAAACAAGCGCTTCCCTGCACAAATGAATCCGTGTAGGATCCTGGGCCCCACACACACGAGTAGGGGGGCGCTGCCCGGATAATCGCACACAATGACAGGGGAGCGGCTCTATGAGTGGGAATCAGAGTTTCAGAGTTAAACTCTAAATCTTTGACACATTTCTTGGAAAAAAGGGCGCAACACAAACAAGGATGGAGTTTTATGGTTCTGAGATTCAATCACATTATAAAAGAAATTGAAAGCCCTATATTCTTCCTTCGTCGGCCGGCGGCTAAGAGAAGTATGCTACTCATGAAGTATATTGAATTCATTCATTATAGTTTTTGGCGATCCCATATTTCTTTATTTATATACATTGGATGGAGTAATGGGTGTTTAGATTTCTAATCAAAGATGTGTGGTTTAGTGGTGTTTTTTTATGAACAGGACAGGGACGATTGCTATCAGAACTGAATGGGCTTCCCCGCGGGGGTGATCCAGAAAAGAAGACCTAGATCTGGTTTGGTCAAAACAATGTGGTGGCTAAAGGGATGAATAGCTCATCAAAATCGTTATTCGTTCCCTTTCTTCAGTAGAATTGTCACACCCCAATTCCGTACTATTCAGAATGTTGTGATGAACCGCTAATTAACCAATGGTTCAACCAGGATCTCAAATAGGCTGTGTCCGTGTGCTTAAACCATACAAATCCACAATCTATAATCAGAGTAATTACACAATAGCAGAAGTCTTTATACTAATGAACTGAGAGTCTAACAATTATAAAAATAATAAATTATCCAATTATTCTCCATTGACTAAGATATGAATAAAATATCTAATCAATTACATCGTCTGTATAAATTGAATAAAATTATAATCGAAAACACAAGAGTTGCACTCGCATGACGAATGATGCGACTCCACCATAAATTCAGCGTCCATCGCCGCTGCATGTCCATACATAGGAGCATCCATATTGTCACACCCCAATTCTGTACTATTCAGAATGGTGTGATGAACCGATAACAAACCAACGGTTCAACCAGGATCTCAAGTAGGCTATATCCGTGTTATCTGAACTCCAAACATCCACATTCATAATCAGAGAAAATATATAATAGCGGAAGTCTAACAGTAAAATGAACTAAGAATCTATTGTGATATTAATATTTAAATAACAAACTATTCTGTATCAACCAAGACATAAATAAATATCAAATACATGTCATTAATAAATCCAAATCAAGAAAACTAGAAAAATATCTAATCGAATACACATGAGTTGCACTCGCAAGAGAAGTCATGTGTACCCACTTCAGCTTCACCTTCCATCGCCGCTACATTCCCATACACTGGAGCATTGACATAATCTTCAATGGTAAAACCTGCATCATCAACTAAAAATATTCGACGCTGAGGGGTGAGCACACATCATGGCTCAGTGAGCAAACAAAACAATGCAACAGTACATATGCATGCAATCAATTCATATCTTTGGTCTGGTTTATAGTTTACAATATGCAATAGAAAGGTTTAAGTAGTCAAAGGTTAACGTTTATTGACCCCGCCTCTATACACAGGTATGTGACGCCGCCCGAAGGTAATGTTTATCGTCGACTCACAACCACCCCATAATAAACATTATATAACAAAGGTTAACGTTTATTGCTATATAATGCCATACCAACACGTAAGCCCCTATTGGCGAGGGCTGCAAACTGGGCTCGCAACTAACCAATCCTAATACCAAACAGTGTATCCAAGGCCTCACCCCAGCATCCCTCAAAATGTCCATAGAGATAGAGCTAAGGCTCCCCGGTAGAGTTAGAGACTACAAGGACTGAGACCACCTCCCCTGATACTCTACGACATAATAGTTCTACTAAAGTAATGGCGATATGACGATGCTAATGCACAAAACATAAGTTAGAGATAGAGCTAAAGTGCTGAGACCCGCCAATGGTTAACGTTTATTGACGTTCTCATCACACCTCCCCTGATACTCGCTTGCATCAAGTACACCAACCACACACATACAATCACATGCCTATTCCTATCATCATCATCATCATCATGTTATAAATAATAAAATAAATATGCATGAACAAGTAATAGAAATATTGGATGACATGTTGTATGCACATTACAAACATATTCGCATAGAATCAAGCATGGCATTGGACTCAAGAAATGAGAAAACAGTTTGTTATTAACCAATTAGTTTAACGTTCCGTTTCCTCACCTTAGCTTGTTAATAGATACTTTTCCAAGCTTTAGAATCACCTTTATAATGTTATTATATTGATAGAAGACCTAACAAAGTCGATAAAATTTAATTAGAATTTATTCAGAATTTAAAAACCATTCTGTTAACTGAGGGTCAGAGGTAGGGTCGGAGTCATGATCGACCCTGGGTGCGACCCTCCCCAATCTGGACTTCCCGAACACTGAGGGTCGATACTCAGGATCACATAGGGTTGGATGATCATCGACCCTCTATGCAACCCTCGGTGGATTTTGCTCAATTTCCTTCCTTTTAGTCCATTTTTTGTGTTCGGGCTTCTATGGCTTGCTCCTACATTTCGTTCAACATACACTCCATGGTCTAGAATCATGAATCGCCCACCTAAATAGCTTTCATGTATTCTCTCATGGTTTTCTATGAAAACCTAACCATGAGTTGATGGTTTTGGTTTCTCCGAGATCACACTCTCTTCATTATCTAACCTAAGGTCTGTAGAAACTCATGAAATTAGTATCCATACCTGAGAAGATTACTCCTTCTCTGCAACTCTTCTCGTTTTTGGTTTCTTCTTTTCCTTGCTTCTCTTCTTCTTCTTTTCCTTCTCTTCTCTTTCTCTCAATTCAATTAGGGTTGTAAAAGGAGTAAAAGAGGCTTAAGGACATCCTTTAAATAAAGTAGAAACATCCTAAAATAAGTCTCATTGATATTAGGAAAGATTCAAAATCGAAAATTAGGAAATTTCCTAATTTCAGTTTCGGCAGCAACTGAGGGTCGATCCTAGGCTTCCTAAAGTGTCCGACCCTCCCTGAAAAACAGAGGGTCTGACTTTCAGTCTTGGGGGGTCCGACCCTTCTTTGCTGGGTATGC
Source organism: Protea cynaroides (assembly GCA_028583415.1). Lineage (NCBI taxonomy): Eukaryota > Viridiplantae > Streptophyta > Magnoliopsida > Proteales > Proteaceae > Protea > Protea cynaroides. The sequence goes on from CM053275.1 coordinate 70,927,575, forward strand.
GACCCACCCCTTAAATTGAGTGTTTTAGGGTCGATTTGATACCTGGGATCTCGATTTCCTTCACGCCCTTGGTCCATTTGACTCGACCATAATTGGTAAACCTGGTTCAAGGTGATAAGACCGGGATAGATTGATACGGGTCTTACAACTCCCCCCTACCTATAAAAATTTCATCCTCAAAATTGTACGTACCTTCTGAATCAAATAAGTTAGGGTATTGCTATCGCATAGCATTCTCTTCTTCCCAAGTAATTTCTTCCATGTCTCTACTTTTTTAAGTAACCTTAACACAATAGATATCTCGGTTTCGTAGTCGTTGAACCTTTCTACTAGTGATTTCAGTTGGTGTTACTTCGAATGTCAAATCATCAGTCAAATTCGGTAAATCTACTGTCAAAACGTGCGTTGGATCCTTGACATACTTTTTCAATAGGAAAATATGAAATACGTCATGCACACTTGACATAGATGGTGGTAGTGCTAACTGATAAGCCACTTTCCCACGCTTAGCTAGAATCTCATACGGCCCAACATATCTTGGACTTAGTTTCCCTTTCTGTTCGAACCTTTTTAATCCTCGCATAGGCGATACCTTCAAAAATACTTTATCACCTACAGCGAACTCCAGATCTCTGTGTCGAGTATCTGCATATTGCTTCTGACGGTTCTGAGCTGTTCTCACTCTTTCCTTTATAATGTCTACCACTCGACAAGTATCTTCAACAAATTCTAGCCCAACAATACTATGTTCTCCAATTTCATTCCAAAATAAAGGAGTTCGACACTTTCTGCCATACAGTGCTTCATAGGGTGACATATGTATAGTAGCCTGATAGCTATTGTTATAAGCGAACTCGATCAGTGGTAATCTTTCATCCCATGATCCCTTGTAGTCAATTACACATGCTCGTAGCATATCTTCTAGAATCTGGATTGTACGCTCTGACTATCCCCATCTGTTTGTGGGTGGAATGCAGTACTGAACCTCAATGTTGTATCCATAGCCTTTTGTAATCCCTCCCAAAACTTGGAAGTAAATCATGGATCTCTATCGGACACAATACTCTATGGTACACTGTGTAATCGAACAATATTATCCACATACAGCTTTGCTAACTTTTCTAGTGTATACTGAGGTCGTATCGATATGGAGCAAGCTGTTTTAGTCAGACGGTCTACAATCACCCAAACTGCGTCAACTACTCAAGGAGTCAGTGGTAACCCCGTAACAAAGTCCATAGTGATGCAGTCCCATTTCCATGCTGGTTCCGATAATGGTTGTAATAGTCTTGCGGGTCTTTGTCATTCAGCCTTTACTTTCTGATAATTTAGGCATTGAGACACGAACTTAGCTACGTCTGCTTTCATTCCTCTCCACCAATATAGTTTCTTTAGATCATGATACATTTTTGTACTTGCAGGATGTATCGAATAGATGGTGGTATGGGCTTCTTTCATCAGTCGGTGTCTAATGTCCACATTTTCTGTTTCGGGTACACATATTCTTCCTTTGTATTTCAGTACTTTCTCTTCGTCCAAGGTGAACTCACGGTTAGCCCTACCTTTCTCGATATCTTCTTTTAATGTTCTCAGATAAGGATCTGATTTGATAGCTGTCTTCACTTCATCCATTATATCCGGTATAATCTTCAATGTAGTGAACATATTTGAAAGCCGATGAATAAATCCTTGGTTGACTGATCCATCCGTTGTGTCTATCACATATTGCTCATTGCCATGATTGAATACCATTCCGGTAGTACACATAGCTTCAGTTGTGCTAACCTCTCCTTGAGATTTTATCATTGCCTTTCTGCTCAATGCATCCGCTACTACATTAGCTTTCCCCGGATGATACTGGATATCACAATCATAGTCTTTCAATAGTTTTAGCCATCTTATATGTCTCATATTCAGCTCCTTCTGATTAAATAAATAAGTAAGACATTGATGGTCCGACTTAATCTGAAATTTCTCTCCGTATAGGTAATGTCTCCATATCTTGACAGCATGTACTACTGCCGCTAACTCCAACTCATGAGTGGGATAATTTTTCTCATGTATCTTTAACTGTCTTGAGGCATAAGCAATTACTTGTTCTCCTTGCATAAGCACACATCCTAATCCCAGTCCTGACGCATCAGTGTATAAGGTAAATGGCTGTCCTGGAACAAGAATAGTCAAAATCAGAACGGATATCAGTCTGGTCTTCAATGTTTGGAAGCTCTTCTCACATTTATCCATCCACACAAACTTTTCACCTTTCTTAGTTAAACTAGTGAGAGGTACGGCAATCCGGGAACAGCCTTCCACAAATCGTCGATAATAACTCGCAAGACCCAGAAAACTTTTAATTTCTGAAACACTCTTTGGTGCTTCCCACATTACAATAGCCTCGATCTTTCTGGGGTCCACTTTGATTCCTTCAGCGGATACTACATGGCCTAGGAAGGCGACTTCACTTAGCAAAAACTCACACTTGGTAAATTTGGCATATAGCTTCTCTTTCCTTAAACGTTGTAGGGCAGCGTTTAGGTTCTTGTTATGGGTTTCCTTGTCCTTGGAATATACCAATATATCATAAATAAATACTATAACCGACGTATCCAACATGTCGTGGAAAACCTGGTTCAGAAGTTCCATGAAAGTTGTTGGTGCGTTTGTTAATCCAAAAGACATGACCAAGAACTCGTAATGTCCATATCTGGTCCTGAAAGCTGTCTTAGGAATATCACCCTCTTTAATCTTCAATTGATGATAGGCTGACCGAAGATCGATCTTAGAAAATACTTTTGCTCCTTACAACTGATCGAACAAGTCATCGATTCGAGGTAGTGGATATCGATTCTTGATTGTCAGTTTACTTAACTCCCGATAGTCGATACATAATCGAACGCTACCGTCCTTCTTCTTTACGAATAATACCGGTGCTCCCCGTGGTGATATACTGGGTCGAATATAACCCTTGTCCAGCAGTTCTTGTAGTTGCACTTTCAATTCCTTCAGTTCAGTAGGAGTCATTCTATAAGGTGCTTTTGATACTGGTGTGGCTCCGGGTATAAGATATATCACAAACTCTGTGGCTCGTTCGGGTGGTAATCCTGGTAGTTCCTCCAGAAATACATCGGGATAGTCCCGCACGACATCAATCTCTTCCATTCGTGGTGCTTCCTTGGTTAGGTCGACCACTGATACTAGATACCCGACTGCCCCCTTCTCAAGGCACTTCTTAGCCTTTAGTGCTTTGAGTATGAGCTTGCGTCTACGGGGAAGTTTGGTTCCCGCAAAACTGAATTCTGCTCCTTCTTTGTCTTTAAATGTTAGCTTCTTTTCGGCGCATAATAGGTTTGCAGAATGCCGAGCTAACCAGTCCATTCCCAAGTTGACGTCAAAGTCTGCCATCTCAAGTTGTATCAAGGTTGCATCTAAGGTTTTCTTGCCAATGAGAACTGGACATGGTCCATAACCTTTCTCTAATTCCACTTCTAACCCCATTAGTGATCATACAAGTTGTTTGTAGTCCAATGTTTTGATGGGTAAATTCAGCTTCTTCCCGAATGACACAGATATAAAGGAATGAGTAGCTCCTGAATCAAAGGGTACTCTGGCAGGTACGCCATTTATAGGTACGATACCTGTGATTTATTTTACTTAGTCTACATGCTCATACAATGTAATTACAACTTAAAAGGTTTCAGTCATACCTATGACCACATCGAGTGATGCGGCATCATCCTCGGATGTAACAGCATATACTCGTCCTCGATGTAACTGCTTCCCGGGCTTAGGGCACTCCCTTGCCATATGTCCTGTTTGGTTGCAGTTAAAACATTTTGGGCCTTTAGAATTTGGCTTTGGCTAATGCTGAGTTACTGGAGTAGTCTTGGTTGCAGCAGTAAAGCCTTGAGCACGAAAGGGTTTAAATGTCTTGTTGTTCCCTCCATTATAAGCATTTCCTGCTGGCTTTTTAATACCTCTATTCTGTGTAAAATAAGTCTCCTTCTGACTCGATTCTATAACTCGAGCAATTTGGACAGCTTCATTATATACCTTATTCTCCAAGTCTATAACATGCTCTCTGATGCTTCCTCTAAGCCCCGTGACAAACCTACGGGTTTTAGTGTCTTCTTCCTGCATGTTGAGTGGTGCAAAGAAAAACAGCTCCTCGTAACGCTATTGATATGCATCCACGGACATCTGTCCCTGATACAAACTCAGGAACTCCTTCTCCATAGAATCTCTGAAGCTTCGTGGATAATACTTCTCGAAGAACGCTTCTTTATAAATAGCCCAAGTCAATAGTGCGTGCTTGCTCAGTAGGTAAGCCCTAGTAGATTTCCACCAATGATGTGCGTCACCCTTTAGCATGACGGGGGCACATAGTACTTTTTCTTCCTCTATGATAGTCATCATGAGGAAATTTCTCTCCATCTTGTCGATCCAGTGTGCTGGCCATAAAGGATCAGACGGTTTGCCATTAAACTCCTTGGGCTTCATATTCAAGAATCTCTCAACCAGTCAAGAGGGATCTAGCTGATTTCGGGGGTATGCCCCAAACATGGGTTGTGGATACTGAGCTGCTTCCGGACCTGGTACTGGAATTTGTGCAGCTGGTGGTTGAGGTGTTTGAGGTGATGGGAGGTTACCCACCGGTGCTGCATTGGCTTGTCCCGTCTGCATGGGTGTAGCATGTACGGCTTGGAACATAATTCCCATTGCAACTTGCATTTGAGCCTATGCATGTTGCATCTGTTGCAGCTGTTGTGCTAAATTCATTACCACGGTTTCTAACTGTGGTGGTAGAGCGGGCAAATTTGTAGGATTTGCCTGATCTGGATTTCCTGGTACATATATATTCTCCTGGCTAGTTTTCTCCATAGGTGGTGGTAGTGGAACTGCATTTCGGCTCTGTCTGGTTACTCTACGTCCAGACATAATTTTTTCTGAGATTGGAGGTGCCTGAAAATCATCAAAATAGGTGAGACAATCATTTATACTACATGTAGGCATGCTAACCGATGTAAAATTTCAAAAATTTCAGCTCATTTTATGAAAAATACTGTCTTTTGTATGCAGGGTCGATGGTGGGGGTCGATGGTATGTCCGACCCTCAGTATCAGACCCTGGGAATGACCTGTTCTTCCCAAGAGCTGAGGGTCGATGTGAGGGTCGATGGGTATCCGACCCTGGATTTTCTATCAGCTTCCCGAGAGCCGATGGTCGATGGGAGGGTCGATCCGAGGGTCGATGGTTCTGGTCGAATTGTCTGACCCTCAGACCAAAAATCAGACCTTTAAGATCCGATTCTAGGATCATTCTCTATTATTTCCCTCCCATTTCGACTCGTCTCTCAACTCTGAGTTTCTACAGTGCCACTCCGCTATTTTGTTCAGTTTGGATCCGTGTTTCGACGTCCACATCATCCCTTCAGGTATACTTTCTCATTTTTACCTATTTTTAGGGTTCCATTTCTAGGTTTTTGTCCAATTAACTTGTATTTTTCAAATTAAACTTTTTCCAACCGTAAAAATTCGATTTTTATTGGGGGCTTTTGTTATTGGTGTCTCGAGGAACGAAAGCCCTCAAAAAATTTTGAGTTTCATCGGTTGGTTATCGAGAAACTTGAATTTTTCTCTTTTTGCCCTAATTTGTCAAAATTTTCGAGTTCATGAAATTTCTTCAAATTGGACTCCATTAGTTAAAATTTCCTACTGTGTGAGTGTTGTAGGATATGTTGGAACCTACGTAAGTCCTCTTGCCCACGTGTGTGGGTGACAAGTGAGGCTTTTGGCCAACTTATGCCGTTATAATGTCAAATTTTGGATTTTTATCCCATTAACTCATTATCTATTTTTCTTTCTTATTTGCAGATACCATGGCTCGTACCAAAGTACCTAGAGTTTGTGATCTCCTTCGCTTCCTCTCCAACGAAGCCGAGGCACAGTATGCTCACTATGCTCGTAAGAAGGTAGAGGGTGGTCGTATGGTGAACTTGGCTGAGTTGGCCTTGTTCAATGTGGAGAGAGCCTTTGGTGACATGGGGTGGCTCCCTGTCATCACTTATGACACATGCACACGCCCGGATTTGGTGCGCCAGTTTTATTGTAATCTCCAGATAGTGGGGAATTACAATGACGTCGAGAGTGGTCAAGAGTTGCGCATCACCAGCTATGTTAAAGGGGTGAACATTTCATTCGATTATTGGCAACTGACTGACTTACTGGGCATTCCTTATGATGGCCCCATGGTTTACTGTGCACCTGGAGAGCCCCAGTTCATTTCTACAGAGATGAGAGTAGAGATTGATAATCAGCTGCTACGACCTGATCGCTGGCAGATAAGAGCTTGCTATATGCGTCCGGCTCTACGGGTCTTCTGCAAGATTATCCAGCATAATCTGATTCCGTAGAGTGGCCATTACGAGAGGGTTTCGCAGCTGACCCAGTATCTTCTGTACAACATTTGCACTAGGCTCCCGTTTGCCTTCCTTACATCATCATGAAGACTATGATCAGTGTCACATTGTCCGGTCATAGGGGTAATCTACCCTATGGACGTATGATCACCGCATTGCTGACCCGCCTGGGGGTTGACTAAGTCCATGAGAAGATTCAGGATAAAACCTTCTCGTCGCATCTAGATTGGGAGGCTATCTGCAAGATCGGTATGCGGGATGCCCAAGTCAGTCACGAGGAGAGGAACGAGATGGTGCGCCCTCACACTCACATCGAGATGGCTGACGCTGAGGCAGCTGCTGCCGCCGCTAGAGCTCGTACGGATCCTGCTGATGATGATGACCGCATGTATATGGACGTCGACTCGATACCACCGCCTTCAACTACGCATGCGGCTGGAGCCGGTACTTTTTTTGCGGCGGATCCTGCACCTGAGACTGGTCCTTCTTATGTGGCTGCTCCTTCACGCCCACATTCTAATATGATGGAGATGATGCATGAGATCAGAGAGGCTCAGCGCAGATCTGATCTGAGGATGGAGGAGTTGCTGGATGCCCAGCATCGGACTGATCAGCGAGTTGCTGATCTCACAGCTGGTCTTCAGACGACACAGACTCAGATAGCCTGGTTGACTAGAGTCTACGCTAAGGATTATGACAGAGATCGTGAGGCACCGCCTCCTCCTTCACCTCCAACTTCTTGATTGTATTTATTTTCTTGTACTTCAGAGTAACTGTCCGAGTTGTGGACTGTACTCTGCTTTAGTTATGTATATACGTTTGTTTCTTTCTCATTGTATGTAAAATTGTTTCTCCTTTAATAGATGCATTATCCTCTTTTTAAATTTGGTCTCAACCATCACTTGTGCTTATAGTGTGTTAATATTACTGTTTTTACTTTCATCCTATCTCAGTTCACGATTATCATGAATGTATGCTAGTTCAATGGACAAGGCCTGAGATGCTCTGATACCAAGTGGTCACACCCCAATTTCATACTATTCAGAATGGTGTGATGAACCGCTAACAAACAAACGGTTCAACCAGGATCTCAAGTAGGCTATATCCATGTTATCTGAACTCCATACATCCACATTCATAATTAGAGAAAATATATAATAGCGAAAGTCTTATAGTAAAACGAACTGAGAATCTATTGTGATATTAATATTTAAATAACAAATTATTCAGTATCAACTAAGACATAAATAAATATCAAATACATGTCTTTAATAAATCCAAATAAAGAAAACTAAAAAAATATCTAATCGAATACACAAGATTTGCACTCGCAAAAGAAGTCATGTGTGCCCACTTTAGCTTCAACTTCCATCGCCGCTACATTCCCGTACGCTGGAGCATTGATAAAATATTCAACGATAAAACCTGCATCATCAACTAAAAATATTCGACATCGAGGGGTGAGCACACATCATGGCTCAATGAGCAAACAAAACAATGCAACAGTACATATGCATGCAATCAATTCATATCTTTGGTCTGGTTTATAGTTTACAATATGCAATAGAAAGGTTTAAGTAGTCAAAGGTTAACGTTTATTGACCCCGCCTCTATACACAGGTATGTGACGCCGCCCGAAGGTAATGTTTATCGTCGACTCACAACCACCCCAAAATAAACATTATATAACAAAGGTTAACGTTTATTGCTATATAATGCCATACCAACACGTAAGCCCCTGTTGGCGAGGGCTGCAAACTGGGATCGCCACTAACCAATCCTAATACCAAACAGTGTATCCAAAGCCTCACCCCAACATCCCTCAAAATGTCCATAGAGATAGAGCTAAGGCTCCCCGGTAGAGTTAGAGACTACAAGGACTGAGACCACCTCCCCTGATACTCTACGACATAATAGTTCTACTAAAGTAATGGCGATATGACGATGCTAATGCACAAAACTTGAGTTAGAGATAGAGCTAAAGTGCTGAGACCCGCCAATGGTTAACATTTATTGACGTTCTCATCACACCTCCCCTGATACTCGCTCGCATCAAGTACACCAACCACACACATACAATCACATGCCTATTCCTATCATCATCATCATCATCATGTTATAAATAATAAAATAAATATGCATGAACAAGTAATAGAAATATTGGATGACATGTTGTATGCACATTACAAACATATTCGCATAGAATCAAGCATGGCATTGGACTCAAGAAATGAGAAAACAGTTTGTTATTAACCAATTAGTTTAAAGTTCCGTTTCCTCACCTTAGCTTGTTAATAGATACTTTTCCAAGCTTTAGAATCACCTTTATAATGTTATTATATTGATAGAAGACCTAACAAAGTCGATAAAATTTAATTAGAATTTATTCAGAATTTAAAAATCATTCTGTTAACTGAGGGTCAGAGGTAGGGTCAGAGTCATGATCGACCCTGGGTGCGACCCTCCCCAATCTGGACTTCCCGAACACTGAGGGTCGATACTCAGGATCACATAGGGTTGGATGATCATCGACCCTCTATGCAACCCTCGGTGGATTTTGCTCAATTTCCTTCCTTTTAGTCCATTTTTTGTGTTCGGGCTCCTATGGCTTGCTCCTACATTTCATTCAACATACACTCCATGGTCTAGAATCATGTATCACCCACCTAAATAGCTTTCATGTATTCTCTCATGGTTTTCTATGAAAACCTAACCATGAGTTGATGGTTTTGGTTTCTTCGAGATCACACTCTCTTCATTATCTAACCTAAGGTCTGTAGAAACTCATGAAATTAGTATCCATACCTGAGAAGATTACTCCTTCTCTGCAACTCTTCTCGTTTTTGGTTTCTTCTTTTCCTTGCTTCTCTTCTTCTTCTTTTCCTTCTCTTCTCTTTCTCTCAATTCAATTAGGGTTGTAAAAGGAGTGAAAGAGGCTTAAGGACATCCTTTAAATAAAGTAGAAACATCCTAAAATAAGTCTCATTGATATTAGGAAAGATTCAAAATCCAAAATTAGGAAATTTCCTAATTTCAGTTTCGGCAGCAACTGAGGGTCGATGGGAGGGTCGATGATCCCGTCGACCCTAGGCTTTCTAAAGTGTCTGACCTTCCCAGAAAAATAGAGGGTCTGACTTTCTGTCTTGGGGGGTCCGACCCTTCTTTGCTGGGTATGCGACCCTCCCCTTAAATTGAGTGTTTTAGGGTCGATTTGATACCTCGAATCTCGATCTCCTTCACGCCCTTGGTCCATTTGACTCAACCGTAATGGGTAATCCTGGTTCAAGGTGATAAGACTGGGTTAGATGGATACGGGTCTTACACATATAGTCTTCAATCGTGGTACCTGCATCATCAACTAAAAGTATTCGACGTTGAATGGGTGAGCACACATCATGGCTCAGTAAGCAAACAAAACAATGCAACAAACATATGCATGCATTCAATTCATATTTTTGGTCTGGTTCATAAGTTTGCAATGTGCTACAGAAATGTTCGGTGGCCGCCTCACCTCTATACACAGGGTGTGTAAGCTCCCCAATGGACCAAACACCATTATCGTCCACATCCACCCCACCATGGAATAGAGATAGAGCTAAAGTGCTTAGGATCGCACTGCATCACACTTCCCTTGATGCTTTACCCATACCAACGTGTATGCCCCTGTTGACGAGGGCTTGAAAATTGGGCTCGCTACTAACCAATCCTAATGTCAAACAGTGTATCCAAGGCCTCACCCCAGCATCCCTCAATACGTCCATAGAGATAGAACTAATGCCCCCCGGCAGAGTCATAGACTACATGGTCTGAGACCACCTCCCCTGATGCCCTACGATGTAATAGTTCTGCTAAGGTAATGGCGATACGACGATGTCAGTGGACAAGACTTGATTAGAGATAGGGCTAAAGTGCTTAGGACCGCACTACATCACACTTTCCCTGATGCCCCACTTGAATCAAGTACATTAACCACACACAAACATTCACATGCCTATTCCTAGCATCATCATCATCATCATGTTGTAAATAAACTGAATTAAATATGCATGAACAGTAATAACATGAATAGTAGATGACATGTGATATGCACATTACAATCATACAATCAAAGAATCATACATGGCATTGGACTCAATAAATGAAAATAATTTATTATTAGCCAATTAGTTTAGGTCTTGTTCCCTCACCTTTGATTGAGTGCAGATCCTCGTTCAAGCTTTATGAATCACCTTTAAATCACTACAAAGGCCTAACAAGTTGATAGATTTTAATTAGAATTAATTCCAACAAATTTAGACTAGCTGAAATCGTAGGGTCGCAGGTAGGGCAGCACCTAGGGTCGGTTAACAATCGACCCTAGGGTGTAGGGTCGGACATAGGGTCGGTGACCAATCGACCCTACGTGCGACCACACGTCCTTGGGACTTCCCGATGGCATGTGATCAATCTTGTGGTTTCGTAGGTACATTCTAATATTTTTCTATGGCTCATAACTATGATTTTTACACACTTTCCATTGCCTATGATGATTACTTCATGGATTCCTATGGAACTCATCCATGGATGGATGATTTGGGTTTCTTAATCCTAACTTCTTCATAATCCATTATAGGCTCTTAATTTATGAAGGGACTTAGATTCATACCTGAAGTTGGCTGAGATTCAGAGATTTCTCAGAACTTTCTCCTCGTCCTTAGTCTTTTATTCAATTTTCCTTCTCTTCTTCTTTTCCTTCTCTTTCTCTTTTCTCTTTTTCAATTAGGGTTCTAAAAGGAGTGAAAGAGGCTAAGGGACGTCCTATTTATAGAGGAAAACCCTCCAAATTACGTCCCATTGAGTTTAGGAATGAACCCCTTGGAATTAGGAAAGTTTCCTAATTTACAGTTTTTGTCTGTCATCGTAGGGTCGGACGTAGGGTTGCAAGATCCGTCGACCCTACGTTTTTCTAGTCATGCGACCCTACGACTAGAAAATCATAGGTTGGACTTCTACTGAGGTGGGGTTGACCCTACCTGTTTAGGCATGCGAGCCTACCCTCACATTTACTATTTTTGGGTCAGACTCATACCTGATCTTGTGATTTTCTTCACGCACTTGGTCCACTTGGCTCGACCATGATAGGTAGACTTGGTACAAGGTGGTAAGACCGGTAGTTCGATTCAGGTGTTACAAGAATCCCCTGTCCCAAATGACTGTGGGTAGCCGCTAAGAAGACTGAATTCCTAAAGCTGTCCAATAAGACTTCCTTTCCAGTAATACAAAGACGGACTGAGACTCCTAACTCCCGATGCAGGATCAGGGTGTTCATAGATCAGGGAGGAGGGTTTCGGAACGCATTGAACCTCCCAATCGAATAAATTGTAACATTTGTAATGATCTACTTTACGGCACCCTAAATCTCGGTTAGATAAGAGGGGTCAACCCTAAAACCAAAACCACTAAATAATGCTATAGAAATACGTACTTCTTCGTCCGCAACACCAGGCGCCTCTGGACGGCCTGGCTAGCCAGTGTAGTTCTCCAATCAATACCTGCCAAAGAAATAATGTACAATTTGTTGTGTCAATGATATTACCAATCAAAGAACTGATAGTTGGAGAGTAGGGTCCATTACTTGTTAGCTACCTCTAGAATTGCCAGACATTCTTGGCCAGGTTTCAGAATGGAAGAAAAGTCATGGAAGGAACTGAATTGGCCACGCACGAATAAGGCCACGACTATGAGTCTTCGATATTCATTTATACTTTGAATTCAGAAGAATATGAAATGCTCCCACTCTGCATGGTAGGCGAGGTAGGATAGAGAAGAGGGTTTCCTAGATAGATGTTCTCTATAGGTCTGCTATAAGTAGCTAACAGAATTCAATGCCTCCTTCTAGAGGCGGTTGGTCGAGCTGATTTAGAAACAGCTTGATTCACAACCAGCTTGTGGTCGAGCTGATATAAAACTACCCATGCGCTAATGCCCCATTATATAGGGTGTTCGTAGATCAGCTTTTCATGCTGGGGCAGAAGGACTTTCTTCTTCGCAACTATAATGTAGCTTGTCTTTGTTGTTCTGGCTTTCGCTTCTGGAGTTGATTATTTCTTAATGCTGATACTTTCTGTTTCGTCGAGCCTCGAGATTGTGGTCCTCTTTTGAGTATGGGTTCAATTGGATGGATCTGTCAAGTCAAGGTCAATGTGCGTAGCAGCAAGGATGGTGCATCGCCTATTTCTCATTCTTGCTCGGGAGCCAAAACGAACATGCGTGCTAGCTACTGTACTAAACCTTTAACCAAGCATTCTACCCTTGTTGAATTGGAACCAACCATGGCATTGCTCTCAAACAGTTGAACGGCCTCCAGCCAGCAACTTTCGTGCACAATTATAGATTCATTCTTCGTACATCGTTCAGCAGCACAACCCTTCGCGGGTTGGTAAGACAGAATTGGACAAAGAAAAGAGAGTGCTTGACCGGAACAACGGCCAACAAAATTACATAGATAACTGCTCTTCTCGGTTGAACCATATGGCGGCTGGAAAGAAAGACGACCTCATCTTCTCGTAGATGGTGTCAATGAGACCTACTTTAGTATCCCCCGTTGACCTTCTTTTGTAGATTGAATCTTCAATGACTCGAAACAAGCAACCTTAGATGTAAAGGCACCACTTAGCCCAACTCTAAACCAAGAAGAAATTCCTTCTGCCCATATTTGAGTAAGGCGAGCACAACCTAGTTGCGCTCTCCCACATCAGAGCATGCTAACACACAATAGTTCTCGTAGATCAGCTCGACCACCCAGAGAGAATGGTCGTAGATCAGCTAGCTCTTTAGTTGCTTTTTTGGTCAATGATTAGCTAGCGTGCCCTGGAGTTACTTGGTTCTTCACTTGCTCTGCAGTACGAGCCTCATACATCCACGCCCCTTTAATATGATGTGAAGAAGAGGGGCTGAAGGTGGCTTAGCTATCTAAGCGAAGGGGCCGCCCTCTTTTCTTTTCTGCACCAATCCTTAAAAATTACTACATCTTTTTGGGTGTATAGCTCAGTTGGTAGAGCATTGGGCTTTTAACCTAATGGTTACAGGTTCATGTCCTGCTATACCCAAACCTACCTCTTTCTCCTAAGGAGAAAGAGCAATGGCTTGGAAGCCTCATTCAAATATCACTCTTTGGCCTTTAGACTCGCTTCGGCGACTTCGCTCATTGGGTGAGGTAAGGAGTAGTATCATAGTGGCTCGGTCATCGATAGGCCTTTCCTTATTCATTCTATAGGCCGTGGTTGCGGACCAACAATCCAGCAAACAACGGCCCTTCTACAACACAAAGCTCAATTCCCCTTTAGAGTAAGTAAGTGCTAATGCCCGTTTATATAGCGGTAGACCTTTTCTTGCTGGGGCGCTAGTGTGCCTTTGTATATATTAGTCAATTTCTTTGTTGGCTTAGGTTGGATGCTAGTGGGGCGTAGGAGCGCCTAACCTAGGATAGGGGGTTTCTACGCTGTTACTGATCCGAGTTTTTGATAATTACTGCAAGCATTACATATACAGGGAGTGAGGGGAGTAATCCGGCCCAGTTACGTTTTCTCCCATTCCAAGGCTGACTTTTGGTAGGGGCTAATCGATTACTCTCCTATGCCTGCCTGAGGTATCGATGGGATACGAAGCAGAACTGGATGGATGGGATGGAACTACCGATCCTGGAAATGACAAGGGCTTAGGGAGAGATGCTATGCTTGAGTAATCGGAAATGGTTGGTGATGAAGAATAGGTAGCTTGCAAGCATAGGAATTGATAACCGAATTCTTTCATTCCCCCCAGCCGATGTGCGAGATCATATTCTTCTACTCTTGCTGATGCCCCAATCCATTTCAAGCTGCCTCACTTGGTTCTTCAACTCCACTCCGAAGATCGGGAATGGGATTGACGAATGGATGGAATTGTTGGCACAAGGAGACGGATGTGCGCTGGTTGCTCATTCAATGATATGACATATTTATAGTTTCTACTATTACTCGATTCGATCTGTATATGGGGCCCCCGTGTAAGTCAGTCTTCTACTAAAAGCTTTTGAATCAACTCAACTATACTTTTCAACAAGGAAACCATGGACGACAATGGTAAAAGAATAGAATGAACACCCTCAAGAACTTCTCCTACCTAAAGGCACCCTTAACAATATGGATTTCATACATGAAATTCCTTATCTTATCAAACATGTATTTCCCGGCCCTTGTTCATGCCATGAATTCAAAGCTCAACCTCAACCATTGAAATCAAGCATTTCTTTATCAATTCCACATCGGTAAGGAGAGGAAAGGAAGAAGAGATACTGATTGCTACACTAGTTCTTTCAGAGGGTTTGCTGGGGAGGTCTTGACTTAAGATGTCCGGACAAAAATCCGCTAAGAAGACACCAAAAGGATGGGATTACGTGGCCCCTATATTCTCAATATGGATTTACTCGAGCGATCGGAAGTGGGGAGAAGCAACTTTAAAGTTTCCTCTACCTACACCGGCTCTCTTTCAAGCGTCGTAGGTCGAGTCTATGAAATGGAGGAGCTGCTTTGTGATCAATGACCACCCTCCACATTGAGCAATCAAGACAAGAAGAGCCAGCCTTCTTGCTTCTCCGGTCCAATTACCCTCCGGGAGAATTAGGATCATACCACGAAAATCCATGGGGATAGATGTAGATGCGGTGATAAATGAGTCACAAAATTCGCTATCTAAACCTTCCGTTCAGTTTGTCATGGTTTCATCCATGGTGGGGGAAGAAGCAATTCCAACATATTCGGTTGCCACCTTCCAAGCCTTTCGGAGAGAGTTGGAGATGGCTAAAACGCGCTTCACCTTAAGAGAGAAACTTTCACTTGGTGAATGGTTCATCGGCAACGACAGATATGCGTGATCAACACATTGCTAATGAAAGACCACCCCTTGCCTGAGGGATCAGTTTGACCGGGGCTCAAATCAGACTTTGTCGAGCAATGATTAACTTAGGACCTGCCGTACGTAAACTCGCTAGTCAAAATAAACTTCGAGCCCCTCTCCAATTGGTCCCGCGTTTCCCTCCATCATATCGATAGTGGGAGCCAATACTGAACATTGCCTCTACTGTTCATCCTGGAGCAGCACCGAAGAACTGTCTTTCATCCTGGCGCATCAACTGATCCTTGAATGACTAATCCCTGGCTAGGGAAGATAAGGGATGGACGCTTGGCCAAGTAGAACAGATGCACCATCCCTGCTCATCAACCTCGCGCCGCCCTTTCTCTTTGTCCCTGAGTGAGGGGAATGATGGCACCTCCTCACATCAACTTATTATTACAATGATGAATGAGAGGGGTTAGCCGTTCATTTTCTACCGAGGTTGGGGTTTTCAGACAAACAAATCCATTGTTTCTTTCAACGTTATTAGCTAGTAGGTAGGCAGCATGAAGGGCTGGAGGAGCGGTAATGATTACGAGACTTCCCTAGATGAACCTTCCACTATTCCTTCCTCCTTTTATCATTATTCAATGTCTGCCTTTCCCTTTATTTTTATAGGCATTTTTCCTTTTTGTTCAGGCTCTCCATGACACCAAAAACATTTCGCCGGTAGCTCGTTTCTATCTCTTATATTTATGCGATTACCGGCACCAGCATTGTTGGCTCTTTTGAGTGAGGGCTATCCTTATTTCATGATACGAATTCCTTCACTAAGAGGTAGCAGGTTTTAGAACTCTTATTGGATCCCCTGCCAGTGGGCTTATCCATCGTTTCATTGCATTAGATGCCTTCTCATCTTTGAGCTTTAGCTTAATAATAATAATAATAAACTAATCTTCCATGTTGCGCGCTTGAGATATTAGCTCATCCCATGTGACTAAGTTCAAGTGCCTGAGTGAGCTCGAATTGCAAGTCTACTGGCATGGCATCAATAAACCAATCAATGAGATGTTGTTGGTTGCTTAGCTTCTCATACGGAGGAATCCCCTTTTTGATATTCCCAAATCTGACAATGAATTGGTCAACTGTTTCATCATCAGCCTTGCTCATCTGAACTAACTATAGATTCATAGTCTTATCTGTGCGCTTGGGAGCACCTCCTGAACAAATCTATAAAGGTTTGCCATGATGTGATGGTTCCATTAGGCAACGAATGAAACCAGTCTTCCGCTTGTCCAGTGAGCCTTTCTGTAAACAACCTACAACACACATCTTTCTCTCGTACTTCAAGTATGTGAAGAGCCCTCCCAACCACCAGCTGCTTTTTATCTGCATGCTATGAAGGCATTATCAGTGTGCCCGCCATAGATCAAGTAATTTACTTCTTTGGTAGACGTACGTCTACAGCGATTAGAGTTCGCTTGCAAAAACATGCTTTCGTACGTCCGCTTCCAGTACGACTTCTTTTGATTATTCTATTCTTGCAATGGCTCTTACCAAAATGGTGGCAACTTATAATAAAGAGCCAACTATTGAAACACTCACATGCTCTGATTAACTTGTCAGAACTCAAACTAGATTCCTTTAATTTTTTGCTGCATTGACTGCAACAATTGGGTAAATTGGATAGGTATATAGATCTTGAAAGGGAAGGGATCGGGGAGCGAAATGCTGCCTCAAATGCTGCTTACTCTATCGAAAGATGGTTAATCCACCCCTCTCAATTCAACATTGATAAGGCTCACCCCTTTCTGCGGTAGATAGTTAAGATGTTCCCACCTATCCAGCAGTTGAGGATGACCATCCTATACTCTGGCTCTACCCGAAGCCCTGGAGCTTCAGAATGAATATAGAGCCCCGAGGAGCCGGCATCGTTGATTGGGAATTAATTACCAAAACTGTTCTACTTATGAGTTTCTAGCTCGAAAAGAAAAGAATGACTGGTGTTCTAGGGGGTGGGTAGTAGGACCACCAATCAAACTCTCAGTCTAGCGGTTATGGTTCTTATCCTCACTTAGTCCAGCGGTAAGAAAAGTAAACCTAGTACTCCATTACATTAAAGGTCAGAGATCTATCTGCTACCCGTATCTAAAGGTGAGGAAAGAAAGGCAGTTTGAAAGGCCATTGACTTCGCCAAGTATCCTTTCCAAGTCGATGGCTCATTGATAACCCAGAATCGTGCTGGTTGACCCAGAATCAGCAGATCCCATGGATCAAGATCGATACCCGCACTAGCACTACCTGTAGAGGCAGCGCTTCACTTGGGAAAAAGCTTGAATAGCCACTAGTGAATTTGTCTCTCTGACTGGAAAGTTTTTTCTATTCATTTTTGAAACTAAATCGAAAAAAAGCCTTTGTCCATTCTTTGGTGCCTTGCTCAAGCGAGTCGCTCAACCTACAATTCGTTCTATGCTAAGCCCTTGAAGCTGTGGCCTGATGCAGAGCATGAATGGCTTGATTAAGCTGCTAGGGGCTTGCTCCGTTCCTCGTGAGAGTTAGTAAGCACTCTAACAGACTATCATTCTATACATCTTGTTGAACAAAGTGCACCGAGATCTAGACCAGAGTGAGATCACTGTAATAGAAAGGGAAAAGGTTGTGTTTATTCAACAAGATCGATTGTCGCCTATGCGGGAAAGCGCAAACTAAATAAGATGTGACAAGGCCTGCTTGCCCGCAGGAATAAGAACCATAGTTGTTGGGCCATCTTCTATGGCTTAGACACTTCAGACCTTGACGGAGGCGTCGGCGGAGGCAAGATAAAAGGTTTAACTGGAAAGAACAACCTTGAGATGGGCCAGTTGATAAATACGTCCGGAGCGGGTCACATCATTGATGGATTTCACAGCCGGTTCTGCCACCAACTGGCCCGCAATAAAGGACTTTGGCGAAGGCAGCAATCGGATGGGCATGGGACCAGGGAGAATCGTTGGATGTTTTGGCTACATTGATATCATGGTTCAAACCCTTCATCTCTGTTAAAATTCCAATCAGTGCCCTTGAAACGCTTACTAGGTGGGCCCATCCCTGTCATAGCTACAGAATGTGATTTTTGTCCGAAAAGTGGAAGGCCTTATTTGAGACTCCATCGCTCGTGGTAATTAAATGGCAGCCCTTTTTTGAAAGGAAAAATACCCAATCTGCTTGCTCAGGCCTGTACAGACTAATCACAAAGCTAAACAGGCCGCGCCTACGTGTAGTCACATCAATTGTATCTGCAACATGTGCCACGTAGAGACCCCTAGGTCCTGACTTGGCAGTCAGCAATTGACATCAAAACTAAATAAATAAAAGGGTTTTGCATCCACTCCAAAAGTGAAAAAGCGCATCCAGCCGTAGAAGGAGACCACAAGGAACACAGGAGGTACTTTAGAAATAAGGATGGTAGCCGACTAGCAAGCACAAGCCGGCACTGTTGGATGAGTCCCTCGAATTGGCTACTCTGGGGGTTGCCTGGAAAGCAATTACTCAAGGTGCGCTAGCAGGAATTTCCTAACCATACTTTGAAGTCTCTTAGCTGAGCTTGGCAAA
This sequence comes from Protea cynaroides, assembly GCA_028583415.1. Taxonomy (NCBI): domain Eukaryota; kingdom Viridiplantae; phylum Streptophyta; class Magnoliopsida; order Proteales; family Proteaceae; genus Protea; species Protea cynaroides. The sequence continues at coordinate 70,946,431 of CM053275.1, forward strand.
GAAGGAAAAGAATGACCGCTGTCGAAGAGTGCTGAGAATGGATCCCGGAAGCCTATGGCTGAGAACTGTTACCGGAAGCCTATGGGATTTAACTACAGGTGCAGGGGGTCTTTTTTGCACTTGAGGTTGAGCTTCTCCACCATCTCCTTCGAGACCATATTCTTACGGCTCCCTCTATCGATGATGACATTGCAAAATTTGCCACCCGACATGCATCGCATGTAGGATATTTTTGTCCTTAGCCACCTCTCATCGGTATTGACTTTAGGATTGTACATAGCCCTCCGAATCTGCCACAATTCACCCTCATCGACTTCCAATTATACCTCATCGTGTTCATCACCAACATCGTCATCATAGACTACAGAGAAAAATTGCATATCAACTAGCGTTACCGCTGTCCGTGTCTAGTGTGCATGATGTATTTCGTGTATCTCTATTGAATAAGTACGTTGGAGATCTTCAAAGGTACTATCCACGGATCCACTGGATTAGATAGAAGATTTAACTATTGATGTGGTACCACCTTAGTTCACTAGTTGGAAGGTACAACATCTCCGAAGTCTGGATATTTATTACGTGAAAGTAACCTTGCAAAGCTAAGACGGGAAGGAGATTACATGGGAAGAAGAAGATGTAATGCAGAAGCGTATTCCCAATTATTTGACTCCGAAGTACATTTAAATTTCGAGGATGAAATTTCTTTTAAGTATTGGCGAGTTGTAACATCCGTACGTGTAAATTTTGAAGTTGATATTTCTTTTAAGGGTAGTGGAGTTGTAAGACCCGCATGCCACGAATCAGGTCTAACCTTACATTCTTGTGTCACGACCGGTCTTTCCATCATAATCAGCTCAAGAGAACCAATTGTCTGAAGAACCACAAGATAAGGTAAGCAAAAAGTCAAATTTAGTTGGTGTGATTGACTGGTTAAGTTTGTGTGGAAGAAACCACTCAAAAACTAAAATCCAGTAAATTTTAGACGTTTGTTGGCAGTTTTCAGGGGTGTGGTCGATACGTGTGGTCACACATGAGACCACACCTATGAGACCACACAACTTCTGGTTGCATATTTTGGACGTGTGGTCGACTGATTCTGCGACCACACGATACTGAATAGACTCCGTGTTTAGAAAACGTTCTTAATTTGAGGGGGGACTCTTTCCTAATTAATGTGGGATTCTATATGGAGGTTTTCCTCTATATATGGGTCATTCCTTAGCCTCTCTCAACCTTTTAGAACTCAAATTGTAATCCTGAACCTAAGAGAGAAAGATAAAGGAAGAGAAGGAGAAGAAGGAGATTTGGAGAAGAAGCTTGGAGAAGAAGGTTTTGTAGAGAAATGTTCTATCTCTCTACAGCAAGCTTAAGGTATGGACTTGACTCTATCGTGTAGATCAGATAGAATAGGTCCTTTTCAAGTTGATGTGTTAAATCTAATGTAATGATTTCAGTTATGAATTTCTAAGAAAAACCATGAGAAAATAATTGATAATAAGAAAATGTAGATAATGGACATAGGATAACCATAGGATGAACTCAAGTGATGTGCCGAGGAATCGACTCAAGAAGAATTTGGATTTAGAAAAAAAAAAATTACCAAACATCATGTGGTTGCAACCTATGGTCGACCACAGGGTGACCAGAGAGTCTACCAAAGCTATTCGGGATGTTCCCCAGAAAGGTGTGGTCGCATGGTGTTGTCCCATAAAATGCGACCATAGGGTTCGACCACACAGTGTGTCGTCTTATATATTGCAACCACAGGGTTCGACCACACGTTCGACCACACGATAACAGCAAGCATACTTTGAGACCTAACAAAATTTTTGACTACTGTAACTTGGTAAACTTAAAATCTAACTTAAATACATTAGTTGTTTAGATTCTTAATACATTCAAAGTGACTTCCAAAGCTTGGGAGAGGAATGAACATCGATCAATGGTGAGGGAACAAGATCTAAACTAATTGGATAATAACAAACTGTTTATTTTTATTGAGTCCAATGCCATGATTGATTCTATGCTTATATGTTTGTAATGTGCATTTCACATGTTATCCAATATTCTTGCTATTACTGTTCATGCATATTTAATCCCGTTTATTTATAACATGATGATGATGATCAATCTAGGAATAGGGATGGGAATGTATGTGTGTGGTTGGTGTGTTGGATGCTAGTGGAGCATCAGGGGGAAGACGTGGCATGGTGGTCTTTTACTTCTTTACCAGACTCTAGCTCTATCTATACTCAAGTTTTACCCACTAACAACATCGTATCTTCATTACCTTAGCAGAACTATTACATCATTAGGCATCAGGGGAGGTGGTTTCACATCACACCGTGTGGTCTCTGACTTTGTCGGAGGGCCTTAGCTCTATCTCTATGGACGTATTGAAGGATACTGGGGTGAGGCCTTGGATACATTATTTGGCATTAGGATTGGTTAGTTGCGAGTCCACTTTGCAAGCACTCGCCAATACGGGCTTACGTGTTGGTATGGATAGGGCATCAGGGGAAGTATTAGCGGTGTTTGTTACAGACACTTTAGCTCTATCTCTATTCAATGGAGGGTGCATGTGGGACGAAAATGGTGTTATATCCATTGGGTAAATTCACACACTCGTGTATAGAGGTGTGCGGGCCACCAAACCTTTCTATAGCACATTGCAAACTTAAAAATCATACCAAATATATGAAATGAATACATGCATATGTTTGTTGCATTGTTTTGTTCACTCACTGAGCTCAAGTTGGAGAGCTAACCCTCGTGCATGCAATTCTTTTTAGTTTCTAATGTTACAGGTATTATGGTTGAAGATTATATGAATACGCCAACGTGTGGACATGTAGCGGCTATGGATGTGCAAGCCGTGGAGGATGAATATGACTCATCAAGCTAGTGTTTCAACTATGTTTATGCTTATTGGTTAACTTTCATATTGTGATACTTGTAATCAGTATTAATTATGTTTTGGTTACTTGAATATAACTTGTTAAATGTTTAATTATCACTGTAGACTCTCAGTTCATTATTAATAAAACATCCGCTATTTATTTATTTACTCTGATTATTATTGTGGAATGTATTTTGGTTTAACATGGTTGGCATAGCCTATACGAGATCCTGGTTTGAACCGTTGGTTTTCATGACGGTTCATCACACCGTTGGTTAGTCCAAAATTGGGGTGTGACAATACAAGTGGAGAGGAGTGTAGAAAATTGGTACCAATAGAACTAACAAGGTCAGAAAAGGCCATGAGTTTCATAGACAACCACCCTACCAATAGACCTTTCTGTGCACAGTACCTGAGTTCCTCCATTATAGCTCCTTCTGCTCCTTCTACTTTCAAGCTCACATTTAGCAATCCAGCCCCAAATTAAATTACGCTGGCTATGTCTGTACCCAAAGAAAGTTAGCCCAAACCAATAGCTTCAAGTGCCTCAACTGTTGTCACACCTCGATCCCGGTGCATCATTACTATGGAATGCAACTGGATCTCTTCACCTTATTTGGGCATAAGAAATTCCCTTCCAAGATCACATGTCATAGTATACCATAGATCAATCCCATCAAATACTTACCAGATTATCTGAGTAAATATTAAACATCTCCAATTAAACAATTTATCAAAAATTTATGAGAGAGTAAACATAGAAGAATTATTATGATAAAAAAAATACCAAATTATTCAGCTGACATACTAGAGGTTCAAACCTCAAATTGCTCAAGTTCCAAAATAACCAAAATAAATACAACAGTGTTCAGAGATTATCCTCTAGATAAATGTATCCCAAAACAAATCCCAATAATCCAAAGAAATAATGAAATAGACACATCCTGCGCCTATGAATCATCTCTACAAATCATCAAAGGATCATGAACATCTTCCTTAGGCTCATTGCCCTTATTCTCCACACTGGATGAAAAGCTACCCGAAGCAATGAATAAAAAAACTGCAAGATCAAAAATAGTTTGTGAGCACAAGGGTAAGCTCAACCACCGAGCTTAGCAAGAAAACTAAATGTGCAACAACCAAATGCATGCAATTATCAACTATTGTCAAGTAAGATAACTGTAAGTGCTAGCTCAAGACAATCCACGCAAAGTGTCTCCAGGTTGCACGGGTCTCCACTTTGAATGAAGCTGCCCCACTCGATGTACAACAACCTCCCTCATGTATTGGTCCGTCACTTTGGTCGGCACATGATGGCAACTCATCCCAAGTCCACGTTGTAGCACTTGAAGAGGTGATATTCCCACTAGTCATCTCACCCACCCATCCATACTACGTCGGGTATAGGGAGCATCGCAACTATGTGCATACCACCCTTTATTAAACCCATGCAACTACATGACCCCCTAATATCTACGAATACAGTTATCCAGGTGATTAATGTTCAACTAGCCATGTCCATCGAATTAGCCATATTACTGGACCGTAACGTCACCAAGCTTTGGACCCCATCAGAGCCCCCACATAAGACATTGACTTGGCTAAGTCACATAGGGTCAATGTAAAACAGCATCGGTAAGAAGTGGTACAACCATCCCATTCCACCTATCTTCCTCTTTACTGACTTAACTAGACATCATGAATCAATCATCGATCAGTTGCGTTCATGGGGTCACAAGCCTCCTATTCCACTCATTCCCACCACTACATGGCACTGTTGATCCCAAACGCAAGGATGCATATGCATGAACATACAGAGCAATATATTGGATGTCATGTTATCAGACAAAGAATGTTATTAATCTCACAGCATCACACAACATAATAATAAAGATACACATGCATTCAAAGGTTTAGTTCCCTTATCAAAAGCTAGAGAGTAAACTACTAGAGTCTAGATCGAGTAGCTTCCTATTGAAGTCTACTATCTCCATCAAAATCATAAGTCGCATTATTTATTAGTTTATCATTCAACAACATTATTCTAGTTTTGCTTTGAGCTTATTATAGAGTTATCAACTTGTCTGATAATCAAGCCTATGATCTATTGTTTGTTGTCATAGCATAGCATTAAGTATTGATTACTAATTATGTTCACTATAGTTGGATAAACATATTGTCCATATAAGGTAAGTAAAGTAAGAAAACATACTCATTGTCAGTTATTGCCATAAAGATCTTAATACTAAGAAGGAGTTATTGTAATGAAGTCAGGGTGTTTCAGCACCTTAAAAGGGGTCTTGGTCTTAAGGATAAAAAGCAGCTATTGACAGAGCACGAAAAGGTACAACAGCCAAAATAGGGTGTAGCTGGTGGCTATAGCCACACCTCACCCGGTGCTAGGTATGGCACTGATGGTCGTGGCCCTATGCTCTCGCATGGTCGTCTGACAACGCCAACACGTCTAGAGTGTTGCCTAGTCCTTATAGGTTGGGATTAAGGTCTCAAAATGTAGAGGCAGTGTATGGTTGGTCGTTTTATTGTGTAGACCAAATCCTACCTCTAGCATACCTGGAACACAAGGGGTTTCACTTCATGTGTCACACCCTGTTCTCGATGTATTGGTACTATAGAATGCAAGAAGATCTCCTTACCCTATTAGAGCATAAGAAATCCCATTCTATGATCACATGTCACGGTATACCACATATCCACCCCATCAATTACTCATAAAATTATCAAAGAAATTAAAACATCTTTAGTTAAACAATTTATCAAAAATAAGAGAGAGTAAACATGGCGGAAGTCTTATAATCAGATACCAATTATTCAGCTGACATACTAATAATTGAAATTCAAAATTATCTAACATAAAAAAAAAAAAAAAATCATTGTTCAATGATTATCCTCCAAATAAACATATCCCAAATCAAATCTCGATAATCCAAAAAAATAAAAAAAATAGGCAGAACCTACGCCTATGAATAATCTCTACGAATACACTCTAAGGATTATGAATATCATCCTCTGGTTTGCTATCCTCATCCTCTACAACGGATAATAAGCTACTCATAGTAACGAATGGAGAACCTATAATATCTAAATAGTTGTGCCCACAAGGGTAAGCTCAACAACTGAGCTTAGCAAGAAAACTAAACGTGTAACAAACAAATTCATGCACCTATCAACTATGGTCAGGTAAGATAAATGTTAGTGCCAGTTCAAGGAAGCCTACACATGGAGCCTCCAGGCTGTAGGGGTCTCCTCCCAGAATGATGCCTCCTCACTTGGCATATAGCAACATCCCCCACGTATGGGTCCATCATTTTTGTCTACACATGATTGTAACTCATCCCAAGTAGACCTTGTGGCACTTAAGGAGGTAATAATCCTACTAGTGGACTCGCCCACCTATCCATACTACGTTGGGTGTGGGTAGCATCGTAGCTATATTCATACCACCCTTTATTGAACCCATGCCATTTCATAACCTCTAATGGCTAGGGGTATAGTCATACGGGTGATTAATGTTCAACTAGCCATGTCAACCTAATTAGCTGTATTACTGGACCGTAATGTGGCCAAGCTTCTGACCCCATCCGAGTCCCCACATAGGACATCGAGACTTGGCTAAGTTATATATGGTCAATAGAAAGCAGCGTCGACAAAAGGTAGTACAAGTGTCCCTACCTTCCTCTTTACTGACTTAACCAGACATCATGATCCATCATAGAACAGTTGCATTCGTAGGGTCGTGAGCGTCCCGTTCCACTCGTTCTCACCACTACAGCGTACTATTGATCCCAAATGCAAGGATGCATACACATGGGCATACAAAATAGTATATTGGATGGCATGTTATCACAAAAGAGCATGTTGTCAATCTCACAACATCACATAGAATAATAATAGAGATACACATGCATTCAAAAAGTTTAGTTGTAAGACCCTTATCGATCTAACCCGGTCTTATCACCTTGAACCAGGTTTACCCATTATGGTCGAGTCAAATTGACCAAGGGCGTGAAGGAGATCAAGATCCCAGGTATCAAATCGACCCTAAAACACTCAATTTAAGGAGAGGGTCGCATACCCAGTAAAGGAGGGTCGGACCCCCCAAGACAGAAAGTCAGACCCTTAGTTTTATAAGGAGGGTCGGACACCTTAGGAACCCTAGGGTCGACGGGATCATCGACCCTCACATCAACCCTCAGTTGCCGCCGAAACTAAAATTAGAAAATTTTCTAATTTTCGATTTAGATTCTTTCGTAATCTCAAAGGGACTTATTATAGGATGTTTCTACTCTATTTAAAGGATGTCCCTAAGCCTTTTTCACTCCTTTTATAACCCTAATTGAATTGAGAGAAAGAGAAGAGAAGGAAAAGGAGAAGAAGAGAAGCAAGAAAAAGAAGAAAGAAAAAAGGTGAAGAGTTATAGAGAGGGAGTAATCTTCTCAGGTATGGATACAAATTCCATGAGTTTCTACAGACCTTAGGTTAGATAATGATGAGAGTATGATCTTGGAGAAACCCAAACCATCAACGCATGGTTTGGTTTCCATAGAAAACCATGGGAGATTACATGAAAGCTATCTAGGTGGATGATTCATGGTTCTAGACCATGGAATGAATGTTTAATGGACTGTAGGAGCAAGCCATAGGACCCCAAACCCGAAGAATGGACTAAAAGAAGGGAAATTGACCAAAATCCACCGAGGGTCGCACAGAGGGTCGATGACCATCTGACCCTAGGTGATCCTGAGGATCGACCCTCAGTGTTCGGGAAGTCCCGATTGGGGAGGGTCGCACCCAGGGTCGATCATGACTCCGAGCCTACCTCCGACCCTCAGTTAAAAGAATGGTTTTTAAATTCTGAATAAATTCTTATTAAATTTTATCGACTTTGTTAGGTCTTCTAGCAATATAATAACATTGTAAAGGTGATTCTAAAGCTTAGAAAAGTATCTATTAGCAAGCTAAGATAAGGGAACAAGACCTAAACTAACTGATTAATAATAAACTGTTTTATTTCTTGAGACCAATGCCATATTGATTCTATGCTTGTATTCTTGTATGTGCATTCAACATGTCATCCAATATTTCTATTAATTGTTCATGCATATTTACTTTACTGTTTATAACATGATGATGATGATGATAATAGAAATAGGTATGTGAATGTTTGTGTTTGGCCAGTGTATATGGTGAGGGTAGGAATGGTATCAACCGGTACAACCATGACCGTTCTTCATGGGGTGTATATTGTGCCATGGTCTACTCAAGTCATGTCCACTGATGTCCTAGTATCGCCATTACCTTAGTAGAACTATTATGTCGTAGAGCATTAGGGGAGGTGGTCTCGGTCCTTGTAGTCACTGACTCTACCGGGGGGCCTTAGCTCTATCTCTATGGATGTTCTGAGGGATGCTGGGGTGAGGCCTTGGATACACTGTTTGGCATTAGGATTGGTTAGTTGCGAGCCCAGTTTGCAACCCTAGCCAGCAGGGGATTATTTGTTGGTATGGTGTCAACTGGTACAGCCATGCCGTTTTCATGGGGTGTATATTGTGCCATTTTGGGTGCTGTGGGCGACAGTGCAGGAGTCATTGGGCGTATCCACACATTTGTGTAGAGAGGTGCGGCGGCCACCTATCCTTTCTAGAGCACAGTGCAAACTATAAACCAGACCAAAGATATGAATTGATTGCATGCATATGTATTGTTGCATTGTTATGTTTGCTCACTGAGCCATGATGTGTGCTCACCCTTCGACGTCGAATATTTTTAGTTGATGATGCAGGTTTAACTGCGGAAGATTATATAAATGCTCCAGAGTACGAGAACATTGCAGCGATGGTAGCAACTCATGACGTCTCTTGCGAGTGCAACACATGTGTATTCGGGATTATTTTTAGTTCTATTTATTTGGATTTATTAAAGACATGTATTTGATATTTATTTATGTCTTAGTTGATATGATACAGAATAATTTGTTATTTAAATATTGATATCACAATAGATTCTCAGTTCATTTTATAGTTCATTTTATTATAAAACTTTCTCTATTTGTTTTATTTACTCTCATTATTTATGTAGATGTATGGAGTTTAGATAACACGGATATAGCCTACTCAAGATCCTGGTTGAACCGTTGGTTTATTAGCGGTTCATCACACCATTCTGAATAGTGTGGAATTGGGGTGTGAAAACTTGGTATCAGAGCATCTCAAGCCTTGTCCGTTGAACTAGCATACATTCAAGACAATTATGAACTGAGATAGGATAAAAGTAAAAACAGTAATATTAACACACTATAAGCACAAGTGATGGTTGAGACCAAATTTAAAAAGAGAATAATGCATCTATTAAAGGGGAATAATTTTACATACAATATGAGAGACACAAATGTATATACATAACTAAAGCAGAGTACAGTACACAACCTGGACAGTTACTCTAAAGTACAAGAAAATAAATACAATCAAGAAGCTGGAGGTGAAGGAGGAGGCGGTGGGTCACGATTTCTGTCATAATCCTCAGCGTAGACACTAGTCAACCAGGCTATCTGAGTCTGGGTCGTCTGAAGACTAGCTGTGAGATCTGCCACCCGTTGATCAGTCCGTCGCTGGGCGACCAGCAACTCATCCATCCTCATATCAGATCTGCACTGAGCCTCTCTGATCTCATGCAACATCTCCATCATATCAGGAGTTGGGCGTGAAGGACCAGCCGCATGAGAAGGACCAGTCTCAGGTGCAGGATCCGCCGCAAAAGAATTATCAACTCTAGTCGCATGCGTAGGTGAAGGCGGTGGTATCGAGTCGACATCCATATACATGCGGTCATCATCATCGACAGGATCCACATGAGCTCTAGCAGCGGCAGCAGCTGCCTCAGCGTCAGCCTTCTCGATGTGAGTGTGGGTGCGCACCATATCCTTCCTCTCCTCGACACCAACTTCAGCATCCCGCATGCCCATCTTGCAGATAGCCTCCCAATCTAGAGGTGACGAGAAGGTCTTCTCCTGAATCTTCTCATCCCCTAAGTCAACCCCCAGGCGGGTCAACAATGCGGGGATCATACGTCCATAGGGTAGATTACCCCTATGACCGGACAATGTGGCACTGATCATAGTCCGCATGATGATGTAAGGAAGGCAGATGGGCTTCCTAGTGCAAATGCTGTACAGAAGATACTGGGTCCGCTAAGAAACCCTCTCATAATGGCCACTCTGCGGAATCAGATTATGCTGGATAATCTTGCAGAAGACCCGTGGTGCCGGACGCATATAATAAGCTCTCATCTGCCAGTGATCAGGTCGTTGCAGCTGACTGTCGATCTCTGCCCTCATCTCCATGGAAACAAACTGGGGCTCTCCCGGTGTACAGTAAACCATAGGGCCATCATAAGGAATGCCCAGTAGGTCGGCCAGTTGCCGATAGTCAAATGAAATATTCACCCCATTGACGTAGCTGGTGATGCGCAACTATTGACCACTCACAACGTCATTGTAATTCCCCACTACCTGGAGATTACAATAAAATTGGTGCACCAAGTCCGGGCATGTGCACGCGTCGTAAGTGATGACAGGGAGCCACCCCATATCACCAAATGCTCTCTCCACATTGAACAGGGCTAGCTCAGCCAAGTTCACCATACGACCACCCTCTACATTCTTACGAGCGTAGTGGGCATACTGTGCCTCGGCTTCATTGGAGCGGAAGCGAAAGGGAACACGAACTATGGGTACCTTAGTACGAGCCATGGTATTTGCAAAGAAAAATAGATAATGAGTTAATAGGATAAAAATAAAAAATTTGCAAATATAACGACGTACGTGGCCAAAAGCCTCACTTGTCACCCATACACGTGGGGAGGAGGACTTACATAGGTTCTAACATATCCTACAACACACATACCATAAAAAATTTTAACTAATGAGGTCCAATTTGAAGGAATTTCAAGAAATCAAAAATTTCGACAAATTAGGGCAAAAAGAGCAAAAATCCAAGTTTCTCGATAACCGACCGATGGAACTCAAAAATTTCTGAGGGCTTTCATTCCTCGAGACATCAATAACAAAAGCCCCCAATAAAAATCTAATTTATACGGTTGGAAAAAGTTTAATATGAAAAATACAAGTTAATTGGACCAAAACCTAGAAATGGAAACCTATAAACAGGTAAAAATGAGAAAACATACCAGTAGGGATGATGTGGATGTTGAAACACGAATCCAAATTGACTAAAATAGTGGAGTGGCACTGTAGCAACTCAGAGGTGAGAGACGAGTCAAAACGGGAGGGAAATAACAGAGAATAAACCCAGAATCGGTTCTTAAAGGTCTGATTTTTGGTCTGAGGGTCGAACAATTCGACCAGGACCATCGACCCTCGGATCGACCCTCCCATCGACCCTCGGCTCTCTGAAATCTGACAGACAAACCAGGGTCGGATACCCATCGACCCTCACATCGACCCTCAGCTCTCGGGAAGAACTGGTCATTCCCAGGGTCGGATACTGAGGGTCGGACATACCATCGACCCCCAGCATCGACCCTGTATAGAAAAGACAGTATTTTTTTTTCATAAAATGAGCTGAAATTTGAAATTTTACATCGGTTAGCATGCCTACATGAAGTATCAATGATTTTCTCACCTATTTTGATGATTTTCAAGCACCACCATTCTCAGAAGAAATTATGTCTGGACGTAGAGTAACCAGACAGAGCCGAAATGCAGTTCCACCACCCCCACCTGTGGAGGAAAATAGCCAGGAGAATATATATGTACCAGGAAATCCAGATCAGGCAAATCCTACAAATTTGCCACCTCCACCACCAGAGTTAGCAACAGTGGTATTGAATCTAGCACAGCAGCTGCAACAGATGCAACTTGCATAGGCTCAAATGCAAGTTGCGATGGGAATTATGTTCCAAGCCGCTCACGCTACACCCATGCAAACGGGATAAGCCAGTGCAGCACCAGTGGGTAATCACCCAGCACCTCAATCACCACAACCACCAGCTGCACAGATTCCAGTACCCGGTCCAGAAGCAACTCAGGTTAACTATCAGTATCGACAACCCATGTTTGGGGCATATCCCCAAAATCAGTTGGATTACTCTCGGCTGGTTGAGAGATTTCTGAAGATGAAGCCCAAGGAATTTAACGGTAAACCGTCGGATCCGTTATGGCCAGCACATTGGATCGACGAGATGGAGAGAAACTTTCTTATGATGACTATCACTGAAGAAGAAAAAATACTATGTGCCACCTTCATGCTAAAGGGTGACGTACATCATTGGTGGAAATCTACTAGGGCTTACCTATTGACCAAGCACACCCTACTGACTTGGGCTATTTATAAAGAAGCGTTCTTCGAGAAGTATTTCCCCCGAAGCTTCAGAGGTTCTATGGAGAAGGAATTCCTAAGTTTATATCAGGGACAGATGTCCGTGGATGCATATCAACAGCGTTACGAAGAGCTGTATTTCTTTGCACCACTAAGCATGCAGGAAGAAGACACTAAGACCCGTAGGTTTGTCATGGGACTGAGAGGAAGCATCAGAGAGCACGTTCTGGGCTTGGAAAAGAAGATATATAATGAATCTGTAAAAATTGCTCGAGTCATAGAATCGAGCCAGAAGGAAAGTTACTTTACACAGAACTGAGGCCTAAAAATGCCAGCCAGAAATGCCTATAACGGAGGGAACAACAAGACATTTAAACCCTTCCGTGCACAAGGATTTACTGCTGCATCCAAGACTACCCCGGTAATGCAACAGCAACCAAAGCCAAATTTAGAAGGTCCGAGATGTTACAACTGCAACCAAGTGGGACATATGATAAGGGAGTGTCCTAAGCCCAAGAAGCATGTACATCAAGGACGAGTATATGCTGTTACATCTGAGGATGCTGCCGCATAACCTATGTAGTCATAGGTATGACTGAAACCTTTTTAGTTGTAATTACATTGTATGACCATGTAGACTAATTAAAAATAAATCACAGGTATCGTACCTATAAATGGCATACCCGCCAGAGTACTCTTTGATTCAGGAGCTGCTCATTCCTTTATATCTATGTCATTCGGAAAGAAGTTGAGTTTACCCATCAAAACATTGGACTACAAACTACTTGTACGGTCACCAATGGGGTTAGAAGTGGAATTAGAGAATGGTTATGGACCATGTCTAGTTCTCATTGGCGAGAAAACCTTAGATGCAACCTTGATACAACTTGAGATGGCAGACTTTGACATCATCTTGGGAATGGACTGGTTAGCTTGGCATTCTGCGAAACCTATTATGCGCCGAAAAGAAGCTAACATTTAAAGACAAAGAAGGAGCAGAATTCAGTTTTTCGGGATCCAAACTTCCCCGTAGACGCAAGCTTGTACTCTCAGCACTGAAGGCTAAGAAGTGCCTTGAGAAGGGGGCAGTCGGGTATCTAGTATCAGTGGTCGACCTAACCAAGGAAGCACCATGACTGGAAGATATTGATGTAGTGCGGGACTATTCCGACGTATTTCTGGAGCAACTACCAGGATTACCACCCGACCGAGCAACAGAGTTTGTGATAGATCTTATACCCGAAGCCACACCAGTATCAAAAGCACCTTATAGAATGGGTCCTACTGAACTGAAGGAATTGAAAGTGCAACTACAAGAACTGCAGGACAAGGGTTATATTCGACCCAGTATATCACCATGGGGAGCACCGGTATTATTCGTAAAGAAGAAGGATGATAGCGTTCGATTATGTATTGACGATCGGGAGTTGAATAAACTGACAATCAAGAATCGATATCCGCTACCATGGATCGATGATTTGTTCGATCAGTTGCAAGGAGCAAAGGTATTTTCTAAGATCGATCTTCGATCAGGCTATCATCAGTTGAAGAATAAAGAAGGTGATATTCCTAAGATAGCTTTTAGGACCAGATATGGACATTATGAGTTCTTGGTCATGTCTTTCGGATTAACAAACGCACCAGCAACTTTAACGGAACAAATGAACCGGGTTTTCCACGATATGTTGGATACGTCGGTTAGAGTATTCATTGATGATATATTGGTATATTCCAAGGACAAAGAAACCCATAACAAGAACCTAAACGCCGCCCTACAGCGTTTAAGGAAAGAGTAGTTATATGCCAAATTTTTAAAGTGTGAGTTTTGGCTAAGTGAAGTCGCCTTCCTAGCCCATGTAGTATCCGCTGAAGGAATCAAAGTGGACCCCAGCAAGATCGAGACTATTGTTAAGTGGGAAGCACCAAAGAGCGTTTTAGAAATTAAAAGTTCTCTGGGTCTCGCTGGTTATTATCTGAGATTCGTGGAAGATTATTCCCGGATTGCCGTACCTCTCACCAGTCTGACTAAGAAAGGTGAAAAGTTTGTGTGGACGGATAAATGTGAGAAGAGCATCCAAACATTGAAGACCAGATTGATATCCGCTCTGATTTTGACTATTCCTGTTCCAGGGTAGACATTTACCTTATACACTGATGTGTCAGGACTGCGATTAGGATGTGTGCTTATGCGTGGAGAGCAAGTAATTGCTTATGCCTCAAGACAATTAAAGATACATGAGAAAAATTATCCCACTCATGATTTGGAGTTAGCGGCAGTAGTACATGCTGTCAAGATATGGAGACATTACCTATACAGAGAGAAATTCCAGATTAAGTCGGACCATAAAAGACTTACTTATTTAATTAATCAGAAGGAATTGAATATGAGACAAAGAAGATGGCTTGAACTATTGAAAGAATATGATTGTGATATCTAGTATCATCCGGGGAAGGCTAACGTAGTAGCGGATGCGTTGAGCAGAAAGGCGATGATAAAATCTAAAGGGGAGGTTAGTTCAACTGCAGCAATGTGTACTACCGGAATGGTATTCAATCACTACAATGAGCAGTATGTAATAGATACAACCGATGGATCAGCAAACCAAGGGTTTATTCATCGATTTTCAAGCATGTTCTCAGCATTGAAAATTATATCGGATATAATGGATGAAGTGAAGATAGCTATTAAATCAGATCCTTATCTGAGAACAGTACAAGAAGATATCGAGAAAGGAAGAACTAATCCTGAGTTCACCTTGGACGAAGAGAGAGTACTGAAATACAAAGGAAGAATATGTGTAACTGAAACAAAAAGTTTGGACATTAGACACCGACTGATGAAAGAAGCCCATACCACCATCTATTCGATACATCCTGGAAGTACAAAAATGTATCATGATCTAAAGAAAATGTATTGGTGGAGAGGAATGAAAGCAGATGTAGCTAAGTTCGTGTCTCAATGCCTAAATTGTCAGATAGTAAAAGCTGAACGACAACGACCCGCAGGACTGTTACAACCGTTACCGGAACTAGCATGGAAATGGGACTGCATCACTATGGACTTCATCACGGGATTACCACTGACTCCTCGAGTAGTTGATGCAGTTTGGGTGATTGTAGACCGTCTGACTAAAACAGCTCGCTTCATACCAATACGACCTCAGTATACAGTGGAAAGGTTAGCAAAGCTGTATGTGGATAATATTGTTCGATTACATTGTATTCCAGAAAGCATTGTATCCGATAGAGATCCACGATTAACTTCCATGTTTTGGGAGGGATTGCAAAAGGCTATGGGTACAACATTGAAGTTCAGTACTACATTCCACCCACAGACAGACGGACAGTTAGAGCGTACAATCTAGATTCTAGAAGATATGCTACAAGCATGTGTAATTGATTTCAAGGGATCATGGGATGAAAGACTACCACTGATCGAGTTCGCTTATAACAATAGCTATCAGACTACTATACAGATGTCACCATATGAAGCACTGTATGGCAGAAAGTGTCAAACTCCTTAGTTTTGGAATGAAGTGGGAGAACGTAGTATTATTGGACCGGAATTTGTTGAAGAGACTTGTCGAGTGGTTGACATTATCAAGGAAAGAGTGAGAACAGCTCAGATCCGCCAGAAGCAATATGCAGATACTCGACGCAGAGATCTGGAGTTTGCTGTAGTTGATAAAGTATTTTTGAAGGTATCGCCTATGCGAGGATTGAAAAGGTTCAGACAGAAACGGCAACTAAGTCCAAGATATGTTGGGCCGAACGAGATTCTAACTAAGCGTGGGAAAGTGGCTTATCAGTTAGCACTACCACCATCTATGCCAAGTGCGCATGACGTATTTCATATTTCCCTATTGAAGAAATATGTCAAGGACCCAATGCACGTTTCAACAGTAAATTTATCGGATTTGACTGATGATTTGACATTTGAAGTAACACAAACTGAAATCACCAGTCGAAAAGTTCAACGTCTACGCAACCGAGAAATCTATTATGTTAAGGTCACATGTAAACGTAGAGACATGGATGAAATTACTTGGGAAGAAGAGAATGTTATGCGAAAGCAATACCCTCACTTATTTGATTCAGAAGGTACGTATAATTTTGAGGAAAAAATTTATATAAGTAGGGGGGAGTTATAAGACCCGTATCAATCTAACCCGGTCTTATCACCATGAACCAGGTTTACCCATTATGGTCGAGTCAAATGGACCAAGGGCGTGAAGGAGATCGAGATCCCAGGTATCAAATCGACCATAAAACACTCAATTTAATGGGAGGGTCGCATACCCAGTAAAGGAGGGTCGGACCCCCCATGACAGAAAGTCTGACCCTCAGTTTTATAGGTAGGGTCGGACACCTTAGGAGCCCTAGGGTCGATGGGATCATCGACCCTCAGTTGCCGTCGAAACAGAAATTTGGAAATTTCCTAATTTTCGAATTGGATTCTTTCCTAATCTCATAGGGACTTATTTTAGGATGTTTCTACTCTATTTAAAGGACATCCCTAAGCCTCTTTTACTCCTTTTACAACCCTAATTGAATTGAGAGAAAGAGAAGTGAAGGAAAAGGAGAAGAAGAGAAGCAAGGAAAAGAAGAAAGCAAAAAGGAGAAGAGTTGCAGAGAAGGAGTAATCTTCTCAGGTATGGATACTAATTCAATGAGTTTCTACAGACCTTATGTTAGATAATGATGAGAGTATGATCTCGAAGAAACCCAAACCATCAACCCATGGTTAGGTTTTCATAGAAAACCATGGAAGATTACTTGAAAGCTATCTAGGTGGATGATTCATGGTTTTAGACCATGGAATGAATGTTGAATGGACTGTAGGAGCAAGCCATAGGACCCCAAACAAGAAGAATGGACAAAAAGAAGGGAAATTGACCAAAATCCAACGAGGGTCATACAGAGGGTCGATGACCATCCGACCCTAGGTGATCCTGAGGATCGAGCCTCAGTATTCGGGAACTCCAAATTGGGGAGGGTCGCACCCAGGGTCGATCATGACTCCGACCCTACCTCCGACCCTCAGTTAATAGAATGGTTTTTAAATTCTGAATAAATTCTAATTAAATTTTATCGACTTTGTTAGATCTTCTAGCAATATAATAACATTGTAAAGGTGATTCTAAACCTTGGAAAAGTATCTATTAGCAAGCTAAGGTGAGGGAACAAGACCTAAACTAACTGATTAATAATAAACTGTTTTATTTCTTGAGTCCAAAGCCTTATTGATTCTATGCGTGTATGCTTGTATGTGCATTCAACATGTCATCCAATATTTCTATTAATTGTTCATGCATATTTACTTTACTGTTTATAACATGATGATGAAGATGATGATGATGATAGGAATAGGCATGTGAATATTTGTGTTTGGCCAGTGTATATGGTGAGGGTAGGAATGGTTTCAACCGGTACAACCATGACCATTATTCATGGGGTGTATATTTTGCCGTGGTCTCCTAAAGTCATGTCCACTGATGTCGTAGTATCGTCATTACCTTAGCAGAACTATTATGTCGTAGAGCATCAGGGGAGGTGGTCTCGGTCCTTGTAGTCACTGACTCTACCGGGGGGCCTTAGCTCTATCTCTATGGATGTTCTGAGGGATGCTGGGGTGAGGCCTTGGATACACTCATTGGCATTAAGATTCGTTAGTTGCGAGCCCAATTTGCAACCCTAGCCAGCAGGGGTTTATTTGTTGGTATGGTATCAACCGGTACAGACATGCCGTTTCATGGGGTGTATATTGGGCCATTTTGGGTGTTATGGGTGACAGTGCAGGAGTCATTGGGCGTATCCACACACTTGTGTATAGAGGTGCGGTGGCCACCTATCCTTTCTATAGCACAATGCAAACTATAAACCGGACCAAATATTTGAATTGATTGCATGCATATGTATTGTTGCATTGTTTTGTTTGCTCACTGAGCCATGATGTGTGCTCACCCTTCGACGTTGAATATTTTTAGTTGATGATGCAGGTTTAATCGTGGAAGATTATATAAATGCTCCAGAATACGGGAACGTTGCAGCGATGGTAGCTGAAGATGAAGTGGATACACATGACGTCTCTTGCGAGTGCAACTCATGTGTTTCCGAGTAGATTTTTAATTTTATTTATTTGGATTTATTAAAGACATGTATTTGATATTTATTTATGTCTTAGTTGATACAGAATAATTTGTTATTTAAATATTGATTTCACAATAGATTATCAGTTTATTTTATTATAAGACTTCCGTAATTTATTTTATTTACTTTGATTATTTATGTGGATGTATGGAGTTTAGATAACACGGATATAGCCTACTCAAGATCCTGGTTGAACTGTTGGATTGTTAGCAGTTCATCACACCATTCTAAATAGTGCAAAATTGGGGTGTGACAACTTGGTATCAGAGCATCTCAGGCCTTGTCCGTTGAACTAGCATACATTCAAGACAATTGTGAACTGAGATAGGATAAAAGTAAAAACAGTAATATTAACACACTATAAGCACAAGTGATGGTTGAGACCAAATTTAAAAAGAGAATAATACATCTATTAAAGGGGAATAATTTTACATACAATATGAGAGACACAAACGTATATACATAACTAACGTAGAGTACAGTACACAACCCGGACAGTTACTCTGAAGTACAAGAAAATAAATACAATCAAGAAGCTGGAGGTGATGAAGGAGGCGGTGCCTCCCGATCTCTGCCATAATCCTCAACGTAGACTCTAGTCAACCAGGCTATCTGAGTCTGGGTCGTCTGAAGACTAGCTGTGAGATCAGCCACCCGCTGATAAGTCCGACAATGGGCGTCCAACAACTCATCCATCCTCAGATCAGATCTACGCTGAGCCTCTCCGATCTCATGCAACATCCCCATCATATCAGGAGGTGGGCGTGAAGGACCAGCCACATGAGAAGGACCAGTCTCAGGTGCAGGATCCACTGTAGAAGAAGTACCAACTTCAGCCGCATGCGTAGGTGAAGGCTGTGGTATCGAGTCGACATCCATATACAAGCGGTCATCATCATCGGGAGGATCCGCATGAGCTCTAGCAGCGGCAGGATCTTCCTCAGCGTCAGCCATCTCGATGCAAGTGTGAGGGCACTCCATCTCATTCCTCTCTTCGTCACTAACTTGATCATCCCGCATGCCCATCTTGCAGATAGCCTCCCAATCTAGAGGCGACGAGAAGGTCTTCTCCTGAATCTTCTCATCCACTAAGTCAACCCCCAGGCGGGTCAACAATGCGGTGATCATACGTCCATAGGGTAGATTACCCCTATGACCGAACAATGTGGCACTGATCATAGTCCGCATGATGATGTAAGAAAGGTAGACGGGCTGCCTAGTGAAAGTACTGTACAGAAGATACTGGGTCAGCTGAGAAACCCTCTCATAATGGCCACTCTGTGGAATTAGATTGTGCTGGATAATCTTCCAGAAGACCCGTGGAGCCGGACGCATATAACAAGCTCTCATCTGCCAGGGATCAGGTCGTTGCAGCTGACTGTCGATCTCTGCCCTCATCTCCATGGAAACAAACTAAGGCTCTCCTGGCGTACAGTAAACCATAGGGCCATCTTAAGGAATGCCAGTAGGTCTGCCAGTTGCCGATAGTCAAATGAAATATTCACCCATTTGACGTAGCTGGTGATGCGCAACTCTTGACCACTCTCAACGTCATTGTAATTCCCCATTAACTAGAGATTACAATAAAAATGGCGCACCAAGTCCGGGCATGTGCACGCGTCGTAAGTGATGGCAGGGTGCCACCCCATATCACCAAATGCTCTCTCCACATTGAACAGGGCTAGTTCAGCTAAGTTCACCATACGACCACCCTCTACTTTCTTACGAGCGTAGTGGGCATACTATGCCTCGGCTTCATTGGAGCAGAAGCGAAGGGGATCACGAACTCTGGGTACCTTAGTACGAGCCATGGTATCTGTAAAGAAAAATAGATAATGAGTTAATAGGATAAAAATCCAAAATTTGCAATTATAACGACGTAAGTGGCCAAAAGCCTCACTTATCACCCATGCACGTGGGCAGGAGGACTTACGTAGGTTCTAACATATCCTACAACACACATACCGTAGGAAATTTTAACTAATGAGGTCCAATTTGAAGGAATTTCAAGAAATAAAAAATTTTGACAAATTAGGGCAAAAAGAGCAAAAATCCAAGTTTCTCGATAACCAACCGTTGATACTCAAAAATTTTTGACGGCTTTCGTTCCTCGAGACATCAATAACAAAAGCCCCCAATAAAAATCAAATTTTTACGGTTGGAAAAAGTTTAATTTGAAAAATACGAGTTAATTGGACCAAAACCTAGAAATGGAAACCTAAAAACAGGTAAAAATGAGAAAACATACCTGTAGGGATGATGTGGATGTTGAAAAACGGATCCAAAGTGACCAAAATAGTTGAGTGGCACTGTAGCAACTCAAAGGTGAGAGATGAGTCGAAACGGGAGGGAAATAACAGAGAATGAACCCAGAATCGGATCTTAAAGGTCTGATTTTTGGTCTGAGGGTCGGACAATTCGACCAGGACCATCGACCCTCGACTCTCGGGAATCTGCCAGAAAACCCAGGGTCGGATACTGAGGGTTGGATACCCATCGGCCCTCGCATCGACCCTCAGCTCTCGGGAAGAACAGGTCATTCCCAGGGTCGGATACTGAGGGTCGGACATACCATCGACCCCCACCATCGACCCTTTATAGAAAATACAGTATTTTTTTTTATAAAATGAGCTGAAATTTGAAATTTTACTTCGGTTAGTGTGCCTACAAGAAGTATCAATTATTTCTCACCTATTTTGATGATTTTCAAGAACCACCAATCTCAGAAGAAATTATGTCTGGACGTAGAGAAACCAGACTGAGCCGAAATGCACTTCCACCACCACCACCTGTGGAGGAAACTACCCAGGAGAATATATATGTACCAGGAAATCTAGATCAGAAAAATCCTACAAATTTGCAACCTCCACCACCAGAGTTAGCAACAGTCGTGATGAATCTGGAATAGCAGCTGCAACAGATGCAACATGCACAGGCTAAAATGCAAGTTGCAATGGGAATTATGTTCCAAGCCGCACATGCTACACCCATGCAGATGGGACAAGCCAGTGCAGCACCAGTGGGTAATCACCCGGCACCTCAAACACCTCAACCACCAGCTGCACAGATTCCAGTACCAGGTCCGGAAGCAGCTCAGGTTAACTATCTGTATTCACAACCCATGTTTGGGGCATATCCCCAAAATTAGCTGGATCACTCTAGACTAGTTGAGAGATTTCTGAAGATGAAGCCCAAGGAATTTAACGGTAAACCGTCGGATCCGTTATGGCCAGCACATTGGATCGACGAGATGGAGAGAAACTTTCTTATGATGACTATCACTGAAGAAGAAAAAGTACTATGTGCCACCTTTATGCTAAAGGGTGACGCACATCATTGGTGGAAATCTACTAGGGCATACCTATTGACCAAGCACGCCCTACTGACTTGGGCTATTTATAAACAAGCGTTCATCGAAAAGTATTTTCCCCGAAGCTTCAGAGATTCTATGGAGAAGGAATTCTTGAGTTTATATCTGGGACAGATGTCCGTGGATGCATATCAACAGCATTACGAAGAGCTGTATTTCTTTGCACCACTAAGCATGTAGGAAGAATACACTAAGACCCGTAGGTTTGTCACGGGACTAAAAGGAAGCATCAGAGAGCACGTTCTGGGCTTGGAAAAGATGATATATAATGAAGCTATCCAAATTGCTCGAGTCATAGAATCGAGCCAGAAGGAAAGTTACATTACACAGAATAGAGGCACAAAAATGCCAGCCGGAAATGCCTATAACGGAGGGAACAACAAGGCATTTAAACCCTTCCGTGCGCAAGGATTTACTACTGCATCCAAGACTACCCCGGTAACGCAACAGAAACCAAAGCCAAATTCTGAAGGTTCGAGATGTTACAACTGTAACCAAGTGGGACATATGATAAGGGAGTGTCCTAAGCCTAAGAAGCAAGTACATCAAGGACGAGTATATGCTGTTACATCCGAGGATGCTGCCACATCACCTGATGTGGTCACAGGTATGACTGAAACCTTTTTAGTTGTAATTACATTGTATGACCATGTATACTAAGTAAGAATAAATCACAGGTAACATACCTATAAATGGCGTACCCGCCAGAGTACTCTTTGATTCAGGAGCTACTCATTCCTTTATATCTGTGTCATTCGGAAAGAAGTTCAGTTTACCCATCAAAACATTATACTACAAACTACTTGTACGGTCACCAATGGGGTTAGAAGTGGAATTAGAGAAAGGTTATGGACCATGTCCAGTTCTCATTGGCGAGAAAACCTTAGATGCAACTTTGATACAACTTGAGATGACAGACTTTTACATCATCTTGGGAATGGACATGTTTGCTTGGCATTCTGCAAACCTATTATGCACCAAAAAGAAGCTAACATTTAAAGACAAAGAAGGAGTAGAATTCAGTTTTTCGGGAACCAAACTACCCCGTAGATGCTAGCTTATACTCTCAGCACTGAAGGCTTAGAATTGCCTTGAGAAGGGGGCAGTCGGGTATCAAGTATCAGTGGTCGACCTAACCAAATAAGCACCACGACTTGAAGATATTGATGTAGTACGGGACTATTCCAACGTATTTCTGGAGGAACTACGAGGATTATCACCCGACCGAGCAACAGAGTTTGTGATAGATCTTATACCCGGAGCCGCACCAGTATCAAAAGCACCTTATAGAATGGCTCTTACTGAACTGAAGGAATTGAAAGTACAACTACAAGAACTGCTGGACAAGGGTTATATTCGACCCAGTATATCACCATGGGGAGCACCGATATTATTCGTAAAGAAGAAGGACGGTAGCGTTCGATTATGTGTCGACTATCGGGAGTTGAATAAACTGGCAATCAAGAATCGATATCCATTACCTCGGGTCGATGACTTGTTCTATCAGTTGCAAGGAGCAAAGGTATTTTTTAAGATTGATCTTCGATCAGGCTATCATCAGTTGAAGATTAAAGAAGGAGATATTCCTAAGACAACTTTCAGGACCAGATATGGACATTATGAGTTCTTGGTCATGTCTTTCGGATTAACAAACGCACCAGCAACTTTCATAGAACTTATGAATCGGGTTTTCCACAACATGTTGGATACGTCGGTTATAGTATTCATTGATGATATATTGGTATTTTCCAAGGACAAAGAAACCCATATTAAGAACCTAAACGCCGGCCTATAGCGTTTAAGGAAAGAGAAGTTATATGCTAAATTTTCAAAGTGTGAGTTTTGGCTAAGTGAAGTCGCCTTCCTAGGCCATGTAGTATCCGCTGAAGGAATCAAAGTAGACCCCAGCAAGATCGAGGCTATTGTTAAGTGGGAAGCACCAAATGGCATTTCAAAAATAAAAAGTTTTCTGGGTCTCGCTGGTTAGTATCAGAGATTTATGGAAGACTATTCCCGGATAGCCGTACCTCTCACCAGTCTGACTAAGAAAGATGAAAAGTTTGTGTGGACGGATAAATGTGAGAAGAGCTTCCAAACATTGAAGACCAGAATGATATCCTCTCCGATTTTGACTATTCCTGTTCCATGGCAGACATTTTCCTTAGACACTGATGCGTCAGGACTGTGATTTGGATGTGGGCTTATGCAAGGAGAGCAAGTAATTGCTTAGGCCTCAAGACAGTTGAAGATACATAAGAAAAATTATCCCACTTATGATTTGGAGTTCGTGGCAGTAGTACATGCTGTCAAGATATGGAGACATTACCTATATGGAGAGAAATTCCAGATTAAATCTGACCATAAAAGTCTTACTTATTTATTTAATCAGAAGGAATTGCATATGAGAGATAGAAGATGGTTGAAACTATTGAAAGACTATGATTGTGATATCCAGTATCATCCAGGGAAGGCTAACGTAATAGCGGATTCGTTGAGCAGAAAGGTGATGATAAAATCTCAAGGGGATGTTAGTACAACTACAGTAATGTGTACTACTAGAATGGTATTCAATCACGGCAATGAGCAGTATGAGATAGATACAACGGATGGATCAGCCAACCAAGGGTTTATTCATCGATTTTCAAACATGTTCGCTGCGTTGAAAATTATACCAGATATAATGGATGAAGTGAAGACAGCTATTAAATCAGATCCTTATCTGAGAACAGTACAAGAAGATATCGAGAAAGGTAGGACTAATCCTGAGTTCACCTTGGACGAAGAGAAGGTACTGAAATACAAAGGAAGAATATGTGTACCTGAAACAAAAAATGTGGACATTAGACACCGACTGATGAAAGAAGCCCATCCCACCATCTAATCGATACATCTTGGAAGTACAAAAATGTATCATGATCTAAAGAAACTGTATTGGTGGAGAGGAATGAAAGCAGATGTAGCTAAGTTCGTGTCTCAATGCCTAAATTGTCAGAAAGTAAAAGCTGAACAACAATGACCCGCAGGACTGTTACAACCGTTACTAGAACCAGCATGGAAATGGGACTGCATCACTATGGACTTCGTCATAGGATTACCCCTGACTCCTCGAGTAGTTGACGTAGTTTGGGTAATTGTAGACCGTCTGACTAAAACAGCTCGCTTCATACCAATACGACCTCTGTATACACTGGAAAGCTTAGCAAAGCGGTATGTGGATAATATTATTCGATTACATGGTCTTCCAGAAAGCATATTGTCCGATAGAGATCTACGATTTACTTCCAAGTTTTGGGAGGGATTGCAAAAGGCTATGGGTACAACATTGAAGTTCAGTACTGCATTCCATCCACAGACAGACGGACAGTCAGAGCGTACAATCCAGATTCAAGAAGATATGCTACGAGAATGTGTAATAGATTTCAAGGGATCATGGGATGAAAGACTACCACTGATCGAGTTCGCTTATAACAATAGCTATCAGGCTACTATACAGATGTCACCTTATGAAGCACTGTATGGCAGAAAGTGTCAAACTCCTTTGTTTTGGAATGAAGTGGGAGAACGTAGTATTGTTGGACCGGAATTTGTTGAAGAAACTTGTCGAGTGGTTGACATTATCAAGGAAAGAGTGAGAACTTCTCAGAACCGTCAGAAGCAATATGCAGATACTCGACGCAGAGATCTGGAGTTTGCTGTAAGTGATAAAGTATTTTTGAAGGTATCGCCTATGCAAGGATTGAAAAGGTTCGGACAGAAAGGGAAACTAAGTCCAAGATATGTTGGGCCGTACGAGATTCTAACTAAGCATGGGAAACTGGCTTACCAGTTAGCAGTACCACCATCTATGCCAAGTGTCAAACCCCAATTCCATACTATTCAGAATGGTGAGATGAACCGCTAAATAACCAACGGTTCAACCAGGATCTCAAATAGGCTATCCCCGCGTTATCCAAACTTACACGCATCCACAATCATAATCAGAGTAAATACACAATAGCGGAAATCTTGTAAATAAATGAACTGAGAACTGAGATGATATCAATAATTTAATATAAAATTATTCTATTTCCAACTGAGACATAAATTTTTAAATATCAAATACAAGTCTTTATTAAATGCAATAAAAGAAACCTATAAAATATCTAATCAAATACACACGAGTTGCACTCGCAAGAGGAGTCGTGTGTATCATCTTCTGCTCCAGCTTCCATAGCTGCCACATTTCCATACGCAGACGCATGCATGTAGTCTTCAACGGTATAACCTGCATCATCAACTAAAAATATTCGACGTCGAGGGGTGAGCACACATCACGGCTCAGTGAGTAGCCAAAACAATGCAACAATACATATGCATGCAAAAAGTCCATTTATATCTTTGGTCCGGTTTAAAGTTTGCAGTATGCAATAGAAAGGTTGAGGTAGCCAAAGATCGCGTTTATTGACTCTGCCTCTATACACGAGTGTGTGACGTTACCCGAAGATCACATTTATCGTCAACTCACATGCACCCAACCATGAACATTATATAACAAAGGTTACGTTTATTGCTATATAGTGCCATACCAACACGTAAGCCCCTGTTGGCGAGGGCTGCAAACTGGGCTCGCAACTAACCAATCCTAATACCGAACAATGTATCCAAGGCCTCACCCCAGCATCCCTCAGAATGTCCATAGAGATAGAGCTAAGGCCTCCCGGTAGAGTCAGAGACTACAAGGACCGAGACCACCTCCCCTGATACCCTACGACATAATAGTTCTGCTAAAGTAATGTCGATACGACGATGCCAATGCACAAGACTTGAGTTAGAGATAGAGCTAAAGTGATGAGACCCGCCAAAGGATAACGTTTATTGACGTTCTCATCACACCTCCCCTGATACTCGCTCGCATCAAGCACAACAACCACACACATACAAGCACATGCCTATTCCTATCATCATCATCATCATCATGTTATAAACGATAAAGTAAATATGCATGAACAAGTAATAGAAATATTGGATGGCATGCTGTATGCACATTACAAACATATTCGCACAGAATCAAGCATGGCATAGGACTCAAGAAATAGAAAATAGTTTATTATTAACCAATTTAGTTTGGGGTTAAGGTTCCTCACCTTAGCTTGCTATAAGATACTTTTTCAAGCTTTAAAATCACCTTTACAATGTTATTATATTGCTAGAAGACCTAACAAAACCGATAGAATTTAATTAGAATTAATTCTGAATTTAAAAACCATTCTGTCAACTGAGGGTCGATGCTAGGGTCGATGCGAGGGTCGATGGGTCTATCGACCCTCCCCTCTTTCTGGACTTCCCGAATGCTGAGGGTCGATGGTCAGAAACACCTAGGGTCGGATGGTCATCGACCCTGGGTGCGACCCTTGATGCACTCTGGTCCAATTTCTACTTTTTAATCCATTCTTCGTGTTTGGGGTCATATGGATTGCTTCTACATTCCATTAAACATTCATTCCATGGTCTGAAACCTTGAATCATCCTCCTAGATGGCTTTCATGCATTCTCTTGGGGTTTTCCATGAAAACCTAACCATGGATGGATGGTATGGGTTTCTCCGAGATCACTCTCTCTCCAATAACTATCCTAAGTTCTGTAGAAACTCATGGAATTAGTATCCATACCTGAGAAGATAACTTTTCCTCTGAAATTCTTCCCCTTTGTGCTAAGTTCTCTTCCTTCCCTTTCTTCTTCCTCTTTTCCTTTTCCTCTATTTCTCTCAATTCGATTAGAGTTGTGAAAGGAGTGAAAGTGGCTTAGGGACGTCCTTTAAATAGAGTAGGAACATCCTAAATATGTCCCTCTGAGATTTGGAAAGAATCCCAATGGGAGGGTCGATGATCCCGTCGACCCTAGGGTCTTAAGCTGTCCGACCCTCCCTTCAAAACTGAGGGTCTGACTTTCTGTTTTGGGAGGTCCGACCCTGCTTAGCTGGGTGTGCGACCCTTCCCTCTTTTTAAGTGTTTTTGGGTCGATTTGATACCTGGGATCTCGATCTCCTTCACGCCCTTGGTCCACTTGACTCAACCATGACGGGTAAACCTGGTCCAAGGTGGTAAGATCGGGTTAGATTGACACGGGTCTTACAACACCCCCCAACTTATAAAAATTTCCTCCTCAAAATTGTACGTACCTTCTGAATCAAATAAGTAAGGGTATTGCTTTCTCATAGCATTTTCTTCTTCCCATGTAATCTCTTTAATGTCTCTACTTTTCCATATGACCTTAACATAGTAGATATCTTTGTTGCGTAGACGTTGAACCTTTCGACTAGTGAATTCTGTTGGTGTTACTTCAAATGTCAAATCATCAGTCAATTCTGGCAAATCCACTGTCAAAACATGCATTGGGTCCTTGACATACTTCTTCAATAGAGAAATGTGAAATACGTCATGTACACTTGACATAGATGGTGGTAGTGCTAACTGATAAGCCACTTTTCAACGCTTAGCTAGAATTTCATACGGCCCGACATATCTTGGACTTAGTTTCCCTTTCTGTCCGAACCTCTTCAATCCTCGCATAGGCGATACCTTCAAAAATACTTTATCACCTACGACAAACTCTAGATCTCTTCGTCGAGTGTCTGCATATTGCTTCTGACGGTTTTGAGCTGTTCTCACTCTTTCCTTGATGATGTCAACCACTCGACAAGTCTCTTCAACAAATTCCGGTCCAACAATACTACGTTCTCCAACTTCATTCCAAAACAATGGAGTTCGACACTTCCTACCATACAGTGCTTCATAAGGTGACATCTGTATAGTAGCCTGATAGCTGTTGTTATAGGCGAACTCGATCAATGGAAACTTTTCGTCCCCTGATCCGTTGAAATCAATCACACATGCTCGTAGCATATCTTCTAGAATCTGGATTGTACGTTCTGATTGTCCATCTGTCTGTGGGTGAAATGCAGTACTGAACTTCAACGTTGTACCCATGGCCTTTTGCAATCCTTTCCAAAATTTAGAAATAAATCGTGGATCTCTATCGGACACAATGCTTTCTGGAACACCATGTAATCGAACAATATTATCCACATACAGCTTTGCTAACCTTTCGAGTGTATATTGGGGTCGTATTGGTATGAAGCGAGCTGTCTTAGTCAGACGGTCCACAATCACCCAAACTGCGTCAACTACTCGAGGAGTCAATGGTAGCCCTGTGACGAAGCCCATAGTGATGTAGTCCCATTTCCATGCTGGTTCTGGTAATGGCTGTAACAGTCCTGCGGGTCTTTGTCATTCAGCCTTTACTTTCTGACAATTTAGGCATTGAGACACGAACTTGGCTACATCTGCTTTCATTCCCCTCCACCAATATAATTTCTTCAGATCATGATACATTTTTGTACTTCCAGGATGTATCGAATAGATGGTGGTATGGGCTTCTTTCATCAGTCGGTGTCTAATGTCCATACTTTCTGTTTCAGGTATACATATTCTTCCTTTGTATTTCAGTACTTTCTCGTCATCCTAGGTGAACTCAGGGTTAGTCCTACCTTTCTCAATATCTTCTGGTACTGTGCTCAGAAAAGGATCTGCTTTGATAGCTGTCTTCACTTCATCCACTATATCCGATAAAATCTTCAATGCCGCGAACATATTTGAAAAATGATGAATAAACCCTTGGTTAGCTAATTCATCCGTTGTATCTATCACATACTGCTCGCTGCGATCGTGCTAACTTCTCCTTGAGATTTTATCATTGCTTTTCTGCTTAATGCATCCGCTACTACGTTCGCTTTTCCTGGATCATACAGGATATCACAATCATAGTCTTTCAATAGTTCCAGCCATCTTCGTTGTCTCATATTCAACTCTTTCTGATTAAATAAATAAGTAAGACTTTTATTGTCCGACTTAATCTGAAATTTCTCTCCGTATAGGTAATGTCTCCATATCTTGACAGCATGTACTACTGTCGCTAACTCCAAATCATGAGTGGGATAATTTTTCTCATGTACCTTTAACTGTCTTGAAGCATAAGCAATCACTTGCTCTCCTTGCATAAGCACACATCCTAATCCCATTCCCGATGCATTAGTGTATAAGGTAAACGTCTGTCTGGGAACGGGGATGGTCAAAATCGAGGCGGATATCAATCTGGCCTTCAATGTCTGGAAGCTCTTCTCACATTTTTCAATCCACACAAACTTTTCACCTTTCTTAGTCAAACTGGTGAGAGGTACGGCAATCCGAGAATAGTCTTCTATGAATCTCCGATAATAACCAGCTAGACCCAGAAAACTTCTAATTTCTGAAACGCTCTTTGGTGCTTCCCACTTCACAATAGCCTTGATTTTTCTGGGGTTCACTTTGATTCCTTCAGCGGATACTACATGGCCTAGGAATGTGACTTCACTTAGCCAAAACTCACAATTAGAAAATTTGGCATATAGTTTCTCTTTCCTTAAACGATGTAGGGCTGCGTTTAGGTTCTTGACATGGGTTTCTTTGTCCTTGGAGTATACCAATATATCATCAATAAATACTATAACCGACATATCCAACATATCGTGGAAAACTCGGTTCATAAGTTCCATGAACGTTACCGGGGCATTGGTTTATCCGAATGACATAACCAAAAATTCATAATGTCCATATCTAGTCCTGAATGCTGTCTTCGGAATATCACCTTCTTTAATCTTCAGCTGATGGTAACCCGATCAAAGATCGATCTTAGAAAATACTTTTGCTCCTTGTAACTGATCGAACAAGTCATCGATCCTGGGTAGTGGATATCGATTCTTGATTGTCAGTTTGTTCAACTCCCGATAGTCGATACATAATCGAACGCTACCATCCTTCTTTTTCACGAACAGTACCAGTGCCCCCATGGAGATATACTGGGTCGAATATAACCCTTGTCCAGTAGTTCTTGTAATTGCACTTTTAATTCCTTCAGTTCAGTAGGAGCCATTCTATAAGGTGCTTTTGATACTGGTGCGGCTCCAGGCATAAGGTCTATCACAAACTCTGTGGCTCGGTCGGGTGGTAATCCGGGTAGTTCCTTCGGAAATACGTCAGGATAGTCCCGCATGACATCAATATCTTCCATTTGT
Organism: Protea cynaroides; assembly: GCA_028583415.1. NCBI lineage: Eukaryota > Viridiplantae > Streptophyta > Magnoliopsida > Proteales > Proteaceae > Protea > Protea cynaroides. The sequence continues at coordinate 70,977,291 of CM053275.1, forward strand.
GGCGCGTCCTTGGTTAGGTCGACCACGGATACTAGATACCCGATTGCCCCCTTCTCAAGGCAGTTCTTTCCTTTAGTGCTGAAAGTATGAGCTTGCGTCTCCGGAAAAGTTTGGTTCCCGAGAAACATAATTCTGCTCCTTCTTTGTCTTTGAACGTTAGCTTCTTTTTGGCGCATAACAGATTTGTAGAATGCCGAGCTAACCAATCCATTCCTAAGATGACATCGAAGTCTGCCATCTCAAGTCGTATCAATGTTGCATCTAAAATCTGTTCCCCAATGAGAACTGGACATGGTCCATAACCTTTCTCTAATTCCACTTCTAACCCCACCGGTGACCGTACAAGTAATTTGTAGTCTAATGTCTTGATGGGTATGTTTATCTTCTTTCCAAATGACACAGATATAAATGAATGAGTAGCTCCGGAATCGAAGAGTACTATGGCAGGTACGCCATTTATAGGTACAATACCTGTGATTTATCTTTACTTAGTCTTCATGCTCATTCAATGTAATTTTAACTTTAAAAGTTTCAGTCATAACTGTGACCACATCGGGTGATGTGGTCGCATCCTCGGACGTAACAGCATATACACATCCCTGATGGAATTGTTTCTTAGGCTTTGGGCACTCCCTTGCCATATGTCCCGGTTGGTTGCAGTTAAAACACTTTAGGACTTCAAAATTTGGCTTTGGCTGAGGTTGAGCTGCTGGAGTAGTCTTGGTTGCAGCAGTAATATTCTGAGGACGGAAAGGCTTATATGTCCTGTTATTGCCTCCATTGTAGGAGTTTCCGGCTGGCCTTTTGTTGCCTTTGTTCTGAGTATAATAACTCTCCTTTTGGCTCGATTCTATAACTCGAGCAATCTGGACAGCTTCATTATAAATTCTCTTTTCTAAGCCCAAAACGTGTTCTCTGATGCTTCCTCTTAGTCCTGTGACAAACCTACGGGTTTTGGTTTCTTCTTCTTGCATACTCAGTGGTGCGAAGAAAAACAGCTCTTCATAACGCTGTTGGTACGCATCCACTGACATCTGTCCCTGATAAAGACTCAGGAACTCCTTCTCCATCGAATCTCTAAAGCTCCATGGAAAATATTTCTCAAAGAAGGCTTCTTTATATATAGCCCATGTCAGTAGGGCGTGCTTGGTCAGTAGATAGGTCTTCGTGGATTTCCACCAATGGTGTGCGTCGCCCTTGAGCATGAAGGTGGCACATAGTACTTTCTCTTCCTCTGTAATAGTCATCATGAGGAAGTTTCTTTCCATCTCGTCTATCCAGTGTGCTGGCCACAATGGATCAGACGGCTTGCCGTTGTATTCTCTGGGTTTCATCTTCATAAATCGCTCCACTAGTCGGGAGTGGTCCAGCTAATTTTGGGGGTTTGCCCCAAACATATAAGGTGGATACTAGTGATTCCCTTGAGCTGCTTCTGGAGCCTGCACTGGAATCTGTGCAGCTGGTTGCTGAGGTGTCTGAGGAGCTGGGTGGTTACCCACTGGTGCTGCACTGGCTTGTCCTGTGTGCATGGGTGTAGCCTGAGTGGCTTGAAACATTATTCCCATGGCAACCTACATTTGAGCCTGCGCGTGTTGCATCTGCTGCAGCTGCTGTGCCAGATTCGTCACCACTGTTGCTAGCTCAGGTGGTGGAGGTGGCAAATTTGTAGGGTTTACCGGTTCTGGATTTCTCGATGCATGGTTATTGTCTTGACTAGTCTCTTCCACTGGTGGTGGTGGTGGGACTGTGTTCCGGGTCTGTCGGGTCACTCTACGTCCGGACATAATTCTTTTCTGTGGTTGGTGGTGCCTGAAAATCATCAAAATAGGTGAGAAGTCATTTATAATTCATGTAGGCACGCTAACCAATAATCAATTCCAATACTAGCTCATTTTATAAAAAAAATACTGTCTTTTCTATGCAGGGTCGATGGTGTGTCCGACCCTTGGTATCCGACCTGGGAATGACCTGTTCTTCCCGAGAGCTGAGGGTCGATGCGAGGGTTGATGGGTGTCCGACCCTCAGTTCCGACCCTTAGTTTTCTGTCAGGTTCCCGGGAGCCAAGGGTCGATTGGAGGGTCGATCCGAGGGTCGATGGTTCCAGTCGAATTGTCCAACCCTCGGACCAAAAATCAGATTTTTAAGATCCGATTCTGGGTCATTTCTCACTATTCCTCCTCCTTTCGACTCGTCTCTACTCTCTGAGTTGCTACAGTGCTACTCCACAGTTTTTGGTCGGTTTAACTCCGGGTTTCGGCATCCACGTCATCCCTACAGGTATATCCTCTCATCTTTAGCTGTTTTTAGGTTTTCTTTTCTAGGTTTTTACCCATTTAACTCATATTTTCTAAATTAAACTTTTTCCAACCGTAAAAATTTGATTTTTATTGGGGGCTTTTGTTATTGGTGTCTCGAGGAACGAAAGCCCTCAAAATTTTTTGAGTTTCATCGGTTGGTTATCGAGAAACTTAAAATTTTCTCTTTTTGCCCTAATTTGTCGAAATTTTTGATTTTTCTTGAATTTCTTCAAATTGGACATCGTCAGTTAAAATTCCTACTGCATGTGGGTCGTAGGACATGTTTTGACCTACGTATGTTCTAATACCCACTTGTATGGTGAGAAATGGGGTTTTATGGTCGACCCACGTTGTTATTAAATCAAATTTTTGGATTTTTATCCTGCTAACTCCTTGTTTCTTTTTTCTTTCTTATTTTCCAGATATTATGGCCAGTACCAAAGTACCCAGAGTGCGCGATCCACTTCGCTTCCGTTCGAATGAAGCTGAGGCACAGTATGCTGACTATGCCCGTAAGAAGGTTGAAGGGGGTCGCATGGTGAACTTGGCTGAGCTAGCCTTGTTCAATGTAGAGGGAGCGTTTGGTGATATGGGGTGGCTCCCTGGCATCACATACGACGCGTGCACATGTCCAGACTTGGTACGCCAGTTCTATTGTAATCTCCAGGTGGTGGGGAATTACAACGACGTTGAGCATGGCCAGGAGTTGCGCATCACCAGTTACGTCAAGGGGGTGCACACTTCCTTTGATTATCGACAGCTGACCGATCTGTTGGGCATTCCCTATGATGGCCCCATGGTGTACTGTGCGCCGGGAGAGCCACAATTTGTTGAGATGGAGATGAGAGCAGAGATCGACAACTAGTTGCTCCGTCCTGATCGATGGCAGATGAGAGCCTACTACTTCGTCCAGCTCCACGGGTCTTCTACAAGATTATCCAGCATAATCTAATCCCGCAGAGTGGGCACTATGAGAGGGCTTCTCAGCTGACATAGTTTTTGATATACAGCATCTGCACTCTTCAGCCCGTCTGTCTTCCCTACATCATCATGCGGACTATGATTAGTGCTACATTGTCCGGTCATAGGGGTAATCTACCCTATGGACGCATGATTATAGTGCTACTGACCCGTCTGGGGGTGGATCTGGTAGATGAGAAGATCCAGGAGAAGACCTTCTTGTCGCCTCTAGATTGGGAGGCTATTTGCAAGATGGGGCTGTGAGATGCTGAGGTTAGTGATGAGGAGAGGAACGCGATGGTGCGCCCTCACACTCGGGTCGAGATGGCTGATGCTGAGGCTGCTGCAGCTGCTGCTAGAGTTCGTGTGGATCCGGTCGCCGATGACGATCGTATGTATATGGACATCGACTCGATACCACCGCCTTCACCTACACATGCGGCTGGCGTTGGTACTTTTTCTGCGGCGGCTACTGCTCCTGAGGTTGGTCCTTCCCATTCGGCTGATCCTTCACTTCCACCTTTAGCCATGATGAAGATGCTGCAGGAGGTCAGGGATGCTCAGCGCAGATCTTATCTAAGGATGGATGAGCTGTTGGCTGCTCAGCACGCATCAGACGTGCGGATGGGAGAGCTCCTAAAGGTGCAGCGTGCGACTGATCAGAGGATAGCCGGTCTCACAGCTTGTCTACAGACGACCCAGACTCAGATAGCTTGGTTGACTAGAGTCTATGCTGAGGACTATGACCGGGATCGTGAGGCCCCGCCTCCTCCTTCGCCTCCAGCTTCTTGATTGTACTTTTATTTTTCCCTTGTACTACAGAGTAACTGTCCTGGTTGTGGATTGTACTTTGCTTTAGTTAATGTATATATATTTTGTTTCTCTCACTCATTGTATGTAACTTGTTTTCCCTTTAAGAAATGCATTATTCTCTTTTTTAAATTTGGTCTCAATCATCATTGGTGCTTACAATGTGTTTGTATTAAAGCTTTTAATTTATCCTATCTCAGTTCACAATGGTCTTGAATGGGTGTCAGTTTGGCGGGCAAGGCCTGAAAAGCTCTGATACCAAGTTGTCACACCCCAATTCCGTACTATTCAGAATGGTGGGATGAACCGCTAAATAACCAACGGTTCAACCAGGATCTCAAATAGGCTATCCCCGCATTATCCAAACTTACACGCATCTACAATCATAATCAGAGTAAATACACAATAGCGGAAATCTTGTAAATAAATGAACTGAGAACTAAGATGATATCAATAATTAAATAGCAAATTATTTTGTTTCCAATTGAGACATAAATATTTAAATATCAAATACAATTCTTTATTAAATGCAATAAAAGAAACCTATAAAATATCTAATCAAATACACACGAGTTGCACTCGCAAGAGGAGTCGTGTGTATCATCTTCAGCTCCAGCTTCCATAGCTGCTACGTTTCCGTACGCAGACGCATGCACGTAGTCTTCAACGGTATAACCTGCATCATCAACTAAAAATATACGACGTCGAGGGGTGAGCACACATCACGGCTCAGTGAGTAGCCAAAACAATGCAACAATACATATGCATGCAAAAAGTTCATTTATATCTTTGGTCCGGTTTAAAGTTTGCAGTATGCAATAGAAATGTTGAGGTAGCCAAAGGTCGCGTTTATTGACTCCGCCTCTATAAACGAGTGTGTGACGTTACCCGAAGATCACGTTTATCGTCAACTCACATGCACCCAACCATGAACATTATATAACAAAGGTTACGTTTATTGCTATATAGTGCCATACCAACACGTAAGCCCCTGTTGGCGAGGGCTGCAAACTGGGCTCGCAACTAACCAATCCTAATGCCAAACAGTGTATCCAAGGCCTCACCCCAGCATCCCTCAGAATGTCCATAGAGATAGAGCTAAGGCCTCCTGGTAGAGTCAGAGACTACAAGGACCGAGACCACCTCCCCTGATACCGTACGACATAATAGTTCTGCTAAAGTAATGGCGATACGACGATGCCAATGCACAAGACTTTAGTTAGAGATAGAGCTAAAGTGCTGAGACCCGCCAAAGGATAACGTTTATTGACGTTCTCATCACACCTCCCCTGATACTCGCTCGCATCAAGCACATCAACCACACACATACAAGCACATGCCTATTCCTATCATCATCATCATCATCATGTTATAAACGTTAAAGTAAATATGCATGAACAAGTAATAGAAATATTGGATGGCATGCTGTATGCACATTACAAACATATTCGCACAGGATCAAGCATGGCATAGGACTCAAGAAATAGAAAACAATTTATTATTAACCAATTTAGTTTGGGGTTAAGGTTCCTCACCTTAGCTTGCTATAAGATACTTTTCCAAGCTTTAAAATCACCATTAAAATGTTATTATATTGCTAGAAGACCTAACAAAATGGATAGAATTTAATTAGAATTAATTCTGAATTTAAAAACCATTCTGTCAACTAAGGGTCGATGCTAGGGTTGATGCTAGGGTCGATGGGTCTATCGACCCTCCCCTCTTTCTGGACTTCCCGAATGCTGAGGGTTGATGGTCAGAAACACCTAGGGTCGGATGGTCATCGACCCTGGGTGCGACCTTGGTGCACTCGGGTCCAATTTCCACTTTTTAATCCATTCTTCGTGTTTGGGTTCCTATGGTTTGCTTCTACATTCCATTAAACATTCATTCCATGGTCTGAAACCATGAATCATCCTCCTAGATGGTTTTCATGCATTCTCTTAGGGTTTTCCATGAAAACCTAACCATGGATGGATGGTTTGGGTTACCCCGAGATCACTCTCTCTCCAATAATTATCCTAAGGTCTGTAGAAACTCATGGAATTAGTATCCATACCTGAGAAGATAACTTTTCCTCTGAAATTCTTCTCCTTTGTGCTAAGTTCTCTTCCTTCCCTTTCTTCTTCCTCTTTTCCTTCTCCTCTCTTTCTCTCAATTCGATTAGGGTTGTGAAAGGAGTGAATGTGGCTTAGGGACGTCCTTTAAATAGAGTAGGAACACCCTAAATAAGTCCCTCTGAGATTTGAAAAGAATCCCAATCGAAAAATATAGAAATTTCCTAATTTCTATATTTGGCAGAAACCGTGGGTCGATGGGAGGGTCGATGATCCCGTCGACCCTAGGGTCTTAAGCTGTCCGACCCTCCCTTCAAAACTGAAGGTCTGACTTTCTGTTTTGGGAGGTCCGACCCTGCTTAGCTGGGTGTGCGACCCTTCCCTCTTTTTAAGTGTTTTTGGGTCGATTTGATACCTAGGATCTCGATCTAATTCACGCCCTTAGTCCACTTGACTCGACCATGATGGGTAAACCTGGTTCAAGGTGGTAAGACCGGGTTAGATTGACACGGGTCTTACACCAAGTGTGCCTGACGTATTTCATATTTTTCTATTGAAGATGTATGTCAAGGACCCAACGCACCTTTTGACAGTAGATTTATCAGATTTGACTGATGATTTGACATTTGAAGTAACACCAACTGAAATCACCAGCCGAAAAGTTCAACGTCTACGCAACCGAGATATCTATTATATTAAGGTCACATGGAAATGTACAGACATGGAAGAAATTATTTGGGAAGAAGAGAATGCTATGCGAAAGCAATACCCTCACTTATTTGATTCAGAAGGTACGTACAATTTCTAGGACAAAATTTTTATAAGTAGGGGGGAGTTATAAGACCCGTATCAATCTAACCCGGTCTTCTAACTTTGAACCAGGTTTACCCATTATGGTCGAGTCAAATGGACCAAGGGTGTGAAGGAGATCGAGATCCCAGGTATCAAATCAACCCAAAAACACTCAATTTAAGGGGAGGGTCGCATACCCAGTAAAAGAGGGTCGGACCTCCCAAGACAGAAAGTCTGACCTTCAGCTTTATAGGGAGGGTCGGACACCTTAGGAGCCCTAGAGTCGACAGGATCATCGACCCTCCCATCGGCCCTCAGTTGCCGCTGAAATTGAAATTAGGAAATTTCCTAATTTTTGATTTGGATTCTTTTCCTATTCTCAAAGGGACTTATTTTAGGATGTTTCTACTCTATTTAAAGGACGTCCCTAAGCCTCTTTCACTCCTTTTACAACCATAACTGAATTGAGAGAAAGAGAAGTGAATGAAAAGGAGAATAAGAGAAGCAAGGAAAAGAAGAAAGCAAAAAGGAGAAGAGTTGTAGAGAGGGAGTAATCTTCTCAGGTATGGATACAATTTCCAATAGTTTCTACAGACCTTAGGTTAGATAATGATGAGAGTATGATCTCGGAGAAACCCAAACCATCAATCCATGGTTAGGTTTTTATAGAAAACCTTGGGAGATTACTTGAAAGCTATCTAGATGGATGATTCATGGTTCTAGACCATGGAATGAATGTTGAATGGACTGTAAGAGCAAGCCATAGGACCCTAAACTCAAAGAATGGACTAATAGAAGGGAAATTGACCAAAATCCACCGAGGGTTGCACAGAGGGTCGATGACCATCCGACCCTAGGTGATCCTGAGGATCGACCCTCAGTGTTCGGGAACTCCAGATTGGGGAGGGTCGCACCCAGGGTCGATCATGACTCCGACCCTACCTCCGACCCTCAGTTAATAGAATGATTTTTAAATTTCAAATAAATTCTAATTATATTTTTTGACTTTGTTAGGTCTTCTAGCAATATAATAACATTGTAAAGGTGATTCTAAAGCTTGGAAAAGTAACTATTAGCATGCTAAGGTGAGGGAACAAGACCTAAACTAACTGATTAATAATTAAATATTTTATTTCTTGAGTCCAATGCCGTATTGATTCTATGCGTGTATGCTTGTATGTGCATTCAACATGTCATCCAATATTTTTATTAATTGTTCATGCATATTTACTTTACTGTTTATAACATGATGATGATGATGATAATAGGAATAGGCATGTGAATGTGTGTGTTTGGCAGTGTATATGGTGAGGGTAGGAATGGTATCAACCGGTACAACCATGACCATTCTTCATGGGGTGTATATTGTGCCCTAGCCAGCAGGGTTTATTTGTTGGTATGGTAACAACCGGTACAGCCATGCCATTTTCATGGGGTGTATATTGTGACATTTTGGGTTCTGTGGGCGACAGTACAGGAGTCATTGGGCGTATCCACACACTTGTGTATAGAGGTGCGGCCGCCACCTATTCTTTCTATAGCACAGTGCAAACTACAAATTGGACCAAAGATATGAATTGATTGTATGCATATGTATTGTTTCATTGTATTGTTTGCTCACTGATCCATGATGTGTGCTCACCCTTTGACGTCGAATATTTTTAGTTGATGATGCAGGTTTAACCGTGGAAGATTATATAAATACTCCAGAGTACGGGAACGTTGCAGCGATGGTAGCTGAAGATGAAGTGGATACACATGACGTCTCTTGCGAGTGCAACTCATGTGTATTCGAGTAGATTTTTAGTTTTATTTATTTGGATTTATTAAAGACATGTATTTGATATTTATTTATGTCTTAGTTGCTACAGAATAATTTGTTATTTAAATATTGATATCACAATAGATTCTTAGTTCATTTTATTATAAGACTTTCGCTATTTGTTTTATTTACTCTGATTATTTTTGTGGATGTATGGAGTTTAGATAACACGGATATAGCCTACTCGAGATCCTGGTTGAACCATTGGTTTGTTAGCGGTTCATCACACCATTCTAAATAGAGCGAAATTGGGATGTGAAAACTTGGTATCACAGCATCTCAGGCCTTGTCCGTTGAACTAGCATACATTCAAGACAATTGTGAACTGAGATAGGATAAAAGTAAAAACAGTAATATTAACACACTATAAGCACGAGTGATAGTTGAGACCAAATTTAAAAAGAGAATAATGCATCTATTAAAGGGGAACAATTTTACATACAAAATGGGAGACACAAATGTATATACATAACTAAAGCAGAGTACAGTACACAACCCGGACAGTTACTCTGAAGTACAAGAAAATAAATACAATCAAGAAGCTGGAGGTGATGGAGGAGGCGGTACCTCACGATCTCTGTCATAATCCTCAGCGTAGACTCTAGTCAACCAGGCAATCTGAGTCTGGGTCGTCTGAAGACTAGCTGGGAAATCAGCCACCTGCTGATCAGTCCGATGCTGGGCGTCCAACAACCCATCCATCCTTAGATCAGATCTACGCTGAGCCTCTCCGATCTAATGCAACATCTCCAACATATCAGGAGGTGGGCGTGAAGGACCAGCCGCATGAGAAAGACCAGTCTCAGGTGCTGGATCCGCCGCAGAAGAAGTACCAACTCCAGCCGCATGCATAGGTGAAGGCGGTGGTATCGAGTCGACATCCATATACATGCGGTCAGCATCATCGGGAGGATCCGCATGAGCTCTAGCAGCGGCACCATCTGCCTCAGCGTCAGCCATCTCGATGCAACTGTGAGGGCGCACCATCTCATTCCTCTCCTCGTCACTAACTTGAGCATCCTGCATGCCCATCTTGCAGATAGCCTCCCAATCTAGAGGCGACAAGAAGGTCTTCTCCTGAATCTTCTCATCCACTAAGTCAACCCCCAAGCGGGTCAACAATGCGGTGATCATACGTCCATAGGGTAGATTACCCCTATGGCCGAACAAAATGACACTGATCATAGTCCGCAGGATGATGTAAGCAAGGCAGACGGGCTGCCTAGTGCAAATGCTGTACAGAAGATACTGGGTCAGCTGAGAAACCCTCTCATAATGGCCACTCTGCGGAATCAGTTTGTGTTGGATAATCTTGCAGAAGAGCCGTGGAGCCGGATGCATATAACAAGCTCTCATCTGCCAGCGATCAGGTCGTAGCAGCTGACTGTCGATCTCTGCCCACATCTCCATGGAATCAAACTGGGGCTCTCCCAGTGCACAGTAAACCATAGGGCCATCATAAGGAAAGCCCAGTAGGTCGGCCAGTTGCCGATAGTCAAATGAAATATTCACCCCTTTGACGTAGCTGGTGATGCGCAACTCTTGACCACTCTCAATGTCATTGTAATTCCCCACTACCTGGAGATTACATTAAAATTGGCGCACCAAGTCCGGACGTGTGCACGCATCGTAAGTAACGACAGGGTGCCACCCCATATCACCAAATGCTCTCTCCACATTAAACCGGGCTAGCTCAGCCAAGTTCACCATACGACCACCCTTTAATTTCTTACGAGCGTAGTGGGCAAATTGTGCCTCGGCTTCATTGGAGCGGAAGCGAAGGGGATCACGAACTCTAGGTACTTTAGTACGAGCCATGGTATCTGCAAAGAAGTACGAGCCATGGTATCTGCAAAAAAGTACGAGCCATGGTATCTGCGAAGAAAAATAGATAATGAGTTAATAGGATAAAAATTTGAAATTTGTAATTATAACGACGTAAGTGGCCAAAAGCCTCACTTGTCAGCCATAAACGTGGGCAGGAGGACTTACGTAGGTTTTAACATATCCTACAACACACATACCATAGGAAATTTTAACTAATGAGGTCCAATTTGAAGGAATTTCAAGAAATTCAAAATTTCGACAAATTAGGGCAAAAAGAGCAAAAATCCAAGTTTCTCGATAACCAACCGATGAAACTCAAAAAGTTTTAAGGGCTTTCATTCCTCGAGACATCAATAACAAAAGCCTCCAATAAAAATCAAATTTTTACGGTTGGAAAAAGTTTAATTTGAAAAATACGAGTTAATTGGACCAAAACCTAGAAATGGAAACCTAAAAACAGGTAAAAATGAGAAAACATACCTATAGGGATGATGTGGATGTTGAAACACGGATCCATGACCAAAATAGTGGAGTGGTACTGTAGCAACTCAGAGGTGAGAAACGAGTCGAAACGGAAGAGAAATAATAGAGAATGAACCCAGAATCGGATCTTAAAGGTCTGATTTTTGGTCTAAGGGTCGGACAATTTGATCAGGACCATCGACCCTCGGATCGACCCTCGGCTCTCGAGAATTTGACAGAAAACCCAGGGTCAGATACTGTGGGTCGGATACCCATCGACCCTCACATCGACCCTCAGCTCTGGGGAAGAACAGGTCATTCCCAGGGTGGGATACTGAGGGTCGGACATACCATCGACCCTGTATAGAGAAGACAGTATTTTTTTCATAAAATGAGCTAAAATTTGAAATTTTACATCGGTTAGTGTGCCTACATGAAGTATCAATGATTTTCTCACCTATTTTGATGATTTTCAAGCACCACCAATCTCAAAGAAATTATGTCTGGACGAAGAGTAACCAGACAGAGCCAAAATGCAGTTCCACCACCACCACCTGTGGAGGAAACTAGCCAGGAGAATATATATGTACCAGGAAATCCATATCAGGAAAATCCTACAAATTTGTCACCTCCACCACCAGAGTTAGCAACAGTGGCGATGAATCTAGCACAACAGCTACAACAGATGCAACATGCACAGGCTCAAATGCAAGTTGCAATGGGAATTACGTTCCAAGCCGCTCATGCTACACCCATGTAGACGGGACAAGCCAGTGCAGTACCAGTGGGTAATCACCCACCCCCTCAAACACCTCAATTACCAGCTGCACAGATTTCAGTACCAGGTCCGGAAGTAGCTCAGGTTAACTATCAGTATCCACAACCCATGTTTGGGGCATATCCCCAAAATCAACTGGATCACTCTCGACTGGTTGAGAGATTTCTGAAGATGAAGCCCAAGGAGTTTAACGATAAAATGTCGGATCCGTTATGGCCAGCACATTGGATCGACAAGATGGAGAGAAACTTTTTTATGATGACTATCACTGAAGAAGAAAAAGTACTATGTGCCACCTTCATGCTAAAGGGTGACGCACATCATTGGTCGTAATCTACAAGGGCTTACCTATTGACCAAGCATGCCCTACTGACTTGGGCTATTTATAAAGAAGCGTTCTTCGAGAAGTATTTTCCCCGAAGCTTCAGAGATTCTGTGGAGAAGGAATTCCTGAGTTTATATCAGGGACAGATGTCCGTGGATGCATATCAACAGCGTTACGAAGAGCTGTATTTCTTTGCACCACTAAGCATGCAGGAAGAAGACACTAAGACCCATAGGTTTGTCACGGGACTGAGAGGAAGCATCAGAGAGCACGTTCTGGGCTTGGAAAAGAAGATATATAATGAAGCTGTCCAAATTGCTCGAGTCATAGAATCGAGCCAGAAGGAAAGTTACTTTACACAGAACAGAGGCATAAAAATGCCAACCGGAAATGCCTATAACGGAGGGAACAACATGACATTTAAACCCTTCCGTGCGCAAGGCTTTACTGCTGCATGTAATACCCCGGTAACGCAACAGCAACCAAAGCCAAATTCTGAAGGTCTGAGATGTTACAACTGTAACCAAGTGGGACATATGATAAGGGAGTGTCCTAAGCACAAGAAACAAGTACATCAAGGACGAGTATATGCTGTTACATCCGGGGATGCTGCCGCATCACCCGATGTGGTCACAGGTATGACTGAAACCTTTTTAGTTGTAATTACATTGTATGACCATGTGAACTAAGTAATAATAAATCACAGGTATCTTACCTATAAATGGCGTACCCGCCAGAGTACTCATTGATTCAGGAGCTACTCATTCCTTTATATCTGTGTCATTCGGAAAGAAGTTGAGTTTACCCATCAAAACATTGGACTACAAACTACTTGTACGGTCACCAATGGGGTTAGAAGTGGAATTAGAGAAACGTTATGGACCATGTCCAGTTCTCATTGGCGAGAAAACCTTAGATGCAACCTTGATACAACTTGAGATGGAAGACTTTGACATCATCTTGGGAATGGAGTGGTTAGCTTGGCATTCTGCAAATCTATTATGTGCCGAAAAGAAGCTAACATTTAAAGACAAAAAAGGAGCAGAATTCAGTTTTTTGGGAACCAAACTTCCCCGTAGACGCAAGCTTATACTCTCAGCACTGAAGGCTAAGAAGTGCCTTGAGAAGGGGGCAGTCGGGTATTTAGTATCAGTGGTCGACCTAACCAAGGAAGCACCACGACTGGAAGATATTGTTGTAGTGCGGGACTATTCCGACGTATTTCTGGAGGAACTACCAGGATTACCACCCGACCGAGCAACAGAGTGTGTGATAGATCATATACCCGGAGCACCAGTATCAAAAGCACCTTATAGAATGGCTCCTACTGAACTGAAGGAATTGAAAGTGCAACTACAAGAGCTGCTGGACAAGGGTTATATTCGACCCAGTATATCACCATGGGGAGCACCGGTATTATTTGTAAAGAAGAAGGCTGGTAGCGTTCAATTATGTATCGACTATCGGGAGTTGAATAAACTGACAATCAAGAATCGATATCCACTACCTTGGATCAATGACTTGTTCGATCTGTAGCAAGGATCAATGGTATTTTCTAAGTTCGATCTTCGATCAGGCTATCATCAGTTGAAGATTAAAGAAGGTGATATTCCTAAGACAGCTTTTAGGACCAGATATGAACATTATGAGTTCTTGGCCATGTCTTTCGGATTAACAAACGCACCAGCAACTTTCATGGAACTTATGAACCGGGTTTTCCATGACATGTTGGATATTTTAGTTATAGTATTCATTGATGATATATTGGTATATTCCAAGGACAAAGAAACCCATATCATGAACCTACACGCCGCCCTATAGCGTTTAAGGAAAGAGAAGTTATATGCCAAATTTTCAAAGTGTGAGTTTTGGCTAAGTGAAGTCGCCTTCCTAGGCCATGTAGTATCCGCTGAAGGAATCAAAGTGGACCCCAGCAAGATCGAGGCTATTGTTAAGTGGGAAGCACCAAAGTGCGTTTCAAAAATTATAAGTTTTCTGGGTCTTGCTGGTTATTATCAGAGATTTGTGGAAGACTATTATCGGATTGTCGTAACTCTCACCAGTCTGACTAAGAAAGGTGAAAAGTTTGTGTGGACGGATAAATGTGAGAAGAGCTTCCAAACATTGAAGACCAGATTGATATCCGCTCTGATTTTGACTATTCCTATTCCAGGGCAGACATTTACCTTAGACACTGATGCGTCAGGACTGGGATTAGGATGTGTGCTTATGCAAGGAGAGAAAGTAATTGCTTATGCCTCAAGACAGTTAAAGATACATGAGAAAAATTATCCCACTCATGATTTGGAGTTAGTGGCAGTAGTACATGCTGTCAAGATATGGAGACCTTACCTATAGGAAGAGAAATTCCAGATTAAGTCTGACCATAAAAGTCTTACTTATTTATTTAATCAGAAGGAATTGAATATGAGACAAAGAAGATGGCTGGAACTATTGAAAGACTATGATTGTGATATCCAGTATCATCCGGGGAAGGCTAACGTAGTAGCAGATGTGTTGAGCAGAAAGGCGATGATAAAATCTCAAGGGGAGGTTTGTACAACTGCAGCAATATGTACTACCGAAATGGTATTCAATCACGACAATGAGCAGTATGTGATAGATACAACGGATGGATCTGCCAAGCAAGGGTTTATTCATCGATTTTCAAACATGTTCGCTGTGTTGAAAATTATACCGGATATAATGGATGAAGTGAAGACAGCTATTAAATCAGATCCTTAACTGAGAACAGTACAAGAAGATATTGAGAAAGGTAGGATTAATCCTGAGTTCACCTTGGACGAAGAGAAAGTACTCCTTTGTTTTGGAATGAAGTGGGAGAACGTAGTATTGTTGTGCCGAAATTTGTTGAAGAGACTTGTCGAGTGGTTGACATTATCAAGGAAAGAGTGAGAACAACTCAGAACCGTCAGAAGCAATATGCAGATACTCGACACATAGATCTGGAGTTCGTTGTAGGTGATAAAGTATTTTTGAAGGTATCGCCTATGCGAGGATTGAAAAGGTTCAGACAAAAAGGGAAACTAAGTCCAAGATATGTTGGGCCGTATGAGAATCTAACTAAGCATGGGAAGTGGCTTATCAGTTAGCACTACCACCATCTTTGTCAAGTGTGCATGACGTATTTCATATTTCCCTATTGAAGAAGTATGTCATGGACCCAACGTACGTTTTGACAGTAGATTACCAGATTTGACTGATGATTTGACATTTGAAGTAACACCAACTGAAATCACCAGCCAAAAAGTTCAACGTCTACGTAACCGAGATATCTATTATGTTAAGGTCACATGGAAAAGTAGAGACATGGAAGAAATTACTTGGGAAGAAGAGAATGCTATGCGAAAGCAATACCCTCACTTATTTGATTCAGAAGGTACGTACAATTTCGAGGACGAAATTTTTACAAGTAGGGGGGAGTTGTAAGACCCGTATCAATCTAACCCGGTCTTATCACCTTGAACCAGGTTTTCCCATTATGGTCGAGTCAAATGGACCAAGGGCGTGAAGGAGATCGAAATCCCAGGTATCAAATCGACCCTAAAACGCTCAATTTAAGGGGAGGGTCGCATACCCAGTAAAGGAGGGTCGGACCCCCCGAGACAGAAAGTCAGACCTTCAGTTTTATAGGGAGGGTCGGACACCTTAGGAACCCTAGGGTCGACGGGATCATCGACCCTCCCATCGACCCTCAGTTGCCGCCTAAACTGAAATTAGGAAATTTCCTAATTTTTTATTTAGATTATTTCCTAATCTCAAAGGGACTTATTTGAGGATGTTTCTGCTCTATTTAAAGGACGTCCCTAAGCCTCTTTCACTCCTTTTACAACCCTAATTGAATTGAGAGAAAGAGAAGTGAAGGAAAAGGAGAAGAAGAGAAGCAAGGAAAAGAAGAAAGCAAAAAGGAAAAGAGTTGCAGAGAGGGAGTAATCTTCTCAGGTATGGATTCTAATTCCATGAGTTTCTATAGACCTTAAGTTACATAATGATGAGAGGATGATCTCGGAGAAACCCAAACCATCAACCCTTGGTTAGGTTTTCATAGAAAACCATGGGAGATTACATGAAAGCTATCTAGGTGGATGATTCATGGTTCTAGACCATGGAATGAATGTTGAATGGACTGTAGGAGCAAGCCATAGGACCCCAAACATGAAGAATAGACTAAAAGAAGGGAAATTGACCAAAATCCACCGAGGGTTGCACAGAGGGTCGATGACCATCCGACCCAAGGTGATCCTGAGGATCGACCCTCAGTCTTCGGGAAGTTTAGATTGGGGAGGGTCGCACTCAGGGTTGATCATGACTCCGACCCTACCTCCGACCCTCAGTTAACAGAATGGTTTTTAAATTCCAAATAAATTCTAATTAAATTTTATCAACTTTGTTAGGTTTTCTAGGAATATAATAACATTGTAAAGGTGATTCTAAAGCTTGGAAAAGTATCTATTAGCAAGCTAAGGTGAGGGAACAAGACCTAATCTAACTGATTAATAATAAACTATTTTATTTCTTGAGTCCAATGCCATATTGATTCTATGCGTGTATGCTTGTATGTGCATTCAACATGTCTTCAAATATTTCTATTAATTATTCATGCATATTTAATTTACTGTTTATAACATGATGATGATGATGATGATAATAGGAATAGGCATGTGAATGTTTGTGTTTGGCCTGTGTATATGGTGAGGGTAGGAATGGTA
Source organism: Protea cynaroides (assembly GCA_028583415.1). Lineage (NCBI taxonomy): Eukaryota > Viridiplantae > Streptophyta > Magnoliopsida > Proteales > Proteaceae > Protea > Protea cynaroides. The sequence goes on from CM053275.1 coordinate 70,994,151, forward strand.
TCAACCGGTACAACCATGACCGTTCTTCATGGGGTGTATATTGTGCCATGGTCGACTTAAGTCATGTCCACTGATGTCGTAGTATCGCCATTACCTTAGCAGAACTATTATGTCAGAGCATCAGGGGAGGTGGTCTCGGTCCTTGTAGTCACTGACTCAACCGGGGGGCCTTAGCTCTATCTCTATGGATGTTCTGAGGGATGCTGGGGTGAGGCCTTGGATAAACTGTTTGGCATTAGGATTGGTTAGTTGCGAGCCCAGTTTGCAACCCTAGCCAGCAGGGGTTTATTTGTTGGTATGGTATCAACCGGTACAGCCATGCCGTTTTCATGGGGTGTATATTGTGCCATTTTGAGTACTATGGGCGACAGTGCAGGAGTCATTAGGCGTATCCACACACTTGTGTATAGAGGTGCGGCGGCCACCTATCCTTTCTATAGCACAGTGCAAATTATAAACCTGACCAAAGATATGAATTGATTGTTTGCATATGTATTGTTTCATTGTTTTGTTTGCTCACTGAGCCATGATGTGAGCTCACCCTTCGACGTCGAATATTTTTAGTTGATGATGCAGGTTTAACTGTGGAAGATTGTATAAATGCTCCAGAGTACGGGAACGTTGCAGTGATGGTAGTTGAAGATAAAGTGGATACACATGACGTCTCTTGCGAGTGCAAGTCATGTGTATTCGAGTAGATTTTTAGTTTTATTTATTTGGATTTATTAAAGACATGTATTTGATATTTATTTATGTCTTAGTTGATACATAATAATTTGTTATTTAAATATTGATATCACAATAGATTCTCAGTTCATTTTATTATAAGACTTCCGCTATTTGATTTATTTACTCTGATTATTTATGTGGATGTATGGAGTTTAGATAACACGGATATAGCCTACTCGAGATCCTGGTTGAACCGTTGGTTTGTTAGCGGTTCATCATACCATTCTGAATAGTACAGAATTGGGGTGTGACGTTAGTTCCCTTACTGAAAGCTAAAGAGCATATTATTGGAGTATACTATTTTAATCTCGATCAAATAGCCTCATATCGAAGTCTTCTTCGTACCTCTATCAAAATTATATGCAATAGTATTCATTAATTTATCATTTAACAGATTTATTCTAGCATTTCTTTATGCTTAATATTACTCTTATTCACAGTGTTATTAACTTATCTAATAATTCATGCCTATTGTCTACTGTCTATTGTCATAGCATAGCATTACACGTTAGTGATTAATTCCATTCATTACCATTCTAGGTCTAAGGGTACCTCTAACTTAATGTAAACCTGCTATCCATATGAGGTAGGTAAAGTATGGATTGGTTCTCCACTAGGCCGCATAATCGTTAGCCAGATACCACCTTCGATTAGCTTAATACTAAGAAGGACTTCCTTAAACGAGGTCAAGGGTGTTCTAGCACCTTAATAGGGGTCCTAAGGCTGAGTAGTAACTACTGTCCGAACATGGGAAGATGTTGTAGCCAAAATAGCATGCAGTTAGTGGCTACCGCCGCATCTCACCAAGTGCTAGGTGTGCGGCTGATGGTCTTGACCGCACGGTTTTGTGTGGTTGTGCGACTGTGCCAACACTTTTAGAGTGTAGCATAATCCCTGTATGTTGGGTTTAAGGCCTCAAACTACAAAGGTGCTATGTGGTTGGTTGTTTTACTGAGTAGGCCAAAACCTAACTCTGACATACATGGAACACAAGGGGTTTCACTTTATAAAAATATGATTACAGGGTTTTAAACCCTTAAATAAGTCAAAATAAATTATCTAAAGCTATTGGCCAATTTTGGCCAACATAAGACACAAATACCATGTGAGGGTGATGGCATCGACAGCACGTTACGACCAGTAGGTCATGCAGCTGGTCTCTGCAACCGTACGTCAAAATGTGGCCAGATGTCCATGATTTTTTTGGGACATTGCCCAAATTTTTCTAAGGGTGATGAAGACATTTGGGCTCCTGGTTCAATGTCTACATTATGGTTTAGATACCGTTTCAATTCTATAAATAGCTGAGACACTATATCTGACCTGTAAACCTTTGGATCTGATTCCAAGTCCTTTGAATCCATCTTTGGTTGATGATCCAGGTCTGCTAAGTTCTCTCTAAGGTTTCCAACAATCTATAGATAATTTACTTAATCCATTGGTTTTTACTGCCCACCAACCTTCATACTGTATGCACTATAGTTCTTGATCCGAGTTTATGATTGATAGCTCACATGGCATAAGGCTTCAACATTACTAGTGATGGATACTCCTTCTTTTCATTCGACCATGAATAAACACTATCACAACATAGAGAATTTTATTGGCAAGAAGATGTTTCATTATTGATCCTATCGTTATGCATATCCATTACACCCATTAACCGAATCTCACGTTGTGAACTCTATCAATTGATTTATAGTCAAGGTGGTAAAAACATACAATGGATTTCTCTTTCAAATTCATGGTCGAGCAACCATTGTTCCAGAGGTATGATTCTTTTCCTCCTTTATTTCTCTCCTTTCTACCTCTTTCCCTACGGATTCTTTTCCAACCTGTTGGGTGGTATTCAGAGGAAGATTTCTTCCTTTCTCTCTTATCTTCTTTTCTTCTCTTCCTCTCTTCTTCCTCTCCTTGCTCTCTTCTTTTATTTCCAAATTTGTGCAACAGAGTGTCTTGAACCAACTTTTTTTGGTTTTAATAAATGAATGGGAGAATAGAGAGGATAAGGATCCTTCTCTTCATAAAGTTAGTAGTATAGGATAGCATTGATCCAAACAGTGTAGTAGTAAGGATCTCCTCCTCCGGTTTCCATTAATAGACCCATTGGGATAACCTTTCCATGCTTGCAAAAGGTTTGAATTCTAATCAATAGGTTTTGTAACTGTTGGTCACCAACTTAGATTCGCACCTAGAGGTACGGCTGTATAGCGTGCTGCTAGTGCACAACCGCACAACCTTCTTCTCTAGTTGGACCTCCTATTTGGTAAGCCAATTTAAGTGTATATGTGCTATGCACTAGATGGTAGCATAGGATGGGTCTGAGACTTCTCATAGTGCAATGCCATGCTCTCTAATGACAAAAGAGGTTCAAGATAATGATTTTCTGCCACCTCACAGGTTATGTCATCATCTTCAGCCATATCGGCTCGATACACTAACACATGGGAAGACTTGATGCCCAAAATGGTTAAACCGTATTGGAGTTGGGGCATGGGTCTTACATCATGTAATTATGACTACAGGGTTCTAAACCCTCAATCATGTTATAATAAATTATTTAAAGCAACTGGCAAAGTTTGGCCCAGATCCGACAAGATAAATCATGTGCGGCTGATAGTATCGACTGCACGTCACGACTGGTAGGTTGTGCGGCTGGTCTTTGAGACTGCATGTCAAAACATGCTAGGGTGGCTGCAATTTTGACACACGTGGTTTACTTTGATTTTTTTAAGTATGAATAAGGAGTTTATGGTTGTGGATCACTATAGGATGGATACCATTTTGATCCGATAAATAATCGAGATTCTAGATCTGACCTGGAAACCTCTAGATCTGATTTCATTTCATGATCCAATCATCCTAAAGTCTTTGAAAGGTTATAGGTATTTACTTAGTCCAGTCGAGTTGTTACCGTCAACTTCTTGTACCTTACACCCTACTATTCATGATCAGATCCTGTGGACAATATCTCATATGGTTTGAATTTTTACTATTAATGGTTGATGGTATTTCTCCCATGGATTTAGTCGTGGCTTGCAATTAAATTGTAAAGACATCGTAGTTAATTACATACCCAAATCTTTAATATGAAAAATATCATTTGTTAACACCATACATGAGTATTTTGCATTGTCATTAGTCTTAATTGAGTAGATCAGAATGAAAGGATACTTATATAGGTGATCTCTTATTCTCCAGCAAGAAGCCATGGTTCCCAATGTAAGGTTATTTCCTCCTTCTCCCTTATATTTCCTTCTCTGCATTTTCTTCTTCTTCTTTTATCTTGGGCAGTATTCAGAGAAAGGCTTCTCTCTTCCTCTTCTCTTCCTCCTCTCTTATCCTCCTTTTCTTTCTTTCTCTCCCAATTCATGCATCAGAAATCACTTCTCTAGCCAATCCTTTTTCCTTTCATTTCCTCCTTAGTTAGATTAGGAGAGTGGTGTCAATCAACATGGAAGGTAATTGGAATATGGGATCCCATAATGCCAACATGGAAGGATTGAACATCTCTCTCCTTCCCTACCATTTTCAGACCATTTGTGATAGGCCTCCCTTGTTTGGTGAAGGCAAAAATTCAAATCAATGGGTCTTGCGTTCATTTGTCACCAACTCAGATTTGTGCCCTGGGGTGTGGCTGTATTATGTGCGGCTGGTGCGCAGCCGCACCACCTATTTCTCTAACCGAACCTCCATTTTGATTGGCCAACTGAAGTGCGTGTGTGCTAGGCACTGGGTGGTCACATTGTTTCGGTCTATAATCTTTCATTGTGTAACAATGGGCGTTCTAATGACATAGGAGGTTATGGTTAATGGTTTTGTGTCAACATACAGGTATGTTATTGTCTTCGACCTTATCGGCTCGATAGGTTCACACATAGGAAGACCCAACACATGTCCAAAATGGTCAACCCATAATGGGGTTTGGGCACAGGTCTTACATCTATGCCCTATAGCACATATTACAATCGTGGCAAGATGCACCACTTTACTAGAGCGTGCCGCATTGTAAGGAAGCCATAGCAACTAGGACATGGCAAAGTCTTGGCCCTATCTGCTGAGGATGCTGAGGGTTCTCCAAGAGTAGTTAGAGGTATTTTAAAGTTATAAGGTGCATCATTTTGCACAGCATATTGTGACAATCGGCTAAATATATGTGTAGGTATGCTCCTTGTTTCCAGTGTATCTGCATGATTACTTTTTTATTCTAAGGCTACACAATCATTTGTTCCCCTGCATTTGCCGTTATGTTGGGAACGTCATCTAGCAAGATGATAAGCGCTTTATTGATGCTAGACACTAGGCCAATGTTCAATGTTCTAGACATCAAATCTTATTCTAGCCTACTAGTAGAGAAGCATTTGTGTTCACAAGTGACAAGACCAAGAAGCATCGTAAGTTGTTCTTGTGCTTTAAACTTCCAAGCTGTTGTATCAAGGATGTGAGAGCTACTTAGTATCGGTCTTTGACATAGAAGCCCAAATATCAAGGTAGAGGACTTATCGATGGTCAATGAATTCCCTGATGTGTTTCCTGAGGAGCTACCATGTCTACCACTAGATCGGGAGACAAAATTCGTTATTGATGTAATCCTAGGAGGAACTTTGACTTCCAAGGTTATTTAATGTGTGGCTCCCACCGAGTTGAAAGAACTCATGGTACAGATCCAAGAGTTTTTGGATAAAGGTTTTATCAGAACAAGTATCTCACCCTAGGGAGCACCAATATTGTTTGTGAAGAAGAAGGATGGGAGTATCCATCTATTTATAAACTATCGAGATATGAACAAGCTTACCATCAAAGACCAGTACCCATTGCCCTGAATCGATGACTTATTTGATCAACTATAAGGGGCATATGTGTTTTCAAAGATAGACCTCTAGTCAGGCTACCACCAGTTGAAAATAAAAGGAAGTGATATTCCCAAGACTGCATTCCATACAAGATATGGCCATTTTGGATTCCTGGTAATGTCCTTTGGGTTAACGAATACTCTGACATCATTCATGGAGCTGAAGAATCAGGTATTCTATGAGTTCATAGACATGTTTGTCACTGTCTTTATCGATGGCATACTTATCTACTCAACCGATGATACCGTCCATGTGGAGCACCTCCGATTGGCTCTTCAGAAGTTGAGACAAGAGAAGTTATATGCCAACTTTAAGAAATGCTAGTTTTGGCTGAGGCGAGTAGCTTTCATGGGGCATATCATTTTTGCTGATGGTTTAGGAGTGGATCCGAGTAACGTCAGTGCGGTTATGGACAGGTGTACACCCACATCAATTACAGCTTTTCCCTCGAGTTTAGTTTGGCTATTAGCAGATTTGCTGGGCCATCTCGTGCACAACAAGCAGTGAAGTTGATCGGACTTGAGCTGAAATTTTATTAAAATGTTTCATTTGCTTCTCTTCCATGGAAGTTTCATTTTCCCAGAATGTATCCTAATTTTCTATCTAATTCTTCTTCTGATGATTGATTCAACATCTATTTTCTTATAAATTGCCATCTCAAGTATTGCTCCTATTGCACTTCTTATGTCAGGATATGGATCGAATAATAAATATTCTTTTCAAAAAAGTCTGGGTTGAAATATGGCCTTCAAATTAAGTTCTGAATCAGTGGATGCTGCCAACGGAAGTTAGGAGTTTCCTTGGACTGGCCAACTATTTCCAGTGCTTTATTGAGGGCTTCTCCCGTATTGCAGTACCTTTAACTAGGTTGAAGAAGAAGGGTATAAATTTTATGTAGTCAGATAAATATGAGGAGAGCTTTTAGACTCTTAAATAGAAGTTGGTCTCTACCCCAATTATGACCATTCCATCAGAGAAGGCCCCATTCATTGTTTATTCAGATGCCTCGAAGTATGGGTTGGGTTGTGTGCTCATGCAAGATGATAATGTCATGGCCTAAGCCTAAAGGCAGCACAAGGTACATGAGAAAAACTATCCCACACATGACCTAGAACTTATAACAATCAACTTCGCTCTAATGATATGGATGTACTATTTGTATGGAAAAGCATTCTGCATCATGTCAGATCACAAGAGTCTGGTTCATCAATTTAACCAGAAGGAATTAAATATAAAATAGTTAAGATGGCTAGAGCTATTGAAGCTATGATTGCATTATAAAGTATTACCCTAGAAAGGCCAATGTGGTGGCAGATGCCCTAAGCCGAAAGGCAATGGTAACATTAGAAGGGAAAACCCTCGAGTCCGCTGAGCATAAGGAATGGTGCAACATGGCCCATACATTGGTAGCCAAACCTCCTCTAGCCATTGAACCTTCTACAATAGACACCATTGTGTGGGATTTGGTTGAGACAATAGCCAGGTTACTCAATGCCTTAAACATCCAACCTACCTTGTTGGATGATATCAAAGAAGCAATCGATAGTAATTTTCATCTGAAGACTCACAAGCATGACTTTGAGAAAGGAAAACATGACCCAGATTTTTCCATGGACAACACAAGAATGATCAGATATAGAAGAAGGGTATGTGTGATGAAAAATGCCAAGTCATTGAAGAAGACCAACATGATTGAGGCTCACTCTTTCCCTCTCACCATACATTCGTGTAGCACCAAGATGTACTAGTATCTCAAGAAGCAATTTTGGTGGCGAGGCATGAAATTGGATGTAGCTGACTTCGTTTACAAGTGGCTTACTTTCCAACAAGTGAAGGCAGATTATCAAAGACTGCCTGGGTTCATTCAACCATTACCAATCCCAGAGTTGAAATGGGATCATCCCACTAAGGTATCCCATTTCGTAGCTATCAGGCCACAATACACCATGAATAGGTTGACCAAGCTGTATGTGGATAACATAGTGAGATTACATGGAGAACCAACAAGCATAGTGTCAGATAGAGATTCGAGATTTACGTCAAGCTATGGGACAGTTTGAAGAAAGCGATGGGTACACAATTGAAGTTCAGTATCTTGTTCCATCTAGTAACTGATGGACAGTCAGAGCGCACTGTGTAGATTTTATAAGACATGCTTCGAGCTGACGCATTAGACTTTAAAGGAAGTTGGAACAAATATCTATCCTTAATTGAGTTCCCCTAAAACAACAGCTGCCAGGCTACCATTGGCACTGCTCCATATGAGGTGTTATATGGTAAACGATGCAGAACTCCTCTATATTGGAATGAAGTGGGTGAGTGTAGAATTCTGGGGACTGATATTATCGAAGATACCTGTGATAAGGTGGATCTGATCAAAGAAATGATAAAGGCAGCTCCGCACAGGCAGAAAAGGTACGCTGATGGACGGCGTAAGGAATAAGAGTTTCATGTTATGGATAAAGTTTTCTTGAAAGTTTATGTCACACCCCAAAATGCCTGTTTAAAAAATTTTTACGATACGACTGGATCAACACCTTAGTTTGGATGTGATCCCACTAGGACCTCATAAGTGGTGCACACACATACCTGCCAACACAAAGTGTCACACCCCAAATTTATGATATGTAAAGTTTTGGCTGGCGACTAAACCATCGATCATTTTAATCGCAGTCCAACTAGGATACTTGCTTAGCAGATACTAACATCTACTATCATCTCTTCCATAACCCGAACACAAAGTAATTAAAGTAGCGAAAACATAATAAGTAAATTGAGCTCTAATTGTAATTAAATAGTAATACTTGTAAGTTGTTAAAATGCTATCCAAGCTTCTTAGCACTAATACAGTAGGCACTAAGTCACTAAAAAAGTCTAAGTAATATAAACTATATATGACTAATTATAGTTTCCAACTTGAGTAGTCTTTCATCTCTACGCAACATCCTCCATGGCTTACCTCGTCGCCTCCACGACTTACTTCTTCAGGGTGCTCTAGTCCAATTAGAGTGTCTTCCCACTCATTTCCACAGTACCCACAGTTACAACTAAAAAGAGTGGCGATCGAAAGGGTTAGCTCTCAAACATGAGCTCAGTGAGAAACAGACAAGAAAGTAGTAATATGAATAGATTATGCACACAAGGGTCAGGTCTAATGTATGATAAATGTGCTATGGTAAGGGCTAGCCATACTTCCTAGAAGCTGACCATAACCTCTAAGCACAGGAGTGTTGGAAACTCACCAGCCTACACCAATAGCCCTGGTGCTAAGGGTGTCAATCTGGGGCTGGCCCGGTAGCACAGACTGACACAGCCTAATATAACCCGAACCCAGCTTGGATTGAGCATTAATGGATAGGTTTCAGTCTAGGCTTGTAAAGCCCGACACTATTTTAGCCCAATCAAAACTAGATCGGATCGGCTGGTTAAGAAACCTGAACTAGCCCAAATCGATAATACCCAACCTGAATATTGGTAAAGCCCATTAAAAAGCTCGATCTAGCCCGAATCGATCCTTTTTGCTGCTTAAATAATTACCAATTCCACAAAGATTTAATGATTCTAACCAAAAAAATACAAATATGCTATCCATTATCCATGTTCAAATGCTCTTAAGATCAATCAAAACTCGATCGCTTACAATTCTATTAAATTAATTGATAGAAATAAGAAAATAGTTATATAGCATGGGCCTGATAAACCCGCTAAGCCTAAATACGACCGAGCCAACCCGAAATCAGCCAGATAAGCCAAGCTCAATAACAAACAAACACCAATCTGGCCTGTTAGTTAACGTGTCCAGCGTAGCCCACCCCAGCCCGAACCCTTAATGGACATGTTTTGGGTTGGGCATATAAATCCTGACACCTTTATGGCCAGGACCAAAACCGGACTAGACTGGCCCATTGACACCATTACCTGGTGCTTCCACACGACATCCCAATCATAATGGTAATCAAGAAGTGAGTTCATCCAGCGATGCCCCCAACAAATACTGTTGACCCTTCTCCCTTATCACTCCATCCTACAAGCATTTGACTCCCTGCTGGCTAGGGCTACACACATGGTTTCTATCACTAACCAATCCTATATGAAATCATATGTACCCTCTCAATATCCTGGTAAGATTCTTAGACCATCCATTTCCCCCCTCCCCAAGATGCTGTCCTCCACTAGGATATGAGAAAATTCATGGCAATTAATTTACCTAGCAGGTTGGATTCGATCACCCTCGACCTATTCACCATGACCTACCAAGCATCACACATTACAGTCACAATCAATCATGGTATATATATGCATGCAAAAGTGACAGATATTGGATGACTTGTTATTCTAAAATATAAAGACAGACATGCAGCATCATTCATCATCATAATCACACATACACACACACACACACACACACACACACACACATACTCACACACACACACACACACTCACACACACACACACACACACACACACACACACACACACACACACACACACACACACAGACACGCACATATATATATATATATATATATATATATATATATATATATATATATATATATACCAAAATTAGATCAGTATTATGTTCCTCACCAGATATCGCTTACATGGAATTATCCGTGTTAGCAAAATCCTTGTTTATGGGGTGTTCTATGCCTATACAAAGTGTAAGGTCATTAATTAGAAGTCCTACCTTATTCACTTTTGATTTATACAAATATGGGGTTTACCAATCATTACATAGGCCATTACCATCGCGACCTGTGTAGCATTTTACAAAAACCTTGGCATTCTGTAATTTGTCTATAGATATGTCGGTCGGTAGAAAGTATCAATTGTGACATCATCTGGTTCTTGGCAGAAAGGTTGTTTTAGCTGATCAATTGAGTCGGTCACTCAGATTTGACGTCTGGCATACTAGTCGACTAAGCTCCTAGGCTTTTCTTTCAAGGGTTATTGAGCTTCATTGGATAGAAACTCAGCCCTTGGCCTTATGGCCTGGTACCCTTGTCAATCCTCAATAGTGAGGGATTTTTATCCCCTTTTTATACTATGTTTTCTTGCTTTGATCCTCACCCATTTGAAATCCTCATCTTTCTATTGCACCCCCCTTCTAGTAGGGGTTTACTCATTATTTTACTATTTATGTAAGACCCGTATCATACTAACCCGGTCATACCAACTTGAACCAGGTCAACCCATCTTGGTCGAACCAAACTGATCAAGTGCGTGAAGGAGATCACAATCCCAGGTATCATACTGACCCAAAAACACTAAAATTAGGGGGAGGGTCACATACCCAGCAAGGGAGGGTCGGACCTCCCCAGTATAAAAGTCAGACCCCTAGTTTTATACCGGGGGTCAGACAGTTTAAGGACCAGGGGTCGATGGGCTCTCCGACCCCCCCCCCCATCGACCCTCGGTAATCGGTAAAAATAGCACGAACCAAAAATTAGGAAACTTTCTTAATTTCAATGGCACTGCTTCCTAATCTCAATAGGACTTATTTTAAGAATTTCTACTCTATAAATAGGACATCCCGAAGCCTCTTTCACTGCTTTTAAAACCCTAATTTGATTGAGAGAAAGATAAGAGAAAGAAAAGATAAGATAAGGAAAGGAAAGTGGAGAAGAAGATCAAGGAGAAGACTTCAGAGAAACAAGCCCAATTCTCAGGTATGGATACCAACTCCATGTAATTCTACAGACCTTAGAAAAGTTAGAGAAGAGGGAATGATCTAGGAGGAACCCAAATCATCAACCCATGGTTAGGTTTTCATGGAAAACCGTGGAGGAAATTATGATAGCTATATAGGTGAATGAACCATGGTTCTAGGCCATAGATCATGTGTGGAATGGACTGTAAAAGCAAGCCAAAGGACCCCAAAAACGATGAATGGATTGAAGGATGAAAATTAACAAAACCAACAGGGGGTCGCACGGGGGGTCGATGGCCAATCGGCCCTACCAGACCCTGATCATCGACCCCCAGTGTTCGAGATGTCCAGAATAAGGGTCGTCGCACCCAGGGTCGATCAAACCTCCGTCCCTAGCATCGACCCCTAGTTAGCAACATGCTTTCTAAAGCCCGAATTAATTCTATTTAATTTTTATCAACTGGGTTAGGTTTTCTAAGTGATATAATATCAATATATGATTCTTAAAGCCTGGAAGAGGACCTACGATCAATTAAAGGTGAGGGAACAAGACCTAAACTAATTGGTTAATAATAAACTATTTTATTTCAAGTCCAATGCCATGATTGATTCTATGCGTGTATGCTTGTTTTGTGCAATCAACATGTCATCCAATATTTCTATTATTAATGTTCATGCATATTTAATTATTGTTTATAACATGATGATGATGATGATGATAGGAATAGGCATGTGGATGTAAGTGTATGGTTGGTGTGCTTGTTGCGAGCGAGTATCAGGGAGAGGACGTGACACTGTGGTTCATCCTGGTCACCAGACTCTAGCTCTATCTCTAACTCAAGTCTTGTCCACTAAACATCGTCGTATCGCCATTACCTTAGCAGAACTAATACGTCGTAGAGTATCAGGGGGGATGTGACATTGTGGTTCATCCTGGTCACTAGACCCTAGCTTTATCTCTATTGACGTATTGAGGGATGCTGGGGTGAGGCCTTGGATACAATATTTGGCATTAGGATTGGTTTGCTGCGAGCCCGGTTTGCAAGCCCTCACCAGTAGGGGCTTACGTGTTGGTATGGCACTGTACAACAATAAGCGTTAACCTTTGTTGTACAATGTTCATGGTGGGTGCATGTGGGACGAAAATAAGTGTGACCTTTGGGCGGCTTCACACACTCGTGTATAGAGGAGGGGTCAATAAGCATGACCTTTGACCTCCAACCCTTTCTATAGAACATTGCAAACATATTTAACAGACCAAAGATATGAATTGAATGCATGCATATGTTTGTTGCATTGTTTTGTTTGCTCACTGAGCCATGATGTGTGCTCAACCTCTAGACGTCGAATATTTTTAGTTGATGATGCAGGTACCACAGTTGTAGATTATATAAATGATTCGGTGTTTGCGTGCATTGCTGCAATGGAGGCTGAAGACTTAGAGGATACGCATGACCCCTCATGCGAGTGCAACTCATGCGTGTTCCATTAGGATTTTATTTGGATTTACAAAAGATGTAATTGTTATTTTATTTAGTTATGTCTCAGTTGATACAATAATAATTTGATATTTTAATTATGATTATTACATTTAGAATGCTCAGTTCATTTATTGTAAGACTTCCGCTATTGTGTATTTATTCTGATTATGGTTGTGAATGTGCGTGGTTTAATTTCTAATGGATACCTCCTAATTGAGATCCTGGTTAAACTGTTGGTTTATAGCGGTTCATCACACCGTTCTGAATGGTGCAGAATTTGGGGTGTGACAATTTAGATCCATCATAATTTACTGGTTTCTAGTCCACCTAGTGATTCCAACATATGGTTTGAAATATTACCTCTACCAATGGTCGAATAATGATAACAAAAGCCTAGCAACTTCCACAGCACTTGTAGGCTCTCCCCTTCCTTTCGTCTTCTCTTTCTTCCCATTCTTTCTCCTTCTCAGTAGCACTCCTTCTTAGAAAATGTGTCAGAGGTTTTGGGTAGTGAGTATATAACCATATGGGAGAGAAAACTAGTAGGGTGCCTCTTCCCAGTCTCCCTATTGGAGTGCAACTCAATCAATGGTGGGAAACGATGGAAGGAAGCCATGCATAATAGGGTTTGAGATGAAGCAGGAATTCCTTCTTCGTAACTTAGTCTAAAGCTATTCTACTTCACATGGGACCCTAATGGGTCATTTTAGGCCTAGGGGATATTCCCCATTGTTTCCTAAAACCATGCCAACTCATCCCACTCTCGTAGGCAGGTTATACCTGGGTCGATCGATGTTGACGGCTCCAACTGGCAAGGGTTTCTCGACCAGCCGCATCATGCACTCCTATATAAATTGTCACACCCCAATTCTGCACTATTCAGAATGGTGTGATGAACCTCTAGTAAACCAACGGTTCAACCAGGATCTCGAGTAGGCTATATACGTTTTATCTAAACCCTATACATCCACATTCATAATCAGAGTAAATACATAATAGCGGAAGTCTTATAATAAAATGAACTGAGAAATCTAGATGTGATAATCATATTTAAGTAGCAAATTATTCTTATTCAACTAAGACATAAATAAATATCCATTACATGTCATTACTAAATCCAAATATCTAAAATAAAATCTAATTGAATATGCATGAGTTGCACTCGTAAGAGGAGTCATGCGTATCCACTTCATCTTCAACTTCCATCACCGCCACATGCCCGTACACTGGAGTGTTGACATAATCTTCAATGGTAGTACCTGCATCATCAACTAAAAATATTTGACGTCGAGGGGTGAGCACACATCATGGCTCAGTGAGCAAACAGAACAATGCAACAATACCTATGCATGCTGTCATTTCATATCTTTGGTCTGGTTTAAAGTTTGCAATATGCAATAGAAAGGTTTGGTGGTCAGAGGATAACATTTAATGACCCCTCCTCTATACACAAGTGTGTGACGCCGCCCGAAGGTTACGTTTATCGTCGACTCACATGCACCCAATTCATGAACATTATACAACAAAGATTAACGTTTATTGTTGTATAGTGTCATACCAACACGTCAGCCCCTGTTGGCGAGGGCTTGAAAACTGGGCTCACAACTAACCAATCCTAATGTCAAACAGTGTATCCAAGGCCTCACCCTAGCATCCCTCAGAACGTCCATAGAGATAGAGCTAAGGCCCCCCGGTAGAGTCAGAGACTACAAGGACCGAGACCACCTCCCCAGATACTCTACGACGTAATAGTTCTGCTAAAGTAATGGCGATATGATGATGCTAATGCACAAGACTTGAGTTAGAGATAGAGCTAGAGTGCTGAAGCCCAACCTATGACACCCCCCTGATACACTCTCACTTCAAGTACACCAACCATACAAATACATTCACATGCCTATTCTGTTCATCATCATCATCATCATGTTATAAAAAATAAGGTAAATATGCATGAACAAATAATAGAAATATTGGATGACATACTGTATGCACATTACAGGCATATTCACATAGAATCAAGCATAGCAATGGACTCAAGAATAAAATAGTTTGTTATTAACCAATTAGTTAAGAGTCTTGTTTCCTCACCTTTGCTTGATTGTTGATTCTCTTTCAAGCATTAAGAATAACCTTTCTATTGATATTATATTGCTAGAAGACCTAACAAAGTCGATAAAATTTAATTAGAATTAATTTTGATTTTTAAAACTATGCTGTTAACTGGGGGTCGATGCTACGGTCTGAGTTATGATCGTCCCTGGGTGCGACCACCCCTATTCTGGGCTTCCTGAACACTGGGGGTCGATGCTCAGGGTCTGGTAGGGTCGATTGGCCATTGACCCCCCATCCGATCCCTGTGGGTTTTCTCAATTTTTCATCCTTCAGTCCATTCATTGTGTTTGGGGTCCTATGACTTGCTCCTATTGTCCATTCCACATATTTTCTATGGCCAAGAACCATGATTCATGCCTATAACCATAATTCATTCACCTATATGGCTTTCGTGATTTTCCCCATGGTTTTCCATGAAAACCTAACCATGGGTTGATGGTTTGGGATTCTCCGAGATCATACCCTCTACATTACCTACCCTAAGGTCTTTAGAAACTCATGGAAATAATATCCATACCTGAGAAGAATACTCCTTCTCTGCAACTCTTCTCCTTTTTGCCTTCTTCTCTTCTTTCCTTCTCTTCTTCTTCTCTTCTTTCTCTTCTCTTTCCCTCAATTCAATTAGGGTTCTAGAAGTAGTGAAAGAGGCTTAGGGACATCCTATTTATAGAGTAGAAACTCCTAAAATAAGTCCCACTGATATTAGGAAGGAATCCCATTGAAATTAGGAAAGTTTCCCAATTTTAGTTTTTACCGAGTACCGGGGGTCGATAGGGGGGTCAGAGATCCCGTCGACCCCTGGTCCTTAAAATGTCTGACCCCCCATGTAACACTAGGGGTCTGACTTCTATACTGGGGGG
Organism: Protea cynaroides; assembly: GCA_028583415.1. Lineage (NCBI taxonomy): Eukaryota > Viridiplantae > Streptophyta > Magnoliopsida > Proteales > Proteaceae > Protea > Protea cynaroides. The sequence continues at coordinate 71,009,842 of CM053275.1, forward strand.
GTCCGACCCTCCTCTTCTGGTTATGCGACCCTCCCCTTATTTTAAGTGTTTTTGGGTCAGTTTAATACCTGGGATCATGATCTCCTTCATGTACTTGGTCCATTAGGCTCAACCATAATGGGTAGACCTGGTTCAAGGTGGTAAAACTGGGTTAGTTTGATACGGGTCTTACAACTCCCCCCTACTTATAAAAATATGGTCCCTGAAATTGTTCATACCTTCAGAGTCGAATAAGTGAGGCTATTGCTTTCGCATCACATTCTCTTATTCCCATGTAATTTCTTCCATGACTCTACTTTTCCAAGTGACCTTAACATAATAGATATCTCGATTGTGTAGTCGTTGAACCTTTCGGCTGGTGATTTCAATTGGTGTTACTTCAAAGGTCTAATCATCAGTCAAATAAGGTAGATCTACAGTCAGAACGTGTGTTGGATCCTTGACATACTTCTTCAATAAGGAAATATGAAATACGCCATGCACACTTGACATAGATGGTGGTAGTGCTAACTGGTAAGCCACTTTCCCACGCTTAGCTAAGATCTCATAGGGCCCGACATATCTTGGACTTAGTTTCCCTTTCTATCCGAACCATTTCAGACCTCGCATAGGCGATACCTTCAAGAATACTTTATCACCCACGACGATTCTCAAGATCTCTGCGTCGAGTATTTGCATATTGCTTCTGACGATTCTGGGCTGTTCTTACTCTTTCTTTGATAATTTCGATCACTCGACAAGTCTCCTCAATAAATTCCAGTCCAACGATACTACGTTCCCCAACTTCATTAGAAAATAATGGAGTTCGATACTTTCTGCCATACAGTGCTTCATAGGGTGACATCTGTATGGTAGCCTGATAGCTATTGGTATAAGCGAACTCGATCAGTGGTAACTTTTCATCCCATGATCCTTTAAAATCAATTACACATGCTCGTAGCATATATTCTAGAATTTGAATTGTACACTCTGACTGTCCATCTGTTGTGGATGGAATGCAGTACTAAACTTCAATGTTGTACCCATAGCCTTTTGCAATCCTTTCCAAAACTTGGAAGTAAATCGTAGATCTCTATCGGACACAATGCTCTCTGGTACACCGTGTAATCGAACAATATTATCCACATACAGCTTTGCTAACCTCTCTAGTGTATACTGAGCTCGTATCGGTATAAAGCGAGCTGTTTTAGTCAGGCGGTCTACAATCACCCAAACTGCATCAATTACTCGAGGAGTCGATGGTAATCCTGTAACGAAGTCCATATGCTGCAGTCCCATTTCCATGCTCAAACTGGTAACGGCTGTAACCGTCCTGTGGGTCTTTGTCGTTCATCCTTTAATTTCTGACAATTTAGGCATTGAGACACGAACTTAGCTACATCTGCTTTCATTCCACTCCACCAATATAGTTTTTTTAGATCATGATACATTTTTGTACTTCCAGGATGTATCGAATAGATAGTGGTATGGGCTTCTCTCATCAGTCGGTGTCTAATGTCCACACTTTCTATTTTGGTTACACATATTCTTCCTTTGTACTTCAATACCTTTTCTTCGTCCAAGGTGAACTCAGGGTTAGTTCTACCCTTTTCGATATCTTCTTGTACCGTTCTCAGGTAAGGGTCTGATTTGATAGCTGTCTTCACTTCATGAATTATATCCGGTATAATCTTCAATGCAGCGAACATATTTCAAAATCGATGAATAAACCCTTGATTGGCAGATCCATCCATTGTATCTATCACATACTGCTCATTGCCGTGATTGAATACCGTTCCAGTAGTACACATTACTGCAGCTGTGCTAACCTCTCCTTGAGATTTTATCATTGCCTTTCTGCTCAACACATCCGCTACTACATTAGCTTTCCCCAGATGATACTGGATATCACAATCATAGTCTTTCAATAGTTCCAGCCATCTTCTTTGTCTCATATTCAACTGCTTTTGATTAAATAAATAAGTAAGACTTTTATGGTCCGATTTAATCTGGAACTTCTCTTCGTATAGGTAATGTCTCCATATCTTGACAGCATATACTACTGCCGCTAACTCCAAATCATGAGTGGGATAATTTTTCTAATGTGTCTTTAACTGTCTTGAGGCATAAGCAATTACTTGTTCTCCTTGCATAAGCACACATCCTAATCCCAATCCTGACACATCAGTGTATAGGGTAAATGGCTGTCCGGGAACAGGAATAGTCAAAATCAGAGCGGATATCAATCTGGTCTTCAAGGTTTGGAAGCTCTTCTAGCATTTATCCGTCCACACAAACTTTTAACCTTTCTTAGTTAGACTGGTGAGAGGTACGACAATCCGGGAATAGTCTTCTACAAATCGCCGATAATAACCAACTAGACCTAGAAAACTTCTAATTTCTGCAATGCTCTTTGGTGCTTCCAACTTTACAATAGCCTTGATCTTGCTGGGATCTACTTTGATTCCTTCAACGGATACTACATGGCCTAGAAAGGCAACTTCACTTAGCCAATACTCACACTTGGTAAATTTGGCATACAGCTTCTCTTTCCTTAAATGCTGTAGAGTGGCGTTTAGATTCTTAATATGGGTTTCCTTGTCCTTGGAATATACCAATATATCATCAATAAATACATAAACTGACGTATCCAACATATCGTGGAAAACCCGGTTCATAAGTTCCATGAAAGTTGCGGGTGCATTTGTTAATCCAAAAGACATGACCAAGAATTCATAAATTCATAATGTTCATATCTGGTCCTGAAAGCTGTCTTGGGAATATCACCATCTTTAATCGTTAGCTGATGGTAGCCTGACCGAAGATCGATCTTAGAAAATACTTTTGCTCCTTGTAACTGATCGAACAAGTCATCGATCTGAGGTAGTGGATATCGATTCTTGATTGTCAGTTTGTTCAACTCCCGATAGTCGATACGTAATCGAACGCTACCGTCCTTCTTCTTTACGAACAATACTGGCACTCCCCATGGTGATATATTGGGTCGAATATAACCCTTGTCCAGTAGTTCATGTAATTGTACATTCAATTCCTTTAGTTCAGTAGGAGCCATTCGATAAGGTGCTTTTGATACTAGTACAGCTCCAGGTATAAGATCTATCACAAACTCTGTGGCTCGATCGTGTGGTAATCCTGGTAGTTCATCAGGAAATACGTCGGGGTAGTTCCACACGACATCACTATCTTCCATTCGTGGTGCTTATTTGGTTAGGTCGACCACCGATACTAGATACCTGACTGCTCCTTTCTCAAGGCACTTCTTAGCCTTTAGTGTTGAGAGTATGAGCTTGCGCTTACGGGGAAGTTTGGTTCCCGCAAAACTGAATTCTGCTCCTTCTTTGTCTTTAAATGTTAGCCTCTTTTCGGCACATAATAGATTCACAGAATGTCGAGCTAACCAGTCCATTCCCAAGATGACGTCAAAGTCTGCCATCCCATGTTGGATCAAGGTTGCATCTAAGGTTTTCTCGCCAAAGAGAACTGGACATGACCCATAACCTTTTTTTCTAACTCCACTTCTAACCCCATCGGTGACCGTACAAGTAGTTTGTAGTCTAATGTTTTGATGGGTAAATTCAGTTTCTTTCCAAATGACACAGATATAAAAGAATGAGTAGCTCCTGAGTCAAAGAGTACTCTGGCGGATATGTCATTTATAGGTACGATACCTGTGATTTATTTTAACTTAGTCTACATGCTCACACAATGTAATACAACTTAAAAGGTTTCAGTCATACCTGTGACCACATCGGGTGATGCGGCAGCATCCTCGGATGTAACAGCATAAACTCGTCCTTGATGTAGCTGCTTCCTGGGCTTTGGACACTCTCTTGCCATATGCCCCGCTTGATTGTAGTTAAAACATTTTGGACCTTCAGTATTTGGCTTTGGATGTTGTTGAGTTACTGGGGTAGTCTTGGGTGCAGCAGTAAAGCCTTGAGCATGGAAGGGTTTGAATGTCTTATTATTCCCTCCGTTATATGCATTTCCAGCTGGCCTTTTCATACCTCTGTTCTATGTGAAATAGCTCTCCTTCTGGCTCGATTCTATAACTCGAGCATTTTCATAGCTTCATTATATATTTTCTTTTCCAAACCTAGAACATGCTCTCTGATGCTCCCTCTAAGTCCCGTGACAATCCTACTAGTCTTAATGTCTTCTTCTTTCATGTTGCGTGGTGCAAAGAAAAATAGCTCTTCATAATGCTGCTGATATGCATCCACGGACATCTGTCCCTAAAATAAACTCAGGAACTCCTTCTCCATAGAATCTTTGAAGCTTCGGGGAAAGTACTTCTCGAAGAAAGCTTCTTTATATGTAGCCCAGGTCAATAGGACGTTCTTGGTTAATAGGTAGGCCCTGGTAGATTTCCACCAATGATGTGCATCACCTTTTAGCATAAAAGTGGCACATAATACCTTCTCTTCTTCTGTAATAGTCATCATCAGAAAATTCCTCTCCATCTCATCGATCCAATGTGCTGGCCATAAAGGATCAGATGATTTACCGTTAAACTCCTTGGGCTTCATCTTTAAGAATCGCTCAACCAGTCGGGAGTGGTCCATCTGATTTTCAGGGTATGCCCCAAACATAGGTTGTGGATACTGGTAATTAACCTGAACTGCTTCAGGACCCGGTACTGGAATCTGTGCAGCTGGTGGTTGAGGTGTTTGGGGTGCAGGGTGGTTACCCACCGGTGCTGCACTTGTTTGTCCAGTCGGCATTGGTGTAGCATGTGCTGCCTGAAACATAATTCTCATTGTTGCTTGCATTTGAGCCTGTGCTTGTTGCATTTGTTGCAGCTGTTGCACTAGGTTCATAACCACGGTTGCCAGCTCCGATGGTGGAGGTGGCAAGTTTGTAGGATTTGCCTAACCCGGATTTACTGGTGGTGCAACCTGCGGATTACCCTATGCATATATATTTTCTTGGCTGGCTTCCTCCACAGGTGGGGGTGGTGGAACTGCGTTTCGATTTTGCCTGATTACTCTACGCCCAGCCATATTTTCCTTCGAGAATGGTGGTGCCTACAAATCATTAAAATACGTGAGGCAATCATTTATTCTTCATGTAGACATGCTAACCAATGTTATTTTCAAAATTTTCTGATCATTCTGTAAAAAATATAGTCTTTTCCATGCAAGGTCGATGGTGGGGGTCGATGGTTTGTCCGACCCTCAGTATCTGACCCTAGGAATTACCTATTTTTCTCGAGAGCCAGGGGTCAATGCGTGGGTCGATGGATGTCCGACCCCCAGGTGCGACCCCTGGTTCTCTGGCAGATTACCGAGAGTCGTGGGTCGATATGGGGGTCGATGGTCCTGGTCGAATTCTCCGAACCCCGGACCAAAAATCAGATTTTTAAGGTCCGATTCTGAGTTCATTTTCCATTCTTCCACCTTCGTTTAGACTCGTCTCATTCCTCTGAGTTGCTAAAGTGCCAACTCCGCTACATTGGTCATTTTGGTTCCGTGTTTCGACGTCTACATCATTCCTGCCGGTATGTCTTCTTACCATTACCTGTTTTTTTTTAGGCTTTCTTTTATAGTTTTTTACCCGTATATCTCATTTTCTTCGAATTAAACTTTTTCTGGCTGTAAAAAATCAATTTTTATTGGGGGCTTTTGTTGTTGTTGAGTCAATGGTCGAAAGCCCTCAAAAATATTTGAGTTTCATCGATTGGTTATCGAGAAACTCGAATTTTCCTTTTTTTGCCCTAATTTGTCAAAATTTTCAATTTCTCACAATTTCTTCAAATTGGATTCCATTAGTTAAGATTTCCTATTGTGTGAGTGTTGCAGGATAGTTTAGAACGTACGTAAGTCCTCCTGCCCACGTGTATGGGTGACAAGTGAGGCTTTTGGCCAACTTACGTCATTATAATGTCAAAATTTTGGGTTTTTACTCTCTACTAACCCATTATTTGTTTCTCTTTCTAATTTGCAGATACTATGGCTCGTACCAAGGTACCCAGAGTTTGCGACCCTCTTCATTTCCCTTCCAACGAAGCCGAGGCACAGTATGCCCACTACGCTCGCAAGAAGGTAGAGGAAGGTCGCTTGGTAAACTTTGGTGATATGGGATAGCTCCCTGTCATCACTTACGACGCGTGCACCCATCTAGATTTGGTACGCTAGTTCTACTATAATCTCCAGGTGATGGGAAATTACAATGATGTTGAAAGGGCAATGAGCTTTACATCACGAGCTACGTCAAGGGAGTTGACATCTCATTTGATTATCGGTCGCTAGCCGACCTACTGGGCATTTCCTATGCTGGCCCCATGGTTTTCTGTGCTCCTGGAGAGCCCCAGTTCTTCTCTCTACAGATGAGGGCCGAGATCGATAGTCAGCTCATCCGACCTGATCGTTGGCAGATGAGGATGTGTTATCTGCGTTCAAATCCACGGGTATATTGTAAGATCATTCAGCATAACTTGATACCACAGAGTGGTCATTACGAGAGGGTCTCCCAGCTGACCCACTATCTTCTATACTGTTTATGCACTAGGCAGCCCGTCTGCCTTCCATACATTATTATGCGTACCATGATCACAGCCACATTACCCGGTCACACCGGCAACCTTCCTTACGGATGCATGATCACTACCTTGCTTACTCGCCTGGGGGTAGATTTAGTGGATGAGAAGATCCAGGAGAAATCCTTCTCATCGCCTCTAGATTGGGAGGCTATATGCAAGATGGGCATGCAGAATGCCCAGGTCAGTGATGAGGAGAGGAACGTGATGGTGCGCCCTCACACTCGCGTAAAGATAGTTGACGCTGAGGCAGCTGCTGCCGCCGTTGGAGTTCATATGGAGCCTGCTAGTGATGATGACCATCTGTACATGGATGTGTACTCCGTACCACCTCATTCACCTACACATGCTGCTGGAGCTAGTACTTCTTATGCCGCTGGTCCTTCTCATGCTGCTGGTCCTTCACACCCGCCTTCTGATATGATGGAGGTATTGTATGAGATCAGAGAGGCTCAGCGCAGATCTGATCTGAGGATGGGTGAGTTACTAGATGCTCAGCGCACATCGGATATGAGGATAGGAGAGCTCATAGATGCTCAGCGCCGGTCAGATATGCATATGGTGGAGCTTTTGGGTGCTCAGCGTGGAACTGATCAGCGGGTAGCTGATCTTACAGCTAGTCTTCAGACGACCCATACTCAGGTAACCTGGTTGACTAGGGTCTACGCTGAGGATTATGACAGAGACCGGGAGGCACCACCTCCTCCTTCACATCCAGCTTCATGATTGTATTTATTTTCTTTCTTTGTACTACAGAGAAACTGTCCTGATTGTGGACTGTACTCTGCTTTAGCTATTTATATACGTTTGTTTCTCTTTCATTGTATTTATTATTGTTCCTCCTTTAATAGATGCATTATTCTCTTTTCAAATTTGGTCTCAAACATCACTTGTGCTTATAGTGTGTTAATATTATAGTTTTTTACTTTTATCCTATCTCAGTTCACAATTCGTCGTGAAGGTATGCTAGTTTAGTGGACAATGTCTGAGAAGCTCTGATACCAAGTTGTCACACCCCAATTCCGTACTATTCAGAATGGTGTGATAAACTGCTAGCTAACCAACGGTTCAACCAGGATCTCGAGTAGGCTATATCCGTTTTATCTAAACCCCATACATCCACATTCATAATCAGAGTAAATACACAATAGTGGAAGTCTTATAATAAAATTAACTGAAAAATCTAGATGTGATAATCATATTTAAGTAGCAAATTATTCTTATTCAACTAAGACATAAATAAATATCCCTTACATGTCATTACTAAATCCAAATATCTAAAATAAAATCTAATTGAATACGCATGACTTGCACTCGCAAGAGGAGTCATGCGTATCCACTTCGTCTTCAACTTCCATCACCGCCACATGCCCGTACACTGGAGCATTGACATAATCTTCAATGGTAGTACCTGCATCATCAACTAAAAATATTTGACGTCGAGGGGTGAGCACACATCATGGCTCAGTGAGCAAACAAAACAATGCAACAATACATATGCATGTAGTCATTTCATATCTTTGGTCTGGTTTAAAGTTTTCAATATGCAATAGAAAGGTTTGGAGGTCAAAGGATAACATTTATTGACCCCTCCTCTATACACAAGTGTGTGACGCCACCCGAAGGTAACTTACCGTCGACTCACATGCACCGAATTTATGAACATTATACAACAAAGATTAACGTTTATTGTTGTACAGTGTCACACCAACACGTAAGCCCCTGTTGGCGAGGGCTTGCGAACTGGGCTCGCAACTAACCAATCCTAATGCCAAACAGTGTATCCAAGGCCTCACCCCAGCATCCCTCAGAACGTCCATAGAGATAGAGCTAAGGCCCCCCGGTAGAGTCAGAGACTACAAGGACCGAGACCACCTCCCCAGATACTCTATGACGTAATAGTTCTGCTAAAGTAATGGCGATACGATGATGCTAATGCACAAGACTTGAGTTAGAGATAGAGCTAGAGTGTTGAGGCCCAACCTATGACACCCCCCTGATACACGCTCGCATCAAGTACACCAACCATACAGATACATTCACATGCCTATTCTGTTCATCATCATCATCATCATGTTATAAAAAATAAGGTAAATATGCATGAATAAATAATAGAAATATTGGATGACATGTTGTATGCACATTACAGGCATATTCACATAGAATCAAGCATAGCATTGGACTCAAGAATAAAACAGTTTGTTATTAACCAATTAGTTAATGGGGTGTTCTATGCCTATACAAAGTGTAAGGTCATTAATTAGAAGTCCTACCTTATTCACTTTTGATTTATACAAATATGGGGCTTACCAATCATTACATAGGCCGCTACCATCGCGACCTGTGTAGCGTTCAACAAAAACCTTGCCATTCTGTAATTTGTCTATCGATATGTCGGTCAGTAGAAAGTATTAATTGTGACATCATCTGGTTCTTGGCAGAAAGGTTGTTTTAGCTAATCAATTGAGCCGGTCACTCAGATTTGACGTCTGGCATACTAGCCGACTAAGCTCCTAGGCTTTTTTTTCAACGGTTATTGAGCTTCTTTGGATAGAAACTCAGCCCTTGTTCTCATGGCCTAGTACCCTTGTCAATCCTCACTAGTGAGGGATTTTTATCCCCTTTTTATATTATGTTTTACTTGCTTTGATCCTCACCCATTCGAAATCCTCATCTTTCTATTGCACCCCCCTTCTACTAGGGGTTTACTCATTATTTTACTATTTATGTAAGACCCGTATCAAACTAACCCGGTCATACCAACTTGAACCAGGTCTACCCATCTTGGTCTAACCAAACGGATCATGTGCTTGAAGGAGATCACGATCCCAGGTATCACACTGACCCAAAAACACTAAAATTAGGGGGAGGGTCGCATACCCAGCAAGGGAGGGTCGGACCTCCCCAGTATAAAATTCAGACCCCTAGTTTTATACCGGGGGTCGGACAGTTTAAGGACCAGGGGTAGATGGGATCTCCGACGCCCCCCCCCCCCATCGACCCCCGGTAATCGGTAAAAACAGCACGAACCAAAAATTTGGAACTTTCTTAATTTCAATGGCACTCCTTCCTAATCTCGATAGGACTTATTTTAAGAATTTATTCTCCATAAATAGGACATCCCGAAGCCTCTTTCACTGCTTTTAAAACCCTAATTAGATTGAGAGAAAGAGAAGAGAAGAGAAGGAAAGTGGAGAAGAAGATCAAGGAGAAGGCTTCAGAGAAACAAGCCTAATTCTCAGGTATGGATACCAACTCCATGTAATTCTACAGACCTTAGATTAGATAGAGAAGAGGGAATGATCTAGGAGGAACCCAAATCATCCACCCATGGTTAGGTTTTCATGGAAAACCATGGAGGAAATTATGAAAGCTATATAGGTGAATGAACCATGGTTCTAGGCCATAGAACATGTGTGGAATGGACTGTAGGAGCAAGCCAAAGGACCCCAAAAACGATGAATGAATTGAAGTATGAAAATTAACAAAACCAACAGGGGGTCGCACGGGGGGTCGATGGCCAATCGACCCTACCAGACCCTGATCATCGACCCCTAGTGTTCAGGAAGTCCAGAATAAGGGTGGTCGCACCCAGGGTCGATCAAACCTCCGACCCTAGCATCGACCCCAAGTTAGCAACATGCTTTCTAAAGCCCAAATTAATTATATTTTATTTTTATCGACTGGGTTAGGTTTTCTAGTGATATAATATCAATATATGATTCTTAAAGCTTGAAAGAGGACCTACGATCAAGTAAAGGTGAGGGAACAAGACCTAAACTAATTGGTTAATAATAAACTGTTTTATTTCGAGTCCAATGCCATGATTGATTCTATGCGTATATGCTTGTTATGTGCATTCAACATGTCATCCAATATTTCTATTATTACTGTTCATGCATATTTAATTATTGTTTATAACCTGATGGTGATGATGATGATAGGAATAGACATGTGGATGTAAGTGTATGGTTGGTGTGCTTATTGCGAGCGAGTATCAGGGGGAGGACGTGACACTGTGGTTCATCTTGGTCACCAGACTCTAGCTCTATCTCTAACTCAAGTCTTGTCCACTAAACATCGTCGTATCGCCATTACCTTAGCAGAACTAATACGTCATAGAGTATCAGGGGGGGATGTGACACTGTGGTTCATCCTGGTCACCAGACCCTAGCTCTATCTCTATTGACGTATTGAGGGATGCTGGGTGAGGCCTTGGATACACTATTTGGCATTAGGATTGGTTAGCTGCGAGCCCGGTTTGCAAGCCCTCGCTAGCAGGGGCTTACGTGTTGGTATGGCACTGTACAACAATAAGCGTTAACCTTTGTTGTACAATGTTCATGGTGGGTGCATGTGGGACAACAATAAGTGTGACCTTTGGGCGGCTTCACACACTCGTGTATAGAGGAGGGGTCAATAAGCGTGACCTTTGACCTCCAACCCTTTCTATAGCACATTGCAAACATATTTACCAGACCAAAGATATGAATTGAATGCATGCATATGTTTGTTGCATTGTTTTGTTTGCTCACTGAGCCATGATGTGTGCTCAACCTCTAGACGTCGAATATTTTTAGTTGATGATGCAGGTACCACAGTTGTAGATTATATAAATGATTCGGTGTATGCGTGCGTTGCTGCAATGGAGGCTGAAGACTTAGAGGATACGCATGACCCCTCATGCGAGTGCAACTCATGCGTGTTCCATTAGGATTTTATTTGGATTTATAAAAGATGTAATTGTTATTTTATTTAGTTATGTCTCAGTTGATACAACAATAATTTGATATTTTAATTATGATTATTACATTTAGAATGCTCAGTTCATTTACTGTAAGGCTTCCGCTATTTTGTATTTATTCTGATTATGGTTGTGAATGTGCGTGGTTTTATTTCTAATGGATACCTCCTAATTGAGATCCTGGTTGAACCATTGGTTTATAGCGGTTCATCACACCGTTCTGAATGGTACAGAATTTGGGGTGTGACAGTTTAGATCCATCATAATTTACTGGTTTCTAGTCCACCTAGTGATTCCAACATAAGTTTTGAAATATTACCTCTACCAATGGTCGAATAATGATAACAAAAGCCTAGCAACTTCCACAACACTTGTAGGCTCTCCCCTTCCTTTCGTCTTCTCTTTCTTCCCATTCTTTCTCCTTCTCAGTAGCACTCCTTCTTAGAAAATGTGTCAGAGGTTTTGGGTAGTGAGTATATAACCATATGGGAGAGAAAACTAGTAGGGTTCCTCTTCCCAGTCTCCCTATTGGAGTGCAACTCATTCAATGGTGGGAAACGATGGAAGGAAGCCATGCATAATAGGGTTTGAGATGAAGCAGGAATTCCTTCTTCGTAACTTAGTCTAAAGCTATTCTACTTGACATGGGACCCTAATGGGTCATTTTAGGCCTAGGGGATATTCCCCATTGTTTCCTAAAATCATGCCAACTCATCCCATTCTCGTAGGCAGGTTATACCTGGGTCGATCGATGTTGACGGCTCCTACAGGCTAGGGTTTCTCGACCGGCCGCATCATGCACTCCTATATAAATTGTCACACCCCATTTCTGCACTATTCAGAATGGTGTGATGAACCGCTAGTAAACCAACGGTTCAACCAGGATCTCGAGTAGGCTATATCCATTTTATCTAAACCCCATACATCCACATTCATAATCAGAGTAAATACACAATAGTGGAAGTCTTATAATAAAATGAACTGAGAAATCTAGATGTGATAATCATATTTAAGTAGCAAATTATTCTTATTCAACTAAGACATAAATAAATATCCATTACATGTCATTACTTAATCTAAATATCTAAAATAAAATCTACTTGAATACGCATGAGTTGCACTCGCAAGAGGAGTCATGCGTATGCACTTCGTCTTCAACTTCTATCGCCGCCACATGCCCGTACACTGGAGCATTGACATAATCTTCGACGGTAGTACCTGCGTCATCAACTAAAAATATTCGACGTCAAGGGGGTGAACACACATCATGGCTCAGTGAGCAAACAAAACAATGCAACAATACATATGCATGCAGTCAATTCATATCTTTGGTCTGGTTTAAAGTTTGCAATATGCAATAGAAAGGTTTGGTGGGCAAAGGTTAACGTTTATTGACCCCTCCTCTACACACAAGTGTGTGACGCCGCCCGAAGGTAACATTTATCGTCGACTCACATGCACCCAATTCATGAGCATTGTACAACAAAGGTTAACGTTTATTATTGTACAGTACCATACCAACACGTAAGCCCCTGTTGGTGAGGGCTTGCAAACTGGGCTCGCAACTAACCAATCCTAATGCCAAACAATGTATCATAGGCCTCACCCCAGCATCCCTCAAAACGTCCATAGAGATAGAGCTAAGGCCCCCCGGTAGAGTCAGAGACTAAAAAGACCGAGACCACCTTTCCTGATACTATACGACATAATAGTTTTGCTAACGTAATGGCGATACGACGATGCTAATGCACAGGACTTGAGTTAGAGATAGAGCTAGAGTGCTGAAGCCCAGCCTATGACACCCCCCTGATACTCGCTCGCATCAAGTACATCAACCACACACATACATTCACATGCCTATTCCTATCATCATCATCATCATCATGTTATAAACAATAAAGTAATATGCGTGAACAAATAATAGAAATATTGGATGACATGTTGTATGCACATTACAAGCATATTCGCATAGAATCAAGCATAGCATTGGACTCAAGAAATAAAACAGTTTGTTATTAACCAATTAGTTAAGAGTCTTGTTTCCTCACCATAGCTTGATTGTAGATTCTCTTTCAAGCTTTAAGAATAACCTTTATATTGATATTATATTACTAGAAGACCAAACAAATTTGATAGAATTTAATTAGAATTAATTCTAATTTTTAAAACCATGCTGTGAACTGGGGGTCGATGCTAGGGTCTGAGTTATGATCGACCGTGAGTGCAACCACCCCTATTCTGAGCTTCCCGAACACTAGGGGTCGATGCTCAGGGTCTGGTAGGGTTGATTGGCCATCGACCCCCCATGCGACCCCCTGTGGGTTTTGTCAATTTTTCTTCCTTCAGTCCATTCTTCGTGTTTGGGGTCCTATGGCTTGCTCCTACAGTCCATTCCACACATGTTCTATGGCCTAGAACCATGATTCATTCACCTATATGCCTTTCATGATTTTCCCCATGGTTTTCTATGAAAACCTAACCATGTGTTGATAGTTTGGGTTTCTCTGAGATCATATCCTCTTCATTACCTACCCTAAGGTCTTTAGAAACTCATGGAAATAATATCCATACCTGAGAATAATACTCCTTCTCTGCAACACTTCTCCTTTTTGCCTTTTCTCTTCTTTCCTTCTCTTCTTCTTCTCTTCCTTCTCTTCTCTTTCTCTCAATTCAATTAGGGTTCTAAAAGGAGTGAAAGAGGCTTAGGGACGTCCTATTTATATAGTTGAAAGTCCTAAAATAAGTCCCATTGAGATTAGGAAGGAATCTCATCGAAATTAGGAAAGTTTCCTGATTTCAGTTTTTACCGAGTACCGGGGGTCGATAGGGGGGTTGGAGATCCCGTCGACCCCTGGTCCTTAAAATGTCTGACCCCCCATGTAACATTGGGGGTATGACTTCTATACTGGGGGGTCCGACCCTCCTTTCCTGGGTATGCAACCCTCCCCTTATTTTAAGTATTCTTGGGTCAGTTTAATACTTGGGATTGTGATCTCCTTCACGTACTTGGTCCGTTAGGCTCCACCATGATGGGTAGACCTGGTTCAAGGTGGTATGACCGGGTTAGTTTGATACTTGTCTTACGTAAATGGCCTCATTTGTCCCTTGTTTCTCTTTTCTAGTCCAATCCACTAGTAGTGCAACCCAATTCCTTTTAAGGACTTATGGGTCTATTTGGTCCATAGTGGAAAACCCACTTAGCACAATAGAAATCCTGTTAGACCAAGGTTTGTGGTTGTGGGTTTTACACAATGCTACATTCATAATCCAAAGTAATAAATTGAAAAGGTACTAAATAACCATGAGCATTCTAATTATTAGTAAAGGTAATAATACCAGTACGTTACATCTTTTAAAACTTTGTTCATCGACTATCTCCATTAACCAAAACCTTAAAGTATCATTGCCCTATAAACGATGGGCTAATAGAATATAATAAAATGATCCAAGGAAAATGAAAAAGGAAAACTATTAATTATTCTAAAAATTCCATCAAAGATCTATCCATCGCAGACACATGCATCACACTAACAGTTCACATCATGTTCTTCTTCTTCATATGGTATTCCTCTTAGTTGGGCCAATTGAGAGATCACTGGTGTATTCAGATAGTCAGCAACAGTTGTACCTACAATATCATCTAAAAAGAATTACATACACGAAGGTCAACTCTCCAACTAGGGCTTAGTAGAAACAAACATGCAAATAAACCAGTATGCATGATCAGTTTATTACACTTAATAATTCCATAGTCAGGTATCATGTATGCTAGTTCGCTATGGTAAAGCCTAGCCACACATCCCAGAAGCTGACCACAACCTCCATGGACCGGAGTGTTGGTGTAAGACCCAGTCTGAATTCCTCACGATTTGGATCTCTCCGTATCTGGTCTGACTGTGATAACCTTTGGCACCCAGTCTTGTGACCTTCCATATGATATGGGTCAGCCCCTTGTATCACCTAGTAATACCAAATCATGTGGGGGGAGGTACTTAAAGCCTAGGAGGCCTCACCATCGAATTGGACCTACGAAACTTAGCCCAAATGTATTTTAAACTCAACCGGAGGCATAACCGGATGAATGATCCTCTGCTTGACATCCACCTATTAAACTAGTGTAGGACACACTCTCTCTCTCTCCATGGGTTGCTATAAGTAAGGACCTTCTCCTCCTTATTTCCCTTTTCGTGGCTCCCTTGAGAGTGGGAGTATTGAGGGAGAAACCTAGAGCACGAAGCTTAGAAAGAAAGCTTGGAACTAAAGCATAACCACTGGTTCTCCTTGAGGTAGGTTCCCTACTCCATCCCTTTCCATTTCCTATGGGGAATGCATGTGAGACCATGGTAAAGCTTTACCGTTAATGGTCTCCATTAACTGAGCATGAGTTTGACTTAGAGGTTATCATCCCCTCCATGAATGGAGACATCAATGGGGTCTAAACAACTCGCATTGTGTGTATATATGATGGGAAAATATTTCCCACCACTTAGAGTGAAGGAAAACAAGTGGGGAAAACCTTCCCCAAAGAAGGAAACCTTTTCTGGTCCATATGTGGTTTCTGAGCCAAAACTAGAGTAACGAATGGACTGACCAGCAGTGTCCCTAACACCAGTTGACTCACAACCAGTCCTCCACCTGGGCAAAAGCCTTAGCCTATTAGACCAAGTAATATCCAGAGCCACATAACTAGAGTTACCTAATCGAAGCAACCTAACAAGAAAAACAACCCTTTAGGTATGTCACACCGGTAATGTTCGTGGGACCGTTTGGACATACCTCTATGTAGGTTTAATTACAAGCAGAGGCATTGCTTGATGGTCGACCACCTAGCATAGCCTCCAAATGACTTACTGGAACCCTCACTACTGTAAATAATATTTAAACCAGATGACCAACCAGGTGATCAATCATTCGATTTAACTTTCGATTCAGTATAATAAGAAATGACTAAGTGTAAACCAGCCACATGTGCCCGTGGAATGCCCAACCAGTTCTATTTGTCGATTTAGTCTGTTTTGACATATAAGCCTAGGAAAGATTAGTAAGACCTACCTTTCGATTCTTGGCTTATCTTGGGACCCGTGCATGGACTCTAGGATTTATCCATGCTGATTTAAAAGATGTTTACTAACCTAATGAAGCTTATTTAATTAAATTAGGTAAAACACCAGGGGTACTGGATGAAGCCTTCTACCGGACAAGGTTCAACAGCACCTTTGGAGTCTACAGGTGAGGGGTTGGGTTACGTAGAGTTTAAGCATCTGCATGTTATGTGTTGATTATTGTTTTTCTTTTATAACATGTCATCCAATGAAATGTATATAATTATTAATGCATTTGCATTATAACAATAACTATGTATGTTGATTGTTGTATGAAGGACATGTGGCGCATTGGAGCACAATACACAGGCCATGTAGTTGGTTGTTGGCTAGTACCTTAGTAGAGACACAATGATCCAGTGGAGTAGGGATCCTGGGTTCTCTGTTGGGGTACAACTCATGTATGGTGGTTCATGTAACGGGCAACTTCATGAATTCACATTGGTATTGACTGAATCTTTGTAGAGACATGACGAACCGTGGGAGTGGGGAGTCGGGGTTCTTTGTTGGGGTATAATCTTATTTGAGACCCTGTATGAGGGACGTGTGGTGTATGGGAGCACAATACACATGCCATGTGGGCATGCTATGCTCTAGTGGGGATACAGTCAGTCTATGGAAGTGCAACAAGGATTCCTACTCGAGTATAGTTTTATTCATTGCGTGCACATCCCATGATGGATGACTGATTGATTTGGATATGAATATATTATGGGGTAGACAATCATGTGGCATAAGTACATTACACGGCCATATACCCGGTTACACCTTAGTGGCCCAGTCAATCCATGGGAGTGGAATGGGGATCTCTGCTTGGGAGTAAGCCTTTTATTGTTATGTTATCATCACCATGCTTCACCTTGGTCAAGTGACTTGTTCTTTCGCTGGGGGAATATCATCTAAGTGATGGTGTATGGAGTACTCATGCGGTGGGGTACTAATATATATCATCCTGGCAGTGGGGTATGGAGTAGTCAAGCAATCAGGTACGGTTTTATGTGCCTAGGCAGTGGGGTACGGGGTAATTGCTCAGGTGATGGGGTATGGGGCGGATCTTTGATAGGGTACAGGTCGACCATAATTTGCATACACACTTGAATGCCTCTCACAATTGCTTGTTTATTTGTTTTTGTATTACATTCAAAAATCGTTTCATAGGATTCCATTAGATACCTGACTTTTTGATGAGCTGGGATGGAAGCTCACCCATAGATATTAAATTTCTTTTAGCATTGATCGCAGGTACTTCTTCTGCGACTGAAGTCATTGACCCTGATGATGTTGAGGGTGCTTTTCTTGGTGAGGCTCCTCTGAGAGATCATGACAAGGGCTGTACCTATAGGGATTGCTCTATGGGACCTGAGTTAGTGCCTTGTCCGTTAATTTTGTTGTCTGTGGATAGATGGTGGTTTGGTCTTTCCACAGGGACATGTTTGGATTTACTCTAGTTATTAAGATGGGATGTATGTAATATGAATGAAATTGTGAAGTTTTTTGTAATGCATAACTAATTTATTATATTAAAGTATTACTATTTTCCATCTTGTTCCATATTATGATTCCGCTACACTCTGATATTTCACTGCAACTATTGGTAATTATTATTGATTACTATGGATATTGTTTGTGTAGACTATAGGGTTTGTGGGTAGATCATTTTGGTGATCGGTTACTGGAAGATTTAAGTTGTCTTGTGGATGACTCGTATACCACATCTGATTCCTCAGAATGGGCTGTGATAATACTGGTATCGGAGCACAACCATTCTGACTCTACCTACAAACTTCCCCTGCACGTATATTTTCATGTGTTGAAACAGATGCCTAGGACAATTAAAAGCTTTTGTGAACTAATAAATAGTAAACGAGAAAAGTAGTATGTTAGGTTACATCACATTATAAGAATTAAGAAAGAGCATGACAAACAATATGAACTAAGACCAAGAGGAAAGATATATATATATATATATATATATATTTGATTTAAGTCCAAAATTGGGATACGATCGATAATTTGGACCACTAACCCAGATACAAGTATCTGATCATCATAAACAAGAAAAAGGAAAATACATGTTTTGTAACACCTGCACTCCATGAACCCGATCTAAACATTTAATTCTTGTCGTAACAGGTCTTTCAATCATCACCGGGCCAGACGGGACGAGCGGATGACAATCAGGTACAAAAATAGACCTAAAAATATGATATTTATCATACCGGTCTATTGTACCGGTCGATGGTACCGATCAACCGGTATGTTTGCGCGGGCAGACTAGTTAGATCTAGAAACAAATCTCTGCGGGTCCTGCTTTCCAAATCTCGAGCCTAGGGACTTTCCTAATGTAGGGAAACTTCCTAAAATTTATCTTAGTCTATTTAAAGACCCTTGAACCTCCTTAGAACTCTTTGATTGTTTCTCAAAAACCCTAGAGAGGAGAAAGAGATCGAAGAAGGAGAAGGAGCAAAGAAAGGTGGGAGAGGAGCCGGCGTTGGACCAAGAACATCATAGTTGCAAACCAATGATAAGTGCTTGAACATTCGTCTAAGTTAAGCATTATAGATGATTAATCATGAATTCATCAATACCATGCAAGGTGAGGTATTGATCTAAAATTCTTAAATTGTCGTCAAACCCTAATACAGTCGATAGACCTAAATTCGCATTCTAGGCTAAGGATCATCGAAACTAGGACTTGAATGGAAATGAAACAACTTTAACTCATTTCTCAGGTCTATAATGCGTAAGAAAAACCCTAAAACCAATAGGGGTTGACCGACGGAAGGAGAACACCAAGTTGGTGGTCTTTCGGAGGCATATCGATCGACCATACCGGTCGCACCATATGCGATCGGTACCTCTCGGGAGTTGGTCTGTGAGGGGCTGATTGACCATATCGATCGCACCTTTCCCCACAGTGCAGTGACCGGTACCTACGACTGGTATGCACTGTGAGGGGTATATTTTGATCCAGTTGATTTTTCGACCAATGTAAACCTTAAGAAACTAATTCTAATTCAACCCTAACGTAATGTAGGACCTTGGGATAGCAAGTTTGGATTCTGTGAAGCAGAGCAAGCTAGCAATCAAGCGTCAAGTAAGGGAATCAAACCTAAACCCTAATAATTTAATAACAGTAAAACGTTGTTAGTAATTATGATTATGTGGAATGATGTTTGTGCATACTCGCATGTCATCTTTACTTTCAGTTATTATATTGTTCATGCATACTCACTATGCTAGGATGTGATTATTAGGCGTGTGATTGTTTTTGTTGGTGTGTAGAATGCGAAGGGCTTGGGGTCTGGGATCATTCCTCACATTAGCAAATTTTTGTATCACTTATGTCATTGCATGCTTAGTACGGATAGGGTATCAGGTGGAGGAAGTGGCACTGTGGTCTCCAGCCTGGGCACTAGACTCTAGCCCTATCTCTATGCCGTAGGGAGCTGTATTGGGATAGGGCCTACTGTGATGACATATAAGATTGGTTAATTGCGAGCCCAGTTTGCAAGCCCTTTCCAATAGGGCTTTACATGTTGGTATGGACAGGGCATCAAGGGAAGTGTTGGCGGTGTGTGATCCGGACACTTTAGCTCTATCTCTATTCCATGGTGGGTGCATGTGGGATGACAGTGGTGTTTGATCCATTGGACGGATTCACACACTTGTGTATAGAGGTGCAGTGGACTTCAATCCTTTCTTTAGCACATTGCAAACTTAAAACCAAACAATAATGTGAATGTTATTCATGCATTTTCTTTGTTGAATTGTCTGATTTTCTTGCTGAGTTAAGTTGTGAGCTCACCCTTGTAAACACACTATCTTTAGATGTTGATGCAGGTTACACTGTGGAGGACTACGTGGATGCTCCAGTATATGGAAGAGTTGCTGCCTTAAAAGTATAAGCAGGGGAGGACGAGAATGACTCTTCATGCGAGTGCCCTTACTACATGTACCTCTAGGATGGTTTTAATTTATTTTATTTA
Organism: Protea cynaroides; assembly: GCA_028583415.1. Taxonomy (NCBI): domain Eukaryota; kingdom Viridiplantae; phylum Streptophyta; class Magnoliopsida; order Proteales; family Proteaceae; genus Protea; species Protea cynaroides. Next base: position 71,030,215 of record CM053275.1, read on the forward strand.
TTTCAGTTGGATTTCATAAATAGTGTAAGGATATTTATTTATGTTTGGTATTTGAATAATTGGATAACTTATTTAATTTATCAATAGAGTACTCAGTTCATTTAATTTAAAACTTCTACTGTATTTATTTATAATCTAATTGTGGTTATGTGTAATGGTTTATATTAGTGGACATGGTCTTATTGAGATCCTGGTGTGAACCGTTCATTTAATATTGGTTCACCCACACTTTTGGTTCAGTCGGAATTGGTGTGTGACATGTGTAATAACAAGAAACATGATATGTATAAGTCAAAAGTTAGGTATAGTCCATAATCCAGATAGTTACCCTATATATACATATGATGAACAAAACAAAAGGAATGGATCAGGTCTCTGTCTATTGAAGTCTATTTGGTGAGGCAAAAAGCTAGGATCTAGGAGGGGGTGTTGAAGTAGAAGGCACGTAATTAGGGAGTGATAGCGAATAATCACTCTGAGCTATAGGTACTATCGATGCATCAGGAGCAGAAGATGGCTGTAAAACACTCCATACTGCAGGTGCTAAAGGGACATTAGGTGGGATAGAGATGAGGGCATATTCTGCAGAGGTACTAATGGGGGAACACTCGAAAAAGACAGAGTAACAAGAGGCCCACGTCATACATAGTGATGCAAGTGCACGACAGTGACCATTGCATCATGGATATAGCCTACGTGTGTCCCCATAGTACCAATCTGAGTCTTTACCTCGCCCAACCTGATCCTTGCATCCCTCAGCTCTGTCTCTATAGCCCCCACCTATCTCTCTAACCTCATCTGACTATCAAAAATCATATCCAACTACAGTTGCATAAGCTGGAGTACCTCTAATACCTTACCCAAGATAGCAGTCCATGTCAATGGTGGGGTGGCTATAGATGGCTTAAATGTACCAACAGCTAGTGGTGTCTCTTGGGTACGAGTTGTTGCAGGTGCCACTCATGTGCTAGCAGCTATGTGTACGTCTCTAGCACCAGCAGCAGTTTCCACATCCATGTGATCACCACCCTCGCTGTCCTCGCTATCTCCGTCACCCTCCTCACTGTCAGCATCCTCATTATCGTACTCCTCCTTGTCACTAGAGGATGACTGTGGTGCCACCTCCACTCTCCTTACACCATTGCTAGTCCCTTCACTAGCCTCAGTACCAACTCTAGTAGCTGTTGTAGCGGCTCTGGCTACTACTGATGTTGCTACTACTAATGCTCTCCTGGAAGGCTGTGCTACTCTAGGTGGTCTGAGGCTTGCCTCAAGGACTAGATCCTCCATTACTATGCCACAAAGATGCATACGAGCGATGGTATCCCAGTTGAGCACGGATGATTCATTCCCATTCTCGATGACCTCTCCCTCCAGTCTTACTCCAAAGTATACAAAGACGTGGATGAAGAGATGTCCATAGGGTAAGTGGCCCTTGTGGGGCAAATGATAGAATGTGTGATGGATGGTATGAAGAATTAGAGAAGGCAGGCACACAAGTCTCCTCTACACTAGACAATCTGTCAATAACACAAAGAACTGGTTTAATTCTTCTCTATGACCAGATCTGGGAATGATGTTGTGCTGGATGATCCGTCTGAGTAGTCTGGGTGTAGGCTTGAAGGATGACTCCTTCTCCTTGTGCTCAGTCCCTATCATCTCAGGCCGAGTAAGTGCCTATTTCATCTACATGAAGGCATCCTCAGGCATGCCCAGAGACTCCCTGGGAGCCCTATAGATCAACTCCACATCTGGGGAGACATCGAATATGATTGCCAGAGAGGCAACTGTTAGGGCGATGTCTACCCCCTTGACCCTGTTGGTTAATGTCAATTCGTGCATCACCTCATCTACCTACAGGCTATGGTTGTAAAAGAAGGGGTGCACCAGGTTTAGATAAGTGTCATCCTGGATGCGCATGGTCGGTGTCCAGCCAAAGTAGTCAAAACCATAGTGAAGGCCAAATCTGGCTAGCTTCTCAAAGCGTATGCATCGGCCAGCCATTATTTTGGTCTGGATAAATCTGACCCAGTACTTACTGGCATGAAAGGAAATAAATCGTGAGACATTGTAACCATGTGTAGCTGGATTGGCCTCTCCCCTAGGGGCCATGATACCTGAAAAAGGGAGACATGTTTGACTTAGCACGATCAATAGACAGGGTGAGAAGTAAAACATAATGGAGGAATAATGTCACACCCCAATTCTGTACTATTCAGAATGGTGTGATGAACCGCTAATAAACCAACAGTTCAACTAGGATCTCAAATAGGCTGTGTCCATTTCCTTAATCCATACACATCCACATCCATAATCAGAGTAAATAAACAATAGTGGAAGTCTTATATATTAAATGAACTAAGAATCCAGCTGTGATAGAGTAAATAAATTATCCAATTATGTCCATAAGGACTAAGACATAAATTAGAATAATTAAATCAATTACATTGTCTGTAGAATTTAAACCAAATCTAATAAAAAATGCATGAATTGCACTCGCATGACAAATCATGCTACTCCATCATAACTTCAGCATCCATCGCCGCCGCATGTCCATACATCAGAGCATTTATATAATCTTCTACGGTGGTAATTGCATTATCAACTAAAAATATTCGACGTCGAAAGGGTGAGCACACATCACGGCTCAGTGAGCAAACAAAACAATGCAACAAACATATGCATGCATTCAATTCATATCTTTAGCCTGGTTCATAAATTTGCAATGTGCTATAAAAAGGTTTGGTGACCTCCTCACCTCTATACACAGGGTGAGTAAGCCCACCCAATGGATGAAACACCATTTTCGTCCACATCCACCCCACCATGGAATAGAGATAGAGCTAAAGTTCTTAGGACCGCACCGCATTACACTTCCCCTTATGCTCTACCCATACCAACACGTAAGCCCCTGTTGGCGGGGGCTTGCAAACTGGGCTCGCAACTAACCAATCCTAATGTCATACAGTGTATCCAAGGCCTCACCCCAGCATCTCTCAATACGTCCATAGAGATAGAGTTAAGGCCCCCCGGCAGAGTCAGAGACTACATGGTCCGAGACCACCTCCCTTGATGCCCTACGACGTAATAGTTCTGCTAAGGTAATGGCGATACAATAATGTTAGTGGACAAGACTTGAGTAGGGATAGAGCTAGATTCTAGTGTCTAGGATCAACCACAGTGTCACGTCCTCCCCCTGATGCCCCACTCGCATAAAGTACACTAACCACACACATACATTCACATGTCTATTCCTAGCATCATCATCAACATCATATTATAAACAAACAGAAATTAAATATGCATGAACAATAATAACAGGTATATTGGATGACATGTGATATGTACATTACAATCATACAAGCATAGAATCATTCATGGTATTAGACTCAATAAAGAAAAATAGTTTATTATTTTCCAATTAGTTTAGGTCTTCTTCCCTCACTTTTGATTGAGCGTAGATCCTCGTTAAAGCTTTATGACTAACTTTTAAATTACTAGAAAGACCTAACAAGTCGATTGATTTTTATTAGAATTAATTATAATAAATTTAAAATAACTGAAATCGTAGGGTCGTAGGTAGGGTAACACCTAGGGTAGCTGTTTCTGTGATCCTAGGGTGTTGCATCAGATGTGGGGTTGGATACCATTGGACCCTTCGTGCGACCACACCCTCCCTGGGACTTTACGAGGGCATGTGGTCAATCCTGTGATCTCGTATGGTCGGATATCATTCGACCAATTATCCGACCACACGTATTCTGAGTCGACCTTTCATTCTAAAGTCCATTCTTTCATGTTTTGATCATTTGGCTTACTTTAATGGTCCATTCTAAGATTGTTCTATGACTCAAAACTCCATGTTATACAGTATTCATTGTCCATAAGAATTTTCTCCTTGGAATCTCTTAGTACTTGTCCATGGATGGATGATTTGGGTTTCTCCTAATCCTATGTTCTTTATAACTATTCTAGGATCTCTTATTCAGGTAAGGAATTAGGTTCATACCTTTATTCAGAGGTTTCTCTGAAGTTTCCTTCTCTTCCATAGTCTTCTTTTTCAACTTTCCTTCTCTTCTTCTCTTCCTTCTCTTTCTCTTTCTCTCACTTTCAATTAGGGTTGCAATGGAGTCAAAGAGGCTAAGGGACATTCTATTTATAGAGGAAAATCCTCCATATTAAGTCCCAATGAGTTTAGGAAAGATCCCCTTGGAATTAGGAATGTTTCTTAATTTTCAGTTTCTGTCTGTCATCGTAGGGTCGGACGTAGGGTCGCAGGATCCGTCGTCCCTACACCTTCTTAGTCATCCGACCCTACGACTAAAAGTCATGGGTTAGACTTCTATTGAGGTGGGATCGACCCTACCTATTTAAGCATGCGACCCTACCCTCACATTTACTTTTTTTGGGTTAGACTCATAGCTGGTCTTGTGATTTCTTCACGCACTTGGTCCACTTGGCTCGACCATGATAGGTAGACCTGGTACAAGGTGGTAAGACCGGTTAGTTCGATACGGGTCTTACAACTCCCCCCCTCTTATTAAAATTTCATCCTTGAAATTTGTACATACCTTCCGAGTAAAAAAATATGAGGATATTGTTTCCGCATAGCGTTCTCTTCTTCCCATGTGATCTTTTCTATATCTCAGCTCCTCCAGTTGACTTTAACATAGTATATGTCACGGTTGCGTAGACGTTGAACCTTTCGACTAGTGATTTCAGTTGGTGCTACTTCGAATGTCAAATCATCAATTAGATCTGGTCGATCCGCTGTTAAAACGTGCGGTGGATCTCTGACGTACTTCTTTAATAATGAGATATGAAATACATCATGCACACTTGACATAGATGGTGGTAGTGCTAACTAATAAGCCACTTTTCCATGTTTAGCTAGAATCTCATATGGCCCGACATATCTCAGACTTAGCTTCCCTTTCTGTCTGAATCGTTTGAAACCTCGCATATTTGATACTTTCAAGAATACCTTATCACCTACGACAAATTCAAGGTCTCTACGTCGAGTATCTGCATACTTTTTTTGATGATTCTGAGCTGTTCTAACTCTTTCCTTGATAATGTCGACTACTCGATAAGTCTCTTCAACAAATTCTAGTCCAACGATGCTACCTTCTCCAACTTCATTCCAGAACAAAGGAGTTTGAAACTTCCTCCCATACAGTGCTTCATAAGGTGACATCTATATAATAGCCTGATAGTTGTTGTTATAGGTGAACTCGATCAAGGGTAGTTTCTCGTCCCATGAGCCTTTAAAATCAATATCACAGGCTCGAAGAATGTCTTCTAAAATTGGAATGGTATGCTTTGACTGTCCATCTGTCTGAGGATGGAATGCAGTACAGAACTTCAACGTTGTACCCATAGCCTTCTACAATCCTTCCCAAAACATTAAAGTAAAGCGTGGGCCTCTATCAGACACAATTCTTTCAGGTACACCATGTAGTCTGACAATGTTATCCACTTATAGCTTGGCTAACCTCTCCAGGGTATACTGTGGTCATATAGCTATAAAGCGAGCTGTCTTAGTCAGACGATCTACAATCACCCAGACCCCGTCAACTACTTGAGGAGTCAATGGTAACCTGGTGATGAAGTCCATAGTGATGCAGTCCCGTTTCCATGCTGGTTCTGGCAACGGCTGCAATAGTCCTGTAGGTCTTTGTCGTTCAGCCTTCACCCTCTGACAATTTTGGCATTGAGACATGAATTTATCTAAATCTGCTTTCATTCCTCTCCACCAATATAATTTCTTCAAATCAAGATACATCTTTGTACTTCCAGGATGTACTGAATAGGCGGTGGTGTGAGCTTCTTTCATTAGTCGGTGTCTAATGTCCAAATTTTCTGTTTCAAAAACACATACTCTTCCATTGTACTACTGTACCTTTTCATCGTCCAAGGTGAACTTAGGAATAGTCCTAACTTTTTCGACGTCTTCTTGTACCGTGCTCAAATAAGGGTTTGATTGAATAGCAGCTTTCACTTCATCAATTATATCTGGTACAATCTTCAACATTGCAAACATATTTAAAAACTGATGAATAACCCTTGGTTGGTTGATTCACCCGGTGCATCTATCACGAACTGTTCATTACCGTAATTGAACACTTTTCCTGTAGTACACATTGCTCCAGTGGTGTTAACCTATCCTTGAGATTTTATCATTGCTTTTCTACTTAGTGTATCACCAACTACATTAGCCTTTCCTGGATAATACTGGATATCGCAATCATAGACCTTCAATAATTCCAGCCATCTTCATTGTCTCATGTTCAACTCCTTCTGATTAAAAAGATAAGTAAGACTCTTATGATCTGATTTAATCTGAAATTTCTCTCCGTACAAGTAATGTCACCATATCTTGACAGCATGTACTACTGTCGTTAATTTCAAGTCATGAGTGGGATAGTTCTTCTCATGTGTCTTCAATTGTCTGGTGGCATATGCAATTACTTGTTCAACTTGCATAAGTACACATCCTAAACCCAATCTAGACGCATCAGTGTATAAGGTGTATGGTTGTCCTGGAATAGGAATAGTCATGATGGGAGCAGATATCAATCTAGCCTTCAATGTTTGGAAACTTTTCTCACATTTATCAGTCCAAACAAACTTTTCTCCTTTCCTAGTCAAACTGGTAAGAGGTATGGTAATTCTAGAATAGTCTTCCATGAATCATCGATAATACCCAACTAGACCTAGGAAACTTCTAATTTCTGCAACACTCTTAGGTGCTTCCCATTTCACAATGGCTTCAATCTTGCTAGGATCCAATTTAATTCCTTCAGTGAATACAATATGGCTTAAGAAAGCGACCTCATTTAACCAAAATTTACACTTTGTAAATTTGGCGTAAAGCTTCTCTTTTCTTAGTCGCTGTAGAGCGGCTCTTAGATTCATGACATGAGATTCCTTGTCTTTGGATTAAACCAATATATCATCAATAAACACAATGACTGACGTATCCAACATATCTGCATTACCCAATTCATGAGTTCCATAAAAGTTACGGGTGCATTAGTTAATCCAAAAGACATGACTAAAAATTCATAATGTCCATATCTTGTTCTGAATGCTGTCTTTGGAATATCATCGTCTTTAATCTTCAACTAATGGTATCTTGACCGAAGATCAATCTTGGAGAACACCTTTGCACCTTGCAACTGATCGGACAAGTCATCGATCCGAGCCAACGGGTTCCGATCCTTGATTGTCAGCTTATTCAATTCTCGGTAGTCTATACACAGTCGAACGCTACCGTCTTTTTTCTTTACAAATAATATTGACGCTCCCCATGGTGATATGCTAGGTCTGATGTAACCCTTGTCTAGTAATTCTTGTAACTGTACTTTCAATTCCTTCAGTTTAGTAGGAGCCATTCGATAGGGTGCTTTAGATACTGGTGCGGCTCCGGGTACAATATCTATAACGAACTCTGTCGCTCTGTCAGGTGGTAATCCTGGTAGTTCTTCAGGAAATACATTTGAAAAGTCACACACAACATTAATATTCTCCATTTGTGGTGCTTCGTTAGTGAGGTCGACCACTGTTACTAAATACCCAACTCCTCCTTTCTCGAGGCATTTCCTAGCCTTTAATGCAGAGAGGATGAGTTTTCGTTTACGATGAAGTTTAGTTCCCGCAAAGCTAAACTCTTTTCATTCCTTGTTTTTAAATGTCAGCTTATTTTTGGCACATAATAGGTTTGCAGAATGCCATGCTAACCAGTCCATTCGCATGATGACATCAAAGTCTGCCATCTCAAGTTGAATCAAGGTTGCATCCAAAGTCTTCTCGTCACTAAGAACTGGACATGGTCCATATCATTTTTTTAATTCCACTTGTAATGACATAGGCGATCATACAATCAGTTTGTAGTCTAAATTTGAGGGGTAGATTTAGCTTCTTTCCAAATGAAACTGATATAAAAGAATGAGTAGCTCCAGAATCAAAGAGTACTCTAGTGGGTATACCATTAATAGGTACAATACCTGTGATTTGTTTTAATTTTAGTCTACATGCTCACAAAATGTAATCACAAAATAAAAGGTTCAGGTCATACTTGTGACCACATCAGGCGATGCGGCAGCCTCCTCAGATGTAACAGCATAAACCTTTCCTTGTTCTAGCTGCTTCCTGGGCTTAGGACACTCCCTGGAATAATGTCCCACTTGATTGCAGTTATAGCATTTTACTACTTTATTATTTTTCTTTTGTTGCAGTTGAGCTGCTGGAGTAGTCTTGGCTGTAGCATTGAAGCCTTGAGTACGAAATGGTTTAAATGTCCTTGTATTCCCTCCATTATATGAATTTCTGTTTGGCCTTTTAATACCCTTGTTTTGAGCAAAGTAGCTCTCCTTTTGGCTTGACTCTATTACCTGAGAAATTTGTACGGATTCATTGTAAACCTTCTTCTCTAGTCCCAGAACATGCTCACGGATGCTTCCCCTAAGTCCCATGACGAACCTTCGGGTCGTTGTATTTTCTTTCTGCATGCTGGCGAGTGCAAAGAAAAATAGCTCCTCATAACGCTGTTGGTATGCATCCACAGTCATCTGGCCCTGATATAAACTCAGGAACTCTCTTTCCATAAAATCTCTAAAACTTCTAGGAAAAACTTCTCAAAGAATGCCTTTTTATATATAACCCAAGTCAATTGGGTGTGCTTTGCTAATAGATAAGTCCGTGTGGACTTCCACCAGTGATGTACATCACCTTTTAGCATGAAGGTCACACACAATACTTCTCCTCCTCATTTACCGTCATCATCATGAAATTTCTTTTCATTTCATCAATCTAATGTGCTGGCCACAAAGGATCTACTGGCTTACCATTATATTCATTGGGCTTCATCTTCAGAAAACGCTCGATCAATCGGGAGTGGTCCAGCTGATACGGCGCATAGGCCCCATACGTAGGTGGTTGATACTGGTAACTGTCTTGAGCTACCTCAGGATTTTGCACTTGAGCCGGCATTACTGGTGTTTGAGGTGCGTGGGGTACCGTATTGCTTCCCCCTGGTACTGTGGTAGCTTGCCCTGCTGGCATAGGTGTCGTATGAGCAGCTAGAAAAGCCATGCCTATAGCAGCCTGCATATTGTCTTGCACCTGCTATATTTGCTGCAGCAGTTGTGCCAAGTTCATTACCACTGTAGCCAGATCTATAGGTGGGGCTGCCAAGTGTCTAGGACATGCCTGGCCACTAGCCACTGGCGGTGCCATATTCAGATTCTCTAGTGCTTCATGATTTATATAGTTGTCTTCCTCCACAGGTGGTGGTGGTGGAATTGGGTAACGGTCTCGTCTGGTCACCCTTTGCCCAACGATTTCTTGTTCTGGTGGTGGTAGTGTCTGAAAACAATCATAACACAAGTAAGGTAATCAATATAAGTTGTTCTTAAGTCAAAAATCCAACTAATTAATATAAATTCCAATTTTTCAGATCATTCTGATAGAATACTATATTTTTCATCGTAGGGTCAATGTTAGGGTCGGTCCTTATGCGACCATAGGGTATGCGACCCTAATAAACACTGTCAGCTTACCGAGAGCCTAGGGTCGATCATAGGGTCGATATATGTCAGACCCTAGGTCCGACCCATGGTTCTCTATCAGATCACCGAGAGCCTATGGTCGATGGTAGGGTCGGTAATTGTCCGACCCTAGGTCCGACCCATTGTTCTCTGTCAGATCACCGAGAGCCTAGGGTCGATGGTAGGGTCTGATGTAGGGTCGCACATTTTGGTCAAATTCTACTACCCCACGATCCAAAATTAGGTTTTTAAGCCCGATTTTGGATTCATTTCCCATTTCTTTTCTTTTCTTCAAACTCAACTCATTTCCCTGAGTTGTTACAGTATCGACCCCTAGTGTTTGGTGATCATTCCTTCTGTTCGTGACTTCCGCTCTTTCTCTTCAGGTATGCTCTGTACTGTTTCACATTTTTAAACTCTCCAAACTAGGTTTTTTACCCATTACATCGTTTTATTCAAATTAAACTTTTTCCAACAGTAAAAATTTAATTTTTATTGGGGGCTTTTGCTATTGGTCACCCAATGTACGAAAGCCCTCAAAAATATTTGAGTTTCATCGGTTGGTTATCGAGAAACATGAATTTTTCCATTTTTGACCTAATTTTTGAGATTTTTTTGAATTTATTGAAATTTCTTCAAATTTGATCTTTCTAGATTAAATTTCCAACTGTATGAGGTTTGCAGGATGGTTTGGAACCTATGTAAGTCCTCCTGCCTAGTTGTTTGGGTGAAAAGTGAGGCTTTTGGCCAAATCATGCCGTTATAATGACGAAATTTTGAGTTCTTTTCACCATTACTAATATCTTTTTTGTTTTTCTGTGTCGTGACAGATAGTATGGCTCATACCAATGTGCCTAGGACTCATGACCCCATTCATTTCCTCTCCAACGAGGTGGAAGCTCAGTATGTTTGCTATGAGCGCAAGAAAGTAGAAGGGGGTCGCTGTGTGAACTTTGCTAGTTTGGCCTTGTTCAATGTGGAGGGTGCTTTTGGTGAATGGGCTGGCTTCTTGTGATCACCTATGAGGCTTGTACCCATCCTGATTTGGTGAGACAGTTCTATTGCAATTTCCAGGTAGTGGGGGATATTAATGATAGAGAGAGGTAGGGAGCTTAGGATCACGAGCTACATCAAAGGGGTGGAGGTCTCATTTAATTGCCAACAGTTGGTTGATCTTTTGGGCATATCAAATGACAGCCCCTTAGTGTGCTGTGGTCCCAAAGAGCCCCAGTTCCTATCCTTGGAGATGCGTGCTAAAATTAATAGTCAGCTCATCACAGATGATCACTGGGAGATGAAAGCGATCAACCTACGTCTAGAGCCTTGAGTGTACTGTAAAATTATCCAACACAACCTGATACCCCAGAGTGGACATTATGAGAGGATCTCCTAGTTGACTCAGTATGTCCTCTACTGTATTTGCGCCAGGTAGCCTATCTGCCTTCCTTTTATTGTTATTCGGACGATGATCCGCGCTACGCTGCCTGGTTAGTTGGGCAACCTACCCTACGGACATCTGATCACTGCACTACTCAACCGCCTACACGTTGATTTAGTAGATGCGAGGATTTAGGAGAAGACCTTCTTATCGGATCTTGACTGGGAGGCCATATGTAAGATGGGTATGCGGGATGCTCAGGTCAGTGATAATGAGAGGAATGCTCTGGTGCATCCTCATACTCGAGTAGATGTAGCAGATGCCGTGACAGCAGCAGCAGCAGCTGGAGTAGGGGTCCATGGGGTTAATGCTGAGGATGAGGATCGTATGTACATGGATGTAGACTCCATACCTCCTCCATCACCTCTACATTCTACTGGAGCTGGTCCATCTCGGGCTCCTTCACACATGGCTGGTCCTTCATGCCCACCCTTTGATGATATGATGGGGCTACTGTGCGAGATTTGAGAGGCTCACATGACTGATCTGAGAGTATGAGAGCTTCTAGATGCTCAGTGCGTGACTGATGGGAGAGTAGGTGAGCTTCTAGATGCTCAGCGTACGATTGATGGGAGAGTAGATAAGCTCGTAGATGCTCAGCGTGTGTCCGAACAGCGGATGGTCGAGTTGACAACTAGTCTCCAGACAACCCAGACTCAGGTAGCCTGGTTGACTAGAGTGTATGCTGAGGACTACGATAGAGATCGCGAGGCACCTTCTCCTCTAGCACCTCCAGCTCCATGATGTGCCTTTTCTTTCATTTTTCCTTGTACTACAGAGTAACTGTCTAGATTGTGGACTGTACACTGATTTGGATATTTATATATATGTAAATTGCTTTCTACTCGAGTGTATATGAAACTTGTTTCTCCTTTTATATATGCATTATTCTCTTTCTTAATTTTGTCTTGAGCAACACAGGTGCTTATGGTGCGTTATTATTGCAGCTTTTAAATTTTATCCTAACTCAGTTCACGAACTTTTGTGAAAGTATACTGGTTTAATAGACAGGGCCTGAAAGCTCTGATACCAAGTTGTCACACCCCAATTCTGTACTATTCAAAATGGTGTGATGAACCGCTAATAAACCAATTGTTCAACCAGGATCTCAAATAGGTCGTGTCCATTTGCTTAAACCATACACATCCACATCCATAATCAGAATAAATAAACAATAGTGAAAGTCTTATATATTAAATGAACTGAGAATCTAGCGTGATAGAGTAAATAAATTATCCAATTATCTCCACAAGGGCTAAGACATAAATTAGAATAATTAAATCAATTACATTGTCTGTATAACATAAACCAAATCTAATCAAAAATGTAAGAGTTGCACTCGCATGACGAATCATGCGACTCCATCATAACTTTAGCATCCATAACCACCCATGTCCATACATCGGAGCATTTATATAATCTTCTACGGTGGTGCCTGCATTATCAACTAAAGAGATTCGACGTCAGAAGCGTGAGCACACATCACGGCTCAGTGAGCAAACAAAACAATGCATCAAACATATGCATGCATTCAATTCATATCTTTGGTCTGGTTCATAAATTTGCAATGTGTTATAGAAAGGTTTGGTGGCTGCCTCACCTCTATACACAGGGTGTGTAAGCCCACCCAACGGATCAAACACCATTTTCGTCCACATCTACCCCACCATGGAATAGAGATAGAGCTAAAGTGTTTAGGACCGCACTGCATCACACATCCCCTGATGCTCTACCCATACCAACACGTAAGCCCTTGTTGGCAAGGGCATGCAAAGTGGGCTTGCAACTAACCAATCCTAACGTCAAATAATGTATCCAAGGCCTCATCCCAGCGTCCCTCAATACGTCCATAGAGATAGAGCTAAGGCCACTCGGCAGAGTCAGAGACTACACAGTCCGAGACAACCTCTCCTGATGCCCTATGACATAATAGTTCTGCTAAGATAATGGTGATACCACGATGTTAGTGGATAAGACTTGAGTAGAGATAGAGCTAGAGTCCGGTGACCAAGATGAACCACAGTGTTACATCCTCCCCCTGATGCCCCACTCGCATCAAGTACACTAACCACACACATACACTCACATGCCTATTCCTAGCATCATCATCAACATCATATTGTAAATAAATAGAAATTAAATATGCATGAACAATAGGTATATTGGATGACATGCGATATGTAGATTACAATCATAGAGGCATAAAATCATTCATGGTGTTGGACTCAATAAAGAAAAATAGTTTTTATTAGCCAATTAATTTAGGTCTTGTTCCCTCACCTATGGTTGAGCGTAGATCCTCATTCAATATTTATGAATCACTTTTAAATTACTATAAAGTCCAAACAAGTCGATCGATTTTTATTAGAATTAATTCTAATAAATTTAAAATAACTGAAATCATAGGGTCGCAGGTAGGGTAGCACCTAGGGTCGCAGTTTTTGCAACCCTAGGGTGAAGGTCGGACGTGTGGTCATATACCATTCGACCCTATGTGCGACAACACCCTCCCTGGGACTTCCCTAGGGCATGTAGTCGATCATGTGATCTCGTAGGTGTTCGACCCTATGTGAATACACACGTATTCTGAGTTGACCTTTCATTCTAAAGTCCATTCTTTCATGTTTTGATCCTTTGTCTTACTTTCATGGTCCATTTTAAGATTGTTATATGGCTCAAAACTCCAAGTTATACAATATTCATTGTCCATAACAATTTTCTCCATGGAATCTCTTGGAACTTGTCCGTCGATGGATGACTTGGGTTTCTCCTAATCCTATGTTCTTCATAACTATTCTAGGATCTCTGATTCAGGTAAGAAATTAAGTTCATACCTTTATTCAGAGGTTTCTCTCATGTTTCCTTCTCTTCCTTAGTCTTCTTCTTAAAGTTTCCTTCTCTTCTTCTCTTCCTTCTCTTTCTCTTTCTCTCACTTTCAATTAGGATTGTAAAGGAGTGAAAGATGCTAAGGGACATCCTATTTATTGAAGAAATCCCTCCATAATGAGTCCCAATCAGTTTAGGAATGATCCCCTTGAAATTAGGAAAGGTTCCTAATTTCCAATTTATGTTTATCATCGTAGGGTCGGACGTAGGGTCACAGGATCCGTCAACCCTACACCTTCTTAGTCATCCGACCCTATGACTAAAAAGTCATGGGTTGGACTTCTGTTGAGGTGGGGTCGATCCTACCTGTTTAGGCATGCGACCCTACTCTCACATTTACTGATTTTGGGTTAGACTCATACCTGGTCTTGTGATTTCTTCATGCACTTGATCCACTTGGCTCGACCATGATAGATAGACCTGGTACAGGGTGGTAAGACTGGTTAGTTTGATACGGGTCTTACAAATAAGTAGCGTAGTTTAACAGACGTAAAATTGATAAGATTTATTTTGTTAGATGCTTGGAATGCAGATGGGCAATGCATGACTTTAATGACCACAGTCTATCTTTAAATTGGGGGTTGAGATAAGAGATCAGATATACTTGAATGAAATCAAATGGGGTAGCTGTGAGTCTCAAGTCAAAGAAAATTTTGGGATGATTGGTTATGTTTATTGGCCTTCTATCAGCTTTACTTGCTAAGTCACTAAACAAAGGTTTCATAGCCAATGGATTTTTAATAGGGTAATGTGCAATTGCAATGCAAGATAAAGGCAGAATTTTGATGTCTAGGGAGACTGATTGGTGCCATACCATGTAGGTGTAACACTGATCCAACCGTAGTCAGGGTGCTTCTATGGATAGGAGTGTTGTCGTGAAATTTTGGCCTGACTTAATGAGGTAAGGGATTTTAATGTGGCCAATTAGACTTTAAGGCCATCATTTATACCCTGGTGACATGACCAGGGAATGTCAAGGAAGCTCAGGTTTACAAAGAATCTAATGGTAAATAAAATTGTGAACCAAATTTAGGGCTTGATCATGCATTTGTGACATGTCAATGTGAAATAGTCCTATCTATGACACAGTTATGAGGTTACCACCAATGGCCAACTTAATGTCCATCCAAATGGCAGTCCAACATAATGATTGGATAACCAGTAAGGTAATCCATAGGTAATGTACATCTAAAGAGACATGTGCATTGTAGCCATGACAGGATAATCAGTAAGCTAATCCATAGGGCTTGATCATGCATTTGTGACATGCCAATGTGAAATAGTCCTATCTATGACACAGTTGTGAGGTTACCGCCAATGGCCAACTTAGTGTCTACCCAAATGGAAGTCCAACATAATGATTGGATAACCAGTAAGGTAATCCATAGGTAATGTACATCTAAACAGACATGTGCATTGTATTCTTGCTTTTCGAAGGCCAGGACTCGTAGAGCGGAAAGCCCTAGTAACAAAATAAACCAAAGTGCGACTTCACCTCACTTCTTTCTGGACACTAGGGATGTTGCTTTTGTGGTAGACAAGGCCACAAGAATGGTTTACAAGCAACATTGTGAGTTTCAACGAAGGACATTAGGAATCGTAGCAAGGGCTATCCGTGATGGCATCGCCTCTGTACCAATTTTGGTAGAAGTGTCAGACTTATTGGGGCATCTTACCCAAGGTCTCCAGGAACAACAGAGAGGCATGGTAGGACAAATAGTACCCAAGTGCCACAACCAAGGAACTCATCAAGAGCCTCAAGATGAGGTGTTGATAGCATAAGGAAAAGGTAAACAAATGAAGATGACCCTAGAAGATGAAGCACCATGAGAGATGTATAAGGTGCCTCAAGTTGGGAATGAAGAGCCTATGGTGGAACCATCAACTACTGCCATTAAGACCCCAAAGCCATCTAGTACGGGTCTCCAAAAATGTTATTGATGCGAAAGCCAAAAACAACTCATGCGACAATGCACCTGATCCACTGAAAGGGCACCACCCCCAAAACTTGAGGAAGTTGTTACATGCCTCTCCTATGGAGCAGTGGGACAAAAGGCTTAGGGCTATCAAAAGTATTAAGAATGCTAAGCCTTTATTTGAGCACAGATCTCGTGCTGACTTAAGGAAGGTTTGAAAATTTGGTAAGCCTTGAACTCCCTCAATTTACTTCATACCGTAGCTAACATGTATATTGATCTCATGATTCGTGATGCATGATAAGACACCCATAGGCATGGGATAAGAACTTACAACTATAACCTAATTTCAAGGATAAAATCCTTATAAATTGGGGATATTGTAAGTTCCACTCCAAAATCCTTACGATTCGGATCTTTCCGTATCGAGTCTTACTGTGCCGACCCTTGGCTCAGCCCCTTAGGTCACCTAGTGATACAAGATCATGTAAAAAGATGTACTTAAATCCCAAGAAGCATCAACATTGAATTGGGCCCATGAAACTAAGCCCAGATGTATTTTAAGCATAATCAGAGACATAACCGGATGAATTATCACACCCAAATTCTAGTCTAACCAGAATGGTGTGATGAACTGCCAATAAACCAATGGTTCACCCAGGATCTCGTATAGGTCATACCCACCATATCAAACCACACATACACTCTACATTAATAACCAGAGGTAATATACAAAAAAGCAGATGTCTTACAGATAATGAACTGAGAGTCTAACAGTGATAAATAATATTTAATACAATTATCTCCAAACCATAAGACATAAAAATAAATAACCAATTACATATCTGATGTTCAAATTATAACTGAACTTAAGCAAAAACACATTGGTTGCACTCGAATGATGAATCATGCGTATCTTCTTGAGCTTCTACATCCGTCACAGTAACGTGCCCAAACATCAGCATATTCATATATTCTTCAACAGTATGACCTACATCATGAACTAAAAATATTCAACATCGAAAGGGTGAGTATACATCACGGCTTAGTGAGCAAACAAAATAATGCAACAAACATAAACATGCATTCAATTCATATCTTTGGTCTGGTTTATAAGTTTGCAATATGCTATAGAAAGGTTTGGTGGCCGTCGCACCTCTATACACAAGTTTACGAATCCGTCCAATGGATTAAACACCATTGCCGTCCCACATGCACCCACCATGGAATAGAGATAGAGCCAAAGTGTCATTAACAAACACCGCCAATACTTCCCTCGATGCCCTATCCATACCAACACGTAAGCCCCTATTGGCAAAGGCTTACAAACTGGACTCAAAACTAACCAATCCTAATGCCAAATAGTGTATCCAAGGGCTCACCCCAGCATCCCTTAATACATCCATAGAGATAAAGCTAAGGCCCCCCGATAGAATCAGAGACCACACGGTCCGAGACCACCTCCCCTGATGCCCTACGATGTAATAGTTCTGCTAAGGTAATGGCAATATGACAATGTTAGTGGGCAAGACTTGAGTAGAGATAGAACTAGAGTCTGATGACAAGTTGAAAGACCACCATGCCACTTCCTCCCCCTGATGCTCAACTCGCATCCAATACCCCAACCACACACATACATTCACATGCCTATTCCTAGCATCATCATCATTAATATGTTATAAATAAATGGAATTAAAAATACATGAACAGTAATAGCGGGAATATTGGATGACATGTAAAATGCACATTACAAGCATACAAGCATAGAATCAATCTTGGCATTGGACTCAATAAAAATAAATAGTTTTTTATTAACCAATTAATTTAGGTCCTGTAAGACCCGTATCGAACTAACCGGTCTTACCACCTTGTATCAGGTCTTCCTATCATGGTCGAGCCAAGCGAACCAAGTGCGTAA
Source organism: Protea cynaroides (assembly GCA_028583415.1). Lineage (NCBI taxonomy): Eukaryota > Viridiplantae > Streptophyta > Magnoliopsida > Proteales > Proteaceae > Protea > Protea cynaroides. The sequence goes on from CM053275.1 coordinate 71,047,924, forward strand.
AGAAACCACAACACCAGGTATGAAATTTAACCCAAAAATAGTCAATTATAAGCGTGTGGTCACATACCTAAACAGGTGTCGTAAACCATACCTCAAAATAAAGCAACCATTGGAAATTAGGTCGTGTGGTCGCTTGTTTCAGAGGGTGTGGTCGACGGGTTCTGCGACCCTACCTGCGACTACAAGGAACCCAAATAGAAACCGAGTTTAGGAAATCTTTCTAATCCGAAGGGGGTTCTTTCCTAAACTAAGTAGGGCTTATTATGGAGGGTTTTCCTCTATAAATAGGACGTCCCTTAGCGTATTTCATTCTTTTAGAGCTCAAATTGAAAGTGAGAGAAAGAGAAGAGAAGAAAGAGAAGGAGAATTGAAGAGGAAGACTAAGGAGGAAGAAAATTCTGAGAAAACTCTGAATCTTCAACAAGCTTAAGGTATGAAAACATTCCCTATGTCAATGGAATGCCTAGAAAAGACCATAAAGGACATAGGGATTAAGTGAGACCCCAATTATCAATCCATGGACAAATTCAAGAGATCCGTGGATGGAATCTATGTAGATGAAGGATTTGGTAAGAAAATACTAGTTCTGAGCCATAAAACATTCATAGGAAGGACCATAATGATAAGCCAAAGAATCTAAGCAAGAAGGAATTAGAGTTGAGAGTGAGAAGTCGACCATCACACGTGTGGTCGCACATGTGTTCGCATGATAAGCGACCACACGAGACACAGATATTCGACCATACACCCTCGGGAAGTCCAGGAAGGGTGTGGTCACATGTGTGGTCGCATGATATGCGACCACACCTTGCGACCACATGCCCTCGGGAAGTTCCAGGGAGGGTGTGGTCGCATGTGTCGTCACAGGATATGCGACCACACCTTGCGACCACACACCCAGTGATTGTGGTCGCAGAAACTGAAACCACAGGTGCTACCACACCTATGACCCCTTAGTTCCTTTTAGTTTAAAATGCTGGAAATAAATTTTAATTTTAAAATCTACAAATTTGTTAGGATTCCAAGTGGTCTAAGAGTGAATTACAAAGCTTGAACGAAGATCTATTATAGGCCAAAGATGAGGGAACAAGACCTAAATTAATTGACTAAGAATAAATTGTTTTTATTTATTGAGTCCAATGCCATGACTGATTTTATACGTGTATGCTTGTAATGTGCATCTCACATGTCATCTAATATTTTTGTCATGACTATTTATGCATATTTAATTCTGTTTATTTATAACATGATGATGATGATGATGCTAGGAATAGGCATGTGAATGTATGTGTGTGGTTAGTATACTTGATGCGAGTGGAGCGTCAGAGGGTGGATGTGACACTGTGGTTCATCTGGGTCACCAGACTCTAGCTCTATCTCTACTCAAGTCTTGTCCACTAACATCGTCGAATCGCCATTACCTTAGCCGAACCATTACGTCATAGGGCATTAGGGGAGGTGGTCTCTGACCGTGTAGTCTCTGACTCTGCCGGGGGGCCTTAGCTCTATCTCTATGGACGTATTGAGGGTTGCGGGTGTGAGGCCTTTGATACACTGTTTGACATTAGGACTGGTTAGTTGCGAGCCCAGTTTGCAAACCTCGCCAATAGGGGCTTATGTAATGGTATGGGTAGGGCATCGGGGGAAGTGTCATGCGGTGATTGATCCGGGCACTTTAGCTCTATCTCTATTCCATGATGGGTGCATGTGGGATGGCAATGGTGTTTGATCCATTGGGCTGCTTCACACACTCGTGTGTAGAGGTGCGGCGGCCTCCAATCCTTTCTATTGCACTTTGCAAACTTATGAATCAGACCAAAGATATGAATTGAATGCATGCATATGTTTGTTGTATTATTTTGTTTGCTCACTAAGCCAAGATGTGTGCTCATCCTTTCGACGTCAAATATTTTAGTTGATGATGTAGGTCCTACTGTAGAAGATTATGTGAATGCTTCGATGTACAAACTTGTTGCGGCGATGGATATGGAAGCTATGATGGAGTCGCATGATTCATCGTGCGAGTGCAACTCATGCGTCTTTGATTAGATTTATTTGTTGGATTATTCAGAAGATGTAATTGATTAATTTATTTTATTTTATGTCTTAGTCTTTTGGAGATAATTGGATACTTTATTTATGTTATCGCTGTTAGATACTCATTTCATTAATATTAAAAACTTTCGCTATTGTTTATTTACTCTGATTATGATTGTGGATGTATCTGGTTTAAGAAAAGGGACACGGCCTATTCGAGATCCTAGTTGAACCGTTGGATCATAAACGGTTCATCACACCATTCTGGTTGGTTCAGAATTGGGCTGTTACAACTTGGAATCAGAGCTCTCGGGCTCTCTCTATTAAACCTGTATACATCCACAAAAGTTTGTGAATTGAGTTAGGATAAAAATTTAAAAGCTTTAATAAGAACACACCATAAGCACCTATATTGTATGAGACTAAAATTAAGAAAGAGAATAATGCACATATAAGATGAGAAACAAGTTTCATTTATACATCAAATAAAACTATACATATATCCGAATCAGAGTACGATCTACAATCCGGATAATTACTCTGTAGTACAAGCAAAAGAAATGAATCATGGGGCTGGGGGTGCTGGAGGAGGAGGTGCCTCACGATCTCGATCATAATCCTCAGCATACACCCTCATAAGCCAGGCTACCTGAGTCTAGGTCACCTGGAGACTAGTTGCCAGATCTACCACCCGCTGGTCAGTAGCACCCTGGGCCTCCCGAATCTCACGCAGCAGCCCCATCACATCATCTGGTGGTGGGTGCGAAGGACCAACTGAGTGGGAAGGAACCTGAGAAGGGCCAGCTCCAGTGGAATGCAGTGGTGATGGAGGAGGTATGGCGTCCACATCCATGTACATCCGATCATCATTGGCCTCAGCATCAACCCCATGGACCTTGGCTGCTACTGCTGCTGCTGCCTCAGCGTCTGCTATCTCTACCCGAGTACAGGAATGCACCATAGCGTTCCTCTCCTCGTCACTGACCTGCGCATCTGGCATCCCCATCCTGTAGATGGCCTCCCAGTAAAGGTCAATCAAGAAGGTGTCCTCATGAATCCTCTCACCAACCAAGTCGACATACAGGCGAGTGAGTAGAGTAGTGATCAAACGCTCGTAATCAAGTTACCCATCAGACTAGGCATCATAGCACGGAGCATCGTCCTGATGATAATGTATGGAAGGCAGACGGGTTGCCTAGTGCAGATGCAGTATAGGAGATACTGGGTCAACTGAGAAATTTTCTCATAGTGCCCACTCTAAAGAATGAGATTGTGCTGAATGATATTACAGTACACCCGAGGTTCCGGCCGTAGGTTGATTGCCTTCATCTCCCAACGATCATCCCTAAGAAGCTGGCGGTCAATCTCTGCATGCATCATCATAGACAGGAACTAGGGTTCCTTGGGGGCACAGTATACTAATGGGCCATCAATCGATATACCCAGGAGATCAGCTAACTCCTTGCAGTTAAAGGAGACCTCCACCCCTTTAACATAGCTAGTGATCTTGAGCTCTCTACCCCTGTCTATATCATCTTGGTCACCCTCTACCTGGAGATTACAATAAAACCGCTTCACCAGTGCAAGACAAGTGCAACACTCATACAATATCATGGGGAGCCAACCCATATCTCCAAAGGCACCCTCCATATTAAATAAGGCTAAATTAGCCAGGTTTACACAATGACCCCCTTCCACCTTTTTACGCTCATAACGAGCATACTGAGTCTCTACTTCATTAGACCGGAAGCGAAGAGGATCATGAACTCTGGGGACCTTAGTGCGAGCCAAGTTATCTGCAAAGACACAAACAAATAAACAAGATGTGAGTTATAGAGCAAAACTCAAAACTTTTGGCATTATAACACCATAAATTGGTCAAAAGCCTAACTTTAAACCCAAACAGTTTGGTAGGAGGACTTACATATGTCCCAAACCATCCTATAAGGCTCATACAGTTGGAAATTTAAACTAGGTAGATCGAATTTGAAGAAATTTTGGCAATTTGGAAAAAACCCCGAAAATTAGGTCAAAAATAGAAAATTTCAAGTTTCTCATAAACTAACCAATGATACTCAAATTTTCTTGAGGGCATTCATCCATTGGGTGGCCAATAGCAAATGTCCCCAATAAAAATCAAATTTTTATGGTCAGAAAAATTTCAATTTAAAGAAAACTCTATAAATAGAGAAAAACCTTGTCTTGAAAGCTTTAAAATGAGAACCAGTAGGCAATATACCTGAAAGAACGGAGCGGAGGTCATGAATGGATGAAAGAATCATCAAACTCGAGTGGTCGACACTGTAGCAACTCAGTGGAAGCAAGTTCAGTTAAAAGAAAAAGAGAAAAGTGGATAATGACTCAAAAAATCAGGTTTATAAACATGATTTGGGGTTGTGTGGTTGCAAAATTCAACCAAAATATGCGACCACACGATTGGCCACAGGCTCTCGGTGAGCTGACAGATTTCGTGTAGTCGCACCCCGTCATATTACATATTGCGACCACACGATGAACCAAAGGCTCTCGGCGAGCTAACAAGGTTTTGTGAGGTCGTATACCCTGTGGTCACATATATTGCGACCCCACCATCAACCACACGATGGAAAGTGCTGCATTTTGATTGAATGACTTGGAAAATTGAAATTTTGACATGGGAATGATGTATATTATGATTTTCTCACATGTTCTATGATTTTCATATACTGCCACCACCGAAAACAGGAAATGGTTGGGTGAAGAGTAACCAAGCGAGGACACAACCCAATTCCACCACCACCACTTGTGGAGGAAGATAGCCATGAAAACCTTGAAGGACAAGAGAATCAGAATGTGGTACTACCAGGAACCAACGACCATGCTAATCCTAAAAACCTGTCAGCCCCACCTACAGATTTGGCTACCGCGGTAATGAACCTAGCACAACAGCTGCAGCAAATACAGCAAGTGCAAGCAAACATGCAAGCTGTTATGGGAATGGCTTTCCTAGCTGCACATACTATACCTATACCAGCAACACAAGCTAGCACCACACCATGGAGTAGCAACGTAGTGCCTCAAGCACCTCAGATTCCAATTGCACAAGCTCCAGTACAAAACCCTAAAGTAGCCCAAGGCAGTTATGTCACACCCCAATTCTGTACTATTCATAATGGTGTGATGAACCGCTAAATAACCAACGGTTCAACCAGGATCTCTAATAGGCTGTGTCTGTTTAAATTAAACCATACACGTCCACAACCATAATCAGAATAAATACACAATAGCGGAAGTCATAATATTAAATGAACCGAGGAATCTAACTGTGAAAATCATAAATAAAATATCAAATTATGTTATATCAACCGAGACATAAGTAAATAAAATATCAGATTACATTTCCTTAAGAATTCTAATAAAAATCTAATCCCATAGAACCCTCTAGTACTGACAAGTAAAGGAGTAGTGGTCTCCCTGGTACTAATGGGGCTAAGACTGGTGGGTTCAATAGATAGGTCTTGATTTTGTCGAAAGCCATCTGACATTGAGGGTTCCAATATTTTGGCTGGTCTTTCCGGAGTAGCTTGAAAATTGGTTACCATGTTACAGTTAGATGTGCAATAAACCAGTTGATGTACTGAAGTATTCCCAAGAAACCTCTTATTTTCTTTTATTGTTTAAGGAGATGGCATTTCAGAGATGGCCTTTATCTTGGCTGGATCAATTTCGATTCCTCTTCGGCCGACCATAAAGCCTAGCATTTTACCCGCTATTACGCCAAATGCACATTTTTGGGGGTTAAGCCTTAGTTTATATTGCTTGATCCTCTCGAAGAACTTTCTTAGCGTCGGGATGTGACCTTCTCTGGTAAATGAATTTACAATCATATCATCTACATACACCTCTACCACCTTATGGATCAGGTCATGGAATATTGTTGTAGCCATTCTTTGATAAGTTGCCCCAACATTCTTCAACCCAAATGGCATCACAGTGTAACAATAGGTGCCCCAATCTGTTATGAAGGCAGTTTTCTCCTTGCCTTTAGATGCCATCTTTATCTGATTATACCCTGAGAATCCATCCATGAAGGACAAAAGAGCATGATTTGCAATGTTATCTACTAAGATGTCTATCTTTGGTAATGGAAAGTCATCTTTGGGACTAGCCTTATTCAAGTTTCTTTAATTTATGCACACCCTCAGTCTTCCATCCTTTTTAGGTACAATGACCACATTTGCTAGCCACTCCAGGTACTTCATGACCTCTAGGAATCCTACGTCAAACTACTTTATGATATCTTCTTTAACCTTGAGGGTCCATTCAGGCCTTAACCGCCTCAGCTTTTGCTTATATGGCCTTGCATCTGAGATCAAAGGTATCTTATGCTATACAACTTCGGGGTCTATGCCGGGCATATCTTCATAGGACCAGGCAAACACTTCTTGGAACTCCATTAGTTTTTCTGTCATTTGTTTGGCTTCTTCTTTTGTCAAGGTAGCACCGATCATTATCTCTCGAGGTTGCTATGCTAAGCCGAGGTTAATTATTCTGAAGTCTTCATCGACAGGTTGAGCCTTCTTCTCCTCCGAGGCTTGGAAGGATTGTAATATTTCAGGAGATGGTTCATCAATCTCATCATTTTCAATGTTAGAGTTAGAAGGAGAAGGAAATGAAAAATTAGATGCAGTGTAATTCAAAATATCATCTTTATTCATATTCAAAAGCAGAGGTACAGATGAAAAGGTTCCTAGTGGAACAAACTCAAAACTTGAAAAGGAATCAATCTTATCTAAAGACTTAAGGACTCTAGGTTCAGACATCATCATAATATGTGGATTACATGGCAACCCCTTTGGGTAAACAAAATTATCAAAACAACTCCAATTGTGGATTATTTCGTTGATGGGAAGGGTAAATGGTTGTATATCGGGACTCCTATATTGATCTTCACCAATGAGCGTCATCACTTGATCATCTTGAAACAAGTTGCTGATGTTGATCACCTCTATCTCAGATTTCTGCTCCTTGCTCTGCTCTGGGATCTTGGCTTGCTCGAGCTATTCCCAGTCAAAAGTACAATCAGGGAATATTTCAAACCCGGGTACTTGCTTTTGAAGGTGGGCATTGAACCAAGGTTCTGAAAATCCGCAATAAATGTTATCTTCTCCTTCTTTAACAAAATACCCATTGAGGGTCTTCGAAAATTGGATGTTCTGCACATTGTACAACCCCTCAGATATTGCTTGATAGACTGATTCATCTGTCCTTTGGGGTCGCCAGTCCCCACTAGCTCTGTCTGATGCTCTTATTGTGCTGCTACCATACTGACTACTATACTTGTATTTCATCCTCTCGAACTTCCAAAATCTTTCGTCAGCTCCCCATTGCTTTTGTTTGATTACTTTCAGATCCCCTTCGGTGGGGGTATGCCCCAGTCCGAATCTATACTCACTGACCAATAGAGATAAGAAAGTGACATCACCATGTTGATGGGAACCAAGGCCCATACATGGAAATTAGAGCATGTTAAGTAATTGAGGAAATGAAAAGGGTAGATGCGTACCTATAGGATCTGACTCAGTTGTGGCTAGTATGTTGTCAATCTCGAACCCTCTGAGACAGAAATCTTGTCTAGTATCCCCTTGTGATTCTTCACCATTCTGTCCAGTGGCCAATGTGTTCACGACTGTAAAGTCCACATGTATTGTCACAGTGGTACCCTTGTGAATGAATTCAACCTTCTAATACAAGGTAGATGCCACTGCATTGGCTTGATGGATCCAAGGCTTACCTAGAAGCAAGGTGAATGAGGTAGAAATGTCAATGACTCGGAACTCCATTTCAAACTCAGCCGGTCCTACCTGAATTGGCATTGTGAAGACAGCCAATACAGCCCTTATGGTTTTTTCATATGCTTTGATGGTCATATCTAAAGGTTTCAACTCTGATTCATTGAAGCCTATATGCTTAAAGGTACAAAAAGGGAATACATTCAAGGCTGACCCATTATCAACCAGGACTTGGAAAATGCTCTTGCCCCGACATCCGATGGTAATATGTAAAACTTCTATATGATCCTTACCTCCTTGAGGAAGATTGGCAACTCCAAAAACAATTGCATTAACGGCATATCTGCCTCCTACGAGCATGGCTAGTTCTTCTCCATCCAATGAAACTGGGTCCTAAATGTTTGGTAGAGATTTCAGTACTGCATCCCTATGGACCTTGGAAGCCATCCGAAGCTCCCAAGTGGACACATTGGCTTGGGTCTTTTGTAATTGTTTTAATACTGGATTCGGAGGCCCTGGTTGGTTGGCAGGTCCTTTAGCTTTCTCACTCACGGCTTGGGCCGGATCATTTACCATCAGGTGAGATGGTTTGTAGTTCTTCCCTGTTCTAGTTTCTTCTACTTCTTGCTTATCCTCCGGGAATATGAACTCCATCTCAAGGAAATGGTTGCCAACTTGATTTATATTTGTTTCCTCATATGAGAGGTAGATGATGAATGTAAGATCCGTATGTTCAAATTTTGAGGACAAAATTTCTTTTAAGAGTGGTGGAGTTGTAAGACCCGCATGCTACGAACGCAGTCTAGCCTTACATTTTTGTGTGGTGACCGGTCTTTCCATCATAATCGACTTAAGTGGACCAAGTGCATGAAGAAACCACAAGACCAGTTATGAAATTTAACCCAAAAATAGTCAATTTTGAGGTGTGGTCGATCACACCTGCTTAGGTATGCGACCACATGCTCATAATTGACTGTTTTTGGGTTAATTTTCATACCTTACGTTTTTGTATCGTGGCCGGTCTTCCCATCATAATCGGCTGAAGTGAACCAAATGCATGAAGAAACCACAAGACCACGTATGAAATTTAACCCAAAAACAGTAAATTATGAGCGTGTGGTTGCATACCTAACCATACCTCAAAATAATGTAACCATAGGAATTTAGGTCGAGTCGTCGCATGTTCCAGAGGGTGTAGTCGACGAGCTCTGCGACCCCACCTCCGACCACACGGATTCCAGACAGAACCGAGTTTAGGAAACCTTCCTAATCCAAAGGGGGTTCTTTCCTAACTTGGTAGGACTTATTATGGAGGGTTTTCCTCTATAAATACGACGTCTCTTAGCCTCTTTCACCCTTTTAGAACTTAAACTAAAACTGAGAGAAGGAGAAGAGAAAGAAGAGATGGAGAATTGAAGAGGAATACAAAGAAGGGGAAATTCAGAGAAGACCTCTGAATCTTAAAAAAGTTAAAGGTATGGAACATTCCCCATGTCTATTGAAAGCCTAGAATAGTTCATGAAAGAGATATGGTTTATGTAAGATCCCAATCATCAATCCATGGATAGATTCCAAGAGAATCAATGGAAAAAATTATGTGGACAATGGATTGTGTATTAAAATATTAGTATGAGCCATAGATCAATCATAGGAAGGACCATGATGATAAGCCAAGGGATCCAAACATGAAGGAATGAAGTTGAGGGTGAAAAGTTGACCATCACACGTGTGGTCACATGATGTGCGACCACACGAGACATACATATTCGACCACACACCCTCGGGAAGTTTCCATGGAGGGTGTGTCACATGTGTGGTCATAGGAAATGCGACCACACCTTGCGACCATAGGCCCTCAGGAAGTTTCCAAGGAGGGTGTGGTCGCATGTGTGGTCGCAGGATATGCGACCACACCTTGCGACCACTCGCGCTATGGTCGCAGAATCTGAGACCACAAGTGCTGCCACACCTGCGACCCTTCAGTTTCTATTGGTTTAAACTGATGGAAATAAATTCTAATTTAAAATCTATAAATTTGTTAGGTTTCCAAGTTGTCTAAGAGTGAATTACAAAGCTTGAACGAGGATCTACTATCAACCAAAGGTGAGGGAACAAGACCTAAACTAATTGGCTAATAATAAATTATTTTTATTTATTGAGTCCAATGCCATGAAGGATTCTATGCTTATGTATGTGTATTGTGCATTTCACATGTCATCCAATATTCCTGTTATTACTGTTCATGCATATTTAATTTCATTTATTTATAACAAGATCTTGATGATGATGCTAGGAATTGGCATGTGAATGTTTTTGTGTGGTTAGTGTACTTGATGCGAGTGGGGCATCAGGGGGAAGACGTGACACTATGGTTCATCCTAGTCACCAGACACTAGCTCTATCTCTACTCAAGTCTTGTCCACTGACATCGTCGTATCGCCATTTCCTTAGCGGAGCTATTACATCGTAGGGCATCAGGGGAGGTGGTCTCGGACCGTGTAGTCTCTGACTCTACCAGAGGGCCTTAGCTCTATCTCTATGGACCTATTGAGGGATGCTGGGGTAAGGCCTTGGATACACTATTTGACATTAGTACAGGTTAGTTGCGAGCCCAGTTTGCTAGCCCTCGCCAACCGGGGCTTACTTGTTGGTATGGGTAGGGCATCAGGGGAAGTGTTATGCGGTGTTTGATCAGGGCACATTAGCTCTACCTCTATTCCATGATGGGTGCATGTGGGATGGCAATGGTGTTTAATCCATTGGGAGGCTTCACACACTCATGCATAGAGGTGCGGCGGCCACCAATCCTTTCTGTTGCGCATTGCATACTTTTAAACCAGGCCAAAGATATGAATTGAATGCATGCATATGTTTGTTGCATTGTTTTGTTTATTCACTGAGCTCAAGTTCGAGAGCTAACCCTCGCACACGCAATTAGTTTCTGATTTTATAGGTATTATGGTTGAAGATTATGTCGACACGCCTTCATATGAATAGGTGGTAGCTATGAATGAGAAAGTTGTGGAGGACTATTATGATTTGTTAAGGGAGCGTTTCAACTTTGGATATGCTTAGTGTTTAGCTTTCGTATATGGATATTTGTAATATGTATTAAATTATTTTTTGTTACTTGAAGATAACTGGAATATTAATTATTTATAATGATTAGACGTCAGTTCATTATTAATAAGACTTCTGCTATTTACTTTATTATCTCTGATTAATGTGGAATGTGTTTTGGTTTAACATGGTTGGCATAGCTTATACAAGATCCTGATTGAACCGTTGGTTTATTAATGGTTCATCACACCATCCTGGTTAGTCCAAAATTGGGGTATGACAACTTGGTATCAGAGCTCTCAGGCCTTGCCCATTAAACTTGAATACTCCCACTAGAGTCCATGAATTGAGTTAGGATAAATTAAAAGCTTTAATACAAATACACCATAAGCACCTGTATTGGTTGAGACAGAATTTAACCAAGACAATAATGTACATATAAAAGGTGGAACCATATGTATATACAGACAAAAAAAGAAAATCTAAATGTATCATGATAAACAAATAATATAGGGTATGATCTATAAGTCGAGCAGTTGTCTAAGTATACAAAGGATATTATACAGTAGCAAGAAGGGAACATATATAAAGCAGGAAATTGCAATACCGAGTTGGTACTCAAAAAATGTAAAACCCGATGTATGACAGAAAGAAGAAAAAGGGCTAGTAACGCCTAAATCCCTGTAGAGGTAAAGGAAAAGATCTCGGGTTAAATCCAACAGAGATAGGAAAACAATGGCCATACACAAAAAATGAAAGTAACTATAAAAGAAGATAAAGCTATACTCCTAGGTGACGTGGAGACTCAGATTGAGATCCACCATAAGCTCATCCATTGCCCGCTCATTAAGAAGAGGTTGCAACTTGATCCCATCACTATCTGGGTCAAGAACGGATAGTGAAAACTCATCTGAGCAGATGCTAAATAATGACGATAATCAGATTGGAACAAATCAAAGGAGGTAAATAACCAGGCCACTCCAGCCAATCTACCTAGACTACCATGTGCCTTGGCTACCGTTGTAATAAACTTGGCCTAACAAAATACAAAAACAACAACAGATGATACCGGCTATGTAAGTTGCCATGGAAATCACTATCCAAATTGTCAATGCTACATCAACACCTCCGGGTCCAACCAAGTATGGTACCGATTGGTAGCAACACTGTACCCCTAGCCCAGGTCAGTCGTAACACAGTGCCTACCATACCGTAGGTCCTAGTAATGCACACCCCAGTGTAGAAGCTTAGTGTACAACAAGCAGTGTATCAAGGTGGTTACCCTTATCAGCCACTGATGTATGGGGTAGCTGCATCATGAGAGAATGATCCAAAAAGAATTGAAGAATGTCTTCTGAAGATAAAGCTTCAGACATTTTCAACAAAGGATCAAATCTTTTGTGGCCATATAACTAGATAGGTTTATATAAGATGCGGTGCATTATTGACTTACTCTTATGATTATAGAGGATGCACATACCAAATTTTAAATTCTTATGTCTTGACAGGATACCTTCTCAATTCAACCTGTCAATTAGGGTTATAGATATTGTTTCTTTTGTATTAGTCTTGATTATACCAATCTGAGCCACTCTCATGATCGACAACATGAACAGAGATATGAACTGAATGAACAGTTAAATGTTTAATCATGTTGAGCATACATCTTTTCGATTTATTTTGGATTTATTGATGTACCAAAACTTTTTTCAGATTTACTCCTGTAGTGCCTCGACCAATGGCATTATATACTCGATAGAACCTATAACCATGAGGTTAAGAGCTATAGAACCTCTATTTCAATATATTTGGACCACCGTGCAACTTAACGACCTCTGGATGATAGTTGGATTACCATATATTTACTCCTGATCCTTTAAACCTGAGTTCATTAGATAAAACAAGTGCCCTTCATCATACTGAATTGAAAAGAAGGAAATGAATTATTTTTGGACAAACATTCTGATTCTTACATTTGTCGACATCCATTGATAGGATGTTTAGTTAATAAAGAATTATTGGAAGGAAGATGATTAAATTTAGAATAATCTATATAGCTAAGAAACCTCAGACAAAGTAGTAGAGAATCTATTTCAAGATTGCTAGATAGATGGACATGAGTTATGTCTATAAAACAGTGCATGAGCAAGAAAGTAAGTAACAATCACAAGATAATTTTCAAGGTATATGAAAGAGAGATCAGGGTAGAATAGCAACGATAAAGAAGGTGTAAGCTAATGAGCTTTTTGGGATATGAGATTATTGGCGTTAGTCATTGAAAAACCATAACAGATTAAGGAGCTAGATGTGCTCTTAAAACCTTTATACCAGAATTTGCTAGTTCAAGCCTTTTTAGACTAGATGTTGTATTGGATGAGTGTTATGAACAATGTTCGAATCATATGGATGGACAGAATTTGGATGCAACCTAAATCAACTTGAGATGGCAGACTTTGACATCATCTTGGGAATAGACTGGTTGTCTCAACACTCTACAAAGTTGTTATGTACATAGAAGAGGTTATCATTCAAGAATAAAGACGACATATAATTTAGTTTTATTGGAAGCATGTTGCCCAAGAAGTGAAAGCTGATCCTCTCTATGCTAAAGGTGAAGAGAAGCTTTAAAGAGAAAGGAGTTGGATATATGGTATCTGTTGTATACGTTACTAAAGAAGCACCACAGATGGAAGATATTGATGTGATGTGTAAATTTCCTGATGTGTTTCTAGGAGACTTACCTGGGTTACCATCTGATCATGCGGTCGAGTTCGTCATCGACTTGTTACCAAGGACGATACCCGTATCAAAGGCACCTATAGAGTAGCTCCTATGGAGTTGAAGAGATTTAGACTCAACTACGGGAGTTATTAGACAAGGGTTCTAATTGGCTAAGTATTGCATCATGGGGAGCTCCAATGCAATTCATGAAGAAGAAAGACGGTAGTGTCAGATTATGTTTAGACTATCGGTAACTAAACAAGCTCACAATCAAGAATCGATATCTACTACCTCAGATCGATGACTTGTTTAAACAGTTGCAAGTAGCAAAGGTATTTTCTAAGATTGATCTTCGGTCAAGATATCATCAGCTGAAGAATTTGGACAGTGATATTCGAAGATAGTTTTTAAAACCAGGAATGAGCATTATGAGTTCTTAGGTATATCATTGGGATTAACCAGTGCTCCAGCATATTTTATGGAGCTTATGAAACGGATGTTTCATGATATGTTGGAGATGTCGGTCATAGTTTCATAGACTTTATATTGATTTATTCCAAAGGCAAAGAAAGTCCTATAACAATTTTTAGATCAACTTCACATTAGTTGAAAAGGGAAAAGATTTATACCAAGTCCAAGAAATATGAGACCTGATTAAACAATGTGATCTTCTTAGATCACGTAGCATCATAAAAAGGGATTAAAGTGGACCCTATTAAGATAGAAAAGACAATATGGTGAGAAACACCTAAAGAATATTGTGAAGATCAGAAGTTTCTTGGGTTTAGCTGGTTATTACAGACGATTTGTGGAGGACCACTTTAATATCGTAAAACCTCTTACCAAGCTATCTAGGAAGGTATAGGAGTTTAATTAGACTGACAAGTGTGAAGAATGTTTTCGGACTCTAAGAACAAGGTTGATAGCAACTGTCACACCCCAATTCTGCACTATTCAGAATGGTGTGATGAACCGCTAGCAAACCAATGGTTCAACCAGGATCTCGTACAGATGATACCCGTTTTATCTAAACCCCATACATCCACATTCATAATCAGAGTCAATACACAATAGCAGAAGTCTTATTGTAAAATAAACTGAGAATCTACTGTGATATTAATATTTAAATAACCAATTTATTCTGCATCAACTAAGACATAAAATAAATATCAAACACATGTCTTTACTAAATCCAAATAATAAAACTAAAAAAAATCTAATCGAATACACATGAGTTGCACTTGAAAGAGGAGTCATGTGTATCCACTTCAGATTCAACTTCCATCACCGCTACGTGCCCATACACTGGAGCATTCATGTAATCTTCAATAGTAGTACCTGCATCATCAACTAAAAATATTCGACGTCGAGGGGGTGAGCACACATCATGGCTCAATGAGCAAACAAAACAACGCAACAATACATATGCATGCAGTCAATCCA
This sequence comes from Protea cynaroides, assembly GCA_028583415.1. Taxonomy (NCBI): domain Eukaryota; kingdom Viridiplantae; phylum Streptophyta; class Magnoliopsida; order Proteales; family Proteaceae; genus Protea; species Protea cynaroides. The sequence continues at coordinate 71,062,956 of CM053275.1, forward strand.
TATCTTTGGTCTGGTTTAAAGTTTGCAATATGCAATAGAAAGGTTTAGGTAGTCAAAGGTTAACGTTTATTGACCCCGCCTCTATACACAAGTGTGTGACGCTGCCCGAAGGTAACGTTTATCATCGACTCACAAGCACCCAATTCATGAACATTGTACAACAAAGGTTAACGTTAATTGCTGTACAGTGCCATCCCAACACGTAAGCCCCTGCTGGCAAGGGCTGCAAACTGGGCTCGCAACTAACTAATCCTAATGCCAAAAAATGTATCCAAGGCCTCACCCCAGCATCCCTCAGAACGTCCATAGAGATAGAGCTAAGTCCCCCCGATAGAGTCAGAGACTACAAGGAACGAGACCACCTCCCCTGATGATCTACGACGTAATAGTTCTGCTAAAGTAATGGTGATACGAGGATGCTAATGTACAAGACTTAAGTTAGTGATAGAGCTAGAGTGCTGAGGCCAAGCCTATGACAGCCCCACTGATACTCGCTCACATCAAGTTCACCAACCACATACATACAATCACATGCCTATTCCTATCATCATCATCATCATCATGTTATCAACAATAAAGTAAATATGCATGAGCAAATAATAGATATATTGGATGACATGTTGTATGCACATTACAAACATATTCGCATAGGATCAAGCATAGCATTGGACTCAAGAAAAGAGAAAATAGTTTGTTATTAACCAATTAGTTTAGAGTTCTGTTTCATCACCTTAGCTTGCTAATAGATCCTCTTTCAAGCTTTAAGATCACCTTTATATTGTTATTATATTGCTAGAAGACCTAACAAAGTCGATAGAATTTAATTAGAATTAATTCTGAATTTAAAAACCATGCTATTAACTGGGGGTCGGAGGTAAGGTCTGAGTAATGATTGACCTTGGGTGCGACCACCCCTATTCTGGACTTCCCGAACACTCGGGGTCGATGCTCAGGGTCTGGTAGGGTCGATTGGCCATCGACCCCCCATGCGACCCCCTGTGGGTTTTGGTCGATTTTCTTCCTTCAGTCCATTCTTCGTGTTTGGGGTCCTATGGCTTGTTCCTACAGTCCATTCCACACTTGTTCTATGGCCTAGAATCATGATTCATTCACCTATATGGATTTCATGATTTTTCCCATGGTTTTCCATGAAAACCTAACCATGGGTTGATGGTTTGGGTTTCTCCGAGATCATACTCTCTTCGTTATCTACCCTAAGGTCTTTAGCAATTCATGGAATTAGTATCCATACCTGAGAAGAACACTCATTCTCTGCAACTATTCTCCTTTCTCCTTCTTCTCTTCTTTTCTTCTCTTCTTCTTCTCTTCCATATCTTCTCTTTCTCTCAATTCAATTAGGGTTGTAAAAGGAGTGAAAGAGGCTTAGGGACGTCCTATTTATATAGTAGAAACTCCTAAAATAAGTCCCATTAAGACTTGGAAGGAATCTCATCGAAATTAGGAAACTTTCGTAATTTCTGTATTTACCGATTATCGGGGGTCGATAGGGGGGTCGGAGATCCCGTCGACCCCTGGTTCCTGAAGTGTCCGACCCCCCATTTAAAACTGGGGGTCTGACATCTATTTTGGGGGTGTCTGACCCTCCCTTGCTGGGTATGTGACCCTTCCCTTAATTTAAGCATTTTTGGGTCAGTTTAATACCTGGGATCATGATCTCCTTCACGCACTTGGTCCATTTGGCTCATCCATGATGGGTAGACCTGGTTCAAGGTGGTAATGTAAGACCCGCACACCATGAACCCGGTCTAACCTTACATTTCGTTTCATGACCCGTCTACATATCATGGTCGAGCCAAGTGGACCAAGTGTGTGAAGAAACCCAAGACCTAGTATGAAAATTTACTCAAAAACAGTCAAAATGAGGGTAAGGTCGCATGCCTAAATAAGCAGGTCCGACCCCCCCATCGACCCCCACCATCGAACCATGACCAGGGGTCGCAGGGGGTCTCGGATTGTCCGATCCCCCATCGACCCCCGGTATTCGGTAAAAACAGCACAAACCGAAAATTAAGAAACTTTCCTAATTTCAATTGGAACCTTTCCTAAACTCAATGAGACTTATAAACTCAATGAGACTTATTTTGGGAAGTTTTACTCTATAAATAGGACGTCCCTAAGCCTCTTTCACTCCTTTTACAATCGTAATTGGATTGAGAGAAAGAGAAGAGAAGGAAGAGAAGAAAAGAAGGAAAACTTAAAGAAATGGCTAAGGAAGAAGAAGAAGTTCAGAGATATCTGAGAAACTCAGACTATAGAAGGTATGAACCTTAATCCCCATCTGAATTGAAAGCTTAGAATAGATTATGATGAAGTTAGGTTAGGAGAAACCCTAATACCATCCATCCATTGTTAGGTTTCAATGGAAATCATGGAGGAAATCATTGAAACCATGTAGGTGAATAAAGAATAGTTCTAAACCATAGAACATGTGTGGAATGGATTGTAGAAGCAAGCCATAGGACCCCAAACATGAATGATTGGACGAAATTTGATATTTTTGACTCGAACCATGGGGGGTCGCACCTAGGGTCGTTGGAACCTCTGACCCTAGCATCGACCCCCAGCATTCGGGAAGCCTAGGAAAGAGGTGGTCCCACGCAGGGTCGATGGAAACTCCGACCCTGGCATCGACCCCCAGTTAACAGCATGCTTATTAAATTTTGAATTAATTCTAATTAAATTCTATCGACTTGGTTAGGTCTTCTAGTGATATAACATCGATATATAGTTGATTCTTAAAGCTTGAAAGAGGACCTACGATCAAGTAAATGTGAGGGAACAAGACATAAACTAATTGGTTAATAATAAACTATTTTTATTCTTGAGTCCAATGCCATGAATGAGTTTATGCGTATATGATTGTTATGTGCATTCAACATGTCATCCAATATTTTTATTATTACTGTTCATGCATATTTATTTATTGTTTATGGTAATGATGATGATGATGATAGGAATATGCATGTGGATGTATGTGTGTGGTTGGTGTGCTTGATGCGAGCGAGTATCAGGGGAAGTGTGATGGGGACGTCAATAAACGTTAATCTTTGGCGGGCCTCAACACTTTAGCTCTACCTCTAACTCAAGTCTTGTGCATTTGTAAGACCCACACGCCACGAACCCGGTCTAACCTTACATTTTGTGTCGTGACTCATTTACATATCATGGTCGAGCCAAGTGGACCAAGTGTGTGAAGAAAAACCAAGACCCAATATGAAAATTTAAACAAAAATAGTCAAAATAAGGGTAGGTCGCATGCCTAAAACAGGCAGGTCCGACCCCCCCCATCGACCCCCCCATCGTACCCCGGTATTCGGTAAAAACAGCACGAACTGAAAATTAGAAACTTTCTTAATTTCAATTGAAACCTTTCCTAAACACAATGAGACTTATTTTGGGAGGTTTTACTCTATAAATAAGACATCCCTAAGCCACTTTCACTCCTTTTACAACCCTAATTGAATTGAGAGAAAGAAAAGAGAAGGAAGAGAAGAAGAAGAGAAGGAAAGAAGAGAAGAAGGCAAAAGGAGAAGAGTTGTAGAGAAGGAGTGTTCTTCTCAGGTATGGATACTATTGCCATGAGTTTCTAAAGACCTTAGGGTAGATATTGAAGTGATTATGATCTCGGAGAAACCCAAACCATCAACCCATGGTTAGGTTTTCATGGAAAACCATGGTGGAAATCATGAAAGCTATATAGGTGAAGGAATCATGATTCTAGGCCATAGAACACGTGTGGAATGGACTGTAGGAGCAAGCCATAGGACCCCAAACATGAAGAATGGACTGAAGGAAGAAAAATCGACAAAACCTACGGGGGGTCGCATGGGGAGTCGATGGCCAATCGACCCTACCAGACCCTGAGCATCAACCCCCAGTGTTCGGGAAGTCCATAAAAGGGGTGGTCGCACCCAGGGTCGATCATTACTCCGACCCTACCTCCGACCCCAGTTAACAGAATAGTTTTTACGTTTAGAATTTATTCTAATTAAAATTTATCGACTTTATTAGGTCTTCCAGTAATATAATAACAATATAAAGGTGATTCTAAAGCTTGAAAGAGGATCTATTAGCAAGCTAAGGTGAGGAAACAAAACTTTAAACTAATTGGTTAATAACAAACTGTTTTCTCTTTTCTTGAGTCCAATGCCATGCTTGATCCTATGCGAATATATTTGTAATGTGCATACAACATGTCATCCAATATTTATATTATTTGTTCATGCATATTTACTTTATTGCTATAACATAATGATGATGATGATGATAGGAATAGGCATGTGAATGTAAGTATGTGGTTGGTGTACTTGATGCAAGTGACTATCAGGGGAGGTGTGATGGGGACGTCAATAAACGTTAACCTTTGGCGGGTCTCAGCACTTTACCTCTATCTCTAACTCAAGTCATGGGCATTAGCATCATCGTATCGACATTACTTTAGCATTACTATTACGTTGTAGAGTATCAGGGGAGGTGGTCTCGGTCCTTGTAGTCTCTGACTCAACCGGGGGGCCTTAGCTCTATCTCTATGGACGTTCTAAGGGATGCTGGGGTGAGGCCTTGGATACACTGTTTGGCATTAAGATTGGTTAGTTGCAAGCCCTCGCTAGCAGGGGCTTACGTGTTGGTATGGCACTGTACAATACTAAACGTTAACCTTTGTTGTACAATGTTATGGTAGGGTGGATGGGGACGACAATAAACGTTAACCTTTGGGCGGACTTCCACACCCTCTGTATAGAGGCGGGGTCAATAAAAGTTAACCTTTAACCACCCAAACCTTTCTATTGCGCATTGTAAACTTTAAACCAGACCAAAGATATGAATTGACTGCATGCATATGTATTGTTGCATTGTTTTGTTTACTCATTGAGCTTAAGTTGGAGAGTTGACCCTTGCGCGCACAATTTTTTTTAGTTTCTGATGTTGCAGGTACTACGATTGAAGATTATGTCGACGTGCCAACATATGAACATATGGCGACTATGATGAGCAAGCTGTGGAGGACGAACATGGTTCGTTAAGAGAGCGTTTCAACGGTGGATACGTTTAGTGTTTAGTTTTCATATTTGGATATTCTAATATGTATTAAATTATGTATTGGTTACTTAGAAATAAATGGAATATTAATTATTTATCATGATTAGACCACAGTTCATTATCTGTAAGACTTCCGTTATTTATTTTATTAACTCTGATTAATGTGGAATATGTTTTGGTTTATATACGTGGGATAGCCTATTCGAGATCCTGGTTGAACCGTTGGTTTATTGACGGTTCATCACACCGTTCCGATTGATACGGAATTGGGGTGTGACAACTTGGTATCAGAGCTCTCGTAGGCCTTACCCATTAAACATGAATACTACCACTGGAGTCCATGAACTGAGTTAAGATAAATTAAAATCTTTAATACAAACAAACCATAAGCACCTGTGTTGGTTGTGACAGAACTTAAACAAGACAATAATGTACATATAAAAGGTGGAACCATATTTATACACTTAAACAGAAAGAGAAGACCACAAATTATCCTAATACACAAATAGTATAGGGTATTATCTATAGTTGGGTAGTTGCCTATGTATACAATGGATATAGTACAATAGCAAGAAGGAAGCATCTGTACAGCAAAGAGAATGGAATACTGAGTTGGTACTTCACAAGATGTAAAACTCGATGTATGACAGAAAGAGAAGAAAAATGGCTATTAATGCCTAAATCCCTGTAAAGGCAAAGGGGAAGATTTCAGGCTAAATCTAACTGAGAAAGGAGAATAATGGCCATACATTAGGAATAAGATTAACTATAAAAGAAGATAAAGCTATACCCCTGGGCGACGTGGAGACTCAGAGTGAGATCCATTACACGCTGATCCATTACCCACTGAGCATTATGATCAGGTTACAACTTGACCCCACCACTATCTGGGTCGAGAACGGGTAATGAAAACTCATCTGAGTTGGTAATCCGATTAGAGTAAATAAGTGGAAGTGAACAACCAGGCCACTTCAGCCAACCACCTGGACTACCAATTATCTTGGTCACGGTTGTAATAAACTTGGCCCAATAAAATACAAGAGCAACCACAAATGACATCGACTATGCAAGTTGCTATCCAAATTGCCAATGCTACATGAACACCTCTGGGTCAAACCAAGTATGGTACCAATTGGTAGCATCACTGTACCCCAACACATGTTAACTATAACACAGTGCCTACCATACAGCAAGTCCCAGTAATGCACACCCCATTGAAGAAGTTTGGTGCGCAACAAGCACTGTATCAAGGTGGTTAACCTTATCAGCCACCGATGTATGGGATAGTTGCAATGATCCGACCAAGGATTGAGGAATATTTTCTGAAGATGATGCCTTAAACATTTTCAGTAGAGGATCAAATCTAATTGTGGCCATATAACTGGATATTTTTTATATAGGATGCGGTGCATTATTGATTTACTTTTATGATTATAGAGGATGCACATACCAGATTTTAAATTCTCGTGTCTTGACAGGATACCTTCTTGATTTAACCTATCAATTGGAGTAATAGATATTGTTTCATTAGTATTAGTCCTGATTATACCAAACCGATCCACTCTTATGTTCGACAACATGAACAGAGATATGAACTGAATGAATTAAATGTTTAATCGTGTTGAGCATACATCTTCTGATTTATGCCTGATTTATTAATGTACAAAATCTTTCTCCAGATTTATACCTGATTTACTGATGTATGAAAGCTTCTCCAGATTTACTCTTGTAGTGCCTTGACCAATGGCATTATATATTCAATAGAACCTATAACCATGAGGTTAAGAACTATAAAACCTCTATGTATTGGGACCACCGTACACCTTGACGATCTTTTAATACCGGTTGGATTACCATAGATTTACTCCTGATTCTATAAACCTAGGTTCACTAGATAAAGCAAGTGTTGTCAGTACTAAATCGACAGAAGGAAGTGAATCACTTTTTGATGGATATTTTGATTCATACACTCCCTGCCCTTTGTTGATAAAGATGATTAGTGGTAATGGAATTATTGAAAGAAAGATGATTGGATTCAGATTAAATGCTATAGCCAATGAACCTCAGATAAAGTAATGGAGAAGCTATTTTGAGATTGCTAAATGGATGGATATGAGTCATGTCTATAAAAGAGTGCATGAGCAAAAAGTGAGAATTATCAAGGGTAGCCAGTAAAGAAGTAGATAGCACTTAAGTAAAGATATAGAGGGTTATATCGATATGAATTTTGACAAGGTAGAAGATTTCTAAAGACAAATCTAAGAGTGGATACAAGGATAAAGTCAAAAATCGTGGCACTGATAGTATTCGGATTAGTATAAGTAATACTGAGTTATGCCCAATGTCGATTGAGATGATTAAGTAAAGACCAAAAGAGTTGGCTGAATTAATGAAATTATAAGCATATACCCTAATGCTTATAGATAGACTTGGGATATGAAGTAACAATCACAAGATATTTTTTGAGGTATATGAAAGAGAGATCAGGGTAGAACAATAAGGATAAAAGAAATATAAGCTAATGAGTGCAATTTTAGATTTTGACAATAGTCTTTGAAAAATCATAAGAGATGAAGGAACTAGACAAGCTCTTAAGACCGTTACACCATATTTGCTAGTCCAAGCCCTTTTTGGACTAAATGTTGTATTAGATGAGTGTTATGAACAATGTCCAAATTGTATGGATGGATGAAATTTGGACGAAACATAATTAGAATTGAAATGGCAGACTTTGACGTCATCTTGGGAATAGACTGGTTGTCTCAACACTCTACGAGTTGTTATGTGCATAGAAGAGGTTATCATTCAAGAATAAAAGACGACATATAATTTAATGTTATTGGAAGTATGTTGCCTAGGAAACGAAAGCTGATCCTCTCTATGCTAAAGGCGAAGAGATGCTTTGAAGAGAAAGAAGTTGGATATACGGTATCTGTGGTATACGTTACCAAAGAAGCACCACGGATGGAAGATATTGATGTGATGCATAAATTCTCTGTTGTGTTTACAGGACATTTACTTGGGTTACCATCTGATCATGTGACCGAGTTCGTCATCGACTTATTACGAAGGAGGATACATGTGTCAAAGGCACCTATAATGTATCTCCTATGGAATTGAAGGAATTAAGACTCAACCATGGGAGTTATTAGACAAGGGTTATAATCGGCTAAGTATTGCATCAGGGGAGCACCAATGAAATTAGTGAAGAAGATGGACTGTAGTGTCCGATTATGCATAGACTACCGGGAACTAAACAAGCTCACGATCAAGATTCGATATCTACTACCTCAGATCGATGCCTTATTTAAACAATTGCAAGGTGCAAAGGTGTTTCCTAAGATTGATCTTCACTCAAGATACCATCAGCTGATGAATTTGGATAGCGATATATCGAAGATAGCTTTTAGAACCAGGATTGGCCAATTTTGAGTTTTCGATTTTGACGTTTGGATTAACCAATGCCCTTACATATTTTATGGAACGGATGAACTGGGTGTTTCATGACATGTTGGACACATCGGTCATAGTTTTCATAAATGATATTTGGTTTATTCCAAGAATGAAGCAGCTCATACAACGGATCTTAGAATAGCTTCACAACAGCTGAGAAGTGAAAAGTTTTATACCAATTCCAAGGAATATGAGACCTGATTAAACAAAGTGATATTCTTAGATCACGTAGCATTATAATAAATGATTAATATGGATCCTATTAAGATAGAAGCAATCATATGGTGAGAAACACCTAATAATATTGCGATGATCAGAAGTTTTTGGGTTTAGCTGGTTATTACAGACGATTTGTAGAGGACCACTCTAAGATTGTAAAACCTATTACCAAGCTAACCAGGAAGGGAGAGGAGTTTAATTCGACTGACAAGTGTGAAGAAGGATTGATATCAGCTCCCATCGTGATCGTTATAGTGGTACTAGGGAACCTTTTACCCTATCCATTGAAGTTTTCAGAGGGGATTTAGGATGCTGGTTGATGCAAGATAAATAAACGATTGCATATGCTTCAAGAAACCTGAAGGAGCATGAAACGAGTTACCCTACACATGATCTGGAATTACCGGTGATGAATTATGCAATCAAGACTTGGAGACATTATCTAAACGGAGAAGAATTTTAGATTAAGAGTCCCATTTATCTCTTCAGAAAGAGTTGAACATGAAATAGAAAAGATGGTTAGAACGTTGAAGGATTAAGACTGTGGTATTCAGTCTTACTCAAGCAAGACTAATGTAGTAGCTAAGCCTTAAACAAAAAGGGAATTATGAAGCCAAAAGGAGGACCCAGTATAAATGCTGCCCTATGTTCCGCAGCAATAGATTCAGATTTGGAAGAAGAGTCACATATAATAGAAGCTAGTGATGATATAATTGAGCGAGAATTTATGGGTGAACTGATGGAGCAATAATTCGGCTGCGCTTATGGCATTAAAGATCATCTCTGAATTAATGGATGAAATAAAAGTAGCAATTTTGTTAGATCTGTATATAAGAACAATGCAAGGAAATTTAGAGAAAGAAAAACCCAATACTGAATTACTTGCGATGCGGAGATGGTACTCAGATACAGAGGTAGATTCTGAATACATGAAGATAAAGACTCGGATATTATGAAGAGGATAATGACAATAGTCCATTGTACTCAATATTCAATTCAACCTGGAGTACCAATATGTATCATCACCTGAAAAGATTGTACTAGTAAAGAGGGATGATAACAAATGTGGCTTAGTACGTATTCCAGTGTCTGAATTATTAGCGAGTAAAGGCTGAAAGACAAAGACCAACATGGTTTACTACAATAACTATCAGAGCCAGTCTGAAAGTGGAACTGGATTACAATGAACTATGTCACCGGTATACCACTGATCGGTTGACGCAGTTTGGGTGATTGTTGATCGCCTTAAGAAGATAGCTCATTCCATTGCTATACGACCTCGGTATGCTTTGGAGCGGCTAATTAAGCTATATATGGATAATATTTCTAGATTGAATGGTATGCATAAGAGCCTAGAGTTGGTCAGAAGCTTATGCTTTATCTCGAAGTTTTGGAAGGATCTATAGAAAACAATGGGAACGAAGTTGAATTTTAGTATCGCAATTTACCTTAAACCGACGGACAGTCGGGGCGGACTATACAAATCCTAAGAGATATGCCCGAGCTTGTAAAATTGATTTCAAGGAACTTGAGTTGAGAAGTTACCGTGAATTGAAGTTGCTACTAAGCTACCATATAAATGTTACCTATGAAGCATGGTACAGTAGAAATGTCAAATTCCTTTGTTTTGGAATAAAGTCGATGAATAAAGAATTTTGAGACCTAAGTCTAATGAAGAAAACTATCAAGTGGCAGACAAGATTAAAAAAAAGGGGCAGGATAACTCAAGATGACCGAAGAGACACCAAGACATTGAGTTCGCCACAAGGGACAAAGTGTTTTTGGAGATATCATTTATGCATGGTTTAAAACAATTAAACGAGAAAGGAAAGTTATATTCTATATATGTGTCGGATTTTATAAACTTTGGAGAGACATAGAAAAGTTGCATATCAATTAGCATTACTGCTATCCATGTCTAGTGTGCATGATGTAATTCGTGTGTCTCTATTGAAGAAGTACATTGGAGATCCATATCAAAGGTATTGACCACGGAATCACTGGATTAGATAGAAGATTTAACTATTGAAGTGGTACCAGCCTAGTTCACTAGTTGGAAGGTACAACATCTCAGAAATTGGGAGAGTTATTATATGAAGATAATCTGGCGAAGACAAGACGTGGAGAAGGTGGCATGGAAAGAAGAAGATGTAATGCGAAAATAGAATTCCCACCTAAATTCAAATTTTGAGGACAAAATTTATTTTAAGGAAGGGGGAGTTGTAAGATCCGTACGTTCAAATTTTGAGGACGAAATTTCTTTTAAGGGTGGTGGAGTTGTAAGACCCGCACGCAACGAACCCGGTCTAACCATACATTTCATGTCGTGACCCGTTTAAATATCATGGTTGAGCCAAATGGACCAAGTATGTGAAGAAAAACCAAGACCCAATATGAAAATTTACTCGAAAATAGTCAAAATGAGGGTAGGGTTGCATGCCTAAAACAGGCAGGTCCAACCCCCCATCGACCCCCACCATCAACCCGTGACCAGGGGTCACAGGGGTTTATGAAATGTCCGACCACCCATCGACCCCCGGTATTCAGTAAAAATACCACGAACTGATAATTAGGAAACTTTTCAAATTTCAATTGGAAACTTTTCTAAACTTAATGGGACATATTTTGGAAGGTTTTACTCTATAAATAGGACGTCCTTAAGCTTCTTTCACTCCTTTTACAACCCTAATTGAATTGAGAGAAAGAAAAGGGAAGTAAGAGAAGAAGAAAAGAAGGAAAAAAGAGAAGAAGGCAAAAGGAGAAGAGTTGCAGAGAAGGAGTGTTCTTCTCAGGTATGGATACTATTGCCATGAGTTTCTAAAGACCTTAGGGTAGATAATGAAGAGAATATGATCTTAGAGAAACCAAAACCATCAACCCATGGTTAGGTTTTCATGGAAAACCATGGTGGAAATCATGAAAGCTATATAGGTGAAGGAATCATGATTCTAGGCCATAGAACACGTGTGGAATGGACTGTAGGAGCAAGCCATAAGAGCCCAAACACGAAGAATGGACTGAAGGAAGAAAAATCGACAAAACCCATAGGGGGTCGCATGGGGGTTCGATGGCCAATCGACCCTACCAGACCCTGAGCAACGACCCCCAGTGTTCAGGAAGTCCAGAAAAGGGGTGGTCGCACCCAGGGTCGATCATTACTCCGACCCTACCTCCGACCCCAATTAACAGAATAGTATTTAAATTCAGAATTAATTCTAATTAAATTCTATCGACTTTGTTAGGTCTTCTAGCAATATAATAACAATATAAAGGTAATCTTAAAGCTTGAAAGAGGATCTATTAGCAAGCTAAGGTGAGGAAACAGAACTCTAAACTACTTGGTTAATAACAAACTGTTTTATCTTTTCTTGAGTCCAATGCCATGCTTGATCCTATGCGAATATGTTTGTAATGTGCATACAACGTGTCATCCAATATTTTTATTATTTGTTCATGCATATTTACTTTATTGTTATAACATGATGATGATGATGATGATAGGAATAGGCATGTGAATGTATGTGTGTGGTTGGTGTACTTGATGCGAGCGAGTACCAGGGGAGGTGTGATGGGGACATCAATAAACGTTAACCTTTGGCGGGTCTCATCACTTTAGCTCTATCTCTAACTCAAGTCTTGTGAATTAGCATCGTCATATTGCCATTACTTTTGCAGAACTATTGCGTCGTAGAGTATCAGGGGAGGTGGGCTCGGTCCTTGTAGTCTCTGACTCTACCGGGGGGCTTAGCTCTATCTCTATGAACGTTCTGATGGATGCTGGGGTGAGGCCTTGGATACACTATTTGGCATTAGGATTGGTTAGTTACGAGCCCAGTTTGTAAGCCCTCGCCAGCAGAGGCTTACGTGTTGGTATGGCACTGTACAACAATAAACGTTAACCTTTGTTGTACAATGTTCATGGTAGGGTGGATGGGGACGACAATAAATGTTAGCCTTTGGACGGGCTTCCACACCCTGTGTATAGAGGAGGGGTCAATAAACGTTAACCTTTGACCTCCAACCCTTTTTCTAGCACATTGCAAACTTATTTACCAGACCAAAGATATGAATTGAATGCATGCATATGTTTGTTGCATTGTTTTGTTTTCTCACTGAGCTCAAGTTGGGGAGCTAACCCTCGCACGCATAATTCTTTTAGTTTCTGATGTTGCAGGTATTACAATTGAAGATTATGTCGACACGCCAACATATAAACATGTGGCGGCTATGATTATCAAGCTGTGGAGGACGGACATGGTTTGTTAAGCGAGCGTTTCAATGGTGGATACGTTTAGTGTTTAGTTTTCGTATTTGGGTATTGTAATATGTATTAAATTATGTTTTGGTTACATGGAAATAAATGGAATATTAATTATTTATCATGATTAAACCTCAGTTCATTATCTGTAAGACTTCTGCTATTTACTTTATTACCTCTGATTAATGTGGAATGTGTTTTGGTTTATCATATGTGGGATAGCCTATTTGAGATCCTGGTTGAACCGTTGGTTCATTAACGTTTCATCACACCATTTTGGTTGGTGCAGAATTTGGGTGTGACAACATGGTATCAGAGCCCTCTCAGGCCTTCCCATGAAACCTACTTCAGTGCTCTGTACCTAGTGTTTCGATCAGCCTTTAAGTTTGGATTATTGAGGAAATTAATGATAGGGGTCCTCCAGTCCATCTCCCGAGTTTCGATCCCGAACACTTCGAACGGCTCCTGGGTAATGCTTCGATCCTGGACCGAGGGAAAGACCCTCTTCTGGATCTTTACAATCCTTTCGTAGACCCCTTCGGGTATCTTTATGCCCGAAGCTACCTGAGCCATGTTGTTGGCCTCTTTATTATATCCCCTTGGGATGAATCGAAGTGTAACGTCGTCGAACTTTTCCATAAGTTGGGTGGAAACACCTCACGATTGCACCTCACTAATCAATCATCTAGCTAACTGAACCGGATAACTTACCGGGACACTAACTCCTTAACATTCAACTCAGCAAAATCAAGATATTTGAGGGTGACCTATCTCTACTATACTTGGCTCTGGATGGCAAATGAATTAATCCCCAAAAGATCTACAAGTACTGATAGAAAGAGTTTAGTCAGACAGGACCTGCTACTTTTCGAAACTGGATAGAGGGGAGGTCAGGGGGGAGGTATATGAGTCAGGCATGGGCCCGTTTAACCAACCTATCGCTTCTCTCGGATGCTGTCTCGGAGCGTAAGGATGGAGTCTCGCTCAGTAAAGAGAGGTGTATTCATTGAGAAGGGCTATTCTGGAAAAGGCTTAGTTAAGCCAAATGTTGATTAAAGTGATATTACATCATGCCTTAGATATGCCTATGAGAACTAGGGATGAGGCTCTTAATGCTCTGGTGCAGAATTGCCTATACCTGAAAATCAAGACCATCAGATTGGACAGAGGAATAGAGTATATCAAGATCAAGTTTGCAGTGAAGATCATGAGATGATCAAGTCCATGCGGATAGGTTCGGGTTTAACAGAACATATGTAGGTTGAAGAACTGCTTTCAGCGAGTTTTTTTATCCACCGAGTCCCACCAAGCAACGGATTAAGCGCTAGCTGATCTACGACCAAAGAAGCAACGGCTGAGCCCCTATTTGAGTAAGGCGCGCGAAAGCCGCTGATCGTAGACCACCCTGGGTAAGGCTTTTCTTGCTAGGTCGAAACATTGTTCGTGGCCCGCAGCCCAGATCAAAATATTGCGGCGACGGCTATCCTACACCGACGAATTCTACAAGTTGCTCTCGAGAAATAGCTTGAAAGTTACACCTTAACAACTGGTTGCTAGATATCTTACTGGGTTGAAGCCTTCGATTCAGGACACCCTGCTAGTGCATACGTTCTATTCAGTTTCAGAAGCGTTTGTCAAAGCCCAGCTAGTTGAGGATTCCCAAAAGAGAGCACCTTACAGGGTTGTACCATCCTCGGGCTATAGTTCTGCCCCCGCACCGTCAAAACCAACAGCAGCAACTCCCTCCACTCCTATTTCATCAAGTATCGCCGTAAAGCACTCGCTTCGCGCTATAGACTCGAACGAGTTCAGTCTATAGTGACGGAACGTTTCCGCCGGAGGGGTTTGTCTCCATGGAACGAGTATTCACTACCGCTTACAGCGCCTTCATTCACTCGTCTTGCTACTTCGGAACTGTTCAGCGGACACGTGGAGTCGAACGTCTCTATACAATGTAGCGTAGGTAGACTTTGTATTGTAGGTGACTATCTCTAGTGGGTGGTTTAGAGGCAGTTCTGTTGCTACCAACTTCTTTGTTTGTAGTCTAGTAGATCTACATGTTCTAGTGGATCTAAAGTAGGTTTGTGTTCAGCAACAGAAAGAGGTGAGGTTCTGCTTTCTTACCCGATAATATTTACAAGGGGGAAGCCTCGAAAGGCATATGAGTGTGCCTCTCGTAGACGAATACCGACTCAGTCCGCTCCTACTGCGCGGGAGTATCAGCCATTCGGTGTCGGGGCGGCCCCTAGGGCACTATTCGCCTTGGGAGTGGTTCGGCCACCAAGCTACTTTGTGAGGTAGGGGACCAGGCTAGTGACTGTTGCAGTTGTTGTCTGCAGGGTATGTTACACCCCACAAGTTGAGTAGTGCTGAGTACTTCCACTAGAGTCTATGAACTGAGTTAGAATAAATTAAAAGCTTTAATACAATCATACAATAAGCACCTGTGTTGGTTGAGACAGAACTTAAACAAGACAATAATGTACATATAAAAGGTGGAACCTCTATACACTCAAACAGAAAGAGAAGACCAAAATTTATCCGG
This sequence comes from Protea cynaroides, assembly GCA_028583415.1. Lineage (NCBI taxonomy): Eukaryota > Viridiplantae > Streptophyta > Magnoliopsida > Proteales > Proteaceae > Protea > Protea cynaroides. The sequence continues at coordinate 71,078,492 of CM053275.1, forward strand.
ATAAACAAATAATATAGGATATTATCTATAAGTTGGGTAGTTATCCAAATATACAAGGATATAGTACAGTAGCAAGAAGGGAGCCTCTATAAAGCAGAAAATTGAATACCGAGTTGGTACTCACAAGATGTGAAACTCGATGTATGACAAAGGAAGGAGAAAATGGCTAGTAATGCCTAATTCCCTGCAAAAGTAAAGGGAAAGATCTCGGGCCGAATCCAATAGATATAGGAGAATAATGGCCCTACATTAAGAATAAGAGTAACTACAAGAAGATAAAGCTATACCCCTTGGTGACATGGAGACTCAGAGTGAAATCCACTACACGCTCATCCATTACCCGTTGAGCATTAAGATGAGGTTACAACTTGACCCCACCACTATCTGGGTCGAGAATGGGTAATGAAAACTCATCTGAGGAGATGCTAGATAATGATATTCAGATTGGAGCAAATAAAAGGAGGTGAAGAACCAGGCCACTCCAGCCAACCACCTAGACTACCAAGTACCTTGGTTATGGTTGTCATAAACTTGACCCAATAAAATACAAGAACAACAACAAATGGGACCGACTATGCAAGTTGCTACCCAAGTTCCTGATGCTACATCAACACCTCCAGGTCAAACCAAGTACGGTACCAATTGGTAGCATCACTGTACCCCAACACCTATTAGCTATAACACAGTACCTACCATACAGCAAGACCATGTAATGCACATCCCAGTGCAGAAGCTAGGTGCATAACAAGCAGTGTATCAGGATGGTTACCCTTACCAGCCACCGATGTATGGGATAGTTGCATCATGACAGAATGATCCGACAAGGATTGAAGAATGTCTTATGAAGATGATGCCTCAGACATTTTCAACAAAGGATCAAATCTATTGTGGCCATGTAAATAGATTATAGAGGATGGACATACTTGATTTTAATTCTCGAACCTAGACAGGATACCTTCATGATTTAACCTGTCAATTGGAGTTATAAATATTCTTTCTTTAGTATTAGTCCTGATTATACCAATCTGAACCACTCTCATGATCAACAACATGAACAGAGATACGAACTGAATGAACAGTTAAATGTTTAATCATGTTGAGCGTACATCTACTGATTTATACCTGATTTATTAATGTACGAAATTTTTCTCTAGATTATACCTGATTTACTGATGTACAAAATCTTTCTCCAGATTTACTACTGTAGTGCCTTGACCAATGGCATTATATATTCGATAGAACCTGTAACCATGAGGTAAAGAATTGTAAAACCTCTATTTCCATGTATTTGGACCACCGTACAACTTAACGATCTTTTGATGTCGGTTGGATTACCACAGATTTACTCCTGATTCTTTAAACCTAGGTTCACTAGATAAAGCAACTGTTTGTCATTATGCTAAATCGACAGAAGGAAGTGAATCACTTTTGGATGAACATTTTGATTCATACACTCCCTGACCTTTGTTGATAAAGATGATTAGTGATAATGGAATTATTGGAAGAAAGATTATTGGATTCAGATTAAATGTTATAGCCAATGAACCTCAGATGATGTAATGGAGAATCTATTTTGAGATTACTGATTTGATGGATATGAGCCATGTCTATAAAAGTGTGCATGAGAAAAAAGGTAAAAACCATCAAGGGTAGCCAGTAAAGAAATAGATAGCACTCAAGTAAAGTTAAAGATGGAAATATCGGTATGGATCTTAGACAAAGTAGAAGATTTCTAAAAGCAAATCTAACAGTGGATACAAGGATAAAGTCAAAAATCATGGCATTAATAATACTCAGTTTAATACAATGATAATTGAGTTATGCCCAATGTTGAGTGATATGATTAAGAAAAAACCAAAAGAGTTTGGATGAATTAATGAATTTATAAGCATATACCCTAATGCTTATAGATAGACTTGGGATATGAAGTAACAATCAGAAGATATTTTTCGAGGTATGTGTAAGAGAGATCAGGGTATAACAACAAGGATAAAAAAAATATAAGTTAATGTGTGCAATATGAGATTTTGACGATAGTCTTCGGAAAATCATAAGAGATAAAGAAACTAGACAAGCTTCTAAGACCGTTACACCAGATTTTACTAGTTCAAGCCCTTTTGGACTAGACGTTCAATTGGATGAGTGTTATGAACGAAGTCCAAATCGTATGGATGGATGAAATTTTGACACAACCTAATTAAACTTGAGATGGTAGACTTTGATGTCATCTTGGGGATAGACTGGTTGTCTTAACACTCTACAAGTGATTATGTGCAAAGAAGAGGTTATCATTCAAGAATAACGACAACATATATTTTAGTTTTATTGGAAGCATGTTGCCTAAGAGGTGAAAGCTGATCCTCCCTATGCTAAAGGCGAAGAGATGCTTTGAAGAGAAAGAAGTTGGATATATGGTATCTGTGGTATACATTACCAAAGAAGCACCACAGATGGAAGGTATTGATATAATGCATAAATTCTTGATGTGTTCTAGGAGACTTACCTAGGTTACCATCTGATCATGTGACCGAGTTCATCATCAAGTTGTTACCAAGGACGATACTTGTGTCAAAGGCACCTATAATGTAGCTCCTATGGAATTGAAGGAATTAAGACTCAACCACGACAGTTATTGGACAAGGGTTATAATCGGCTAAGTATTGCATCACGGGGAGCACCAATGAAATTAGTGAAGAAGACGGATTGTAGTGTCCAATTATGTAGAGACTACTGGGAACTAAACAAGCTCAAGATAAAGAATCGATATCTGCTACCTCAGATCGATGACTTGTTTAAACAGTTGCAAGTGCAAAGGTATTTCCTAAGATTGATCTTCAGTCAAGATGCCATCAGCTGAAGAATTTGGACATCGATATGTCGAAGATAGCTTTTAGAACCAGGATTAGCTAATTATGAGTTTTCGATTTTGACGTTTGGATTAACCAATGCCCTTACATCTTTTATGAAACGGACGAACTAGGTGTTTCATGACATGTTGGACATGTCTATCATATTTTTCATAGATGATATTTGGTTTTTCCAAGAATGAAGCAACTCATACAACGGATCTTAGAACAGCTTCACAACAGCTGAGAAGTGAAAAGCTTTATGCCAATTCTAAGGAATATGAGACCTAATAAAGTAAAGCGATCTTCTTAGATCACGTAGCATCATAAAAATGGATTAAAGTGGACCATATTAAGATAGAGGTAATCATATGGTAAGAAACACCTGAAGGGTATTGTGAAGACAAAAAGTTTCTTGGGTTTAGTTGGTTATTACAAACGATTTGTAGAGGACCACTATAATATTGCAAAACCTATTACTAAGCTAACCAGGAAGGGAGAGGAGTTTAATTGGACTGACAAGTGTGAAGAATGATTGATATCAGCTCCCATGTTGATCGTTCTAGTACTAGGGAACCTTTTACCCTATACATCATAGCTTTTGGATTGGATCTAGGATGCGGGATGATGCTAGGTAAATAAGCGATTGTCTATGCTTCAAGAAAACTGAAGGAGCATGAAAAGAAGTTCCCTACTCATGATTTGGAATTTTCGATGATGAATTATGCAATCAAGACTTGGTGACATTACCTATCCAGAGAGGAATTTTAGATTAGACAGGAACAAAAGAGTGGAACATGAGGATGAGAGAATGGTTAGAACATTGAAGGATTAAGAGTGTGATATTCAGTGTCACCTGAGCAAGGCAAATGTTGTAGCTAAGCCTTATGAAAAAGGGAATTATGAAGTCCATGGAAGGACTCAATATAAATCTGACCTTATGTTTCGCAGGAATAGATTCAGATTTGGAAGAAGAGTAACATATAATAGAAACTCGTGATGATCCAATTGAGCGAGAATTTATGGATGAACTTATGGAGCAATAATTTGGCTGTGCTTGTGGCATTAATGATCATTTCTATGTTGATGGATGAAGTAAGAGTAGCAATTTTGTTAGATCTGTATATAAAAACAATGCAAGAAGATTTAGAGAATGAAAAAAAAAAAAAAACTAACCCTGAATTACTTTGGATGCGGAGATGGTACTCAGATACAGAGGTAGATTCTGAATACCTGAAGATAAAGACTCGGATATTATGAAAAGGATAATGATAAGAGTCCATTGTACTGAATATTCAGGACATACTAGAGTACCAATATGTATCATGATATGAAGAGATTATTTTGATGGAAAGGAAATGGAAGTAGTTGTGGATAGATGCATTTTTTTTCATAACGAAATTATCAGAAGTAAAAGATGAAAGAAAAAGACCAATATGGCTTACTACAACCACCATCGGAGCCAGTCTGGAAGTAAAACTGCATTACAATGAACTATGTCACCAATTTACCACTAACTCCTAGATCATTTGATGCAGTATGGGTGATTGTTGATCGCCTTATGAAGATAGATCATTCCATCGCTATACGACCTTGGTATACTTTGGAGCGGCTAAATAAGCTATATGTAGATAATATTGTCAGATTGAATGGTATGCATGAGAGCTTAGTGTCGGTCAGAAGCTTATGCCTTATCTCAAAGTTTTGGGAGGATCTATAGAAAATAATGGGGACTAAGTTAAAGTTTAGTACCGCATTTTACCTTAAACCGACGGACAGTCGGAGCGGACTATACAGATCCTAAGCGATATGCTCTGAGCTTGTAAAATTGATTTCAAGGAACTTGAGTTGAAGTTACTGTGAATTGAAGTTGCTCCTAAGCTACCACGTAAATGTTACCTATGAAGCATGGTATGGTAGAAATGTCAAATTACTTTATTTTGGAATAAAGTCAGTGAATGAAGAATTTTGAGACCTAAGTCTAATGAAGAATACTATCGAGTGGCAAACAAGATCAAAGAAAAGGGGCAGGATAGCTCAAGATGTCAGAAGAGACACCAAGACCTTGAGTTTGCCATAAGGGACAAAGTGTTCTTGAAGAAATCACTTATGAGTAGTTTGGAACGATTAGACAAGAAGGGAAAGTTGTATTCCATATATGTGTCGGATCTTATAAACTTTGGAGAGACGTTGAAAAGTTACATATCAATTAGCGTTACCATTATCCATGTCTAGTGTGCATGATGTATTTTGTGTGTCTCTATTGAAGAAGTACATTTGAGATCATTATCAAAGGTATTGACCACGGAATCACTGGATTAGATAGAATGTTTAACTATTGATGTGGTACCAGCCTAGTTTACTAGTTGGAAGGTACAATGTTTCCAAAGCTGGGATAGTTATTATATGAAGGTAACCTGGCAAAGACAAAACATGGAGAAAATTTCATAGGATGAAGAAGATGCAATGCAGAAATAGAATTCCCACCTATTGACTCCGAAGTAAATCCAAATTTTGAGGACAAATTTTATTTTAAGGATGGGGGAGTTATAAGATCCGGACTTTCAAATTTTGAGGATGAAATTTCTTTTAAGGGTGGTGGAGTTGTAATACCCACAGGCCATGAACCCGGTCTAACCTCACATTTCGTGTCGTGACCCGTCTACATATAATGGTCGAACCAAGTGGACCAAGTGTGTGAAGAAACCCAAGACCCAGTATGAAAATTTACTCAAAAACAGTCAAAATGAGGGTAAGGTCGCATGCCTAAACAGGCAGGTCCGACCCCCCCATCGACCCCAACCATCGAACCATGACCAGGGGTCGTAGGGGGTCTCTGATTATCCAACCCCCCCCCATTGACCCCCCCATCGACCCCCGGTATTCGGTAAAAACAGCACGAACCGGAAATTAGGAAACTTTCCAAATTTCAATTGGAACCTTTCCTAAACACAATGGGACTTATTTTGGGAGGTTTTACTCTATAAATAGGACGTCCCTAAGCCTCTTTTTCTCCTTTTACAACCCTAATTGGATTCAGAGAAAGAGAAGAAAAGGAAGAGATGAAGAGAAGGAAAACTTGAAGAAAAGGCTAAGGAAGAAGAAGAAGTTCAGAGATATCTTGGAAACTCAGACTACAGAAGGTATGAACCTTAATCCCCTTCTAAATTGAAAGCTTAGAATAGATTATGATGAAGTTAGGTTAGAGAAACCCTAATACCATCCATCCATGGTTAGGTTTCAATGGAAACCAAGGAGGAGATCATTGAAACCATGTAGGTGAATAAAGAATAGTTCTAAACTATAGAACATGTGTGGAATGGATTGTAAAAGCAAGCCATAGGACCCCAAACATGAATGATTGGACGAAATTTGATATTTTTGACTCAAACCATGGGGGGTCGCACCTAGGATTGAAAGAACCTCCGACCCTAGCATCGACCCCAGCATTCGGGAAGCCCAGGAAAGGGGTGGTCGCACCAAGGGTCGATGTAACCTCCTACCCTAGCATCGACCCCAAGTTAACAGCATGCTTATTAAATTTTGAATTAATTTTAATTAAATTCTATCGACTTGGTTAGGTCTTCTAGTGATATAACATCGATATATAGTTGATTCTTAAAGCTTGAAAGAGGACCTACGATCAAGTAAAGGTGAGGGAACAAGACCTAAACTAATTGGTTAATAATAAACTGTTTTTATTCTTGAGTCCAATGCCATGAATGAGTTTATGCATGTATGATTGTTATGTGCATTCAACATGTCATCTAATCTTTCTATTATTACTGTTCATGCATATTTATTTATTGTTTATGATAATGATGATGATGATGACGATAGGAATAGGCATGTGGATGTATGTGTGTGGTTGGTGTGCTTGATGCAAGCGAGTATCAGGGGAAGTGTGATGGGGACATCAATAAATGTTAACCTTTGGCTGGCCTCAACATTTTATTTCTATCTCTAACTCAAGTCTTTTGCATTAGCATCGTCGTATCGCCATTACTTTAGCAGAACTATTACGTCGTAGAGTATCAGGGGAGGTGGTCTCGGTCCTTGTAGTCTCTAATTCTACCGGGGGGCCTTAGCTCTATCTCTATGGGCATTCTGAGGGATGCTGGGGTGAGGCCTTGGATACACTATTTGGCATTAGGATTGGTTAGTTGCGAGCCCAGTTTGCAAGCCCTCGCCAGCAGGAGCTTACGTGTTGGTATGGCACTGTACAGCAATAAACGTTAACCTTTGTTGTATAATGTTCATGGTAGGGTGGATGGGGACGACAATAAACGTTAACCTTTGGGCGGGCTTCCACACCCTGTGTATAGAGGAGGGGTCAATAAACGTTAACCTTTGACCTCCAACCCTTTCTATAGCACATTGCAAACTTATTTATCAGACCAAAGATATGAATTGAATGCATGCATATGTTTGTTGCATTGTTTTGTTTTCTCACTAAGCTCAAGTTGGAGAGCTGACCCTCGCGCGCACAATTCTTTTAGTTTCTGATGTTGCAGGTATTATAATTGAAGATTATGTCAACACGCCAACATATGAACATGTGGCGGCTATGATGAGCGAGCTGTGGAGGACGAACATGGTTCGTTAAGCGAGCGTTTCAACGGTGGATACGTTTAGTGTTTAGTTTTCGTATTTGGATATTGTAATATGTATTAAATTATGTTTTGGTTACTTGGAAATAAATGGAATATTAGTTATTTATCATGATTAGACCTCAGTTCATTATTTGTAAGACTTTCGCTATTTACATTATTACCTATGATTAATGTGGAATGTGTTTTGGTTTATCATATGTGGGATAACCTATTTGAGATCCTGGTTGAACCGTTGGTTCATTAACGGTTCATCACACCATTCTGGTTGGTGTAGAATTGGGATGTGACAGGTAAGGCTGGGTTAGTTTGATACGGGTCTTACAACTCCCCCCTACTTATAAAAATTTCATCCCCAAAATTATTCATACCTTCTGAGTCGAATAGGTGAGGGTATTGCTTTCGTATAGCATTCTCTTCTTCCGATGTAATTTCTTCCATGTCTCTACTTCTCCATGTAACCTTAACATAGTTGATATCTCAGTTGCGTAGTGGTTGAACCTTTCGGCTGGTGATTTCAGTTGGAGTTACTTCAAAAGTCAAATCTTCAGTTAAATCAGCAGATCTACTGTCAGGATGTGCGTTGGATCGTTGACATACATCTTCAATAAGGAAATATGAAATACGTCATGCACACTTGACATAGATGGTGGTAGTGCTAACTGGTAAACCACTTTCCCACCCATAGATAGAATCTCATATGGCCCGACATATCTTGGACTTAGTTTCCCTTTCTGTCTGAACTGTTTCAGGCCTCGCATAGGCGATACCTTCAAGAATTCTTTATCACCCACGACGAACTCAAGATCTCTGCGTCGAATATCTGCATATTGCTTCTGACGATTCTGGGCTGTTCTCACTCGTTCCTTGATAATGTCGACCACTCGACAAGTCTCTTCAACAAATTCTAGTCCAACGAGACTACGTTCCCCAACTTTATTCCAAAATAAAGGAGTTCGGCACTTTCTGCCATACAGTGCTTCATAGGGTGACATCTGTATAGTAGCCTGATAGCTATTGTTATACGCGAACTCGATAAATGGAAACTTTTCATCCCATGATCCTTTAAAATCAATTACACATGCTCGTAGCATATCTTATAGAATCTGAATTGTACGCTCTGACTGTCCATCTGTCTATGGATGGAATGCAGTACTAAACTTCAATGTTGTACCCCTAGCCTTTTGCAATCCTTCCCAAAACTTGGAAGTCGATCTCTATTGGACACAATGCTCTCTGGTACACAGTGTAATCAAACAAAATTATCCACATACACCTTTGCTAACCTCTCTAGTATGTACTGAGGTCGTATCGGTATGAAGCGAGCTGTTTTGGTCAGGCGGTCTACAATCACCCAAACTGCGTCAACTACTCGAGGAGTCAATGGTAATCCTATGATGAAGTCCATGGTGATGCAGTCTCATTTCCATGCTGGTTCTGGTAACGGCTGTAACAGTCCTGCAAGTCTTTGTCGTTCAGCCTTTACATTCTAACAATTTAGGCATTGAGACACGAACTTAGCTATATCTACCTTCATTCCTCTCCACCAATATAGTTTCTTTAGATCATGATACATTTTTGTACTTCCAGGATGTATCGAATAGATGGTGGTATGGGCTTCTTTCATCAGTCGGTGTTTAATCCACACTTTCTATTTCGGGTACACATATTCTTCCTTTGTACTTCAGTACCTTTTCTTTGTCCAAGGTGAACTCGAGGTTAGTCCTACCTTTTTCGATGTCTTCTTGTACCGTTCACAATAAGGGTCTGCTTTGGCAGTTGTCTTTACTTCATCAATTATATCCGGTATAATCTTCAATGCAGCGAACATATTTGAAAACCGATGTATAAACCCTTGGTTGGCTGATCCATCCATTGTATCTATCACACACTGCTCATTGCCGTGATTGAATACCATTTCGGTAGTACACATTGCTGCAGTTGTGCTAACCTCTCCCTGGGATTTTATCATTGCCTTTCTGCTTAACTCGTCTGCTACTACATTATCTTTTCCTGGATGATACAGGATATCACAATCACAGTCTTTCAGTAGTTCCAGCCATCTTCTTTGTCTCATATTCAACTCCTTTTGATTAAATAAATAAGTAAGACTTTTATGGTCTGATTTAATCTGGAACTTCTCTCCGTATAGGTAATGTCTCCATATCTTGACAGCATGTACTACTGCCGCTAACTCCAAATCATGAGTGGGATAATTTTTCTCATCTGTCTTTAACTGTCTTGAGGCATAAGCAATTACTTGTTCTCCTTGCATGAGCACACATCCTAATCCCAGTCCTGACGCATCAGTGTGTAGGGTAAATGGCTATTCGGGAACAAGAATAGTCAAAATCAGAGCGGATATCAATCTGGTCTTCAAGGTTTGGAAGCTCTTCTCACATTTATCCGTCCACACAAACTTTTCCCCATTCTTAGTCAGACTAGTGAGAGGTACGGCAATCCGGGAATAGTCTTCCACAAATCTCCAATAATAACCAGCGAGACCTCAAAAAACTTCTAATTTCTACAACGCTCTTTGGGGCTTCCCACTTTACAATAGCCTCGATCTTGCTGGGGTCCACTTTGATTCCTTCAGCAGATACTACATGGCCTAGGAAGGCGACTTCACTTAGCCAAAACTCACATTTGGTAAATTTGACATATAGCTTCTCTTTCCTTAAACGTTGTAGGGTGGCGTTTAGATTCTTAATATGGGTTTCCTTGTCCCTGGAATATACCAATATATCATCAATAAATATAATATCTGACGTATCCAACATATCATGGAAAACCCTGTTCATAAGTTCCACGAAAGTTGCTGGTGCGTTTGTTAACCCAAAAGACATGACCAAGAATTCATAATGTCCATATCTGGTCCTGAAAGCTGTCTTCGGAATATCACCATCTTTAATCTTCAATTGATGGTAGCCCGACTGAAGATCGATCTTAGAAAATAATTTTGCTCCTTGCAACTGATCGAACAAGTCATCGATTCAAGGTAGTGGATATCGATTCTTGATTGTCAGTTTGTTCAACTTCCGATAGTCGATACATAATCGTACGCTACCGTCCTTCTACTTTACGAACAATACTGGCGCTCCCCATGGTGATATACTGGGTCGAATATAACCCATGTCCAATAATTCTTGCTGTTGTACATTCAATTCCTCCAGTTCAGTAGGATCCATTCGATAAGGTGCTTTTGATACTGGTGCGGCTCCAGGTATAAGATCTATCACAAACTCTGTGGCTCGATCGGGTGGTAATCCTGGTAGTTCCTCAGGAAATACATCATGGTAGTCCTGCACGACATCAATATCTTCCATCCGTGGTGCCTCCTTCATGAGGTCGATCACTGATACTAGATATCCGACTACTCCCTTCTCAAGGCACTTCTTAGCCTTTAGTGCTGATAGTATGAGCTTGCGTTTACGGGGAAGTTTGGTTCCCACAAAACTGAATTCTGCTCCTTTGTCTTTAAATGTTAGCTTCTTCTCGGTGCATAGTAGGTTTGCCGAATGCTGAGCTAATCAGTCCATTCCCAAGATGACGTCAAAGTCTGCCATCCCAAGTTGGATCAAGGTTGCATCTAAGGTTTTCTCGCCAATGAGAACTAGACATGGTCCATAACCTTTCTCTAACTCCACTTCTAACCCCATCGGTGACCGTACAAGTAGTTTGTAGTCCAATGTTTTGATGGGTAAGTTCATCTTTTTTCCAAATATCACAGATATAAAAGAATGAGTAGCTCCTGAGTCAAACAGTACTCTGGCGGGTATGCCATTTATGGGTATGATACCTGTGATTTATTTACTTAGTCTACATGCTCATACAATGTAATACAACTTAAAAGGTGTCGGTCATACCTGTGACCACATCGGGTGATGCGGCAGCATCCTCGAATGTAACAGCATATACACGTCCTTGATGTAACTGCTTCCTGGGCTTAGTGCACTCCCTTGCCATATGTCCCGCTTGGTTGCAATTAAAACATTTTGGACCTTCAGAATTTGGGTTTGCTTGTTGTTGAGTTACTCGGGTAGTCTTGGGTGCAGCAATAAAGCCTTGAACACGGAAGGGTTTAAATGTCTTGTTGTTCCCTCCGTTATAAGCATTTTCGGCTGGCATTTTCATACCTCTGTTCTGTGTAAAATAACTCTCCTTCTGGCTCGATTCTATAACTCAAGCAATTTGCATAGATTCATTATATACCTTCTTCTCCAAGCCTAGAACATGCTCTCTGATGCTCCCTCTAAGCCCCGTGACAAACCTACGGGTCTTAGTGTCTTCTTCTTGCATGCTGAGTGGTGCAAAGAAAAACAACTCCTCATAACGTTGTTGATATGCATCCACGGACATCTGTCCCTCATATAAACTCAGGAACTCCTTCTCCATAGAATCTTTGAAGCTTCGGGGAAAATACTTCTCAAAGAAAGCTTCTTTACAAATAGACCAGGTCAATAAGGCGTGCTTGGTTAATAGATAGGCCCTGGTAGATTTCCACCAATGATGTGCATCACCTTTTAGCATGAAAGTGGCACATAATACCTTTTCTTCTTCTGTAATAGTCATCATAAGAAAATTCCTCTCCATCTCGTCGATCCAATGTGCTGACCATAAAGGATCGGACGGTTTACCGTTAAACTCCTTGGGCTTTATCATTAAGAATCGCTCAACCAGTTGGGAGTGGCCCATCTGATTCGAGGCATACATAGGTTGTGGATACTGGTAATTAGCCTGAACTGCTTCAGAACCTGGTACTGGAATCTGTGCGGCTGGTGGTTGAGGTGTTTGAGGTGCAGGGTTGTCACACCACAATTTTGGTCTAACCAGAATGGTGTGATGAACCGCTAAATAACCAACGGTTCAACCAGGATCTCAAATAGGCTATCCCTGCGTTATCCAACTTACATACATCCATAATCATAATCAGAGTAAATACACAATAGCGAAAGTCTTATAATAAGATGAACTGAGAACCTACGTGATATTAAATTTTAAATAACAATTATTCTGTTTCAACTGAGACATAAATATTTAAATACCAAATACATGTCTTAATAAATCCAAATAAAGAAACTTATAAAATATCTAATCAAATACACACGAGTTGCACTCGCAAGAGGAGTCGTGTATATCTACTTCAGCTTCAGCTTCCATCGTCGCTACCGTCCCGTTCGCAGAAGCATTTATAAAATCTTCAACCATATAACCTGCATCATCAACTAAAAATATTCGACGTCGAGGGGTGAGCACACATCACGGCTCAGTGAGTAGCCAGAACAATGCAACAATACATATGCATGGAAAAAGTCAATTTATATCTTTAGTCCGGTTTTAAAGTTTGCAGTATGCAATAGAAAGGTTTAGGTAGCCAAAGGTCAAGTTTATTGACTCCGCCTCTATACACGAGTGTGTGACGTTAGTCGAAGATCACATTTATCGTCAACTCACATGCACCCAATCATGAACATTATATAACAAAGGTTACGTTTATTGCTATATAGTGCCATACCAACACGTAAGCCCCTATTGGCGAGGGCTGAAAACTGGGCTCGCAAATAACCAATCCTAATGCCAAAAAGTGTATCCAAGGCCTCACCCCAACATCCCTCAGAATGTCCATAGAGATAGAGCTAAGGCCCCCCGGTAGAGTCAGAGACTATAAGGACCGAGACCACCTCTCCTGATACTCTACGACATAATAGTTCTGCTAAAGTAATGGCGATACGACGATGCCAATGCACAAGACTTGAGTTAGAGATAGAGCTAAAGTGCTGAAACCCGCCAAAGGTTAACGTTTATTGACGTTCTCATCACACCTCCCCTGATACTCGCTCGCATCAAGCACATCAACCACACACATACAAGCACATGCCTATTCCTATCATCATCATCATCATCATGTTATAAACAATAAAGTAAATATGCATGAACAAGTAATAGAAATATTGGATGGCATGCTGTATGCACATTACAAACATATTCGAATAGAATCAAGCATGGCATAGGACTCAAGAAATAGAAAACAGTTTATTATTAACCAATTTAGTTTGGAGTTAAGGTTGCTCACCTTAGCTTGCTATAAGATACTTTTCCAAGCTTTAGAGTCACCTTTACAGTATTATTATATTGCTAGAAAACCTAACAAAGTTGATAGAATTTAATTATAATTAATTCGGAATTAAAAACCATGTTGTTAACTGAGGGTCGGAGGTAGGGTCGATGCTAGGGTCGATGGGTCTATCGACCCTTCCCTCTTTCTGGATTTCCCGAATGCTGAGGGTCGATGGTCAGGAATACCTAGGGTCGGATGGTCATCGACCCTGGGTGCAACCCTTGGTGCACTCTGGTCCAATTTCCACTTTTAATCCATTCCTCGTGTTTGGAATCATATGGCTTGCTCCTACATTCCATTCTACATTCATTCCATGGTCTGAAACCATGTATAACCCACCTAGATAGCTTTCATGCATTCTTCTATGATTTTCCATGGAAACCTAACCATAGATTGATGGTTTGGGTTTCTCCGAGATCACACTCTCAACAATTACTAACCTAAGGTCTGTAGAAATTCATGGAATTAATATCCATACCTGAGAAGATTACTCCTTCTCTGAAATTCTTCTCCTTTTTGCTAAGTTCTCTTGCTTGCCTCTCTTCTTCCTCTTTTCCTTCTCCTTTCTTTCTCTCAATTCAATTAGGGTTGTAAAAGGAGTGAAAGTAGCTTAGGGACGTCCTTTAAATAGACTAGGAACATCCTAAATAAGTCCCTCGGAGATTTGGAAAGAATCCAATCGAAAATCTAGAAATTTCCTAATTTTTATTTTCTGCTGTAATCGAGGGTCGATGGGAGGGTCCATGATCCCGTCGACCCTAGGGTCTTAAGCTGTCCGACCCTTCCTTCAAAACTGAGGGTCTGACTTTCTGTTTTGGGAGGTCCGACCCTGCTTAGCTGGGTATGCGACCCTTCTCCTATTTTAAGTGTTTTTGGGTCGATTTGATACCTGGGATCTCGATCTCCTTTACGTCCTTGGTCCATTTGACTCGACCATGACGGGTAAACCTGGTTCAAGGTGGTAAGACCGGGTTAGATTGACACGGGTCTTACAACTCCCCCCAACTCATAAAAATTTCATCCTCAAAATTGTACGTACCTTCTGAATCAAATAAGTAAGGGTATTGCTTTCTCATAGCATTTTCTTCTTCCCATGTAATTTCTTCCATGTCTCTACTTTTCCATGTGACCTTAACATAGTAGATATCTCTGTTGCGTAGACGTTGAACTTTTCGACTAGTGATTTCTTTTGGTGTTACTTCAAATGTCAAATCATCAGTCAATTTTGGCAAATCCACTGTCAAAACATGCGTTGGGTCTTTGACATACTTCTTCAATAGGGAAATATGAAATGCGTCATGTACACTTGACATAGATGGTGGTAGTGCTAACTGATAAGCTACTTTTCCACGCTTTGCTAGAATTTCATACGGCCTGACATATCTTGGACTTAGCTTCCCTTTCTGTCAGAACCTCTTCAATCCTCGCATAGGCGATACTTTCAAATATACTTTATCACCTACGGTGAACTCCAGATCTCTTCGTCGAGTATCTGCATATTGCTTCTGACGGTTCTGAGTTGTTCTCACTCGTTCCTTGATGATGTCGACCACTCGACAAGTCTCTTCAACAAATTCTGGTCCAACAATACTACGTTATCCAACTTCATTCCAAAACAAGGGAGTTCGACACTTTCGGCCATACAGTGCTTCATATGGTGACATCTGTATTGTGGCCTGATAGCTGTTATTATAAGCGAACTCGATCAATGGTAACTTTTTGTCCCATGATCCTTTGAAATCAATCACACATGCTCGTAGCATATCTTCTAGAATCTGAATTGTACGCTCTGACTGTCCATCTGTCTGTGGGTGGAATGCAGTACTGAACTTCAACGTTGTACCCATAGCCTTTTGCAGTCCTTCCCAAAATTTGGAAGTAAATCGTAGATCTCTATCGGACACAATACTTTCTGGTACACCGTGTAACCGAATCATATTATCCACATACAGCTTTGCTAACCTTTCCAGTGTATACTGAGGTCATATAGGTATAAAGCGAGCTGTTTTAGTCAGACGGTCCACAATCACCCAAACTGCGTCAACTACTCGAGGAGTCAATGGTAGTCCCATGACGAAGTCCATAGTGATACAGTCCCATTTCCATGCTGGTTTCGGTAATGGCTGTAACAATCCTGCGGGTCTTTGTCGTTCAGCCTATACTTTCTGACCATTTAGGCATTGAGACACGAACTTAGCTACATCTGCTTTCATTCCCCTCCACCAATATAGTTTCTTTAGATCATGATACATTTTTGTACTTTCAGGATGTATCGAATAGATGGTGGTGTGGGCTTCTTTCATCAGTCAGTGTCTAACGTCCATACTTTCTGTTTCAGGTACCCATATTCTTCCTTTGTATTTTAGTACCTTCTCATCATCTAAGGTGAACTCAGGGTTAGTCCTACCTTTCTCAATATCTTCTTGTACTGTTCTCAGATAAGGATCTGCTTTGATAGCTGTCTTTACTTCATCCACTATATCCGGTATAATCTTCAATGCCGCGAACATATTTGAAAACCGATGAATAAACCCTTGGGTGGCTGATTCATCCATTGTATCTATCACATACTACTCGTTGCCGTGATTGAATACCATCCTGGTAGTACACATTGCTGCAATTGTGCTAACTTCTCCTTGCGATTTTATCATTGCTTTTCTGCTTAACGCATCCGCTACAATGTTTGCTTTTCCTGGATGATACTGGATATCACAATCATAGTCTTTCAATAATTCCAGCCATCTTCTTTGTCTCATATTCAACTCTTTCTGATTAAATAAATAAGTAAGACTTTTATGGTCTGACTTAATCTGAAATTTCTCTCCGTATAGGTAATGTCTCCATATCTTGACAGCATGTACTACTGCCGCTAGCTCCAAATCATGAGTGGGGTAATTTTTCTCATGTACCTCCAACTGTCTTGAAGCATAAGCAATCACTTGTTCTCCTTGCATAAGCACACATCCTAGTCCCAGTCCCGACGCATCAGTGTATAAGGTAAACGTCTGTCCTGGAATAGGAATAGTCAAAATTAGAGCGGATATCAATCTGGTCTTCAGTGTTTGGAAACTCTTCTCACATTTATCGGTCCACACAAACTTTTCACCTTTCTTAGTCCAACTGGTGAGAGGTATGGCAATCCGAGAATAGTCTTTTACGAATCTCTGATAATAACCAGCTAGACCCAGAAAACTTTTGATTTCCGAAACGCTCTTTGGTGCTTCCCACTTTACAATAGCTTTGATCTTGCTGGGATCCACTTTGATTCCTTCAGCGGATACTACATGGCCTAGGAAGGCGACTTCACTTAGCCAAAACTCGCACTTTGAAAATTTGGCGTATAGCTACTCTTTCCTTAAACGTTGTAGGGCTGCGTTTAGGTTCTTGATATGAGTTTCCTTGTATTTGGAATATACCAATGTCATAAATAAATACTATAACCGACGTATCCAACATATCGTGGAAGACTCGGTTCATAAGTTCCATGAAAGTTTCCGGTGCATTAGTTAATCCGAAAGACATAACCAAAAATTCATAATGTCCGTATCTGGTCCTGAATGCTGTCTTCGAAATATCACCTTCTTTAATCTTCAGCTGATGATAGCCTGATCGAAGATCGATCTTTGAAAATACTTTTGCCCCTTGTAACTGATCAAACAAGTCATCGATCCGAGGTAGTGGATATCGATTCTTGATTGTCAGTTTATTCAACTCTCGATAGTCGATACATAATCGAACGCTACCATCCTTCTTCTTCAAGAACAACACCGGTGCCCCCCATGGAGATATACTGGGTCGAATATAACCCTTGTCCAGCAGTTCTTGTAGTTGCACTTTTAGTTCCTTCAGTTCCGTAGGAGCCATTCTATAGGGTGCTTTTCATACGGGTGTGGCTCCAGGTATAAGGTCTATTACAAACTCCGTGGCTCGGTCGGGTGGTAATCCGGGTAGTTCGTCCGGAAATATGTCAGGGTAATCCCGCACGACGTCAATGCCTTCCATTCGTGGTGCTTCCTTGGTTAGGTCGACCACTGACACTAGATACCCGACTGCTCCCTTGTCAAGGCACTTCTTAGCCTTTAATGCTGAAAGTATGAGCTTGTGTCTCCGGGGAAGTTTGGTTCCCGAGAAACTTAATTCTGCTCCTTCTTTGTCTTTGAACGTTAGCATCTTTTCGGCGCATAATAGATTTGCAGAGTGCCGAGCTAACCAGTCCATTCCTAAGATGACATCAAAGTCTGCCATCTCAAGTTGTATCAAGGTTGCATCTAAAGTCTTCTCTCCAATGAGAACTGGACATGGTCCATAACCTTTCTCTAGTTCCACTTCTAACCCCATCTATGACCGTACAAGTAATTTGTAGTCTAATGTTTTGATGGGTAATTTGGTCTTCTTTCCAAATAACACAGATATAAATGAATGAGTAGCTCCGGAATCGAAGAGTACTCGGGCGGGTACGCCATTTATAGGTAGAATACCTATGATTTATCTTTACTTAGTCTACATGCTCATTCAATGTAATTACAACTTCAAAAGTTTCAGTCATACCTGTGACCACATCGGGTGATGCGGCCGCATCCTCGGATGTAACGGCATATACCCGTCCTTGATGTAACTGCTTATTGGGCTTTGGGCACTCCCTTGCCATATACCCGGGTTGGTTGCAGTTAAAACATTTTGGGGCTTCAGAATTTGGCTTTGACTAAGGTTGCACTACTGAAGTGGTCTTCGGTGCAGTAGTAAAAATTCTGAGGACGGAAAGGTTTATACGTCCTGTTATTGCCTCCGTTGTAGGAGTTTCCGAATGGTCTCTTGATGCCTCTGTTCTGAGTAAGGTAACTCTCCTTCTGGCTCGATTCAATCACTCGAGCAATCTAGACAGCTTCGTTGTAAATTTTCTTCTCTAAGCCCAGAACATTTTCTCTGATGCTTCCTCTTAGTCCCGCGATGAACCTATGGGTTTTGGTGTCTTCTTCTTGCATGCTAGCAGGTGCAAAGAAAAACAGCTCTTCGCAGCGCTGTTGATATGAATCTACAGTCATCTGTCACTGGTACAAGCTCAGGAACTCCTTCTCCATCGAATCTCTGAAACTTCGTAGAAAATATTTCTCGAAGAATGCTTCTTTATATATAGCCCATGTCAGTAGGGCGTGCTTGGTCAGTAATTATGTCTTCGTGGATTTCCACCAATGGTGTGCGTCGCCCTTGAGCATGAAGGTGGCACATAGTACTTTCTCTTCCTCTGTGATAGTCATCATGAGGAAATTTCTCTCCATCTCGTCTATTCAGTGGGCTGGCCACAATGGATCAGATGGCTTGCCGTTGAATTCTCTGGGTTTCATCTTCAAAACTCTCTCCACTAGTCGGGAGTGGTCCAGCTGATTCTGGGGGTTTTCCCCAAACATATAGGGTGGATTGTGGTAATTCCCTTGAGCTGCTTCCGGTACCTATACTGGAATATGTGCAGCCGGTTGTTGAGGTGTCTGATGAGCTGGGTGGTTACCCACCGGGGCTGCACTAGCTTGTCCAGTGTGCATGGGTGCGGCCTGAGTGGCTTGGAACATAATTTCCATGGCGACCTGCATCTGAGCCTGTGCGTGTTGCATCTACTGCAGCTGCTGTGCCAGGTTCATCACCACTGTTGCTAGCTCTGGTGGTGGAGGTGGCAAATTTTTAGGGTTTTCCGGTTTTGGATTTTCCGGTGCGTAGTTATTCTCTTGACTAGTCTCCTCCACTGGTGGTGGTGGTGGGACTGCATTTCGGGTCTACCGGGTCACTCTACGTCCAGACATAATTCTTTTCGCTAATTGGTGGTGCCTGGAAATCATCAAAATAGGTGAGAAATCATTTATATTTCATGTAGGCACGTTAACCAATAATCAATTCCAATTCTAGCTCATTTTATAAAAAAATGCTGTCTTTTCTATGCAGGGTCGATGGTGAGGGTCGCTGGTATGTCCGACCCTTAGTTTCCGACCCTGGGAATGACATGTTCTTCCCGAGAGCTGAGGGTTGATGCGAGGGTCGATTGTGCTAGTCGAAATGTCCGACCCTCGGACTAGAAATCAGATTTTTAAGATCCAATTTTGGGTCATTTCTTATTATTTCCCTCCCGTTTCGACTCGCCTCTCCTCTCTGAGTTGCTACAGTGCTACTCTACTGTTGTGGGTCGATTTTACTCCGGGTTTCGACGTCCACGTCATCACTACAGGTATGTCTTCCCATTTTTACCTGTTTTTAGGTTTCCATTTCTAGGTTTTCGCACGTTTAACTTGTATTTTCCAAATTAAACTTTTTTCAACCGTAAAAATTCGATTTTTATTGGGGGCTTTTGTTATTGGTGTCTCGAGGAACGAAAGCCCTCAAAAATTTTTGAGTTTCATCGGTTGGTTATCGAGAAACTTAAAATTTTCTCTTTTGCCCTAATTTGTCGGAATTTTTTATTTTTCTTGAATTTCTTCAAATTGGACATCGTTAGTTAAAATTTCCTACTGCATGTGGGTCGTAGGATATGTTTAAACCTTCGTAAGTCCTTATGCCCACTTGTATGGTGAGGAATGGGCCTTATGGTCAACTTACGTCGTTATTATATCAAATTTTGGATTTTTATCCTATTTCCTTTCTCTTTCTTATTTTGTAGATACCATGGCTCGTACCAAGGTACCCAGAGTGCGTGATCCACTTCGCTTCCGTTCGAATGAAGCTGAGGCACAGTATGCTGACTATGCCCATAAGAAAGTAGAAGGGGGTCGCATGGTGAACTCGGCTGAGCTAGCCTTGTTCAATGTGGAGGGAGCATTTGGTGATATGGGGTGGCTCCCTATCATCACATACGACGCGTGCACATGTCCAGATTTGGTGTGCCAGTTCTATTGTAATCTTCAGGTGGTGGGGAATTACAATGACGTTGAGCATGATCAGGAGTTGTGCATCACCAGTTACGTCAAGGGGGTGCACATTTCCTTTGATTATCAGCAGGTGGCCGATCTGTTGGGCATTCCCTATGATGGCCCCATGGTGTACTGTGCGTCGGGAGAGCCACAGTTTGTTGAGATGGAGATGAGGGCAGAGATCGACAACCAACTGTTACGCCCTGATCGCTGGAAGATGAGAGCATGTTACTTGCGTCCAGCTCCATGGGTCTTCTGTAGGATTATCCAGCATAATTGATCCCGCAGAGTGGACACTATGAGAGGGTCTCTCAGCTGACACAGTTTCTGATATACAGTATCTGCACTCGCCAGCCGGTCTGCCTTCCTTACATCATCATGCGGACGATGATTAGTGCTACATTGCCCGGTCATAGGGGTAATCTACCCTATGGACGCATGATTACAGTGCCACTGACCCGTCTAGGGGTGGATCTGGTAGATGAGAAGATCCAGGAGAAGACCTTCTCGTCGCCTCTAGATTGGGAGCCTATCTGCAAGATGGGGCTGCGAGATGCTGAGGTTAGTAATGAGGAGAGGAACGTAATGGTGCGCCCTCACACTCGGGTCGAGATGGCTGATGCTGAGGCTGCTGCTACTGCTGCTAGAGCTCGTGTGGATCCGGTCGATGATGACGATCGTATGTATATGGACGTCGACTCGATACCACCGCCTTCACCTACACATGCGGCTGGAGTTGGTACTTCTTCTGCGGCGGCTCCTACACCTAAGGCTGGTCCTTCCCATTCGTCTGATCCTTCACTTCCACCTTCAGCCATGATGGAGATGCTGCAAGAGATCAGGGATGCTCAACGAAGATCTGATCTGCGGATGGATGAGCTGTTGGCTGCTCAGCACGCATCAGATGCTAGGATGGGAGAGCTCCTAGAGGTGCAGCGTGCGACTGATCAGAGGATAGTCGGTCTCACAACCAGTCTACAGACGACCCAGACTCAGATAGCCTGGTTGACTAGAGTCTATGCTGAGGACTACGACAGAGACCATGAGGCACTGCCTCCTCCTTCGCCTCCAGATTTCCTGAGTGTACTTTTATTTTTCCTTGTACTACAGAGTAACTGTCCGGGTTGTGGACTATACTCTGCTTTCATTATGTATATACATCTTGTTTCTCTCTCTAATTGTATGTAACTTGTTTCCCCTTTAATAGATGTATTATTCTCTTTTTAAATTTGGTCTCAAACATCACTTGGGCTTATAATGTGTTAATATTTCTGTTTTACTTTTATCCTATCTCAGTTCACAATTGTCTCGAATGTATGTTAGTTCGGCGGGCAAGGCCTGAGATCCTCTGGTACCAAGTTGTCACACCCCAATTTTGGTCTAACCAGAATGGTGTGATGAACCGCTAAATAACCAACGGTTCAACCAGGATCTCAAATAGGCTATCCCCACGTTATCCAACTTACACACATCCGTAATCATAATCAGAGTAAATACACAATAGCGGAAGTCTTATAATAAGATGAACTGAGAATCTATGTGATATTAAAAATTAAATAACAAATTATTCTGTTTCAACTGAGACATAAATATTTAAATACCAAATACATGTCTTAATAAATCCAAATAAAGAAACCAATAAAATATCTAATCAAATACACACGAGTTGCACTCGCAAGAGGAGTCGTGTGTATCTACTTCAGCTTCAGCTTCCATCGCCGCTACCGTCCCGTACGCAGAAGCATTTATAAAATATTCAACCGTATAACCTGCATCATCAACTAAAAATATTCGACGTCGAGGGGTGAGCACACATCATGGCTCAGTGAGTAGCCAAAACAATGCAACAATACACATGCATGCAAAAAGTCAATTTATATCTTTGGTCCGGTTTTAAAGTTTGCAATATGCAATAGAAAGGTTTTGGTAGCCAAAGGTCACGTTTATTGACTCTGCCTCTATACACGAGTGTGTGACGTTACCCGAAGATCACGTTTATCGTCAACCCACATGCACCCAATCATGAACATTATATAACAAAGGTTACGTTTATTGCTATATAGTGCCATACCAACACGTAAGCCCCTATTGGCGAGGGCTGAAAACTGGGCTCGCAACTAACCAATCCTAATGCCAAAAAGTGTATCCAAGGCCTCACCCCAGCATCCCTCAGAATGTCCATAGAGATAGAGCTAAGGCCCCCCGGTAGAGTCAGAGACTATAAGGACCGAAACCACCTCCCCTGATACTCTACGACATAATAGTTCTGCTAAAGTAATGGCGATACGACGATGCCAATGCACAAGACATGAGTTAGAGATAGAGCTAAAGTGGTAAGACTCGCCAAAGGTTAACGTTTATTGATGTTCTCATCACACCTCCCCTGATACTCGCTCGTATCAAGCACATCAACCACACACATACAAGCACATGCCTATTCCTATCATCATCATCATCATGTTATAAACAATAAAGTAAATATGCATGAACAAGTAATAGAAATATTGGATGGCATGCTGTATGCACATTACAAACATATTCGCATAGAATCAAGCATGGCATAGGACTCAAGAAATAGAAAACAGTTTATTATTAACCAATTTAGTTTGGAGTTAAGGTTCCTCACCTTAGCTTTCTATAAGATACTTTTCCAAGCTTTAGAATCACCTTTAGTGTGTTATTATATTGCTAGAAAACCTAACAAAGTCGGTAATTTTTAGTAGAATTAATTTGGAATTAAAAACCATGCTGTTAACTGAGGGTCGGAGATAGGGTCGATGGGTCTATCGACCCTTCCCTCTTTCTGGACTTCCCGAATGCTGAGGGTCGATGGTCAGGAATACCTAGGGTCGGATGGTCATCGACCCTGGGTGCGACCCTTGGTGCACTCTGGTCCAATTTCCACTTTTAATCCATTCCTCGTGTTTGGGATCCTATGGCTTGCTCCTACATTCCATTCTACATTCATTCCATGGTCTGAAACAATGTATAACCCACCTAGATAGCTTTCATGCATTCTTCTATGGTTTTCCATGGAAACCTAACCATAGATTGATGGTTTGGGTATCTTCGAGATCACACTCTCAACAATTACTAACCTAAGGTCTGTAGAAATTCATGGAATTAGTATCCATACCTGAGAAGATTACTCCTTCTCTGAAACTCTTCTCCTTTTTGCTAAGTTCTCTTGTTTGCCTCTCTTCTTCCTCTTTTCCTTCTCCTCTCTTTCTCTCAATTCAATTAGGGTTGTGAAAGGAGTGAAAGTTGCTTAGGGACGTCCTTTAAATAGACTAGGAACATCCTAAATATGTCCCTCTAAGATTTGGAAAGAATCCAATCGAAAATCTAGAAATTTCCTAATTTTTATTTTATGCGGTAACCGAGGGTCGATGGGAGGGTCGATGATCCCGTCGACCCTAGGGTCTTAAGCTGTCCGACCCTCCCTTCAAAACTGAGGGTCTGAATTTCTGTTTTGGGAGGTCCGACCCTGCTTAGCTGGGTATGCGACCCTTCCCCTATTTTAAGTATTTTTGGGTTGATTTGATACTTGAGATCTCGATCTCCTTCACGCCCTTGGTCCATTTGACTCGACCATGATGGGTAAACCTGGTTCAAGGTGGTAAGACCGGGTTAGATTGACACGGGTCTTACAAGGGTGGTTACCCACCGGTGCTGCACTTGTTTGTCCAGTCGGCATTGGTGTAGCATGTACTGCCTGAAACATAATTCCCATTGCTTTATGCATTTGAGCCTGTGCGTGTGGCATTTGTTGAAGCTGTTGCGCTAGGTTCATAACCACAGTTGCCAACTCCGGTAGTGGGGGTTGCAAGTTTGTAGGATTTGCCTAGCCCAGATTCACTGGTGATGCAACCTGTGGATTTCCCTATGCATATACAGTTTCTTGGCTGACTTCCTCCACAGGTGGTGGTGGTGGAATTGTGTTTCGGCTTTGCCTAGTTACTCTACGTCCAACCATTTTTCCTCTAATAATGGTGATGCCTGAAAATCATTAAAATACGTGAGACAATCATTTACACTTCATGTAGGCATGCTAACCGATGTTAATTTCAAAATTTTTAGATCATTCTGTGAAAAATACAGTCTTTTCTATGCAGGGTCGATGGTGGGGGTCGATGGCATGTCCGACCCTCAGTATCTGACCCTGGGAATTTACCTATTTTTTTCAAGAGCCGGGGGTCGATGCGGGGGTCGATGGGTGTCCGACCCCTAGGTGCGACCCCTGGTTTCCTGTCACATTCTCGAGAGCTGGGGGTCGATACAGGGGTCGATGGATGTCCGACCCCCAGGTGTGACCCCAGGTTTTCTATCAGGTTCCCGAGAGCTGGGGGTCGATACGGGGGTCGATATGGGGGTCGATTATCCTGGTCGAATTCTCCGACCCCCGGACCAAAAATTAGATTTTTAAGGTCCGATTCTGGGTTCATTTCCCATTCTTCCTCCTCCGTTTCAACTCGTCTCCCACCTCTGAGTTGCTACAGTGCCAACTCCGCTATATTGGTCATTTTGGGTTCCGTGTTTCGACGTCTACATCATTCCTACAGGTATGTCTTCTCACTTTTACCTGTTTTTTGGTTTTCATTTATAGGTTTTTGACCATTTATCTTGTATTTCTCAAGTTAAACTTTTTCCAACCGTAAAAATTTGATTTTTATTGGGGGCTTTTGTTATTGGTGACTCGAGGAACGAAAGCCCTCAAAAATATTTGAGTTTCATCGGATGGTTATCGAGAAACTCGAATTTTACCCTTTTTGCCTTAATTTGTCAAAATTTTCGATTTCTCGTAATTTCTTCAAATTGGGTTCCATTAGTTAGGATTTCCTACTGTGTGAGTGTTGTAGGATATGGAACCTACGTAAGTCCTCCTGCCCACGTGTGGGTGACGAGTGAGGCTTTTGGCCAACTTTCGTCGTTATAATGTCAAAATTTTGGATTTTTCTACCCTACTAACATACTACCTATTTTTCTTTCTTATTTGCAGATATCATGGCCCGTACCAAAGTACCCAGAGTCCGTGATCCTCATCGATTCCGCTCCAACGAAGCCGAGGCACAGTTGCCCACTACGCTCGTAAGAAAGTAGAGGGAGGTCGCATAGTAAACTTGGCTGAGTTAGCCTTGTTCAACTTGGAGAGAGCCTTTGGTGATATAGGGTGGCTCCCTGTCATCACTTACGAAGCGTGCACCTGTCCAGATTTGGTACGCCAGTTCTATTGTATCCTCCAGGTGGTGGGGGATTACAATGATGTTGAGAGGGGTAGTGAGCTGCGCATCATGAGCTAGTCAAAGGGGTGAAAATCACATTTGATTATCGGCAGCTGGCCGACCTACTGGGCATTTCCTATGCTAACCCCATGGTATTCTGTGCCCCTGGAGAGCCCTAGTTCTTCTCTTTACAAATGAGGGCCGAGATTGATAATCAGCTCCTACGACCTGATCGCTGGCAGATGAGGGCATGTTATATGCGTCCAGCTCCACGGGTATATTGCAAGATCATTCAGCATAACCTGCTCCCGCAGAGTGGCCATTACGAGAGGGTTTCATAGCTGACCCGGTATCTTCTTTATAGTATTTGCACTAGGCAGCCTGTTTGCCTTCCGTACATCATCATGCGTACCATGATCACGGCTACGTTGCCCAGTCACACTGGCAACCTTCCTTACGGACGTATGATCACTACGCTTCTTAGCCGCCTGGCGGTTGATTTAGTGGATGAGAAGATTCAGGAGAAGTCCTTCTCATCACCTCTAGTTTGGGAGGCTATTTGCAAGATGGGCATGCGGGATGCCCAGGTCAGTGATGAGGAGAGAAACGCGATGGTGTGCCCTCACACTCACGTAGAGATAGTTGACGCTGAGGCAGCTGTGGCCACCGCTGGAGTTCATACAGAGCCTACTGGTGATGATGATCGTATGTACATGGATGTAGACTCTATACCACCTCCTTCACCTATACATGTGGCTAGAGCTAGTACTTCATATGCGAATGGTCCTTCTCATGTGACTGGTCCTTCACACCCACCTTCTGATATGATGGAGATACTGCATGAGATTAGAGAGGCTCAGTGCAGATCTGACCTTAGAACGGGGGAGTTACTAGACGCTCAGTGTGTGAGAGTGGATGGGCTATTAGATGCCCGGCGCATATCGGACACGCAGATGGAGAGCTCATAGAGGTTCAGCACCAGTCAGACACGCTTATGGAGGAGCTTTTGGGTGCTCAGCGCGCGACTGATCAGCGGGTAGGTGATCTTACAGCTAGTCTTCAGACGACCCAGACTCAGATAGCCTAGTTGACTAGAGTCTACGCTGAGGATTATGACAGAGATCGTGAGGCACCGCCTCCTCTTTCACCTCTAGCTTCATGATTGTACTTATTTCCTTCTTTGTACTACAGAGTAACTGTCTAGGTTGTGGATTGTACTCTTCTTTAGCTATTTGTATATGTTTTTTTCTCTCTCATTGTATTTAACATTGTTCTTCCTTTAATAGATGCATTATTTTCTATTCAAATTTGGTCTCAAACATCACTT
Organism: Protea cynaroides; assembly: GCA_028583415.1. Lineage (NCBI taxonomy): Eukaryota > Viridiplantae > Streptophyta > Magnoliopsida > Proteales > Proteaceae > Protea > Protea cynaroides. The sequence goes on from CM053275.1 coordinate 71,105,505, forward strand.
GTGCTTATAGTGTGTTAATATTACAGTTTTTTTTTATCCTATCTCAGTTCACAATTTATCATGAATGTATGCTAGTTTAGCGGACACGGCCTGAGATGCTCTGATACCAAGTGGTTACACCACAATTCCGCACTATTTAGAATGGTGTGATGAACCGCTAGCAAACCAACGGTTCAATCAGGATCTCATACAGACGATACCTGTTTTATCTAAACCCATACATCCACATTCATAATCAGAGTAAATACACAATAGCGGAAGTCTAATAGTAAAATAAACTGAGAATCTACTATGATATTAATATTTAAATAGCCAAGTTAATCTGCATCAACTAAGACATAAAATAAATATCAAATACATGTCTTTACTAAATCCAAATAAAGAAACTAAAAAAAAAATCTAATCGAATACACATGAGTTGCACTCACAAGAGGAGTCATGTGTATCCACTACAGCTTAAACTTTCGTCGCCGCTACGTGCCCATACACTGGAGCATTGACGTAATCTTCAACTGTAAGACCTGCATCTCATCAACTAAAAATATTCGACGTCGAGGGGGTGAGCACACATCATGGCTCAGTGAGCAAATAAAACAATGCAACAATACATATGCATGCAGTCAATTCATATCTTTGGTCTGGTTTAAAGTTTACAATATGCAATAGAAAGGTTTAGGTAGTCAAAGGTTAACGTTTATTGTCCCCGCCTCTATATATAAGTGTGTGATGTCATCCGAAGGTAACGTTTACCGTCGACTCACAAGCACCCAATTCATGAACATTGTACAACAAAGGTTAACGTTTATTGCAGTACAGTGTCATACCAACACGTAAGCCCCTACTGGTGAGGGCTGCAAACCGGGCTCGCAACTAACCAATCCTAATGCCAAAAAGTGTATCCAAGGCCTCACCCCAGCATCCCTCAGAACGTCCATAGAGATAGAGCTAAGGCCCCCCGGTAGAGTCAAAGACTACAAGGACCGGGACCACCTCCCCTGATGCTCTACGACGTAATAGTTCTGCTAAAGTAATAGTGATACGACGATGCTAATGTGCAAGACTTGAGTTAGAGACAGAGCTAGAGTTCTGAGGCCCAGCCTATGATAGCACCCCTGATACTCGCTTGCATCAAGTACACGAACCACACACATACAAACACATGCCTATTCCTATCATCATCATCATCATCATGTTATCAACAATAAATTAAATTTGCATGAGCAAATAATAGAAATATTGGATGACATGTTGTATCACATTACAAACATATTCGCATAGGATCAAGTATAGCATTGGACTCAAGAAAAGAGAAAACAGTTTGTTATTAACCAATTAGTTTATTATTATATTTCCTCACCTTAGCTTGCTAATAGATTCTCTTCCAAGTTTTAGAATCACCTTTGTATTGTTATTATATTCCTAGACGACCTAACAAAGTCGATAGAATTTAATTAGAATTAATTTTGAATTTAAAAACCATGCTGTTAACTGGGGGTCGGAGGTAGGGTCGGAGTAATGATTGACCCTTGGTGCGACCACCCCTATTTTGGACTTCCCGAACACTGGGGGTTGATGCTCAGGGTCTCGTAAGGTCGATTGGCCATCGACACCCCATGCGACTCCCTGTGGGTTTTGGTTGATTTTCTTCCTTCAGTCCATTCTTCGTATTTGGGGTCCTATGGCTTGCTCCTACAGTCCATTCAGCACTTGTTCTATGGCCTAGAATCATGATTCATTCACCTATATGGCTTTCATGATTTCCCCATGGTTTTCAATGAAAACCTAACCATGGGTTGATGGTTTGGGTTTCTCCGAGATCATACTCTCTTCATTATCTACCCTAAGGTCTTTAGCAATTCATGGAATTAGTATCCATACCTGAGAAGAACACTCCATCTTTGCAACTATTCTTCTTTTGCCTTCTTCTCTTCTTTCCTTCTCTTCTTCTTCTCTTCCTTCTCTTCTCTTTCTCTCAATTCAATTAGGGTTGTAAAAGGAGTGAAAGAGGCTTAGGGACGTCCTATTTATAGAGTAGAAACTCCTAAAATAAGTCCCATTGAGATTTGAAGGAATCCTATCGAAATTAGGAATCATTCCTAATTTCTGTTTTTACCGATTATCGGGGGTCGATAGGGGGGTCGTAGATCCCGTCGACCCCTGGTTCATGAAGTGTCTGACCCCCCATGTAAAACTAGGGGTCTGACTTCTATTTTGGGGGGGTCTGACCCTCCCTTGCTGGGTATGCGACCCTCCCCTTAATTTAAGCATTTTTAGGTCAGTTTAATACCTGGGATCGTGATCTCCTTCACGCACTTGGTCAATTTGGCTCATCCATGATGGGTAGCCCTGGTTCAAGGTGGTAAGACCGGGTTAGTTTGATATGGGTCTTACATCAACTCCCATGTTGATCGTTCTGACACCAGGGAAACCCTTTTATCCTATACATCAAAACTTTTGGATTGGATCTAGGATGTGGGTTAATGCAAGGTAAATAAGCGATTGCATATGCTTCAAGAAAACTGAAGGAGCATTAATAGAAATACCAAACTCAAGACTTGGAATTATCGATGATGAATTATGCAATCAAGACTTGGAGATATTATCTATACGAAGAAGAATTTTAGATTAAATGGGAACACAAGAGTTTTATTTATCTCTTCACTAGAAAGAGTTGAACAGGAAGCTAAGGAGATGGTGGGAACTCCTGAAGGATTAAGACCGTGATATTCAATGTCATCGGTGCAAGGCTAATATGATAGCTGAGGTTTTGAGCAACAAGGAATAATGAAGCCAAAAGGAGGCCTTAAGCAAAAAAAGGAATTATGAAGTCTGAGGAAGGACCCAGTATAAATGTTGTCTTATGTTTCACAGCAACAAATTCAGATTGGAAGAAGAGTAACATATAATAGAAACTTGTGATAATCCAATTGAGTGAGAACTTATGGAGCAATAGTTCCTCGGCTGCGCTTGTGGCATTAAAGATCACCTCTGAATTGATGGATGAAATAAAAGTAGCAATTTTGTTAGATCCATATATAAGAATGGTGCAAGGAGATTTAGAGAAAGAAAAATCTAACCCTGACTTACTCCGGATGCGAAAAAGATCCTGAGATATAGAGGATGATTATGCATACCTGAAGTGAAAAATGTTGACCATAAGATACAAGATAATGCTAAAAGCCCATTCTATTATGTATTGGGTACATCTAGAAGGACAAAATATACCAAAACATGAAGAGATTAATTTAGTGGAAGGGAATTGAAGTAGTTGTAGTTCAATGCATGTTTCAGTGACTGAATTATCAGCAAGTAAAGGTTGAAAGACAAAAACCAACATGGCTTACTACAACCACTATCGAAGCCAGTCTGGAAGTGAAACTGCATTACAATGAAGTATGTCATCGATTTGCCATTGACTCCTAGATCGATTGATGCAGTTTGGGTGATTGATAATCGCCTTATGAAGATAGCAGCATTCCATTGCTATACGACCTTGGTACATGCTGGAGGGCCTAACTAAGCTATATGTGGATAATATTATCAGATTAAATGGTATGCTTCAGAGCATAATGTCGGTCAGAGGTCATGCTTTATCTCAAAGTTTTGGGAGAATCTACAGAAAACAATGGGGACAAAGTTAAAGTTTAGCACCGCATTTTACCTTTAATCGACGGACAGTCAGAGCGGAATATACAGATCCTATGAGATATGCCCCAAGCTTGTGAAATTGATTTCAAGGTGCTTGAGTTGAGAAGTTACCGTGAATTGAAGTTGCTACCAAGCTACCATGTAAATGTCAGCTATAAAGCATGGTATGGTAGAAATGTCACACTCCTCTATTTTGGAATAAAGTTGGTGAACGAAGAATTTTAAGAACTGATTCTATTGAAGAAACCTATCAAGTGGCAGAAAAGATCAAAGAAAAAGGGCCAAGACAGCTCAGGATTGTTAGAAGAGATGCCAAGACCTTGAGTTCGCCATAAGTGACAAATTATTCTTGAAGATATCACTTATGCATAGTTTAAAGCAGTTCAGCAAGAAGGGAAAGTGGGGCTCTATATATGTGTTGGACCATATAAATTTTGGAGGGATGTAAAATAGTTGCATATCAATTAGCGTTATCACTATACATGTCTAGTGAGCATGACGTATTTCGTGTGTCTCTATTAAAGAAGTACGTTGGAGACCCATATCAAAGATATTGACCACTGATCCACTGGATTAGATAGATGATTTAACTATTGAAGTGGTACCAGCCTAGTTCACTGGTTGGAAGGTACAACATCTCCAAAGCTGGGACAATTATTATATGAAGGTAACCTGGCGAAGACAAGAACTGGAGAAGATTGCACGGGAAGAAAAAGATGCAATGCAGAATTATAATTCCCACCTATTAACTCCGAAGTAAAATCAAATTTTGAGGACAAATTTTATTTTGAGGATGGGGGAGTTGTAAGATCCATATGTTTAAATTTCGAGAACAAAATTTCTTTTAACGGTGGTGAAGTTGTAAGACCCGCACGCCACGAACCCGGTTTCACCTTACATTTGCATGTCGTGACCGGTCTTCGCATCATAATCGGCTCAAGTGGACCAAGTGCATGAAGAAACCCCAAGACCAGGTATAAAATTTAACCCAAAAATAGTCAATTATAAGCGTGTGGTCGCATACCTAAGCAGGTGTGATCGATGGGTTCTGCGACCCCACCTCCGACCACACGGATTCCAGATAGAACTGAGTTTAGGAAATCTTCCTATCCGAAGGGGGTTCTTTCCTAAATTCAGTAGGGCTTATTATGGAGGGTTTTCCCCTATAAATAAGATGTCCCTTACCCTCTTTCACCCTTTTAGAACTCAAACTGAAACTGAGAGAAAGAGAAGAGAAGGAAGAGAAGGAGAATTGAAGTGGAAGACTAAGAAGGGGAAATTTAGAGAAGACCTCTGAATCTTCAACAAGTTTAAGGTATGAAACATTCCCCATGTAAATTGAAAGCCTAGAATAGTTCATGAAAGAGTTATGATTTAAGTAAGATCCCAATCATCAATCGATGGACAGATTCCAAGAGAATCCATGGATAGAATTATGTGGACAATGGATTGTGTATAAAAATATTAGTTGTGAGTCATAGAACAATCATAGGAAGGACCATGATGATAAGCCAAGGGATCCAAACATGAAGGAATGAAGTTGAGGATGATAAGTTGACCATCACACATGTGGTCGCATGTGTAGTCGCATGATGTGCGACCACACGAGATACATAAATTCCACCACACACCCTAAGGGAGTTTCCAGGGAGGGTGCTGTCGCATGTGTGGTCGCAGGATATGCGACCACACCTTGCGACCATAGGCCCTCGGGAAATTTCCAGGGAGGGTGTGGTAGCATGTGTGGTCGCAGGATATGCGACCACACCTTGCCACCACACGCCCTGTGGTCACAGAAACTGAGACCACAGGTGTTGCCACACCTGCGACCCCTCAATTTCTGTTGGTTTAAACTGATGGAAATAAATTTTAATTTAAAATCTACAAATTTATTAGTTTTCCAAGTGGTCTAAGAGTGAATTACAAAGCTTGAACGAGGATCTACTATCAACCAAAGGTAAGGGAACAAGACCTAAACTAATTGGCTAATAATAAACTGTTTTTATTTATTGAGTCCAATGTCATGAATGATTCTATGCTTGTGTGCGTGTATTGTGTATTTCACATGTCATCTAATAGTCATGTTATTACTGTTCATGCATATTTAATTCCATTTATTTATAATGTGATGTTGATGATGATGCAAGGAATATGCATGTGAATTTTTGTGTATGGTTAGTATACTTGATGCGAGTTGGGCATCAAGGGGAGGGCAAGACACTGTGGTTCACCTTGGTCACCAGACTCTAGCTCTATCTCGACTCAAGTCTTGTCCACTGACATTGTCGTATCGTCATTACCTTAGCAGAACTATTACGTCGTAGGGCATCAGGGGAGGTGGTCTCAGACCGTGTAGTCTCTGACTCTGCTGGGGGGCCTTAGCTCTATCTCTATGGACGTATTGAGGGATGCTGGGGTGAGGCCTTAGATACACTATTTGATATTAGGATTGGTTAGTTGTGAGCTCAGTTTGCAAGCCCTCGCCAACAGGGGCTTATGTGTTAGTATGGGTGGGGCATCAAAGGAAGTGTAATGCGGTGTTTGATCCGGACACTTTATCTCTATCTCTATTCCATGATGGGTGCATGTGGGACGGAAATGGTGTTTGATCCATTGGGCGACTTCACACACTCATGTATAGAGGTGCGGCGGCCACCAATCCTTTCTATTTCACATTGCAAACATATAAACCAGACCAAAGATATGAATTGAATGCATGCATATGTTTGTTGCATTGTTTTGTTTACTCACTGAGCTCAAGTTGTAGAGTTGACCCTCGCGCGTGTAATTCTTTTTAGTTTCTGATGTTGCAGGTATTACGGTTGATGATTATGTCGACACACCAACATATGAATATGTGGCGGCTATGGATGAGCAAGCTGTCGAGGTCTATTATGATTTGCTAAGCGAGCGTTTCAACTATGGATACGCTTAGTGTTTAACATTTGTATTTGGATATTTGTAATATGTATTAAATATTTTTGTTACTTGAAGATAACTGAAATATTAATTATTTATCGTGATTAGACCTCAGTTCATTATTAATAAGACTTCCGCTATTTACTTTATTATCTCTGATTAATATGGAATGTGTTTTGGTTTAACATGGTTGGGATAGCCTATATGAAATCCTGGTTGAACCGTTGGTTTATTGACGGTTCATCACACCATTCTGGCTAGTCCAAAATTGGGGTGTGACAATGAATGGTTCTTCTTCTTCTTAATGCTATGGTTGTGCTATTGGGTGTGATGAATCTTTTGAGAAATAAAAATCATATTCTTCTTCTTCTTCTTGATGGCTACTCAACATGTTTACTTTGTCACCAGATGTGACAACCATACTGCTTACTCCTTGTATGACGGGCATAAGATCCAAAGGCTCATCTTCCCATTCTATTTAATTGAAACTTTGGTTAGGGAGGGGATTATTTGCCACCGACACTTGCCTCAATTGGAACTTAAATTTACCAGAATCTAATAGATCCTGTATGGCATGCTTTAATGTGTAGCATATGTCTGTGTCGTGCCCATGTTGATTGTGGTACTTACAGAACATGTCCATGCGAAAATTTGGTGGAAGAGGACTTGAGGTGGACGAGGGTCAAGCACTGTCACCTTCTTAGTTTGTATCAATTTGTGCAGAGCCTTGGATCGGGTCATCCCCAAATCCGTGAACTGTCTCCTTGGCCTTGCTTGTGGTGGTGGGGTATAACTTGAACTTCCCAATGTAAGACCCGTATCAAATTAACCGGTCTTACCACCTTGTACCAGGTTTACCTATCATGGCCGAGCCAAATGGACCAAGTGCGAGAAGAAAATAGCAAAACCAGGTATTAAACTGACCCAAAAACAATAAAATAGATGGTAGGGTCGCACACCCAGATAGGCAGGGTCAGACCCCCCTCATTAAGAAGTCAGACCCCTGATATTTTAACTGGGGGTCGGACAATTTAGACCTGAGGGTCGACGGGATCTCCGACCCCCTCATCGACGACCTCTTTGCCGACAGAAACCTCAAATAAGAAACTTTTCAAATTTCAAGGGGATTCTTTCCTAATCTCAATGGGACTTATTTTGGGAGGTTCTCCTCTATAAATATGACGTCCCTTAGCCTCTTTCACTCCTTTTCAAACCCTAATTGAAAGTGAGAGAAAGAGAAGAGAATGAGAAGAGAAGGAAAGTTGGAGAAGAAGACTAATGTGAAGAATTCAGAGAAACCACTGAATCTCAACAAACCTATGGTATGGGTATGTTTCCATTAATGATTTAAGACCTTAGAATAGTTCATGAAGAGGGTATGGTCTAGGAGAACCCCTAATCATCCATCCATGGGAGGATTTCCATGAAATCCATAGAGAAAATCATGGTAGGCAAAATAAGGGAGAAACCTAGGGTTTTAAGTTTTTATAAAACAAGCATAGAATGGATTGTGGAAGTAAGCCATAAGACCCAAACATGAAAGAATGGACTGTAGGATGAAATTCTCGACTCAAACCACAGGGGATCGCATGCGGGGTCGATTGGGAATCGACCCTACTAGACCACAGGATCAACCCCCAGCATTCGGGAAGTCCAGGGATGCGGTGGTCGCTCCCAGGGTCGATGGAACATCCGACCCTACCCTGGGGGTCACCGTAAACTGCTACCCTACCTGTGACCCTCGCTTAACAGCAAGTCTAAAATTTCTGGAATGACTTCTAACTAAAATCTATCGACTTGTTAGGTTTTCCTATTGATATAAAAGTGATTCTTAAAGCTTGAAAGAGGATCTACACTCAAGCAAAGGTAAGGGAACAAGACCTAAACTAATTGGCTAATAATAAACTATTTTTTTTAATTTTCTTGAATCCAATGCCATGACTGACTCTATGCATGTATGCTTGTAATGTGCATTCAACATGTCATCCAATATTCCTGCTATTAATGTTCATGCATATTTATTTCTATTTTATTTATAACATGATGGTGATGATGATGCTAGGAATAAACATGTGAATGTTTGTGCGTGGTTAATGTACTTTATGCGAGTGGGGCATCAGGGGAGGTGTTATGCGGTGTTTGATCCGGGCACTTTAGCTCTATCTCTACTCAAGTCTTGCCCATTGACATCGTCGTATCGCCATTACCTTAGCAGGACTATTACGTCATAGGGTGTTAGGGGAGGTGGTCTCAGACCGTGTAGTCTTCGACTCTGTCGGGGGGCCTTAGCCCTATCTCTATGGACGTATTGAGGGATGCTGGGGTGAGGCCATGGATACACTGTTTGACATTAGGATTGGTTAGTTGCGAGCCTAGTTTGCAAGACCTCGCCAGCAGGGTCATACGTGTTGGTATGGGTAGGGCATCAGGGGAGGTGTTATGCGGTGTTTGATCCGGACACTTTAGCTCTATCTCTATTCCATTTTGGGGTGGATGTGGACGACAATGGTGTTTGATCCGTTGGGTGGGCTTACACACCCTGTTTATAGAAGTGAGGCGGCCACTGAACCTTTCTATAGCACATTGCAAACTTATATACCAGCCCACAGATATGAATTGAATGCATGCATATGTTTGTTGCATTGTTTTGTTTGCTCACTGAGCCATGATGTGTGCTCACCCTTTCGACGTCGAATATTTTTAGTTGATGATGCAGGTACCACTGTGGATGACTATATGAATGCTTCTGTGTACGGGCACGTTTCTGCGATGGAGGCTGAAGACATAGTGGAGACGCATGACTCCTAATGCGAGTGCAACTCATGCGTTTTCAACTAGATTTTATTTGAACTATTAAGGAAATGTAATTTGATATTTTATTTACTTATGTCTCGGTTGATACAACATAATTTGATATTTTATTTATGATTAAAACAGTTAGATTCCTCAGTTCATTTACTATTAAGACTTCCACTATTGTGTATCTATTCTGATTATGATTGTAGATGTGTATGGTTTAGTATTCCAGGACACAGCCTATTAGAGATCCTGGTTGAACCGTTGGTTTATTAGCTGTTCATCACACCATTCTGAATAGTGCAAAATTGGGGTGTGACAACTTGGTATTAGAGCTCTCAGGTCCTATCTTGTAAACAAGCATACTACCATAAAAGTTTGTGAACTGAGATAGGATAAAATTTAAAAGCTGTAATAATAACACACCATAAGCCTACGTGTTGTTTGAGACAAAATGGAAAGAGAATAATGCATCTATTAAATGAGAAACAAATTTATATACATTAAAAGAAGAACAAACGTGTATATATACAAGTCTAAAGCAGATTACAGTCCACAACCCGGACAGTTACTCTGAAGTACAAAAAGAAAAAAAAAGAAAAATACATCAGGATGCTGGAGGTGATGGAGGAGGCGATGCCTCGTGGTCTCTGTCATAATCCTCAGCATAGACTCTAGTCAACCAATCTATCTGAGTCTGGGTCGTCTGGAGACTAGCTGTGAGATCAGCCACCCGCTGGTCAATCACACGTTGAGCATCCAGAAGCTCTCCCACCCGCTGATCCAACATGAGCTGAGCATCCAGAAGCTCTCCCACCCACTGATCAGACATGCGCTGAGCATCTAGAAGCTCTCCCATCCTCAGATCAGAGATGCGCTGAGCCTCTCTAATCTCATGCAATATCCCCATCATGTCATCAGAAGGAGGGTGTGAAGGACCAGCTGCATGTAAAGGACCAGCTGCATAAGAAGGACCAGCTCCCATAGCATGAGTAGGTAATGGAGGATGTATGGAATCCACATCCATGAATAAACGATCATCATCACCCCCATGCTCCAGCGGCTGCTGCTATTGCCTCAGCGTCAGCCATCTCCACTCGTGTACGTGGACGCACCAGAGCGTTCCTCTCATCGTCGCTGACAAGAACATCCCATAAGTCCATCTTACAGATGGCCTCCCAATCCAGAGGTGATGAGAAGGATATCTCCTGAATCCTCTCATCCACCATGTCAACACCAAGGCTGGTAAGCAGCATAGAGATCATGCGTCCATAAGGCAGGTTGCCAGTATGATCGGGCAATGTGGCACTGATCATCGTCCGCATAATGATGTAAGGAAGGCAGACAGGCTGCCGAGTGCATATACAATACAGCAAAAACTGGGTCAACTAGGAGATCCTCTCGTAGGGCCCACTCTTATGTATCAGGTTGTGCTGAATAATCTTACAGTACACCCGAGGCTTTGGACGTAGGTAAATTGCTTTCATCTACCAGCGATCCTCTCTGATGATCTGACGGTCAATCTCAGCCCTCATCTCCAATGAAAAGAAGTGGGGCTCTCCAGGAGCACAGAACACCAAGGGGCCGTCGTATGAAATGCCCAACAAGTCGGCTAGCTGCCGATAATCAAAAGAAATCTCGACTCCCTTGACGTAGCTAGTGGTCCGGAGCTCTCTACCCCTCTCAGTATCGTTGTAATCCCCCACCACTTGGAGATTACAGTGAAACTGTCTCACCAAATATGGCCGAGTGCAGGCGTCATAGGTGATCACAAGAAGCCAACCCTTGTCACCAAAAGCTCTCTCCACATCGAACAAGGCCAGGCTAGCCAAGTCCACCCGACAACCTCCCTCTACCATCTTACGAGAGTAGCGGGCATACTGTGCCACAGCCTCGTTAGAATGGAAGCGGACTGGGTCATGAACCCTGGGAACTTTGGTACGAGCCATACTATCTGCAAAAACAAAGAAAAACAGATACTGGCTTAGTAAAGATGAAAAACCCAAAAATTTTGACATTATAACGACATAAATTGGTCAAAAGCCTCACTTTTCACCCATACACCTGGGCAAGAGGACTTATATAGATTCTAAACAATCCTGCAAGACTCATACAGTTGGAAATTTCATCTAAAGAGATCGAATTTGAAGAAATTTCAAGAAATTCAAAAAATCTCGACAATTAGGGAAAAAATGGGAAATTTTGAGTTTCTCGATAATCAACCGATGAAACTCTAATATTTTTGTGGGCTTTTGCCCATTGAGTCACAAACTACAAAAGACCCCAATAAAAATCAAATTTTTATGGTTGGAAAAAGTTTAATTTGAAGAAAACGATATAAATGAGCAAAAACCTAGTTAAGAAACCCTAAAAACATGAAACTGTAGAGAACATACCTGTAGAAGAGGAGTAGACATCGAAATGAGAGGCAAATATCACCAATGGGTCGGAGTTATCACTGTAGCAACTCAGAGGGACGAGATGAGTCGGAAAGGAGGAGGAGGAATGAGAAATTGATTCAAAATCGGGATTACAAACCTGATTTTTAGTCCGATGGTCGAAGAATTCGACCAAAACATCCGATCCCCCTTCCGACCCCCTCATCGACCCACGGATCTCGGTGATCTGACAGAGAACCAGGGGTCGATCCCAGGGTCGGACATGCATCAACCCCCTCATCGACCCTCGGCTCTTGGTAAGAATCAGTGATTCTCAGGGTCGCATACCTGAGGGTCGGACATTCATCGACCCCCACCATCGACCCTACAGTGAAAAATATAGTATTTTTGACAGAATGATCCGAAAATTTTGAAATTATTTTTGGTTAGTGGATTTAAATATGAGAATGAAGTATATAATGATTGCCTCATGTATTCTATGATTTTCAGGCATTCCGATTACAAGAACAGATAATGGCTGGACGCAGAGTGACCAGACAAAGCCGTAACTCTATCCCACCACCACCACCTGCGGGGGAAGACAGCCATATACACCCAAAAACATCGGAGAATCTGAACACGGCACCGTCTGTAGTTAATGGGCAGACAAATCCTACAAATCTGCCAGCTCCACCTATAGACCTGACTACAGCCGTAATGACTTTGGCCCAACAGCTGCAACAAATACAACAGGCACAAGCTACTATGCAAGCTGCCATAGGCATGACCTTTCCAGCTGCACAGACGACACCGATGCCAACAGGACAGGCAAGCACAGTACTAGGGGGATGTAACACAGTATCCCACGCACCTCAGACTCCCATCATGCAGGCTCAAGTACAAAACCCTGAAATAGATCCAGGTGGATATCAATACGAACCACCTATGTATGGGGCTTATATCCCGCATCAAATAGACCACTCCAGACTAGTGGAGCATTTTTTGAAGATGAAGGACAAGGTGTATAGTGGTAAGCCAGTTGATCCGTTGTGGCCAACACAATGGATCGATGAGATGGAGAGAAACTTCACAATGATGGCAGTGAATGAAGAAGAGAAGGTATTGTGTGCAACATTCATGCTGAAAGGCGATGCAAACCACTGGTGGAAGTCCACACGGACGTATCCGATGACAAAGCACACCCAATTGACTTGGGATATATACAAGGAGGCATTCTTTGAGAAGTATTTTCATAGGAGTTTCAGAGATTCTATGGAGAAGGAGTTCCTGAGTTTATATCAGGGATAGATGGTTGTCGATGCATATCAACAGCGTTATGAGGAGCTATTTTTCTTTGCACCAGTCAGTATGCAAGTGGAAGATACCAAGACCCGAAGGTTCGTCATGGGACTTAGGGTAAGCATACGTGAACATGTTCTTGGACTTGAAAAGAAAATCTACAATGAAGCTGTACAAATTGCTCGAGTAATAGAGTCGAGCCAGAAAGAGAGCTACTTTGCTCAAAATAGAGGAATCAAAAGGCCAAATGGAAATTCTAATAACGGAGGGAACACCAAGGAATTCAAACACTTCCATACCCAAGGTTTCAATGATGCAGCCAAGACTACTTCAGCAGCTCAACAGCAATAAAAACCAAATAATGAAGGTCAAAATGCTATAACTGCAATCAAGTGTGACATTATTTCGGGGAATGTCCTAAGCCCAAGAAGCAACTACAACAAGGCAGAGTTTACGCGGTTACATCTGAGGATGCTGCCGCATGGCCTGATGTGGTCACAGGTATGACCTGAATCTTAACATTTTGTGTTACATTATGTGAGCATGTAGACTAAATCAAAACAAATCACAGGTATCATACCTATTAATAGCATTCCCGCCTGAGAACTCTTTGATTCTGGAGCTACTCATTCTTTTATATCTGTGTCATTTGGAAAGAAGTTAAATCTACCTCTCAAATCCTTAGACTACAAACTGTTTGTACGATCGCCTATGGGATTAGAAGTGGAATTAGGAAAAGGTTATGGACCATGTCCAGTTCTTATTGATGAAAAGACTTTGGATGCAACCTTAATCCAACTTGAGATGGCAGAATTTGACGTCATCTTGGGAATGGACTGGTTAGCTCGGCATTCTGCAGACCTATTATGTGCCAAAAAGTAGCTGACATTTAATGACAAGGAAGGAGTAGAGTTCAGTTTTGCAAGAACCGAACTTCCCCGTAAACGAAAGCTCATACTCTCTGCATTAAAGGCTAGGAAGTGCCTTGAGAAAGGATCAGTTGAGTATCTAGTATTTGTGGTCGATCTTTCCAAAGAAGCACCACGATTGGAGGATATTGATGTCATGCATGACTATCCAGATGTATTTCCTGAAGAACTACCAGGACTACCACTAGACCCCGCTACAGAGTTTGTTATAGATCTGATACCCGAAGCCGCACCAGTATCTAAAGCACCATATCGAATGACTCCTACTGAACTGAAGGAATTAAAAGTGCAACTACAAGAACTGCTAGACAAGGGCTACATCTGACATAGCATATCACCATGGGGAGCGCCAGTATTATTCGTAAAGAAGAAGAACGGTAGCGTTCAATTGTGTATAGACTACCGAGAACTGAATAAAGTGACAATCAAGAATCGATACCCATTGCCTCAGATCGATGACCTGTTCGATCAGTTGCAAGGTGCCAAAGTGTTATCGAAGATCGATCTTCGGTCAGGCTACCATCAGTTGAAGATTAAGGATGGTGATATTCCCAAGACAGCATTCAGGACCAGATATGGACATTATGAATTTTTGGTCATGTCTTTCGGATTGACGAACGCACCAACAACCTTTATGGAACTTATGAATCGGGTATTCCATGATATGTTGGATACATCGATTATTGTATTCATCGATGATATATTGGTCTACTCCAAGGACAAGGAAACTCATATTAAGAATCTAAACGTCGCTCTACAGCGATTACGAAAGGAGAAGCTCTACGCCAAATTTACAAAGTGTGAGTTTTGGCTAAAGGAAGTCGCTTTTCTAGGCCATGTTGTATTCGCTAAAGGAATTAAAGTGGATCCTAACAAGATCGAAGCTATTGTGAAGTGGGAAGCACCGAAGAGCGTTGCAGAAATTAGAAGTTTCTTAGGTCTAGCTGGGTATTATCGATGATTTGTGGAAGACTATTCCCGAATTGAAGTACCTCTCCCCAGTTTGACTAAGAAGGGCAAAAAATTTGTTTGGACTGATAAATGCAAGAAGAGTTTCCAAACATTGAAGGATAGATTGATATCTGCTCTAATCTTGACCATTTCGATTCCAGGACAGCCATTTATTTTGTACACTGATGCGTCGAGATTGGGATCAGGATGCGTACTTATGCAAGGAGAACAAGTAATTGCTTATGCCTCAAGAAAATTGAAAACACATGAGAAGAACTATCCCACTCATGATTTTTCATTAGCGGTAGTAGTACATGCTGTCAAAATATGGAGACATTACTTGTACGGAGAGAAATTTCAGATTAAATCAGATCATAAGAGTCTTACTTACCTCTTTAATCAGAAGGAGTTGAATATGAGACAAAGAAGATGGCTGGAACTATTGAAAGACTATGAATGTGATGTTCAGTATCATCCGGAGAAAGCTAATGTGGTTGCTGACGCACTGAGTAGAAAGGCAATGATAAAATCTCAAGGGAAGGTTAGCACAACTGCCGCAATGTGTACTACTAGAAGAGTGCTCAATTTCGGTAACGAGCAGTTTGTGATAGATGTACCGGGTGAATCAACCAACCAAAGGTTTATTCATTAGTTTTCAAATATGTTTGTCACATTGAAGATTGTACCCGATATAGTTGATGAAGTAAAAACAACTATTAAATTAGACCCTTATCTAAGAACGGTACAAGAAGACATCGAAAAAGATAGGACTATTCCTGAGTTCACCTTAGATGATGAAAAGGTACTGAAATACAAAGGAAGAATATGTGTACCTAAAACAGAAATTTTGGACATTAGACACCGACTAGTGAAGGAAGCCCATACCACCACCTATTCTATACACCCTGAAAGTACAAAAATGTATCATGACCTAAAGAAATTATATTGGTAGAGAAGAATGAAAGCAGATATAGCCAAGTTCGTGTCTCAAAGCCTAAATTGTCAGAAGGTGAAAGCTGAATGACAAAGACCAGCAGGACTGTTACAGCCGTTACCAGAACCAACATGGAAATCGGACTGCAACACTATGGACTTCGTCACAGGGTTACCATTGACTCCCCGAGTAGTTGACGCAGTTTGGGTGATTGTAGACCGACTGACGAAAATGGCTCGATTGATAGCTATACGACCTCAGTATACACTGTAGAGGTTAGCTAAGTTGTATGTGGATAACATTGTAAGATTATATGATGTACCTGAATGCATTGTGTCCGACAGAGATCCATGATTTACATCAAAGTTTTGGGACGGATTGCAGAAGGCTATGGGTACAACATCGAAGTTCAGTACTGCATTCCATCCTCGGACAAACGGACAATCGGAGCACACCATTCAAATTCTAGAAGACATGCTCTGAGCTTGTGTAATTGATTTTAAAGGATCATGGGATGAAATGTTACCATTGATTGAGTTCGCTTATAACAATAGCTATTAGGCTACTATACAGATGTGACCCTATGAAGCATTGTATGGCAGGAAGTGTCAAACACCTTTGTTTTGTAATGAAGTTGGAGAACGTAGTATTGTTGGACCAAAATTTGTTGAAGAGACATGTCGAGTAGTCGACATTGTGATGGAAAGAGTAAGAATGGCTCAGAATCATCAGAAGCAATATGCAGATATTAGACGCCGAGACCTTGAATTCGCCATAGGTGATAAGGTATTCCTCAAAGTGTCACCTATGCGAGGTTTGTAACGGTTCGGACAGAAGGGGAAACTAAGTCCTAGATATGTCGGACCATATGAGATTCTAGCTAAGCGTGGAAAAGTGGCTTACCAATTAGCACTACCACCATCTATGCCAAGTGTGCATGACGTATTTCATATCTCCTTATTAAAGAAGTATGTCTGAGATCCAACGCAAGTTTTGACAGTAGATCTACCTGATTTGACTAATGATTTACCATTTGAAGTAGCACCAACTGAAATTACCAGTCGAAAGGTGCCACGTCTATGCAACCGTGACATTTATTATGTTAAAGTCACCTAGTGAAGCAGAGATATAGAAGAAATCACATGGGAAGAAGAGAATGCTATGCGAAAGCCATACCCTCATCTATTTGACTCGAAAGGTATAGATAATTTTGAGGACAAAATTTTTATAAGAAGGGGGGAGTTGTAAGACCCGTATCGAACTAGCCCGTCTTACCACCTTGTACCAAGTCTACCTGTCATGGTCGAGCCAAATAGACCAAGTGCGTGAAAGAAATAGCGAAACCAGGTACTAAGCTGACCCAAAAATAGTAAAATAGAGGGCAAGGTCGTACACCCAGATAGGCAGGGTCGGACCCCCCTCATTAAGAAGTCAGACCCCTGATATTTTAACTGGGGGTCAGACAATTGAGACCTGAGGGTCGACGGGATCTCCGACCCCCTCATCGACCCCCTCTTTGCCGACATAAACCGCAAATAGGAAAGTTTCCAAATTTCAAGGGGATTCTTTCCTAATCTCAATGGGACTTATTTTGGGAGGTTCTCCTCTATAAATAGGACATCCCTTAGCCTCTTTCACTCATTTCCAAACCCTAATTGAAGTAAGAGAAAGAGAAGAGAATGAGAAGAGAAGCAAAGTTAGATAAGAAGACTAAAGTGAAGAATTCAGATAAATCTCTGAATCTCAGCAAACCTAAGGTAAGGGTATGTTTCCATTAATGATTTAAGACCTTAGAATAGTTCATGAAGAGGGTATGGTCAAGGAGAAACCCTAATCATCCATCCATGGGAGGATTTTAATGAAATCCATGGAGAAAATCATGGTAGGCAAAGTAAGGAAGAAACCTAGAGTTTTAAGCCATAGAACAAACATAGAATGGATTGTGGAAGTAAGCCATAGGACCCAAACATGAATGAATGGACTGTATGATGAAATTCTTGACTCAAACCACAGGGGGGTCGCATGTGGGGTCGATTGGGAATCGACCCTACTAGACCACATGATCGACCCCCAGCATTTGGGAAGTCCAGGGATGGGGTGGTCGCATCTAGGGTTGATGGAACATCCGACCCTGGCATCAAGCCTACCCTGGGGGTCACAGTAAAATGCTACCCTACCTATGACCCACCCTGTGACCCTCGCTTAACAGCAAGTCTAAAATTATCGGAATGACTTCTAACTAAAATCTATCGACTTGTTAGGTTTTCCTATTAATATAAAATTGATTCTTAATGCTTGAAAGAGGATCTACACTCAAACAAAGGTGTGGGAACAAGACTTAAACTAATTGGCTAATAATAAACTGTTTTTTTATTTTCTTGAGTCCAATGCCATGACTGACTCTATGCGTGTATGCTTGTAATGTGCATTCAACATGTCATCCAATATTCCTGCTATTAATATTCATGCATATTTAATTCTATTTTATTTATAACATGATGGTGATGATGATGCTACGAATAGACATGTGAATGTTTGTATGTATTTGGTGTACTTGGTGCGAGTGGGGCATTAGGGGAGGTGTTATGCAGTGTTTGATCCGGGCACTTTAGCTCTATCTCTAGTCATGTCTTGTCCAGTGACATCGTCGTATCG
Source organism: Protea cynaroides (assembly GCA_028583415.1). NCBI lineage: Eukaryota > Viridiplantae > Streptophyta > Magnoliopsida > Proteales > Proteaceae > Protea > Protea cynaroides. Next base: position 71,124,014 of record CM053275.1, read on the forward strand.
CCATTACCTTAGTAGAACTATTACGTCATAGGCTGTTAGGGAGGTGGTCTTGGACCGTGTAGTCTTCGATTCTGTCGGGGAGCCTTTGCTCTATCTCTACGGACATATTGAGGGATGCTTGGGTGAGGCCTTAGATACACTGTTTGACATTAGGATTGGTTAGTTGCAAGCCCAGTTTGCAAGCCCTCGCCAGGAGGGGCTTACGTATTGGTATGGGTAGGGCATCAGGGGAGGGGTTATGTTGTGTTTGATCCAGACACTTTAGCTCTATCTCTATTCCATTTGGGGTGCATGTGGATGACAATGGTGTTTGATCCGTTGGGTGGGCTTACACACCCTGTGTATAGAGGTGAGACGGCCACCGAAACTTTCTATAGCACAATGCAAACTTATATACCAGACCAAAGATATGAATTGAATGCATGCATATGTTTGTTGCATTGTTTTGTTTCTTCACTGAGCCGTGATGTGTGCTCACCCTTTTGACGTCGAATATTTTTAGTTAATGATGCAGGTACCACTGTGCACGACTATATGAATGCTTCTGTGTACGGGTACGTTGCTGCGATGGAGGCTGAAGACATAGTAGAGACGCATGACTCCTCATGCGAGTGCAACTCATGCATTTTCGATTAGATTTTATTTGAACTACTAAGGAAATGTAATTTGATATTTTAGTTACTTATGTCTCGGTTGATATAACATAATTTGATATTTTATTTATGATTATCACAATTAGTCACAGTTAGATTCCTCAGTTCATTTATTATTAAGACTTCCGCTATTGTGTATCTATTCTGATTATGATTGTGGATGTGTATGGTTTAGTCTTCCAGGACATAGCCTATTAGAGATCTTGGTTGAACCGTTGGTTTATTACTGGTTCATCTCACCATTCTGAATAGCACGAAATTGGGATGTGACATCAATGGCTCAGAATTGGTATTAACTGCTTGCTTTGCTGATTGATTCCTGGATTTCTTGGTGGATATGTCCTTATATTCGAAGCCCCTTTCGACCTTTCTGTCTTTCCTGGTAATATGTCTCCCCGAGTTATGGCGTCCTCAACTTGTTATCCTGCAACCACGAGCCCTTCAAATGGCTGAAAATGTATGTCTTATATGGCCCACTTAAGCCTCTCATCATTATCTGCACCTATTCCCTCTCGGAAGGTTGATCCCAAAGCTTTGCTGCTACGCTTCTGAACCGAGTTAAATAGGCCGTGAATGTCTCTCCCTGTGCTTGGACCATTGTTTTCAATTGCCTACGATGGGTCTCTATCTTGGTGTTGTAGGAATAGAAACTGATAAATACTTTGGTGATGTCTGACTACGAATGTATCTGTGATGGGTTCAGATTCACTCAACCATCGATGAGCCCCGTCCGTGAGTAAGAATTGGAATGCTTGTCCTAACTGCTCATTAGTAAACCCTTCGCCTTACTTCAATAAGCCCGTGAATGATCTTAAGTGGGTCCTAGGGTCTGCTGTCCCATCAAATTTCTCGGTGGTCCATTTGAACTTGGGAGGAAACTTAGTTTCTGGAAAGAAGCATAATCCTTCAGAATCAATGATTTGGCTTTCTACTCCTTTCAGGACCCTCAGTATTTTTTCCACTTGACTTAACCTATCGCCGTATGGGCTATCTTCTTCCCATAATTTCTTGGTTATAGGGGTCGCTTGAACGATTGACTGTTTCTGGGGTATGACACCCTCCATATCTTCAAATGCCGAGTTTATAAAAAATTTTGACATAGCTGGGTTAGGGGTACCCGATCCTTATGGCGTTGCCATATTTATCCTTTCAAAGGTCGACCCTTAAGCCTGCAATTGCAATTGTATATCCCTTACTACGGCAGCTATCATCCCCATGGTATCCTCCATCTTTTCCATCCTGGCATCCATAGTGATCGGGACTTGGTTTGATCCATCAGCCATTGATTCAATTGATGTGGTTGAGGTGGGACTAACTAGCTCTGGTGTGTACACACTAGACAATCTCCTAGTAATGGGATCCCTTATCCAAGAGATTGAAATGGTTGTTGTATAGGGTGACTCCTTGACTTGTATTGGAAAAGAACCCAAAAGTGATAAATATTAGGACTCTAGGATGACGGGAGTGGAAAGAAGTCACATGCACAATTAAGGATGACTCAACCAAACAAGAGTTAGCTCCTTCATAAAGGTAATCGAGTAAACATCATCCAAGTCAATTTAATTGAATTTGATTAGGCCATGTATTCAGTCTTGGGACCTCATGATTCAAAAAAATGGATAATTAGTGGTACCAAGGTCTTGCCACTTAGGTTATCAAATTTCATTGAAATTGAAATGGATATATTAATCTATTGTCCTTATTCGGGATGGTTAGCAAAAGTGGTTCATAGAGGAACAAACTAGTAAATTTCTTCTTAATCATGGTATCTATGTCTTGACAAGAATTTTCTTTTCATTTTTTTGAAATCGACATGTTAACAATGAGAGATTCGACACATCGAGCTTACTTAATGGAGGGTGTATAGTGACCATCTATAATGATGTATAACAGGTGTATACATACCTCATACTCCCAATGATTGAGTACTCAACATGCTCTTTGTGTAGATTCTAACATGTTGACCAATTGAAGACAAAAATGGGCAAAAATTCGATGTCTCGAACATGGATGTCATGGTTAAGTAGATTTTTCTGGGTCGGTTCAGGGATGAACCAAAAATGACAATCATTGGGCTACAATTTTGGTTAGGACAGAAAAGGCCACCTTGATAAGGATGGGGTAACCTATCACCGAATGCACAATGAATAATGGGCCCCCAATCCCTTTATATACTTTGTTGCAAGAATCAAGTGACATGGAGTAGCATAACGCAATCCCAGGCGAACCCAAGAAACACTCATTAGAGGCTGCTCGTCGATCGTAATCTCACAAAGTAAAGGCCAAGGTTGTGTGTTTCACTTAGCGGACTGCCCCATATTCATGGGACTTGGTTCGGCTACTCGCATGAATGTGTGACTGAACCCATTCCCCCTAAAATATTATTATACAAGCATAAATATAGTATCCTAAGAACTAGCATCCAATTCACACAAGGAAAGTTTTCATTTAGGAGTTTAACGTTTATATCCCTAGTGAAGTCGCCACTTTGAGGACAAAGATCATAATTTTTTTGGAAGTCACTACCTAGATTAAGGTCTAGGACCTTAGAAATGTGAAATCTTACCCTAAGGTAAGACTTCGATTGACTCATGACCCTAAGATTGGATTTTTGGTCCATCAGAGACTAGGTAAGCATCAGGTTACTGTTATTGGAAGGGGTTAGGCACCCAAACCGTCCGATCAAAATCGATCTCCTATACCTTTCCTATGCTAGACTCTATCTATTAAAACGAACCAAACCAAGTGATTTGATATCATTGAACTGAATCTGTATCCATCAGATTGCCTACATATCACAAAATTATTCTGAAAAACAGGTTCACCATCGTAGTTCAAGTGTGATTAAAGTTTATGGCTGTGATTTATGCTTGTGCATGATTAAGTTCATTGTTCAAGTTGAAGTTCATGCTTGAAAGGCTGAGAAAATCCTATGGGTTAGGATCTGGATAGTCCATGTGAACTGATAGATAGTCCTAGTGGATCTAAGAATGGATAAGCCTTTCTGGGTCAGAATGTGGATAACCCTATTTGGGTTAAAATGTGGATAACCCTTTCTGGGTTCGAATGTGGATAGCCCTATTTGGGTCAAAATATTGACGGATATCCTAGTGGATCTATGGATAGTTCGAGTAGACTAAGGTGTGGATCCAAATTTGTGATTCTTCCAAATAACCTACATATCCTAAGGTTTGCCCTAGGAATCAGAATCCGTGTAGTTCGAAAAATGGCTAAAATAACGTGTTCTAGGTTTAGGATTGAAAACCTATTCTAGGTTTAGGATATAAAACCTATTCTAGGTTTAGGATTTACTGAGGGGCAGAAATCGTCCTGAGCTATCCTTTTCATCCTAAGCTCTAATTTTGGAAGGTTTAGCAAAACATTCTCTTTCTTTGCTAAGATTTTTATTATTTTCCATTATACCCTTCCCAATAATGTGGGTGCCTAAATACACATCCCCACGCCTAGATTATCTTCTAAAAGTTTACATATATGGCAGTTCAACTAGGGTGTTGTATAATTAAATTATTACCAAAAATAAATTATTCATCTAAATATGGCGTATAACACATTTATGGCAAGAAATACACATATAGCAAGATTGATAAAAAAAATATCCCAAATATGGCATGTATTGCAAATAAGGCAAGAACCTATATGGCAAGATCTAGTATGCTAATCTAAGCATGATAAGACCTAATATGGTAAAAAATCAATAGATGCATCTATATGTCAATATGGCAAGCACCAAACATAAAATACAAATATTGCATGAATTATCCAAATAGGTAAGATTTTATATGCTATTAAAATGGTAAGAAATTAACATATCCATCTATATGTCAATATGGCAAGTACCAAACATAGAATATAAATTTGGCAAAATTATCCAAATAAAAGTAAGATCTTATATATTTTATCTTCTAAGCATGGTAAGACTTAACATGGTAAGAAATTAATGTATGCATCTATATGTCAATATGGTAAGCACCAAACGTAGAATGTAAATATGGAAAATTTATCCAAATAAATGTAAGATCTTATATGCTATTTTCTAAGTATGGTAAGACCTAACATGGTATCAAATTAATGTATGCATATCAATATGGTATGTACCAATCATAGAATGAAAATATTGAAAAATTATCCAAATAAATGTAGGATCAGACCTAACATGGTAAGAAATTAATGTATGCATCTATATTTCAATATGGTTAGTACAAATCATAGAATGCAAATATGAAAAAATTATCCAAATAAAGGTAAGATCTTATATGCTATCTTCTAAGCATGGTAAGACCTAACATGGTAAGAAATTAATGTATGCATCTATATATCAATATAGTAAGTACCAATCATAGAATGCAAATATGGAAAAATTATCCAAATCAAGGTAAGATCTTATATGCCACTTTTTAAGCATGGTAAGACCTAACATGGTAAGAAATTAATGTATGCATCTATATATCAATATGGTAAGTACCAATCATAGAATGCAAATATAGAAAAAATATTCAAATAAAGGTAAGATCTAATATGCTATTTTCTAATCATGGTATGACCTAACATGGTATGAAATTAAAGTATGCAAAGGCTAAAAATTAACAAGATATCACAATAGATATGTGACAAGCATCAATTATAGCATGTATATACATGGTAGGAAACATCCATCATACCACGTATAGAAATAAAATATAAAAAATAATAATGGAAAGTAATCTAGAGATTATTATGCCATATATTGCAAAATATAGTCATAGCATGGCATACATGACACATTGAATGGAGACAAATAGCAAAACACTTTCATGGCCAATAACATCAATTCAACGTTAAATTCATTTTAATGTTATCTTATGGCCATTAAAATCTATGTTAAATTCAATGTTCATTAAAATTTAAACCACAGCAATCTACATGATTTTTCATGGTCTTCCTAAATTCAAATAAATCCAAGCCTTTCAAGAGGTTCTTTCTGACTCATAGAAGAATCTAGGGTAGGATTTAAAGAGTCATTGGATTAATTTTTGACATATTGACTGAAACCCTAATTCAAATTCCAAATCTGGTGTTTCAAATCTAGTGTTCCACTCATGGATTTATTTGGCTAAGCAAACCTCCATGGATGGAGCTTAGTTTTGAACTAGAGGAATCTCGTATCATGAGAATGAGAGAAAGAAATCATAAACATAGCAAAAATTATGACAAAATTGACCAAACATGCATCATCAATGTAAATCATACACATAGTCTATTCAATCATTCAAATTATCAAGAGATAATTATTTAGACATGAGTTTAGGCTTCTTACCTTGTTCCAATGATGGATGAATCCTTGATTGCAAACAATTTGGAGAAGACGACAATGGTGAGTGCTTCTTCCTTCTCTTTTCCTCTTTCGCCTCTTCTTTTCTCCTTTCTCTTCTTCTCTTCTTCTCTTTGGTTTCTTCTCTTTCTTCTCTCTCTCTCCCACAGTTTTTTTCTCTCTCTCTTCTTCTCTCTTCTCTCTCTCTCGGCCACTCTCTCTTCACGTTTTTCTATTCTCCTCTACCTCTCTCATTCTCATGGCCTCTCCCCTTTTCTCTTCTCTGAAACCCCCCTTTTCTCTCTCATGGCCTCTCTTCTAAAAAAATTTCTCTCTAATCTCACGGCCCCCCTTTCTTCCTTTTCTCTCTTTACTTCTTCTCTCTTCCTTCCTTTTCTTCTTTTTTCCTTCTTCTCTTCATTCCTTTTTTCCTTCTCCCTCTCTCTTTCTCACGGCCTCTTTCTCTTCTCATCTAAAAAACTCTTTTCTCTCCCCCACGGTCTCTCTCTCTTTTCTCTTCTAGAAAAAAACCTCTCCTCTCTCACGTTTTTCTCTTCTCCTTTTTATCTCTTTCCTACCTCTCTCTTCCTTTCTTTTCTTCTCCATTCCTTCTTTTCCTCTTTCCTTTTTTCTTCCTCCTTCTAGAAAATCTCCACTCCTTCTCTCACATTTTTTTCTTTTTTTCTTTTCTCTCATTCCTTTTTTCTTTTCGTTCCTTCTCTTATTTTCTTCTTTTCTTCCTCTTCTTCTTCTCGACTTTTTTCTTCTCTATTTCCTTTTTTTTAGCTTCTTTTCTTCTCTCTCTTTCTCACAACCTCTCTTCCTTTCTTTCCTAATATATATATATAAAAAAAACGGATACATATGGCCCAACGTGACTTGGTCCGGAATGGTCTGAGTTGGGCCAGGCTAAGTTGGACTAAGTTGGGTTGAACTGGTTTGGACCAAAGTTGTTTTTTTCTCTCATTTCATAGTGCATTTCCGCCGCCATTCCGCATGGAATTTTCCAATAGCCTCTACTCTAAATTTTCTACATTCACTTTGTAAAACACTAAAAATGAGGAATATTGAAACTTGAAACCCCCCATTTCGAAATAAAATGGACAACTTATGAATTTCTGAAGTTTTAGTTGACCAATTATCGATAATTCGGCTAATCATTTTGCATGGGATTTTTCAGAGACTTCTACCTAAAATCCTATACGTCCACTTTGTAGAGTACTTAAAATGGAACATATTGAAGCTGAAATCACCCGATTTGGATGTGGGGTGACCAAAATATGAATTTTCAAAGATTAAACGACCATTTTTATATGTAATTTTGCAAGGGACCCTTCGGAGACTTCTGTACCAAATTTTTCACGTCCACTTTGTAGAACATCACAAATGAAGAATAATGGCCTTTGAATCATCTGTATTTGATGTAGAACGACAAAGATATGAAGCTTTGAAGTTTTATCGATAATTTTGTATGAAAGCTTGCATGGGACCCACCGATGACTTTTACTTGGGATTTTTCATGTCCACTTTGAAAATGACTAAAAATGAGGAATATTGGCCTTTGAATCATCTGATTCAGATATTGGATGATCAAGATATGATGATTTGAAGTTTAAACGATAATGCATGCATCATACAATAATTACGTAAATGCCCTTGCACTTTCAAACTATGATAGCATCCTTGTTTGATGTCAGAATTTGATGATTCCGGTCTCATTTTGAAGATAATTTCACGACCTATACATCCAAGTAGGTAATAACCTATGACTCTGCTGTGGGTTTCATTAAAGAATCCTAAATCTTTGGGTTAAATGCCAGAAAACTGCCATGTGGATTCACATATGTTGGGGATGGCAAAAATGGGGTGCTTACATGTGCATATTGGCTTGCATTTGTTGTATATACTATAATTTGTTGTGCCAAATACATCACTGTAATAGCCAAATTTGTAGGTGTAAGACCCGTATCAAACTAACCCGATCTTACCACCTTGAACCAGGTTTACCCATCATGGTCGAGCCAAATGGACCAAGGGCGTGAAGGAGATCGTGATCCCAAGTATCAAATCGACCCAAAAACACTTAAATTAAGGGAAGGGTCGCATACCCAGCAAGAGAGGGTCGGACCCCCTAAGACAGAAAGTCAGACCCCCTGTTTTATAGAGGGGGTCGGACACTTTAGGAACCAGGGGTCGACGGGATCATCGACCCCCTCATCGACCCCCAGTTGCCGCCAGAAACTGAAATTAGGAAAGTTTCAAAATTTCGATTGGATTCCATCCAAATCTCAATGGGACTTATTTTAGGAGTTTCTACTCTATAAATAGGACGTCCCTAAGCCTCTTTCACTCCTTTTACAACCCTAATTGAATTGAGAGAAAGAGAAGAGAAGGTAGAAAAGAAGAAGAGAAGCAAGGAAGAGAAGAAAGCAAAAAGGAGAAGAGTTGCAGAGAAGGAGTATTCTTCTCAGGTATGGAAACTAATTCCATGAGTTTCTATAGACCATAGGTTAGATAATGAAGAGAGTATGATCTCGGAGAAACCCAAACCATCAACCCATGGTTAGGTTTTCATGGAAAACCATGGGGGAATTCATGAAAGCTATATAGGTGAATGATTCATGGTTTTGGACCATAGAATGTGTGTAGAATGGACTGTAATAGCAAGCCATAGGACCCCAAACATGAAGAATGGACTGAAAGGAAGAAAATTGACCAAAACCCACAGGGGGCCGCACAAGGTGTCAATGGCCAATCAACCCTACCAGACCCTAAGCATCGACGCCCAGTGTTCGGGAAGTCCAGAATTGGGGGGGGGGGGTTGCACCAGGGGTCGATCATGACTCCGACCCTACCTCCGACCCCTAGTTAACAGCATGGTTTTTAAATTCAAATTTAATTCTAATTAAATTCTATCGACTTTGTTAGGTCTTCTAGCAATATAATAACAATATATAGGTGATTCTAAAGCTTGGAAGAGGATCTATTAACAAGTTAAGGTGAGGGAACAAGACCTAAACTAACTGGTTAATAATAAACTATTTTATTTCTTGAGTCCAATGCCATATTGATTCTATGCGTGTATGCTGGTATGTGCATTCAACATGTCATCCAATATTTTTATTATTTGTTCATGCATATTGACTTTACTGCTTATAACATGATGATGATGATGATGATAGGAATAGGCATGTGAATGTTTGTGTTTGGTCAGTGTATATGGTGTGGGTAGGGATGCTATCAACCGGTACAACCATGACCGTTCTTCATGGGGGGTATATTGTGCCATGGTCTACTCAAGTCATGTCCACTGATGTCTTCGTATCGCCATTACCTTAGCAGAACTATTATTTCGTAGAGCATCAGGGGAGGTGGTCTCGATCATTGTAGTCTCTAACTCTACCGGGGGGCCTTAGCTCTATCTCTATGGATGTTCTGAGGGATGCTGGGGTGAGGCCTTGGATACACTGTTTGGCATTAGGATTGGTTAGTTGCGAGCCCAGTTTGCAACCCTAGCCAGCAGGGGTTTATTTGTTGGTATGGTATCAACCGGTACAGCCATGACGTTTTCATGGGATGTATATTGTGCCATTTTGGGTGCTGTGGCGACAGTGCAGGTGTCATTGGGCGTATCCACACACTTGTGTATAGAGGTGCGACGGTCACCTATCCTTTCTATAGCACAGTGTGAACTATAAACCAGACCAAAGATATGATTTGACTGCATGCATATGTATTGTTGCATTGTTTTGTTTGCTCACTGAGCCGTGATGTGTGCTCACCCTTTCGACATCGAATATTTTTAGTTGATGATATAGGTACGACTGTTGAAGATTATGTAAATGCTCCAGTGTACGGGAATGTGGCTGTGATGGAAGTAGAAGAGAAAGTGGATACACATGACTCCTCCTGCGAGTGCAACTCATGTGTATTCGATTAGATATTTTTTTCTAGTTTTCTTTATTTGGATTGGTTAAGAACATGTATTTGAAATTTATTTATGTCTCAGTTGATACAGAATAATTTGCTATTTAAATATTAATATCACAGTACATTCTCAGTTCATTTTATTATAAGACTTCCGCTATTGTATGTTTACTCTGATTATGAATGTGAGTGTATGGAGTTTAGATAAAACGGATATAGCCTACTCGAGATCCTGGTTGAACCGTTGGTTTGTTAGCGGTTCATCACACCATTCTGAATAGTGTGGAATTGGGGTGTGACAACTTGTTATCAGAGCATCTCAGGCCTTGTCCACTGAACTAGCATACATTCATGACAAATTGTGAACTGAGATAGGATAAAAGTAAAACCAGTAATACTAACACATTATAAGCACAAGTGATGTTGAGACCAAACTTCAAAGAGAATAATGCATCTATTAAAGGAAGAACAAATTTAAATACAATATGAAAGAAACAAACGTATATACATAGCTAAAGCAGAGTACAGTCCACAACCCGGATAGTTTCTCTGTAGTACAAGAAAAAGAAAAAAAAGATACAATCATGAAGCTGGAGGTGAAGGGGAGGAGGCGCCTCACAATCTCTGTCATAATCCTCAGCGTAGACTCTAGTCAACCAGGCTATCTGAGTCTGGGTCGTCTGAAGACTAGCTGTAAGATCAGCTACCCGCTGATCAGTCGCACGCTGAACCGCTATGAGCTCATCCACTCTCACACGCTGAGCGTCTAATAACTCCTCCATCCTTAGATCGGATCTGCGCTGAGCCTCTCTGATCTCATGCAACATCTCCATCATATCAAAAGGTGGGTGTGAAGGACCAGCCGCATGAGAAGGACCAGGCTTAGGTGCTGGACCCATCGCATATGAAGTACCAGCTCCAGCCACATGCATAGGTGAAGGCGGTGGTATCGAGTCTACATCCATGTACATGCGGTCGTCGTCATCAGTAGGCTCTGCACAAACTCCAGCAGCGGCGGCAGCTGTCTCAGCGTCAGCTATCTCGACGTGAGTGTGAGGGCGCACCATCTCGTTCCTCTCCTCGTCACTGACCTGGGCATCCCACAGGCCCATCTTGCAGATAGCCTCCCAATCTAGAGGCGACGAGAAGGTTTTCTCCTGAATCTTCTCATCCACTAAATCAACCCCCAGGCAGGTCAGCAGCATAGTGATCATACACCAGTACGGAAGGTTACAAGTGTGACTGGGCAACGTAGCAGTGATCATAGTGCGCATGATGATGTACGGTAGGTAGACGGGCTGTCTAGTGCAAATATTGTACAGCAGGTACTGGGTCAGCTGGGAAACCCTCTCGTAATGGTCACTCTGTGGAATCAGATTAGGCTGGATAATCTTGTAAAATACCCGTGGAGCTGGATGCATATAGCATGCCCTCATCTGTGAGCGATCAGGTCGTAGAAGCTGATTACCAATCTCAGCCCTCATCTCTGTGGAGACGAACTGGAGCTCTCCAGGAGCACAGTAAACCATGGGGCCATCATAGGGAATGCCCAGTAGGTCGGCCAGCTGTCGATAGTCAAACGAGATGTTCACCCCTTTGACGTAACTCGTGATGCGCTACTCCTGACCCCTCTCAACATCATTGTAATTCCCTACCACCTGGAGGTTACAATAAAACTGTTGCACCAAATCCGGGTGGGTGCAAGCGTCGTAGGTGATGACAGGGAGCCATCCCATATCACCAAACGCCCTCTCTACATTGAACAGGGCCAACTCAGCCAAGTTTACCATACGACCACCCTCTACCTTCTTACGAGCGAAGTGGGCATACTGTGCCTCAGCTTCGTTGGAACGGAAACGAAGAGGATCATGAACTCTAGGTACTTTGGTACGAGCCATGATATCTGCAAATAAGAAAGAAAATCAGATAGTAGGTTAGTAGGGTAAAAAAAGGCAAAATTTTGACATTGTAACGACGTAAGTTGATCAAAAGCCTCACTTGTCACCCATACACGGGGGCAGGAGGACTTATGTAGGTTCCAATATATACTACAACACTCACATAGTAAGAAAATTCTAACTAATGGAATCCAATTTGAAGAAATTGCAAGAAATCAAAAATTTTGACAAATTAGGGCAAAAAGAGCAAAAATCCAAGTTTCTCGATAACCAACCGATGAAACTCAAAAAGTTTTAAGGGCTTTCGTTCCTCGAGACACCAATAACAAAAGCCCCCAATAAAAATCAAATTTTTACGGTTGGAAAAAGTTTAATTTGAAAAATACGAGTTAAATGGGCAAAAACATAGAAATGGAAACCTAAAAATAGGTAAAAATGAGGAAACATACCTGTAGGAGTGATGTGGAGGTCGAAACATGGAACCGAAATGATCAATACAGCGGAGTGGCACTGTAGCAACTCAGACGTGGGAGACGAGTCGAAACGGTGAAGAAATGATGGGAAATGAACCCAGAATCGGATCTTAAAGTCTGATTTTTGGTCTGGGGTCGGACAATTCGACCAGGATCATCAACCCCCATACCGACCCCCGGATCGACCCCCAGCTCTCCGGAATCTGACAGAAAACTAAGGGTCTGACCTGGGGGGTCGGACATCCATCGACCCCCAGTTCTCGGGAACTTGGCAGTGAACAAGGGGTCGCACAGGGGGTCGGACACCCATCGACCCCCACATCAACTCCCAGCTCTCGGGAAGAACAGGTTACTGCCAGGGTCGGATACTGAGGGTCGGACATACCATCGACCCCCACCATCGACCCTCCATAGAAAAGATAGTTATTTTCATAAAATGAGCTGAACATTTTGAAATTTTACATCGGTTAGTGTGCCTACATGAAGTATAAATGATTGTCTCACCTATTTTGATGATTTTTAGGCACCACCAATCTCAGAAGAAATTATGTCTGGACGTAGAGTAACTAGGCAGAGCCAAAATGCAGTTCCACCACCACCACCTGTGGGGAGACTAGTCAGGAAAATATATATGCACCAGGAAACGCAGGTCAGGCAAATCCTATAAACTTGCCACCTCCACCACCAGAGTTAGCAACCGTGGTAGTGAATTTAGCACAACAGCTGCAACAGATGCAACACGCACAGGCTCAAATGCAAGTTGCAATGGGGATTATGTTCCAGGCCGCACATGCTACACCCATGCAGACTGGACAAGCCAGTGCAGCACCGGTGGGTAACCACCCAACACCTCAAACACCTCAACCACTAGCTGTACAGATTCCAATACCAGGTCCGGAAGCAGCTCAGGTTCATTATCAGTACCCACAACCTATGTTTGGGACATACCCCCAAAATCAGATGGATCACTCTCGACTGGTTGAGAGATTTTTGGAGATGAAGCCCAAGGAATTTAACGGTAAACCATCTGATCCGTTATGGCCAGCACACTGGATCGACGAGATGGAGAGAAACTTTCTCATGATGACTATTACAGAAGAAGAAGAAAAGGTATTATGTGCCACCTTCATGCTGAAAGGCGATGCACATCATTGGTGGAAATCTACCAGGGCATATCTATTGACCAAGCACGCCCTATTGACTTGGGCTATTTATAAAGAAGCTTTCTTTGAGATGTATTTTCCCCGAAGCTTCAGAAATTCTATGGAGAAGGAGTTCCTGGGTTTATATCAGGGCCAGATGTCTGTGGATGCATATCAACAGCGTTATGAGGAGCTGTTTTTCTTTGCACCACTTAGCATGCAAGAAGAAGACACTAAGACCCGTAGGTTTGTCACGGGACATAGAGGGAGCATCAGAGAGCACGTTCTGGGTTTAGAAAAGAAGATATATAATGAAGCTGTCCAAATTTCTCGAGTTATAGAATTGAGCTAGAAGGAAAGTTACTTTACACAGAACAGAGGTATAAAAAGGCCAGTCGGAAACGCTTATAATGGAGGGAACAACAAGACATTTAAACCCTTCCGTGCTCAAGGTTTTACTGCTGAATCCAAGACGATCCCGGTAACTCAATAGCAACCAAAGCCAAATTCTGAAGTTCCGAGATGTAATAACTACAACCAAGTGGGACATATGATAAGGGAGTGCCCTATGCCCAAGAAGCAATTACATTAAGGACGAGTATATGCTGTGACATCCGAGGATGCTGCCGCGTCACCCGATGTGGTCACAGGTATGACCGAAATCTTTTTTAAATTGTATTACATTGGGGTGAGCATGTAGACTATGTAAAATAAATCACAGGTATCGTACCTATAAATGGCGTACCCGCCAGAGTACTCTTTGATTCAAGAGCTACTCATTCCTTTATATCTGTGTCATTCGGAAAGAAGCTAAACTTACCCATCAAAACATTGGACTACAAACTACATGTACGATCACCGATGGGGTTAGAAGTGGACTTAGAGAAAGGTTATGGACCATGTCCCGTCCTCATTGGCGAGAAAACCTTAGATTCCACCTTGATCCAACTTGAGATGGTAGACTTTGACGTCATCATGGGAATGGACTGGTTAGCTCGGCATTCTGCGAACCTATTATGCGCCGAAAAGAACCTAACATTTAAAGACAAAGAAGGAGTAGAATTCAGTTTTGTGGGAACCAAACTTCCCCATAAACGCAAGCTCATACTCTCAGCATTAAAAGCAAAGAAGTGCCTTGAGAAGGGGGCAGTCGAGTATCTAGTATCAGTGGTCGACCTCACCAAGGAAGCACCACGGATGGAAGATATTGATCTCATGCGGGACTATGCCGACGTGTTTCCTAAATAACTACGAGGATTACCACCCGATCGAGCCACAAAGTTTGTGATAGACCTTATACCTGGAGCCGCAGCAGTATCAAAAGCACCTTATAGAATGGTTCCTATAGAACTGAAGGAATTGAAAGTGCAACTATAGGAACTGCTGGACAAGGGTTATATTCGACCCAGTATATCCCTATGGGGAGCACCGGTATTATCGTAAAGAAGAAGGACGGTAGCGTTCGATTATGTATCGACTATCGGGAGTTGAATAAACTGACAATCAAGAATCGATATCCACTACCTCGGATCGATGACTTATTCGACCAGTTGCAAGGAGCAAAAGTATTTTTTAAGATTGATCTTCGGTCAGGCTATCATCAGTTGAAGATTAAAGAGGGTGATATTCCTAAGATAGCTTTCAGGACCAGATATGGACATTATGAATTCTTGGTCATGTCTTTTGGATTAACAAACGCACCAGTAACTTTCATGGAACTTATGAACCGGGTTTTCCATGATATGTTGGATACGTCAGTTATTGTATTTATTGATGATATATTGGTATATTCCAAGGACAAAGAAACCCATATCAAGAACCTAAACGCTGCCCTACAGCATTTAAGGAAAGAGAAGCTATATGCCAAATTTTCCAAGTGTGAGTTTTGACTAAGGGAAGTTGCCTTCCTAGGCCATGTAGTATCCGCTGAAGGAATCAAAGTAGACCCCAGCAAGATCGAGGCTATTCTAAAGTGGGAAGCACCAAAGAGCGTTGTAAAAATTATAAGTTTTCTGGGTCTCGCTGGTTATTATCGGAGATTTGTGGAAGACTATTCCCGGATTGCCGTACCTCTCACTAGTCTGAGTAAGAAAGGTGAAAAGTTCATGTGGATGGATAAATGTTAGAAGAGTTTCCAAACATTGAAGACCAGATTGATATCCGCTCCGATTTGGCTATTCCAGTTCTAGGACATCCATTTACCCTATACACTGATGCGTCAGGACTGGGATTAGGATGCGTGCTTATGCAAGGAGAACAAGTAATTGCTTATGCCTCAAGACAGTTGAAGACACATGAGAAAAATTATCCCACTCATGATTTGGAGTTAGCAGCAGTAGTACATGCTGTCAAGATATGGAGACATTACCTGTACGGAGAGAAGTTCCAGATTAAGTCGGACCATAAAAGTCTTACTTATTTATTTAATCAGAAGGAGTTGAATATGAGACAAAGAAGATGGCTGGAACTATTGAAAGACTATGATTGTGATATCCAGTATCATCTGGGGAAAGCTAATGTAGTAGCGGATGCGTTGAGCAGAAAGGCAATGATAAAATCTCAAGGAGAGGTTAGCACAACTGCAGCAATGTGTACCACCAGAATAGTATTCAATCACGGCAACGAGCAGTATGTGATAGATACAGCGGATGGATCAGCCAACCAAGGGTTTATTCATCGGTTTTCAAATATGTTCGCTGCATTAAAAATTATACCGATTATAATTGATGAAGTAAAGACAGCTATCAAATCAGACCCTTACCTGAGAACGGTGCAAGAAGACATCGAAAAAGGTAGAACTAACCTTGAGTTCACCTTGGACGAAGATAAGGTACTAAAGTACAAAGGAAAAATATGTGTACCCGAAACAGAGAGTGTGGACATTAGACACCGACTGATGAAAGAAGCCCATACCACCATCTATTCGATACATCCTGGAAGTACAAAAATATATCATGATCTAAAGAAACTATATTGGTGGAGAGGGATGAAAGCAGATGTAGCTAAGTTCATGTCTGAATGCCTAAATTGTCAGAAAGTAAAGGCTGCACGACAAAGACACGCAGGACTGTTACAGCCGTTACCAGAACCAACATGCAAATGGGACTGCATCACTATGGACTTCGTCAAGGGATTACCACTGACTCCTCGAGTAGTTGATGCAGTCTGGGTGATTGTAGACCGTCTAACTAAAACAGCTCGCTTTATATCGATATGACCTCAGTATACACTGGAAAGGTTAGCAAAGCTATATGTGGATAATATTATTCAATTACACGGTTTAGCAGAGAGCATTGTGTCCGATAGAGATCCACGATTTACTTCCAAGTTTTGGGAAGGATTGCAAAAGGGTATGGGTGCAACATTGAAGTTTAGTACTGCATTCCATCCACAAACAGATGGACAGTCAGAGCGTATAATTCAGATTCTAGAAGATATGCTACGAGCATGTGTAATTGATTTCAAAGGATCATGGGATGAAAAGTTACCACTGATCGAGTTGGCTTATAACAATAGTTATCAGGCTACTATACAGATGTCACCCTATGAAGCACTATATGGCAGAATGTGTCGAACTCCTTTATTTTGAAGTGAAGTGGGGGAACGTAGTATTATTGGGCCAGAATTTGTTGAAGAGACTTGTCGAGTGGTAGACATTATCAAGGAAAGAGTAAAAACAGCTCAGAACCGTCAGAAGCAATATGCAGATACTTGACACAGAGATCTTGAGTTCATCGTTGGGGATAATGTATTCTTGAAAGTATCGCCTATGCAAGGATTGAAACGGTTCGGACAGAAAGGGAAATTAAGTCCAAGATATGTCGGGCCATATGAGATTCTAACTATGTGTGGAAAAGTGGCTTACCAGCTAGCACTGCCACCATCTATGTCAAGTGTGCATGACGTATTTCATATTTCCCTATTGATGAAGTACATCAAGGATCCAACGCACGTTTTGACAGTAGAATTATCAAAATTGACTGATGATTTGACATTGGAAGTAACACCAACTGAAATCACTAGTCGAAAGGTTCCAAGACTATGCAACCGAGATATCTATTATGTTAAGGTCACTTGGAGAAGTAGAGACATGAAAGAAATTACATGGGAAGAAGATAATTCTATGCGAAAGCAATACCCTCACTTATTTGATTCAGAATGTACGTATAATTTTGAGGACGAAATTTTTATAAGTAGTGGGGAGTTGTAAGACCAATATCAAATTAACCCGGTCTTACCACCTTGAACCAGGTTTACCCATCATGGTCGAGCCAAATGGACCAAGGGCGTGAAGGAGATCGTGATCCCAAGTATCAAATCGACCCAAAAACACTTAAATTAAGGGGAGGGTCGCATACCCAGTAATAGAGGGTCGAACCCCCCAAGACAGAAAGTCAGACTCCCTGTTTTACAGAGGGGGTCGGACACTTTAGGAACCGGGGGTCGACGGGATCATCGACCCCCTCATCAACCCCCAGTTGCCGCCAGAAACTGAAATTAGGAAAGTTTCCAAATTTTGATTGGATTCCTTCCAAATCTCAATGGGACTTATTTTAAGAGTTTCTACTCTATAAATAGGACGTCCCTAAGCCACTTTCACTCCTTTTACAACCCTAATTGAATTGAGAGAAAGAGAAGAGAAGGAAGAAAATAAGAAGAGAAGCAAGGAAGAGAAGAAAGCAAAAAGGAGAAGAATTACAGAGGAGGAGTATTCTTCTCAGGTATGGATACTAATTCCATGAGTTTCTACAGACCCTAGGTTAGATAATGAAGAGAGTATGATCTCAGGGAAACCCAAACCATCAACCCATGGTTAGGTTTTCATGGAAAACCATGGGGGAATTCATGAAAGCTATATAGGTGAATGACTCATGATTTTGGACCACAGAATGTATGTAGAATGGACTGTAGGAGCAAGCCATAGGACCCCAAACACGAATAATGGACTGAAAGGAAGAAAATTGACCAAAACCCATAGGGGGTCGCACAGGGGGTCAATTGCCAATCGACCCTACCAGACCCTGAGCATCGACCCCCAGTGTTCGGGATGTCCAGAATAAGGGGGTTGCACGAGGGGTCAACCATGACTCCGACCCTACCTCTGACCCAACCTCTGACCCCCACTTAACAGCATGGTTTTTAAATTTGAATTTAATTCTAATTAAATTCTATCGACTTTGTAAGTCCTTCTAGCAATATAATAATAATATAAAGGTGATTCTAAAGCTTGAAAGAGGATCTATTAACAAGTTAAGGTGAGGGAACAAGGCCTAAACTAACTGGTTAATAATAAACTATTTTATTTCTTGAGTCCAATGCCATATTGATTCTATGCGTGTATGCTTGTATTGTTACAACATGTCATCCAATATTTCTATTATTTGTTCATGCATATTTACTTACTGCTTATAACATGATGATGGTGATGATAGGAATAGGCATGTGAATGTTTGTGTTTGGCCAGTGTATATGGTGCGGGTAGGGATGGTATCAACCGGTACAACCATGACCGTTCTTCATGGGGTGTATATTGTGCCATGGTCTACTCAAGTCATGTCCATTGATGTCGTCGTATCGCCATTACCTTTGCAGAACTATTATGTCGTAGAGCATCAGGGGAGGTGGTCTCGGTCCTCGTAGTCTCTGACTCTACCGGGGGGCCTTAGCTCTATCTCGATGGATGTTTTGAGGGATTCTGGGTTGAGGCCTTGGATACACTATTTGGCATTAGGATTGGTTAGTTGCGAGCCCAGTTTGCAACCCTAGCCAGTAGTGGTTTATTTATTGGTATGGTATCAACCGGTACAGCCATGCCGTTTTCATGGGGTGTATATTGTGCCATTCTGGGTGCTGTGGGGGACAATGCAGGAGTCATTGGGCATATCCACACACTTGTCTATAGAAGTGCGGCGGCCACCTATCCTTTCTATAGCACATTGCAAACTATAAACCAGACCAAAGATATGATTTGACTGCATGCATATGTATTGTTGCATTGTTTTGTTTGCTCACTGAGCCGTGATGTGTGCTCACCCTTTCGACGTCGAATAGTTTTAGTTGATGATGTAGGTACGACTGTTGAAGATTATGTAAATGCTCCAGTGTACGAGAATGTGGCTGCGATGGTAGTAGAAGAGGAAGTGGATCCACATGACTCCTCCTGCGAGTGGAACTCTTGTGTATTCGATTAGATATTTTTTCTAGTTTTCTTTATTTGGATTGGTTAAGAACATGTATTTGATATTTATTTATGTCTCAGTTGATACCGAATAATTTTCTATTTAAATATTAATATCACAGTAGATTCTTAGTTCATTTGATTATAAGACTTCCGCTATTGTATGTTTACTCTAATTATGAATGTGAATGTATGGGGTTTAGATAAAACAGATATAGCCTACTCGAGATCCAGGTTGAACCATTGGTTTGTTAGCGGTTCATCACACCATTCTGAATAGTACAGAATTGGGGTGTGACAGTAGGTGGTGCAGGTAAGTTGGTTGAGTTGGCTTGGGTGTGCACATTCTGAGGTGCAGCACGTTAAGTTCTAATATTTTCTTTCCGTCCTTACTGACCTTCATTGTCATTAGTCTCTCTAGGTGGTGGAGATGGGTTTGCATTCTGTCTCATTTTACTTTCTCTTCATCCAGCCATTTACACTCTTGGTTAAAAGGTACTTGGAAACGCTATACATGTGAGACAAGATATGATGGTAGTATTAGGTTAGTCTTATAATGGAAGACGAGAGAAAAACAAAATCAATAGGTAAATGTTCGAACAGAATCAAAATGCAGACTACAGTCAGTCATGAGGTCGATGGCCTACGGTCGCATGTTGTGTAACCATAGGTGCGACCTTTAAAATCTTGAAAACTTACAAAGACCCTATGGTCGATCATACGGTCAATGGTTTTGGTCGAATTGTGCAACCATATGATTCAAGATCAGGTTTTTAAACCTATTTTTAAAAAAATTTCCCTCTCATTTTCCTTCTTCCTGCTACGGTCTCTACTCAACTTGTCACCAGTGAGATGATACGGTGTTGACCATATGAACTTGGTATTTTTTCATTAATCAACAACCGTCATTCCATTCCTTGAGGTACGCTCTCTACTTTTCTCCATTTTTAAGATTTCATACCTCAGGTTTTTGCTATTTGTAATGTTTTCTTCTAATTAATATTTTTTTATCGTAAAAATTTAATTTTTATTGGGGGCTTTTGCTATTGTCCACCCAGTGGATGAAAGCCCTCAAGAAAATTTGAGTTTCATTGGTTAGTTTAGTAGAAACTTTAAAATTCCCCCATTTTTGACCTAAATTTTGGGATTTTTCCTATTGTCAAAATTTCTTCAAATTCGACCTACCTAATTTAAATTTCCGATTGTATGAGCCTTGCAGGATGGTTTGGGACCTAAGTAAGTCCTCATGTCCAAATGTTTGGGTGAAAAGTGAGGCTTTTTCCATTTTATGTCGTTATGCTGTCAAATTTTCAAATTTATCTAACTTATTTTCTTATTTTCTTCTCTTGTAGTTATCATGGATCGCACTATGGTTCCTCGAGTTCATGACCCACGATGCTTTAGGTCCATTGAAGCAGAGGTGCGATATCCTTGGTTTGATCAGAAGAAAGTGAAAGGGGGTCGATGTGTGAACTTAGCCCATTTAGCCCTGTTTGATGTGGAAAGGGCGTTTGGTGATATGGGCTAGCTTCCAGTGATCTTGTACGAGGCTTGCACTCACCCGGACATGCTCAAGCAGTTCTATTGTCACCTACAGGTAGAGGGTGACTTAGAAGATGTTGACAGGGATAGAGAGCATCGGATCACCAACTGGGTGAAAGGGGTTCAAATCTCTTTCAACTGTCAAGAGTTGGATGACAGTTGGATCCTAGGCATTTTCAACGATGGTCAGTTGGTTTACTGTGAACCCAGGGAGCCACAGTTTCTATCTACACAAGTGCGTGTAGAAATAGATAATCAAATTCTTGGGAATGACCGCTGGGAGATGAAATCAGTCAACCTACATCTAGAGCCATGGGTCTACTGTAAGATTATCCAGCATAATCTTATTCCCCAGGGCAGACACTACGAGATGGTCTCACAGCTGACTCTGTACCTACTGTACTGTATCTGTACTAGGCAGCCTGTCTACCTCCCATATATTATTCTTCGTACTATGTACAGAGCTACATTTCCTGACTAGAGAGGTAACTTGCCCTATAGGCGGCTGATCACCACCTTGCTCGCTCATCTACAGGTGGACCTAGTGGATGAGAGGATCCTTAAGGACACCTTATCAGCTGACCTTGATTGGGAGGCCATCAGCAAGAAGGGCATGAGAGAGATACATGTCAGTGAGGATGAGAGGAATGTTATAAGACTTCCTCTCACTCATGTAGCGACAGCAGATGCAGAGGCGGCAGCAGCAGCAGAGGTAGCAGCAGAGGCACATGAGCGTGATGATGTATAGGATGATAATCAGATGTACATTGATGTGGATGCCATACCTCCTCCATTACCATAGCATTCTACTAGAGCTGACCCTTCTAGAACTTCTCATTAAGCTAGCCCTTCACACCCACCACCAGATGACATGATGGGGCTGTTACGTGAGATTCAGGAGGCTCAGCGCGTTATTGATTTGAGAGTAGGAGAGCTTCTAGATGCCCAGTGGGTAGCAGATCTAATAGCTAGTCTCTAAGTGACTCAGACTCAAGTGGCCTGGCACGCAAGAGTATATGCTAAGGACTATGATAGAGATCGTGAGGCACCTCCAGTACCATGATATCATTTATTTTTTCCCCTTTTATACTATAGAGTAACCATCTGGATTATGAATTGTACATTGATTTGGATGTACATTTGTTTTATTCCCATTTGGATATATATATATATATATATATATATATATATATAATTGGTTTCCACTTTACATATGTACATTATTCTCTTTCTTAGTTTATGTCTCATACAACACAGGTGCTTATGGTGTGTTCTTAGTACAACTTTTAATTTTATCCTAACTCATGTAGAAGTAGTTAGGCCAATGGGTAGAACCTAAGAAGCTCTGATACCAAGTTGTCACACCCCAATTCTGGTCTAACCAGAATGGTGTGATGAATCACCAATAAATCAATGGTTTACCCAGGATCTCGTATAGTTCGTACTCACCATATCAAACCACACACACATTCCATATTAACAATCAGAGATAATAAATAAATAAGTGAAAGTCTTACAGATAATGAACTGAGAGTGTAACTGTGATAAATAAGTACTTAATCCAATTATCTCCAAACCATAAGACATAAAAATAAATAATCAATTACAAATCTGATGTTCAAATTATAACTAAACTCAAGCACTCGCATGATGAATCATGCCTATCCTCTTCAACTTCTATGTCCATCGCAGCAACGTGCCCATACGTTGGCGTATTCATATTATCACACCGCAATTCCACACTATTCATAATAGTACGATGAACCGTCAATAAACCAACGGTTCAACCAGGATCTCGAATAGGTTGTGTCCGTTTGCTTAAACCATACATAACCACAACCATAATCAGAATAAATACACGATAGCGAAAGTCTTTAATATTAAATGAACTGAGAGTCTAAAGATGATAACATACATAAATTATTCAATTATCTTCAAAAAATACTAAGACATAAAATAAAATAATTTAATCAATTACATCGCCTGTATAATTTAAATAAAATCTAATCGAAGATGCATGAGTTGCACTCGCATGATGAATCATGCGACTCCATCATAACTTTTGCATCCATCGCCTCCGCATGTCCATACATTGGAGCATTTATATAATTTTCTACGGTGGTACCTGCATCATCAACTAAGAATATTTGACGTCAAAAGGATGATCACACATCAGGGCTTAGTGAGCAAACAAAACAATGCAACAAACATATGACTGCATTCAATTCATATCTTTGGTCTGGTTCATACGTTTGCAATGAGCAATAGAAAGGATAGGTGGCCTCCATACCTCTATACACGAATGTGTTGAACCGCCCAATGGATCAAACACCATTGCTGCCCTCCACATGCACTCACCATAGAATAGGGATATAGCTAAACTGCTTAGGACTGCATTGCATCACACTTCCCCTGAGGCCCTACCCATACCAACACGTAAGCCCCTATTGGCAAGGGCTTGCCAACTGGGCTTGCAACAAACCAATCCTAATGTCAAACAGTGTATCCATGGCCTCATCCTAGCATCCCTGAATACGTCCATAGAGATAGAGCTAAGGCCCCCCGACAGATTCAGAGACTACACGGTCCGAGACCACCTCCCCTGATGCCGTACGACGTAATAGTTCTATTTCGGCCCGGATCCGTCCTGTGGGTCCTCTCCGTGCTGATTGGACCTGCAAGACAAGGAAAGGCAAAGAAGGGGGAGGGCTGGATGCCCCGGGTCCACTTCGATGCCAAAGTTAGGCTCTGAACAGTCAATGGGCTCGGTGTCGAGCCCCCTAATATATTATAAAGTGTGGGGTGAGGTGAGATTTTCTGACCGATGTGTCAGCGTGAATCTCAAGGAGTAAAAAATGAGCAGTAAATGCTGTCTGTCAAAAACCTCGGGATTCGCCCTATTTATAGTGAATAGTGTGAAATCCCAAAATACCGATTCTACCCTTTGTTCTTGTGCTTGAGAGGCCTTCTTATGTTGAATAGGGGATCTCCACGTGGCTCTGAGATTGAGTCCTACATGTCAGGGTTGTAATTGCCAGCGTGGCGTAATTCCCTAACACTTGCCTCGTTGCCCTGCCGAATCTGTAGGGTTCGGTTGAGCAAAAAATAGAGAGACGGTTCCTCCCCCTAACAACTTGCCTCGTTGCTCTGCCGAAATCGGAAGGGTCGGACCATATATGTAGTAGAACCCACCGAGGGGATAGGGCGTTGTAGTTGAGAGCGCGTCGGTGTTGGCAAAAAAATGCTGGTCCGGGGCTGAGGTGGCCACTGCGGTTGGTCCACGTCGGTCACTACTAGAAATCCTGGATACGGGGCTGATGTGGGCACGGCGGCCCATACACATCGTTGATTCAGAGGATAGTACCAAGGCCGTCACATGCGGGTCACGTGATCCAAGCCAAATCGACCGATGTGGGCACGACGGCCAATACACATCGGTCATTCTGAGGATGGTGCCGAGGCCGTCATGTGTGGGTCACGTGATCTAAGCCCATTCGACCGATGTGGGCACTGTGGCCAATACACATTGGTCATGCTGAGGATGATGCCGAGGCCGTCACATACGGGTCAGATGATCCGAGCCAAATCGACCGATGTGGGCACTGCGGCCAATACACATCGGTCATTCTGAGGATGATGCTGAGGCCGTCACATGCCGGTCACGTGATCCAAACCCATTAGACTGATGTGTACACTGCAGTCAATACACATCAGTCATTCTGTGGATGATGCCGAGGCCGTCACATGCCGGTCACGTGATCCGAGCCCACTAGACCGATGTAGACACTGCGGTCAGTACACATCGGTCATTCTGAGGATGATGCTGAGGCCGTCACGTGTGGGTCACGTGATCCGAGCCAAATCGACCGATGTGGGCACTGCGGCCAATACACATCGGTCATTCTGAGGATGATGTCGAGGCCGTCACGTGCCGGTCACGTGATCCGAACCCACTAGACCGATGTGGGCACTGCGGCCAATACACATCGGTCATTCGGAGGATGATGCCGAGGCCGTCACATGCCGGTCACGTGATCCGAGCCCATTCAACCGATGTGGGCACTGCGGCCAATACACATCGGTCATTTTGAGGATGATGCCGAGGCCGTCACATGCCGATCACGTGATCCGAACCCACTAGACCGATGTGGACACTACGGTCAATACACATCGGTCATTCTGAGGATGATGTCGAGGCCGTCACGTGTGGGTCTCGTGATCCGAGCCAAATCGACCGATGTGGGCACTGCGGCCAATACACATCGATCATTCTGAGGATGATGCCGAGGCAGTTACGTGCCAGTCACGTGATCCGAACCCACTAGACCGATGTGGACACTGCAGTCAATACATGTCGGTCATTCTGAGGATGATGCCGAGGCCGTCACATGCCGGTCACGTGATCCGATCCTACTAGACCGATGTGGACACTGCGATCAATACACATCGGTTATTCTGAGGATGACGCGAGGCCGTCACGTGCGGGTCACGTGATCCGAGCCAAATCGATCGATGTGGGCACTGCGGCCAATACACATCAGTCATTCTAAGGATGATGCCGAGGCCGTCACGTGCCGGTCACGTGATCCAAACCCACTAGACCGATGTGGACACTGCGGTCAATACACATCGGTCATTCTGAGGATGATGCCGAGGCCTTCACATGCTGGTCACGTGATCCGTGCCCACTAGACCGATGTGGACACTGCGGTCAATATACATCGGTCGTTCTGAGGATGGTTCTGAGGCCGTCATGGGATTATCACGTGATCCAAGCCTATTTGACCGTTGTGGGCATACCCGGATCCAAATACTGGGCTTGGGCTAGACATGGATACCGCCAGGTGGGACCCGAATGATGGACCCGAGTTTATCTTCGATAATAAATGCACCAAAGTTTTGATCAGTGGGGGGCTGCCACGTGTATACTGGAGGATTGAAGTCTTATAAAAATGGGAGTGGGGTATGGAGGTCCCCCACTCCGAAAACACAGTTGATTCTCACTCACTTTGGTTCTTCATTCTTCACATCGGTTTGTCTTTCGCACATTGGTCCGGAGACGTCGAAGCAGCTCGGTCGGGTGGACTGAATGCCGACTTACAACCAGTAAGTATTTTATCTAAGTATTTGTAGTATGGCCAACGAGGGTAGGGAGACCGAACTCCAAATAGATATAGAGGAGGTGGGGACATCCTCCATTAGTAACAGCAGTAGTAGTAGCGATAGCTCTGCCTCGTCTGGCAGTGAGTCAACATCGGGCTCCTCCCTGCCCAGCGGCTCGGTGGGAAGAATATTTTTTAGGGTGGTCCCGAGATGGAGTTGACGACCGAGGAAGGTCCTTCCCAGAGAGATATGTTGGTGGGAGTGTCTACCCATGAAGTCGGTTCGGAGGTGCTGATACAGGCCCGGGAAGGAGCTGAGGCTCCCCCAGAGTTTGATGCCCGGAGTGAGGTATCCCTTCTGACCAAGGCAGAGTTCAACAGTCTCCGGGAGCGTTATCAGATTTCGGATGACGTGGAGATTCGGATGGCTCTTGAGGGGGAGCGGGCCTGTTGGAATCGGAGGTCGGAGCTATGCGTTAACATTTAAATGTTCAATGCTGGCTTTCGGGTGCCGATACCGATGTTGGTGGTTGAAATCTTGAGATTTTATCAACTGGCCCCTATCCAACTAATGCCAAACTGGTGGAAGAATATGATGGCGTTCAGCATATACTTCCAGAGGTTGGGGTGTGTACCGACCCTGAACATGTTTCGCCATATGTTCACCTTCAATGACTACTGCCGGTCAGGGTGGTATTACTTTGCCAAAAGACCTGAGTTTGGCGACCTCTTAGCAGATAAACCGACCTCGATCAAGCTGTGGAAGAACAAGTTTTTCTATATCTGAGGCGATAACGTTATGTTGGAGAATATTTGGAAGAAATTGGATGCCGAGGCATTCAACACGGACTCACCCCTACTGCCCGAGGAGTCTGAGATGCTGCGGCGTGCTCGGAGTACCGATGGGGCTCGGATCTGGGTGGCCGAACTGAGGGACCCCCTCATTTTGCTCGAAAACCGTCTTTGTGAGTATTGTTTTGTCATTGAATGGCCGATGTTGACCTATTAACTGGGCTGATTCTGTTTTTGTGTTTTGCAGTGAAACTAAGCAAAGACTATCTGCTGGAGCTGAAGCAAAAGAACGACGCTAGGAAGGAGGCCGCGGCGAAAAGGGCCCAGGAGGAGCCGGCTCCGAGGATCGCAGTGGGTCAGGCTGGTGCCGAGGGGGATCTCACCAGACGGCCCTCCAAAAGGACTCGTAAGATTTCTCCTGATTCTACCTTGGCCGCCGCCGCGCGTGTCTATGCAATGCCTCTGACGCCTCGGTACCGTGTACTTGATTTTTCAGGGAAAGGGGCCGCCGCTACCGTGTCGGAGGCTGTTCTGGCATTGGGGGAAACATCGGAGATGAGCGCGGCTCGGCAGCCGACTCCGGTGCACGCCCGGACCTCACCAGCTGCTCCTGCTGAGAGGCCTAGAGTGCTTCAGGGGACGGGCGGTGTCCGAGGCCAGGTTAGGCACATCCCCGTGTTGGGACCCTCCTCTCGCGACCGCACTAGGGACGAGCGAGCATTCCGCCCTGATTGGGCGCTTACCGAGGAAGACACGGCCATGGGAGACATCTGGGCCGCGAGGGAACTGTTGCGAGGAGCCATTCTTCCTCGGGACCGGTCATTGGTGCAGGAGCTCCCCATGCCTTCACTTATCTCGGGGGCAGATACACTAGGTGCATCGGTAAGATGCTTTCTTCGTTCGATTTCATCCCGTCGATTCTCTGTTCGTCTTTTTAGCGTTAACTATTATAGTCGTGATTTCGATGCAGCTCGGCGTGTACCTTGAAACTTTGAAAGAACGCGCCGAGGAGACGACGAGTAACTTGGCCGAGCCGGACAGCAAGTTGCACTCTGCCGAGGAGGCGTGGGACGACGCCAAAAGACAGCTTCCGTATAAAGAGCGGGAAGTGACTGCCGTGACTGCCGAAGTCACTCGCCTTGTGCGAGACAACGCCAAGATGCTCGAAGACAAACAGCGTCTTGAGGACGAGGCAAGGGCACGGGAGGAGCGGATCGGTCAACTGAAGCTGGCTCTGGATCGGGCGAAGAGTCATAGGTCTCGGTGGCGGGACGGTTATCTGAAGGTGCGCTCCCTCGCGGCCAATGCTGTACAGCTATATCAAAAGTCCAAGGACTTCAAGGAACTGGTGGGGCGGCTCTCCCTTCAGAGCTTCACTCAGGGGGCGCTTGCTCTGAAGGAGTTTGTGGACGAGAAGGTGTCGGGTATAGACTATACCGGTGCTGCGTGCCTTGTTCCTGATGAGGACGAAGTGGAGATCCCCGAGGTGGACGATGACGAGATGCTCCGGCGACTGGATGAGGTTTTCAAGGGTGAGGAGCCTCCAGCCTCTCCAGATGTAGATGGGACTCCGACGACCCCTCGGGACGGCGCTGCTTCTACCATGGGTCCGCCTCCCACTCCCGGTGGTTCTCTACATTCTGGGCTATTTGTAGTTGTTCAAGGTAGCTCTGGTGATCTTGCCAGCGGAGAGGCGAACCCTCCCGACGGAAATACTTAGAAAATGATATATATATATATATATATATATATATATATATATATATATATATATATATATATTTTTTTTTTTTTTTTTTTTTTTTTTTTTTTTTTTTTTTTTCTTTTTTTTTACACCGATGTAATCTTCTCTTTGCACAGTACGAATTGAAAGTACAGATGTACTCTCCCTTTGCACAGAATGAATTGAATGCCTTTGGATGTAATCTTGTGTACTTGCTTCCATTTCTGCTCTCTGCTCTCTTGGAAGATTCATGTTTGTCTACCCTCCTCGGCCCAAGGGGTTTTCACACTTGGTGAAGTCCTTGGGTCGAATGGGTCTCACATCGGCACAGGCCGGGATGATATCCGTATCGGCGCGGAGCCGTGTCTACCCTCCTCGGGCCAAGGGGTTCCCGCACTTGGTGAAATCCTTGGGTCGAATGGGTCTCACATTGGCACGGGGCCGGGATGATATGCGTATTGGCTCGGAGCCGTGTCTACCCTCCTCAGTCCAAGGGGTTCCCATACTTGGTGGAATCCTTGGGTCGAATGGGTCTCACATCAGCACGGGGCCGGAATGATATCTGTATCGGCGCAGAGCCATGTCTACCCTCCTCGGTCCAAGGGGTTCCCACACTTGGTGGAATCCTTGGGTCGAATGGGTCTCACATCGGCGTGGGGCCGGGATGATATCTGTATCGGCGCGGAGCCGTGTCTACCCTCCTCGGCCCAAGGGGTTCCCACACTTGGTGAAATCCTTGGGTCGAATGGGTCTCACATCGGCACGGGGCCGGGATGATATCTGTATCGGCGTGGGTGGATATTTGTATCGGCGCGGGACCATGTCTAGCTAATTTGTGTACAATCTTGTGGCCAAATGTGCTGGAGAATGCAGGGTAATTACTTTGTCGGAAATTCATTAAAGTCACCGAAGTTGAGTTGGAAATGGCTCGTGTACACTAGGGGGATTTCACTGATAAAACGGTCTGAGGTGCTCTGCATTCCATGCTCTTGGCAAGGCTTGTCCTGCCATATCCATTAGGCGGTAGGATCCCGTGTGCAGTGCTTGGGTGACCCGATAGGGGCCTTCCCAGTTTGGGTCTAGCTTCCCCTGATTAGCCGAGTCAGACGCAATGGTCCTTCTGAGGATGAGGTCCCCTTCCTTGAATGATCACGGGTACACATTCTTGTTGTAGTGCTTGGCTACCTGCTACTGGTTGGCCGCATTTGGGCTTGGTCCCTCATTTCTTCTACGAGGTCTAAGTTGGCCCGTAACCCTGGCTCATTGGTGACTGGGTTGTAATCGGCGATCCGGTGGGATGCAATTCTAACCTCTAAGGGGATCACGGCATCTATGCCGAAGGAAAGTCGGAAGGGAGATTCGCCCGTGGCTGTTTTCGAAGTAGTCCGATCTGCCCATAGTATGTGCGGTAATTTGTCCAACCACCTACCTTTTTCCCCGTCGAGTCTGGATTTGATGCCTTTCAACAAGATCTTGTTGGTGGCTTATGTCTGACCGCTAGTTTGTGGATGCTTCACAGTGCCGCGCTGGTGCTCAATACGATGCTCAGCACAGAACGCCGCAAAGGCCTTGTTATCGAATTGCTTGCCATTATCCGTGATGAGAACTCTTGGGACTTCGTACCGATATACAACCCACTTGATGAAAAAGTTCCTGATGGCACTTTCTGGAATGCTGGATAACGCCTCCGCCTCCACCCATTTAGTGAAATAGTCAACTGCGACGACCACGAATTTTCGCTGATAACGCGCCGGTGGGAAAGGGCCCATGATATCCATTCCCCATGTGGCAAAGGGGATGGGGGCTGCTTCGATGGGGCGGAGGTGCGGCCGGGAGGTGAGATACCGGTGCGTACATTTGACACTTGGAGCACCGCTTGACGTAGTTGATACAGTCTTGCCGCATCTTCGGCCAATAATAGCCCTAGCGTAATATCTTGTGCGCGAGGACTCTACCCCCCTGGTGCGCACCACATATGCCCTCATTGACTTCCTTAACAGCTCGTGCCGCTTCGGAAGGACGTAAACACCGGAGCAGTGGAAATGTGAAAGCCTTCTTATATAGGACTGTCGCCTCGATGATGTAATGGCGAGCTTTGGATTGGATGCGCCTGGCCTCTTTCTTATCTTCTGGTAGCTGACCATTTTGGAGAAAGGAAAAGATTAGATCCATCCACGACGGCTCGGACACAGTTGGTAGTATGGCTTTGGTTGTGGCATCTACGGATGAGTGGGTCAGAACCTCGGTGTATACTGAATGATCCAGATCTCTTAAGTCCGACGAGGCCAGTTTGGATAAAGAGTCCGCCAAGGTGTTTTGGTCCCGGAGTACGTGACGTAGAATGAAGTGTTCAAATGCAGATGCGGCCTCTTGGACCTTCTTGAGGTAGGCAGACATACTTGGTTTCTTTGCCTCATAGTCTCCATTGACTTGACGTACGACCAGCTGGGAGTCGCTGGACGCTTCTACCCTCCGAGCCATAACTGCCTTGGCCAGGAGAAGTCCAGCGATAAGGGCCTCATACTCGGCTGCATTGTTGGAGACTTGGAACATGAATCGAATAGCGCAGCGAATTTGAAAACCCTCTGGGCTGGTGAAGATGAACTCTGCACCGCATTGAGTCTTGATTGATGCCCCATCAACAAACAGAGTCCATGGTTGTGATTTCTCTTCTAGGGGTGAGTCGTCTGTAGCTGGATCTTCCATAGGGAGGGCCTCAATTAGGAAGTCGGCTAGTGCCTGGGCTTTGATGGCTGTACGCGGCTTGAAGTGATGGTCGAATTCTCCTAATTCGATGGCCCAGTTGATGACTCGGCCAGAAATGTCTGGCTTAGATAAAATCTTCTTCAGAGGTTGATCAGTTAGAATGGTGATGGAGTGCGCCTAGAAGTACGGGCGTAGCTTACGCGCGGATGTGAGTAACGCCAGTGCGACTTTTTCAATGAACTTATACCTGGTCTCGGCCTCCAATAGGACCTTGCTGATATAATAAATGGGGCGTTGGATGCCCTCTACTTCCTTGATCAGTACCGCGCTGACCGCTCTTGAAGAAACGGCCAAGTACAATTCCAAAGTGTCTCCTACCTCAGGCTTCACTAGCAATGGGGGAGATGTCAGGTATTTCTTTAGTTCTTCGAACGCCTGTTGGCACTCGGCTGTCCACTGGAAGGTCTTGTTGCCCTTCAGGGTTTGGAAAAATGGTAGGCATTTGTCCATAGAATGTGACATGAACCGGCCGAGCGCAGCAACTCGCCCGGTGAGCTCTTGCACCTGTTTTATCCTTATGGGTGCTGTCATTTCCAGAATGGCCATAATTTTTTCTGGATTTTCCTCGATCCCACGGCTTGAGACCATGAAACCCAAGAAATTTCCTAAAGTGACCCCGAATGCGCATTTTGCGTGATTGGCATTATGTGCCTTCGGAGTACACCGAATGCCTCTTCCAGGTCACGAACATGGTCATTCTCGGTTAAACTTTTCACCAGCATGTCGTCAACGTACACCTCCATGTTGCGCCCAATTTGTTTGGCAAAAATCATGTTGACCAACCTCTGGTAGGTGGCTCCGGCATTTATGAGGCCGAATGGCATTATATCATAACAGAAAAGGCCTTGGCTGGTCACAAAGGCAGTCTTCTCCGCATCGGCCGTGTGCATCCTGGTTTGGTTATATCCGGAATAGGCGTCCATAAAGCTCAACTGGGCGTGTCCGGCAGTAGCATCGATGAGCTGGTCGATCCTGGGCAGGGGGAAGCTATCCTTGGGGCAGGCCTTGTTAAGATCGTTATAGTCCATGCAGATGCGCCACTTGTCATCAGCCTTGGGGACCATGACCACGTTGGCCAGCCACTCTGGGTAGTGCAGTTCTCGGATGAATCCGGCATCGAGCAATTTCCCTACCTCGACGTCGATGACTTGCTGGCGGGATACGGCAAAGGACCTCCTTTTTTGTCGCACTGGTCGACGGTTGGGGTCCACATTGAGGCGGTGCTGGGCCACCTCCTCGGGGATTCCTGACATGTCAACCGCTGACCAGGCGAAGACGTCAGCATTGGCTTATAAAAACGTCACGAGTGCTCCCCGCTGCGGTTCCCTGAGGGAAGATCCTATCTGTACTGTCTTGTCCGGGTTACCCTCAGTCAGGGGGACTTGGATTAGGTCCTCCATTGGCGCACCCCTTTGCTGCTTGGGGTCGTCTCGCAGATCCTCAATTTGCACAGGCAGGGCCCTTGTAGGTTTCTTGTGATCGGTAAGTTACGCCGAGTAACATTTTCGGGACAGTAGTTGATTCGACCTGCACTCCCCCGCCCCGCGGGAAGTTGAGAACTTGAGCACTAGATGATACGGGGATGGTACTGATCGTAGCGCGATCATACCTGGTCTCCCCAGGAGACCGTTGTAGGATGAGGGGACGTCAACTACCAAAAAGTTCATCGTGACTCTTGACTCCCGTGGGTAAGTACCGGCTCTTACTGGCAAACGAATGGACCCTTTGACGCTTACGAGGTCCCTTGAGAAACTGACCAAGGGGTAGTCGACTGGTAACAATCGGTCAAGGGGGATTTCCATGCACCGAAAAGCTTGCCAGTAGATGATGTCGGCGGAGCTTCCCGTGTCCACCATGATTTTATGCACGTCGCTATCTTCAATCCGGAGGGTGATGACAATGGCGTCTTCATGGGGTAGTTCTAATCTGCACAAGTCTTCATCACTGAATGTAAGGAAGTCCCCCGTTCGAGCCCTCTTTCCAAGCCACTCAGTTGACTTGACGCTTCGGGTGTAGGCCTTCGTTGCTTTAGCTGAGGTGTTACCAGCCGCTGGTCCACCTGTTATAGTCCAAGCCTTCCTCCCTTGAGTGGCGGGATCAAAAATGTCATCATCCACCGAGGCCGAAGCGTCCACTATGGCCAATAGAGGTCGGCAGGACTCTTTACGATGCTCTGTGGCCAAGGTAGTCGCTGCGGCAAATGAGGGTCGGTAGGAATCTTTACGGCCTTCTGCGGCCGAGGTGGCTGCTGCGGCCAACGAGGGTCGGCAGGAATCTTTACGGCCTTCCGTGGCCGAGGTGGCTGCTGCGGCCAAAGAGGGTAGGCTGGCGGGTGGACTCTTTCTTCTCCCTGCCCCGATCCTTGAGTCGCTGGGAATCCCTGAGCTAACTGCTGGCCTATACCGTGGTCTGGGGCATCTGACCATATAGACGCGTTCATAGGGTATATCTTCCTCTGTTGGTGGGTCAATGACATGAAGCGGAGGGGGAGGTGGAGTCTGGTCTTCACGCTGCCGGGACACCCTTGGTTCGGTCCTCTGCCTGGTCCTCCCTCTGGCTGCCAAGGAGTTGGGCACTCGACTCTTCTCGTGTGTCTGTTGGGGAGTTCGGTCGAGCTGGCACAGAATGACACCGATGTCCCGATGCGCTGGTGTCGGCCTCCTTTCCCTCCTTTCCTCATGCTGGATAGGCTCTTGCTCGCGAGGCCTCTCTGGGTGGCGAGGCTCGGCTGGCCTATCTCTCCTTCTTTCTCCCCGGGCGGGTTCTTCCCGTATGTCCCTTATCTCTTGCCTCCTTGGTTCTCTGTTCTCTTGACGCCGTAATTCTCGCTCTGGCGTTCTCTCCCTCGGTGGGGGAGGTAATCTTCTCCGATCATCGGCCGTGGTAGCCGGTACTCTCAGAGCATTGTGATCTACATATTGCTTGTAATAGCCTCGCTAGATGAGGTCTTCAATTTCTGCTTGTAGGTTGCGACATTCATCGGTCGTGTGGCCGATGTCGCGGTGATACTGACAGTACTTATTGGGATTGCGCTTTTTAGCTTCAGTGACTATCTTCTGTGGCCTCTGAAGGTATCCATCATCCGCGATGAGAGTGTACACATCACCGAGGGACCTGTTAAGTGGGGTATAGTCACTGAATTTCTTTTGCAGCAAACTCCTGACTCGCGCCTCTTCTCTCCGGGATCTCTTGCTTTCTCCGGGTCGTGCGAAGTCTGGCCTCTCGTCAGTCCGCTTGCGCGGGGTATCTTCTAGACTCTTGCTAGCTTCATAGATTTCGTTGGCGCTGGCGAATTTCTCACATCTCGCCAGGAGTTCTTGTAGATCGGCAAGTTCCTTCTTAGCGATGGAAAATCTGAGCTTTGTGTCGGTGACTGCTGCTCTCAACGTAGCGAAGTGAAATGCCTCGTCAATGTCTTTGACTTGGAGCACCTCCAACTTAAACCTGGCTAAGAAGGCCCTTAGGGTTTCTCCAGATCTTTGCCGCATATTCATCAGATGGGCACTTGTCTTCCCCTGCACCCTGCTGCCCTGGAAGTGCATCCGGAATAGTTTAGCCATGGTTTTGAATGAGTCGATTGACCGTGCCACTCTACCAGTACCTAACCCCTACTAGCCAGTGTTTGATACAGGGGTAGTGCCATTAATGAAATCCTACATGTCATCCGTTGTATCCCTCTCACCAATCCTAGCAGGAATCCTAGACCTTTCATTTTCCCCCCCAAAGATGATGTCTTCCCACTAGGGTGAGTGACATACTGTTTAGCCTCGATCGTTTTACCTCTAACTACTAGATCACAATCACATACATTTACATATCAACCACATATTTTAAATCCAAATACATGCTCAGGGCAGTTATTGGTGACATGTTATAACACCAGCATGTGGCACTACAATCATTTATTGAAACATTTTAAAATTCATTAAGGGTTCTGTTCCTCACCTGATATCACAAAATGGTGGTTTTCCACGCTTGGATAATCAGTGTTCCTGATGTGCTCTACACCTATATAAAGTGTGGGAACATAAGTTATTATTTTTATATTCTTTCTCATCAATTTATCGAGGTCTGGAGCTAACCGATCGATGTCTTGGTTGGGACTATCACATCTATCACATCTTTCGACAGAGACCATAGCTTTTTGCAAGGGGTAGGTTGCTGAGTCGGTCAGTTCATCGATCGCCCCATCGTCTAGCTACCTCTAGAGACCTTTCTGGGACTAGTCAGTTGCTTCACCGATCCCCACAATGTATCATATGGTGTATTGACTGCCCCTTTCAAAAGATTAATTTATGGTCTTCTCGATTAGGATTCTACTACAAACATAGTCCATAGATTGCTAATTCTAGTGTGGTACAATGACAGCGTACCTCTTAAATCTACATCTCAGCATGACAAGCATGAAATTAAATGTTTAACCTAGGTCACTTATTGAGAATAAGTATCTTCAATATCAAGAAGCATTACTATTTTATTATTGATTAAGAATGAGTATTCCTCACGTCTGATTTAATCATTCAACGGAACATTGAGTTTTGCATTAGAATTTACTGAAGGTTAAGGGTTTTACAAGCAAAGGCTTGATCAATGTTTGTAGACGGTGTGCGTCGTCAGCAATTCTCCCAACACAAGTGATGCCAGGCTTTACCTTCTTCCTCTCCTTCCTCCCTTTCTCTTAAGAATGCATCAGAGCTTTCTGAGACTGATATGTACTCAAAAGAGGGTGTGAAGGTAGGGTTTTATTTTACTAAGGTTTCCTTGTTGGGGTAGAACTCCTAGATTGAATAGGGGACCCCTATGGAGTTGCCAAGTCGCAAGAGTTTAAATTAGAAAGGGACTCCTACTCTTCTACAACTCCAACGGTAGTTAGGATAGGTATGGGTCCTTTTAGATTCATATATGGGTCCTAGGAATATACTAAGTAGCTTCCCAAAATGGAACCAACTGTTAATCTCAAGAACAGGTCTATTTTTTGCTTGGCTGGTCGATGGTCCCTATCGTTATCGGTATTCTTGACCGCCTAGTAGTGATCGGCCCCCTAAGATTATATACTTAACACATGTTTAAAAGAGTTAAAGAGTTTAAAGGGTACCTATCATGCTAGTCCTCAATTTTGTATTGAATCAGGTTTAGCTACGGTGGAAAACCCTGGCACGAAAGAAAATCAGAGTTAAACCAGGTTTTCGGTTGCGGGTTTTACAACTCCAGCCCCCTTAAATAATTTCATCCCCAAAATTCCTTACCCATTGTCTCGAACAAGTAAGGATATCTTCTATTCATAGAATCCTCCTCTTCCCAAGATAGATCTTCCATGTGTTGATTCTTCCACATGACCTTTACGTAGTGAACATCTCGATTCCTTAGGTGCTGAACCATCCTGTGAAATATCATTTGAGGTTCAAGTTCCATTGTTAAGTTTTCTTTTAGCTGAGAGGGGTCAGCATCTAGTACATGGGATGGGTCTTGTACATCCTTCTTCAGCATTAATATGTGGAATACATCATGTACATTGAATAATGATGGTGGTAGCACTTGTTGGTAGGCTTCACTTTCATATTTCTTCAAAATCTCAAAGGGTCCTATATACCTAAGACCTAGCTTCCCCTTTTTACCAACTGGTTTTAGTCCACTGAAAGGTGAAATATTCAGAAATACCTTGTCTCCTACATCATACTCAATGTCTTTTCTCCTGACATCAGAGTAACTATTCTGTTGTGCCTAGGCTGCTTTGATCCTTTCCCTTTTGATATCCACTTCTTGGCATGTTTCTTAGACAAAGTCTG
This sequence comes from Protea cynaroides, assembly GCA_028583415.1. NCBI lineage: Eukaryota > Viridiplantae > Streptophyta > Magnoliopsida > Proteales > Proteaceae > Protea > Protea cynaroides. Next base: position 71,161,304 of record CM053275.1, read on the forward strand.
GTCCAACTATTCTTTTTTCGCCAAATTCCTCCCAGTATAGTAGAGTTATGCATCTACGTCCATAAAGGGTTTTATATGGAACCATGCCAATGCTGGCTTGGTAATTGTTGTTATAGGTGAACTCCATCAAGGATAGTTTTTCATCCCATGCTCCCTTACAGTCTTGTACAAGCACGGAGCATATCTTCTAGGATCTGAATTGTTCTCTCCAATTGACCGCTCGTTTGTGGATGAAAGGCCATACTAAATCGCAATTTTGTGCCCATTGCATATTTCAAACTCTCTCAAAATCTTGATGTCAATTAGGGGTCTTTGTCTGACACAATGTTTTGAGGTACACCATGTAGATGAACTACTTAATTACATACAATCTAGCCAATCTATTCGACGTATATAGGGGCCAAATTGCTATGAATCTTACCATTTTCTTTAGTCTGTCGACTATTACACAAACAGCTTCTACATTTCTAGGTGTCAAGGCTAAACCTGTGACAAAATCTATAGTGATGTAGTCCCATTTTCATTCGGGTACCTGTAATGGTTGAAGTAGTCCAAATGGTTTCTCACGAACAACTTTTAGTTACTAGCTATGAGGACAAAGATCATAATCTTTTTTTGGAAGTCGCTACCTAGATTAAGGTCTAGGACCTTAGAAAATGTGAAATCTCACCCTAAGGTAAGACTTCGATTGACTCATGAACCTTAGATTGGATTTCTGGTCCATCAGAGATTGGGTAAGCGTCAGCTTACGGTTATGGGAAGGGGTTAGCCACCCAAACCGTCCGATCGAAATCGGTCTCCTATACCTTTCCTATGCTAGACTCTATCTATTTAACCTAATCAAACCATGTGGTTTGATGTCATTGAACCGAATCTGTATCCATTAGATTGACTATGTATCACAGAATTATTCCAAAAATCATGTTCACCATTGTAGTTCAGGTGTGATTAAAGTTTATGATTATGATTTATGCTTGTATTTGATTAATTTCATTGTTCAAGTTGAAGTTTATGCTTGAAAGGTTGAGAAACCCTATGGGTTAGTATCTGGATAGTCCATATGAAGTGATAGATAGTCCTAGTGGATCTAAGAATAGATAACCCTTTCTGGGTCAAAATATGGATAACCTTATTTGGCTCAAAATGTGGATAACCCTTTCTAGGTTGAAATGTGGATAACCCTATTTGGGTCAAAATGTGGATGGATATCCTAGTGGATCTATGGATAGTCCGAGTGGACTAAGTTGTGGATCTAAATTTTGGTTTCTCCCAAATGGCCTACGTATCATAAGGTTTGACTAAGGAATCAGAATCCGTGTAGTTCGAAATGATGGGTGGATATCCTAATAGATCTATGGATAGTCCAAGTAGACTAAGGTGTGAATCTGAATTTGGGATTATCCCAAATACCCTACGTATCCTAGGGATTGCCCTAGGAATCAGAATCCACATAGTTTGGGCTGAAGTAACCTGTTCTAGGTTAAGGATTGAGAACCTATTCTAGGTCGAGGATTTATAACCTATTCTAGGTTTAGGATATGCCGATAGACAAAATCGTCTTGAATTACCCTTTTCATCCTAAGTTCTAATTTTGGAAGGTTTGGCAAAGCATTCTCTTTCTTTATTAAGATTTTTATTATTTTCCATTATACCCTTCCCAAGAATGTGGGTGCCTAAATGCACGTCCCCAAGCCTAGATTGTCTTCTAGAAGTGTGCATACATGGTAGTTTAACTAGGGTATTGCAAAAAATAAAGCTATTGCTATAAATATAATATTTTATCTAAGCATGGCATGTATGATATTTATGGTAACTATCACAACATATAGTAAGATTATGAAAATCTCCCTAACATGGCATGTATTGCAAATAAGGCAAGAACCTATATGGCGAGATCTAATATGCTAATCTAAGCATTGCAAGACCTAATATTGTAAGAAATCAATATATGCATCTATATATATCAATATGACAAGTATCAAACATTGAATGCAAAATATGGCATGAATCATCCAAAAATGTTAGATTTTATATGCTATTTTCTAAGCATGGTAAGACCTAACATGGTAAGAAATTAATGTATGCATCTATATATCAATATGGTAAGTACCAAACATAGAATGCAAAATATGACATGAATCATCCAAAAAGTAAGATCTTATATGCTATTTTCTAAGCATAGTAAGACTTAAAAATGGTAATTATCAAGATTTTGCTAAATATGGTAAAAATTTATTTATTTTACCAAATATAGGAACACATAAAATATGATAAACATGGTATGTTCACAATCCAAACAAAGCATATGAATGCTCTAAATATAGCCATTTAACTAAATATGTCATCTAGATACTCTAAATATAGCAAGTATGCAATCAAATATGGTTGAATTCAGTCAAGTAATCAATTACATGTTATAGTGAATGAAACATCAATGAAACCTTTCTGAAAAATCCAAAATTATCAAAAACATATGTTCAATAAGTTCTTTGAAAATATCGTAACTTTTATGAAGACACTTGGAATGATTAATGACTCAAAAATTTCAAAATTGTGACAAAATTTCAAATATTTGACAAACTATGAACTGCTTTCAGATTCTATCATATTACAACAAAATGACCATAAGTAGGTCTTTTGTAACTGAAATCAAGCTCTATTTTTTTTCACCGAAAGATGACTCAACATGATATATTTCATCTGAAAGGGTCGAATTCCAACAAAGAGCAAAAACATGTCAAACAAATGCCCCAACACCGGATATGTGCACTGGTCAAGTCGGTTCTGGATTTTTGACCAGTTGCACCATAAATTCCGTATAAAATTTCATACTTAATGAAAATTATATCCAGATATATGTCCATATTGAAAACTGTCAGATCCAAAATTTCATCAAGAAAAAAAAATGAAAACAGAATATTCTCTTTGTAAAAAAGATCTTTTTCAATCATGCAAATCAGTATATTCTAACAGATTCAAAATCAGAGTACTATGCACTTAAAAATCAATATCAATTCAATAAAAAATAGAAAAAACATAAAACTAGTGCCATTTTTTAGAAAACTTCCATACCTAAAAAAATTCATATGAAGTTTATTTTTCTGAATATGGTCATAAGCCCCTTTTCTATATACTTTTTGATAGGGGATTGCATTACATCTGAATAGGATAGCAATGCCAAAGAATAATTTTATTGATAGACTTTCCCAATCCAAATGAAACGAAATTTCAAGGGAAGTCTTCTAACATATCAGAGAGAATTTTATAAAAATTTGGACTTCAAAATCTAAAAAAAATCACATGAGGTGCAAGTCCCTAATTTGGATCTAAAATCTAGAAATTTCAGATTAGAAATCTACTTTATAAAATTTATCAAAAACATCAAACATCATCATATAGCTTTCAAAGATTCATCATTGAATAGTTTAAACAAATCAACATACATAAAAAATGCTAGACATGAGCATCCTAATATTAACATGCATGCAATAGAGCATTCCTGATCGAGATTTAATAGAAATAAACCTTTTTTCAAGCAAGATCGAGATTCATGCATTCTAAAGACCCCTAAATACATTTTAGGGTACCAACCTTGTGCTCGAATGGAGCAAAACCTTCGATGTAGGATTTTTAGAGATTGTATCAAGCTTTTTGATGGTGAATCCTCATTCTCCTCTTCTCTGCTCCTTTCTCTCTTCTCTTTCTCTCTTTCTTTCTTCTCTTTTCTCTTCTTCTTCTCTCTTTTTCTCCCTCTCTCATGTCCTCTCTCTCACTCATCATTGCTCCCTCTTGTCTGAAAAAAAAAGGAATCCCTCTCTCTTTCTCTTGGCCTATTTATCCGCTCCTCTCCTCTTCTTGAAGATCCCTTCTTTCCTTTTCTTCTTTTTCTTCTAGAAAATTCCTTTTTTCCTTTCTTCGTCTTTCCTTTTTCTTCTTCCTCCTCTCTCTTTCCCATGTTTTTTCTAGAAAATCCTCTCCTCCTTGTTCACGTTTTTTTCTTCTTCTCTCTTCCTTCCTTTTCCTCTTCTTTCCTTTTTTTTTTCCTTTCCTTCCTTTTTTCTTTCCTTTTTTCTTTTCCCTCTCTCTTTCCCATGTTTTTCTCCTAGAAACCTCTCCTCTTCATGTTTTTCTTTCTCCCGCTTCCTTCCTATTTCTTCTTTCCTTCTTCTCTTCTTTCCTTTTTTCCTTCTCTTCTCTCTTTCTCACGTTTTAGAAAAAACCTCCTCTCCTTGTTCACATTTTTTCTCTTCTCCCTTTTCCTTCCGTTTTCTCTTCCTTCCTTCCTTTCTTCTTTCCTTTTTTTTCTCCCTCTCTCTTTCCCACGGCTTCTTCTAGAAAGCCTCTCTTTGAGCTAGGCCGGGCTGAGTTAGACTAAGTTGGGTTGAACTGGTTTGGACCAAAGTTGACTTTTTTTTATCATTTCATAGTCTATTTCTATCACCATTCCACCTGAAATTTTTCAATAGCCCCTATTCCAAATTTTCTACATTCACTTTGTAGAACACTAAAAATAAGGAATATTGGAACTTGAATCGCCTCATTTGAAAATAAAATGACCAGCTTATGAATTTTTAATGTTTAAGCATGTCAATTATCGATAATTTTGCTAACCATTCTACATGGGATCCTTCAGAGACTTATACCGGCAATCCTTTACCTCCACTTTGTAGAGTACTAAAATTGAAACATAATGAAACTGAAATCACCTGATTTGGATGTGGGGCGACCAAAATATAAATTTTCAAAGATGAAATGACCATTTTCATGTGTAATTTTGCATGGGACCCTTCGGAGACTTCTATACCAAATTTTTCATGTGCACTTTGTAGAACATCACAAATGAAGAATAATGGCCTTCGAGTCATCTGAATCCGATGTAGAACAGCAAAGATATGAAGCTTCGAAGTTCTATCGATAATTTTGCATAAAATCTTACATGGAGCCCACCGGTGACTTTTACCTGGGATTTTTTATGTCCACTTTGAAGATGACTGAAAGTAAGAAATATTGGTCTTTGAATCATCTGATTCTGATATCAGATGATCAAGATATGATGATTTGAAGTTAAAATGATAATACATGCATCATACGATAATTACGTAAATGCCCTTGCATTTTCAAACTGTGATATCTTCCATGTTTGATGTCAGAATTTTATGATTCCGGTCTCATTTTGAAGATAATTTCACGACTTATACATCCAAATAGGTAATATCCTATGACCCTACTGTGCGGTTCATTAGAGAATTACAAACCTTTAGGTTAAAAGCCAAAAACCTATCATATGACTTTACTTATGCTGAGGGTAGCAAAAATGGGGTGCTTACAGATGCCCCGCTTTAGCCGAGATTGTTACCAATTCAAGGCTAAAGACAAAAGAACCACATTTTTTATATGAGTGAGATTGCTTATTGGGCTGAACTTAGGGTAATTTGTCCTAAACTGCCTATGTATTCTAAGGGTGTCCTACAAATCAAGCCTAGAACGTAGTTCGACTGGCATGAAGGTTTGCTCTTCTTGAAAGATTGGTGATTGTTCTTCTTGTATAAAGCTAAGCTGTGTATACAAGGCTCATTTGTAGGCTGGGAACCTCTTCTTGCTGAGGTGAGACTCATGATGCAAGGTATGCGTGGGATTGAACCTGACTTAATCCATTTGTAGGCTGATAAACCTCTTCTTGTATGGAGCTAGGCTGTGAATACAAGGCTGGTTGATAGGTTGGGAACCTCTTCTTGTATGGAGCTAGGCAGTGAATATAAGGCTGGTTTGAAGGCTTGGAACCACTTCTTGTATGGAGCTAGGCTGTAAATATAAGGCTGGTTGCACGAGCTTGAGCTCAGCTTTGATTTGTCTGGATGAAGGAATTTTCTATCTTTTCTTTGATTGAACTGAGGCACTTTTGATTGAGATTCTGAGATTGATTTTTTGAATAAGCTAGGGCTCTACATTTGATTCACTTATAGGCTGAGATTGACTTGATCTTTGAATGAACTAGGGCCCTACATTTGATTCACTAATAGGCTAAGATTGATTTGAACTTTGGATGAGCTAGGGCTCTGCATTCATTTATAGGCTGAGATTGACGTGATCTTTGAATGAACTAGGGCTCTACATTTGATTCACTAATAGGCTGAGATTGATTTGAACTTTGGATGAGCTAGGGCTCTGCATTCACTTATGAAATGAGCAAGAACTCAGAAGGTCACTTTTAGGGTAAGGAATTTGCTACTGATTCTGAAATGAGCAAGAACTCAGAAGGTCACTTATAGAGTGATACTGAATGACTCATGTTTGAAGTTCCTACCAACTTTGGTCTTTCAGGATTGAAAATTGGAATATCCTTCTTGGAAGCTCTATGGCTATGAACCTTCGGGAATGAAAACTAGAATATCCTCATAAGTAGCTTTGTTGCTATGAACCTTTAGGATGCTTGAAAGTGACCCATACAGGAAGTCTTTGTTGACTTTGAACCTTTAGGGTTGAAATCTGACCCATCTTGGAAGTCTCTTGACTTTGAACCTATAGAGTTTTCCAAGGGTTTTGCCCCTGCTTTATTGGTGAAGACATAAAACATGGCATCAATGGAAATGGTGTCATGGACTTTGTTGGCATGATACCTAGATTTGAAAATTTTCATTTATGACCTAGTACTGAAAGTTTGACTCAATTTCAGCACGGTGGTGATGACTTCGTTGCTCCCTTTGAATGGTTTGAAAGTGATGATTTTCTTCAGCCAACATTGGTGTTGCTGGATTTGGATTGAAAGATACTCTAGCGAGGATTTTGGACAAGGATGAGGGGAGCTTGACAGTCTCTAACCAATGTGATTTTATTGATTGACCTTGGTGTTAAACTGACGAGGGACTTCTGGTCAACGAAGTTCTTTGACTATGCACTATGGTAAACCAAATTGGTAAAACAGCCAAGAGGCGATGAAATGTATCATGGGGTTGGCCCTTGATCTAGGCTCATGAAAAGCTTAGGGCTTTGCAACATTGTTGTCTCAATTTTAAAAGATGAATGAACCATGGCCCCAAAGTAGGCACGAGGAGCAAAGGATTCAATGTGTTCCTTTAGAGAATTTGGTGACTAAATCTTAACAGGTGAGCGACCACATTAGATTTTCTTCATCAACAGGATTGGAAGAACTGAGAAATTGGCAAAAACCAACTTGGACGGACCTACTTCTATTCACTAGGAAAGTCAGTGACTTTGGACTAGACAATGGATCCTAGATGTAATGCCCATGATCAATTTTGATTCCTCTACATAGGGTACATCTATTTCCCAGTGTCTACATGTTGTGACAGACCACTACTATAGTGTGCTAGGGGCAAGATAGAAAGAAACAGGCAATCTAACAGAGTTGGAACTAGGTTGAATCTAGATTGCATCAAGAATTTGACCATGTTTCCAAGGTCAAGGAATGATTGATAAATTGATTGCAGAAAGTGAGTTCTTACATAAATCCTTCTTGAATCTTGAAAAATGAGGGAGCTGATGATTTGTTGAATTTGGCTACATCCGTAACCAGGCCATGAGAATTTTCTCTCTCCCTAACGTAACAAAAGGATTTGAAGATAGAATTCTATTAAAAGGCAATGTTATGGAGCCCAAAAGGCAAACAGACGATGGTTTGTGCAACTCCTCTGAGTATGATTCATTGGAGAGCAAGAGGGATTCCTTTCCTTATGGAGGGTAGACTGGGTATGACATTTGTCCACATGAACCACTGAATTTTCTATGAAGTGCCAATAAGGGCAATGCTTTAGGGTTGCATCAGGTTGCCTATCCTCACTGAGGTATTATGGGTTGCCCATTGATGTTTCTTGGGTTGTTTTTCCTTACTGAGGTTTCTTTCATTCCTTTTTTTTTGCAAACCCCATCTTGGGTTGAATAAAGTGTCCTAATATGGTGAGGATATTGCCAAAATTATGGTCCTATCCAATGGTCTAAAACCCTTAGGGGAAATTCGAATGGCATGACTTTCATGACAGATGGGTAGCATTGCCCCACTGTTTAAGTTGACACCTACATGCATTAATAGGCGGGTAGCTATTTGAATCATCACTAAAAGAGACTTTAGGGAAATGCAATCCCACACCAAAATTAAAAATGATACCGAATTATATTTTCCTTTTGTTGAGACACGTGTTCAGATGGAACACGTGTCTCAACAAGCTACATCGAGATGTCAAATCAGTCGCGATCATAACTGGGCTGGAAACCTTTAAGTTTGTTGACAAGTATTGATGTTGAAGGTCTAGGAGGACTGATGTGAAACTGTCCACATGGGTCTACCATTGGGAGAGTGTTTGGTTGTTTATGTATAATGGGCTTATCTTACCAAGAAAATCCCATTTTATTGGCTTGGAAAATGAAGGGCCTATAGGAACCTTGGAAAGCCGTCGAATGTAATGAATGACATATGAGTGTTCTAGCCAGATTCATGAATTTGTACATAAAATGATGACATGATCATGAGATACAATGCCATAAAAACTGATAATTAAAAGAAGGGCTTGTGATAGAGACTCCTTGGATGACCGTCAGATTGATTGATGGGAGAGAGAGTCCAATGCCGATGAGAAATCTTTCTCTGATGATGAAGAAGTGATGAGATCGTCTCCTATAAAGGCGGGATGTAATTAGCTAAAATCAAAAGTCCGGTCCATCATGATGTGAATCTCAATGAACGATGGAACTTGCTATCAGGCTTTGATTGGAACAACCATCCTCTTGAAGTGAGAAGGACAATTGGCTTACTGTTGAGCTCCAATGCCATTCAACATCTTACTATTTTCTTTTCTTTTTTTCTTTCTTTTTTTTCCCTCTTTTTTGGATGTGGAGGCCACATAATGCAGTGCTTCGCTTGATCACCAAGTTGAATCATGACTTTCAATATTCGATTGGAATCTTTTTCTTCCAAACATTTTCAATCAAAAAAAACATCTTTGCCCCAGTTAGTACTCTATTCTTCTATGAACTTTATGAACATTTGTGACTACTCATCTAGTATCTAATTTTATCTAAATAGTGAATCTGTATGCTATCCTTTGGAAGTTAATCATCACCTTCTGTCTGATGTGACTACCTCCCATTATTGATGTAGATAAAACATAGGCTTGAATTTTCTTTTTCTCTTTTTTTTTGGGTATTCCAATGACCTCATTCTTTGATTTTGGGAATGGTTATTCATCATGTATCTCTTGCTTGCAAATGATTTACTTTGTAAGACCTTTGGTATTTCCATCTTTTTGGTGGCACATCTATCCTCCACTCATTTATACTGATTGGCTGACCTGTTGATATGACCTATTACTATCTAATGCTTTCTTCGGAATCTTTTCGTAGGTAGAACAAATGGCAGCTTTTCAAATACATGTTTCTTGAGAGTACTCTTGTGTCTCTCAATTGGTCATTTAAAACTTTCCCAGACGGGTTGTACCTTTATTTCTTAAGAGGCCAGGTGGCGTAGAAGTTCAAGAGACGGCTCATCATTTCATTCATCTTCAGAGTCAGAACTGACTGCGCATGTAGAATAGGAGGATGTATGAAACTAGGAGGAAATGTATGGAAGGGACAAAGCACAGAGTTTGAAATCCCAAATGGGGTGAATTTCTTTTACTTATAGGGCAGATTGGACTGGACTTGTCAACAAGCATATCAATCTTGGACCTAGACATGGATGACCTATCGAATACCGATAATAGAAAATTGAAACAACTAGTTCGTCCAAGCGGCTCCAGTTGGGCATAATGCCTTCGACGACCACCTTCAGTCGTTGTAGGAATAAATCATCCTTCGGACCTCTAACAGCTGGACTCATCATGCCCCTCTATCAATTGATGCAAGATGCCTACCTTTTAGGATTCCATACAATTCTTACCCTCTTTTCTTGTTTTCCCTTATTTTTTAGTTTGAGATCCATTCATAACCGGATTATTGCCTTTTAAGCTCAAGGTTACTCCGGTTCATGCCCCAGTTGGGGGTTCAATGGATTCATCAATGGACTGCTTCTAGTCGAGTTCAAAATTATTCTAGCTTATACCCTAGCTTGGGGAGCAAAGGGTATCGCCATTGCACTACACCATTTGGAGTCCAAGATTAGACTAGTTTATGCCTCGGCTTGGGGGGTTCAATGGATTTCTTCATTAGACCACTATCAGTTTGGGTCGAAGGTCAATTTGGTTCATGCCCCAGTTTAGGGCATAATGGCTTTCCACATTAGACTATACTCAATTTGGGTCCATGGTCAATCTGGTTCATGACCAGCTTAGGGTTCATGGCTTTTCTCATTGAACCATACCCAATTTAGGTCTAAGATCATTCTGGTTCATGCCCCAGTTCATGGGTTAAGGGTTTCATCATTGGACCATTCCCAATCAGGCCCATTGTCAATCTGGTTCATGCCCAACTTAGGGCTCGAGAGTTTTCCTCATTGAACCATACCCAATTCAGGCCCAAGGTCAATTTTTGTTCATGCCCGAGTTCAGTGGTCATTGGCTTTCCTCATTGGACCACACTCAATTTGGGTCCAAGTTCAATCAGGTTCATGCCCCAGTTTAGGGCTCATTGGCTTTCCTCATTGGACTGCACTCAATTTGGGTCCAAGTTCAATCTGGTTCATGCCCCAATTCATGGGTTAAGGGTTTCATCATTGGAACATTCCCAATTCAGGCCCTAGGTCAATCCGGTTCATGCCCCAGTTCAGGGGTCATTGGCTTTCCTCATTGGACCGCACTCAATTTGGGTCCAACTTCAATCTGGTTCATGCCCCAGTTCATGGGTTAAGTGTTTCATCAATGGACCATTCCCAATTCAGGCCCAAGGTCAATCCGGTTCATGCCCTAGTTCAGGGGTCATTGGCTTTCCTCATTGGACTGCACTCAATTTGGGTCTAAGGTCAATTTGGTTCATGCCCCAGTTCATGGGTTAAGGGTTTCATCATTGGACCATTCCCTAGCCGTGATTCTGGTTTCTATCCTAGCCTAGGGTACATTGGATCTCTTCTTTGGTCTAACCTACTGCTCAGAAAAATTTCATTCCTCCTCTTTGAATAATGAAAAATATGAGGGGCAACTCATTGGATTCTAGCATTTCCTTGGCCAATGGGGCATAAATGCACGTGATGGGATAACACTATCATAGCTGAAGTTTCATGTTTTTCTAATGACTCCAAAATCTGGGATTGATCTTTACTGACAGGCAATGAAGATTGCTTCTCATTCGCCATTCCTAACGAGCGATCCTAACATATAGCACTTGGGCTATGATGGACATGGATTGGGCTCTAATTGATTAAGCCAGAGGTGGATTTTGAATTGATCTCCGATTATTAGAGACAAGGTTGACTTTAAAATGGTCTCTAATTGATAGAGATCAAGATTGACTTTGAATTGGTCTCGGATTGATAGAGATCAAGATTGACAGTCATGGACTGGGCTCTAATTGCTAGAGGCAAAGATTGCTTGACTTGGGCTCCGATTGATAGAGGCCAAGGATGACAATCATGGATTGGACTCTAATTGCTAGAGATGATGGATTGATTGAGTTGAAATGACTAAAATTCTCTTTGATTCCTTCATGAAATGAAACATGGACCAGAGGTAATGGTTGAACAGGCCTAGAGGCTAACTCGTGCTCACATTGATTTCATGTGAATGGAACCTTTCATAGTTCCAACATGAATCGAAACCTGAACCGGAGTTGATGGTTGGACAAGCCTAGGGGCTAATTAAATTCAAATGAATGGAACTCTTCTTAGTTCCAATATGAATCAGATCCTGAACCAAAGTTGATGGTTAGATAAGCCTAGTGGCTAATTGACTCAGATGAATGGAACTCTTCTTAGTTCCAACATGAATCAGAACTTGAACCAAAGTTGATGGTTTGATAAGCCTAGTGGCTAATTAAATTCAAATGAATGAAACTATTCTTAGTTCCAACATGAATCAGAACTTAATCCATAGTTGATGGTTGGATAAGCCTAGTGGCTAAATAAATTTAGATAAATGGGACTCTTCTTAGTTCCAACATGAATCAGAACCCTAACCAAAGTTGATGGGTGGCCAATGGAACTCTTCTTAGTTCTAACATGAATCAGAACCCTAACCAAAGTTGATGGTCAGACAAGCCTAGTGGCTAATTGAATTCAGATGAATGGAACTTTTCCTAACTCCTAAATGAATCAGAACCCTAACCAAAGTTGATGGTTGGATATGCCTAGTGGCTAATTGAATTCTGATGAATGGAACTTTTCCTAGTTTTGACATGAATTATAACCCTAACCAAAATTGATGGTTGGATAAGCCTAGTGGCTAACTGAATTCAGATAAATGGAACTTTTCACAGTTTCGACATGAATCAGAACCCTAACCAAAGTTGATGGTTGGATAAGCCTAGTGGCTAATTAAAATCAGATGAATAGAACTTTTCCTAGTTCCATCATGAATTAGAACCCTAACCAAATTGATGGTTGGATAAGCCTAGTGGCTAATTAAATTCAAATGAATAGAACTTTTCTTAGTTCCAACATGAATCAGAACCCTAACCAAAGTTGATGGTTGGATAAGCCTAGTGGCTAATTAAATTCAGATGAATGTAACTTTTCCTAGTTCTGACATGATCCGGAACCTAAACAGGAGGTGAATGATGAAAAAAACCTAGGGGCTTAATGTCTCCTCCACTCTAACATGATCTGGGAGGTGATGATTGAACTTGCCTAGGGGTTAAACCTTTCATCATTTTCTGAGATGAACCAGAAATGGTTGTTGAATCTGGGACTGAATATTTCTTTGATTCTGAGATGAACTGGATGTGATTGAATCTGCCTAGGGGCTGAATCTTTCCTTAATTCTGGATGAACCGAAATGATGATTGGTCCTGCCTAGGGGCTGAATCTTTCCTTAATTCATAGATGAATCAAGAAGGGTGATTGGACTTACCTAGGGGCTAAATCTCTCCTTAAGTTAGAGGTGAATCGAGAACGGTGATTAGATTTGCCATGGGTTTGAAACTCTCCTTAATTCAGAGGTGAATGGAGAATTGTGATTTGATTTGCCTAGGGACTAAATCTCTTCTTAATTCTGAGATGAATTGAGAACAGTGATTGGATTTGCCTAGGGGTTGATTTAGAGATGAATCGGGAACTATGATTGGATTTGCCTAGGGGCTGAATCTTTCTTTAATTCTGAAGTAAATCGAGAACCGTGATTAGATTTGCCTAGGGGCGAAATCTTTCCTTAATTCTGAAGTAAATCAAGAACGGTGATTGGATTCGCCTAGGGGCTGAATCTCTCCTTATTTATGAGGTGAATGGAGAATGGTGATTTGATTTGCCTAGGGACTAAATCTCTCCTTAATTCTGAGATGAATTGAGAACAATGATTGGATTTGCCTAGGTCTAAATCTTTCCATAATTCAGAGATGAATTGAGAACTATGATTGGATTTGCCTAGGGGCTGAATCTTTTCTTAATTCTGAGGTGCATTGAGAATAGTGATAGGATTTGCCTAAGGACTAAAACTCTCCTTGATTATGAGATAACTGAACATGATATTTGAGTAAGCCCAAGGACAAACTGTACGGGAATATTGTAAAGCTTTCACGTATAGGTATTTGTTGCTGCCTAAAATGAATGCTCTATTATTGATTGTATTCCCAAACCTGGTTGCCTCCTTTCTTACAACATTTAGTGTTCAATCAAGATCTAGATTCATGACTTCCATTTAATCATTTAGAAAGATAACATGGATGGATCTCAAGGTCGGAGATCAACACAATTCCCTAGTTGTAGGGGCCTCTCACCATAAAAGGGTGGATATGGTTGTAGTTTGATTCTCTTTTCCAAAGGCATTGAAATCCAATGGAGAAATATCAAGATTCTAGACATCTGGAGGAATGGAAGAAGTCACATGCACAATCAAAGATGACTTAACCAAACAAAGTTAGCTCCCTCATAAGGGAAATTGGGTAAACATTATCCGTGTCAATTTAGTTGAATATGGTTAAGCCATGTGTTAGGTCTTGGGACCTCGTGGTTCCAAAAAATGGATAATCAGCGGTACCATGGTCTGGCCACTTGGGTTACCGAAATCAATGAAATTGAAATGGATATATTAATCTGTTGTCCTTATTAGGGATGGTTAGCAAAAGTGGTTCATGGAGGAACAAACTAGTTAATTTTTTCTTGACCATGGTATCTATGTCTTGATAGGGATTTTCTGTTCGTTTTTCAAAATCAACATGTTAACAATGAGAGTTTCGACACATCGAGCTTACTTAATGGAGGGTGTATAGTGACCATCCACTATGATATGGAACAAGTGTATACATACCTCATGCTCCTAATGGGTGAGAGTTCAAGATGCTCATCGTGTAGATTCTAACATGTTGACTAATTGAGGACAAAAAACGGGTAAAATTTTAACATCTCGATCATGGATGTCATGGTTAAGAATATTTTACAAGGCCGGTTCAGGGATAAACCAAAAATAATATTCATTGGGCTACAATCTAGGTTAGGACAGAAAAGGCCACCTTAACAAGGACGGAATAACCTATCACATGCACGATGAATAATGGACCCCCAATCCCTTTATATACTACGTTGTAAGAATCAAGCGACATGGAGTAGCAAAACGCATTCCCAGGCGGACCCAAGAAAAGCTCGTTAGAGGATGCTTGCCGGTCGTGATCTCACAAAGTACAGGCCAAAGTTGTGTGTTTCGCCTAGCGAGCTGCCCCACATACATGGGACACAATTCGGCTATCCGCACAAATGTGTGACTGAACCCATTCCCCAAAAAACAATATTATACAAGCATAAATATAGTATCCTAAGAGCTAGCATCCAATTCACACAAGAAAACTTTTCATTTAGGAGTCTGACGTTTATATACACAGTGGAGTTGCCACTGTGAGGACAAAGATCGTAATCTTTTTTTGGAACTCGCCACCTATATTAAGGTCTAGGACCTTAGAAAATATGAATTCTCACCCTAAGGTAAGACTTTGACTGACTCACGACCCTTAGATTGGATTTTTGGCCCATCAGTGATTGGGTAAGCGTCGGGTTATGATTATGGGAAGGTGTTAGGCACCTAAACCGCCCGATTGAAATCGGTCTCCTATACCTTTCCTATGCTAGACTCTATCTATTAAACCGAATCAAACCAAGTGGTTTGATGTCATTGAATCTATTCTGTATCCATCAGATTGCCTATGTATCACAGAATTATTATGAAATTCAGGTTCACCATCGTAGTTCAGGTGTGATTAAAGTTTATGATTGTGATTATGCTTGTATTTGATTAAGTTCATCGTTCAAGTTAAAGTTTATGCTTGAAAGGTTGAGAAACCATATGGGTTAGTATCTGGATAGTCCATAGGAACTGATAGATAGTCCTAGTGGATCTAAGAATGGATAATCCTTTTGGGTCAAAATATGGATAACCCTATTTGGGTCAAAATATGGATAACCCTTTCTGGGTTGGAATGTGGATAACCCTATTTGGGTCAAAATGTGGATGGATAACCTAGTGGATCTATGGATAGTCCGAGTGGACTAAGGTGTAGATCTAAATTTGGGTTTCTCTCAAATGGCCTACGTATCCTAGGGTTTGTCCTAGGAATCAGAATCTGCGTAGTTCGAAATGATGGGTGGATATCCTAATGGATCTATGGATAATCCGAGTGGACTAAGGTGTTGATCTGAATTTGTGATTATCCCAAATAGCCTACGTATCCTAGGGTTTGCCCTAGGAATCAGAATCTACGTAGTTCGGGCTGAAATAATCTGTTCTAGGTTAAGGATTGAGAACCTATTCTAGGTTAGGAATTAGAACCTATTCTAGGTTTAAGATATGTTGAGGGGAAAAATCATCCTGAATTACCCTTTTCATCATAAGTTCTAATTTTGGAAGGTTTGGCAAAGCATTCTCTTTATTTATTAAGATTTTTATTATTTTCCATTATACCCTTCCCAAGAATGTTGGTGCCTAAATGCACGTCCCCATGCCTAGATTATTTTCTAGAAGTGTGCATACATGGTAGTTCAACTAGGGTGTTGCAAAAAATGAAGTTATTACCATAAATGGAATATTCTATCTAAGCATGGCATGTATGATATTTATGGTAACTATCACAACATATAATAAGATTATGAAAATCTCCCTAACATGGCATGTATTGTAAATAAGGCAAGAACCTATATGGCAAGATCTAATATGCAAATCTAAGCATGACAAGACCTAATATGGCATGAAATCAATATATGCATCTATATATCAATATGGAAAGTACCAAACGCAGAATGCAAAATATGGCATGAATCATCCAAAAATGTAAGATCTTATATGCTGTTTTCTAAGCATGGTAAGACCTAACATGGTAAGAAATTAATGTATGCATCTATATATCAATATGGTAAGTACCAAACATAGAATGCAAAATATGACATGAATCATCCAAAAAGTAAGATCTTATATGCTATTTTCTAAGCATATTAAAACTTAAAAATGGTAATTATCAAGATTTTGCAAAATATGGTAAAAATCTATTTATTCTACCAAATATAGCAACACATGGAATATGGCAAACATGGTATGTGCACAATCCAAACAAAGCATATGAATGCTCTAAATATAGCCATTTATCTAAATATGACATGTAGATACTCTAAATATAGCATGTATGCAATCAAATATGGTAGAATTCACTCAAGCAATCAATTGCATGTTACAGTGAATGAGACATCAATGAAACCTTTCTGAAAAATCTAAAATTATAAAAAACATATGTTCAATAAGTTCTATGAAAATATTATAACTTTTATAAAGACATTTGGAATAATTAATGACTCAAAAATTTTAAAATTGTAACACAAAGTTTCAAATATTGGACAAACTATGGACTGCTTTCAGATTCAGTCAAATTACACCAAAATGACCATAAGTAGGTCTTCTGTAGCTCAAATGAAGCTCTATTTTTTTCCATAGAAAGATGACTCATCATGATATATTTCATCTAAAAATGGTCAAATTCCAACAAAGAGCAGAAATAAGTGAAGAGAATGCCCCAAGATCGGATATGTGTACTGGTCAAGTCTGTCCCATATTTTTGACCAGTTGCACCATAAATTCTGTATAAAATCCCATACTTAATGAAAATTAAATCCAGACATATGTCCATGTAGATAACTGCTAGATCTAAAATTTCATCAAGAAAAATAAGTGAAAACAAAACATTCTCTTTGTGAAAAAGATCCTTTTCAATCATGAAAATCAGTATATTCTAACATATTCAAAATCCGAGCACTATGCAAAAATCAATTCAATTCAATAAAAAATCAAAAAATTAGAAACTAGTGCCATTTTTTAGAAGACTTCCATACATAAAAAATTCATGTGAAGTTTCTTTTCTGATTATGGTCATAAGACCCTTTTCTAGAGACTTTCTTATAGGGGATTGCATTATATCTGAGTAGGACAGCAATGCCAAAGAAGAATTGTTTTGATAGACTTTCCCATTTCCAAATGGAACAAAAAATCCAGGAGAGTCTTCTAACATATCAGAGAGAATCCAAAAAAAATTTGGGCTTCAAAATCTAAAAAAATTCACATGAGATGCACGTTCCAAATTTAGATCCTAAATCTAGAAATTTCATATTAGAAATCCCCTTTGTAAAATTTATCAAAAACATCAAACATCATCATATAGCATTCAAAGCTTCATCATTGAATAGTCTAAAGAAATCATCAGACATAAAAAATGCTAGACATGAGCATCCTGACATTAACATGCATGCAATAAAGCATTCCTGATTGAGATTTAATAAAAATAAGCCTTTTTCAAGAAAAATCGACATTCAAGCATTCTAAAGACCCCTAAATTCGTTTTAGGGTACCAACCTTGTGCTCGAATGGAGCAAAACCATTGATGTAGGATTTTTTAGAGATCGTATCAAGCTTTTTAATGGTGAATCCTCATTCTCCTCTTCTCTGCTCCTTTCTCTCTTCACTTTCTCTCTTTCATTTTTCTCTTTTCTTTCTTTTCTCTTCTTCTTCTCTATTTTTTCCCTCTCTCACGTCCTCTCTCTCACTCTTCATGGCTCCCTCTTGTTTGGAGAAAAAAAAGAATCCCTCTCTCTTTTCCTTGGCCTATTTATCCTCTCCTCTCCTCTTTATGAAGATCCCATCTTTCCTTTTCTTCTTTTTCTTCTAGAAAATACCATCTTTCCTTTTTTTCTTCTTGCCTTTCTTCTCTTCATCCTCTCTCTTTCCCATGTTTTTTCTAGAAAATCCTCTCCTCCTTGTTCACATTTTTTTCCTCTTCTCTCATCCTTCCTTTTCCTCTTCTTTCCTTTTTCTTTTTTTTTTCCTTCCTTTATTCTTTCCTTTTTTTCTTCTCCCTCTCTCTTTCCCACGTTTTTTCTTCAAGAAACGCTCTCCTCTTCACGTTTTTCTTTCTCCCTCTTCCTTCCTTTTTCTTCTTCTTTCCTTCTTTTCTTCTTTCTTTTTTTCCTTCTCTTTCCTCTTTCTCACGTTTTAGAAAAAACGTCCTTTCCTTGTTCACGTTTTTTCTCTTCTCCCTTTTCCTTCCTTTTTCTCTTCATTCCTTTTTCTTCTTTTTTCCTTCCATTCTTCTTTCCTTTTTTTTCTCCCTCTTTCTTTCCCATGGATTCTTCTACAAAGCCTCTCTCTCCTCACGGCTTCTTCTTTTCTCTCTCTCTTTTGGCTTTCCTTCCCTCTTTTCCCATAATATATATATATATATATATATATATATATATATATATATATATATATATATATATATATATATATATATATATATATATATATATAATAAAAATAATATAAAATTTATTTATTTATATAAAAGCAATACATGCATATGGGCCGACGTGACTTGGTCTGGATTGGTCTAAGCTGGGTCGGGCTGAGTTAGACTAAGTTGGGTTGAACTGGTTTGGACCAAAGTTGACTTTCTTCTATCATTTCATAGTCCATTTCTACCACCATTCCACATGAAATTTTTCAATAGTCCGTATTCTAAATTTTCTATGTTCACTTTGTAGAACACTAAAAATGAGAAATATTGGAACTTGAATCACCTCATTTGGAAATAAAATGGCCAACATATGAATTTCTAAAGTTTAAGGAGGCAAATTATTGATAATTTGACTAACCATTCTACATGGGATCTTTCGAAGACTTCTACCAGCAATCCTTTACATCCACTTTGTAGAGTACTAAAAATGGAACAAAATGAAACTAAAATCACCTGATTTGGATGTGGGGCGACCAAAATATGATTTTTCAAAGATTAAATGACCATTTCCATGTATAATTTTACATGGGACCCTTCGGAGACTTCTGTACCGAATTTTTCATGTCCACTTTGTAGAACATCATAAATGAAGAAAATGGCCTTCGAATCATCTGAATCCGACATAGAATGGCAAAGATATGAAGCTTTGAAGTTTTATCGATAATTTTGCATGAATGCTTGCATGGGGCCCACCGGTGACTTCTACCAAGGATTTTTCACGTCGACTTGAAGAAGACTGAAAATAAGAAATATTGGCATTTGAATCATCTGATTCCGATATCAGATGATCAAGATATGATGATTTGAAGTTTAAATGATAATGCATGCATCATACGATAATTACGTAAATGTCCTTGCATTTTCAAACTGTGATATCTTCCTTGTTTGATGTCAGAATTTGATGATTCTGGTCTTATTTTGAAGATAATTTCACGACTTATACATCCAAGTTGGTAATATCCTACGACCCTACTGTGGGGTTCATTAGAGAATTACAAACCTTTAGGTTAAAAACCAAAAACTTGCCATATGGGTTCACTTATGCTGGAGGTAGCAAAAATGGGGTGCTTACACTAGCATGTTAAGCATCTATACACATAGTCTACTATATCTGCCTTCATTCCTCTCCACCAAACTAATTTTTTTAGGTCATGATACAGCTTGGTGCTGCCAGGATGGGTTGAATAGGGAGCATTATGGGCTTCCCTCAAAATCCTTTCTTTGATATTTGTGGTCGTTGAAGGAATACAAAGTCTGCCTTGGAACTTGAGTGAAACATCCAGAGAAAAAATGAAGTTAGAGTCTGATTTCTTCTTCATAGGTCTTCTCTCAAAGTTCGGAGGTAGAGGTCTGTCTGTGGTTCCTTTATTACTTCAGTGACCAAATCAGCTTTTATCTGTAGATTTGCAATTAGGCTTGCAAGTCCACAAATAGCTTGGTTTCCTAAGGATTCCTCTAATAGATCCAATGCATCTTGAGCTTCTTCTCCTGTTATTAGAATCGAACCTAGTTCAACTCTACCTTCAGGCTTTACCAAAGTCTTCCTGCTCAATGCATCGGCTACTATGTTGGCATTCCCAGGGTTGTATGAGATTTCGCAGTCGTAGTCTTTCAGCAATTGTACCCATCTTTTTTTTGCTAGAGATCCAAAATATATTAAAAACCCAAGGAAAAAAAATACAAAAGACCCTAAAAGGAAGTTAAAACCCCCATCTCCAGCATTGCCATTAGCAGGGGGGATCCTAGGTGACCATCGCACTACTGAAATCTATATCTAGGTCAATGGGAAGCATCCCATACCATCTCTATAGCTACAATGTCAGGGCAACAATCCTGAGATTGAGATTGTTTTTCCCGGGCAACAAACTTTGCTAATAGATCTGCCATTGTATTTGTCTCCCTCTAGCAATGTGAAAACTAAATCTAATAAGAAACAATCTCACATTGCAAAGCTATCCAATCTTGTTGAACTGCCCATGGCAATCCATCCTTTTGTATAATCCCAATTATAGATTTTGGATCTGCTTTTACCCTGTTTTACTGATATCCCCACTACAGCTCTACCCATCTTCGTTGTCTCATATTTAAGTCCTTCTGAGTAAACAAGTATGTTAGGCTTTTGTGATTAGACTTAATATGGAACTTCTCTCTGTATAAGTAGTGTCTCCATGATTTGAGAGTGAATACTACTGCTGCTAATTGCAAATCATGTGTCGAGTAGTTCTCTTCATGTTTCTTCAGTTGTCTTGAGGCATATGCTACGACTTGTTCTCCTTGCATGAGTACACATCCTAAGCCTAGCTTAGAAGCATCAGTATACAAAGTGAATGGTTATCCTGGTCTTAAAATCGTCAATATAGGAGCTGAGACAAATCCCCCCTTCAAGGTTTGAAAACTCCTTTTCGCTGGTCTGACCAGATGAAACTTTTCCCTTTTTATTTAATTTAGTAACTGGCACAGTAATTTTAGAGTAGTTTTCCATGAACTTGCGATAGTACCCTGCTAAACCCAAGAAACATTGGATTTCAATAACCGTTCTAGGTGCTTCCCAATTAATAATGGCTTTAATCCTACTGAGGTCTACTTTAATCCCTTCTGCTGACACTACATGGCGTAAGAATGCCACTTCATTCCGGTAGAAATTACACTTCTTGAATTTGGCGTAAAGTATCCTTTCCCATAGTCTTTGTAATGCCAGTCATAAGTGTGTCTTGTGTTCTTCTACATTCTTGGAGTATATTAGTATGTCATCGATAAACACAATCACTGAAGTATTTAACATGTCATGAAATTTTCAGTTCATATGCTCCATGAACGAGGCAGGAGCATTAATCAATCCGAAAGACATGACCAGAAATTCATAGTGTACATTCCTAGTTCAGAAAGCTATCTTAGGTATCTTACTCTCTTTCATTCTCAATTGGTGATATCCTGATCAAAGATCAATCTTGGGAAAAACCATAGCACCTTGGAGTTGGTCAAATAAGTCATTTTTTAGTAGCAATGGATACTGATTATTGGTAGTAAGCTTAGTCAGTTCTCTATAATCAATGCAGAGACGTATGCTAGCATCCTTCTTCATAAATAGTACAGGCACGACCTAAGGAGAAATACTAGGACTTATGAAACATTTATTTAGTAGTTCTTGTAGTTACATCTTCAACTTCTTGAGTTCAGTAGGTGTCATCTTATAGAGAGCCTTCGACATTGGTGTTGTGCCAGGTAGCAAATCTATTACAAACTCAATTGCTCGTTCTGGTGGTAGCCCCAGTTGATCCTCTAGAAATACATCTGAGAATTCCTTCACTACTTCCAAATCTTCTAAATGGGGTTGCTTGACTGTAACATCTAGGACTAACACTGGAAATCCCAAATCTCTGTTCTCCTTGAGTGCTAAAAGGAACAGTGTCACAACCAAAATCAGGCATGATATCTGAGTCATCCACATGACAATCCGAATCTTTTAGCGACCGACAACCAAAATGATCTACCAATAAACCCCACAATCTACATATGCAATATCCATCAAAATCAACAGTGGATAATAATAATAATTTCAATAGAATATCAGAGATGCAGCAGAATCATAATAGGAAACCAGATGCCAATTAATAATACTTAAATACCATTGGTATGTTATTGTGAGGACAAAGATGGAAATCTTTAGAAGTCGCCACCTAGATTTAGGTCTAGGACCTTAGAAATGTGAAATCTCACCCCAAGGTAAGACTTCGATTGACTCATGACCCATAGATTGGAATTCTGGTCCATCAGAGATTGGGTAAGCCTCAGGTTACAGTTATGGGAAGAGGTTAGGCACCCAAACCGCCCGATCGAAATCAGTCTCCTATACCTTTCCTATGCTAGACTCTATTTGTTAAACCAAACCAAACCAAGTGGTTTGATATCATTGAACCGAATCTGTATCCATCAGATTGCCTACGTATCACTGAATTATTCCAAAAATCAGGTTCACCATCGTAGTTCAGGTGTGATTAAAGTTTATGGCTGTAATTTATGCTTGTGCATGATTAAGTTCTTTGTTCAAGTTGAAGTTTATGCTTGAAAGGTTGAGAAATCCTATGGGTTAGGATCTGGATAGTCCATGTGGACTGATAGATAGTCCTAGTGGATCTAAAATTAACCCTATTTGGGTTGGAATGTGGATAAATATCCTAGTGGATCTATGGATAGTCCAAATGGACTAAGATGTGGATAAATATCCTAGTGGATCTATGGATAGTCCGAGTGGACTAAGGTGTGGATAACCCTATTTGGGTTAAAATATGGGGGATATCCTAGTGGATCTATGGATAGTCCGAGTGGACTAAATTATGGATCCGAATTTGGGTTTCTCCCAAATAGCCTACGTATCCTAGGGTTTGACCTAGGAATTAGAATCCGCGTAGTTTTGGCTCTGGGTTGAAATGGGAATGGATATCCTAGTGGATCTACGGATAGTCCGAGTGGATTAAGGTGTGGATCCGAATTTGGGATTCTCCCAAATAGCCTACGTATCCTAGGGTTTGCCCTAGGAATCAGAATCCGCGTAGTTCGAAATGGATAACCTTTTCTAGGTTAATGATTGAGAACCTATTCTAGGTTTAGGGTTTAGAACCTATTCTATGTTTATGGTTTACCGAGGGGCAAAATCGTCCTAAATCACCCTTTTTATCCTGAATTCTAATTTTGGAAAGTTTGGCAAGGCATTCTCTTTCTTTATTAAGATTTTATCATTTCCATTATGCCCTTCCTAAGAATGTGGGTGCCTAAATGCACGTCCCCACACCTAGATTGTCTTCTAGAAGTGTGCATATATAGCAGTTTAACTAGGGTGTTGCATAAAATAAGTTATTGCCAAAAACTAGAATATTCTATCTAAATATGGCACATAAAACATTTATGACAAGAAATACACATATAGCAAGATTGTGAAAATCTCCCTAATATGGCATGCACTGCAAATAAAGCAAGAGCCTATATGGTAAGATTTAATATGTTAATTCTAAGCATGGCAAGACCTTAATTGCTATTTTCTTTCCATATTTAGGGTTTTCTACCCTAATTGTTACTTTTTTTCCATTTTAGGGTTTTCTACCCTAATTGTTATTTTATTTCCATTTTTTAGGGTTTTCTACCCTAATTATTATTTTATTCTAGGGTTTATTTTGCCCTAATTATTCTTTCCATTTTTAGGGTTTCACTACCCTAATTGTTCAATTCTTTCCATTTTAGGGTTTCTACCCTAATTGCTATTTTTTTTCCATTTTAGGATTTTCTACCCTAATTGTTATTTTCTTTTCATTTTAGGGTTTTCTACCCTAATTGTTACTTTCTTTCCATTTTAGGGTTTTCTACCTTAATTGTTATTTTATTTCTATTTTTTAGGATTTTCTACCCTAATTGTTATTTTCTTTCCATTTTAGGGTTTTCTACACTAATTATTATTTTATTTCTATTTTTTAGGATTTTCTACCCTAATTATTATTTTATTTTATTTTAGGGTTTTCTACCCTAATTATTACTTTCTTTCTATTTTAGGGTTTTCTACCCTAATTGTGACAATGAGCATTTAATATAGCATGTGAGTATGATCATTCCAATCATGGCAGTATGATTATTCCAATTGTGGCAGTGTGTGCATATAAGCATCCAAATATAGCAATATAACATCATAAATATTGGCTCAAATCCTCAATCTAATGGTCAGATCTCTTCAAAACGTGATAATCATGATCAACGACTCAGAATTCATCAAACCAACCAAAATCAATGGCTCAGATTCATCTAATCAACTCATGATGATCATCCAACGGTTCAAATCACTTACAATAATAGTCTAACCGTCAAGGTTCATTTAAATCACTCTTGAAGACAATCCAATGGTTTAGATCATCAAAAATGATAATCTAACCGTTAAGATACATTTATATCAGTCTTGAAGACCATCCAACGGTCCAGATTTATCTAATCAACTCATAAATGATCATCTAATGGTTTAGATTCAAAATAAACATCCAATGGCCCATATCATCACACGATCAGAATAAAAAATCAATCATCCTATGGTCCTTATTTTCATATCATCACATGATCAAAATTCATGGTTGATGGCTCGATTTTCAACTCATCAAAAAATCCAAATCAAAGGGCCATATTAACTTCATATCGAAATTCTAAATCAAATGGCCATATTTTTATTCTCATGAAATTCAAGATCAAAGGCTATATCGCAAAATTCAAAATCGATGGCCATGATTTAATCACATTCAAAATGCATCCAATGACCATAACATCACATGATCCAAGTCATCGAATGGCTCATATCTATTATCATAACATGATCAAAATCAATGGTTCAAATTCAGTCAATATTACATAAACAAGCCAATGATTCAAATTTAATAATCAAAATTATCATGGTTTAACTGTTCGGATCAAACATCTAGATTATCAAATTATTAAGGTTTCTATTCAAACTTAATTAATGATGCTGATCGGGTGGTTCTGATCATATAGGGAAGAGATCAATGATGCAGGTGATATGGGATGGAGATGTGATAGTTGCAACGAAGGAAGTGTATTGGGTTTGATTGGGACTGCAAGGTGGAGGTGCATGGTTGATGGCTACATAGCTGAAGGTAATGAGCAGTAGGACTTAGGATCGTGGATTTGGTATATAGCACCAGAGAAGATAAAAAATAATAATGAAACAAACACAAGAGGGTCGGTGGAACTTACCTCGGTCTGCAAATCGGCGACCCTAGCAGCAAATATGGCTCTCCACTTCTCTTCTTCTTCTTCTTCTTTCTCTTCTTCTCCTCTTTCTTGATTTTTTTTTTGTTTTTTTTTTCTTCTCCACTCTACCTCTCTCTATCTTCTCGTTTCTCCCATCCTCTTCCTCTTTTTTTCTGTTTTTTTTATTCTTTCTTTTATTCTCCCACTCCCTCTCTCTCTATCTTCTCGTTTCTCCCATCCTCTTCCTCGTTTTTTTTTGCTTTTTTTATTCTCCACTCACCGCTCTCTCTCCCTTTCTCCCTCTCTCCCTTCTTTCGGTTTTCTCCCCATTTTTCTTTTTTTTTCTCTCGAATTCTCACCGCTCTCTCTTTCTCTCTCTCTCTCTCTCTCTTTCCCTCTCCTTTCGGTTTCTCCTCCAACTCTCTTTTATATTTTTTTTCACTCTCTCGATCCCTCTCGATTTGTTTCCTTTTCGGATCTTCGGGATCTTCTCCTTTATTTTTTCTTTTTTTGGTTCTTCCTCCACCTCCTCCTTCTTCTCGGTCTTCTCTCTTCTAGATTTTCCTTTTTCTAGCCCGTCTCTCTAATATATTTTTTTTGAAAGAAAATCATTCCTATCTCCCTCTCATCTCATGACTTACCTAAAACCGAAAAAAACCTATCCCTCATATTTTCTCTCCTTCTCAATCTTTCCTTTTCTTTCCTCAATCTCAATCTTACGGCTCTCTATTTCTTACTTTGCTCTCTCGGATTTTTTTCAATTTCTTTCCTTAAAATATATTCCGTTGATCCCACTCTCACCACCTATATTATAATATATCAATATGTATATATATATATATATATATATATATATATATATATATATATATATATATATATATATATATAATATTATATGAACATATAATATGTACTATATAATATATAAACATATAATATAATATATAGAAAATACGTAACACATGATGCACATAGGCTGAAACAATTTGAACTGGATTGAGACTAGCTTGGGCTAAATTGATTGGACTGAGTTGACTGGATTTAACTGGGTTTTCTCTCACTATCATTTCATGGGCCATTTCCGCTATCATTCCGCATGGAATTTTCCGATGGCCTCTATTCCAAATTTTTTACGTTCATTTTGTAGAACATTAAAAATGAGGAATATAGGAACTTGAATCACCTCATTTGGAAGTAAAATGGTCAACTTATGAATTTTTGAAGTTTAAGCGGACCAACTATCGATAATTTGGTTGACCATTCTGCATGAGATACTTCGGAGGCTTCGACCGGAAATATTTTACGTCCACTTTGTAGAGCACTAAAAATGGAACATAATGAGACTGGAATCACCTGATTTGGATATGGGATGATCAAAATATGAATTTTTGAATATTAAATGACCATTTTCATATGTAATTTTGCATGGGACCCTCTGGAGACTTTTACCTGAGATTTTCCACGTCCACTTTGTAGAACATCATGAATGAAGAATAATGGTCTTGGAATCATCTGAATCCGATGTAGAATGGAAAAGATATGAAGCTTTGAAGTTCTAACAATAATTTTGCATGCAAGCTTGCATGGGACCCACTAGTGACTTCTACCCGGGATTTTTTACGTCCACTTTGTAGAACATCATGAATGCAGAATAATGGTCTTGGAATCATCTAAATCCGATGTCGGATGATCAAGATATGATGATTTGAAATTCAAACAATCCGACTTAGGATAATTTGCATGAAGGCCCTTGGGATTATTATTTATAATAATTTTAGAAACCTCCCTTATATGTATCATCTGACTAAAATGATCATATCTTCCTCATTTGATATCAGAATTGAGCAATTCTGGTCTCGTTTCGGAGATAATTCTATGACTTATGCATCCATGCAGATAATAGCCCATGACCTTACTGTGGAGATCAGTGGAGAATCACAAATCTTTGGGTTAAAGGTCAGAAACCTGCCATATTGGTTCACTTATGCCGAGGGTGGCAAAAATGGGGTGCTTACAGATGCCCCTCTTTAGCCGTGATTGTTATCAGTTGAAGGCTAAAGATAAAAGAACCACATTTTTGGGGTATGAGTGATATTGTTTATTGGGCTGCACTTAGGGTAATTCTTCCTAAACTGCCTACGTATTCTAAGGTTATCCTAGAAATCAAGCCCAGAACGTAGTTCGACTGGCAAGAAGGTTTGCTCTTCTTAGAAGATTGGTGAGTGCTCTTCTTTTATGAAGCTAGGCTATGAATACAAGGCTCATTTGTAGGCTGGGAACCTCTTCTTGCTGAGGTGACTCATGATGCAAGGTACTTGCGGGCTTGAACCCGGCTTGATCCATTTATAGGCTGATAAACCTCTTCTTGTACGAAGCTAGGCTGTGAATACAAGGCTCATTTGTAGGCTAGGAACCTCTTCTTGCTGAGGTGACTCATGATGCAAGGTATGTGCGGGCTTGGACCCGACTTGATCCATTTGTAGGCTGATAAACATCTTCTTGTATGGAGCTAGGCTGTGAATACAAGGCTGATTGCATGAGCTTGGGCTCGGATTTGATTTGTTTGGATGGAAGACTTGATGTCTTCTCTTTGATTGAACTAAGGCTCTTTTGATTGAGATTCTGAGATTTTTTTTTCTGAATAAGCTAGGGCTCTGCATTTGATTCACTTATAGGCTGAGATTGACTTGATCTTTGAATGAGCTAGGGCTCTGCATTCACTTATAGGCTGAGATTGACTTAATCTTTGAATGAGCTAGGGCTCTACATTTGATTCACTAATAATCTGAGATTGATTTGATCTTTGGATGAGCTAGGGCTCTACATTTGATTTACTTATAGACTGAGATTAATTTGAAATTTGGATGAGCTAGGGCTCTGCATTTGATTCACTAATAATCTGAGATTGATTTGATCTTTGGATGAGCTAGGGCTCTACATTTGATTTACTTATAGGCTGAGATTGATTTGAAATTTGGATGAGCTAGGGCTCTGCATTTGATTCACTAATAATCTGAGATTGATTTGATCTTTGGATGAGCTAGGGCTCTACATTTGATTCTGTAATGAGTAAGAACTCAGAAGGTCACTTTTAGGGTGAGGAATTCGCTATTTCTAAAATGAGCAAGAACTCAGAAGGTCAGTTATAGGGTGATACTGAATGACTCATCTTGGCAGTTCCTACCAGCTTTGGACCTTCGGGATTGAAAATAGGAATATCCTTCTTGGAAGCTCTATGGCTATGAACCTTTAGGATGCTTGAAAGTGACCCATATAGGAAGGCTTTGTTGACTTTGAACCGTTAGGGTTGGAATCTGACCCATCTTGGAAGTCTATTGACTTTGAACCTATAGAGTGCTAGACATATTTGAAATGATGGTGAATTCCTTGGCAGTTTTCCAAGGTTTTTTGCCCCTGCTTTATTGGTGAAGGCACAAAACATGACATCAATGGAAATGGTTTCATGGACTTCGCTGGCATGATACCTAGATTTGAAAATTTTCATTTATGATCTGGTACTGAAAGTTTGACTCAATTTCAGCATGGTAGGGATGACTTGGTTACTCCCTTTGAAGGGTTCCATGTAATTTGAAGGTGAGGATTTTCTTCAGCCAACATTGGTGTTGTTGGATTTTGGATTGAAAGAAACTCTAGCGAGGATTTTGGACAAGAATGAGGGGACCTTGACAGTCTTTAACCAAAGTGACTTTATTGATTGACCATGGTGTTAAACTGTCAAGGGACATCTGGTCAATTAAGTCCTTTGATTGTGCACTATGGTAGACCAAATTGGTAGAATAGCCAAGCGGCGATGAAATGTGACATGGATTCGGCCCTTGATCTAGGCTCATTAAAAGCTCAGGGCTTTGCAACATTGTTGTGCCAATTTTGAAAGATGAATGAACCGTGGCCCCAAAGTAGGCACGAGGAGCAAAGGATTCGAAGTGTTCCTTCAGAGAATTTAGTGACCAAATCCTAATAGGTGAGCGACCACATTGGATTTTCTTCATCAACATGATTGGGAGAATTGAGAAATTGGCAAAAACCAACTTGGACGGACCTACTTCTATTGACTAGAAAAGTATTGACTTCAGACTAGACAATGGATCCTTATGATCAAGTTCAATTCCTCTACATAGGGTATATCTATGCCCTAGTGTTTGCATGTTGTGACAGACCGCTACTATAGAAGGAAACGAGCAACCTAACAAAGTTGGAACTAGGTTAAATCTGGATTGCATCAAGAATTTGACCATGCTTCCAAGGTCAAGGGAAGATTGATAGATTGATTGTAGAAAGTGACTTCTTTGACAAACCCTTCTTGAATTTTGAAAAATGAAGGAACTGATGATTTGAATGAATTTGGCTACATCCGTAACCAGGCCATGAAAATTTGCTCTCTCCCTAACATGACCAACAGGATTTGAAGATAAAATTCTGTTGAAAGGCAATGCTATGGAGCCCAACAGATGATGGTTTGTTCAACTCCTCCGAGTATGATTCACTGGAGAGCAAAATAGAGGTTCCTTATGAAGGGTAGACTGGGTATGACACTTGTCTACATGAACCACTGGATTTTTCTATGAAGGACCAATGAGGGCAATGCTTTTAGGGTTGCATCAGGTCCTATCCCCACTGAGGTATTATGGGTTACCCATTGAGGTTTCTCGGGTTGCCTTTCCCTGCTGAGGTTTCTTTTCTATCCTTTATTTTTTTTCATTTTTTTCTTTCTGCAAACCCCATCTTGGGTTGAATAAAGAGTCCTGATATGGTGAGGATATTGCCAAAATTATGGTCCTATCCAATGGTCTGAAACCCTTGGGGGAAATCTGAATGGTGTGATTTTCATGACAAATGGGTAGCCTTGCCCTACTGTTTAAGTTGACACCTACACGTATTGATAGGCGGGCAGCTATTTGAATCATCACTGAAAGCGATCTTAGGGAAATGCAGTCCCACACCAAAATTAAGAATGGTGCCAAATTATGTTTTCCTTTCTTGGAGATGTTCAGATGGAACACGTGTCCCAATAAGCTATATCGAGATTCTGAATCAGTCACGATCATATCTGGGCCTGAAACCTTTAGGTTTGTTGACAAGTATTGATGTTGAAGGTCCAAGAGGACTGATGTGAAACTGTCCACATGGGTCTACCATTGGGAGAGTGTTTGGTTGTTTATGTAGAATGAGTTTATCTTACCGAGAAGATCCCATTTTATTGGCTTGAGAAATGAAGGGCTTATAGGAACCTTGGGAAGCCGTCGGATGTAATGAACGACAGATGAGAGTTCCAGCCAGATTCATGAATTTGTACATAAGATGATAACATGATCATGAGATACAATGCCATAAAAATTGATAATCAAAAGAAGGGCTTGTGATAGAGACTCCTTGGAAAGCCGTCAGATTGATAGATGGGAGAGAGAGTCTAATGTTGATGAGAAATGTTTCTCTGATGATGAAGAAGTGATGAGATCGTCTCCTGTAAAGGCGAGATGTAATTGGCCAAAATCAAAAGTCCGGTCCAACATGTTGTAAATCTCGACGAATGATCGAACTTGCTATCAGGCTTTGGTTGGAACTATCATCCTCTTGAAGTGAGAGGGACAATTGGCTTACTTTCAAGCTCCAATTCCATTCAACATCTTACTATTTTCTTTTCTTCTCTTTTTTTTCTTTTTTCTTTTTCTTTTTTTTTTTTTTTGGATGTGAAGGCCACATAATGCAGTGCTTCGCTTGATCGTGAAATTGAATCCTGACTTTCAATATTGGATTTGAATCCTCTTCTTCCAAACATTTTCAATCAGATAGAACGTCTTTGCCCCAACTAGCACTCTGATCTTCTGTAAACTTTATGAGCATTTGTGACTGCTCATATAGTATCTGATTTTATCTGTATGGTGAATCCGTATGCTGTCCTCTAGAAGTTACTCATTACCTTCTGTCTGATGTGACTACCTTCCATTATTGATGTAGATAAAACATAGGCTTGAATTTTCTTTTTCTTTCCTTTTTTTTTTTTTGGGTATTCCAATGACCTCATTCTTGGATTTTGGGATTGACCATTCATCATGTATCTCTTGCTTACAGATGATTTATTTTGTAAGAACTTTAAAGTTTCTATCCTTTTGGTGGCACATCTGTCCTCCACATTTGTACTGATTGGTTGATCTGTTGATCTAATGCTTTCCTTGGAATCTTTTCACAGGTAGAACAAATGGCAGCTTCTCCAATACATGTTTCTTGAGACTACTCTTGTGTCTCTCGATTGATCATTTAAAGCTTTCCCAGACGGGTTGGACCTTTCTTTCTCAAGAGGCCGGGTGGCGTAGAAGTTCAAGAGACGGCTCATCGTTTCAATCATCTTCAGAGTCAGAATTGACTGCGCACGTAGAATAGGAAGATGTACGAAACTGGGAGGAAATGTATGGAAGAGACAAGCACAAAGTTTGAAATCCCAAACGGGTGATTTTTTATTTTTTTTACTTACAGGGTAGATTGTATTGGACTTGTCAACAAGCATATCAATCTTGGACCTAGACATGGATGACCTATCGAATATCGATAATAGAAAGTTGAAACAACTAGTTTATCCAAGTGGCTCCAGTTGGGCATAACGCCTTCGACGACCACCTTCAGTCATTGTGGGAATAAATCTTCCTTCAGATTTCTAATAGCAAGACTCATCATGCCCCTCTATCAATAGGTGCAGGATGCCTGCCTTTCAGGGTTCCATACAATTCTTACCCTCTTTTCTTTCAGTTTAAGATCCATTCATAACCAGACTATTGCTTTTTAAGCTCAAGGTTACTTTGGTTCATGCCCCAATTTGGGGTCCAGTGGATTCATCAGTGGACCACTTATAGCTGAATTCAAAATCATTTTGGCTTATGCCCCAGCTTGGGGAGCAAGAGGTATCGTCATTGCACTACACCATTTTGAGTGCAAGATTAGTTTATGGCTCGGCTTGGGGGGTTTTGTTAGACCACTCTCAATTTGGGTCTAAGGTCAATTTGGTTCATGCCCCAGTTTAAGGCATAATGACTTTCCTCATTAGACCTCATTCAATTTGGTTCCAAGGTCAATCTGGTTCATGTCCCAGTTTATGGATTAAGGGTTTCATCAGTGGACCATTCCCTAGCTATGATTCTGGTTCCTATCCTAGCCTGGGGCATATCGGATCTCATCTTTGGTCAACCCTACTTCTCGGGAAAATTCCATTCCCTCTCTTTGAACAATGAGAAATATGAGGGCAACTCTTTGGATTCTGGCATTTCCTTGGCTAATGGAGCAAAAATGCCCATGATGGGATAGCACTACTATAGCTGAAGGTTCATGATTTCTGATGACTCCAGAATCTGGAACTGATCTTTATTGATAGGCAATGAGGAATGCTTCTCATTCGTCATTCCTGATGAGCGATCCTAACTTGTAGCACTGGGCTATGATGGACATGGATCGGGCTCTAATTGATAGAGCCAGAGATTGATTTTGAATCCGTCTCCGATTGATAGAGACAAGATTGACTTTGAATTGGTCTCTGATTGATAGAGACAGAGTTGACTTTAAATTGCTCTCTGATTGATAGAGACAGAGTTGACTTTGAATTGATCTCTGATTGATAGAGATTAAGATTGATTTTGAATTGGTCTCTGATTGATAGAGATCAAGATTGACTTTGAATTGGTCTCTGATTGATAGAGATCAAGATTGACTTTGAATTGGTCACTGATTGATAGAGATCAAGATTGACTTTGAATTGGTCTCTGATTGATAGAGATCAAGATTTACTTTGAATTGGTCTCTGATTGATAGAGATCATGATTGACTTTGAATTGGTCTCTGATTGATAAAGATCAAGATTGACTTTGAATTGGTCTCTGATTGATAGAGATCAAGATTGACTTTGAATTGATCTCTGATTGATAGAGATCAAGATTGACTTTGAATTGATCTCTGATTGATAGAGATCAAGATTGACAGTCATGGACTGGGCTCTAGTTGCTAGAGGCAAGGATTGCTTGAGTTGGGCTCCAATTGATAGAGGCCAAGGATGACAATCATGGATTGGACTCTAATTAATAGAGATGATGGATTGATTGAGTTAAAATGACTGAAATTCTCTTTGATTCCTTTATGAAATGGAACATGGACCAGAGGTAATAATTGAACAGGCCTAGAGGCTAACTTATGCTCACATTGAGTTCATATGAATGAAACTTTTCTTAGTTCCAACATGAATTAAACCTGAACTGGAGTTGACGATTGGACAAGCCTAGGGGCTAATTAAATTCAAATGAATGGAACTCTTCTTAGTTCCAACATGAATCAGAACTTGAACCACATAAATAACCCTAGTGGCTAAATGAATTCAGATGAATGAGACTCTTCTTAATTCCAACATGAATCAGAACCTGAACCAAAGTTGATGGTTGGACAAGCCTAGGGGCTAAATAAATTCAGATGAATGGAACTTTTCCTAGTTCTGACATGAACTGGAACCCTAACCAAAGTTGATGGTTGGATAAGCCTAGTGGCTAATTGAATTCAGATGAATGAAATTTTTCCTAGTTCCAACATGAACCGGAATCCTAACCAAAGTTGATGGTTGGATAAGCCTAGTGGCTAATTGAATTCAGATGAATGAAATTTTCCCTAGTTCCGACTTGAATCAGAACCTAAACAGGAGGTGAAGGGTGAAAAAGCCTAGGGGCCGAATGCTTCTTCATTTTAGCATGATCTGGGAGTGATGATTGAACCTGCCTAAAAGTTAAACCCTTCTTTAAATCTGAGATGAACTAGAAATGGTTGTTGAATCTAAGGCTGAATATTTCTTTGATTCTGAGATGAACTGGATGTGATTGAATCTGCCTAGAGGCTGAAACTTTCCTTAATTCTGGATGAACCGAAATGATGATTGGACCTGCCTAGGGGCTGAATCTTTCCTTCAGTTCTAAGATGAACCAAAAATGGTGGTTGGACCTGCCTAGGGGCTGAATATTTTTTTGGTTCTGAGATAAACTGGATGTGATTGAATCTGCCTAGGGGCTAAATTTTACCTTAATTCTGGATGAACCGAATTAATGATTGGACCTGCCTAGGGGCTGAATCTTTCGTTAATTCAAAGGTGAATAGGGAATAATGATTAGATTTGCCTAGGGGCTGAATCTTTCCTTAATTCAAAGGTGAATAGGGAACAATAATTGGATTTGCCTAGGGGCTGAATCTTTCCTTAATTCAGAGATGAATCGAGAACTATGATTGGATTTTCCTAAGGGCTGTATCTCTCCTTAATTCTGAGATAAATTGAGAACTATGATTGGATTTGCCTAGGGGCTGAATCTTTCCTTAATTCAGAGATGAATCGGGGAACTATGATTGAATCTGCCTAGGGGTTAAATCTTTCCTTGATTCAGGGGTGAATCGAGAACTATGATTGGACTTGCCTAGGGGCTGAATCTTTCCTTAATTCTAAGGTACATTGAGAAAGTGATTGGATTTGCCTAGGGGCTGATCTTTCCTTAATTCAGAGATGAATCGAGAACGGTGATTGGATTTGCCTAGGGGCTGAATCTTTCCTTAATTTTGAGGTGAATCGAGAACTATGATTGGATTTGCCTAGGGACTGAATCTTTCCTTAATTCAAAGATGAATCGAGAACTATGATTGGATTTGCCTAGGGGCTGGATCTTTCCTTATTTCAAAGGTAAATGGAGAATGGTGATTTGATTTTTCCTAGGGACTAAATCTTTCCTTAATTCAGAGATGAATCGAGAATTATGATTGGATTTTCCTAGAGACAGAATCTTTCCTTAATTCAAAGGTACATTGAGAACTATGATTGGATTTACCTAGGGGCTGAATCTTTCCTTAATTCAAAGATGAATCAGAAACTATGATTGGATTTGCCTAGGGGCTGAATCTTTTCTTAATTCAAAGGTACATTGAGAACTATGATTGGATTTGCCTAGGGGCTGAATCTTTCCTTAATTCAAAGGTACATTGAGTACTATGATTGGATTTGCCTAGGGGCTGAATCTTTCCTTCTTTCTTACAAAATTTGATGTTCAGCCAAGATCTAGATTCATGACTTCCATTGATTCATTTAGAAAGATAATATGGATGGATCTCAAGGTGGGAGATCAAGATAATTCCCTAATTGTAGGGGCCTCTCACCCTAAAAGGGTGGATATGGTTGCAGTTTGATTTTCTTTTCCAAAGGCATTGAAATCCAATGAGGAAATATCAGGATTCTAAACATCTACAGGAGTAGAAGAAGTCACATGCACAATCAAGGATGACTCAACCAAACAAGAGTTAGCTCCCTCATAAGGGCGATTGGGTAAACATTATCCAAGTCAATTTAATTCAATTTGATTAAGCCATGTGTTCAGTCTGGACCTCATGATTCCAAAATGGATAATCAGTGGTACCAAGGTCTGGTCAATTGGATTACCGAATTCGATAAAATTGAAATGTATATATTAATCCATCGTCCTTATTAGGGATGATTAGCAAAAGCAGTTCATAAATGAACAAACTAGTAAATTTCTTCTTGACCATGGTATCTATGTCTTGACAGGGATTTTATGTTCGTTTTTCAAAATCGACGTGTTAACAATGAGAGATTCGACACATCGAGCTTACTTAATGAAGGGTGTATAGTGACCATCTACAATGATGTAGAATAGGTGTGTATACACCTCATACTCCTAATGGGTGAGAGTTCAAGATGCTCATCGTGTAGATTCCAACATGTTGACCAATCGAGGACAAAAATGGGCAGAACTTCGACGTCTCGAACATGGATGTCATGGTTAAGCCGATTTTACCGGATCGGTTCAGGGATGAACCAAAAAATAACAAACATTGTGCTACAATCTGGGTTAGGACAGAAAAGGCCACCTTGACGAGGATGGGGTAACCTATCACCGAATGCTCGATGAATAATGGGCCCCCAATCCCTTTATATACTATGTTGTAAGGATACAAGCGACGTGGAGTAGCATAACGCATTCTCAGGCGGACCCAAGAAACGCTCGTTAGAGGTTACTCACCGGTCGTGGTCTCATAAAGTACAGGCCAAGGCTGTGTGTTTCGCATAGCGGGCTGCCCCATATGCATGCGACCCGGTTCGGCTACTCGCACGAATGTGTAACTGAACCCATTCCCCCCAAAGCAATAATATACAAGCATAAATATAGTATCCTAAAATCTAGCATCCAATTCACACAAGGAAAGTTTTCATTTAGGAGTTTGACATTTATATCCCCAGTCGAGTCGCCACTGTGAGGACAAAGATGGAAATCCTTAGAAGTCGCCTCCTAGATTTAGGTCTAGAACCTTAGAAATGTGAAATCTCACCCCAAGGTAAGGCTACGACTGACTCATGACCCTTAGATTGGAATTCTGGTCCATCAGAGATTGGGTAAGCGTCAGGTTACGGTTATGGGAAGGGGTTAGGCACCCAAACCGCCCGATCGAAATCGGTCTCCTATACCTTTCCTATGCTAGACTCTATTTGTTAAACCAAACCAAACCAAGTGGTTTGATATCATTGAACCGAATCTATATCCATCAGATTGCCTACGTATCACGGAATTATTCTGAAAATCAGGTTCACCATCGTAGTTCAGGTGTGATTAAAGTTTATGGCTGTAATTTATGCTTGTGCATGATTAAGTTCTTTGTTCAAGTTGAAGTTTATGCTTGAAAGGTTGAGAAATCCTATGGGTTAGGATCTGGATAGTCCATGTGGACTGATAGATAGTCCTAGTGGATCTAAGAATAACCCTATTTGGGTTGGAATGTGGATAAATATCCTAGTGGATCTATGGATAGTGCAAGTGGACTAAGATGTGGATAAATATCCTAGTGGATCTATGGATAATCCGAGTGGACTAAGGTGTGGATAACCCTATTTGGGTTAAAATATGGGGGATATCCTAGTGGATCTATGGAAAGTCCGAGTGGACTAAATTATGGATCCGAATTTGGGTTTCTCCCAAACAGCCTACGTATCCTAGGGTTTGACCTAGGAATCAGAATCCGTGTAGTTCGGGCTCTGGGTTGAAATGGGAATGGATATCCTAGTGGATCTATGGATAGTCCGAGTGGACTAAGGTGTGGATCCGAATTTGGGATTCTCCCAAATAGCCTACGTATCCTAGGGTTTGCCCTAGGAATCAGAATCCGCATAGTTCGAAATGGATAACCTGTTCTAGGTTAATGATTGAGATCCTATTCTAGGTTTAGGGTTTAGAACCTTTTCTAGGTTTAGGGTTTGTCGAGGGGAAAAATCATCCTAAATCACCCTTTTTATCCTGAATTCTAATTTTGGAAAGTTTGGCAAGGCATTCTCTTTCTTTATTAAGATTTTATCATTCCCATTATGCCCTTCCCAAGAATGTAGGTGCCTAAATGTACGTCCACACACCTACATTGTCTTCTAGAAGTATGCATATATGGCAGTTTAACTAGGGTGTTGCATAAAATAAGTTATTGCCAAAAAATAGAATATTCTCTCTAAATATGGCACATTAAACATTTATGACAAGAAATACACATATAGCAAGATTGTGAAAATTTCCCTAATATGGCATGCACTGCAAATAAGGCAAGAGCCTATATGGTAAGATCTAATATGCTAATTCTAAGCATGGCAAGACCTTAATTGCTATTTTCTTTTCATATTTAGGGTTTTCTACCCTAATTGTTACTTTCTTTCCATTTTAGGGTTTTCTACCCTAATTGTTATTTTATTTCTTTTTTTTAGGGTTTTCTACCCTAATTATTATTTTATTCTAGGGTTTATTTTGCCCTAATTATTCTTTCCATTTTTAGGGTTTCACTACCCTAATTGTTCAATTCTTTCCATTTTAGGGTTTCTACCCTAATTGCTATTTTTTTCCCATTTTAGGATTTTCTACCCTGATTGTTATTTTCTTTCCATTTTAGGGTTTTCTACCCTAATTGTTACTTTCTTTCCATTTTAGGGTTTTCTACCCTAATTGTTATTTTATTTTCATTTTTTAGGATTTTCTACCCTAATTGTTATTTTCTTTCCATTTTAGGGTTTTCTACCCTAATTATTATTTTATTTCCATTTTTTAGGATTTTCTACCCTAATTATTATTTTATTCTATTTTAGGGTTTTCTACCCTAATTATTACTTTCTTTCTATTTTAGGGTTTTCTACCCTAATTGTGACAATGAGCATTTAATATAGCATGTGTGTGTGATCATTCCAATCATGACAGTATGATTATTCCAACTGTGGCAGTGTGTGCATATAAGCATCCAAATATAGCAATATAAACATCAAAAATATTGGCTCAAATCCTCAATCTAATGGTCGGATCTCTTCAAAACGTGATAATCATGATCAACGACTCAGAATTCATCAAACCAACCAAAATCAATGGCTCAGATTCATCTAATCAACTCATGATGATCACCAACGGTTCAAATCACTTACAATAATAGTCTAACCATCAAGGTTCATTTAAATCACTCTTGAAGACAATCCAATGGTTTAGATCATCAAAAATGATAATCTAACCGTTAAGATACATTTATATCAGTCTTGAAGACCATCCAACGGTCCAGATTTATCTAATCAACTCATAAATGACCATCTAATGGCTTAGATTCAAAATAAACATCCAATGGCCCATATCATCACACGATCAGAATAAAAAATCAATCATCCTATGGTCTTTATTTTCATATCATCACATGATCAAAATTCATGGTTGATGGCTCGATTTTCAACTCATCAAAAAATCCAAATCAAAGGGCCATATTAACTTTATATCGAAATTCTAAATCAAATTGCCATATTTTTATTCTCATGAAATTCAAGATGAAAGGCTATATCACAAAATTCAAAATCGATGGCCATGATTTAATCACATTCAAAATTCATCCAATGACCATAACATCACATGATCCAAGTCATCGAACTGCTCATATCTATTATCATAACATGATCAAAATCAATGGTTCAAATTCAGTCAATATTACATAAACAAGCCAATGATTCAAATTTAATAATCAAAATTATCATGGTTTAAGTGTTCAGATCAAACATCAAGTTTATCAAATTATTAAGGTTTCTATTCAGAATTAATTAATGATGTTGATCGGGTGGTTCTAATCATATAGGGAAGAGATCATTGATGCAGGTGATATGGGATGGAGATGTGATAATTGTAGCAGTGAAGTGTATTGGGTTTGATTGGGACTGCAAGGTGGAGGTGCATGGTTGATGGCTACATAGCTGAAGGTAATGAGCAGTAGGACTTAGGATCGTGGATTTGGTATATAGCAGCAGAGAAGATAAAAAATAATAATGAAACAAACACAAGAGGGTCGGTGGAACTTACCTCGGTCTGCAAATCGGCGACCCTAGCAGCAAATAGGGCTCTCCACTTCTCTTCTTCTTCTTCTTCTTTCTCTTCTTCTCCTCTTTCCTGATTTTTTTTTGTTTTTTTTTTCTTCTCCACTTCACCTCTCTCTATCTTCTCATTTCTCCCATCCTCTTCCTCTTTTCTTCTGTTTTTTATTCTTTCTTTTATTCTCCCACTCCCTCTCTCTCTATCTTCTCGTTTCTCCCATCCTCTTCCTTTTTTTTTTTTTTTGCTTTTTTTATTCTCCACTCACCGCTTTCTCTCCCTTTCTCCCTCTCTCCTTTCTTTCGGTTTTCTCCCCATTTTTCTTTTTTTTCTCTCGAATTCTCACCGCTCTCTCTCTCTCTCTCTCTCACTCTCTCTCTCACTCACTCTCTCTCTTTCTCTCTCTCTCTCTCTCTCTCTCCCTCTCCTTTGGGATTCTCCTCCAGCTCTCTTTTATATTTTTTTCACTCTCTCGATCCCTCTCGATTTGTTTCCTTTTCGGATCTTCGGGTTCTTCTCCTTTATTGTTTTTTTGGTTCTTCCTCCGCCTCCTCCTTCTTCTCGGTCTTCTCTCTTCTAGATTTTCCTTTTTCTAGTCCGTCTCTCTCTAATATATTTTTTTTTGAAAGAAAATCATTCCTTTCTCCCTCTCAATCTCATGACTTACCTAAAACCGAAAAAAACCTATCCCTCATATTTTCTCTCCTTCTCAATCTTTCCTTTTCTTTCCTCAATCTCAATCTTACGGCTCTCTATTTCTTACTTTGCTCCCTCAGATTTTTTTTCAATTTCTTTCCTTAAAATATATTCCGTTGATCCCACTCTCACCACCTATACTATAAAATATCAATATGTATATATATATATATATATATATTATATGAACATATAATATGTACTATATAATATATATACATATAATATAATATATAGAAAATACGTAACACATGATGCACATAGGCTGAAACAATTTGAACTAGATTAAGACTGGCTTGGGCTGAATTGATTGGACTGAGTTGACTGGATTTAACTGGGTTTTCTCTCACTATCATTTCATGGGTCATTTCCGCTATCATTCCGCATGAAATTTTCTGATGGCCTCTATTCCAAATTTTTTGCATTCATTTTGTAGAACATTAAAAATGAGGAATATAGAAACTTGAATCACCTCATTTGGAAGTAAAATGGTCAACTTATGAATTTTTGAAGTTTAAGCGGACCAATTATCGATAATCTGGCTGACCATTCTGCATGAGATCCTTCGGAGGCTTCTACCGGAAATATTTTACGTCCACTTTGTAGAGCACTAAAAATGGAACATAATGAGACTGGAATCACCTGATTTGGATATGGGATGATCAAAATATGAATTTTGAATATTAAATGACCATTTCCATATGTAATTTTGCATGGGACCCTCTGGAGACTTTTACCCAAGATTTTCCACGTCCACTTTGTAGAACATCATGAATGAAGAATAATGGTCTTGGAATCATCTGAATCCGATGTAGAACGGAAAATATATGAAGCTTTGAAGTTCTAACAATAATTTTGCATGCAAGCTTGCATGGAACCCACTAGTGACTTCTACCCGGGATTTTTTACGTCCACTTTGTAGAACATCATGAATGCAGAATAATGGTCTTGGAATCATCTGAATCCGATGTCGGATGATCAAGATATGATGATTTGAAATTCAAACAATCCGACTTAGGATAATTTGCATAAAGGCCCTTGGGATTATTATTTATAATAATTTTAGAAACCTCCCTTATATGTATCATCTGACTAAAATGATCATATTTTCCTCATTTGATATTAGAATTGAGCAATTCTGGTCTCGTTTTGGAGATAATTCTATGACTTATGCATCCATGCAGATAATAGCCCATGACCCTGCTGTGGAGATCAGTGGAGAATCACAAATCTTTGGGTTAAAGGTCAGAAACCTGCCATATTGGTTCACTTATGCCGAGGGTGGCAAAAATGGGGTGCTTACAGTTATCCATTACATTTGTTCCATAATATTCATAGTATTAAATACATCCCAAAATACATGACCAGAGTAAATCCGAAAAAGTTGCTATGGATAAACCAAACCATCATCTATATTAAGATGGCAAAATCAACAGAATGCAAGAGCTGACTTAGGTCCCATAGATACAAACCCTACATGTCACACCCCAATTCTGGACTAACCAGAATGGTGTGATGAACCGTCAATAAACCAACGGTTCAACCAGGATCTCGTATAGGCTATGCCAACCATGTTAAACCAAAACACATTCTACATTAATCAGAGATAATAAAGTAAAAAACGGAAGTCTTATTAATAATGAACTGAGGTCTAATCATGATAAATAATTAATATTCCAGTTATCTCCAAGTGACCAAAACATAATTTAATACATATTACAAATATCCAAATACGAAAGTTAAACACTAAGCGCATCCATAGTTGAAATGCTCACTTAACGAATCATAATAGTCCTCCACAGCTTGCTCATCCATAGCCGCCACCTATTCATATATTGGCGTGTCGACATAATCTTCAACCGTAATACCTGCAACAATAGAAACTAAAAGGAATTGCACGTACGACGGTCAGCTCTCCAACTTGAGCACAGTGAGAAAACAAAATAATGCAACAAATATATGCATACATTCAATTCATATCTTTGGTCTGGTTTATAAGTTTGCGATAAACTATAGAAAGGTTTGGTGGTGTAAGCAACCCATTTTTGCCAGCCTCAGCATAAGTGAACCAATATGGCAGGTTTTGGGCCTTTAACCCAAAGGTTTGTGATACCCCACAGCAGGGTCATAGGCTATTACCTACATGGATGTATAGGTCGTGAAATTATCTTCGAAATGAGACCTGACTCATCAAATTCTGACACCAAACAAGGAAGATATCATAGTTTGAAGGTGTAGGGGCATTTACGTAATTATCGTATGATGCATGAATTAACATTTAAACTTCAAGTCATCATATCTTGGTCATCTCATATCAGAATCAGATGATTCAAATGCCAATATTCCTTTTCTTCAGTCCTCTTCAAACTGGACATGAAAAATCCCAGACAAAGGTCACCGGTGGGCCCCATGCAAGTTTTCATGTAAAATTATCGTTAAAACTTCAAAGCTTCATATCTTTGTCGTCCTACGTCGAATTCAGATGATTCCAAAGCCATTATTCTTCATTTGTGATGTTCTACAAAGTAGATGTAAAAAATCTAGGGCAGAAGTCTCTGAAGGGTCCCATGCAAAATTACGCATGGAAATGGTCATTTAATCTTTGAAAATTCATATTTTGGTCACCCCATATACAAATCAGGTGATTTCAGATTCATTATGTTCCATATTTAGTACTCTACAATGTGGATGTAAAGGATTACCCGTAGAAGTCTCTAAAGAATCCCATGCAGAATGATCAGTCAAATTATCGATAATTGGCCTACATAAACTTTAAAAATTTATAAGTTGGCCATTTTATTTTCGAATGAGGTGATTCAAGTTCTAATATTCCTTATTTTTAGTGTTGTACAAAGTGTACGTAGAAAATTTGGAGTAATGGCTATCGGAAAATTCCATGTGGAATGGTGGCAGAAATGGACTATGAAATGCCAACCTTGGTCCAAACCAACTTAATCCAGCTTAGTCTAACTTAGTTTGGCCCAGCTCAGACCAATCCAGACCAAGTTACGTCAGTCCTTATGCATGCATTTCTTTTATATGTGTGTAATGTATAATATATTATTGTATATAAATATATATATATATATATATATATATATATATATATATATATATATATATATATATATATATATATATATATATATATATATATATATATATATATATAACATATATAGTATAGGAAAGAGAGAGGAAAGAGAGGCCGTGGAAAAAGAGAGGAAAGAAAGGCCGTAGGAAAGAGAGAGGGAGAAGGGAAAAAGGAAAGAGAAAAAATAAAAAAAAGTAAAAGAAAAAGAAAAAGAAAAAAAATGTTTTCTAGTGAGAAAAACGTGAAAGAGAGAGAGAGAGAAGGAAAAAAAGGAAGGAAAGAGGAAGGAAAGAAAAAAAGGAAAAAAAGAAAAATAAAACGTTTTCTTGAAAGAAAACATGAAAAAAGAGAAAAGAAGAAAGAAAAAAAAGGAAACAATAAGAAAAGGAAGGAAGAAGAAAAAGAAAGACGAAATTTTCT
Source organism: Protea cynaroides (assembly GCA_028583415.1). NCBI lineage: Eukaryota > Viridiplantae > Streptophyta > Magnoliopsida > Proteales > Proteaceae > Protea > Protea cynaroides. The sequence continues at coordinate 71,205,485 of CM053275.1, forward strand.
AGAAGAAGTAAAGAGAGAAAGGAAAGAGAAAAGAGATTTTTTAAAAGAAGAAGGAGAAAAAAGAATGAAAGGAAAAGAAAAAAAAACGTGGAGAGGAAGGAGAAAAAGGAAGGATGAGAAGAAAGGAAAGAAGAAAAAAGGAAAAAGAAAATTTTCCAGAAGAAAAAAAGAAAAGGCAGTAAGAGAAAAGAAGAAAAGGAAGGAAGATAGAAGAGAAGAGAGAGAGAGAGAGACATTTTCTACACTAGAAAACATGTAGAAAACGTGGGGAAGAGAGAGGGAGAAGGAAAAAGGGAAGGAAGAGAAAAAAGGAAAGAAGAAAAAAGGAAGAAAAGGATTTTCTAAAAGAAAAAGAAGAAAAGGAATGAAGGAGAGAGAGAGAGAGAGAGATGTTTTCTACTCTAGAAAACATATAGAAAATGTAGGTAAGAGAGAAGAGAGAAGAGAAAAAGGAAGGAAGAGAAGAAACGAAAGAAGAAAAAAAGAAAAAAGATTTTCTAGAAGAAAAGAAGAAAAGGAATGAAGGATCTTCTAGAAGAGGAGAGGAAAAGCGTAAATAGGCCAAGAGAAAGAGAGATTGATCTTCTTTTCCAGACCCCAAGGAGAGAGAACATGGGTAAGAGAGAAAAACGTGAGAGATGGAGAAAGAAAGAGAGAAGAAGAAGAGAAGAAAAATGATAAGAAGAAAAGAGAGAAAGAGAAGAGAGAGAGGAGCAGAGGAGAGGAGAAGGAGGTTTCACCTTCAAAGAGCTGGATATGATCTCCAATCATCCTACATCAACGGTTTCATTCCATTCGAGTACAAGGTTAGTACCTTAAACAATTTTAGAGGTCTTTAGAATGCTCGAATGTCAATTATGCTTGAAAAAGGTTAATTTCCACAAAATCTCGATTAGGAATGCTCTATTACATGCTTATTAATGTTAGAATGCCTATGTCTAGAATTTTTCATGAATGATAATTTGTCTAAACTACTCAATGATGAAATTTTAAATTTTATATGATGACGTTTGATCGTTTTGACAAGTTTCACAAAGTGGTTTTCTAATCAGAAATTTTTAGATTTAGGATTCAAATTTAGGACGTACATCACATGTAGTTTTTCTTAGATTCTGAAGCCCAAATTTTTATGAGAGTCTCTCTGACATGTTAAAAGACAACCCTAGAAATTTTTTTCCATTTGGAGTTGGGAATGTACATCAAAAAAATCGACTTTGAAATTGCTATTTTATTCGGATACAATACAATCCGCTATCAGAAAGTCTCTAGACAAGGGTCTTATGGCAATAAATAGGAACTCAACTTCATACGAACTTTCTAGATATGAATGTCTTCTCAAAAATGGCACTATTTTAATATTTTTTAGATTTTTTATTGAATTGATATCGATTTTTAAGTGAAAAGTGCTCTGTTTTTGAATCTATCAGGATGTACTGATTTGCACGATTGAAAAACATCATTTTTCACAAAGAAAATAATCTGTTTTCACTTGTCTTTTTTAATGAAATTTTAGATTAGACAGTTATATACATGGAAATATGTTTGGATTTAATTTTCATTAAGTATAGGATTTTCTTCAGAATTTATGGTGCATCTGGTCAAAAATCTAGAACAGGCCAGTACACATATCCAGTCTTAGGGCATATCTTTGACCTATTTATGCTCTATGTTGGGAGTTGACACTTTCATATGAAATATAATATGTTGAGTCATCTTTTTGTGAAAAAAATAGAGCTTGATTTGAGTAACAGAAGACCTACTTATGGTCATTGTTGTGTAATGTGACAGAATCTGAATGCAGTTCATAATTTTGTCCATTATCTGAAACCTTGTGTCACAATTTTGATAGTTTTAAGTCATTCATCTTTCCAAATGTCTTCATAACAATTACAATATTTTCAAAGAACATTGAACATATGTTTTTGATAATTTTGTACTTTTAAAAAAAATGTTTCATTGATGTCTCATTCATTGTAACATGCAATTGATTGCTTGAATGAATTCTACCATATTTGGATAAATGGCTATATTTAGAGCATTCAGATGCTTTGTTTGTATTGTGCTTACCATATTTTCCATATTCCATGTGTTGCTATATTTGGTAGAATAAATAATTTTTACCATATTTAGTAAAATCTTAATAATTACCATTTTTAAGTCTTACTATGCTTAGAAAATAGCATATAAGATCTTACCTTCTTTTGAAAAATTCATGCAATATTTGTATTCTATGATTGTTTCTTACCATATTGATATATAGATGCATACATTGATTTCTTACCATTTTTAAGTCTTACTGTGCTTAGAAAATAGCTTATAAGATCTTACTTTTTTTTGAAAAATTTACGCCATATTTGCATTCTAGGATTAGTACTTACCATATTGATATATAAATGCATATTAGATCTTGCCATATTAAGTCTTGCCGTACGTAGAAAATAGCATATTAGATCTTTCCATATTGGTTATTGCCATATTTGCAATGCATGACATATTAGGAAGATTTTCATAATTTTACTATGTGTATTTCTTGCCATAAATATGTTATATGCCATATTTAGATGAATAATTTATTTTTGACAATAATTTAATTTATGCTGCACCTTAGTCGAACTACCATATCTGTACACCTTGAAAACGTATTTGGTGTGGGGACGTGCATTTAGGCACCCACATTCTTGGGAAGGGCATAATGGAAAATAATAAAAATTTTAATAAAGAAAGAGAATATTTTTCCAAACATTCCAAAATTAGAACTTAGGATGAAAAGGGTAATTCAGGACGATTTTGCCCCTCAGCATATCCTAAACCTAGAATAGATTATAAATCCTAAACCTAGAATAGGTTCTCAATCCTTAACCTAGAATAGGTTCTCAATCATTAACCTAGAACAGGTTATTTCATCAGGCCCGAACTACGTGGATTATGATTCTTAGGTCAAACCCTAGGATACGTAAGCTATTAGGGAGAAACCCAAATTTGGATCCACACCTTAGTCCACTAGGACTTACCATAGATCCACTAGGATATTTATCCACATTTTGACCCAAATAGGATTATCCAGTCTGAACTACGTGGATTCTGATTCCTAGGTCAAACCCTATGATATGTAGGCCATTTGGGAGAATCCCAAATTCGGGTCCACACCTTAGTCCACTCGGACTATCCATAGATCTACTAGGACATCCATCCATATTTTGACCTAGAAAGGGTTATCCATATTTGACCTAGAAAGGGTTATCCACATTTTGACCCAAATAGGGTTATCCATATTTTAACCCAGAATAGGTTATCCATATTTTGACCCAAAAAGGATTATCCATTCATAGATCCACTAGGACTTTCTATCAGTTTGTATGGACTATCCAGATCCAAACCCATAGGGTTTCTCATCCTTTCAAACATAAACTTTAACTTAAACAATGAACTTAATCATGCATAAGCATAAATCACAATCATAAACTTTAATCACACCTGAACTATGATGGTGAACCTGATTTTCAAAATAATTCCGTGATACGTAGGCAATCTGATGGATACAGATTCGGTTCAATGATATCAAACCACTTGGTTTGGTTTGGTTTAACATTGAGAGTCTAGCATAGAAAAGGTATAGGACACAGATTTCGATCGGACGGTTTGGGTGCCTAAGCCCTTCCCATAACCGTAACCTGATGCTCATCCAATCTCTGATGGACCAGAAATCCAATCTAAGGGTCATGAGTCAATCAAAGTCTTACCTTGGGGTGATATTTCACATTTCTAAGGTCCCAGACCTTAATCTAGGTGGCGACTTCCAAGATTTCCATCTTTTGTCCTCAAAGTGGTGACTCTACTGGGGATATAAACGTCAGACTCCTAAATCAAAACTTTCCTTATGTAAATTGGATGCTAGCTCTTAGGATGCTATATTTATGCTTGTATAATATTGTTTTGGGGGGAATGGGTTTAGTCACACATTCGTGCGAGTAGCTGAACCGGGTGCATGCATATGGGGCAACCCGCTATGCGAAACACACAACCTTGGCCTGTACTTTGTGAGATCACGACCGACGAGCAGCCTCTAACGAGCGTTTCTTCGGTCCGCTTGGGAATGCATTATGCTACTCCACATCGCATGATTCTTGCAACATAGTATATAAAGGGATTGGGGGCCCATTTTTCATCGTGCATTTGGTGATAGGTTATCCCGTCCTCGTCAAGGTGGTATTTTCTATCCTAACCTAGATTATAGCCCAATGATTGTTATTTTTTGGTTCATCCCTGAATTGACCCATTAAAATCTGCTTAACCATGACATCAATGTTCGAGATGTCAAATTTCTGCTCATTTTTGTCCTCGATTGGTCAACATGTTGGAATCTACACGATGAGCATCTTGAACTCTCACCCATTGGGAGCATGAGGTATGTATACACCTATTCCATGTCATAGTGCACGGTCACTATACACCCTCCATTAAGTAAGCTCGATGTGTCGAATTTCTCATTGTTAACACGTCAATTTTGAAAAATGAACATAAAATCCCTGTCAAGCCATAGATACCATTGTCAAGACGAAATTTACTAGTTTGCTCCTCCATGAACCACTTTTGCTAACCATCCCTAATATGGATGACGGATTAATATATCCATTTCAATTTCACTGAAATTCGGTAACCCAAGTGGCCAGACCTTGGTACCCCTGATTATCCATTTTTGGAATCACGAGGTCCCAAGACCGATCATATGGCTTAATCAAATTCAATTAAATTGACTTGGATAATGTTTACCCAATCACCCTTATGAATGAGCTTACTTTGTTTGGTTAAGTCATCTTTGATTGTGCATGTGACCTCTTTCATTCCTCTAGATGTCTGGAATCTTGATAGTTCTCCAATGAGTTTCAATGCGTTTGGAAAAGAGAATCAATCTACAACCATATCCACCCTTTTACGGTGAGAGGCCCCTACAACTAGGGAATTGTCTTGATCTCCCATCCTGAGATCCATCCATGTTATCTTTCTAAATGAATCAATGGAAGCCATGAATCTAGATCTCGATTGAACATCAAATTTTGTAAGAATGGAGGCAACCAAATATGGGAACACAATCAGTAACTCAGTCAATCTGGTCTACTAGGGCATTCAGTTTAGGCAATGAAAAGCACCTATACCTGAAACAATATTCTCGTACAATTAGTCCTGGGGCTTACTCAAATATCATATTCAGTTCATCTCATAATTAAGGAGAAATTCAGCCCCTAGGCAAATCCAATCACTATTCTCAATCTACCCCTGAATTAAGGAAAGATTCAACTCCTATGTAAGACCCAAATCAAACTAACCCGGTCTTACCACCTTGAACCAGGTCTACCCATCATGGACGAGCCAAATGGACCAAGTACATGAAGGAGATCACGATCCCAGGTATTAAACAGACCCAAAAATACTTAAATTAAGGGGAGGGTCGCACACCCAGCAAGGGAGGGTTGACCCCCCAAGACAGAAGTCAGACCGCCAATTTTACGTGGGGGTTGGACACTTTAGGAACCAGGGGTCGACGGGATCTCCGACCCCCTCGATCGACCCCCGATAATCGGTAAAATCTAGAAATAAGGAAAGTTTCCTAATTTCAATGGGATTCCTTCCAAATCTTAATGGGACTTATTTTAGGAGTTTCTACTCTATAAATAGGACGTCCCTAAGCCTCTTTCACTCCTTTTAAAACCCTAATTGAATTGAGAGAAAGAGAGGAGAAGGAAGAGAAGGAGAAGAGAAGGAAAAGAGAAGGAAATAGGAGAAGAAGGTAAAAGGAGAAGAGTTGTAGAGAAGGAGTGTTCTTCACAGGTATGGATACTATTTCCATGAGTTTCTAAAGAACTTAAGGTAGATAATGAAGAGAGTAGGATCTTAGAGAAACCCAAACCATCAACCCATGGTTAGGTTTTCATGGAAACCATGGGAAAATCATGAAAGCCATATAGATGAATGAATCATGGTTTTAGGCCATAGAACATGCGTGGAATGGACTGTAGGAGCAAACCATAGGACCCCAAACACGAAGAATGGACTGAAGGAAGAAAAATCGACAAAAACCCACAGGGGGTCGCATGGGGGGTCGATGGCCAATCGACCCTACCAGACCCTGAGCATCGACCCCCAGTGTTCGGGAAGTCCAGAAAAGGGGTGGTCGCACCCAGGGTCGATCATTACTCCGACCCTACCTCCGACCCCCAGTTAACAGAATAGTTTTTAAATTCAAAATTAATTCTAATTAAATTTTATTGACTTATTAGGTCTTCTAGCAATATAATAACAATATAAAGGTGATCTAAAAGCTTGAAAGAGGATCTATTAGCAAGCTAAGGTGAGGAAACAGAACTCTAAACTAATTGGTTAATAACAAACTATTTTCTCTTTTCTTGAGTCCAATGCCATGCTTGATCCTATGCGAATATGTTTTTAATGTGCATACAACATGTCATCCAATACTTCCATTATTTGTTCATGCATATTTACTTTATTGTTTATAACATGATGATGATGATGATGATAGGAATAGGCATGTGAAAGTATGTGTGTGGTTGGTGTACTTGATGCGAGCGAGTATCAGGGGATGTGTGATGGGGAGGTCAATAAACGTTAACCTTTGGCGGGTCTCAGCACTTTATCTCTATCTCTAACTCAAGTTTTGTGCATTAGCATCGTCATATCGCCATTACTTTGGTAGAACTATTATGTCGTAGAGTATCAGGGGAGGTGGTCTCGGTCCTTGTATTCTCTGACTCTACAGGGGGGCCTTAGCTCTATATCTATGGACGTTCTGAAGGATGTTGGGGAGAGGCCTTGGATACATGTTTGGCATTAGGATTGGTTAGTTGGGAGCCCATTTTGTAAGCCCTCGCCAGTAGGGGCTTACGTGTTGGTATGGCACTGTACAACATTAAACGTTAACCTTTGTTATACAATGTTATGGTAGGGTGGATGGGGATGACAATAAACGTTAACCTTTGGACGGACTTCCACACCCTGTGTATAGAGGCGGGGTCAATAAATGTTAACCTTTGACCACCAAAACCTTTCTATTGTGCATTGCAAACTTAAAACCAGACCAAAGATATGAATTGACTGCATGCATATGTATTGTTGCATTGTTTTGTTTGCTCACTGAGCCATGATGTGTGCTCACCCCCTCGACGTCGAATATTTTTAGTTGATGATGCAAGTACTACCTTCGAAGATTATGTCAATGCTCCAGTGTACGGGCACATGGCGGCGATGGAAGTTGAAGATGAAGTGGATACACATGACTCCTCTTGCATGTACAACTCATGTGTATTCGATTAGATTTTTAGTTTCTTTACTTGGATTTAGTAAAGACATGTATTTGTTATTTATTTATGTCTTAGTTAATACAGAATAATTTGCTATTTAAATATTATTATCACAGTAGATTCTCAGTTCATTTTTGTCACACCCCAATTCTGCACCAACCAGAATGGTGTGATGAACCATCAATAAACCAACGGTTCAACCAGGATCTCAAAATAGGCTATCCCACATATGATAAACCAAAACACATTCCACATTAATCAGAGGTAATAAAATAAATAGCGGAAATTTTACAGATAATGAATTGAGATCTAATCATGATAAATAACTAATATTCCAATTATTTTTAAGTAACCAAAACATAATTTAATACATATTACAATATCCAAATACAAAATCTAAACACTAAGCGTATCCACAGCTGAAACACTTGCTTAACGAACCATGTTCGTGCTCCACAGCTTGCTCATCATAGCCGCCACATGTTCATATGTTGGCGTGTCGACATAATCTTCAATCATAATATCTGCAACATCAGAAACTAAAAAGCATTTCACGCGCGAGGGTCAGCTCTCCAACTTGAGCTCAGTGAGTAAACAAAACAATGCAACAATACATATGCATGCATTCAATTCATATCTTTGGTCTGGTATATAAGTTTGCAATGTGCTATAGAAAGGATAGGTGGCCGCCGCACCTCTACACACGAGTGTGTGGAAACGCCCAATGAAAACGGCACCGTCGCCCCACATGCACCCACCATGGATAATATACACCCCATGAAAACGGCATGGCTGTACCGGTTGCCCATACCAACACGTAAGCCCCTGTTGGCGAGGGTTGCAAACTGGGCTCGCAACTAACCAACCCTAATGTCAAACAATGTATCCAAGGCCTTACCCCAGCATCCCTCAATATATCCATAGAGATAGAGCTAGGGTCTGGTGACCAGGCTGAACCACAATGCCACGTCCCCCCCTGATACCCTACGACATATTAGTTCCGCTAAGGTAATGGCGATACGACGATGTTAGTGGACAAGACTTGAGTAGAGATAGAGCTAGAGTCTGGTGACCAGGCTGAACCACAATGCCACGTCCTCCCCCTGATGCTCCCCTCACATCAAGCACACTAAAACTTGCTTAGTGGACATGACTTCAATAAACCATGGCACAATATACCCTGATGAGAATGGCATCGAAGTATCGGTTGATACCATCCCTACCCGCACCATGTACACCAGCCAAACACAAACATTCACATGCCTATTCCTACCATCATCAACATCATCATGTTATAATCAATAAATTTAAATATGCATGAACAGTAATAATAGAAATATTGGATGACATGTTGAATGCACATAACAATCATACAAGCATAAAATCATTCATGGCATCGGACTCAAGAAATAAAACAATTTATTATTAACCAATTAATTTAGGTCTTGTTCCCTCACCTTAGCTTGTTAATAGATCCTCTTCCAAGCTTTAGAATCACCTTTTTAATGTTATTATATTGCTAGAAGACCTAACAAAGTCGATAAAATTTAATTAGAATTTATTCGGAATTTAAAAACCATTATGTTAACTGAGGGTCGGAGGTAGGGTAGGAGTCATGATCGACCCTGGGTGCGACCCTCCCCCTAATCTGAACTTCCCGAACACTGAGGGTCGATGCTAGGGTCGGATCTGCCATCGACCCTAGGTGCGACCCTCCATGCTTTGAGTCAAAAATATCAGATTTCATTCTCTCTTTCATGGTTGGGTCCTATGGTTTACTTCCACAATCCATTCTATACATGTTCTATGGTTTAGAACTATACTTTATTCACCTACATGGTTTTAATGATCTCCTCCATGGTTTTCCATGAAAACTTAACCATGGATGGATGATTTGGGTTTCTTCTAAGTCATATCCTCTTCATAAACCATTCTAAAGTCTTAAATAAATCATGGGGAATGTATCCATACCTTAGTTTTGCTGAGATTCAGAGTTCCTCTGAATTTCCTCTTCTTCCTTTGCCTTTTCTTCAAGTTTTCCTTCTCTTCTTCTCTTCATTGTCTTCTCTTTCTCTCAATCCAATTAGGGTTTTAAAAGGAGTGAAAGAGGCTTAGGGATGTCCTATTTATAGTGTAAAACCTCCCAAAATATGTCCCATTGAGTTTAGGAAGGTTCCAATTGAAATTAGGAAGGTTTCTCAATTTTCGGTTCGTGCTGTTTTTCCCGAATGCCGAGGGTCGATGGTGAGGGTCGATGGGAGGGTCGGACAACTCATAGACCCTACGACCCATGGTTGAGGGTCGATGGTGAGGGTCGATGGGAGGGTCAAACCTGCCTGTTAAAACCTGTGACCCTACCCTCATTTTGACTGTTTTTGGGTAAATTTTCATATTGAGTCTTGGTTTTTCTTCACACATTTGGTCCACTTGGCTCGACCATGATATGTAGACAGGTCCCGAAATGAAATGTAAGGTTAGGCCGGGTTCGCGGCGTGCGGGTCTTACAACTCCACCACCCTTAAAAGAAATTTCGTCCTCGAAATTTGAAAGTACGGATCTTACAACTCCCCCATCCTTAAATGAATTTTGTCCTCAAAATTTGAACGTACGAATCTTACAACTCCCCCATCCATAAAATAAATTTTGTCCTCAAAATTTTGAATTTACTTCGGAGTCAATAGGTGGGAATTCTATTTCCACATTACATCTACTTCCTCCTATGCACTCTTCTCCATGTCTTGTCTTTTCCAGGTTACCTTCACATAATAATTATCCCGGCTTTGGAAACATTGTACCTTCCCAATAGTGAACTAGGCTGGTACCACTTCAATAGTTAAACATTCTATCTAATCCAGTGATTCCGTGGTCAATACCTTTAATATGGATCTTTAATGTACTTCTTCAACAGTGACACACGAAATACATCATGCACACTAGACATGGACCGCGGTAACACTAATTGATATGCGACTTTTCTACGTCTCCCCAAAGTTTATAAGATCCAACACATATATAAATTATGACTTTCCCTTCTTGTCTAATCGTTTCAAACTACGCATAAATGATATCTTCAAGAACACTTTGTCACTTATGGCGAACTCAAGGTCTTGGTGTCTCTCTGACAACTTGAGCTATCCTGCCCCTTTCCTTTGATCTTGTCTGCCACTCGATAGTTTTCTTCATTAGCCTTAGGTCTCAAAATTCTTCATTTACCGACTTTACTCCAAACCAGAGGGGTTTGACATTTCTACCGTACCATGCTATATGGGTGACATTTACATGATAGCTTGGTAGCATCTTCAATTCATGGTAACTTATCAACTCCAACTCCTTGAAATCAATTCACAAGCTTGGGGCATATCTCCTAGGATCTGTATAGTCTGCCCCGATTATCCATCTGTTTGGGGTAAAGTGCAGTACTAAACTTCGACTTTGTCCCCATTATTTTCTGTTGATCCTCCCAAAACTTCGAGATAAGGCATAAGCCTTCGACCGACACTAAGCTCTCATGCATACCATTCAATCTGGAAATATTATTCACCTATAGCTTAGTTAACCGCTCCAAAGCATACCGAGGTCGTATAGCAATGGACTGAGCTATCTTCATAAGGCGATCAACAATCACCCAACCATGTCAACCGATTTGGGAGTCAGTGGCAAATCATTGACATAGTTCACAATAATGCAAATTTCATTCCCAAAACAAAAGTCAGGGTTTGGTTTTCCTTTTCTAAGTCTGCTTACACCGTTCCTATATACAAATATAACAAAATTACTACTTTTTCTTCATCCCTAAGTTCTCGCTCAATTGGATCATCACTAGCTTATATTATATGTTACTATTTTCCAAATCTGAATCTGTTGCTGCAGAACATAAGGCAACATTTATACTCGGTCCTTCTTCAGACCTCATAATCCCTTTTTGCGTAAAGCCTTAGCTACTACATTAGCCTTGCTCGGGTGACATTGAATATCACAGTCTTAATCCTTGGGCAATTTCAGCTATTTTATCCTCATGTTCAACTCTTTTTGGTGAAGAGATAAATAAACTCTTGTATTCCCATTAAATCTAACATTCTTCTCCGTATAGATAATGTCTCCAAGTTTTGATTGCATAATTCATCATCGATAATTCCAAGTTATGAGTAGGGTAACTCTTCTCATGCTCTTTCAGTTTTCTTAAAGCATATGAAATCACTTATTTACCTTGCATTATCTCGCATCTTAGATCCAATCCGAAAGCTTCAATGTATAGGGTAAAATGTTCCCTTGGTACCGAACGATCAAGATGGCAGCTGATATCAATCTTACTTTAGAATCTAAAAATATTCTTCACACTTGTCAGTCCAATTAAACTCATCTCCCTTTTCCTGGTTAGCTTGGTAAGAGGTATTGCGATCTTAGAGTGGTCCTCCAAAAATTGTCTGTAATAACCAGCTAACCCAAGAAACTTCTGATCTTCGCAATATTCCATACAATTGCTTCTATCTGAATAGGGTCCACTTTAATCCCTTTATATGATGCTACGTGATCTAAGAAGATCATTTTATTTTATCATGTCTCATGTTTCTTGGACTTGACATGAAGCTTTTCACTTCTCAGCTGTTGTGAAGCTGTTCTAAGATCCATTGTATGAGTTGCTTCATTCTTGGAATAAACCAAATATCATCTATGAAAACTATGACCGACGTGTCCAATATGTTATGAAACACCCAGTTCATCAGTTCCATAAAAGATGTAAGGGCATTGGTTAATCCAAACGTCATAATTGAGAATTCATAATTGTCCAATCCCGATTCTAACAGCTATCTTCGAGATATTTCTGTCCAAATTCTTCGGCTGATGCTATCTTGATCGGAGATCAATCTTAGAAAATACCTTTGCTCCTTGCAACTATTTAAACAAGTCATCGATCTGAGGTAGTAGATATCGATTCTTGATCTTGAACTTGTTTAGTTCCCGGTAGTCTATGCATAATCTGACACTATTGTCCTTCTTCTTCACGAATTGCATTGGCGTTCCCTGTGATGCAATACTTAGCCGATTAGAACCCTTGTCTATTAACTCTTGTAGTTGAGTCTCAATTCCTTTAACCCCATATGAGCTTACTCTATGGTGCCTTTGACACAAGTATCGTCCTTGGTAACAAGTCGTTGACGAACTCGGTCACTTAATCAGATGGTAACCCGATAAATTTCCTGGGAATACATCAAGAATTTCACGCATCACTTCAATGTCTTCCATCTGTGGTGCTTCTTTGGTGACGTATACCACAAGATATCATATATCCAACTTCTTTCTCTTCAAAGCATCTCTTCGCCTTTAGCATAGAGATGATCAGCCTTCGCTTCTTAGGCAACATGCTTCCAATAAAACTAAATTATATGGCATCTCTTTCTTGAATGATAACCTCTTCTATGCACATAATCACTTGTAGAGTGTTGAGACAACCAGTCTATTTCCAAGATGATGTCAGAGTCTACCATATCAAGTCAACTCAGGTTGCATCCAAATTATGTCCATCCATAAGATTTGGACATTGTTCGAAACACTCATCCCATACAACATCTAGTCCAAAGGGCTTGAACTAGTAAAATCTGGTATAAGGTCTGAAGACCTTGTCTAGTTCCTTCATCTCTTATGATTTTCAAAGATTATTGTCAAATCTCATATCCCAAATCTATTTATAAGCATTAGGGTATATGCTTATAATTTCATTAATTCAGTCAAACTCTTTTGGTCTTTTCTTAATCATATCACTCAACATTGGGCATAACTCAATTACCACTGTATTTAACCGAGTACTATTAATGCCATGATTTTTTTTGACTTTATCCTTGTATCCACTCTTAAATTTACCTTTAGGAATCTTCTACCTTGTCCAAATTCGTACCGATATAGCCATCCTTAACTCTACTTGAGTGCAATCTGTTTCTTTACTGGCTACTCTTAATAGTTTCCACAATTTCTCATGCACTCTTTTATAGACATGATTCATATCCATCCATTTAGGAATCTCAAAACAAATCCTCTATTACTTCATCTGAGGTTCATTGGCTATGACATTTAATCTGAATTTAATCATCTTTCTTCCAATAATTCCATTATCACTAAACATTTTTATCTTCAAAGGTCAGGGAGTGTATGAATCGAAATGTTCATCCAAAAGTGATTCACTTTCTTTCATCGATTTAGCATAATGACAAACACTTGCTTTATCTGGTGAACCTAGGTTTAAAGAATCAGGAGTAAATCTGTAGTAATCCAACCGGCATCAAAAGATTGTTAAGTTGCACGGTGGTCCAAATACATGCAATAGAGGTTTTACAATTCTTAACCTCATGGTTACAGGTTCTATCGAATATATAATGCCATTGGTCAAGGCACTACAGGAGTAAATCTGAAGAAAGATTTTATACATCGGTAAAACAAGTATAAATCAGTAGATGTATGCTCAACATGATTAAACATTTAACTGTTCATTCAGTTCATATCTCTATTCATGTTGTTGATCATGAGAGTGGTTTAGATTGGTATAATCAGGACTAAGACTAAAGAAACAATATCTATACTCCAATTGACAGGTCAAATCAAGAAGGTATCATGTCAAGGTACGAGAATTAAAATCAAGTATGTGCACCCTCTATAATCATAAGAGTAAGTCAATAATGCATCGCATCCTATATAAACATATCTACTTACATGGCCATTATCCTCTTATCTCTGTTTGGATTTAGCCCGAGATCTTTTCTTTTATCTCTACAGGGGTTTTGGCATTACTAGCCATTTTCCTTCTTCCTCTGTCCTACATCGAGTTTCACATCTTGTGAGTACCCACTCGGTATTCTAATTTTTATTTTACAGATGCTTCCTTCTTCTTACTGTACTATATCCTTTGTATTCCTAGATAACTGCCCGACTTATAGATAATACCCTATATTATTTGTTTATCAGGATGAATTTTGGTCTTCTCTTTCTGTTTGATTGTATATATATATGATTTCACCTTTAATTTGTACATTATTGTCTTGTTTAAGTTCTGTCTCAACCAACACAGGTGCTTATGGTTTGTTTGTATTAAAGCATTTAATTTATCCTAACTCAGTTCATGGACTCCAGTGGAAGTATTCAGGTTTAATGGGTAAGGCCTACGAGAGCTCTGATACCAAGTTGTCACACCCCAATTCTGCACCAACCAGAATGGTGTGATGAACCGTCAATAAACCAACGGTTCAACCAGGATCTCAAAATAGGCTATCCCACATATGATAAACCAAAACACATTCCACATTAATCAGAGGTAATAAAATAAATAGCATAAGTTTTACAGATAATGAACTGAGATCTAATCATGATAAATAACTAATATTCCAATTATTTTTAAGTAACCAAAACATAATTTAATACATATTACAATATCCAAATACGAAATCTAAACACTAAGCGTATCTACAGCTGAAACACTTGCTTAACGAACCATGTTCGTGCTCCACAGCTTGCTCATCATAGCCGCCACATGTTCATATGTTGGCGTGTTGACATAATCTTCAATCATAGTATCTGCAACATCAGAAACTAAAAAGAATTTCACGCGCGAGGGTCAGCTCTCCAACTTGAGCTCAGTGAGTAAACAAAACAATGCAACAATACATATGCATGCATTCAATTCATATCTTTGGTCTGGTATATAAGTTTGCAACGTGCTATAGAAAGGATAGGTGGCCGCCGCACCTCTATACACGAGTGTGTGGAAATGCCCAATGAAAATGGCACCGTCGCCCCACATGCACCCACCATGGACAATATACACCCCATGAAAATGGCATGGCTGTACCGGTTGCCTATACCAACACGTAAGCCCTTGTTGGCGAGGGCTTGCAAACTGGGTCGCAACTAACCAACCCTAATGTCAAACAATGTATCCAAGGCCTCACCCCAGCATCCCTCAATACATCCATAGAGATAGAGCTAGGGTCTGGTGACCAGGCTGAACCAAAATGCCACGTCCCCTCCTGATACCCTACGACATATTAGTTCCGCTAAGGTAATGGCGATACGACGATGTTAGTGGACAAGACTTGAGTAGAGATAGAGCTAGAGTCTGGTGACCAGGCTGAACCACAATGCCACGTCCTCCCCCTGATGCTCCCCTCGCATCAAGCACACTAACACTTGCTCAGTGGACATGACTTGAATAGACCATGGCACAATATACCCCGATGAGAACGGCATCGAAGTACCGGTTGATACCATCCCTACCCGCACCATGTACACCAGCCAAACACAAACAATCACATGCCTATTCCTACCATCATCAACATCATCATGTTATAATCAATAAATTTAAATATGCATGAACAGTAATAATAGAAATATTGGATGACATGTTGAATGCACATAACAATCATACACGCATAAAATCATTCATTGGATGACATGTTGAATGCACATAACAATCATACACGCATAAAATCATTCATGGCATCGGACTCAAGAAATAAAACAATTTATTATTAACCATTAATTTAGGTCTTGTTCCCTCACCTTAGCTTGTTAATAGATCCTCTTCCAAGCTTTAGAATCACCTTTTTAATGTTATTATATTGCTAGAAGACCTAACAAAGTCGATAAAATTTAATTAAAATTTATTCGGAATTTAAAAACCATTCTGTTAACTGAGGGTCGGAGGTAGGGTCGGAGTCATGATCGACCCTGGGTGCGACCCTCCCCCTAATCTGAACTTCCCTAACACTGAGGGTCGATGCTAGGGTCGGATCTGCCATCGACCCTAGGTGCGACCCTCCATGCTTTGAGTCGAAAATATCAGATTTCATTCTCTCTTTCATGGTTGGGTCCTATGGCTTACTTCCACAATCCATTCTATACATGTTCTATGGTTTAGAACTATACTTTATTAACCTACATGGTTTTAATGATCTCCTCCATGGTTTTCCATGAAAACTTAATCATGGATGGATGATTTGGGTTTCTTCTAAGTCATATCCTCTTCATAAACCATTCTAAAGTCTTAAATAAATCATGGGGAATGTATCCATACCTTAGTTTTGCTGAGATTCAGAGTTCCTCTGAATTTCCTCTTCTTCCTTTGCCTTTTCTTCAAGTTTTCCTTCTCTTCTTCTCTTCCTTCTCTTCTCTTTCTCTCAATCCAATTAGGGTTTTAAAAGGAGTGAAAGAGGCTTAGGGACGTCCTATTTATAATGTAAAACCTCCCAAAATATGTCTCATTTAGTTTAGGAAAGGTTCCAATTGAAATTAGGAAGGTTTCTCAATTTTCGGTTCGTGCTGTTTTTCCCGAATGCCGAGGGTCGATGGGAGGGTCGGACAACTCATAGACCCTACGATCCATGGTTGAGGGTCGATGGTGAGGGTCGATGTGAGGGTCGGACCTGCCTGTTAAAACATGTGACCCTACCCTCATTTTGACTATTTTTGGGTAAATTTTCATATTGGGTCTTGGTTTTTCTTCACACATTTGGTCAACTTGGCTCGACCATGATATGTAGACGGGTCCCGATATGAAATGTAAGGTTAGGCCGGGTTCGTGGCGTGCGGGTCATACAATTTTACTATAAGACTTTGGCTATTGTGTATTTATTCTGATTATAAATGTGGGTGTATGAAGTTTAGGTTAACCGGATATCGTCTGTACGAGATCCTGGTTGAACCGTTGGTTTGCTAGCGGTTCATCACACCATTCTGAATAGTACAGAATTGGGGTGTGACAACTTGGTATCAAAGCATCTCAGGCCTTGTCCGTTAAACCAGCATAGTTTCACAACCCTTCGTGAACTGAGATAGGATAAAAGTTAAAAGCTTTAATACAAACACACAATAAGCACCTGTGTTGGTTGAGACAGAACATTAATAATACAGTAATGTACATATAAAAGGTGGAACCATATATATACACTCAAACAGAAAGAGAAGACCAAAATTTATCCTGATAAACAAATAATATAGGGTATTATCTATAAGTTGGGTAGTTATCTACATATACAAGAGATATTGTACTGTAGCAAGAAGGAAGCATCTGTACAATAGAAAAATTGGAATACCGAGTTGCTACTCACAAGATGTGAAACTCGATGTAAGACAGAGGAAGAAGGAAAATGGCTAGTAATGCCAAAACCCCTGTAGAGATAAAGGAAAAGATCTCGAGCTAAATCCAAATAGAGATAAGAGAATAATGGCCATATAAGTAGATAGGTTTATATAGGATGCGGTGCATTATTGATTTAATCTTATGATTATAGAGGATGCACATACCAGATTTTAATTTCTCATACCTTGACAGGATACCTTCTTGAATTAACCTATCTAATGGAGCTATAGATATTGTTTCTTTAGTATTAGTCCTGATTATACCAATCTGAGCCACTCTCATGATCGACAACATGAACAAAGATATGAACTGAATGAACAGTTAAATGTTTAATCATGTTGAGCGTACATCTTCTGATTTATACTTGATTTATTAATGTACGAAATTTTTCTCCAGAGTATACCTGATTTACTGATGTATGAAATCTTTCTCCAGATTTACTCCTGTTGTGCCTTGACCAATGGCATTATATATTCGATAGAACCAGTAACCATGAGTTTAAGAATTGTAACACCTCTATTTCCCTGTATTTGGACCACCGTGCAACTTAACGATCTTTTGATGCCGGTTGGATTACTACAGATTTACTCCTGATCCTGTAAACCTAAGTTCACTAGATAAAGCAAGTGTTTGTCATTATGCTAAATCGATAGGCGGAAGTGAATCACTTTTGGATGAATATTTTGATTCATACACTCCCAGACCTTTGTTGATAAGGATGATTAGTGATAATGGAATTATTGGAAGAAAGATGATTGGATTCAGATTAAGATTCTATAGCCAAGAGACCTCAGACAAAGTAATGGAGAATCTATTTTTAGATTGCTGAATGGATGGATATGAGTTATGTCTATAAAAGAGTCCATGAACAAAAGTGAGAACCATCAAGGGTAGCCAGTAAAGAAATAGATAGCACTCAAGTAAAGTTAAAGATGATTATATCGGTATGAATTTTGGCAAGGTAGAAGATTCCTAAAGATACATCTAAGAGTGGATACAAGGATAAAGTCAAAAATTGAGGCATTGATAGTATTAGGATTAGTATAAGTAATACTGAGTTATGCCCAATGTTGAGTGATATGATTAAGGAAAGACCAAAAGAGTTTGGCTGGATTAATGAAATTATAAGCATATACCCTAATGCTTATAAATAGATTTGGGATATGATATTTTGACGATAGTCTTTGAAAAATCATAAGAGGTGAAGAAACTAGAGAAGCTCTTAAGACCCGTACACCAAATTTTGCTAGTACAAGCCCTTTTGGACTAGACGTTGTATCGGACGAGTGTTATGAACAATGTCCAAATCGTATGGATGGATGAAATTTGAACGCAACCTAATTAGACTTGAGATGGCAAACTTTGACGTCACCTTGCGAATAGACTGGTTGTTTCAACACTCTACAAAGTTGTTATGTGCAAGGAAGAGGTTATCATTCAAGAATAAAAATGGCATGTAATTTAGTTTTATTGGAAGCATGTTTCCTAAGAAGCGAAGGCTGATCCTCTCCATGCTAAAGGCGAAGAGATGCTTTAAAGAGAAAGAAGTTGGATATATGGTATATGTGGTATACGTCACCAAAGAAGCATCACAGATGGAAGGTATAGATGTGATGCGTGAATTTCCTGATGTATTTCCAGGAAACTTCTCGGGTTACCATCTGATTAAGTGACCGAGTTCGTCATTGACTTGTTACCAAGGACGATACTTGTGTCAAAGGCACTTGTAGAGTAGCTCCTACGGAGTTGAAGGGACGGAGACTCAACTACAAGAGTTATTAGACAAGGGTTCTATTCGGCTAAGTATTGCATCACGGGAAGCACCAATGCAACTCGTGAAGAAGAAGGACGGTAGTGTCAGGTTATGTATAGACTACCGGGAACTAAACAAGCTCATAGTCAAGAATCTATATCTACTACCTTACATCGATAACTTGTTTAAACAGTTGCAAGAGGCAAAGGTATTTTCTTCAGTCAAGATATCATCAGCTGAAGAATTTTGGACAGAAATATCTCGAAGATAGCTTTTAGAATCAGGATTGGAAATTATGAGTTCTCGATTATGATGTTTGGATTAACCAATGCCCTTACGTCTTTTATGGAACTGATGAACTGGGTGTTTCATGACCTGTTGGACACGTCGGTCATAGTTTTCATAGATGACATTTTGGTTTATTCTAAGAATAAAGCAACTCATACAACGGATCTTAGAACAGCTTCACAACAACTGAGAAGTGAAAAGCTTCATGTCAAGTCCAAGAAATATGAGACATGATTAAACAAAATGATCTTCTTAGATCATGTAGCATCATAAAAAGGGATTAAAGTGGACCCTATTAAGATAGAGGTAATCATATGGTGAGAAACACCTAAAGAGTATTGTGAAGATCAGAAGTTATTGGGTTTAGTTAATTATTATAGACGATTTTTGGAGGACCACTCTAAGATCGCAAAACCTCTTACCAAGCTAACCAGGAAGGGAGAGGAATTTATTTGGACCTACAAGTGTGAAGAATGTTTCCAGATTCTAAGGTAAGATTGATATCAACTCCCATATTGATCATTCGGACACCAAGGGAACCTTTTACCCTATACATCGAAGCTTTCAAATTAGATCTAGGATGTAGGTTGATGCATGGTAAACAAGCGATTTCATATGTTTCAAGAAAACTGAAGGAGCATGAGAAGAATTACCCTACTCATGATTGGAAATTACCAGTGATGAATTATGCAACCGAGACTTGGAGACATTATCTATACGGAGGAGAATTTTAGATTAGATCAGATTACATGAATCTTATTTATCTCTTCATCGGAAAGAGTTGAACATGAAGCAGAAAAGATGGTTAGAACATTGAAGGATTAAGATTGCGGTATTCAGTGTCACTCGAGCAAGACTAATGAAGTAACTAAGACCTTAAGAAAAAAGGGAATTATGAAGTCCAAGGAAGGACCCAGTATAAATGTTGCCTTATGTTTTGCAGCAACAGGTTCAGATTTGGAAGAAGAGTAACATATAATAGAAGCTAGTGATGATCCAATTGAGCGAGAACTTATGGATGAATTATGAAACAATAGTTCGCTTGCGTTCATTACATTAAAGATCATCTCGGAATTGATGAATGAAGTAAAAGTAGTAATTTTATTAGATCTGTATATAGGAACGGTGCAAGAAGATTTAGAGAAAGAAAAACCTAACCCTGAATTACTGTGGATGCGGAGACAGTACTCGGATACAGAGGTAGATTTTGAATACCTGAAGAAAAAGATTTAGATGTCACGAAGAGGATAATGATAAGAGCCCATTGTACTCAATATTCGATACATCCTGGAAGTACAAAAATGTATCATGATCTAAAGAAACTATATTGGTGGAGAGGAATGAAAGCAAATGTAGCAAAGTTCGTGTCGCAATGCCTAAATTGTTAGAAAGTAAAGGCTGAGCGACAAAGACCCGCAGGACTGTTATAGCCGTTACCGAAACCAGCATGGAAATGGGACTGCATCACCATGGACTTCGTCACAGGGTTACCATTGACTCCTCAAGTAGTTGACGCAGCTTAGGTGATTGTAGACTGCTTGACCAAAACAGCTTGCTTTATACCGATACGACCTCAGTATACACTAGAAAGGTTAGCAAATCTGTATGTGGATAATATTATTCGATTACACGGTGTACCAGAGAGCATTGTGTCCGATAGAGATCCACGATTTACTTCCAAGTTTTGGGAAGGATTGCAAAAGGCTATGGGTACAACATTGAAGTTTAGTACTGCATTCCATCCACAGATAGATGGACAGTCAGAGCGTACAATTCAAATTCTAGAAGATATGCTACGAGCATGTGTAATTGGTTTCAAGGGTTCATGGGATGAAAAGTTACCACTGATCAAGTTCACTTATAACAATAGCTATCAGGCTACTATACAGATGTCACCCTATGAAGCACTGTATGGCAGAAAGTGTCGAACTCCTTTATTTTGGAATGAAGTTAGGGAATGCAGTCTCGTTGGACCAGAATTTGTTGAGAAGACTTGTCGAGTGGTCGACATTATTAAGGAAAGAGTGAGAACAGCCCAGAATCGTCAGAAACAATATGTTGATACTCGACACAGAGACCTTGAGTTTACCATGGGTGATAAAGTATTCTTAAAGGTATCGCCTATGCGAGGATTGAAACGGTTTGGACAGAAAGGGAAACTAAGTCCATGATATGTCGGGCCATATGAGATTCTATCTAAGCATGGGAAAGTGGCTTACCAGTTAGCACTACCACCATCTATGTCAAGTGTGCATGACGTATTTCATATTTCATTATTGAAGAAGTATGTCAAAGATCCAACGCACGTTCGGACAGTAGATCAACCTGTTTAACTGAAGATTTGACTTTTGAAGTAACACCAACTGAAATCACCAATCGGAAGGTTCAATGACTACACAACCGAGATGTGCATTATGTTAAGGTCACTTGGAGAAGTAGAGACATGGAAGAAATTACATGGGAAGAAGAGAGTGCTATGCGAAAGCAATACCCTCATTTATTTGACTCCGAAGGTATGAACAATTTCGGGGACAAAATTTTTATAAGTAGGGGGGAGTTGTAAGACCCATATCAAACTAACCCAGTCTTACCACCTAGAACCAGGTCTACCGATCATGGACGAGCCAAATGGACCAAGTACATGAAGGAGATCATGATCCTAGGTATTTAACTGACCCTAAAATACTTAAATTAAGGGGAGGGTCGCACACCCAGCAAGGGAGGGTTGGACCCCCCAAGACAGAAGTCAGACCCCCAGTTTTACATGGGGATCGAACACTGTAGGAACCAGGGGTCGACGGGATCTCCGACCCCCTCTATCGACCCCCGATAATCAGTAAAATCAGGAAATTAGGAAAGTTTCCTAATTTCAATGGGATTCCTTCCAAATCTCAATGGGACTTATTTTAAGAGTTTCTACTCTATAAATAAGACGCCCCTAAGCCTCTTTCACTCCTTTTAAAACCCTAATTGAATTGAGAGAAAGAGAAGAGATGGAAGAGAAGGAAAAAAGAAGGAAATAGGAGAAGAAGGCAAAAGGAGAAGAGTTGCAGAGAAGGAGTGTTCTTCTCAGGTATGGATACTATTTCCATGAGTTTCTAAAGACCTTAGGGTAGATAATGAAGAGAGTAGGATCTCAGAGAAACCCCAACCATCAACCCATGGTTAGGTTTTCATGGAAACCATGGAAAAATCATGAAAGCCATATAGATGAATGAACATGGTTTTAGGCCATAGAACATGTGTGGAATGGATTGTAGGAGCAAGCCATGGGACCCCAAACACGAAGAATGGACTGAAGGAAGAAAAATCAACAAAAACCCACACGGGGTCGCATGGGGGGTCGATGGCCAATCGACCCTACCAGACCCTGAGCAACGACCCCCAGTGTTCGGGAAGTCCAGAAAAAGGGTGGTCGCACCCAGGGTCGATCATTACTCCAACCCTACCTCCGACCCCCAATTAACAGAATAGTTTTTAAATTCAGAATTAAGTCTAATTAAATTCTATTGACTTTTAGGTCTTCTAGAACTATAATAACAATATAAAGGTGATCTTAAAGCTTGAAAGATGATCTATTAGCATGCTAAGGTGAGGAAACAAAACTCTAAACTAATTGGTTAATAACAAACTGTTTTCTCTTTTCTTGAGTCCAATGCCATGCTTGATCCTATGCGAATATGTTTGTAATGTGCATACAACATGTCATCCAATATTTCTATTATTTGTTCATGCATATTTACTTTAATGTTTATAACGTGATGATGATGATGATGATAGGAATAGGCATGTGAATGTATGTGTGTGGTTGGTGTACTTGATGCGAGCGAGTATCTGGGGAGGTGTGATGGGGATGTCAATAAACGTTAACCTTTGGCGGGTCTCAGCACTTTAGCTCTATCTCTAACTCAAGTCTTGTGCATTAGCATCGTCGTATCACCATTACTTTAGTAGAACTATTACGTCGTAGAGTATCAGGGGAGGTGGTCTTGGTCCTTATAGTCTCTGACTCTACCGGTGAGGCCTTGGATACACTGTTTGGCATTAGGATTGGTTAGTTGCGAGCCCAGTTTGCAAGCCCTCGCCAGCAGGGGCTTACGTGTTGGTATGACACTATATAGCAATAAACGTTAACCTTTGTTGTACAATGTTATGGTAGGGTGGATGGGGACGACAATAAACGTTAACCTCTGGGCGGACTTCCACACCCTGTGTATAGAGGCGGGGTCAATAAACGTTATCCTTTGACCACCTAAACCAATCTATTGTGCATTGCAAACTTAAAACTACACCAAAGATATGAATTGACTGCATGCATATGTATTGTTGCATTGTTTTGTTTGCTCACAGAGCCATGATGTGTGCTCACCCCCTCGACGTCGAATATTTTTAGTTCATGATGTAGGTACTACCGTCGAAGATTCTGTCAATGCTCCAGTGTACGGGCACATGGCGGCGATGGAATTTGAAGATGAAGTGGATACACATGACTCCTCTTGCGAGTGCAACTCATGTGTATTCAATTAGATTTTTAGTTTCTTTATTGGGATTTAGTAAAGACATGTATTTGATATTTATTTATGTCTTAGTTGATACAGAATAATTTGCTATTTAAATATTAATATCATAGTAGATTCTCAGTTCATTTTTTACTATAAGACTTCCGCTATTGTGTATTTATTCTGATTATAAATGTGGGTGTATGAAGTTTAGGTTAACCGGATATTGTCTGAACGAGATCCTGGTTAAACTGTTGGTCTACTAGTGGTTCATCACACCATTCTGAATAGTACGAAATTGGGGTGTGTCACCCTAGGCAAATCCAATCACTGTTCTCAATGTACCCCTGAATTAAGGAAAGATTTAGATCCTAGGCAAATCCAATCACCCTTCTCGATGCACCTTTGAATTAAAAAAATATTCAGCCTCTAGGCAAGTCCAATCATAATTCTCGATTCACCTCTAAAATAAGGACAGATTCTGCCCTAGGCAAATCCAATTATAGTTCTCAACTCACCCCTGAATTAAGGAAAGATTCAGCCCCTAGGAAAATCCAATCACCGTTCTCGATGCACCTTTGAATTAAGGAAAAATTTAGCCCCTAGGCAAATCAAATCACTGTTCTCGATTCACCTCTGACTTAAGGAGAGATTTAGCCCCAAGATAAGTCCAATCACCCTTCCTAATTCACCTTTGAATTAAGGAAAGATTCAGCCCCTAGGCAGGTCCAATTATCATTTTGGTTCATCCAGATTAAGGAAAGATTGAGCTCCTAGGCAGATTCAATCAGATCTAGTTCATCTCAGAATCAAAGGAATATTCAGCCCCAAATTCAACCACCATTTTCGGTTCATCTCAAAACTAAAGAAAGGTTTAACCCCTTGGCAGGTTTAATCATCACTCCTAGATCATGTTAAAATGGAGGAGGCATTCGACCCCTAGGCTTTTTCATCTTTCACCTCCTATTTAGGTTCTGGTTCATGTCGGAGCTAGGAAAAGTTCAATTCGTCTGAATTTAATAAGCCACTAGGCTTATCTAACCATCAAATTTGGTTAGGGTTCTTATTTATGTTGGAAATAGGAAAATTTCCATTCTTCTGAATTCAATTAGCCACTAGGCTTATTTAACCATCAACTTTGGTTAGGGTTCTGATTTATGTCGAAACTAGGAAAAGTTTCATTCATCTGAATTCAATTAACCAATAGGCTTATCTGACAATAAACTTCGGTTAGGGTTTTGATTAATGTTGAAACTAAGAAGGTTTCCATTAGCTAACCATCGACTTTGGTTAGGGTTCCGGTTCATGTCGAAACTAGGAAAAGTTCCATTCATCTGAATTTAATTAGCCACTAGGCTTATCCAACCATCAACTTTGGTTAAGGTTCTTATTTATTGATTAGGGTTCTGATTCATGTCGGAACTAGGAAAAGTTCCATTCATCTAAATTTAATTAGCCAATAGGCTTATCCGACTATCAACTTTGGTTAGGGTTTTGATTCATGTTGGAATTATGAAGAGTCCCATTCATTTGAATTCATTTAGCCACTAGGCTTATCCAACCATCAACTATGGTTCAAGTTCTGATTCATGTTGGAACTAAGAAGAGTTCCATTCATTTAAATTTAATTAGCCTCTAGGCTTGTCCAACCATCAATTCCGGTTCAGGTTACGATTCTTGTTGGAACTAAGAAAGGTTCCATTGGTATGAACTCAATGTGAGCATGAGTTAGCCTCTAGGCCTGTTCAACCATTACCTATGGTCCGTGTTCCATTTCATGAAGGAATCGTAGAGAATTTCAGTCATTTCAACTCAATCAATCCACCATCTCTAGCAATTAGAGTCAAATCCATGATTGTCATCCTTGGCCTCTATCAATCGGAGCCCAACTCAAGCAATCCTTGACTATAGCAATTAGAGCCTAGTCCATGACTATCAATCTTGATCTCTATCAATCAGAGACCAATTCAAAGTCAACCATGTCTCAATTAATTAGAGACCAATTCAAAATTGACCATGTCTCTATCAATCGTAGACTGATTCAAAATCAATCTTTGCCTCTGTCAATTAGAGCCCGATCCATGTCCATCATAGCCCAGTGCTACAAGTTAGGATTTCTCGTCAAGACTGGCGAATGAGAAGCATTCCTCGTTGCCTGTCAGTAAAGATCAGTTCCAGATTCTGGAGTTGTCGAAAACCATGAACCTTCAGCTATAATAGTGCTATCCCATCAACGGCATTTCTACCCCATCGGCCTAAAAAATGCCAGAATCCAAAGAGTTGCCTTTATATTTCTCATTGTTCAAATAGAGGAACTGGAATTTTCTCGAGCAATAGGCTAGACCAAAGAAGAGATCCAATGTACCCTAGGCTAGGATAGAAACCAGAAGCACAGCTAGGGAATGATCCAATGATGAAACCCTTAACCCATAAACTGGGACATGAACTGGATTGACCTTGGGACTGAATTGGGAATGGTTCAATGAGGAAAGCCCTTGAGCCCTAAGTTGGGCATGAACCGAATTGACCTTGGACCTAAATTGAGTATGGTTCAATGAGGAAAGCCCTTGAGCCCTAAGTTGGTCATGAACCAAATTGACCATGGGCCCAAATTGAGTATGGTTCAATGAGGAAAGCCCTTAAGCCCTAAGTTGGGCATGAACCGGATTGACCTTGGGCCTGAATTGGGTATGGTTCAATGAGGAATGCCCTTGAGCCCTAAGCTGGTCATGAACCAGATTGACTTGGATCCAAATTGAGTGTTGTCAAATGAGGAAAGCCATTATGCCCTAAACTGGGGCACGGACCAAATGGACCTTAAACCCAAATTGAGAGTAGTCAAATAAAGAAATCCATTGAACCCCCTAAGCCGAGGCATAAACTAGTCTAATCATGGACTCAAAATGGTGTAGTGCAATGGTGATACCCCTTGATCCCCAAGTCGGGGCACAAGCTAGAATGATTTTGAGCTCAACTAGAAGCAGTCCATTGATGAATCGATTGAACCCCAAACTGGGGCATGAACCAGAGTAACCTTGAGCTTAAAAAGCAATAGTCCGATTATGAATGGATCCCAAACTAAAAAAAAAAAAAAAACAAGGTAAGATTTGTATGGAACCATGAAAGGTAGGTATCTTGCACCTATTGATAGAGGGGCATGATGAGTCCTGCTGTTAGAGGTCTGAAGGAAGATTTATTCCCACAATGACTAAAGGTGGTCGCTGAAGGAGTTATGCCCAACTGGAGCCGCTTGGATGAACTAGTTGTTTCAACTTTTTATTATCGATATTCGATAGGTCATCCATGTCTGGGTCCAAGATTGATATGCTTGTTGACAAGTCCAGTCCAATTTACCCTGTAAGTAAAAGAAAAGCACCCCGTTTGGGATTTCAAACTCTGTGTTTTGTCTCTTCCATACATTTCCTCCCAGTTTCATACATCCTCCTATTATACGTGCGCAGTTAATTCTGACTCTGAAGATGATTGAAACGATGAGCCGTCTCTTGAACTTCTATGCTACCTGGCCTCTTAAGAAAGAAAGGTCCAACCCATCTGGGAAAGCTTTAAATGATCAATAGGGAGACACAAGAGTACTCTCAAGAAACATGTGTTGGAGGAGCTGCCATTTGTTCTACCTATGAAAAGATTCCAAGGAAAGCATTAGATAGTAACAGATCATATCAATAGGTCAGCCAATTAGTACAAATGAGTGGAGGACAGATGTGCCACCAAAAAGATGGAAATACCAAAGCTCTTACAAAGTACATCATCTGCAAGCAAGAGATACATTATGAATGATCAATCTCAAAATCAAAGGATGAGGTCATAGGAATACCAAAAAATAAAAAAATAAAAAAGCAAAAGAAAATTCAAGCCTATATTTTATCTACATCAATAATGGGAGGTTGTCACATCGGACATTGAAAGAGATGATTAACTTCCAAAGGATAGCAAACGGATTCACCATTCAGATAAAATCAGATCTAGATGAGCAGTCACAAATGCTAATAAAGTTTACATAAGATCAGAGAACTAACTGGGGCAAAGATGTTCTATCTGATTGGAAATGTTTGGAAGAAGAAGATTCAAATCCAATATTGAAAGTCATGATTCAACTTTGCGATCGAGCGAAGCACTACATTTAATGGCCTCCACATCCAAAAAAAAAAGAGAAAATAAAAAAGAAAAGAAAATTATAGGATGCTGAATGGCATTGGTGCTCGACAGTAAGCCAATTGTCCCTCTCACTTCAAGAGGATGATAGTTCCAACCAAAGCCTGATAGCAAGTTCGATCGTTCGTCGAGATTCACTGCATATTGGACCGGACTTTTGATTTTGGCCAATTACATCCCGACTTTACAGGAGACGATCTCATCACTTCTTCATCATCAGAGGAAGATTTCTCATAAGCATTAGACTCTCTCTCCCATCTATCAATCAGAACGCCTTCCAAGGAGTCTCTATCAGAAGCCCTTCCTTTGACTATCAATTTTTATGGCATTGTATCCCGTGATCTTGTCATCATTTTATGTACAAATTCATGAATCTGGCTGGAACTCTCATCTGTCGTTCATTACATCCAACGGCTTCCCAAGGTTCATATAAGCCCTTTATTTCTCAAGCCAATAAAATGGGATCTTCTCGGTAAGATAAACCCATTCCACATAAACAACCAAACACTCTCTCAATGGTAGACCCATGTGGATAGTTTCACTTCAGTCCTCCTGGACCTTTAACATCAATACTTTTCAACAAACTTAAAGGTTTCAGGCCCAGATATGATCGCGACTGATTTGGCATCTTGATGTAGCTTGTTGAGACATGTGTTCCATCTGAACATCTCCAAGAAAGGAAAACATAATTCGGCATCATTTTTAATTTTGGTATGGGACTGCATTTCTCTAAGGTCGCTTTTAGTGATGATTCAAATAGCTGCCTGCCTATCAATGTGTGTATGTGTCAACTTAAACAGTGGGGTAAGGCTACTCATTTGTCATGAAAGTCCTGCCGTTTGGATTTCCCCTAAGGGTTTCAGACCTTTAGATGGGACCATAATTTTGATAATATCTTTACCATATTAGGACTCTTTATTCAACCCAAGATGGGGTTTGCAAAAAAAAAAAGGAAATAAAAGAAACCTCAGCAAGAAAAAGCAACCTAAGAAACCTCAGTGGGCAACCCATAATACCTTAGTGGGGATAAGCGACCTGATGCAACCCTAAAGCATTGCCCTCATTGGCCCATCATAGAAAAATTCAGTGGTTCATGTGGATAAGTGTCATACCCAGTCTACCCTCCATAAAGAAAGGAACCCCTCTTGCTCTCCAGCGAATCATACTCAGAGGAGTTGAACAAACCATCATCTGTTTGCCTTTTGGGCTCCCTAGCATTTCCTTTCAATAGAATTCTATCTTCAAATCCTTTTGTCACGTTAGGGAGAGAGCAAATTCTCATGGCCTGGTTACGGATGTAGCCAAATTCATCAAACCATCAGTTCCCTCATTTTTCAAGATTCAAGAAGGGTTTATCTAAGAAATCACTTTCTGCAATCAATCTGTCAATCTTCCCTTGACCTTGAAAGCGTGGTCAAATTCAGGTTGCTCGTTTCCTTCTATAGTAGCTGTCTGTCACAACATGCGGACATTGGGGCATAGATATACCCTAAGTAGAGGAATTGAACTTGATCATGAGCACTACATCTAGGATCCATTGTCTAGTCTGATGTCATTAACCTTCCTAGTCAATAGAAGTAGGTCCGTCCAAGTTGGTTTTTACCAATTTCTTAGTTCTCCCAATCCTGTTGATGAAGAAAATCCAATGTGGTTACTCACCTGTTAGCATTTGGTCACCAAATTCTCTGAAAGACCACTTCAAATCCTTTGCTCCTCGTGCCTATTGTGGGCCATGGTTTATTTATCTTTGAAAATTGGCACAACAATGCCGCAAAGCCCTGAGCTTTTTCATGAGCCTAGATCTAGGGCCAAACCAATGTCGCATTTCATCGTCGCTTGGTTGTTCTACCAATTTGGTCTACCATAGTCTACATTCAAAGAACTTAGTTGACTAGATGCCCCTCTATAGTTTAACACCAAGGTCAATCAATAAAATCACTTTGGTTAGAGACTAGGCTCGCCACATTCTTGTCCAAAACCCTTGCTAGAGTTTCTTTCATTCCAAAATCCAACAACACCAATGTTGGCTGAAGAAAATCATCACTTTCAAATTACATGGAACCCTTCCAAGGGAGCAACCAAGTCATCACTATCGGGCTGAAATTGAGTCAAACTTGCAATACCAAGTCATAAATGGTAAATTTCAAATCTAGGTATTATGCCAGCGAAGTCCATGACACCATTTTCATTGATGCCATGTTTTATGCCTTCACCAATAAAGTAGGGGCAAAAATCTTTGAAAAGTACCAAGGAATTCACTATCATTTCAAATATGTCCAGCACCCTAAAGGTTCAAAGTCAACAAAGACTTCCTATATGGGTCACTTTCGAGCATCCTAAAGGTTCACAACAAGAAAGCTACTTAAGAGGATATTCTAGTTTCCACTCTCGAATATTCATAGCCATAGAGCTTCCAAGAAGGATATTTTAATTTTCAATCCCAATGGTCCAAATTTGGTAGGAACATCAAAGATAAGTCATTCAGTATTACCATATAAGTGACCTTCTGAGTTCTTGCTCATTTCATAATCAAATGTAAAGCCCTAGCACATCCAAAGATCAAATCAATCTCAGTCTATAAGTGAATCAAATGCAGAGCCCTAGCTCATACAAAATTTAAATTAATCTCACCTATTAGTGAATCAAATGTAGAGCCCTAACTTATTCAAAGATCAAGTCAATCTCAGCCTAGAAGTGAATCAAATGAAGAGCCCTAGCTTATTCAGAAAATCTGTCTCAGAATCTTAATCAAAAGAGCCTCAGTTCAATCAAATAACAGACAGTAAATTCCTCCATCTGGACAAATCAAAGCCGAGCCCAAGCTCGTGCAACCAGCCTTGTATTCACAGCCTAGTTTCATACAAGAAGAGGTTCCAAGCCTACAAACCAACCTTATATTTACAACCTAGCTCCATACAAGAAGAGGTTCCCAACCTATCAACCAATCTTGTATTCACAGCCTAGCTCCATATAAGAAGAAGTTCATTAGACTACAAATGGATCAAGTCGATTTTAAGCCCGTGCGTACCTTGTATCATGAGTCTCACCTCAGCAAGAAGAGGTTCCCAGCCTACAAATGAGCCTTGTATTCACAGCCTAGCTTCGTATAAGAAGAGGTTTATCAGCCTACAAATGGATCAAGTCAGGTTTAAGCCCACGCATACCTTGCATCATGAGTCTCCTCAGCAAGAAGAGGTTCCCAGCTTTACAAATGATCCTTGTGTTTATAGCCTAGCTTCATACAAGAAGAACAATCACCAATCTTCCCAGAAGAGTAAACCTTCATGCTAGTCAAACTACATTCTGGGCTTGATTTATAGGACACCCTTAGAATACGTAGGCAGTTTAGGAAAAATTATCCTAAGTGCAGCCCAATAAGCAATCTTACTCATATAAAAAATGTGGTTATTTTTATCTTTAGCCTTCAATTGGTAACAATCACGGCTAAATAGGGGCATCTGTAAGCATCCCATTTTTGCCACCCCCAACATAAGTGAACCAATATGGCAGGTTTCTGGCCTTTAACCCAAAGGTTTGTGATTCTCTAATGAACCCACATCAGAGTCATAGGCTATTACCTACATGGATGAATAGGTCATGAAATTATCTTTGAAATTAAACCTGAATCATAAAATTCTGATATCAAACAAGGAAGATATCATAGTTTAAAGGTGTAGGGGCATTTACGTAATTATCATATGATGCATGCATTATCATTTAAACTTCAAGTCATTATATCTTGGTCATCTGATCTCAAAATCAGATGATTCAAAGGCCAATATTCTTTTCTTTTCAGTCCTCTTCAAAGTGGACGTGAAAAATCCCAAACAAAGGTCACCGTGCAAACTTATCGTTAAAACTTCAATGTTTCATATCTTTGTCATCCTACATCGGATTCATATGATTCCAAGGTCATTATTCTTCATTTGTGATGTTCTATAAAGTAGATGTAAAAAATTTCAAGTAGAAGTCTCTGAAGGGTCCCATGCAAAATTATGCATGGAAATGGTCATTTAATCTTTGGAAATTTAAATTTTGGTCACCCCATATCCAAATCAGGTGATTTCAATTTCATTATGTTCCATTTTTAGTACTCTATCAAGTGGACGTAAAGGATTTTCGATAGAAGTCCCTGAAAGATCCCATGGAAAATGGTCAGCCAAATTATCGATAATTGGCCTGCTTAAACTTCAGAAATTCATAAGTTGGCTATTTTATTTTCAAATGAGGTGATTCAAGTTCTAATATTTCTCACTTTTAGTGTTCTACAAAGTGAACGTAGAAAATTTAAAATAATGGCTATCAAAAAATTCCATGTGGAACGATCGCAGAAATAGACTATGAAATGTCAACCTTGGTCCAAACCAGCTTAATCCAGCGTAGTCTAACTTAGCCCAGCCCTGCTCTGACCAATCTAGACCAAGTTACGTCAGCCCATATGCATGCATTTCTTTTATATGTATGTAATGTATAATATATTATTGTATATAATATATATATATATATATATATATATATATATATATATATATATATATATATATATCTTATGGATATATTATAGGAAAGAGAGAGGAAAGAGAGGCCGTGGAAAGAGAGAGGAAAGAAAGGCCGTGGGAAAGAGAGAGGGAGAAAGAAAAAAAGGAAAGAGAGGGAAATAAAAAAAAGGGAAAAGAAAAAGGAAAAAAAAGTGTTTTCTAAAGAGAAAAACGTGAAAGAGAGAGAGAGAAGGAAAAAAAAGAGGAAAGAAAGAAAAAAAAAGGAAAAAAAAGAAAAAAAAACATTTTCTAGAAAGAAAACCTGAAAAGAGAGAAAAGAAGAATGAAAAAAAAAAAGAAAAAAAAAGGAAAGAAGAAGAAAAGGAAGAAGAAGAAAGGAAGGAAGAAGAATAGGAAAGAAGGAATTTTCTAGAAGAAGGAAAGAGAGAAAGGAAAGAGAGAATGGATTTTCTAGAAGAAGAAGGAGAAAAAGGAAAAGAAAAAAAATCGTAGAGAGGAAGGACAAAAAGGAAGGAAGAGAAGAAAGGAAAAAAGAAAAAAGGAAAAAAAATTTCTAGAAGAAAAAGAAGAAATGGCAGGAAGAGAAAAGAAGAAAAGGAAGGAAGAGAGAAGAGAAGAGAGAGAGAGAGACATTTTCTACTCTAAAAAACATGGAGAAAATGTGGGGAAGAGAGTGGGAGAAGGAAAAAGGGAAGGAAGACAAGAAAGGAAAGAAGAAAAAAGGAAAAAAAAAGATTTTCTAGAAGAAAAAGAAGAAAAGGAATGTACGAGAGAGAGAGACGTTTTCTACTCTAGAAAATATGTAGAAAACATAGGGAAGAGAGAAGAGAGAAGAGAAAAAGGAAGGAAGAGAAGAAAAAAAGAAGAAGAAAGGAAAAAAAGATTTTCTAGAAGAAAAAGAAAGAAGGATCTTCTAGATGACGAGAGAAAAAGCTTAAATAGGCCAAGAGAAAGAGAGATTGATCTTCTTTTTCAGACCACAAGGAAAGAGAAAAACATGAGAGGGAGAAAGAAAGAGAGAAGAAGTAGAGAAAAGAAAAAAGGAGAAGAAGAAAAGAGAGAAAGAGAAGAGAGAGAGGAGCAGAGGACAGGAGAAGGAGGTTTCGCCTTTAAAGAGTTGGATACGATCTCCAATCATCCTACATCAATGGTTTCACTCCATTGAAGCACAAGGTTAGTACCCTAAACAAATTTAGAGGTTTTTACAATGCTCAAATGTTAATTGTGCTTGAAAAAGGCTAATTTCCATGATATCTCGATTAGGAATGCTCTATTATGTGCATATTAATGTTAGGATGCGTATGTCTAGCATTTTTCATGAATGATAATTTGTCTAAACTACTCAATGATGATGTTTTAAATGTTATATGATGATGTTCAATGTTTTTGACAAGTTTCATATAGTGGTTTTCTAATCTGAAATTTCTAGATCTAGGATTCAAACATAAGAAGTACATCACATGTAGTTTTTCTTAGATTCTGAATCCCAAATGTTTATGGGAGTCTCTCTGATATGTTAGAAGACTATCCTAGATATTTCGTTCCATTTGGAATTGAAAAAGTATATCCAAAAAATCAACTTTGACATTGCTGTTTTATTGGGATACAATACAATCTTTTATCAGAAAGTCTCTAGACAAGGGTCTTGTGGAAATAATCAGGAACTCAACTTCATACGAACTTTCTAGATATGAAAGTCTTTTAAAAAATGGCACTATTTTTGTATTTTTTAGATTTTTTTTTTTTGAATTGATAACAATTTTTAAGTGCATAGTGCTCTATTTTTGAATCAGTCAAGATGTACTGATTTGCATGATTGAAAAGCATTATTTTTCACAAAGAAAATATTCTGTTTTCACTAAATTTTCTTGATGAAATTTTAGATTAAACAGTTATATACATGGAAATATGTCTAGATTTAATTTTCATTAAGTATCGGATTTTATTCAAAATTTATGGTGCAACTGGTGAAAAATATGGAACAGACCAGTGCACATATCTGGTCTTAGGGCATATCCTTGACCTATTTTTGCTCTCTGTTGGGATTTGACTCCTTCATATGAAATATAACATGTTGAGTCATCTTTTTATGAAAAAAAAATAAAGCTTGATTTGAGTTACAGAAGACCTACTTATGGTCATTCCTGTGTAATGTGACAGAATCTGAATGCAGTTCATAGTTTTGTCCATTATCTAAAACCTTGTGTCACAAATTTGACAGTTTTGAGTTATTAATCTTTCCAAATGTCTTCATAACAATTACAATATTTTCAAAGAACATTGAACATATGTTTTTGATAATTTTGCACTTTTCAAAAAAAGGTTTCATTGATGTCTCATTCATTGTAACATGCAATTGATTGCTCGAATGAATTCTGCCATATTTGGATAAATGGCTATATTTGGAGCTTTCAGATGCTTTGTTTGGATTGTGCATACCATATTTGCCATATTCCATGTGTTATTATATTTGGTAGAATAAATATATTTTTACCATATTTAACAAAATCTTAATAATTACCATTTTTAAGTCTTACTATGCTTAGAAAATAGCATATAAGATCTTATATTTTTTTGAAAATTCATGTCATATTTGTATTCTATGATTGTTTCTTACCATATTGATAATAGATGCATATATTGATTTCTTACCATTTTTATGTCTTACTATGCTTAGAAAATAGCATATAAGATCTTACCATTTTTTTTGAAAAATTCATGCCATATTTGCATTCTATGATTGGTACTTACTGTAAGCACCCCATTTTTGCCACCCTCGGCATAAGTGAACCAATATGGCAGGTTTCTGACCTTTAACCCAAAGATTTGTGATTCTCCACTGATCCCCACAGCAGGGTCATGGGCTATTATCTGCCTAGATGCGTAGGTCATAGAATTATCTTCGAAACGAGACTAGAATTGCTCAATTTTGATATCAAATGAGGAAGATACGACCATTTTAGTCGGATGATACATATAAGGGAGGTTTCTGAAATTATTATAAATAATAATCCAAGGGGCCTTCAGGCAAATTATCCTAAGTCGGATTGTTTGAATTTCAAATCATCATATCTTGATCATCCGATATCGGATTCAGATGATTCCAAGACCATTATTCTTCATTCATGATGTTCTACAAAGTGGACGTAAAAAATGCCGGGTAGAAGTCACCAGTGGGTCCCATGCAAGCTTGCATGCAAAATTATCGTTAGAACTTCAAAGTTTCATATCTTTTCCGTTCTACATCGGATTTAGATGATTCCAAGACCATTATTCTTCATTCATGATGTTCTACAAAGTGGACGTAAAAAATGCCGGGTAGAAGTCACCAGTGGGTCCCATGCAAGCTTGCATGCAAAATTATCGTTAGAACTTCAAAGTTTCATATCTTTTCCGTTCTACATCGGATTCAGATGATTCCAAGAACATTATTCTTCATTCATGATGTTCTACAAAGTGGACGTAAAAAATCCCGGGTAAAAGTCTCCGGAGGGTCCCATGCATAATTTCATATGGAAATGGTCATTTAATATTCAAAAATTCATATTTTGATCATTCTATATCCAAATCAGGTGATTCCAGTCTCATTATGTTTCATTTTTAGTGCTCTACAAAGTGGACGTAAAATATTTTCGGTAGAAGCCTCTGAAGGATCTCATGCAGAATGGTCAGCCAAATTATCGATAATTGGTCCGCTTAAACTTTAAAAATTCATAAGTTGCCATATTACTTCCAAATGATGTGATTCAAGTTCCTATATTCCTCATTTTTAATGTTTTACAAAATAATAGCAAAAAATTTGTAATAGAGGCCATCGGAAAATTCCATTTGGGATAACAGCGGAAATGACCCGTGAAATGACAAGGAGAGAAAACCCAGTTAATTCCAATCAATCCAGTCAACTCAGTTCAAGCCAGTTTTGGTCCAACCTAGCTCAACCCATATCAGTTGTCAACCTAAGTCAGTCTCAACCCATTTCGAATCAGTTCATCTATGTGTATAATATTTATATATTATATATATATTGTATAATATATATATATATATATATATATATATTTATACATATATATATATATATATATATATATATATATATATATATATATGTATGTATGTTATTAAATATATGTGTATATATGTATATAATATATTTTATTATATGTAAATGATAATCCAAAAGATTTTGAGAAGAAAAAAGAAAGAGGGGAGAGAGGAAACGTGAAAGAGAAGGGGGGATTTCAGTTTTGGAGATAATCCAAAAGATTTTGAGAAGAAAAAGGAAAGAGGGGAGAGAGGAAACGTGAAAAGGGACTTTTTTTTAGGGTTTCTAGATGATTTCCAAAAGATTTTGTTGGAGAAAAAAAAGGGATGAAGAAAGAGGAAAAAACGTGAGCTTTTTTAAGGGAATCCAAACGATTTTATTGGAGAAAAAAAAGGAAAGAAGAAAGAGAAAAAAAAATGTGGGGGTTTTAAGGAGGCTCACGGTTTTAGGAGAGAGAGGAAAAAAAAGGGAATAAAAAGGGAGAGAGAGGACGTAAAAAGAGAGGAAATTTAGGGTTTCCAGTATTTTTTTCAAAAGGGAAAGAAGGGGAAGATAAAAGGGACGTGAGAGAGAGAGGTAAAGGGAGATTTTTCCAAAGAGAAAAAAAAGGGGGAAAGAGAAAAAAACGTGAAAGGCTTTTGGGGCTAGGTTTTGGGAGAAAAGTAAGGGAAGAAGAGAGAAAAAAGAGGGGAAAGAGAAAAAATGTGAAGAAGGGGAGAGGCTCACGTTTTTTGAGAGAAAAAGAAGGGAAGAAGAGAGAGAAAAGAGGAAGAAAAAAAAAAGAGAAAAGAAAAAAAAAACGTGAAAAGGGAGTTTGACAGAGTTTGGACTCTCGGTTTTGGGAGAAAAAAAAAGGAGAAAGAAGAAGAAGAAGGGAGGAGCAAGTAGAACCTACGAGCATCTAGTTAAGCAGCTTCTACTTCTATTTTTCTTCTATTGTTTTGCTTAACTACAAATCTCCATCTCATAAACCACTCTACCTCACAATTAACCAATTTCCTTCACCAATTTAGCCTACACTTGGCTTTCAATCCCTATACAACCAGCACTCTAATCGATTTCATCTCATACTTCAATCATCAGCCTTGTGTTACCACCTACCTGTAACCCCACTCACTTCCATCTCTTACTGAACCATCCAACACCTCACACCACTTACCTGAACCTAGCCATGTTACAATACCCGAACCTGTCCATCAAGTCCTAGACCAATTCCCCTCATCCAACCATTGGATCAACATTCCTCATCTTACTCTTGATCTTTCCATTAAATATGGGCCATTGATTGAACCTATGATCATGATATGCTTGAATAAAAATCTGAATTTTGATTCTTTATCATGTTGATATGATGCCCAATCAAAATTTGATCCATTGGATGTGAAATTTGTTTTGATCATGTGATGAAAATTTGTCCATTGATATTGAATTAATATTTGAATGAATGAATTTGACTAATTGATGTGAATTTAATCTGAATCGTTGATCTTTAAGATCCAATCATGTGAATGGATGATTAATTAATCTGAACCATTGATTTCAATTTGATGATGATGTAATGATGAATTAATTTGACCCATTAAAGTCTGATTAACTGATGTTATATGATCTGAACTGTTGATTTAAGATATTGAATTACTTCCAATCGTCGATCAAATGTGATTTCGGTCACATTGTTGATAATCGATGCATCAAATCTAGATCGTAGATCTAAAAATATGTTTTGATTGATTGACTCACATGCTTTGGTTGTTTATCACATGCCATATTTGATGCTATATTATTCACATGCTATATTTGGATGCTTATATGCACACACTGCCACAATTGAAATAATTATACTGCCATGATTGGAATGATCATACTCACATGCTATATTAAATGCTTATTACCATAATTAGGGTAGAAAACCCTAAAAAAGGAAAGAACAACAATTAGGGTAGAAAACCCTAAATATGGAAAAAAAATAGCAATTAGGGTAGAAAACCTTAAAATGGAAAGAAAATAACAATTAGGGTAGAAAACCTTAAAAAATAGAAAGAATGCAGCAATTAGGGTAGAAAACCCTAAAATGAAAATAAAATAGCAATTAGAGTAGAAAATCCTAAAAAAATGGAAAGAAAATAGTAATTAGGGCAGAAAACCCTAAAATGGAAAGAAAATAGCAATTGGGGTAGAAAACCCTAAAATGGAAAGTAAATAACAATTAGAGTAGAAAACCTTAAAAAATGGAAAGAATGCAGCAATTAGGGTAGAAAACCCTAAATGGAAAGAAAATAGCAATTAGGGTAGAAAATCCTAAAAAATGGAAAGAAAATAGCAATTAGGGTCTTGCCATGCTTAGAAGATAGCCTACTAGATCATACCATATATGCCCTTGCCTTATTTGCAATACATGCCATATTTGAAAGATTTTTAAACAATCTTATTGTATGTGAATTTCTTGCCATAAATGTTTTATGTGCCATATTTAGATAGAATATTCTATTTTTTGGCAATAACTTATTTTATGCAACACCCTAGTCGAACTGCCATATATGCACACTTCTAGAAGACAATATAGGTGTGGGGACGTGCATTTAGGCACCCACATTCTTGGGAAGGGCATAATGGGAATGATAAAATCTTAATAAAGAAAGAGAATGCCTTGCCAAACTTTCCAAAATTAGAATTCAGGATGAAAAGGGTGATTTAGGACGATTTTGCCCCTTGGCAAACCCTAAACCTAGAATAGGTTCTAAACCCTAAACCTAGAATAGGTTCTCAATCCCAAACCTAGAACAGGTTCTCACTTTCTTACCCAGAATGTGTTATTCGCCCGAACTACACGGATTCTGATTCCTAGGTCAAACCCTAGGATATGTAGGCTATTTGGGAGAATCCCAAATTCGGATCCACACCTTAGTCCACTTAGACTATCCATAGATCCATTAGGATATCCCCCATATTTTAACCCAAATAGGGTTATCCATACCTTAGTCCACTAGGACTATCCATAGATCCACTAGGATACCCAATCATTGCAACCCAGATCCCGAACTACGCTGATTTTGATTCCTAGGCAAACCCTAGGATACGTAGGCCATTTGGGATAAACCCAAATTCAGATCCAAACCTTAGTCCACTCAGACTATCCATAGATCCACTAGGATACTTACCCACATTTTGACCCAAATAGGGTTATCCAGCCCGAACTACGTGGATTCTGATTCCTAGGTCAAACCCTAGGATACGTAGGCTATTTGGGAGAAACCCAAATTCGGATCCACAATTTAGTCCACTCGGACTATCCATAGATCCACTAGGATATCCCCCATATTTTAACCCAAATAGGGTTATCCACACCTTAGTCTACTTGGACTATCTATAGATCCACTAGGATATTTGTCCACATTTTGACCCACATAGGGTTATCCACATTCCAACCCAGAATGGGTTATTCATATTTCAACCCGAATAGGGTTATTCTTAAATCCACTAGGACTATCTATCAGTCTACATGGCCTATCCAGATCCTAACCCATAGGATTTCTCAACCTTTCAAGCATAAACTTCAACTTGAACAATGAACTTAATCATGCACAAGTATAAATCACATCCATAAACATTAATCACACCTGAACTACGATGGTGAACCTGATTTTCGGAATAAATCCGTAATACGTAGGCAATCTGATGGATACAAATTCGGTTCAATGATATCAAACCACTTGGTTTGGTTTGGCTTAACAAATAGAGTCTAGCATAGGAAAGGTATAGGAGACCGATTTCAATCGGGCGGTTTGGGTGCGTAACCCCTTCCCATAACTGTAACCTGACGCTTACCCAATCTCTGATGGACCAGAATTCCAATCTAAGGGTCATGAGTCAATCAAAGTCTTACCTTGGGGTGAGATTTCACATTTCTATGGTCCTAGACCTAAATCTAGGTGGCAACTTATAAAGATTTCCATCTTTGTCCTCACACTTACCATATTGATATATAGATGCATATTAGATCTTGCCATATTAAGTTTTGCCGTGCTTAGAAAATAGCATATTAGATCTTGCCATATAGGTTCTTGCCAAATTTACGATGCATGCCATATTAGGGAGATTTTCATAATCTTACTATATGTGTATTTCTTTCCATAAATATATTATATGCCATATTTAGATGAATAATTTATTTTTGACAATAATTTAATTTATACTGCACCCTAGTCGAACTGCCATATCTGTACACCTATAAAACATATTAGGTGTGGGGACGTGCATTTAGGCACCCGCATTCTTGGGAAGGGCATAATGGGAAATAATTAAAAACTTAATAAAGAGAGAGAATGCTTTGCCAAACCTTCCAAAATTAGAACTTAGGATGAAAAGGGTAATTCAGGATGATTTTGCCCTCAGTATATCCTCAAGCTAGAATAGGTTATAAATCCTAAACCTAGAATAGGTTATCAATCCTTAACCTAGAATAGGTTCTCAATCATTAACCTAGAACAGGTTATTTCATCAGGCCCGAACTACATGGATTCTGACTCCTAGGTCAAACCCTAGGATACGTAGGCTATTTGGGAGAAACCCAAATTCAGATCCACACCTTAGTCCACTAGGACTATCCATAGATCCACTATGATATTTATCCACATTTTAACCCAAATAGGATTATCCAGTCCGCACTACGTGGATTCTGATTCTTAGGTCAAACCCTAGGATACGTAGGCCATTTGGGAGAATCCCAAATTTAGATCCACACCTTAATCCACTTGGACTATCCATAGATCCACTAGGATATCCATCCATATTTTGACCTAGAAAGGGTTATCCATATTTTGACCCAGAAAGGGTTATCCACATTTTGACCCAAATAGGGTTATCCATATTTTAACCCAGAATAGGTTATCCATATTTTGAACCAGAAAGGGTTATCCATTCTTAGATCCACTAGGACTATCTATCTATTCGTATAGACTATCCAGATCCAAACCCATAGGGTTTCTCATCCTTTCAAACATAAACTTTAACTTGAACAATGAACTTAATCATGCACAAGCATAAATCACAATCATAAACTTTAATCACACCTGAAGTACAATGGTGAACCTGATTTTTGGAATAATTTCGTGATACGTAGGCAATTTGGTGGATACAGATTCGATTCAATGATATCAAACCACTTGGTTTGGTTTGGTTTATCATTGAGAGTCTAGCATAGAATGTAAGACCCGTATCGAACAAACCCGGTCTTACCACCTTGAACCAGGTCTACCCATCATGGTCGTGCCTAATGGACCAAGTACGTGAAGGAAATCGCGATCCCAAGTATTAAACTGACCCAAAAGCACTTAAATAAGGGGAGGGTCGCATACCCAGCAAGGGAGGGTCGGACCCCCCCAGTATAGAAGTCAGACCCCCAGTTTTACATGGGGGGTCGGACATTTTATGGACCAGGGGTCGACGGGATCACCGACCCCCCTATCGACCCCCGGTACTCGGTAAAAATAGTTCGAAACTGAAATTAGGAAACTTTTCTAATTTCAATGGGATTCCTTCCTAATCTCAATGGGACTTATATTTGGAGTTTCTACTCTATAAATAGGACATCCCTTAGCCTCTTTCACTCCTTTTAGAACCCTAATTGAATTGGGAGAAAGAGAAGAGAAGGAAGAGAAGAAGAAGAGAAAGAAAGAAGAGAAGTAGAAGAGAAGGAAAGAAGAGAAGAAGGCAAAAGGAGTATTCTTCTCAGGTATGGATACTATTTCCATGAGTTTCTAAAGACCTTAGTGTAGATAATGAAGAGGGTATGATCTCGGAGAAACCCAAACCATCAACCCATGGTTAGGTTTTCATGGAAAACCATGGGGGAAATCCTGAAAGCCATATAGGTGAATGAATCATGGTTCTAGGCCATAGAACATGTGTGGAATGGACTGTAGGAGCAAGCCATAGGACCCCAAACACGAAGAATGGACTGAAGGAAGAAAAATCGACAAAACCCACAGGGGGTCGCATGGGGGTCGTATGTCCAATCAACCCTACCGGACCTTAAGCATCGACCCCCAGTGTTCGGGAAGTCCAGAATAGGGGTGGTCGCACCCAGGGTCGATCATAACTCAGACCCTAGCATCGACCCCCAGTTAACAACATGGTTTTTAAAATCAGAATTTATTCTAATTAAATTCTATTGACTTTGTTAGGTCTTCTAGCAATATAATATCAATATAAAAGTGATTTTAAAGCTTGAAAGAGCACTTACGATCAAGTTAAGGTGAGGAAACAAGACTCTTAACTAATTGGTTAATAACAAAATGTTTTATTTCTTGATTCCAATGCTATGCTTGATTCTATGAGAATATGCTTGGAATGTACATACAACATGTCATCCAATATTTCTATTATTTGTTCATGCATATTTACTTTATTGTTTATAACATGATGATGATGATGATGATGATAGGAATAGGCATCTGAATGTATGTGTGTGGTTGGTGTACTTGATGCGAGCGAGTATCAGGGGGGTGTCATAGGCTAGGCCTCAGCACTCTAGCTCTATCTCGAACTCATGTTTTGTGCATTAGCATCGTCGTATCTTCATTACTTTAGCAGAACTATTACATCGTAGAGTATCAGGAGAGGTGGTATCGGTCCTTGTAGTCTCTGACTCTACCGGGGGGCCTTAGCTCTATCTCTATGGACGTTCTGAGGGATGCTGGGGTGGGGCCTTGGATACACTGTTTGGCATTAGGATTGGTTAGTTCCAAGCCCAGTTTGCAAGCCCTCTCCAACAGGGGCTTACGTGTTGGTATGGCACTGTACAGCAATAAATGTTAACATTTACTGTACAATGTTCATGAATTGGGTGCATGTGAGTCGACGATAATCGTTACCTTCGGGCGGCGTCACACATTTGTGTATAGAGGAGGGGTCAATAAACGTTAACCTTTGACGACCAAACCTTTCTATTGCATATTGCAAACTTTAAACTAGACCAAAGATATGAATTGACTGAATGCATATGTATTGTTGCATTGTTTTGTTTGCTCACTGGGCCATGATGTGTGCTCACCCCCTCGACGTCGAATATTTTTAGTTGATGATGCAGGTACTACCGTCGAAGATTATGTCAATGCTCCAGTGTGCGGGCATGTGGCGGCGATGGAAGTTGATGACGAAGTGGATACGCATGACTCTTCTTACGAGTGCAACTCATGCGTATTCGATTAGATTTTATTTTAGTTATTTGGATTTAGTAAAGACATGTAATTGATATTTGTTTATTTATGTCTTAGTTGATACAAAATAATTTGTTATTTAAATATGAATATCACAGTAAGATTTCTCAGTTCATTTACTATAAGACTTATGCTATTGTGTATTTACTCTGATTATGAATGTGGATGTATGGGGTTTAGATAACACGGATATAGCCTATTCAAGATCTTGGTTGAACCGTTGGTTTGCTAGCGGTTCATCACACCATTTTGAATAGTGCGAAATTGGGGTGTGACAACTTGGTATTAGAGCATCTCAGGCCTTGTCCGCTAAACTAGCCTACCTTCACTACGAATTGTGAACTGAGATAGGATAAAAGTAAAAACTGTAATATTAACACACTATAAGCACAAGTGATGTTTGAGACCAAATTTGAAAAGAGAATAATGCATCTATTAAAGGGAGAACAATTTTAAATACAATGAGAGAGAAACAAACATATATAAATAGCTAAAGCAGAGTACAGTCCACAACCCGGACAGTTACTTTGTAGTACAAAGAAAGAAAATAAATACAATCATGAAGCTGGAGGTGAAAGAGGAGGTGGTGCCTCACGGTCTCTGTCATAATCCTCAGCGTAGACCCTAGTAAACCAGGCTACCTGAGTCTGGGTCGTCTAAAGACTAGCT
Organism: Protea cynaroides; assembly: GCA_028583415.1. Lineage (NCBI taxonomy): Eukaryota > Viridiplantae > Streptophyta > Magnoliopsida > Proteales > Proteaceae > Protea > Protea cynaroides. The sequence goes on from CM053275.1 coordinate 71,250,064, forward strand.
GTCAGATCAGCTACCCGCTGATCGGTCTCGCGTTGAGCACCCAAAAGCTCCTCCATATGCATATCTGATCGGCGCTGAGCATCTATGAGCTCTCCCATCCTCATATCCGATGTGCGCTGAGCGTCTAGTAACTCCCCCATCCTCATATCAGATCTGCGCTGAGCCTCTCTGATCTCATGCAATACCTCCATCATATCAGAAGGTGGATGTAAAGGACCAGCCGCATGAGAAGGACCAGCCGGATAAGAAGTACTAGCTCCAGCAGCATGTGTAGGTGAAGGTGGTGGTATAGAGTCCACATCCATGTACAAATGGTCATCATCACCTGAAGGCTCCATATGAACTCCAGCGGCAGCGGCAGCTGCCTCAGCGTCAGCTATCTCTACACGAATGCGAGGGTGCACCATCGCGTTCCTCTCATCACTGACCTGGGCATCCCGCATGCCCATCTTGCAAATAGCCTCCCAATCTAGAGGCGATGAGAAGGATTTCTCCTAAATCATCTCATCCACTAAATCAACCCCCAGGCGAGTAAGCAAGGTAGTGATCATGCGTCCGTAAGGAAGGTTTCCGGTGTGACTGGGCAATGTGGCAGTGATCATGGTACGCATAATAATGTATGGAAGTCATACGGGCTGCCTAGTGGATAAACAGTATAGATGATACTGGGTCAGCTGGGAGACCCTCTCGTAATGACCACTTTGCGGTATCAAGTTATGCTGAATGATCTTACAATATACCTGTGGATCTGAACGCAGATAACACGCCCTCATCTGCCAGCGATCAGGTCGGATGAGCTGACTATCGATCTCGGCCCTCATCTGTAGAGAGAAGAACTGGGGCTCTCCAGGAGCACAGAAAACCATGGGGCCAGCATAGGAAATGCCCAGTAGGTCGGCCAGTTGCCAATAATCAAATGAGATGTCAATTCCCTTGGCGTAGCTCGTGATGCGAAGCTCATTGCCCCTCTCAACATCGTTGTAATCCCCCACCGACTGGAGGTTACAATGGAACTGGCGTACCAAATCTGGACGGGTACACACATTGTAAGAGATGATAGGGAGCCATCCCATATCACCAAATGCTCTCTCCACATTGAACAAGGCTAACTCAGCCAAGTTTACTTTGCGACCTCCCTCTACCTTCTTGCGAGCGTGGTGGGCATACTATGCCTTGGCTTCGTTGGAACGGAAACGAAGACGGTCGAAGACTCTGGTACCTTGGTACGAGCCATAGTATCTACAAATAAGAAAGAAAAACAAATAATGGGTTAGTAGAGAGTAAAAACCCAAAATTTCGACATAATAATGATGTAAGTTGGCCAAAAGCCTCACTTTTCACCCATACACATGGGCAGGAGGACTTACATAAGTTCTAAACTATCTTGCAATACTAATACAGTTGGAAATTCAAGCAAACGGAATTCAATTTGAATAAATTTTGAGAAATTCAAAAATCTCGATAAATTAAGGCAAAGAGTGAAAATTTTGAGTTACCAAAAACCAACCGATGAAACTCCAATATTTTTGAGGGCTTTCGTTCCTCGAGTCACCAATAACAAAAGCCCCCAATAAAAATCAAATTTTTATGGCTGGAAAAAGTTTAATTTGAAGAAAACGAGATATACGGATAAAAAACCTAGAAAAGAAAACCTAAAAATAGGTAAAGGTAAGACACATACCTGTAGGGAAGGTGTAGATGTCGAAATAAGGAACCCAAACGACCAATGTAGCAGAGTTGGCACTGTAGCAACTCAGGGGAAAGAGACGAGTCGAAACGGGGGAGGAAGAATGGGAAATGAACTCAGAATCGAACCATAAAAATCTGATTTTTGGTCCGGGGGTCGGAGAATTCGACCAGGACCATCGACCCCCATATCGACCATCGACTCGCGGCTCTCGATAATCTGCCAGAGAACCAAGGGTCGCACCTGGGGGTCGGACATACCATCGACCCCTGCATCGACCCCCGACTCTCGGGAAAAATAACTGATTTCCCAGGGTCGGATACTGAGGGTCGAACATACCATTGACCCCCACCATCGACCCTGCATAGAAAAGATTGTATTTTACATAGAATGATCGGAAAATTTTGAAAATAACATCGATTAGCGTGTCTACATGAAGTATAAATGATTGCCTTACATATTTTAATGATTTTCAGGCACCACCATTCTCAGAGGAAAATATGGCTGGATGTGGAGTAACCAGGCAAAGCCGAAACACAGTTCCACCACCACCATCCGTGGAGGAAGCCAGCCAAGAAAATATATATGCACAGGGTAATTCGCAGGTTACACAACCAGTAAATCCGGTTCAGGAAAATCCTACAAACATGCAACCTCCACCACCGGAGCTGGCAACCGTGGTTATGAACCTAGCGCAATAGCTACAACAAATGCAACAAGCACAGGCTCAAATGCAAGCAGCAATGGGAATAATGTTTCAGGCAGCACATGCTACAACAATGCCGACTGGACAAACAAGTGCAGCACCGGTGGTTAACCACCCAGCACCTCAAACACCTCAACCACCAGTTGCAAAATTTCCAGTACCAGGTCCTGAAGCAGTTCAGGTTAATTACCAGTATCCACAACCGATGTTTGGGGCATACACTCAAAATCAGATGGACCACTCCCGACTGGTTGAGCGATTCTTAAAGATGAAGCCCAAGGAGTTTAACGGTAAACCGTCTGATCCTTTATGGCTAGCACATTGGATCGACGAGATGGAGAGAAATTTTCTGATGATGACTATTACAGAAGAAGAGAAGGTATTATGTGCCACTTTCATGCTATAAGGTGATGCACATCATTGGTGGAAATCTACCAGGGCCTACCTATTAACCAAGCACGCCCTGTTGACATGGGCTATATATAAAGAAGCTTTCTTTGAGAAGTATTTTCCCCGAAGCTTCAAAGATTCTATGGAGAAGGAGTTCCTGAGTTTATATCAGGGATAGATGTCCGTGGATGCATATCAACAGCGTTATGAGGAGCTGTTTTTTCTTTGCACCACTCAACATGCAAGAAGAAGACACTAAGACCTGTAGGTTTGTCACGGGACTTAAAGGAAGCATCAGAGAGCATGATCTAGGTTTGGAAAAGAAAATATATATGAAGCTGTGCAAATTGCTCGAGTTATAGAATCGAGCCAGAAGGAGAGCTATTTCACGCAGAACAGAGGTATGAAAATGCCAGCTGGAAATGCCTATAACGGAGGGAATAACAAGCCATTTAAACCCTTCCATGCTCAAGGCTTTACTGCTGCACCCAAGGCTACCCCAGTAGCTCAACATCAGCCAAAGCCAAATACTGAAGGCCCAAAATGTTTTAACTGCAACCAAGTGGGGCATATGGCAAGAGAGTGTCCTAAGCCCAGGTAGCAACTACATCAAGGATGAGTTTATGCTATTACATCCGAGGATGCTGCCGCATCACCCGATGTGGTCACAAGTATGACTAAAACCTTTTAAGTTGTATTACATTGTACGAGAATGTAGACTAAGTTAAAATAAATCACAGGTATCGTACCTATTAATGACATACCCACCAGAGTACTCTTTGACTCAGGAGCTACTCATTCTTTTATATCTGTGTCATTTGGAAAGAAGCTAAATTTACCCATCAAAACATTAGACTACAAACTACTTGTACGGTCACCGATGGGGTTAGAAGTGGAGTTAGAAAAAGGGTATGGGCCATGTCCAGTTCTCATTGGCGAGAAAACCTTAGATCCAACCTTGATCCAACTTGGGATGGCAGACTTTGACGTCATCTTGGGAATGGACTGGTTAGCTCGGTATTCTGCGAACCTATTATGCGCCGAAAAGAAGCTAACATTTAAAGACAAAGAAGGAGTAGAATTCAATTTTACGGGAACCAAACTTCCCCGTAAATGCAAGCTCATACTCTCAGCACTAAAGGCTAAGAAGTGCCTTGAGAAGGGAGCAGTCGGGTATCTGGTATTAGTGGTCGACCTCACCAAAGAAGCACTACGGATGGAAGATATTGATGTCATGCGGGATTACCCCGACGTATTTCCTGAGGAACTACCAGGATTACCACCTGTTAAGAGGGAAATATCCCCTCCATTTAAAATCTTACACGTGTCAAGTTGCGCCTTCGGAGCTTGAGCCCTCAGAGTATCTCATGCTCGGTATCGTGTATTCGGCCTATCATGCATATGGCCTCTAGGGCGCCTGGCCTCTCGGGCAGTGCTCGGAGTTATAGTCCTACTCGGCTACGGTTCTCAGTCGAAAGCCAGAGTCCCATTGTGATTATGCTACCTCTGGGGAGTCCTTCTCTCAGTCTGATACGACACCGACTATTCCGGTCGGCCATTACTCACACGTTGACACGTGTTAGTCCCAGAGCTGACCGACCTAGCTTCCTTGGCTAAGGTCTCCGACTCCTACTCGGAGTCTACCACATGAGTGTCCCACAGAGCGACACGTGGCAATCCTACTGACAGTCTACTCCCCTGAGTCCTGGTACCTCCATGCTTCTTCACAATCTATAAGTAGAGGCCATCCCTCAAGGTAAACCCTAAGTTACAAGCTATTATTATTTATCCCTCTCATACGCTCAAAATCTCTCATCGTCCCACTCTTTAAACTAGAGATTGCTTTTTTCTATCTCTTGACTGTTTACCTTGGGAATCTAACTTAGGCATCGGAGTGTACCCGGGGCTTAGGCCCCCAACTCCTTTGTCTCTTCTCTGTGATTGTAGGTCATTCAGAGCGTGGATCGACGGGAGATTTCCAACCGTAACAGTTTGGCGCCCACCGTGGGGCCTCTTTTGACTGAGTTTGAAGATTAACGCGTGAGTATTCTGATTTCGATGGCTCACAGAAGAACCCGAGCACGGGCGTCGCACGCCCCTTCTGAGTCATCGGTGCATGTGAGCAGCAGCGGAAGCACGACGAGGGCAAACCGTGCACCTGCACCAGTGCCACAACCGACACCCGCACCTGTGCCACAATCGGCACCCTTACCAGTACCTCAACCGGCCCCCACACTAGTGCAGCTGTCTGCACCGGCGCCGGCTACGAGCCACACGCCGACGGTCACACCGCCACCACCGCCTCCTTAGTACGTCACTTGCCAGCAGTTTGATGAATTGAGACAGCAAATCGAACAGCTAGCGAGAGTTTTGAGAGGCGCCCGAGCAAGTAGTTCGGTAGCAAGAGGAGAGAATCCCCACCCGGCACCGAATCTGCCACCGGAAGCTCCGCAAGCGGCCCATCCACCAAGGGCGAGGGCGGATCCTGCAAACGCCTTGCCAAATAATCTCCCAGCAGGAGATCAAGCTCCTGGACGGAGCGTGGCCGGGTCCGCCACTCGGCATCCCCCACCACCTCAACACCAGGCGCCAGTTGTGCCCCCCCCCCGGTGAGAGGCGCGGGGTCCTTCCTCAATGCCCTCCGTCGGGAAAGAGTTAATGTAGATACACCAAGAACTGGCGCTCAACCTTCGGACATGCCCCAGTCCGAGGTCGAGCGACGTCTATTGGAGATAACCACTCGGCTTCAGCAGGTGGAGCAAAACAGGGTAGCCCCACCGAGAATGGCCTATGCAGCAATTACGGTGCTCTCAAACAAGATCATGATGGTACCCCCTCCAGAAAACTTCAAGATGCCGGTCTTGGATTCTTACCACGGGAGTACCAGACCCCGAGCAGCACTTGGACGCATTCGTCTCTACAACACTATTCTACCCTCTGAGCGATAGCCTCATCTCAGGGCGTTTCCTTCAACGCTCAGGGGAGCAGCTCGTACGTGGTTCAACAATCTCCTTCCGAAGAGCATTACATCGTTCGAACTGTTATCGAACAAATTCTTGATGCACTTCCAAGCAAGCCGAGTGCGCAAGAAGATGTCATACCATCTGTCAACGGTCAAACAGCTGAAGGACGAGTCCCTATGGGACTTCATCAAGCGCTTCAATACCGAGGTGCTTGAAATCAAGGACGTCGAGCCCACAGTACATATGTCCAGCCTGCAGGCCGGCGTCACCGACCGTCAGCTTTGTTGGTCCCTTGCCAAAAAGCCACTGAAGAACTTAGACGACCTGCTCGCCAGATGCGAGAAGTACGCCTCCGCGGACGAGACGACAAGGGCCTAGAAAAATAACACCGTGAACAATCTGAAGGCTGATCCAAAGCCTGTAGACAAGAAAAGGTCCGAGATGGCCGACCCGGCGCCGAGCTCGGGAGACCCAAAGAAGCAGAAGTCCGGTAAAGATCAGACCTACCGGCACCCATACAATACGTTCGATTATTACACTCCGCTGAACACCTAGATGACAGAGATCCTCGAAGTGATCAAGAACGATCGGAACCTCCGACCACCTCCAAAAGCACTCGGCGACGGGAGGAATAAGGATCGCTCCCATTTCTATCGCATCCATCGTGGCTATGGCCATGAAACAGAAGAATGCAAGTACCTCAAAGGAGAAATTGAGGACCTCATCCGACGAGGATACTATGGTAACTTCGTTCGGAATGCAGACCGAGGACTGGCTCCCGCTCGGAGGGACCGTGGATTAGCACCTCCACCTCTGAGAAACCCGCAGCCCAACAACTGCCGAGCGGATGCGGGTGACAATCAAAAATGCCGCTCGGAGGGACGACAGAGACCTTGATGGTGGGCCGGCTACCCCCAGACAGTGGGTCGGTGCCATCCAGTTTGGGACGATAGAAAGCTCATCTGGAGCACAAAAAGAAAGAGTGTTGGTAAAAGAAAGACTTGGAGGCCGACAACGTACCCAGTCTGAGTCCATCCCGGCCCGATTAAAAACAGAAGGCCGGGGAAGAAGAAGAAGGAAGTCCCACCCGGCTTCAAAGAGAAGAATGGCCGAGCGAAGGTTTGTCGGTAGTCCACAGCCCGAGGACCAACCGGGCACAACAATGGGCTTGCGCATCCCTGGTGACAATGGGGTCTATACCATCACCAAGGGCCCCCAAGCTGAGGGCAAATCAATCCTCAGAATCATAGGAGGACCCGCAGCTGGGAACACCTCCAGCAGGTCAGCCAAAGCCTACTCGCGTCTAGTAGCCAAGATGGAATGGCCATCAAAAAGAGCTCGAACCGGAGATGTCATCACTTTCAGCGACGATGATCTTGTCAACGTCGCGGTCCCTCATGTGGATGCCATTGTCTTCACGGCCGAGATCGGACACTGTGATGTCGTGAAGTGCTTGGTAGACACCGGGAGCTCGGTGGACATCATATTTTACCATGCTTACCAGAGGATGCAGCTGACGGACGACCAGCTTCAACCCGTCACTTTCGACCTCATCAACTTCTCCGGAGACCCGGTCACGGTGAAGGGGGGCATCCAATTGTCTGTCATCCTCGGCCAGAAACCCAAATAGAGGTGGGTAATGGTCGAATTCATGGTGGTTGATCGGCCATCCGCACAGAACGTCATCCTCGGCCGTCCATCGCTCAACAAGCTGAAGGCGTGCATGTCCACCTACTACCTGGTGATGAAATTCCCGACCGAGGATGGAGTCGGAGAGTGCCGAATAGACCAGGACACTTCGCGGAGGTGGTACGCCACCGAGCTGAAGAACAGTCAGCCGGCCTTGAAGTCCGCACAGGTGAACATGGTTGATGTTCCCAAAAACCATTCTCCCAACAGAGGACAACCCGCAGAGGAACTTCTACAGATTTCGATTGCGGACGATCAGCCCGAGAAGACATTCCAGGTCGGCTCCTTGCTGCTCGAGGAACAAAGGAAAAGTTAATCGAATTTCTGAGGCAGAATCTTGATGTTTTTGCATGGTTGGCCTCTGAGATGCCGGGGATTCCCAGAGATGTCATCGAACCCCACCTTGCTGTCAACACTCAGCATCGGCCTGTATGGCAAAAGAAGAGAAGTTTTGCACCCACCCAGTAGTCTGTCATAGACGAGGAGGTGCAGAAGCTACTGACAGCCGGCTTCATATGGGAGGTCGACTACCCGGACAGGCTCGCCAACGTTGTCATGCTGCCTAAGTCTAACGGCAAGTGACGGATTTGCATAGACTTCACCGACCTCAACAAAGCCTGTCCAAAGGACAGCTACCGGCTGCCACGCATTAACCAGCTGATTGATGCTACAGCCAGACACGAGTTACTCAGTTTCCTCGACGCGTACTCCGGCTACAATCAAATAAAGATGCAAAAGGCTGACGAGGAATGTACTTCGTTCGTCACCAATCAGGGGCTCTTCTGCTATACGGTCATGCCTTTTGGCCTTAAAAATGTAGGAACCACCTATCAGAGACTAGTAAACAAAGTCTTCAGACGACAGATTGGCAGAAACATGGAAGTGTATGTCGATGACTTCCTTGTTAAGAGCCAGCAGGCCGACCACCACATGGCGGACCTCAGTGAAGCATTCCAAGTCCCTCGAAGATACAGTATGAAGCTCAATCCTACAAAATGTGCCTTCGGAGTCGGATGAGGAAAATTTTTGGGATTCATGGTCTCGCAGAGGGGCATTGAGGCAAACCCCTCAAAGATTAGGGCCATCATCGACATGGCTGTACCGACTGGAGGCAAACAAGTACAGGAGCTGAATGGTCGGGTAGCCGCACTCGGCCGTTTCATGTCAAAGTCCGCCGAACGTTGCCTCCCCTTTTTCAAAACACTGAAGGGAGCCGGGAAGTTTGAATGGATCGAAGAATGCCAGAGGGCTTTCGAAGACCTCAAGGCATACTTATCATCACCTCCCCTACTGGTGAAGCCAAACCCGGGGGATGAGTTGCAACTATATCTCGGAGTACCCGACCGCGTAGTCAGCGCTGTTCTTTTGAAGGATGAAGACAAGGTCCAGCGACCAATTTACTACGTCAGCAAAGTATTGCTTGACGTCGAGACCAGGTACAAGCCGATTGAGAAACTAGCGCTTGCCTTGGTCACATCAGCGCGGAAGCTTCGACCATACTTCCAGGCATATCCCATATCGGTGCTGACCAACACACCACTAAAGTTGGTTTTGTCGAAGCCCGATGTATCTGGGCGACTCATCAATTGGGCAGTAGAGCTCGGTGAGTTCGACATAAAGTACGTCCCCAGGAAGGCCATCAAAGCACAAGCCTTGGCGGACTTTATCGTCCAAAGTACCTTACTAGACCAAGACTTTGTAGAACCTCAGGTGGTGCCGACCACAGAGCAAGCTAAGACCGCGTGGACCTTGAACGTGGACGGTTCCTCCATGGAAGATAAAGCAGGGGCAGGAGTAATTTTGAAAAGTCCGGAAGGATTTAAAATACGCTCGGCTATAAGGTTCGGATTCAGAGCAACGAATAACGAGGCCGAGTACGAAGCTTTACTAGCCGGACTAAGACTAGCCAAAAGTTTAGCCGTCCGTCGGCTGTTAATACAAGGTGACTCGTAGTTGGTCTTTCGCCAAGTACAGGAGAACTATGAGGCCAGACAGCCCGAGATGCAGAAGTACCTCGAGCAGGTGAATTCGGCCATCGTGACCTTCCAAAGCGTCGAGCTGCAATACGTCGGTCGCGAAGAGAACACCGAAGCGGATGAGCTATCAAGATTATCCCTGGAAGACATCCATGCGATGAACTTTGCCCTGTACGTGGAATTCTTGGACCACGCCAGCACCTCTGTTGAAGTCGTAGCCCCGGTCAGAGTCGTATCTAGCTAGTACGATGACATATACCAATACCTCCGGACGAGAACCCTTTCGATTGACAAGAAAGATGCTCGCCGCATCCAAGCCAAGTCCCAGCAATACACCATACATAAAGATGTACTATACAGGAGATCCTATACCCTACCGCTGCTAAGGTGCCTGCGATCAGACGAGGCCAAGCGTGTCATGAAAGAAGTACATGAGGGTATCTGCGGCCGACACCAGGGTAGACGATCGCTTTTCCAAAAGATCCTCCGCCAAGGCTACCATTGGCCGAGAATGCACGATGACTGCATCGAGCTTGTCCGCAGGTGCGACAAGTGCCAGTTCTATGCACCCGTGCAACATGTTCCGGCCGCTCCACTGCAGCCGATCACAAGTCCCCTCCCCTTTGCCATATGGGGTATGGACATCATGGGGCCCTTCCCCCAAGCCACTTATCAACGAAAATATGTCATCGTGGCCATTGATTACTTCACCAAATGGATTGAAGTCGAAGCCGTAGCCAAGATCGACACCTCCAAAGTGGAACAGTTCTTTAGACACTCGATTGTGTACAGGTTCGGCGTGTCGAGAGTCCTTGTGACTGACAACGGCACTAAATTCACCAGCGCATCCTTCCCAAACTTTTGCGAAGAATTCCGAATAGACCAAAGATTTGGGTCAGTCGGACATCCGTAGAAAAATGGCCAGACCGAGGCCACCAATAAAATAATATTGTGCGGCCTGAAAAAGATGTTTGAAGACCAGAAAGAAAAGTGGGTGGATATGTTACCAAGTATCGTCTGGTCGTATAGGACGACCAGCCGAACACCCATGGGAGAGACACCCTTCATGCTCGCCTTCGGCACGGAGGCAGTCGTCCCCGTTGAAGTCTTCCATCCCACGTTCCGGATGCTGAACTTCAATGAGCACACCAACTCTGAAGATCTACGGAAGAATCTCGACAACCTCGAGATGTAAGGGAATTGGCAGCATTCCGAATGACAAGTTACCAGCAGACGACAGCCCGTCACTACGACAAGACAGTCCGACCAACACAATTTAAGGTCGAAGATCTTGTCCTTAGAAAAACGGCAGTCTCCGATCCCACAAATCAAGGGATGATGGCCAAGAACTGGGAAGGACCGTATCGCGTGCTCAGAACAGGACGACCGGGCTCGTACAGGCTGACCACCATGGACGGTGAAGAAATTTCGAGGACATTGCATGCCACCAATCTTCGGAAATATTATCAATAGTCCGTAACTTTTTATTCATTACAGAATTTGTTAATTTTTTTTCTTTCAAGCAAGTCTCAGTTGTATACTGGACCCCCTGAGGGCATCCGCTTAGTTTCTTTTAATACAGTTCAGTCAACTTAGTAAGTCTTTTATAGCCATTCCTTCCGGCCCAGCCGATCACAAACAGACGTTGGTTAAACATTGACCATACTCGTATCATCCTACCACGGTCCACAAGCAGACCAAGGTAGCATGAAGACCATACTCGTACCTTCCTACCATGGTCCACAAGCAGAACATGGTAGCATGAAGGTTACACCCGTATCTTCCTACCACGGTCTATAAGCAGACCAAGGTAGCATGAAGACCATACTCGTACCTTCCTACCATGGTCCACAAGCAGACCATGGTAGCATGAAGGTCACACCCATATCTTCCTACCACGGTCCACAAGCAGACCAAGGTAGCATGAAGACCATACTCGTACCTTCGTACCATGGTCCACAAGCAGACCATGGTAGCATGATGGTCACACCCGTATCTTCCTACCATGGTCCACAAGCAGACCAAGGTAGCATGAAGACCATACTCGTACCTTCCTACCATGGTCCACAAGCAGACCATGGTAGCATGAAGGTCACTCCCGTATCTTTCTACCACGGTCCACAAGCAGACCAAGGTAGTATGAAGACCATACTCGTACCTTCCTACCATGGTCCACAAGCAGACCATGGTAGCATGAAGGTCACACCCGTATCTTCCTACCACGGTCCACAAGCAGACCAAGGTAGCATGAAGACCATACTCGTACCTTCCTACCATGGTCCACAAGCAGACCATGGTAGCATGAAGGTCACACCCGTATCTTCCTACCACGGTCCAGAAGTAGACCAAGGTAGCATGAAGACCATACTCGTACCTTCCTACCATGGTCCACAAGCAGACCATGGTAGCATGAAGGTCACACCCGTATCTTCCTACCACGGTCTACAAGCAGACCAAGGTAGCATGAAGACCATACTCGTACCTTCCTACCATGGTCCACAAGCAGACCATGGTAGCATGAAGGTCACACCCGTATCTTCCTACCACGGTCCACAAGCAGGCCATGGTAGCATGTAGACCATACTCGTATCTGCCTACCATGGTCCACACGCAGACTCCGGCAGCAAATAGCATCTACCTAACTATGCGATCGGGCATCAGTAGCCCGGCTGGGGCAAACCATACTCGTATCTCAAACATCGAGCTGCTCGGATATACCTATGTGCTCTCAGCCAGCCAAAATGCCAAGCTGAAAACACTTCCGGGGTAAGAGGCGGTCCAGACAACAAAGTTAACAATGCCTTAGCCATTTTTCTAAGGCATTGCCCGCGGCCGGATTCGACATCGTTCGTTTTTGGACTCTACTACAAGCTAATAGCCCCAACTACTTTAATTACTTAAGTGTTCTCGGCCTACCGAGGGCCGAGCAAACAACACTTCTGGGAAAACCGCCAAACAGGTAACAAAATGCGAGAAGGAAGAAAGCAGATAGAAAGAATGGATATTTTATTGATAAAGGCCCTAGAAGGGCAGTGGTACAGATATACAGGTGTAAAAAAAAAACAAACAAAACAAAGAAGAGTGCTGCCTCTTCAAGGCCTGTTCTCCCCAACAGCCGGGTGTACTTAATCCTTGGATGGCGGTGCAAGGTCTGGGAGCTCCACGAGCGGCGTCTGTGGTACTTCGTAAGGAGGAAGGTCATCCTCGAGCATACGGTCAGCCTCCATAGCTTCCGTCGGCTCAGCCAGGTCCTTCTCAGCGACGAGCGGAGTCTCCACGGGTACCGAGGGCTCCAACCCATCAATCTGGGCAATAATCGGAATCTCCGACCAGTTTATCTTGAGGGCGCCCTTATCCACTAGTTGTTCCCTCAAATATCTGACCCCCTCTCGAAATACACGTAGGAGGCCTCCTCGACGTCCTCTTTATACTGAGCGGAAAACTTGTACTCGGCGACAGCCCGAGACAAGGCCTCCCGGTGAGCCTCCTCGGCCTTGTTCAACGCCTCCTTGACAATCCTGGCCTCGTCCTCGGACTTTCGAAGACTCTCTTCCAGCGCCAGCTTCGCCTCCTCCTCAGCCTGCAGATCATCCCTCGCCTTTCGCCGCTTGTCTTCGATCGACTGGAATTTTTCTTCCGAAGAGTGCACTCTCTTGTGCTCCTCGGCGAGGGCGGCCTCGGCTTTGTCCAGAGACGCCCGGAGTGTGATCTTCTCTGCAACGAGGCCCTTGACCTCCGAGGATTTGTTAGCAAGGTTCTCCTCGGTGTCCTTCAAAGCCTCGTGCAGGGAGATCACCAGGACCTCCTTCTCGTCCAGATCAATGAACGCGCGATATGCTTGTTCGTTGACCTCGGCGAGAAGATTGCTAGTCTGCACCAAGGGGAACACAGTCAGTACTATAAATGTTGGAACACAATAAAGAAAGAAAGAGATGGGGACTCCGAACATTACCTGGGAGCATGTTGTGAACGCCCGTTTAAAGGCGTCCTCGTTCGACAGGCCAGACGTAAAGGCTATGTCCTCTGGGAGGCATCCCTCGGTGACTATGATTCTAGCCACCCTTGTGATCTTGAAGACCGAGTCTGTCGACTTCAGTCCGAGCGCAGGAGAGAAGGCCATCTTCGTAACCTCCTGCTTTCCACCCCCCTGGCGGGCCGTGTGCTCGGCTTCCTCCTTGGAGGCCCCAGTGGCCCTGGTCAGGTCAGCCACCTTCGGGCTTTCGGTAGCCCTCTTCGCCGCAGGCGTCACCGCGCCATGATCGGCCTTGGTTTCCTTCGCAGCGACCACCTGAAGGGGCTGGGCCTCCTTCGCAGCTCCATGGCGGGGCTGGACTTCCATCGTCGCAGCCTCTCCGCTGTTGTCTCCTCTTGACGGCTGAGCCTAGGGGCCGGCCTTGTCTTATATATATCGGTCGGAAGCTCCGCGGCTGACTTTATTTTCTTCTTCGGTGTCTCCTCGGGCATGGGCCCCTTGCCCTTTGCCTCAGCCATGGCCCTCGGTTCTTTCCATGGAGGTGCGCCCTCCTGCCCACCAGCCGGCTGAACCCCCTTCGCTGCCTTGGCCGTCCGCTTGGCCAGGATCCGAGCAACGATCTTATTGTCTTTGTAGTTCACTACAATGAGAAAATGGTTAGCGACAACATCAAGACAGCAGCAGTACATAGTCTGAGTCCTAAAATTATTAAACTCACCGAGGAGACCGTGCTCGACCAACTGCACGGGATCCGCAAGGTCGGAGAGGCGTACAGTCTTCCCGGCCATCATCTTGCGTTGAGCCTTTCTCTCCTTGTGAGGACAATGGGAAATCGACGTGATCCTCCTCGGGATGGAAATGTGTATCCTGTATCGATGAAGATCGATTTGTTCTGTTGGAGTCGCCACCTAGATTAAGGTCTAGGACCTCTAAAAATGTAGCCTCACCCTAAGGTAAGACTTCTATTGACTCGTGACCCAATGTATCAGTTCTTTGGTCTACCAAAGATCGGGTAAGTATTCAGGGTACGGTTATGGGAAGGTGTTAGGCACCCAAACCGCCCGATCAATATCGGCCTCCTAAACTTTCCTTAAATTCTAATTTTGACTGTGCTTGGTCAACCGGATGACTAGGGTTCAATGGGGGATGTCCTAAACCAAGTTTCTAAGTTGTTCTAACCTAGGGTTCAGCTAATCATGTTTTAAAGTAAATAAACAAGCAAATGTAATGTACAATATTATACAGTGAACCGGACCAAAGATGGTTCGGTCTTGGACTGAATCTGAGATGTGTAAGACATCTCAAACTGCCTACGTATTCCAATCCTGGAAATCAAGTCCAAAAACGTAGTTCGAAAATGGGTTTTGTGATTAAAGATTATGGAAGTGATTTATGCATTTGCTTCAATTAGATTTTTTTGTTCAAGTTGAAGTTTATGCTGGATGTATGGTTGATGGGTGGCTTTGTACCGTATTTGGGATTCCCAAATTGCCTACGTATTCTAGGGTGTGCCCTAGAAATCAGGTACGACGTAGTTCGAAAATTTGTGAGAGTCGGATTTGGAATGTGTACCAAATCCTTCCAATTTTTGTCAATAGGATCTAGGGATGAGACCTAAATTCCTACCATTTTTATTTGGGATGTGTACCAAATTCTTTCTATTTTTGTTAATAGGATCTAGGGATGAGACCTAAATTCCTATCATTTTTATTTGGGATGTGTACCAAATTCTTTCTATTTTTGTTAATAGGATCTAGGGATGAGACCTAAATTCCTACCATTTTTAATTGGGATGTGTACCAAATTATTTCTAATTTTGTCAATAGGATCTAGGGATGAGACCTAAATTCCTACCATTTTTATTTGGGATGTGTACCAAATTCTTTCCATTTTTGTGAATAGGATCTAGGGATGAGACCTAAATTCCTACTATTTTTATTGTTTCCATTTTTAGGTTTTTAGGGTTTCCTATCCCTTTTCATTGTGATTTTCATTTTTTAGGGTTTTCTACCCTAATTGCTATTTTTCCATTTTTAGGGTTTTTTTACCCTAATTATTTTCTTTCCATTTTTAGGGTTTTCTACCCTAATTGTTATTTTCTTTCTATTTTTTAGGATTTTCTACCCTAATTGTTATTTTCTTTCCATTTTAGGGTTTTCTACCCTAATTGCTATTTTCTTTCCATCTTAGGGTTTTCTACCCTAAATGTTACTTTCTTTCCATTTTAGGGTTTTATACCCTAATTATTATTTTATTTCTATTTTTAGGGTTTTCTACCCTAATTGTTACATTCTTTCCATTTTAAGGTTTTATACCCTAATTATTATTTTATTTCTATTTTTAGGGTTTTCTACCCTAATTGTTACATTCTTTCCATTTTAGGGTTTTCTACCCTAATTATTATTTTCTTTCCTATTTTTAGGGTTTTCTACCCTAATTGTTACATTCTTTCCATTTTAGGGTTTTCTACCCTAATTATTATTTTCTTTCCATCTTAGGGTTTTCTACCCTAAATGTTATTTTCTTTCCATTTTTTAGGGTTTTCTACCCTAATTGTGACAATAAGCATTTAATATAGCATGTGAGCAAGTGTAGCAGACAAATATGGCAATAAACATGTGTATCATTCCAATCATGGCGATGCGATTATTTCAATTATGGCAATGTGATCATTCCAATTATGGCAGTGTATGCATATGAGCATCCGAACATAGCATAGCATCAAATATGGCATGTGAGAAACAACCAAAGCATATGAGAATCAATCAAAACATGATGGAACACGCAGCAAGATGACAGCTTTGTCAGGCTGGACCAAAATGGGCACATAGGGCACTGTACTTACTCAAAAAATTCTTAAAATATATCCCTGGAAAGAAGACTCAGAGGCCAACATTTTGTCTCAAGGAAGATATTCCTAAAAGAGACCATAGGCAGGTCGAAAACATTCCATAACAATCTCGGCTAAAGAGGGGCATCTGTAAGCACCCCATTTTTGCCACCCTCGGCATAAGTGAACCAATATGGCAGGTTTCAGACCTTTAACCCAAAGATTTGTGATTCTCCACTGATCCTCACAACAGGGTCATGGGCTATTATCTGCATGGATGCATAGGTCATAGAATTATCTTAGAACGAGACCGGAATTGCTCAATTCGATATCAAATGAGGAAGATATGATCATTTTAGTCGGATGCTACATATAAGGGAGGTTTCTGAAATTATTATAAAATAATAATCCCGGGGGCCTTCATGCAAATTATCCTAAGTTGGATTGCTTGAATTTCAAATCATCATATCTTGATCATCTGACATCGGATTCAGATGATTCCAAGACCATTATTCTTCATTCATGATGTTCTACAAAGTGGACGTAAAAAATCACGGGTAGAAGTCGCCAGTGGGTCCCATGCAAGCTTGCATGCAAAATTATCATCAGAACTTCGAAGCTGCATATCTTTTCCGTTCTACATCGGATTCAGGTGATTCCAGTCTCATTATGTTCCATTTTTAGTGCTCTACAAAGTGGACATAAAATATTTCCGGTAGAAGTCTCCGAAGGATCTCATGCAGAATGGTCAACCAAATTATCGGTAATTGGTCCGTTTAAACTTCAAAAATTCATAAGTTGACCATTTTACTTCCAAATGAGGTGGTTCAAGTTCCTATATTTCTCATTTTTTATGTTCTACAAAATGAACGCAAAAAATTTGGAATAGAGGCCATCGGAAAATTCCATGCGGGATGACAGCGGAAATGACCCGTGAAATGACAAGGAGAGGAAACCCAGTGAATTCCAATCAGTCCAGTCAACTCAATTCAAATCAGTTGTCAACCTAAGTCAGTCTCTATATATATTATAATATATATATATATATATATATATATATGTATGTATGTATGTATGTATGTATGTGTATGTATGTTATTAAATATATATGTGTAATATATATGTGTAAATCATAATCCAAAAGATTTTTGAGAAGAAAAAGGAAAGAGGGGAGAGAAAAAACGTGGAAAAGAATGGAGATTTCAATTGTGGAGATAATCCAAAAGATTTTGAGAAAAAAAAGGAAAGAGGGGAGAGAAAAAACGTGGAAGAGAATGAGGATTTCGATTTTGGAGATAATCCAAAAGATTTTGAGAAAAAAAAGGAAAGAGGGGAGAGAAAAAAACGTGGAAGAGAATGAGGATTTCGATTTTGGAGATAATCCAAAAGATTTTGAGAAAAAAAGGAAAGAGGGAGAGAGAAAAAACGTGACCTTTTTCTAAGAGAATCCAAAGGATTTCTTTGGAGAAAAAAAAGGAAAGAAGAAAGAGAAAAATTAGGTTTTTTAGGAGCCACGGTTTTAAGAGAGGAATAAAAGAAAAAAAAAAAAAAAAGGGGGGGAAAAAGATTCCCCTTCACGTTTTCTAGAAAGAAAACGTGAAAGAGAGAGAGGAGAAAGAAAGAAAGAAAAAAGGAAGGAAAGAAAAAGGAAAAAAAAATATTTTTTAGAAAAAAGGATCTTTTAGAAAATGAGTGAAAAATTATAAATAGGCAAGAGGAGGATCCTTTTTTCCAGAGCAGAGAGAGAGGGAAACGTGGGTGAGAGAGAGAAAGGTGAGTGAGAGAGAGAAAACGTGAGAGAGGAAGAAAGAAAGAGAGAGAAAAGAGAAAAGAAAGAAAAGAGAAGAAGAAAAGAGAGAAAGAGAAGAGAGAAAGAAGCAGAAGAGAGGAAAAGGAAGATTCACATTTAAAGGGGATTGATACAATCCCCAATCACCCTTCATCAACGGTTTCGCTCGATTTGAGCCCAAGGTTAGTACTCTAAACAAATTTAGAGGTCGTTATAATGCCCGAATGCCGATTTTGCTTGAAAAAGGCTATTTTTCATGAAATCTCAATCATGAATGCTCTATTACATACTTGTTAATGTTAGGATGCCTATGTCTATCATTTTTCATGAATGATAATTTGTCTAAGCTATTCAATGATGAATTTTTGATTGATATACAATGATGTTTGATGTTTTTTGTAAATTTCATAAAGTGATTTTCTGATCTGAAAATTCCAGATTTAGGGTTCAAACTTAGGACGTACATCATATGTATTTTTTCTTAGATTTTGAAGCCCAAATTTTATGGGAGTCTCTCTGATATGATAGAAGACTACCCTAAAAATTTCGTTCCATTTGAAATTGGGGAAATATATCAAACAATTTGTCTTTGACATTGCTATTTTTCTCAAATGTAATGCAATCCTCCATCGGAAAGTCTCTAGACAAAGACTTTATGGCCATAATCAGAAATTCCACTTAACATGAACTTTTTAGACATGAAAGTCTTCTAAAAAATGGCACTGATTTCATATTTTTTCCATTTTTTGTTGAATTGATATCAATTTTTAAGTGCATAAAGCTTTGATTTCAGATCTGTCATGATGTGCTGATTTGCATGATTGAAAAGAGTCATTTTTCACAAAGAAAATATACTGTTTTAACTTGTTTTTCTTAATGAAATTTTAGATCAGATAGTTATCTACATAGACATATGTCTGTATTTAATTTTCATTAAGAATAGGATTTTATTTGGAATTTATGGTGCAACTGGTCAAAAATCTGGAACAGACCTGACCAGTGTATTTGCCTGTACTTGGGGAATGTTTTCGACCTGCCTATGGTCTCTTTTAGGAATATCTTCCTTGAGACAAAATGTTGGCCTCTGAGTCTTCTTTCCAGGGATATATTTTAAGAATTTTTTGAGTAAGTACAGTGCCCTATGTGCCCATTTTGGTCCAGCCTGACAAAGCTGTCATCTTGCTGCGTGTTCCATCATGTTTTGATTGATTCTCATATGCTTTGGTTGTTTCTCACATGCCATATTTGATGCTATGCTATGTTCGGATGCTCGTATGCATACACTGCCATAATTGGAATGATCACATTGCCATAATTGAAATAATCGCATCGCCATGATTGGAATGATACACATGTTTATTGCCATATTTGTCTGCTACACTTGCTCACATGCTATATTAAATGCTTATTGTCACAATTAGGGTAGAAAATCCTAAAAAATGGAAAGAAAATAACATTTAGGGTAGAAAACCCTAAGATGGAAAGAAAATAATAATTAGGGTAGAAAACCCTAAAATGGAAAGAATGTAACAATTAGGGTAGAAAACCTTAAAAATAGGAAAGAAAATAATAATTAGGGTAGAAAACCCTAAAATGGAAAGAATGTAACAATTAGGGTAGAAAACCCTAAAAATAGAAATAAAATAATAATTAGGGTATAAAACCTTAAAATGGAAAGAATGTAACAATTAGGGTAGAAAACCCTAAAAAAAGAAATAAAATAATAATTATGGTATAAAACCCTAAAATGGAAAGAAAGTAACATTTAGGGTAGAAAACCCTAAGATGGAAAGAAAATAGCAATTAGGGTAGAAAACCCTAAAATGGAAAGAAAATAACAATTAGGGTAGAAAATCCTAAAAAATAGAAAGAAAATAACAATTAGGGTAGAAAACCCTAAAAATGGAAAGAAAATAATTAGGGTAGAAAACCCTAAAAATGGAAAGAAAATAATTAGGGTAGAAAACCCTAAAATGGAAAGAAAATAACAATTAGGGTAGAAAATCCTAAAAAATGGAAAGAAAATAGCAATTAGGGTAGAAAACCCTAAAAATGGAAATAAAATTACAATTAGGGTAAAAAACCCTAAAATGGAAAGAAAGTAGCAACTAGTGTAGAAAACCCTAAAAAATGGAAATAAAATTATAATTAGGGTAGAAAACCCTAAATATGAAAAGAAATAGCAATTAGGATCTTGCCATGCTTAGAATATAGCGTACTAGATCATGCCATGTAGGCTCTTGCCTTATTTACAATACATGCCATATTTGAAAGATTTTTAAACAATCTTACTGTATGTGAATTTCTTGTCATAAATGTTTTATGTGTCATATTTAGATAGAATATTCTACTTTTTTGGCAATAACTTATTTTATGCAACACCCTAGTCAAACTGCCATATCTGCACACTTCTAGAAGACAATCTAGGCGTGGGGACGTGCATTTAGGCACCCACATTCTTGGGAAGGGCATAATGGGAATAATAAAACCTTAATAAAGAAAGAGAATTCTTTGCCAAACATTCCAAAATTAGAATTCAGAATGAAAAGGGTAATTTAGGACGATTTGCCCCTCGGCAAACCCTAAACCTAGAATAGGTTCTAAACCCTAAACCTAGAATAGATTCTAAACCCTAAACCTAGAATAGGTTCTAAACCCTAAACCTAGAATAGGTTCTCAATCATTAACCTAAAAGGGGTTATCCAAACCTTAGTCCACTTGGACTATCCATAGATCCTCTAGGATACTTACCCATATTTTTACCCAAATAGGGTTATC
Organism: Protea cynaroides; assembly: GCA_028583415.1. NCBI lineage: Eukaryota > Viridiplantae > Streptophyta > Magnoliopsida > Proteales > Proteaceae > Protea > Protea cynaroides. The sequence continues at coordinate 71,270,845 of CM053275.1, forward strand.
CATTCGAACTACGCGGATTCTGATTCCTAGGGCAAACCCTAGGATACGTAGGCTATTTGGGAGAAACCCAAATTCGGATCCACACCTTAGTCCACTTGGACTATCCATAGATCCACTAGGATATTTACCTTAGTCCACTCGGACTATCCATAGATCCACTAGGATACCCCCCATATTTTAACCCAAAAAGGGTTATCCAAATCTTAGTCCACTTGGACTATCCATAAATCCACTAGGATATTTACCTTAGTCCACTCGGACTATCCATAGATCCACATAGGGTTATCCACATTTCAACCCAGAATGGGTTATCCATATTTTGACCCAAATAGGGTTATTCTTAGATCCACTAGGACTATCTATCAGTCCACATGGACTATCCAGATCCTAACCCATAGGATTTCTCAACCATTCAAGCATAAATTTCAACTTGAACAATGAACTTAATCATGCACAAGCATAAATCACATCCATAAACTTTAATCACACCTGAACTACGATGGTGAACCTGATTTTTGGAATAATTCCGTGATACGTAGGCAATCTGATGGATACAGATTCGGTTCAATGATATCAAACCACTTGGTTTGGTTTAATTTAATAAATAGAGTCTAGCATAGGAAAGGTATAGGAGACCGATTTCGATCGGGCGGTTTGGGTGCCTAACCCCTTCCCATAACCGTAACCTGACGCTTACCCAATCTCTGATGGACCAGAATTCCAATCTAAGGGTCATGAGTCAATCGAAGTCTTACCTTGGGGTGAGATTTCACATTTCTAAGGTCCTAGACCTAAATCTAGGTGGCGACTTCTAAAAATTTCCATCTTTGTCCTCACAGTGGCGACTTCACTGGGGACATCAAATATGGAATGTGAGAAACAACCAAAGCATATGAGAATCAATCAAAACATGATGGAACATGCAGTAAGATGACAGACATATGTCTATGTAGATAACTATCTGATCTAAAATTTCATTAAGAAAAACAAGTTAAAACAGTATATTTTCTTTGTGAAAAATGACTCTTTTCAATCATGCAAATCAGCACATCATGACAGATCTGAAATCAAAGCTTTATGCACTTAAAAATTGATATCAATTCAACAAAAAATGGAAAAAATATGAAATCAGTGCCATTTTTTAGAAGACTTTCATGTCTAAAAAGTTCATGTTAAGTGGAATTTCTGATTATGGCCATAAAGTCTTTGTCTAGAGACTTTCCGATGGAGGATTGCATTACATTTGAGAAAAATAGCAATGTCAAAGACAAATTGTTTGATATATTTCCCCAATTCCAAATGGAACGAAATTTTTAGGGTAGTCTTCTATCATATCAGAGAGACTCCCATAAAATTTTGGGCTTCAAAATCTTAGAAAAAATACATATGATGTACGTCCTAAGTTTGAACCCTAAATTTGGAATTTTCAGATCAGAAAATCACTTTATGAAATTTACAAAAAACATCAAACATCATTGTATATCAATCAAAAATTCATCATTGAATAGCTTAGACAAATTATCATTCATGAAAAATGTTAGACATAGGCATCCTAACATTAACAAGTATGTAATAGAGCATTCATGATTGAGATTTCATGAAAAATAGCCTTTTTCAAGCAAAATCGGCATTCGGGCATTATAACGACCTCTAAATTTGTTTAGAGTACTAACCTTGGGCTCAAATCGAGCGAAACCGTTGATGAAGGGTGATTGGGGATTGTATCAATCCCCTTTGAATGTGAATCTTCCTTTTCCTCTCTTCTGCTTCTTTCTCTCTTCTCTTTCTCTCTTTTCTTCTTCTCTTTTCTTTCTTTTCTCTTTTCTCTCTCTTTCTTTCTTCCTCTCTCACGTTTTCTCTCTCTCACTCACCTTTCTCTCTCTCACCCACGTTTCCCTCTCTCTCTGCTCTGGAAAAAAGGATCCTCCTCTTGCCTATTTATAATTTTTCACTCATTTTCTAAAAGATCCTTTTTTCTAAAAAATATTTTTTTTTTCCTTTTTCTTTCCTTCCTTTTTTCTTTCTTTCTTTCTCCTCTCTCTCTTTCACGTTTTCTTTCTAGAAAACGTGAAGGGGAATCTTTTTCCCCCCTTTTTTTTTTTTTTTTTTTTTTTATTCCTCTCTTAAAACCGTGGCTCCTAAAAAACCTAATTTTTCTCTTTCTTCTTTCCTTTTTTTTCTCCAAAGAAATCCTTTGGATTCTCTTAGAAAAAGGTCACGTTTTTTTCTCTCTCCCTCTTTCCCTTTTTTTTCTCAAAATCTTTTGGATTATCTCCAAAATCGAAATCCTCATTCTCTTCCACGTTTTTTTCTCTCCCCTCTTTCCTTTTTTTTCTCAAAATCTTTTGGATTATCTCCAAAATCGAAATCCTCATTCTCTTCCACGTTTTTTCTCTCCCCTCTTTCCTTTTTTTTCTCAAAATCTTTTGGATTATCTCCACAATTGAAATCTCCATTCTTTTCCACGTTTTTTCTCTCCCCTCTTTCCTTTTTCTTCTCAAAAATCTTTTGGATTATGATTTACACATATATATTACACATATATATTTAATAACATACATACACATACATACATACATACATACATATATATATATATATATATATATATATATATATATATATATATATATATATATATATATATATTATAATATATATAGAGACTGACTTAGGTTGACAACTGATTTGAATTGAGTTGACTGGACTGATTGGAATTCACTGGGTTTCCTCTCCTTGTCATTTCACGGGTCATTTCCGCTGTCATCCCGCATGGAATTTTCCGATGGCCTCTATTCCAAATTTTTTGCGTTCATTTTGTAGAACATAAAAAAATGAGAAATATAGGAACTTGAACCACCTCATTTGGAAGTAAAATGGTCAACTTATGAATTTTTGAAGTTTAAACGGACCAATTACCGATAATTTGGTTGACCATTCTGCATGAGATCCTTCGGAGACTTCTACCGGAAATATTTTACGTCCACTTTGTAGAGCACTAAAAATGGAACATAATGAGACTGGAATCACCTGAATCCGATGTAGAACGGAAAAGATATGCGGCTGAAGTTCGACGATAATTTTGCATGCAAGTTTGCATGGGACCCACTGGCGACTTCTACCCGGGATTTTTTACGTCCACTTTGTAGAACATCATGAATGAAGAATAATGGTCTTGGAATCATCTGAATCCGATGTCAGATGATCAAGATATGATGATTTGAAATTCAAGCAATCCAACTTAGGATAATTTGCATGAAGGCCCCTGGGATTATTATTTTATAATAATTTCAGAAACCTCCCTTATATGTAGCATCCGACTAAAATGATCATATCTTCCTCATTTGATATCGAATTGAGCAATTCCGGTCTCGTTTCGAAGATAATTCTATGACCTATGCATCCATGCGGATAATAGCCCATGACCCCTTGTGAGGATCGGTGGAGAATCACAAATCTTTGGGTTAAAGGTCCGAAACCCGCCATATTGGTTCACTTATGCCGAGGGTGGCAAAAATGGGGTGCTTACAGATGCCCCTCTTTAGCCGAGATTGTTATCGGTTGAAGGCTAAAGATAAAAGAACCACATTTTTGGGGTATGAGTGACATTGTTTATTGGGCTGCACTTAGGGTATTTCTTCCTAAACCCGCCTACGTATTCTAAGGGTGTCCTAGAAATCAAGCCCGAACGTAGTTCGACTGGCAAGAAGGTTTGCTCGTCTTGGAAGATTGGTGAGTGCTCTTCTTGTATGAAGCTAGGCTGTGAATACAAGACTCATTTGTAGGCTGGGAACCTCTTCTTGCTGAGGTGACTCATGATGCAAGGTACTTGCGGGCTTGAACCCGGCTTGATCCATTTGTAGGCTGATAAACCTCTTCTTGTATGGAGCTAGGCTGTGAATACAAGGCTCATTTGTAGGCTGGGAACCTCTTCTTGCTGAGGTGGAACTCAATGCAAGGTATGTGCGGGCTTGGACCCGGCTTGATCCATTTGTAGGCTGATAAACCTCTTCTTGTATGGAGCTAGGCTGTGAATACAAGGCCGATTGCATGAGCTTGGGCTCGGATTTGATTTGTCTGGATGGAAGACTTGATGTCTTTCCTTGATTAAGATTTTGGCTTGAGTACCTGCATTTGTCAGAACATTGAGAATTTCATAGAGCATATGAATGATTATGTTGAATCAAGTGCTTCTTTATTGAATCTAAGAGACATAGTTCATGAAACACACTAGAATTCAAAAAAAATAACCTAAAATGCTATTGGTTTCTTGATTGGTGCGACTCTAGGGAGTGTTTGAACATTTCTATTGTTCCATTCACGAGCAATGGTATCAACCAGATCTGATGTCAACTTTATGGGAAGTTCATAATCAGTTACTTCTCTGTTGGTGCTTGCTGGGATATTGAATTGCTGAGGTAATCTTATTGGAGAGTAGAATGAGGTATGAGTCAACCCCATGATCCGGACATGCAAACTATTTTCTGTATTTGTGACAACCCGCTCTTGCTTCCACCAAGTGCATTTCCATCTGATGTCTGCTGTGGTTATTTCTTTGAGGCGGCTAAACCAGTCTGTGTCCATCTGATAAGCCATAGGATCTGCTCTCTTTGCCAATTGAAAAGGGTTGAGGGTCGTCATTTCAGATTCCTCAACTAATCCTAACCTTTCTGTTAACCAGATTTGAAGAAGATATGGTGATCCGCTGAAATTGTTCAACTCAAACTGGTCTTGATGAGTTGCCATGAAGTCAAGGCCCTTTAATGTCTCGGCCAACACTGTAGGGATGATATCAAAACCTTGTCTTGCATGCTTTATGAGATCTATTATGATGGGAGATTCTCGGATCTGTGCAACTTCGTAGCAATAGTCGGGCTATGCTACAATATAGGTAAACATGTCTTCTCGAACTTGTGCTTCTTTCCTTATTGGACTTGTATGAGCATATGACTTGATCATGCGCTTTATCTGTAGCCGTTGATCTTGTACAAAACGGCACATTTCTTTCTTATCCCGGTTGAAAAAGTCTTGTATCTCCCGCCTTGTAATCTTTTCCCGGATATGGCTTGAAGATCTTCCGCTTAGGTGTGAGCAAAAGGCAAGCTCCAAATTCTTCCACGATTGGGCATAACTTCGACTTCTCCCATCCCGAAAACATGAACTGTCGGATCCCAGCATTGAGCGGCCGCTTTTAAAAGGTCTGGGCATAATTTTACGGTTGTTAATTGAGGAAGTGCCTCCAATTGATGCTTTCGTAAGAAAGAGCTATCTTCGTGGGAACTCAATACGCCAGCTCCAATTTTTCGTTCCCTGTCCATCTCTCGTAATTCCGTCCGACGGATCAATGTATTATCGCCTTCCCGACTGTGACCTGTAGGAATCCCGACATACAAATAGAGGTTAAAAAATGAATCATTGGAATTACCTTCAATTATTGTTGTTTAGATATGTTGAAAATGCCCTTAGAAGGTTGCACATGAAATGTATACATATGATTGACTATGTCTGAGTTTAAAGTACATAAATCTATAGACATGACGAGCTAAAATGGAGGTCCAAAAGGGACTGACAAGAAACTGTCCAGGTGGGTTTGCCGCCTGAAGGAGTTTGTGGTTGTTTATGTAGAATGGGCATATCTTCCCGAGAAGATCCCATTTTATGGGCTTTGGAATGGATGGGCTTATTGGAATCTTGGGACGCCGTCGGATGTAATGAACGACAGATAAGAGTTCCAGCCAGACTTTTTTTTTTTTTTTTTTTTATTTATTTATTTATTTCTCAGATTGATATACTCATGAGAGTTTACCTCAAATGATATGAAAAATGGGCTTTGATATGTAACTCTTGGGAAATCCGTTGGATAGATGGACGGATGAAAGAGTTTAGCCAACAAACAGGAAATTCTTTCTTTGATCATGATGATAAGAAGAACCATTCCTGGGTGAAAGGTGTTGTGCCCCATTGGAGAATCTAGTCAACCATGTCGAGTAAGTTCTTCAAATGATTGATGCCCGTTGTTGATGTCGTGGTGAGAGACAAGCCTTCTGACCCCCTTTTTTTTTCTTTTTTTTTTTTTTTTTTTTTTTTTTTTGAAAGAGCGTAGAGGCTACACATAATACTTCTTCACTTGATCCAAGTTGGTCAAGTATTGTAACTCGATGCCTTCCATGTTGACTAGTCGAACAGCTTTCCCTGGTAAGATTTCTTTTATCATGAACGGTCCGCTCCACTTAGGACGAAACTTGCCCCTAGGGTCATGGACAAGTGCTCTTTGTTCTTTCAATACCAAGTCCCCTACTGTCAGGTGACGAACACGCACCTTTTTGTTAAAGGTTGCTGCCATTCTTTGTTGGTATTTTCTTACATTATCCATTGCCTTCATTCTTCTTTCATCAACGAAGTTCAGCTCGTCATATCCGGATTGCAACCACTCGGCTTCGGAATTTTGCATTCCATCAAGACCCTCGATGATGGCACCTCTATTTCTACTGGGAGGACTGCTTCCATACCATATACTAGTGAATACGGCGTTGCCCCAGTAGATGTTCTTATGGATGTTCTGTATGCGGAAAGAGTGCATAAGGTAGTTTGTCCGCCCAATCAACATTAGATTCTGCCATCTTCTGGAGGATAACCTTAACATTTTTATTGGCCGCCTCTACTGCCCCATTTGTCTGTGCACGGTAAGGAGAGGACCGATGCCTTTTGATGTGGAACTTGTCACATAATTCTTGGACTCTCCCTCTGAAGTGTTGTCCTTGATCCGAGATTATAGACCGAGGCATTCCATGCCGGCATATGATATACTCTTGTAGAAATTTAGCCACTTTGTTTGCTTGTGAGCTTGGCGTATGATTGTGCCTCTACCCACTTTGTAAAGTAATCGATGGCAACCAAGATGAATTCATGCCCATTCGAAGCTTTAGGGTGAACCTTTCCAATCACATCTATGCCCCCGGTTGAGAAAGGCCATGGAGAGCTAAGAGTATGCAACTCTGCTTGGAGGCACGTGTATCAAATTAGCATGGATTTGGCACTTGTGACATTTCCTTACGAACTCCGAACAATCTGCTTCCATTGTGTTCCAATAATATCCCATTCGAGAATCTTCTTTGCAAGCATTCTAGCGTTCATGTGAGGTCCGCATATTCCTTGATGGACCTGCTCGATAACATTTTGCGCCTGTTCCTCATCGATCACGAACTAACCGCACTCCTTCATGGGATCTTTTTTGAACAGGATATCTTCGCATAGTATGAATTGGGAGGCATATCTCCTAAGAGACTTCCTCTCACCTGTTGTAGCTTCCACTTGGATACTTTCCTTCTTTGATGAAATCTATGATAGGAGCAAACCATGGCCGACCATCGACCGTCAATGCATTCACTTCTTCCAAGTGGACTGGCCGTACTCTCTTCTCTATGATTAGTGGTTTGATACGTCCCAACGGATCATTTCCAATCATTGAAGCCAAGGTGGCCAATGCATCAGCATACTTATTGGTATCTCTTGGGGAGTAGTCAAATTCAATTTGCTCGAACTTCCGAGCCGGGGTTATTGCACATTGCTTGATAAGGTATCGGCTTCTCATCTTTGGTTTTCCAATCCCCTCGACTTGGTAGATAACAATTGATGAGTCACCATAGACCTTTAATCTGAGGACCCCTATGGCCAAAGCTGCTTTTAGTCCCATGATACATGCTTCATACTCTGCAATGTTGTTTGTGCAATCGAAGTCTAATCCCGAATGAAAATGGTACAAATGCCCCTTCCGGATCTATGAATAAGACGCCGGCCCCGTATCCCATATGATTTGCGGCTCCATCGAAGAACATTATCCATGTGTCATTCTTCCCCTCTTCTTGAGTGGTGTAGACTTCTTCATCGGGGAATACATCTTCCAAATGTCCGAGGTTATCTTCAATTGGTAGAGCCGACGGATGTTCTGCGATTACGCTCCCTTTGATAGCCTTTTGAGTAGTGTATGTGATGTCAAATTCGGACAACAACAATAGCCACCTAGCCAATCTTCCTGTTAAAGCTGGTTTCTCGAATAGATACTTCGGGGGTCCATTCGGAAATAAGTATGACCTTGTAGGATAACATGTAATGTCTCAATCTCTTTGTTATCCGGACCGGGGCTGTGCATGTCTTCTCCAGCTGTGTATAATTGGCTTCGTATCCCGTGAATTTCTTACTCGGATAGTATACTGCCTTTTACGTCTTTCCATCCGTATCATCTTTGGGCTATCATTGACCCCATAGAAACTTCTAGTACTTGACAAGTAAAGGAGTAGCGGTCTTCCGTGCCTGGTGGGGCTAAGACCGGTGGGTTCAACGGATATGCCTTAATCTTGTCAAAAGCCATCTGACATTGAGGGTTCCAATCCTTTGGCTGGTCCTTCCTCGAGTAGTTTGAAAATTGGTTCACACGTTGCGGTGAGATGTGCAATAAACCGGTTGATGTATTGAAGTCTTCCCAAGAAACCTCTTACTTCCCTTTCCGTTTGAGGAGCTGGCATTTCGAGAGATGGCTTTTATCTTGGTTGGGTCAATTTCAATTCCTCTTTGGCTGACCATAAAACCTAGCATTTTGCCGGCTATAACCCCGAATGCACATTTTTGGGGGTTAAGCCTTAGTTTGTAGTGCTTGATCCTTTCAAAGAATTTCCTTAACGCAGGGGATGTGACCTTCTCTCGGTGAACGATTTTACAATCATATCATCTACATACACCTCTACCTCCTTATGGATTAGGTCGTGCAAGATTGTAGTAGCCATCCTTTGATAAGTTGCCCCAACATTCTTCAGCCCAAATGGCATTACGATTAAACGATGGGTGCCCCATGCATTATGAAGGCGGTCTTCTCCTTGTCTTCAGGTGCCATCTTTATCCGATTGTACCCCGAGAATCCATCCATGAAGGACAACGAGCATGATTTGCGGTGTTATCCACTAGGATGTCTATCTTTGGTAATGGAAAGTCATCTTTAGGGCTGGCCTTATTCAGGTTTCTGTAATCAATGCACACCCTCAGTCTTCCATCTTTTTTAGGTACAATGACCACATTTGCTAACCACTCTGGATACTTCGTAACCTCAAGGAATCCTGCATCAAACTGCTTCATGATATCCTCCTTAACCTTAAGGGTCCATTCAGGCCATAACCGCCTTAGCTTCTGCTTACATGGCCTTACGTCTGAGACCAAAGGTATCTTATGCTGTACCACTTTAGGGTCTATGCCGGGCATATCTTCATAGGACCAGGCAAATACTTCTTGGAATTCCATTAGTAATTCCGTCATTTGTTTGGTTTCCTCTTCCGTCAAGGTAGCACCGATCTTTATTTCTCGAGGTTGCTCTACTGAACCAAGGCTGATTATCTTGAAGTCTTCACCAACAGGTTGAGCTTTCTTTTCCTCCGAGGCTTGGATGGATTGTAATATTTCAGGAAATGGTTCATCATTCTCATCATTTTCAAAGTTAGAGTTAGAAGGAGAAGGAAAGGAAGAAGTAGACGCAGAGTAATTCAAAATGTCATGTTTATTCATATTCAAAAGCAGAGGTACAGAGGAAATGGTTCCAAGTGGAACGAAATCAAAATTTGAAACGGACTCAATCTTATCTAAAGACCTCAAGACCCTAGGCTCAGACATAGTCATTACATGTGGATTACATGGCAACCCCCTTGGGTAGACAAAATTATCATGACAACTCCAATTGGGGATTATTCCTTTGATGGGTAGGGTGAATTGTTGTACATCGGGACTCCTATCTTGGTCTTCACCGGTGAGCGTCATCACTTGATCATCGTCGAACAGTTTGCTGATGTTGATCACTTCTGTTTCAGATTTTTGCTTCTTGCTCTGCTCTTGGATCTTGGCTTGCTCGAGCTCTTCCCAATCAAGGGTACAATCATGGAATATTTCGAACCCGGGTACTTGCTTTTGAAGGTGAGTGCTGAACCAAGGTTCTGAAAATCCACAATAAATGTTGTTTTCTCCTTCTTTGACAAAATACCCATTTAGGGTCCTTGAAAATTGGATATCCTGTACATTGTATAACCCCTCGGGATATTGCATGACAGCGCTTCCGTCCGTCCTTTGAGGTCGCCAGTCCCCACTAACTCTATCTGATGCTCTTATTTTGCTGCTACCATACTTACCACTATACTTGTATTTCATCCTCTCGAACTTCCGAAATCCTTCGTCAGCTCTGCTCTGCTTTTGCTTGATTACTTTCAGATCCCCTTCGGTGGGGGTATATCCCAGCCCAAATCTATACTCATTGATCAATAGAGATAAGAAAGTGGTACTACCATGTTGGTGGGAACCAAGGCCCATACCTGGAAAGTAGAGCATGTTAAGTAATTGACGAAATGAAAAAGGCAGATGCGTACCTGTAGGATCTGGCTCAGTTGTGGCTAAGATGTTGTCAACTTGAAACCCTCCGAGAGAGAAATCCTGCCTTGTATCCCCTTGTAACTCTTCATTACTCTGTCCAGTGGCCAATGTATTCACAGCTGCGGAGTCTGCGTGTATTGTCACAGTTGTACCCTTGTAGATGAATTTAATCTTCTGGTATAAAGCAGATGCCACCGCATTGGCCTGATGGATCCATGGCCTACCCAGAAGCATCTTGAATGAGGCGAGAGATATCAATGACTTGGAACTCTGTTTCAAACTCAGCCGGTCCTACTTGAATTGGTACTGTGAAGACACCCAATATAGCCCTTCCGGTATTGTCGTACGCCTTGATGGTCATATCCGAAGGTTTCAACTCGACTCGGCGAAGCCTAGATGCTTGAACGTACGGAAAGGGAATACATTTAAGGCTGACCCATTATCAACCAAAACTTGAAAAATGCTATTGCCCCGGCATCCGATGGTAATATGCAGAGCTTGTATGTGATCCTTACTTCCTTGAGGAAGATCTGCATCTCCAAAAACAATTGCATTAACGGCATATCTACCCCCTACTAGCATGGCTAGTTCTTCTCCCTCCATTGAAGCCGGGACCTGAATGCTTGCCGGAGATTTCATGCCGCGTCCCTGTGGACCTTGGAAGCCATCGAAGTTCCCAAATGGACACATTGGCTTGGGTCTTTTGTAGTTGTTTCAAGACCGGGTTTGGAGGTTACGGTTGATTGGCGGGTCCTTTACCTTTCTCTCTTACGGCTTGGGCCGGATCACTTACCATCGGGTGAGATGGTTTGTAGTTCTTCCCCGTTCCGGTTTTCGCTATTTCTTGCTCATCCTCCGGGAATATGAACTCCATCTCAAGGAAACGGTTGTCAACTTGATCTACTTCTCTCTCCTCATCTGAGAGGTAGATGATGAATGGTTCTTCTTCTTCTTCTTCTTGTGCTTGTGCTATAAGGTGTGATGAATCTTCCGGGGAAATAGAAATCATATTCTTCTTCTTCTTGTTGATGACTTCCCAACATGTTTATTTCGTCACCGGATGTGACAACCATATTGCTTACTCCTTCTATGACCGTAGTAAGGTCCGAGGGGTTATCTCCCCACTCTATGAAATTGATCTTGTGGTGAGGGAGGGGATTATTCGCCACCGACACTTGTCGGGGCTGGACCTTAAATTTACCGAATCCAACAGATCTTGTATGGCATGCCTTAATGTATAGCAATTGTCCGTATCATGCCCATGCTGATTGTGGTACTTACAAAAAAAGATCCATACGAAAATTCGCTGGAAGAGGGCTTGGAGGTGGACGAGGGTCGAGCACGGTCAACTTCTTGGCTTGTATTAATTTATCCGAGCCTTGGACCGGGTCATCCCCAAATCGGTAAACTGCCTCCTTGGTCTTGCTTGCTGTGGTGGGGTGTAATTTGAACTTCCCAAGATCAATGGTTCAGAATTGGTATTAGCTATTTGCTTTACGGATTGATTTCCCGGGTTTCTTGGTGGGTACGCCCTTCTATTTGACACTCCTTCGACCTTTCGACTTTCCCGGTAATATATCTCCTCGGGTTATGGCGTCCCTCCACTTGTTGTCCCGCAACCACGAGCCCTTCAAATGATAGGATGGCCTGGCCGAAGATGTATGTCTTATATGGCCCACTTAAACCTCTCATCATTATCCGCACTTGATCTCTTTCGGAGGGTCGATCCCAAAGCTTACCTGCAACACTTCGAACCGGGTCGGATAGGCCGTGAACGTCTCTCCTTGTGCTTGGACCATGGTCTCCAACTGCCTACGGTGGGTCTCCAACTCCGTATTGTAGGAATAGAAATTGATAAATGCTTTAGTGATATCTGACCAAGAATGTATCCGTGATGGTTTCGGAGATTCATCAACCATCGATGAGCCCCACCCGTGAGGGAGAATTGGAATGCCTGTCCTAATCGCTCATCGGTGAATCCTTCGCCTTGCTTCAATAGACCCGTGAATGATCTTAAGTGGGCCCCTGGGATCTCCTGTCCCATCAAATTTCTCGGTGGTCCATTTAAACTTGGGAGGTAGTTTAGTTTCGGAAAGAAGCATAATCCTTCGGCATCAATAATTTGACTTTCTACTCCTTTCATGCCCCTTAGTATTTTTTCCACTTGACTCAATCACTCCTTTGTATGGGCCATCTTCTTCCTTCGATTTCTTAGTCACCGGGGTAGCTTTGAATGATGGACTGTTTATGGGGTACGACACCTTCCATATCTTCGAATGCCGGGTTTATGAAAATTTTTGGACGCAGCTGCATTAGGGGTACTCGGTCCTTGTGGTGATGCCATATTTACCCTTTCGAGAGGTCAACCCTTGAGCCTGCAATTGTAATTGGATATCCCTTACTGCGGTAGCTATCATTCCCATGGTATCCTCTATCTTTTCCATTCTAGCATCCATAGTGTTCGGGACTTGGTTTGATCCTTCAGCCATTGATTCAGTTGATGTGGTTGAGATGGGACTAATTGGCTTTGGTGTGTACACCCTAGATAATCTCCCAGTAACGGGATCCCTTATCCAAGAGGTAGAAATGGTTGTAGTTTGGGCTGACTCCTTGGCTTGGGTACCGGAAAGGAACCCAAAAGTGATAAATATTAGGACACTAAGATTACGGAAGTGGAAAGAAGTTAAGTACACAATCAAAGATGACTCAACCAAACAAGAGTTAGCTCCCTCATAAGAACGATCGGGTAAACATTGTCCGAGTCAATTTAATCGAATTTGATTAAGCCATGTGTTCAGTCTTGGGACCTCGTGATTCAAAAATGGATAATCAGTGGTACCAAGGTCTGGCCAATTGGATTACCGAATTCGATGAAATTGAAATGGATATATTAATCCGTCGTCCTTATTAGGGATGATTAGCAAAAGCGGTTCATAGATGAACAAACTAGTAAATTTCTTCTTGACCATGGTATCTAAGTCTTGACAGGGATTTTCTACTCATTTTTTGAAATCGACGTGTTAACAATGAGAGATTCGACACATCGAGCTTACTTAATGGAGGGTGTATAGTGACCGTCTACTATGATGTAGAACAGGTGTATACATACCCCATACTCCCAATGGGTGAGAGTTCAAGATGCTCATCGTGTAGAATCTAACATGTTGACCAATCGAGGACAAAAACGGGCAGAACTTCGACGTCTCGAACATGGATGTCATGGTTAAGCCGATTTTACTGGGTCGGTTCAGGGATGAACCAAAAAATAACAAACATTGGGCTACAATCCGGGTTAGGACGGGAAAAGGCCACCTTGACGAGGATGGGGTAACCTATCACCGAATGCTCGATGAATAATGGGCCCCCAATCCCTTTATATACTATGTTGCAAGGATCCAAGCGACGTGGAGTAGCATAACGCATTCCCAGGCGGACCCAAGAAACGCTCGTTAGAGGCTGCTCACCGGTCGTGGTCTCACAAAGTACAGGCCAAGGCTGTGTGTTTCTCCTAGCGGGCTGCCCCATATGCATGGGACCCGGTTCGGCTACTCGCACGAATGTGTGACTGAACCCATTCCCCCCAAAGCAATAATATACAAGCATAAATATAGTATCCTAAAATCTAGCATCCAATTCACACAAGGAAAGTTTTCATTTAAGAGTTTGACATTTATATCCCCAGTGAAGTCGCCCTTTGTGAGGACAAAGATGGAAATCTTTAGAAGTCGCCACCTAGATTTAGGTCTAGGACCTTAGAAATGTGAAATCTCACCCCAAGGTAAGACTTCGATTGACTCATGACCCTTAGATTGGAATTCTGGTCCATCAGAGATTGGGTAAGTGTCAGGTTACGGTTATGGGAAGGGGTTAGGCACCCAAACCGCCCGATCGAAATCGGTCTCCTATACCTTTCCTATGCTAGACTCTATTTATTAAATTAAACCAAACCAAGTGGTTTGATATCATTGAACCGAATCTGTATCCATCAGATTGCCTACGTATCACGGAATTATTCCGAAAATCAGGTTCACCATCGTAGTTCAGGTGTGATTAAAGTTTATGGATGTGATTTATGCTTGTGCATGATTAAGTTCATTGTTCAAGTTGAAATTTATGCTTGAATGGTTGAGAAATCCTATGGGTTAGGATCTGGATAGTCCATGTGGACTGATAGATAGTCCTAGTGGATCTAAGAATAACCCTATTTGGGTTGAAATATGGATAACCCATTCTGGGTTGAAATGTGGATAACCCTATGTGGATCTATGGATAGTCCGAGTGGACTAAGGTAAATATCCTAGTGGATTTATGGATAGTCCAAGTGGACTAAGATTTGGATAACCCTTTTTGGGTTAAAATATGGGGGGTATCCTAGTGGATCTATGGATAGTCCGAGTGGACTAAGGTAAATATCCTAGTGGATCTATGGATAGTCCAAGTGGACTAAGGTGTGGATCCGAATTTGGGTTTCTCCCAAATAGCCTACGTATCCTAGGGTTTGCCCTAGGAATCAGAATCCGCGTAGTTCGGGATGGATAACCCTATTTGGGTAAAAATATGGGTAAGTATCCTAGAGGATCTATGGATAGTCCAAGTGGACTAAGGTTTGGATAACCCCTTTTAGGTTAATGATTGAGAACCTATTCTAGGTTTAGGGTTTAGAACCTATTCTAGGTTTAGGGTTTAGAACCTATTCTAGGTTTAGGGTTTGAACCTATTCAGGTTTAGGGTTTGCCAAAATCGTCCTAAATTACCCTTTTCATTCTGAATTCTAATTTTGGAAGGTTTGGCAAAGAATTCTCTTTCTTTATTAAGGTTTTATTATTCCCATTATGCCCTTCCCAAGAATGTGGGTGCCTAAATGCACGTCCCCACGCCTAGATTGTCTTCTAGAAGTGTGCAGATATGGCAGTTTGACTAGGGTGTTGCATAAAATAAGTTATTGCCAAAAAAGTAGAATATTCTATCTAAATATGGCACATAAAACATTTATGACAAGAAATTCACATACAGATAAGATTGTTTAAAAATCTTTCAAATATGGCATGTATTGTAAATAAGGCAAGAGCCTACATGGCATGATCTAGTATGCTATATTCTAAGCATGGCAAGATCCTAATTGCTATTTCTTTTCATATTTAGGGTTTTCTACCCTAATTATAATTTTATTTCCATTTTTTAGGGTTTTCTACACTAGTTGCTACTTTCTTTCCATTTTAGGGTTTTTTACCCTAATTGTAATTTTATTTCCATTTTTAGGGTTTTCTACCCTAATTGCTATTTTCTTTCCATTTTTTTAGGATTTTCTACCCTAATTGTTATTTTCTTTCCATTTTAGGGTTTTCTACCCTAATTATTTTCTTTCCATTTTTAGGGTTTTCTACCCTAATTATTTTCTTTCCATTTTTAGGGTTTTCTACCCTAATTGTTATTTTCTTTCTATTTTTTAGGATTTTCTACCCTAATTGTTATTTTCTTTCCATTTTAGGGTTTTCTACCCTAATTGCTATTTTCTTTCCATCTTAGGGTTTTCTACCCTAAATGTTACTTTCTTTCCATTTTAGGGTTTTATACCCTAATTATTATTTTATTTCTATTTTTAGGGTTTTCTACCCTAATTGTTACATTCTTTCCATTTTAAGGTTTTATACCCTAATTATTATTTTATTTCTATTTTTAGGGTTTTCTACCCTAATTGTTACATTCTTTCCATTTTAGGGTTTTCTACCCTAATTATTATTTTCTTTCCTATTTTTAGGGTTTTCTACCCTAATTGTTACATTCTTTCCATTTTAGGGTTTTCTACCCTAATTATTATTTTCTTTCCATCTTAGGGTTTTCTACCCTAAATGTTATTTTCTTTCCATTTTTTAGGGTTTTCTACCCTAATTGTGACAATAAGCATTTAATATAGCATGTGAGCAAGTGTAGCAGACAAATATGGCAATAAACATGTGTATCATTCCAATCATGGCAATGTGATTATTTCAATTATGGCAATGTGATCATTCCAATTATGGCAGTGTATGCATACGAGCATCCGAACATAGCATAGCATCAAATATGGCATGTGAGAAACAACCAAAGCATATGAGAATCAATCAAAACATGATGGAACACGCAGCAAGATGACAGCTTTGTCGGGCTGGACCAAAATGGGCACATAGGGCACTGTACTTACTCAAAAAATTCTTAAAATATATCCCTGGAAAGAAGACTCAGAGGCCAACATTTTGTCTCAAGGAAGATATTCCTAAAAGAGACCATAGGCAGGTCGAAAACATTCCCCAAGTACAGGCAAATACACTGGTCAGGTCTGTTCCAGATTTTTGACCAGTTGCACCATAAATTCCAAATAAAATCCTATTCTTAATGAAAATTAAATACAGACATATGTCTATGTAGATAACTATCTGATCTAAAATTTCATTAAGAAAAACAAGTTAAAACAGTATATTTTCTTTGTGAAAAATGACTCTTTTCAATCATGCAAATCAGCACATCATGACAGATCTGAAATCAAAGCTTTATGCACTTAAAAATTGATATCAATTCAACAAAAAATGGAAAAAATATGAAACCAGTGCCATTTTTTAGAAGACTTTCATGTCTAAAAAGTTCATGTTAAGTGGAATTTCTGATTATGGCCATAAAGTCTTTGTCTAGAGACTTTCCGATGGAGGATTGCATTACATTTGAGAAAAATAGCAATGTCAAAGACAAATTGTTTGATATATTTCCCCAATTCCAAATGGAACGAAATTTTTAGGGTAGTCTTCTATCATATCAGAGAGACTCCCATAAAATTTTGGGCTTCAAAATCTTAGAAAAAATACATATGATGTACGTCCTAAGTTTGAACCCTAAATCTGGAATTTTCAGATCAGAAAATCACTTTATGAAATTTACAAAAAACATCAAACATCATTGTATATCAATCAAAAATTCATCATTGAATAGCTTAGACAAATTATCATTCATGAAAAATGTTAGACATAGGCATCCTAACATTAACAAGTATGTAATAGAGCATTCATGATTGAGATTTCATGAAAAATAGCCTTTTTCAAGCAAAATCGGCATTCGGGCATTATAACGACCTCTAAATTTGTTTAGAGTACTAACCTTGGGCTCAAATCGAGCGAAACCGTTGATGAAGGGTGATTGGGGATTGTATCAATCCCCTTTGAATGTGAATCTTCCTTTTCCTCTCTTCTGCTTCTTTCTCTCTTCTCTTTCTCTCTTTTTTCTCTTCTCTTTTCTTTCTTTTCTCTTTTCTCTCTCTTTCTTTCTTCCTCTCTCACGTTTTCTCTCTCTCTCACTCACCTTTCTCTCTCTCACCCACGTTTCCCTCTCTCTGCTCTCTGGAAAAAAGGATCCTCCTCTTGCCTATTTATAATTTTTCACTCATTTTCTAAAAGATCCTTTTTTCTAAAAAATATTTTTTTTTCCTTTTTCTTTCCTTCCTTTTTTCTTTCTTTCTTTCTCCTCTCTCTCTTTCACGTTTTCTTTCTAGAAAACGTGAAGGGGAATCTTTTCCCCCCTTTTTTCTTTTTTTTTTTTTTTTATTCCTCTCTTAAAACCGTGGCTCCTAAAAAAACCTAATTTTTCTCTTTCTTCTTTCCTTTTTTTTCTCCAAAGAAATCCTTTGGATTCTCTTAGAAAAAGGTCACGTTTTTTCTCTCTCCCTCTTTCCCTTTTTTTTTCTCAAAATCTTTTGGATTATCTCCAAAATCGAAATCCTCATTCTCTTCCACGTTTTTTCTCTCCCCTCTTTCCTTTTTTTTCTCAAAATCTTTTGGATTATCTCCAAAATCGAAATCCTCATTCTCTTCCACGTTTTTTCTCTCCCCTCTTTCCTTTTTTTTCTCAAAATCTTTTGGATTATCTCCACAATTGAAATCTCCATTCTTTTCCACGTTTTTTCTCTCCCCTCTTTCCTTTTTCTTCTCAAAAATCTTTTGGATTATGATTTACACATATATATTACACATATATATTTAATAACATACATACACATACATACATACATACATACATATATATATATATATATATATATATATATATATATATATATATATATATATATATATATATATATTATAATATATATAGAGACTGACTTAGGTTGACAACTGATTTGAATTGAGTTGACTGGACTGATTGGAATTCACTGGGTTTCCTCTCCTTGTCATTTCACGGGTCATTTCCGCTGTCATCCCGCATGGAATTTTCCGATGGCCTCTATTCCAAATTTTTTGCATTCATTTTGTAGAACATAAAAAATGAGAAATATAGGAACTTGAACCACCTCATTTGGAAGTAAAATGGTCAACTTATGAATTTTTGAAGTTTAAACGGACCAATTACCGATAATTTGGTTGACCATTCTGCATGAGATCCTTCGGAGACTTCTACCGGAAATATTTTACGTCCACTTTGTAGAGCACTAAAAATGGAACATAATGAGACTGGAATCACCTGAATCCGATGTAGAACGGAAAAGATATGCAGCTTCGAAGTTCTGATGATAATTTTGCATGCAAGCTTGCATGGGACCCACTGGCGACTTCTACCCGGGATTTTTTACGTCCACTTTGTAGAACATCATGAATGAAGAATAATGGTCTTGGAATCATCTGAATCCGATGTCAGATGATCAAGATATGATGATTTGAAATTCAAGCAATCCAACTTAGGATAATTTGCATGAAGGCCCCTGGGATTATTATTTTATAATAATTTCAGAAACCTCCCTTATATGTAGCATCCGACTAAAATGATCATATCTTCCTCATTTGATATCAGAATTGAGCAATTCTGGTCTCGTTTCGAAGATAATTCTATGACCTATGCATCCATGCAGATAATAGCCCATGACCCTGTTGTGAGGATCAGTGGAGAATCACAAATCTTTGGGTTAAAGGTCTGAAACCTGCCATATTGGTTCACTTATGCCGAGGGTGGCAAAAATGGGGTGCTTACACTCCTCTGTCGTCAGGAAGGGGACTTTGTTGAACCCCGCGGCGTCGACCATCAGCCAAACATTTGATAGAGGGAGAGCTGGGCCGTCCGCGGGAGGGCCCACGAAGAAAAACTTATCCTTCTACCCGTGGATGGAGGGAGGCTTTTGGGAGATAGCCGAGAGCTACTTTCCGCCCCTCTGGCTTTAAAAGTACCACCCGGTCATAGCCCGGGCCTCGGTCAGACTGGCCAACTAGAAAACCGATCGAAACAAGTTCACGGTCGTAGTCTCACCCAACCGACGGACGAACAGGATGAAGGCAAATATGCATCGCCACCCATTCGGAGCAAGCTGGGAGGGGGCGATGCGGTAGGCTTGAAGGATTTCTACGACTAATGGGTGAAGGGGAAACTGGAGCCCAGACTTCAGGGTGTGTTCATACACACAAATCTTCGACGTATTTACGGTACAGGCCCACTCATCAGAGGTTGGGAGCCGAACGGGAACATTCGTCATTGGCTCTACGAGCTGGTATGCCCGGCAGACTGATAACAAAGCCGCTTCGGTTTTGATCTTACTCGGTACCTTCCATGCTGGGACGGCACCAATTGCAGTTACTGACGGTCGGCCGCTTCTCTGACGAGAAGCCCGTTGAGCTGGGGGGCCCGTGGGGCGACCATGCTCTTCGGCCTCAGAGGAACTCTTCTCAAGTTCCTCCTCTGAAATTGGATTGGAAGCCTCGGAGGCAGCGGACCATCCTTCCCTGGAGGAAGATGATCCCTCAGAAGAAGAAGTTCGGGAAAGGGCCATTTTCTCACTTACTCTCACCCTACCGGAAGAGGTAATACTTGTAAGACCCGTGTCAATCTAACCCGGTCTTACCACCTTGAACCAGGTTTACCCATCATGGTCGAGTCAAATAGACCAAGGGCATGAAGGAGATCGAGATCCCAGGTATCAAATTGACCCAAAAACACTTTATTTTAAGGGAGGGTCGCACACCCAGCTAAGCAGGGTCGGACCTCCCAAAACAGAAAGTCAGACCCTCAGTTTTGAAGGGAGGGTCGGACAGCTTAAGACCCTAGGGTCGACGAGATCATCGACCCTCCCATCGACCCTCGGTTTCTGCCGAATATAGAAATTAGGAAATTTCTATATTTTTCGATGGGGATTCTTTCCAAATCTCAATGGGACTTATTTAGGATGTTCCTAGTCTATTTAAAGGACGTCCCTAAGCCACTTTCACTTCTTTCACTATCGAATTGAGAGAAAGAGAGGAGAAGGAAAGAGGAAGAAGAAAGGGAAGGAAGAGAAATTAAGCCAAAAGAGAAGAGTTTCAGAGAAAGATTAACCTTCTCAGGTATGGATACTAATTCTATGAGTTTCTACAGACCTTAGGGTAGTAATTAATAAGAGAGTGATCTCGGAGAAACCCAAACCATCCATCCATGGTTAGGTTTTCATGGAAAACCATAGGAGGATGCATGAAAACTATTTAGATGGATTATACATGGTTCTAGACCATGGAATGAATGTTGAATGAAGGTAGGAAGCAAGCCATAGGACCCCAAACACGAAGAATGGATTTAAAAGTGGGAATTGGACCAGAGTGCACCAAGGGTCGCACCGAGGGTCGGTGACCATCCGACCCTAGGTGTTTCTGACCATCGACCCTCAGCATTCAGGAAGTCCAGAAAGAGGGGAGGGTCGATAGACCCATTGGCCCTAGCATCGACCCTAGCATCAACCCTCAATTGACAGAATGGTTTTTAAATTCCGAATTAATTCTAATTAAATTCTATCGACTTTGTTAGGTCTTCTAGCAATATAATAACATTATAACGGTGATTTTAAAGCTTGGAAAAGTATCTTTTAGCAAGCTAAGGTGAGGAACCTTAACCCCAAACTAAATTGGTTAATAATAAACTGTTTTCTATTTCTTGAGTCCTATGCCATGCTTGATTCTATGCGAATATGTTTGTAATGTGCATACAGCATGCCATCCAATATTTCTATTACTTGTTCATGCATATTTACTTTATCGTTTATAATATGATGATGATGATGATGATAGGAATAGGCATGTGCTTGTATGTGTGTGGTTGATGTGCTTGATGCGAGCAAGTATCAGGGGAGGTGTGATGAGAACGTCAATAAACGTTAACCTTTGGCGGGTCTCAGCACTTTAGCTCTATCTCTAACTCAAGTCTTGTGCATTGGCATCGTCGTATCGCCATTACTTTAGCAAAACTATTATGTCATAGAGTATCAGGGGAGGTGGTCTCGGTCCTTGCAGTCTCTGACTCTACCGGGGGCCTTAGCTCTATCTCTATGGGCATTCTGAGGGATGCTGGGGTGAGGCCTTGGATACACTGTTTGGCATTAGGATTGGTTAGTTGCGAGCCCAGTTTGCAGCCCTCGCCAACAGGGGCTTACGTGTTGGTATGGCACTATATAGCAATAAACGTAACCTTTGTTATATAATGTTCATGATTGGGTGCATGTGAGTTGACGATAAACGTGATCTTCGGGTAACGTCACACACACTCGTGTATAGAGGCGGAGTCAATAAACGCAACCTTTGGCTACCTCAACCTTTCTATAGCATACTGCAAACTTATATACCAGACCAAAGATATAAATTGACTTTTTGCATGCATATGTAATGTTGCATTGTTTTGGCTACTCACTGAGCCGTGTTGTGTGCTCACCCCTCGACGTCGAATATTTTTAGTTGATGATGCAGGTTACACAGTTGAAGATTATATGAACGCGTCTGCATACAGGAATATAGAAGCAATGGACGCTGGAGCTGAAAATGATACACACGACTCCTCTTGCGAGTGCAACTCGTGTGTATTTGATTAGATATTTTATAGGTTTCTTTTATTGCGTTTAATAAAGACTTGTATTTGATATTTAAATATTTATGTCTTAGTTGGAAACAGAATAAATTGCTATTAAATTATTGATATCATCTTAGTTCTCAGTTCATTTATTTATAAGATTTCCGCTATTGTGTATTTACTCTGATTTTGATTGTGGATGCGTGTAAGTTTGGATAACACGGGGATAGCCTATTTGAGATCCTGGTTGAACCGTTGGTTTTTTTACCGGTTCATCACACCATTCTGAATAGTACGGAATTGGGGTGTGACAACTTGGTATCAGAGCGTCTCAGGCCTTGCCCGCGGAACTGACACATTCAAGACCATTGTGAACTGAGATAGGATAAATTAAAAGCTTTAATACAAACACACTGTAAGCACAAGTGATGATTGAAACCAAATTAAAAAGAGAATAATGCATCTATTAAAGGGAAAACCAGTTACCTACAATGAGTGAGAGAAACAAAACGTATATACATCGCTAAAGCAGAGTACAGTCCACAACCCAGACAGTTACTCTATAGTACAAGAAAAGTAAAGTACAAATCAGGAAGCTAGAGTTGAAGGATGAGGCGGGGCCTCACAATCTCTGTCATAGTCCTCAGCATAGACCCTAGTCAACCAGGCCACCTGGGTCTGGGTCGTCTAGAGACTAGCTGTGAGACCGGCTATCCTTTGATCAGTCGCACGTTGCACCTCTAGGAGCTCTCCCATCCGCGTGTCTGATGCATGCTAAGCAGCCAACAGCTCATCTATCCTCAGATCAGATCTACGCTGACCATCCCTGATCTCCTGCAGCATCTCCATTATGGCTGAAGGTGGAAGTGAAGGATCAGCCGAGTGAGAAGGACCAGCCTCAGGTGCAGGAGCCGCCGCAGAAGATGTACCAACTCCAGCTGCATGTGTGGGCGATGGCGGTGGTATCGCATCGACGTCCATATACATGCGATCGTCATCGTCGACCGGATCCCCACGAGCTCTAGCAGCAGCAGCAGCAGCCTCAACATCAGCCATCTCGACCCGAGTGTGAGGGCGCACCATCGCGTTCCTCTCCTCATCGCTAACCTCAGCATCTCGCAGCCCCATCTTACAGATAGCCTCCCAATCTAGAGGCGACGAGAAGGTCTTCTCCTGGATCTTCTCATCTACCAGATCCACCCCGCACGGGTCAAGTAGCACCGTAATCATGCGTCCATAGGGTAGATTACCCCTATGACCGGACAATGTGGCACTAATCATCATCCGCATGATGATGTAAGGAAGGCGACCGACCGACGAGTGCGGTGCTGTAGATCAAGAACTCGGGTCAGCCGAGACACCCTCTCATAGTGCCCACTCTGCGGGATCAGATTATGCCGGATAATCTTGCGAAAGACCCTTGGAGCTGGACGCAAGTACCAAGCTCTCATCCGCCATCTATCGAGATGGAGCAACCGGGTTGTCGATCTCTGCCCTCATCTCCATCTCAACAAACCGTGGCTCTCCCGGCGCACAAGACACCATAGGGCCATCATAGGGAATGCCCAACGGATCGGCCGATTGTCGATAATCAAAGGAGATGTGCACCCCCTTGACGTAGCTGGTGATGTGCAACTCCTGACCGTGTTCAACATCATTGTAATTCCCCACCACCTGGAGATTACAATAGAACTGGCGCACCAAGTCTGGACATGTGCACGCGTCGTATGTGATGACAGGGAGCCACCCCATATCACCAAATGCTCCCTCTACATTAAACAAGGCTAGCTCAGCCAAGTTCACCATGCGACCCCCTTCCACTTTCTTACGGGCATAGTCGATATCGCGTGCCTCGGCTTCATTCGAACGGAAGCGAAGTGGATCACGCAATCTTGGCACTTTGGTACGGGCCATAGTATCTGCAAAATAAGAAAGAGAAAAGAAACAAGGAGTTAGCAGGTTAAACATCCAAAATTTGATTTAACAACGACGTAAGTTGACCATAAAGTCCCATTTCTCACCATACAAGTGGGCATAAGAACTTACGTAGGTTAAAACATATCCTACAACCCACATGCAGTAGGAAATTTTAACTGACGATGTCCAATTTGAAGAAATTCAAGAAAAATAAAAAAATGTCGACAAATTAGGGCAAAAAGAGAAAATTTCAAGTTTCTCGATGACCAACCGATGAAACTCAGAAATTTTTGAGGGCTTTCGTTCCTCGAGACACCAATAATAAAAGCCCCCAACAAAAATCGAATTTTTACGGTTGGAAAAAGTTTTATTTGAAAAATAGGAGTTAAACGGGCAAAACCCTAGAAAAGAAAACCTAAAAACAGGTAAAAACGGGAAGACATACCTGTAGGGATGACGTGGACGTCGAAACCCGGAGTTAAACTGACCAAAAATAGTAGAGTGGCACTGTAGCAACTCAGAGAGTAGAGACGAGTCAAAACAGAGGAGGAATAGTGGGAAATGACCCAAAATCGGATCTTAAAAATCTGATTTTTGGTCCGAGGGTCGGACAATTCGACTGACACCATCGACCCTCGGATCGACCCTCCAATCGACCCTCGGCTCTCGGGAATCTGACAGAAAATCAAAGGTCGGACTGAGGGTCGGATACCCATCGACCCTCGCATCGACCCTCAGCTCTCGGGAATAATAGGTCATTCCCAGGGTCGGATACCAAGGGTCGGACATACCATCGACCCTCACCATCGATCCTACATAGAAAAGACAGTATTTTTTCACAGAATAAATTGAGGATTTTGAATTTTATATCGGTTAGCGTGCCTACATGAAGTATAAATGATTTCTCACTGATTTTGATGATTTTCAAGCACCACCCATCTCAGAAGGAAATATGTCTGGACGTAGAGTGACCCGACAGACCCGAAACACAGTCCCACCACCACCATCCGTGGAGGAGACTAGTCAAGAGAATAACCATGTACCGGAAAATCCAGAACCGGTAAACCCTATAAACTTGCCACCTCCACCACCAGAGCTAGCAACAGTGGTGATGAATCTGGCACAGCAGCTGCAACAGATGCAACACGCACAAGCTCAAATGTAGGTTGCAATGGGAGTTATGTTTCAAGCCACTCAGGCTGCAACCATGCACACTGGGCAAGCTAGTGCAGCACCGGTGGGTAACCACCCAGCTCAACAGACACCTCAACAACCGGCTGCACCAATTCCAGTGCAGGTCCCGAAAGCAGCACAGGCTAACTATCAGTACCCACCCCATATGTTTGGGGCATACCAGAATCAGCTAGACCACTCCCGACTAGTGGAGAGATTTTTAAAGATGAAACCCAGAGAATTCAACGGCAAACCGTCTGATCCATTATGGCCAGCACACTGGATAGACGAGATGGAAAGAAATTTTCTGATGATGACTATTACAGAAGAGGAGAAAGTATTGTGTGCCACCTTTATGCTCAAGGGCGACGTACACCATTGGTGGAAATCCACGAAGACATATCTATTGACCAAGCACGCCCAACTGACTTGGGCTATATATAAAGAAGCTTTCTTCGAGAAATATTTTCCACGAAGCTTCAAGGATTCGATGGAGAAGGAGTTCCTGAGTCTTTATCAGGGACAGATGTCAGTGGATGCGTACCAATAGCGTTATGAAGAGCTGTTTTTCTTCGCACCACTGAGTATGCAAGAGGAAGAAACCAAAACCCATAGGTTTGTCACGGGACTGAGAGGAAGTATCAGGGAACATGTTCTGGGATTAGAAAAGACAATATATAATGAAGCTGTCCAGATCGCTCGAGTGATTGAATCGAGCCAGAAAGAGAGTTATTTCACTCAAAAAAAGGTATCAAAAGGCCAGCTGGGAATTCGTATAACGGAGGCAATAACAGGACGTATAAGCCCTTCCGTCCTCAGAATTTTAATGCTGCAACCAAGACTACTTTCGCAGCTCAACCTCAGCCAAAGACAAATTCTGAAGCCCCGAAGTGTTTCAACTGCAACCAACCCGGACATATGGCAAGAGAGTGCCCAAAGCCCAAGAAGCAATTCCATCAGGGACGGGTATATGCTGTTACATCTGAAGATGCGGCCGCATCACCCGATGTGGTCACAGGTATGACTGAAACTTTTAAAGTTATAATTACATTGAATGAGCATGTAGACTAAGTAAAGATAAATCATAGGTATTGTACCTATAAATGGCGTACCCGCCAGAGTACTCTTCGATTCTTGAGCTACTCATTCATTTATATCTGTGTCATTTGGAAAGAAGACAAAATTACCCATCAAAACATTAGACTACAAATTACTTGTACGGTCACCGATGGGGTTAGAAGTGGAACTAGAGAAAGGTTATGGACCATGTCCAGTTCTCATAGGGAAACAGACTTTAGATGCAATCTTGATACAACTTGAGATGGCAGACTTTGATGTCATCTTGGGAATGGACTGGTTAGCTCGGCATTCTGCAAATTTGTTATGCGTCGAAAAGAAGCTAACATTCAAAGACAAAGAAGGGGCAGAATTCAGTTTCTCGGGAACCAAACTTCCCCGGAGACGCAAGCTCATACTTTCAGCATTAAAGGCTAAGAAGTGCCTTGAAAAGGGAGCAGTCGGGTATCTAGTATCAGTGGTCGACCTAACCAAGGAAGCACCACGAATGGAAGATATCGATGTCGTACGGGATTACCCTGATGTATTTTCGGAGGAACTACCCGGATTACCACCCGACAGTGCCACAGAGTTTGTAATAGACCTGATACCTGGAGCCGCACCAGTATCAAAGGCACCTTATAGAATGGCTCCTACTAAACTGAAGGAATTAAAAGTGCAACTACAAGAACTGCTAGACAAGGGTTATATTCGACCTAGTATATCTCCATGGGGAGCACCGGTACTGTTCGTGAAAAAGAAGGATGGTAGCGTTCGATTGTGTATCGACTATCGGGAGTTGAACAAACTGACAATCGAGAATCGATATCCACTACCCAGGATCGATGACTTGTTCGATCAGTTACAAGGAGCAAAAGTATTTTCAAAGATCGATCTTCGATCGTGCCACCATCAGCTGAAGATTAAAGAAGGTGACATTCCGAAGACAGCTTTCAGGACAAGATACGGACATTATGAATTTTTGGTTATGTCATTCGGATTAACTAATGCACCGGCAACGTTCATGGAACTTATGAACCGAGTTTTCCATGATATGTTGGATACGTCGGTTATAGTATTTATCGATGATATATTGGTATACTCCAAGGACAAAGAAACCCATGTCAAGAACCTAAACGCAGCCCTACAGCGTTTAAGGAAAGAGAAACTATATGCCAAATTTTTTAAGTGTGAGTTTTGGCTAAATGAAGTCGCATTCCTAGGCCATGTAGTATCCGCTGAAGGAATCAAAGTGGACCCCAGCAAAATCGAGGCTATTGTGAAGTGGAAAGCACCAAAGAGCGTTTCAGAAATTAAAAGTTTTCTGGGTCTAGCTGGTTATTATCGGAGATTTGTAGAAGACTATTCTCGGATTGCCGTACCTCTCACCAGCTTGACTAAGAAAGGCGAGAAGTTTGTGTGGACCGACAAATGTGAGAAGAGCTTCCAGACATTGTAGGCCAGATTGATATCCACCCCGATTTTGACCATTCTCGTTCCAAGACAGACATTTACCTTATACATCGATGCATCGGGATTGGGATTAGGATGTGTGCTCATGCAAGGAGAGCAAGTGATTGCTTATGCTTCAAGATAGTTAAAGGTACATGAGAAAAATTATCCCACTCATGATTTGGAGCTAGCGGCAGTAGTACATGCGGTCAAGATATGGAGACATTACCTATACGGGGAGAAATTTCAGATTAAGTCGGACCATAAAAGTCTTACTTATCTATTTAATCAGAAGGAGTTGAATATGAGACAAAGGAGATGGCTGGAACTATTGAAAGACTATGATTGTGATATCCAGTATCATGGGAAAAGCGAACGTGGTAGCGGATGCATTGAGCAGAAAAACAATGATAAAATCTCAAGGAGAAGTTAGCACGACTGCAGCAATGTGTACCAACGGAATGGTGTTCAATCACGGCAACGAGCAATATGTGATAGATACAACAGATGAATCATCCAACCAAGGGTTTATTCATCGGTTCTCGAATATGTTCGCGGCATTTAAGATTATACCGGATATAGTGGATGAAGTGAAGACAGTTATCCAATCAGATCCTTATCTGAGAACAGTACAAGAAGATATTGAGAAAGGTAGGACCAACCCTGAGTTCACCTTGGATGACGAGAAGGTACTGAAATATAAAGGGAGAATATGTGTACTTGAAACAGAAAGTATCGACATTAGACACCGACTGATGAAAGAAGTCCATACCACCATCTATTCGATACATCCTGGAAGTACAAAAATGTATCATGATCCCAAGAAATTATATTGGTGGAGGGGAATGAAAGCGGATGTAGCTAAGTTCGTGTCTCAATGCCTAAATTGTCGAAAGTAAAAGCTGAACGACAAAGGCCCGCAGGACTGTTACAGCCATTACCAGAACCAGCATGAAAATGGGACTACATCATTATGGACTTCGTCACAGGACTACCATTGACTCCTCGAGTAGTTGACGCAGTTTGGGTGATTGTGGACCGTCTGACTAAAACAGCTCGCTTCATACCGATACGACCCCAATATATACTAGAAAGGTTAGCAAAGCTGTATGTGGATAATATTGTTCGGTTACATGGTGTTCCAGAAAGCATTGTGTCCGATAGAGATCCATGATTTACTTCCAAATTTTGGGAAGGACTGCAAATGGCTATGGGTACGACATTGAAGTTTAGTACTGCATTCCACCCACAGACAGATGGGCGAACGGCATACAATCTAGATTCTAGAAGATATGCTACGAGCATGTGTGATTGATTTCAAAGGATCATGGGACGAAAAGTTACCATTGATCGAGTTCGCTTACAATAACAACTTTATCGGACTACTATACGGATGTCACCTTATGAAGCACTGTATGGCAGGAAGTGTCGAACTCCCTGGTTTTGGAATGAAGTTGGAGAACGTAGTATTGTTGGACCGGAATTTGTTGAAGAGACTTGTCGAGTGGTCGACATCATCAAGGAAAGAGTAAGAACAGCTCAGAACCGTCAGAAGCAATTTGGAGATACTCGACGAAGGGATCTAGAGTTTGCCGTAGGTGATAAAGTATTTCTGAAGGTAATGCCTATGCGAGGATTGAAGAGGTTCGGACAGAAAGGAAAACTAAGTCCAAGATATGTCGGACCATATGAAATCCTAGCTAAGCGTGGAAAAGTGGCTTATCAGTTAGCACTACCACCATCTATGTCAAGTGTGCATGACGTATTTCACATTTCCCTATTGAAGAAGTATGTCAAAGACCCAACGCATGTCTTGACAGTAGATTTGCTGGAATTGACTGATGATTGACATTCGAAGTAACCCCAACAGAAATCACCAGCCGAAAGGTTCAACGTCTACGCAACAAAGATATCTACTATGTTAAGGTCATATGGAAAAGTAGAGACATGGAAGAAATTACATGGGAAGAAGAAAATGCTATGGGGAAACAATACCCACACTTATTTGATTCAGAAGGTACGTACAATTTCGAGGACGAAAATTTTATAAGTTGGGGGGAGTTGTAAGACCCGTGTCAATCTAACCCGGTCTGACCACCTTGAACCAGGTTTATCCATCATGGTCGAGTCAAATGGACCAAGGGCATGAAGGAGATCGAGATCCCAGGTATCAAATCGACCCAAAAACACTTTATTTTAAGGGAGGGTCGCACACCCAGCTAAGCAGGGTCGGACCTCCCAAAACAGAAAGTCAGACCCTCAGTTTTGAAGGGAGGGTCAGACAGCTTAAGACCCTAGGGTCGACGAGATCATCGACCCTCCCATCGACCCTCGGTTTTTGCCGAATATAGAAATTAGGAAATTTCTATATTTTTCGATGGGGATTCTTTCCAAATCTCAATGGGACTTATTTAGGATGTTCCTAGTCTATTTAAAGGACGTCCCTAAGCCACTTTCACTCCTTTCACTATCGAATTGAAAGAAAGAGAGGAGAAGGAAAGAGGAAGAAGAAAGGGAAGGAAGAGAAATTAAGCCAAAAGAGAAGAGTTTCAGAGAAAGATTAACCTTCTCAGGTATGGATACTAATTCTATGAGTTTCTACAGACCTTAGGGTAGTAATTAATAAGAGAGTGATCTCGGAGAAACCCAAACCATCCATCCATGGTTAGGTTTTCATGGAAAACCATAGGAGGATGCATGAAAACTATTTAGATGGATTATACATGGTTCTAGACCATGGAATGAATGTTGAATGAAGGTAGGAAGCAAGCCATAGGACCCCAAACACGAAGAATGGATTTAAAAGTGGGAATTGGACCAGAGTGCACCAAGGGTCGCACCGAGGGTCGATGACCATCCGACCCTAGGTGTTTCTGACCATCGACCCTCAGCATTCGGGAAGTCCAGAAAGAGGGGAGGGTCGATAGACCCATCGACCCTAGCATCGACCCTCAGTTGACAGAATGGTTTTTAAATTCTGAATTAATTCTAATTAAATTCTATCGACTTTGTTAGGTCTTCTAGCAATATAATAACGTTATAACGGTGATTTTAAAGCTTGGAAAAGTATCTTTTAGCAAGCTAAGGTGAAGAACCTTAACCCCAAACTAAATTGGTTAATAATAAACTGTTTTCTATTTCTTGAGTCCTATGCCATGCTTGATTCTATGCGAATATGTTTGTAATGTGCATACAGCATGCCATCCAATATTTCTATTACTTGTTCATGCATATTTACTTTATCGTTTATAACATGATGATGATGATGATGATAGGAATAGGCATGTGCTTGTATGTGTGTGGTTGATGTGCTTGATGCGAGCGAGTATCAGGGGAGGTGTGATGAGAACGTCAATAAACGTTAACCTTTGGCGGGTCTCAGCACTTTAGCTCTATCTCTAACTCAAGTCTTGTGCATTGGCATCGTCGTATCACCATTACTTTAGTAGAACTATTATGTCGTAGAGTATCAGGGGAGGTGGTCTCGGTACTTGTAGTCTCTGACTCTATCGGGGGGCCTTAGCTCTATCTCTATGGGCATTCTGAGGGATGCTGGGGTGAGGCCTTGGATACACTGTTTGGCATTAGGATTGGTTAGTTGCGAGCCCAGTTTGCAGCCCTCGCCAACAGGGGCTTACGTGTTGGTATGGCACTATATAGCAATAAACGTAACCTTTGTTATATAATGTTCATGATTGGGTGCATGTGAGTTGACGATAAACGTGATCTTCGGGTAACGTCACACACTCGTGTATAGAGGCGGAGTCAATAAACGTGACCTTTGGCTACCTCAACCTTTCTATAGCATACTGCAAACTTATATACAAGACCAAAGATATAAATTGACTTTTTGCATGCATATGTAATGTTGCATTGTTTTGGCTACTCACTGAGCCGTGTTGTGTGCTCACCCCTCGGCGTCGAATATTTTTAGTTGATGATGCAGGTTACACAGTTGAAGATTATATGAACGCGTTTGCGTACGGGAATATAGCAGCAATGGACGCTGGAGCTGAAGATGATACACACGACTCCTCTTGCGAGTGCAACTCGTGTGTATTTCATTAGATATTTTATAGGTTTCTTTTATTGCGTTTAATAAAGACTTGTATTTGATATTTAAATATTTATGTCTTAGTTGGAAACAGAATAACTTGCTATTAAATTATTGATATCATCTTAGTTCTCAGTTCATTTATTTATAAGATTTCCGCTATTGTGTATTTACTTTGATTATGATTGTGGATGCGTGTAAGTTTGGATAACGCGGGGATAGCCTATTTGAGATCCTGGTTGAACCGTTGGTTTTTTTAGAGGTTCATCACACCTTTCTGAATAGTGCGGAATTGGGGTGTGACAATACTATTGGAGGAAAAGCTACTAAGCATGAAAGAACAAGAAAGGAAATATAAGGAGACTTACTGGTTGGAAGAAATTGAACTCCAACTGCAGAAGCAAAGGTTGAAAATAGGGATGTTCGTTTAGACTCCGAGTGCTCTGATGAAACTCCGGTTGCAACTGAAGCAAATGGTTGAATGAATGAAATAGAAGAGTATCTATAGGTCTTGTAACCGTGAACCGTCTCTTTGGGTTCCAGACACGTGCTTCAGAACCATTGGTCGTCGTCTGCCGCGCCGGACGCGACATGACAATCTAACGTCATGCGCAATGATGGCACTTCTTCTCGAGGCACACCGCCTCCTAGTGGCCATTGGATCAAGGGTCGATCCGCGTCAAATTAAAAGATCCACGGTCGAACATGTTTGCGGAACCCGAGTTTAATGCCTCGAGCCCCGCGCCTCAATCAATCGAGTAGACGGTTGGTGCAACTGCCTCCACTCAGGAGCTCCCGGAGTCATTTAAGGCAGCCAATAATCTGGCAATCAGCCTCATACGGCGTAGGTTTTCTCAATGGTTTAGACTTATTCCACTATCGAATTCGTTGTGTCCGACAGCGCAAGGGGCATCTGTTAATAGGGAAATATCCTTTCCATTTAAAATCTTACACGTGTCAAGTTGCGCCTTCGGAGCTTGAGCCCTCGGATTATCTCCTGCTCGGTATCGTGTATTCGGCCTATCATGCATACGGCCTCTCGTGAGCCCGGCCTCTCGGGTAGCGTTGGGAGTTATAGTCCTACTCGGCTACAGTTCTCAGTCGAAAGCCAGAGTCCCATTGTGAATATGCTACCTCCGGGGAGTCCTTCTCTCAGTCTGATACGACACCAACTATTCCGATCGGCCATTACTCACACGTTGACACGTGTCAGTCCAAGAGCTGACCGACCTAGCTTCCTTGGCTAAGGTCTCTGACTCCTACTCAGAGTCTACTACATGAGTGTCCCACAGAGCAACACGTGGCAATCCTACTGGTAGTCTACTCCCCTGAGTCCTAGTACCTCCATGCTTCTTCACAATTTATAAGTAGAGGCCAACCCTCAAGGTAAACCCTAAGTTACAAGCTATTATTATTCATCCCTTTCATACGCTCAAACTCTCTCATCGTCCCACTCTTTAAACTGGAGATTGCTTTCTGCTATCTCTTGACTGTTTACCTTGGGAATCTAACTTAAGCATTGGAGTGTACCTGGGGCTTAGGCGCCCAACTCTTTTGTCTCTTCTCTGTGATTGTAGGTCATTCTGAGTGCGGATCGACGGGCGATTTCCAACCGTAACACCACTTGACCGAGCCACAGAGCTTGTGATAGATCTTATACCTAGAGTTGCACCAGTATCAGTAGCACCTTATCGAATGGCTCCTACTGAACTAAAGGAATTGAAGGTACAACTACAAGAACTACTGGACAAGGGTTATATTCGACCCAGTATATCGCCATGGGGAGCGCCAGTATTGTTCGTAAAAAAGAAGGACGGTAGCGTTCGATTATGTATCGACTATCGGGAGTTGAACAAACTAACAATCAAGAATCGATATCCACTACCTTGGATCAATGACTTGTTCGATCAGTTACAAGGAGCAAAAGTATTTTCTAAAATCGATCTTCGATTAGGCTACCATTAACTAAAGATTAAAGAAGGTGATATTCCTAAGACAGCTTTCAGGACCAGATATGGACATTATGAATTCTTGGTCATATCTTTTGGATTAACAAACGCACCAGCAACTTTCATGGAACATATGAACTGGGTTTTCCACGATATGTTGGATACATCGGTTATTGTATTTATTGATGACATATTGGTATATTCCAAGGACAAGGAAACCCATATTAAAAATCTAAACGCCACCCTACAGCGTTTAAGGAAAGAGAAGTTGTATGCCAAATTTACCAAGTGTGAGTTTTGGCTAAGAGAAGTCGCCTTCCTAGGCCATGTAGTATCCGCTGAAGGAATCAAAGTGGATCCCAGCAAGATCGAGGCTATTGTAAAGTGGAAAGCACCAAAGAGCATTGCAGAAATTAGAAGTTTTATGGGTCTCGCTGGTTATTATCGGTAATTTGTGAAAGAATATTCCTGGATTTCCGTACCTCTCACCAGTCTGACTAAGAAAGGTGAAAAGTTTGTGTGGACCGATAAATGCGTGAAGAGCTTCCAAACCTTGAAGACCATATTGATATCTGCTCCGATTTTGACTATTCCTGTTCCCGGACAGCTTTTTACCCTATACACTGATGCGTCAGGACTAGGATTAGGATGTGTGCTTATGCAAGGAGAACAAGTAATTGCTTATGCCTCAAGACAGTTAAAGACACATGAGAAAAATTATCCCACTCATGATTTGGAGTTAGCGGCAGTAGTACATGCTGTGAAGATATGGAGACATTACCTATACGGAGAGAAGTTCCAGATTAAATCGGACCATAAAAGTCTTACTTATTTGTTTAATCAAAAGGAGTTGAATATGAGACAAAGAAGATGGCTGGAACTATTGAAAGACTATGATTGTGATATCCAGTATCATTCAGGGAAAGTTAATGTAGTAGCGGATGCGTTGAGCAGATAGGCAATGACAAAATCCCAGGGAGAGGTTACCACAACTGCAGCAATGTGTACTACCGGAATGGTATTCAATCACGACAATGAGCAGTATGTGATAGTTACAACGGATGGATCAGCCAACCAAGGGTTTATTCATCGGTTTTCAAATATGTTTGCTGCATTGAAGATTATACCAGATATAATTGATGAAGTGAAGACAGCTATCAAATCATACCCTTACCTGAGAACGGTACAAGAAGATATCGAAAAGGGTAGAACTAACCCTGAGTTCACCTTGGACGAAGAAAAGTTATTGAAGTACAAAGGAAGAATATGTGTACCCGAAACAGAAAGTGTGGACATTAGACACCGATTGATGAGAGAAGTCCATACCACCATCTATTCGATACATCCTGGAAGTACAAAAATGTATCATGTTCTAAAGAAACTATAATGGTGGAGAGGAATGAAAGCAGATGTAGCTAAGTTCGTGTCTCAATCCCTAAATTGTCAGAAAGTAAAGGTTGAACGACAAAGACCCACATGACTGTTACAACCATTATTGGAACCAGCATGGAAATGTGACTGCATCACTACGGACTTCATCACAGGGTTACCATTGACTCCTCGAGTAGTTGACGCAGTTTGGGTGATTGTAGACCGCCTGACTAAAATAGCTCACTTTATACCGATACGACCTCAGTATACACTAGAGAGGTTAGCAAAGCTGCATGTGGATAATATTGTTTGATTACACGGTGTATCAGAGAGCATTGTGTCCGATAGAGATCCATGATATACTTCCAAGTTTTGGAAGGATTGCAAAAGGCTATGGGTACAACATTGAAGTTTAGTACTGCATTTCATCCACAGACAGTTGGACAGTCAGAGCGTACAATTCAGATTCTAGAAGATATGCTACAAGCATGTGTAATTGATTTTAAAGTATCATGGGATGAAAAGATACCACTGATCGAGTTCGCTTATAACAATAGCTATCAGGCTACCATACAGAGGTCACCCTATGAAGCACTGTATGGCAGAAAGTGTCAAACTCCGTTGTTTTGGAATGAAGTTGGGGAACGTAGTATTGTTGGACTGGAATTTGTTGAGGAGACTTATCGAGTGGTCGACATTATCAAGGAAAGAGTGAGAATAGCCCAGTATCTTCAGAAGCAATTTGCAGATACTCGATGCAGAGACTTTGAGTTCATCGTGGGTGATAAAGTACTCTTGAAGGTATCGCCTATGCGAAGTCTGAAATGGTTCGGACAGAAAGGGTCCAAGATATGTCGGGCCATATGAGATCTTAGCTAAGCATGGAAAAGTGGCTTACCAGTTAGCACTACCACCATCTATGTCAGGTGTGCATGATGTATTTCATATTTCCTTATTGAAGAAGTATGTCAAGGATCCAACGCACGTTCTGATAGTAGATCTGCCTGATTTAACTGAAGATTTGACTTTTAAAGTAACACCAATTGAAATCACCAGTCGAAAGGTTCAACGACTATGCAACCGAGATATCTATTATGTTAAGCTCACTTGGAGAAGTAGAGACATGGAAGAAATTACATGGGAAGAAGAGAATGCTATGCGAAAGCAATACCCTCACTTATTCGACTCTGAAGGTATGAACAATTTCGGGGATGAAATTTTTATAAGTAGGGGGGAGTTGTAAGACCTGTATCAAACTAACCTGGTCTTACCACCTTGAACCAGGTCTACCCATCACGGTTGAGCCTAATGGACCAAGTATGTAACGGAGATCACGATCCCAGGTATTAAACTGACCCAAAAACACTTAAAATAAGGGGAGGGTTGCATACCTAGCAAGGGAGGGTCGGACCCCCCCAGTATAGAAGTCAGACCCCCAGTTTTACATGGGGGCTCAGACATTTTAAGGACCAGGGGTCGACGGGATCTCCGACCCCCCTATCGACCCCCGGTACTCAGTAAAAATAGTTCGAAACTGAAATTAGGAAACTTTCATAATTTCAATGGGATTCTTTCCTAATCTCAATGGGACTTATTTTAGGAGTTTCTACTCTATAAATAGGATGTCCCTAAGCCTCTTTCACTCCTTTTAGAACCCTAATTGAATTAAGAGAAAGAGAAGAGAAGGAAGAGAAGAAGAAGAGAAGGAAAGAAGAGAAGAAGGCAAAAGGAGAACAGTTGGAGAGATGGAGTATTCTACTCAGGTATGGATACTACTACCATGAGTTTCTAAAATCCTTAGTGTAGATAATGAAGAGGGTATGATCTCGGAGAAACCCAAACCATCAACCCATGGTTAGGTTTTCATGGAAAACCATGGGGAAAATCCTGAAAGCCATATAAGTGAATGAATCATGGTTCTAGGCCATAGAACATGTGTAGATTGGACTGTAGGAGCAACCCATAGGACCCCAAACATGAAGAATGGGCTGAAGGAAGAAAAATCACTAAAACCCACAGGGGGTCGCATGGGGGTCGATGGCTAATCGACCCTACCAGACCCTGGGCATCGACCCCTAGTATTCAGGAAGTCCAGAATAGGGGTGGTCGCACCCAGGGTCGATCATAACTCAGATCCTAGCATCAACCCCCAGTTAACAGCATGGTTTTTAAAATCAGAATTTATTCTAATTAAATTCTATTGACTTTGTTAGGTCTTCTAGTAATATAATATCAATATAATGGTGATTTTAAAGCTTGAAAGAGGACTTACGATCAAGTTAAGGTGAAGAAACAAGACTCTTAGCTAATTGGTTAATGACAAACTGTTTTATTTCTTGATTGCAATGCTATGCTTGATTCTATGCGAATATGCTTGTAATGTGTATACAACATGTCATCCAATATTTCTATTATTTGTTTATGCATATTTACTTTATTATTTATAACAAGATGATGATGATGATGATAGGAATAGGCATCTGAATGTATGTGTGTGGTTGGTGTACTTGATGCGAGCGAGTATCAGGGGGGTGTCATAGGCTGGGCCTCAGCACTCTAGCTCTATCTCTAACTCAAGTTTTCTGCATTAGCATCATCGTATCGCCATTACTTTAGCAGAACTATTACGTCGTAGAGTATAAAGGGAAGTGGTCTCGGTCCTTGTAGTTTCTGAGTCTACCAGGGGGCCATAGCTCTATCTCTATGGACGTTTTGAGGGATGCTGGGGTGAGGCCTTGGATACACTGTTTGGCATTACGATTGGTTAGTTGCGAGCCCAGTTTGCAAGCCCTCGCCAGTAGGGGCTTAGGTGTTGGTATGGCACTGTACAACAATAAACGTTAACCTTTGTATTGTACAATGTTCATGAATTGGGTGCATGTGAGTCGACGATAAGCGTTACCTTCGGCCGGCGTCACACACTTGTGTATAGAGGAGGGGTCAATAAACGTTATCCTTTGACCACCAAACCTTTCTATTGCATATTGCAAACTTTAAACCAGACCAAAGATATGAATTGACTGCATGCATATGTATTGTTGCATTGTTTTGTTTGCTCACTGAGCCATGATGTGTGCTCACCCCCTCGACGTCGAATATTTTTAGTTGATCATGTAGGTACTGCCGTCGAAGATTATGTCAACGCTCCAGTGTGCGGGCATGTGGCGGCGATGGAAGTTGAAGACGAAGTCGATACGCATGACTCGTCTTGCGAGTGCAACTCATGCATATTCGATTAGATTTTATTTTAGTTATTTGGATTTAGTAAAGACATGTAATTGATATTTATTTATTTATGTCTTAGTTGATACAGAATAATTTATTATTTGAATATGAATATCACAGTTAGATTTCTCAGTTCATTTTACTATAAGACTTCCGCTATTGTGTATTTACTCTGATTTTGAATGTGGATGTATGGGGTTTAGATAACACGGATATAGCCTACTCGAGATCCTGGTTGAACCGTTGGTTTGCTAGTGGTTCATCACACCATTCTCAATAGTGCATAATTGGGGAGTGACATAGAAGAGGTATAGGAGATAGATTTCGATCGGGCGGTTTAGGTGCCTAACCCCTTCCCATAACCGTAACTTGATAATTACCCAATCTCTGATGGACCAGAAAACCAATCTAAGGGTCATGAGTCAATCCAAGTCTTACCTTGCGGTGAGATTTCACATTTCTATGGTCCTAGACCTTAATCTAGGTGGTGACTTCCAAGATTTTCATCTTTTGTCCTCACAGTGGTGACTCCGCTGTGGATATAAACGTCAGACTCCTAAATGAAAACTTTCCTTGAGTGAATTGGATGCTAGATCTTAGGATACTATATTTTATGCTTGTATAATATTGTTTTGGGCGGAATGGGTTCAGTCACAATTTCGTGTGAGTAGCCGAACTGGGTCCCATGCATATGGGGCAGCCCGCTAGGCGAAACACACAACCTTGGCCTGTACTTTGTGAGATCAGACCGGCGAGCAGCCTCTAACGAGCATTTCTTGGGTCCTCCTGGGAATGTGTTATGCTACTCCACGTCGCATGATTCTTGCAACATAGTATATAAAGGGAATGGGGGCCCATTTTTCATCGTCCATTCGGTGATAGGTTACCCCGTCATCGTCAAGGTGGTCTTTTCTGTCCTAACCTAGATTATAGCCCAATGATTGTTATTTTTTGGTTCATCCCTGAACTGACCCATTAAAATCTGCTTAACCATGACATCCATGTTAGAGATGTCAAATTTCTGCCTGTTTTTGTCCTCGATTGGTCAACACATTGAAATCTACACGATGAGCATCTTGAACTCTCACCCATTGAGAGCATGAGGTATGTACACACCTGTTCCATGTCATAGTGGACGGTCACTATACACCCTCCATTAAGTAAGCTCGATGTGTCGAATATCTCATTATTAACACGTCGATTTCGAAAAACGAACATAAAATCCCTGTCAAGACATAGATACCATGATCAAGAAGAAATTTACTAGTTTGTTCCTCCATGAACCACTTTTGCTAACCATCCCTAATATGGATGATGGATTAATATATCCAATTCAATTTCCTTGAAATTCGGTAACCCAAGTGGCCAGACCTGGTACCACTGATTATCCATTTGTGGAATCACGAGGTCCCAAGACCGATCACATGGCTTAATCAAATTCAATTGAATTGACTTGGATAATGTTTACCCAATCGCCCTTATGAAGGAGCTAACTTTGTTTGGTTAAGTCATCTTTGATTGTGCATGTGACTTCTTTCATTCCTCTAGATGTCTGGAATCTTGATATTTCTCCAATGAGTTTCAATGCCTTTGGAAAAGAGAATCAATCTATAACCATATCCACCCTTTTAGGGTGAGAGGCCCCTACAACAAGGGAATTGTCTTGATCTCCCATCCTGAGATCCATCCATGTTATCTTTCTAAATGAATCAACAAAACCATGAATCTAGATCTCGATTGAACATCAAATTTTGTAAGAAAGGAGGCAACTAGATTTGGGAACACAATCAGTAACTCAGTCAATCTAGTCCAATAGGGCATTCAGTTTAGGCAACGACAAGCACCTATACCTGAAACAATATTCCCGTATAGTTAGTCCTGGGGCTTACTCAAATATGATATTCACTTCATCTCATAATTAAGGAGAGATTTAGCCCCTAGGCAAATCAAATCACTGTTCTCAATGCACCCCTGAATTAAGGAAAGATTCATGCCCTAGGCAAATCCAATCATTGTTCTCAATGCACCCCAGAATTAAGGAATGATTCAGCCCCTAGGCAAATTCAATCACTGTTCTCAATACACCCCTATATTAAGGGAAGATTTAGCCCCTAGGCAAGTCCAATCACCGTTCTCGATGCACCTTTGAATTAAGGAAAGATTCAACCCCTAGGCAAGTCCAATCATAATTCTCAATTTACCTCTGAAATAAGTACAGATTCAGCCCCTAGGAAAATCCAATCACCGTTCTCGATGCACCTTTGAATTAAGGAATGATTCAGCCCCTTGGGAAATCCAATCACTGTTCTCGATTCACCTCTGACTTAAGGAGAGATTTAGCCCCTAGGTAAGTCCAATCACCCTTCCTGATTCACCTTTGAATTAATGAAAGATTCAACCCCTAGGCAGGTCGAATCATCATTTTGGTTCATCCAGAATTAAGGAAAGATTGAGCCCCTAGGAAAATTCAATCATATCTAGTTCATCTCAGAATCAAAGAAATATTCAGCCCCAAATTCAACCGCCATTTCCGGTTCATCTCAGAACTGAAGAAAAGTTTAACCCCTAGACAGGTTCAATCATCACTCCCAGACCATGTTAAAATCGAGGAGGCATTCGGCCCCTAGGCTTTTTCACCCTTCACCTCCTGTTTAGGTTCCGATTCATGTCAGAACTAGGAAAAGTTCAATTCGTCTGAATTTAATTAGCCACTAGGCTTATCTAACCATCAACTTTGGTTAGGGTTCTTATTTATGTTGGAACTAGGAAAATTTCCATTCATCTGAATTCAATTAGCCACTAGGCTTATTCAACCATCAACTTCGGTTAGGGTTCTAATTTATGTCGGAACTAGGAAAAGTTCCATTCATCTGAATTCAATTAGCCAATAGGCTTATCCGACCATCAACTTCGGTTCAGGTTACGATTCATGTTGGAACTAAGAAAAGTTCCATTGGTATGAACTCAATGTGAGCATGAGTTAGCCTCTAGGCTTGTTCAACCATTACCTATGGTCCGTCTTCCATTTCATGATGGAATCGAAGAAAATTTCAGTCATTTCAACTCAATCAATCCATCATCTCTAGTAATTAGAGTCCAATCCATGATTGCCATTCTTGGCCTCTATCAATCGGAGCCCAACTCAAGCAATCCTTGCCTCTAGCAATTAGAGCCCAGTCCATGACTGTCAATCTTGATCTCTATACATCAGAGACCAATTCAAAGTCAATCATGTCTCTATTAATGAGAGACCAATTGAAAATTAACTTTGTCTCTATCAATCATAGACCGATTCAAAATCAATCTCTGGCTCTATCAATGAGAGCCTAATCCATGTCCATCATAGCCCAATGCTGTAAGTTAGGATTGCTCGTCAGGACTGGCGAATGAGAAGCATTACTCAATGCCTGTCAGTAAAGATCAGTTCCAGATTCTGGAGTTGTCGGAAACCATAAATCTTCAGCTATAATAGTGATATCCCATCAAGGGCATTTTTGCCCCATTGGCCAAGGAAATGCCAGAATCCAAAGAGTTGCCTTCATATTTCTCATTGCTCAAAGAGAGGGAATAGAATTTTCCCGAGCAGTAGGCTAAACCAAAGAAGAGATCTAATGTACCCTAGGCTAGGATAGAAACCAGAATCACGGCTAGGGAATGATCCAATGATGAAACCCTTAACCCATAAACTGGGGCATGAACTGGATTAACCTTGGGCCTGAATTGGGTATGGTTCAATGAGGAAAGCCCTTGAGCCCTAAGTTGGGCATGAACCGGATTGACCTTGGACCCAAATTGAGTATGGTTCAATGAGGAAAGCCCTTGAGCCCTAAGTTGGTCAAACTAGATGGACCTTCGGTCCAAATTGAGTAAGGTTCAATGAGGAAAGCCCTTGAGCCCTAAGTTGGGCATGAACCGGATTGACCTTGGGCCTGAATTGGGTATGGTTCAATGAGGAAAGCCCTTGAGCCCTAAGCTGGTCATGAATCAGATTGACTTGGATCCAAATTGAGTACGGTTTATTGTGGAAAGCCATTATGCCCTAAACTAGGGCATGGACAAAATTGACCTTAAACCCAAATTGAGAGTGGCCAAATGAAGAAATCCAATGAACCCCCCATGCCGAGGCATAAACTAGTCTAATCTTGGACTTAAAATGGTGTAGTGCAATGGCGATACCCCTTGATCCCCAAGTTGG
This sequence comes from Protea cynaroides, assembly GCA_028583415.1. Taxonomy (NCBI): domain Eukaryota; kingdom Viridiplantae; phylum Streptophyta; class Magnoliopsida; order Proteales; family Proteaceae; genus Protea; species Protea cynaroides. The sequence continues at coordinate 71,313,452 of CM053275.1, forward strand.
GGCACAAGCTAAAATGATTTTGAGCTCAACCAGAAGCGGTCCATTGATGAATCCATTGAACCCCAAACTAGGGCATGAACCAGAGTAACCTTGAGCTTAAAAAGAAATAGTTCGGTTGTGAATGGATCCTGTTAGGAGGGAAATGATCCATCCACTTAAAATCTTACACGTATCAAGTTGCACCTTCGGAGCCCGAGCGCTTGGAGTGTCTCGCACTCGGCTTTATGTATTCGGCCTATTTTGCATACGGTTTCTCATGCGCTCGGCCTCTCTGGTAGCGCTCGGAGTCTCAATCCAATTCGGCTATGGTTCTCCGAAGGAAGCCAGAGTCCTAATGTGATTAGGACTACCCCCGAGGAGTCCTTCTCCCAGTCTGATACGGCACCAATTATCCCGGTCGGTCGTTACTCACACATTGACGTGTCAGTCTCAGAGCTGACCGACTTAGCTTCCTTGGCAAAGGTCTCCGACTCCTACTCGGAGTCTATCACCCAGGTGTCCTCTAGTCCGACACATGGCAGTCCTATTGGCGATCTACTTCCCTGAGTCCTGGTGCCTCCATGCCTCTTCCCAATCTATACGTAGAGGTCATCCCTCAAGGTAAACCCTAATGCACTTACGCACCCACAAGCTGTTATTGTTCATCCTTCACGCTTAAACTCATTCATCGTCCCACTCTCTCTAAACTGGAGGTAGCTTTCTGCTACCTCTTGACTATTTACTTTGGGAATCTAACATAGTCATCGGAGGGTACTCGGGGCTTAGGCGCCCCCTCCTTTGTCTCATCTCTGTGATTGCAGGTCATTCAGAGCGCGGATCAACGGGCGATTTCCAAACGTAACAGTTTGGCGCCCACCGTGGGGCCACTTTTGACTGAGTTCAGCGTGTACATATCCGTATTTCAATGGCTCACAGAAGAACTCGAGCACGGGCGTCGCGCGCCCCTTCTGAGACATCTGTGCATATGGGCAGTACCAAAAGCACGACGAGGGCGGACCGTGAGCCTGCACCCCCAGTGCCAGAACCCGCACCAATACCAGAACCAGTACCACTGCAGGCGCCGGCGCCGGCCCAGAGCCACATGCCGTCGGTAGATCGACCACAACCCCCTCCCGAATACGTCACTAGCCAGCAGTTCGACGAGTTTAAGCAGCAAATTGAGCAGCTTGCGCAAGTCTTAAGAGGGGCTCGAGCAAGCAATTCGGTAGCAGCGGGAGAGAATCCCCAGCTGGTGCCGAATCCCCTACCTACACCAGAAGTCCCGCAAGCGGTCCATCCGCCAAGGGCGAGGGCAGGCCCGGCTAACTCTTTGCCAAGCAATCTCCCGGCAGGAGACCAAGCACTGGACGAAGCGTAGCCCGGCTCGCCGGCCTGAATCCCCCGCCACATCAACACCAGGAGCCCATAGCGCCACTTTCAACCGGAGGCCCGGGGTCCTTCCTCGATAACCTCCGGCGGGAAAGAGTTCACGAAGAAATGCCAGGTTCTGGCGCTCAGCCTCCGGACACGCCCCAGTTCATGGTCGAGCGGCGTTTACTCGAGATAACCACTCGGCTACAGCAGGTGGAGCAAAACAAAGTAGCCACGCCGAGAACGGCCTACTCCGCAATCATGGCGCTCTCGGACGAGATCATGAGGGCACCACCCCTGACAACTTCAAGATGCCGGTCTTGGACTCCTACCATGGGAGTACTGACCCCGAGCAGCACCTAGATGCCTTCGTCTCCACAACACTATTCTACCCCCTGAGCGACGGCCTCATCTACAGGATGTTTTCCTCGACGCTCAGGGGAGCTGCCCGTACGTGGTTCAATAATCTCCCGGCCAAGAGCATTACCTCGTTCGAACAGCTATCGAACAAGTTCTTGACGCACTTCCAAGCAAGCCAAGTGCGCAAGAAAACATCGTACCATCTGTCGACAGTGAAGCAACAGAAGGACGAGTCCCTAAGGGAATTCATCAAACGCTTCAACAACAAGGTGCTTGAGATCAAGGACGTCGAGCCCACGGTCCATATGTCTAGCCTACATGCCGGCGTCACCGATCGTCAGCTTTGTTGGTCCCTTGCCAAAAAGCCACCGAATAACCTGGACGACTTGCTCGCCAGGTGCGAGAAGTATGCCTCCGCGGATGAGATGACTCGGGCACAGAAAAACAACATCGTGAACAATCTGCAGGCCGCAATAAAGCCGACAGACAAGAAAAGGTCTGAGGCGGCCGACCCGGCACCAAGCCCAGAAGATTCAAAGAAGCAGAAGTCCGGTAAGGATCAGACCTACCGGCACCCATTGTGAGGACAATGGAAAACCGACGTGATCCTCCTCGGGATGGAAATGTGTATCCCGTATCGATGAAGATCGATTTGTTCTGTTGGAGTCGCCACCTAGATTAAGGTCTAGGACCTCGAAAAATCTAGCCTCACCCTAAGGTAAGACTTCTATTGACTCATGACCCAATGTATCAGTTCTTTGGTCTGCAAGAGATCGGGTAAGTATTCAGGGTACGATTATGGGAAGGTGTTAGGCACCCAAACCGCCCGATCAATATCGGCCTCCTAAACTTTCCTTAAATTCTAATTTTGACTGTGCTTGGTCAACTGGATGACTAGGGTTCAATGGGGGATGTCCTAAACCAAGTTGCTAAGTTATTCTAACCTAGGGTTCAGCCAATCATGTTTTAAAGCAAATAAACAAGCAAATGTAATGTACAATATTATACAGTGAACCGAACCAAAGATGGTTCGGTCTTGGACTGAATCTGAGATGTGTAAGACATCTCAAACTGCCTACGTATTCCAATCCTGGAAATCAAGTCCAAAAACGTAGTTCGAACATGGGTTGTGTGATTAAAGATTATGGAAGTGATTTATGCATGTGCTTCAATTAGATTTTTTTGTTCAAGTTGAAGTTTATGCTGAATGTATGGTTGATGGGGGCTTTGTACCGTATTTGGGATTCCCAAATTGCCTACGTATTCTAGGGTTTGCCCTAGAAATCAGGTACGACGTAGTTCAAAAATTTGTGAGAGTCGGATTTGGAATGTGTACCAAATCCTTCCAATTTTTGTCAATAGGATCTAGGGATGAGACCTAAATTCCTACCATTTTTATTTGGGATGTGTACCAAATTCTTTCTATTTTTGTTAATAGGATCTAGGGATGAGACCTAAATTCCTACCATTTTTAATTGGGATGTGTACCAAATTATTTCTAATTTTGTCAATAGGATCTAGGGATGAGACCTAAATTCCTACCATTTTTATTTGGGATGTGTACCAAATTCTTTCTATTTTTGTCAATAGGATCTAGGGATGAGACCTAAATTCCTATCATTTTTATTTGGGATGTGTACCAAATTCTTTCCATTTTTGTGAATAGGATCTAGGGATGAGACCTAAATTCCTACTATTTTTATTGTTTCCATTTTTAGGTTTTTAGGGTTTCCTATCCCTTTTCATTGTGATTTTCATTTTTTAGGGTTTTCTACCCTAATTGCTATTTTTCCATTTTTAGGGTTTTTTTACCCTAATTGTTCAATTATTTCCATTTTAGGGTGTATCTTGCCCTAGTTGTTGTACAATGTAAACAATCTAACATAGCAATGTGAGCTTAAATATAGCAGTGTAAGCATCCAAATATAGCGTGTTGGAAATATATTCAAATTTAGCAACACATCAATCAAAGATGGCAAGTGAGCATGTGAATCAATACAAACATGGTAAGTGTGCATCCAAACATGGCAGTAATCATCCAATATAGCATGTGAGCAAGTGTAGCAGACAAATATGGCAATAAGCATGTGTAGCATTCCAATCATGGCAATGTGATTATTCCAATTATGGCAGTGTGATCATTCCAATTATGGCAGTGTGACCATTCCAATTATGGCAGTGTGACCATTCCAATTATAGTAGTGTATGCATACGAGCATCCGAACATAGCATGTGAACAAATATAACATCAAATATGGAATGTGAGAAACAACCAAAGCATATGAGAATCAATCAAAACATGATGGAACACGCAGCAAGATGACAGCTTTGTCAGGCTGGACCAAAATGGGCACATAAGGCACTGTACTTACTCAAAAAATTCTTAAAAGATATCCCTGGAAAGAAGACTCAGAGGCCAACATTTTGTCTCAAGAAAGCTAATCCTACAAGATACCATAGGCAGGTCGAAAATATTTCCCAAGTACAGGCAAATACACTGGTCAGGTCTGTTCCAGATTTTTGACCAGTTGCACCATAAATTCCAAATAAAATTCTATTCTTAATGAAAATTAAATACAGACATATATCTATGTAGATAACTGTCTGATCTAAAATTTCATTAAGAAAAACAAGTTAAAACAGTATATTTTCTTTGAGAAAAATGACTCTTTTCAATCATGCAAATCAGCACATCATGATAGATATGAAATCAAAGCACTATGCACTTAAAAATTGATATCAATTCAAGGAAAAATGAAAAAAATATGAAACCAGTGCCATTTTTTAGAAGACTTTCATGTCTAAAAAGTTCATGTTAAGTAGATTTTCTGATTATGGCCATAAGGCCTTTGTCTAGAGACTTTCCGATGGAGGATTGCATTACATCCGAGAAAAATAGCAATGTCAAAGACAAATTTTTTGATATATTTCCCCAATTCCAAATGGAACGAAATTTTTAGGGTAGTCTTCTATCATATCAGAGAGACTCCCATAAAATTTTGGGCTTCAAAAGCTTAGAAAAAATACATATGATGTACGTCCTAAGTTTGAACCCTAAATCTGGAATTTTCAGATCAGAAAATCACTTTATGAAATTTACAAAAAACATCAAACATCATTGTATATCAATAAAAAATTCATCATTGAATAGCTTAGACAAATTATCATTCATGAAAAATGTTAGACATAGGCATCCTAACATTAACAAGCATGTAATAGAGCATTCATGATTGAGATTTCATGAAAATTAGCCTTTTTCAAGCAAAATTGGCATTCGGGCATTATAACGACCTCTAAATTTGTTTAGAGTACTAACCTTGGGCTCAAATCGAACGAAACCGTTGATGAAGGGTGATTGGGGGTTGTATCAATCCCCTTTGAATGTGAATCCTCCTTTTTCTCTCTTCTGCTTCTTTCTCTCTTCTCTTTCTCTCTTTTCTTCTTCTCTTTTCTTTCTTTTCTCTTTTCTCTCTCTTTCTTTCTTGTTTTCTCTCTCTCACTCACGTTTCTCTCTCTCACCCACGTTTCCCTCTCTCTGCTCTGGAAAAAAGGATCCTCCTCTTGCCTATTTATAATTTTTCACTCATTTTCTAGAAGATCCTTTTTTCTAAAAAATATTTTTTTTTCCTTTTGCTTTCCTTCCTTTTTTTCTTTCTTTCTTTCTCCTCTCTCTCTTTCACATTTTCTTTCTAGAAAACGTGAAGGGGAATCTTTTTCCCCCTTTTTTCTTTTCTTTTTTTTTCTTTTATTCCTCTCTTTCCTTTTTTCTTCTCAAGATCTTTTGGATTATCTCAAAACCCTAAATCCCCTTCTCTTTCACGTTTTCTCTCTCCCCTCTTTCCTTTTCTTCTCAAAATCTTTTTGGATTATCTCAAAACCCTAAATCCCCTTCTCTTCCACGTTTTTTCTCTCCCCTCTTTCCATTTTTTCTCAAAAATCTTTTGGATTATCTCAAAACCCTAAATCCCCTTCTCTTTCACGTTTTCTCTCTCCCCTCTTTCCTTTTTCTTCTCAAAAAATTTTTGGATTATCTCAAAACCCTAAATCCCCTTCTCTTCCACGTTTTTTCTCTCCCCTCTTTCCATTTTTTCTCAAAAATCTTTTGGATTATCTCCAAAACCAAAATCCCCCTTCACTTTCACGTTTCTCTCTCCCCTCTTTCCTTTTTCTTCTCAAAATCTTTTGGATTATCATTTACATATAATAATATATATTATATACATATATACACATATATTTAATAACATACATATATATATATATATATATATATATATATATATATATATATAATATATATAATATATATAAATACTATGCACATGAATGAACTGGTTCGAAACGGGTTGAGACTGACTTAGGTTGACTGAGTTAAACTGATATGGGTTGAGCTAGGTTGGACCAAAACTGGCTTGAACCGAGTTGGCCGGATTAATTGGAATTAACTCGGGTTTTCTCTCCTTGTCATTTCATGGGACATTTCCTTGTTATCCCGCATGGAATTTTCCGATGGCCTCAATTCTAAATTTTTTTTGCTTTCATTTTGTAGAACATTAAAAATGAGGAATATAGGAACTGGAATCACCTGAATCCGATGTAGAACGGAAAAGATATGCAGCTTTGAAGTTCTGACGATAATTTTGCATGCAAGCTTGCATGGGACCCACTGGTGACTTCTACCCGGGATTTTTTACATCCACTTTGTAGAACATCATGAATGAAGAATAATGGTCTTGGAATCATCTGAATGCGATGTCGGATGATCAAGATATGATGATTTGAAATTCAAACAATCCAACTTAGGATAATTTGCATAAAGGCCCCTAAGATTATTTATAATAATTTCATAAACCTCCCTCATATGTATCATCTGACTAAAATGGTCATATCTTCCTCATTTGATATCGAAATTGAGTAATTCTGGTCTCGTTTCGAAGATAATTCTATGACCTACGCATCCATGCAAAATTATAACCCATGACCTTGCTGTGGACCCATTGAAAACTTCCTCAAATTCACAGACCCATTAAAAACTTCCTCAAATTCATAGTCAAGAATCCAAACTTTCGATCACCTTTCTTCCTTTTGTTGTCCACACACCAGCAGGACTTTGTTTAGCTGGGATGGCAAAAATGGGGTGCTTACACCCATATAAGACATTCGAGTATTACACTCCGTTGAACACCTCGATGACAGTGGAAGGAATAAGGACCACTCCCGTTTCTGTCGCTTTCATCGCGACTACGGCCATCAAACAGAAGAATGCAAGTACCTCAAAGGGGAGATTGAGGACCTCATCAGACGAAGATACTATGGCAACTTCGTTCGGCTCGCAGACAGGGGACCAGCCCCTGCTCGGGGGGATCGCGGGTTACCGCCTCCACCTCCGAGAAATCCACAACCCAACAACTGCCGTGCGGACGCGGGCGACAATCAGAACGCCGCTCAGAGGGATGACAGAGACCCTGATGGTGAGCCAGCTCCCCCAGACAATAGGTTGGCGCCATCCAATTTGGCACAGTAGGAAACTCATCAGGAGGGCAAAGAGAAAGAGTTCCGATGAAAGAAAGACTCGGAGGCCGACAACATACCCAGTCCGAGTCCATCTCGGCTTGCCCGGAGCCCCAAGTCCGGAGGAAAAGGAGAAAGAAGTCCCACCCGGCCTCAAAGAGAAGAAAGGCCGAACGCAGGTTTGTCGGCAGTCCGCCCCCGGAGGACCGACCGCGCACAGCAATGGGTTTGCGCATCCCTGGTGACAGTGGGGTCTATGCCATCACCAAGGGACCTCAAGACGAGGGCAAGCCAGTTCTCACAATCATAGGAGGACCCGCCGCCGAGAACACCTCCAACAGGTCAGCAAAGGCCTACTCCCGTCTGGTGGCCAAGACTGAGTGTCCGTCGAAAAGAGCCCAGACTGGATAAGTCATTACCTTCAGCGACGAAGATCTAGTCAACGTTGCGGTCCCCCATGAAGATGCTTTTGTCTTCATGGCCGGGATCGGGCACTGCGATGTCGCGAAGTGCCTAGTAGACACCGGGAGCTCGGTGGACATTATATTCTATCATGCATATTAGAGGATGCAGCTGACGGACGACCAGCTCCGTCCCGTCACTTTCGACCTTATTAGCTTCTCCGGGGACCCAGTCACAGTAAAAGGGGGCATCCAGTTGCCTGTCATTCTCGGCCATAAGCCCAGGCAGCGACAAGTGGTGGTCGAATTCATGGTGGTTGATCGACCATCGGCTCATAATGTCATCCTCGGCAGGCCCTCGCTGAACAAATTAAAGGCCTGCATGTCCACCTACTACCTGGTGATGAAATTCCTGACCGATGATGGAGTCAGAGAGTGCCGAACAGACCAGACACTTCGCGGAGGTGGTACACCACCGAGCTGAAAAACAGTCAGCGCGCCTTGATGTCGGCACAGGTGAACATGGTAGATGTTCCCAATGACCCCTCTCCCAACCGAGGAGAACCCACGGAGGAACTTCTGCAAATCCCATTTGCGGACGATTAGCCAGAGAAGATGTTCCAGGTCGGCTCCTTGCTGCCCGAGAAACAAAGGGAAGAACTGATTGAATTCCTAAGGCAGAATCTCGATGTCTTCGCATTGTCGGCCTCTAAGATACCGGGGATACCTAGGGAAGTAATTGAACACCACCTAGCAGTCGACCCGCAGCATCGGCCAGTGCGACAAAAGAAGAGAAGTTTTGCACCCGCCCGGCAGTCTGCCATAGACGAGGAGGTGCAGAAGCTGCTGGCGGCAAACTTCATACGGGAGGTCGACTACCCGGACTGGTTGGCCAACGTGGTCATGGTGCCAAAGTCTAACGGCAAATGGCGGATTTGCATAGACTTCACCGACCTCAATAAAGCCTGCCCAAAGGACAGCCATCCGCTGCCGCGCATCGACCAGCTGATTGATGCCACGGCCGGACATGAACGGCTGAGTTTCCTTGATGCATACTCCGGCTACAACCAGATAAAGATGCGGAAGGCCGACGAAGAGTGCACATCCTTCATCACAAATCAGGGGCTCTTCTGCTATACGGTCATGCCTTTTGGCCTCAAAAATGCAGGAGCCACCTATCAGAGGCTGGTCAACAAAGTCTTCGGACGACAGATTGGCCGCAACATGGAGGTGTATGTGAACGACTTCCTTGTCAAGAGTCGACAATCGGGTCAGCACCTGGCCGACCTCGGTGAAGCATTCCAGGTCCTCCGAAGGCACAGCATGAAGCTCAACCCTACAAAGTGCGCCTTCGGAGTTGGATCAGGAAAATTCCTGGGATTTATGGTCTCACAGAGGGGAATCGAGGCAAATCCCTCGAAAATCAAGGCAATCCTAGACATGGCCGCGCCAACCAGAGGGAAACAGGTACAGGAGCTGAATGGCCAAATAGCCGCACTCGGCCGCTTCATGTCCAAGTCAGCCGAGCGCTGCCTCACTTTCTTCAAAACTCTGAAAGGAGCTGGGAAGTTCGAATGGACCGAAGAGTGCCAGAGAGTCTTTGAAAACCTGAAGGCGTATTTATCCTCGCCCCCCTGCTGGTGAAGCCAAACCCGGGGGACGAGTTGCAGTTGTACCTCGGAGTATCCGACCGCGCAGTCAGCGCCGTCCTGATAAAGGAGGAAGACAAGATCCAGCGGCCGATCTATTACGTCAGCAAAGTACTGCTCGACGCGGAAACCAAGTACAAGCCGATTGAGAAACTAGCGCTTGCCCTGGTCACCTCCGCCCGGAAGCTCCAGCCGTATTTCCAGGCATATCCGATATCGGTGCTCACAAACACACCACTGAAGAAGGTGTTGTCGAAGGCCGATGTATCCGGATGACTCATAAACTGGGCAGTAGATCTCGGTGAGTTCAACATCAGGTACGTCCCCAGAACGGCCATCAAAGCACAAGCCCTGGTGGACTTTATCGTCGAAAGTACCCTACCTGATCAGGATTTTGCAGAACCTCAGGTGGTACTGCCTTCGGAGCAAGCTGAAGCCGCCTGGATCCTGAACTTCGACGGTTCCTCCATGGAAAACAAAGCAGGGGCAGGAATAATTTTGAGAAGCCCGGAAGGATTTAAAATACGATCCGCCATCAGATTCGGGCTCAGGGCGACCAACAACGAGGCCGAGTACGAGGCTTTACTAGCCAGACTTAGATTTGTCAAAAGCCTAGCCGTCCGTTGGCTAGTGATACAAGGCGACTCTCAGTTAGTCATTCACCAAGCACAAAGAGACTACGAGGCCAGACAGCCCGGGATGCAGAAATACCTCGAGAGGGTAAACTTGGCCATTACAACCTTCAAAAGCGCCGAGCTGCAGTATGTCGGCCGCGAAGAAAACGCCGAAGCAGATGAACTATCATGGTTATCCCTAGAAGACATCCATGCGATGGACTCTGCCGTGTACGTGGAATTCTTGGACCACGCCAGCACCTCTGTTGAAGTCGTAGCCCCCGTCGGAGTCGCATCCAGTTGGCACGACGACATATATCAATACCTCCAGACGGGCGCCCTTCCGACTGACAGGAAAGATGCTCGCCGCATCCAAGCCAAGTCCTGGCAATATACCATACACAATGATGTACTGTACAGGAGATCTTATACCTACCGCTGCTTAGGTGTCTGCGGTCAGACGAGGCCGAGAGCGTTATGAGAGAGGTCCATTAGGGCATATGCGGCCGACACCAAGGCGGACGATCGCTCTTCCAAAAGATCCTCCGCCAAGGCTACCTTTGGCCGAAAATACATGATGATTGCATCAAGCTGGTCCACAGATGCGACAAGTGCCAGTTCTATGCACCTGTACAGCATGCTCCGGCCGCTCCATTGCAGCCGATCACAAGCCCCTCCCCTTCGCCATATGGGGTATTGACATCATGGGGCCCTTCCCCCAAGCTACTTATCAACGGAAATACGTCATAGTGGCCATTGATTACTTCACCAAATGGATCGAAGTCGAAGCCGTGGCCAAGATCGACACCCACAAAGAGGAACAATTCTTCCGACACTCGGTCATGTATAGGTTCGGTGTACCGAGGATCCTTGTGACGGACAACGACACTCAGTTCTCCAGTGCATCCTTCGCAAACTTTTGCGAAGAGTTCCGAATAGACCACAGGTTTGGGTTAGTCGGACATCCGTAAACAAGCGGCCAAACTGCGGCCACCAACAAAACAATATTGGTCGGCCTGAAAAAGATGGTGGCTGACCAGAAAGAGAAATGGGTAGACATGTTACCCAATATCGTCTGGTCGTACAGGACAACCAGCCGAACACCCACCGGGGAGACGCCCTTCATGCTTGCCTTCGGCACGGAGGCAGTCGTCCCCGTCGAAGTGTTCCATCCCACTTTCCGAATGCTGAACTTCAACGAGCACACCAACTCCGAAGACCTACGGACAAACCTTGACAACCTCGAGGATGTGCGTGAATCGGCAGCATTCCGAATGGCAGACTACCAGCAGACTACAGCCCGACATTATGACAAGACAGTCCGACTTAAACAATTTAAGGTCGGAGATCTTGTCCTCGGAAAGACTGCAGTCTCCGACCCCACCAATCTGGGGAAGATGGCAAAAAACTAGGAAGGGCCATACCGCGTACTAAGGACAGGATGACCAGGCTCTTACAAGTTGGTCACCATGGACGGCGACGAAATTCCGAGGACATGGCATGCCACCAATCTTCAGAAATATTATCAGTAGTCCAGTCTTATAAAAATTTCAATTTTTTAATTTTACTTGTAATACCGGACCCCTTGAGGGCATCCGCTCTTCTTCTTTGAATACAAGGCAATACCATTCAGTCATAACAACTTTATTTGTGCATTCTGCCGGCCCAGCCGATTGCAAACATAGAGGTCTCACTCGTACCTTCCGACCATGGTCCACAAGTAGACCATGCTCGCATAAAGGCCATATCTTCCTACCAAGGTCCACAAGCAGACCAAGGTAGCATGAAGACCACACTCGTACCTTCCGACCATGGTCCACAAGTAGACCATGCTCGCATGAAGGCCATATCTTCCTACCAAGGTCCACAAGCAGACCAAGGTAGCATGAAGACCATACTCGTACCTTCCGACCATGGTCCACAAGCAGACCATGCTCACATGAAGGCCATATCTTCCTACCAAGGTCCACAAGCAGACCAAGGTATCATGAAGACCACACTCGTACCTTCCGACCATGGTCCACAAGCAGACCATGCTCGCATGAAGGCCATATCTTCCTACCAAGGTCCACAAGCAGACCAAGGTAGCATGAAGACCATACTCATACCTTCCGACCATGGTCCACAAGCAGACCATGCTCGCATGAAGGCCATATCTTCCTACCAAGGTCCACAAGCAGACCAAGGTAGCATGAAGACCACACTCGTACCTTCCGACCATGGTCCACATGCAGACCATGCTCGCATGAAGGCCATATCTTCCTACCAAGGTCCACAAGCAGACCGAGGTAGCATGAAGACCATACTCGTACCTTCCGACCATGGTCCACAAGTAGACCAAGCTCGCATGAAGGCCATATCTTCCTACCAAGGTCCACAAGCAGACCAAGGTAGCATGAAGACCACACTCGTACCTTCTGACCATGGTCCATAAGCAGACCATGCTCGCATGAACGATAAGCCCATCTCCCCACCACGGTCCATCAGCAGACGAAGGCAGCATGGGAACATCTCGTACTAAGTTCCCTCGGCTAGCCTTTGGACCAAGCCGATAACACTTTCGGGGTAGGAAGGCAGTTGAAACAAAATACTACGCAGCTGAAATCGGAGTCGTGGGGTTTCCTAACTATTATAAGCTACTCGGCCTAATCTACTTGGAAGAAAAAGAAGACACAATGGAAGAAATGCATTTTCATTGATGAGAGCCCTAAAAGGAAAATATTACAGGTATGAGAATGTTACAAAAAGAAGAAGAATATACAAAATTTTACAAAGGAAACGCCTTCTCAAGATCGGCCGTCTCAGATGCCGGGCCCACAGCTGCAGGGTTCGCGGATCCCCGGCAGGGCGGTGAAAGTACGGGGGAGCTCCACCAGTGGGGTCTGCGGCACCTCGTAGGGGGAAGGTCGTCCTCGGCCGTAGGGGCAGCCTTGGTATCCTTAGCCGGCTTCGCCAAACCTTCTTCAGTGGCGGGCAGAGCCTCCTCAGATGCCGAGGCCCTCAGTTCTTCAATCTGGGCGACAATCAGAATTGTCGACCAATTTATTTTGAGGGCCCCCTTGTCCCTCAACTGATCCCTTAAGTACATTACACCCCTCTCGAAGTAGCCGTTGGCTGCCTTGTCAACTTCTTCATCGAACTGGGCCGATGACTTGTACTCGTCGACGGCCCGAGCCAACCTCGCCTGGTGATCCTCCTCGGCCTTGATTAGTGCCTCCCTGGCACTCCGAGCATCTTCCTCAGACTTTTTCAGGCGCTACTCCAGCTTCTGCTTCGCCTGCACCTCAGCTTGCAGGTCCTCCTCAGCCTTCTTCCGTCCGTCCTTGGAAGACTGGAGCTTCTCTTCAGTGGAGAGCACCTTCTTGCGCTCTTCGTCAAGATCAGCCTCGGCCTTGGTCAAGGACGTCTGGAGGGTGGTCTTCTCCTTAACGAGGTCCTTGACCTCCAAGGATTTGTTTGCAAAGTTCTCCTCGGTAGCCTTCAAGACCTCGCACAAAGAGATTTACAGAACCTCCTTCTCGTCCAAGTCGATATACGTGCGGCACAGTCATTCGCTAAGCTCGGCGAAGAGGTTGGTAGCCTGCACCAGAGACAATAATTGGCCGATCAGTATATATGGAAACACAACAAAAACGACAATCAAGGGCCGATCAATACCTGGGCACAAGCAGTAAACCCGCGGGAGTAGATTTCCTCGTGAGGCAGGCCGGCCGTGAACTTGATGTCTTCCGGCAGGCGCCCCTCCGTGGCCACGATCCTGGCCGCCCTCTGGCTCTTAAAGACTGAGTTTGTAGGCCTCAGTTTGAGCGCAGGGTGGAAGGCCGTCGTCGTGGCCACTTGCTTCTCGCCCTGTTGCGAGCTACACCCTCGGCCTCTTCCCTGGTGGCCCCGGAGGCCCCCGTCAGATCGACGACCTTGGGGCTGCTGCCAACCCCCTTGGCCTTGGAAGCGGCAACACCCTTGGCCTTGGCTGCCAAGGGGACGACCGTCTGCAGAGGCTAGACGTCCACCACACCCCCTGGGGTAGGCTGGACTTCCTTCGTCGTAGCCTCAGTCGTTCTCTCCTCTCCACCGCCGAGCCGAAGAGCCGGCCTCTTCTTGTATATGTCGGCTGGGAGCTCGGCAGCCGACTTGATTTTCTTCTTTGGGGGCTCCTCGGGCATGGGCCCCTTACCCTTGGCCTCTGCCGTGGCTACTGGTCCCCTCCGAGGGTGGGAATCTGCCTCGCCGCTGGCAGGTTGAACTTTGGATCCCGCTCGGCCGCTCGTGAGCTGAACCCCCTTTTCGGCGTCGGCCTTCCGTTTGGCCATTATCCGAGCAATGATCTTGTCGTCCCTGAAGTTCACTACAATAAGAAGATGGTCAGTAACATAAACAGAACAGTTGAGCAAAGTCAAGTCCTAATGTTATTAAACTCACCGAGAAGAACGTGTTCAGCCAACTGCACGGGGTCCGCAAGGTCGGAGAGGCGCATAGTCTCCCCGGCCATCATCTTCTTCAGAGTCCTTCTCTCCTCCGTCGTCAGGAAGGGAATTTTATTGAACCCTGTGGCGTCGACCACCAACCAGACGTTCGACAGAGGGAGAGGCGGACCACCCGCGGGAGGGCCCATGAAGAAGAACTTGCCCTTCCACCCGTGGATGGAGGAAGGTTTCTGGGAGATGACCGGGAGCTTCTTCCCGCCCCTTTGGCTAAAGAAGTACCACCCGGTCATAGCCCGAGCTTTGTTCAAACTGGTCAGCTGAAAGACCGACCGGAAGAGGTTCGCGGTCGGAGTCTCGCCAAAACGGCGGACGAACATGATGAAGGCAAAGATGCACCGCCACCCATTCGGAGCGAGTTGGGAGGGGGCGATGCGGTACGTCTGTAGAATTTCTACAACTAAGGGTTGGAAGGGGAACCTAAACCCTGATTTCAGAGTGTGCTCGTACACACAGATCTCCGACGTGAGCACGGTGCAGGCCCGTTCGTCGAAGGTAGGGAGCCGAGCTCGAAAGTTTGTCATGGGCTCTTCGAGCTGGTATGCCCGGCAGATCGATAACAAAGCCGCCTCGGTCTTGACCTTACTAGGAACTTTCCAGGCTGGAACGGTAGCGAAGGACGCTACCGGAGGTCGACCACCCATCTGGCGAGAAGCCTGTTGGGGCAGAGGGCCCGCGGGACGACCACGCTCTTCCGCCTCAGAGGAACTCTTCTCCAATTCCTCTGGGCCGGAAGCTCTGGATTCATCAGACCATCCTCCCGAAGAGGAAGATGATCCGTCAGAAGAAGAAGTTTGGGACTGGGTCATTCTTCTGGTCACTCTCACCATACCGGAAGACGTGACGCTGTTAGAAGAGAAACTACTGAGCATGAACGGAAAGGGGAATGATTAGAAGACTTACTGGTTGCAGAAAAGATGACCGAGTGCATGAATGGAAGCTTGAAGACAAAGATCGACTGGACTCCGAGTGCTCTGGTAGAACTCCGATCGTAGTTGAAGCAAATGGTCGAATGAATGAAGTGGAAAGCTATTTATAGGGCGAGCGACCGAGAACTGTCTCTTCGGGTTTCGGACACGCGTTTCAGTTCCATTGGCTGTCCTCTGCCACGCTGGACGCGACGTGACTGATTGACGTGCGCAATGATGGGGCTCCTTCTCGAGGCACTCCGCCTCCTATGGACCGTCGGATTAGTGTGACGATCCGTGTTAAATACGGTCTCAGTCGTCCGATGCACTCGGTCGATTCGAGGACGAGTAGCATTTAATTGCATTCGTTCTCGAGGCGCACCACCACTCGGTGTTCGTTGGATCGTGGATCGATCCGCGTCAAAGTGGGAGATCGACGGTTGAGCACTCTTGCATAAACCGAGACTAACGCCTCGAGCCCTGTGCCTCAATCAAACGTGCAGACGGAGCGCAACCGCCTCTTCTTGGGAACAGCCTGTCATTTAATCCATCTATCCATCTGGTATTCGGCCTCGTACGACGTGGGTCTCAACAGTAAACTTATTGCACTGCCGAATTCGCTGCATCCGACAACGCAAGGGGCATCTGTTAGGAGGGAAATGATCCATCCACTTAAAATCTTACACGTGTCAAGTTGCACCTTCGGAGCCCGAGCGCTCGGAGTGTCTCGCACTCGGCTTTATGTATTTGGCCTATTTTGCATACGGTTTCTCATGCGCTCGGCCTCTCGGGTAGCGCTCAGAGTCTCAGTCCTACTCGGCTATGGTTCTCAGAAGGAAGCCAGAGTCCTAATGTGATTAGGACTACCCCCGAGGAGTCCTTCTCCCAGTCTGATATGGCACCGATTATCCCGGTCGGTCGTTACTCACACGTTGACGTGTCAGTCTCAGAGGTGACCGACTTAGCTTCCTTGGCTAAGGTCTCCGACTCCTACTCGGAGTCTATCACCCAGGTGTCCTCTAGTCTGACACATGGCAGTCCTATTGACGATCTACTTCCCTGAGTCCTGGTGCCTCCATGCCTCTTCCCAATCTATAAGTAGAGGTCATCCCTCAAGGTAAACCCTAATGCACTTACGCACCCACAAGCTGTTATTGATCATCCTTCACGCTTAAACTCATTCATCGTCCCACTCTCTCTAAACTGGAGGTAGCTTTCTGCTACCTCTTGACTGTTTACTTTGGGAATCTAACTTAATCATCGGAGGGTACTCAGGGCTTAGGCGCCCCCTCCTTTGTCTCATCTCTGTGATTGCAGGTCATTCAGAGCACGGATCAACGGGCGATTTCCAACCGTAACAGATCCCAAACTAAGAAAAAAGAAAAAACAAGGTAAGAATTGTATGGAACCCTAAAAGGTAGGTATTTTGCACCTATTGATAAAGGGGCATTATGAGTCCTGCTGTTAGAGGTCTGAAGGAAGATTTATTCCCACAACGACTGAAGGTGATTGCTGAAGGCGTTATGCCCAACTGGAGCCGCTTGGACCAACTAGTTGTTTCAACTTTCTATTATCGATATTCGATAGGTCATCCATGTCTACGTCCAATGTTGATATGCTTGTTGACAAGTCCAGTCCAATCTGCCCTGTAAGTAAAGGAAAAGCACCCCATTTGGGATTTCAAGCTCTGTGCTTTCTCTCTTCCATACATTTCCTCCCAGTTTCATGCATCCTCCTATTTTACTTGCGCAGTCAATTTTGACTCTGAAGATGATTGAAATGATGAGCCGTCTCTTGAACTTCTACGCCACCTGGCCTCTTAAGAAAGAAAGGTCCAACCCATCTGGGAAAGCTTTAAATGATCAATAGGGAGACACAAGAGTACTCTTAAGAAACATGTATTGGAGGAGCTGCCATTTGTTCTACCTATGAAAAGATTCCAAGGAAAGCATTAGATAGTAACAGATCATATCAACAGGTCAGCCAATTAGTACAAATGAGTGGAGGACAGATGTGCCACCAAAAAGATGGAAATACCAAAGCTCTTACAAAGTACATCATCTGCAAGAAAGAGATACATGACGAATAAACAATCTAAGCAAGAGATACATCTCAAAATCAAAGAATGAGGTCATAGGAATACCAAAAAACAAAAAAACAAAAAAAAAACAAAAGGAAAAGTAAATTCAAGCCTATGTTTTGTCTACAATAATAATGGGAGGTAGTTACATCTGACAGAAAGAGATGATTAACTTCCAGAGGATAGCATACGGTTTCACCATTCAGATAAAATCAGATCTAGATGAGCAGTCACAAATGCTCATAAAGTTTACATAATATCAGAGTACTAACTGGGGCAAAGATGTTCTATTTGATTGGAAATGTTTGGAAGAAGAAGATTCAAATCCAATATTGAAAGTCATGATTCAACTATGCGATCAAGCGAAGCACTGCATTTTGTAGCCTCCACATCCAAAAAAAAAGAGAAAAAAGAAGAAGAAAATAGTAGGATGATGAATGGCATTGGAGCTCAACAGTAAGCCAATTCTCCCTCTCACATCAAGAGGATGGTAGTTCCAATCAAAGCCTGATAGAAAGTTCGATCGTTCATCAAGATTCGCAGCATGTTGGACCGGACTTTTGATTTTGGCCAATTACATCCCCCCTTTATAGGAGACGATCTCATCACTTCTTCATCATCAGAGGATGATTTCTCATCGGCTTTAGACTCTCCCTCCCGTCTATTAATCTGAAGTCCATCCAAGGAGTCTCCATCACAAGCCCTTCTTTTGATTATCAATTTTTATGGAAATGTATTTCATGATCTTGTCATCATTTTATGTACAAATTCATGAATCTGGCTGAAACTCTCATCTATCGTTCATTACATCCGATGGCTTCCCAAGGTTCTTATAAGCCCTTCGTTTCTCAAGCCAATAAAATGAGATCTTCTCGGTAAGATATACCCATTCTACATAAACAATCAAACACTCTCCCAATGGTAGACCCATGTGGACAGTTTCACATCAGTCCTCCCAGACCTTCAACATCAATACTTGTCAACAAACTTAAAGGTTTCAGGCCCATATATGATCGCGACTGATTCGACATCTCGATGTAGCTTGTTGAGACATGTGTTCTGTCAAACCCCAATTCCGCACTATTCAGAATGGTGTGATGAACCACTAGCAAAGCAACGGTTTAACCAGGATCTCGTACATGTGGTATCCGACTGATCTAAACCTCATACATACAGATTCATAATCAGAGTAAATACACAATAGCGGAAGTCTTATAGTAAAATAAACTGAGAATCTACTATGATATTAAAATTTAATAGCAAATTATTCTGTATCAACTGAGACATAAATAAATATCAAATACATGTCCTTAATAAATTCAAATAAAGAAAACTAAAAATCTAATCGAATACACATGAGTTGTACTTGCAAGAGGAGTCATGTGTATCCACTTCATCTCCAACTTCCATCGCCGCTATGTGCCCATATAGTGGAGCATTGACATAATCTTCAACTGTAGTACCTGCATCATCAACTAAAAATATTCGACGTCGAGGGGGTGAGCACACAACATGGCTCAGTTAGCAAACAAAACAATGCAACAACACATGTATGCAGTCAATTCATATCTTTGGTATGGTTTAGAGTTTGCAATGTGCAATAGAAAGGTTGGGTGGTCAAAGGATAACATTTATTTACCCCGCCTCTATACACAGGGTGTGGAAGTCCGCCCAAAGGTTAATGTTTATTGTCGTCCCCATCCACCCTATCATAACATTGTACAACAAAGGTTAACGTTTATTGCTGTACAGTGTCATACCACCACATAAGCCCATGCTGGCGAGGGTTTGCAAACTGGGCTCGCAACTAACCAATCCTAATGCCAAACAGTGTATCCAAGGCCTCACCCCAGCATCCCTCACAATGTCCAAAGAGATAAAGCTAAGGCCCCCCGGTAGAGTCAGAGACTACAAGGACCAAGACCACCTCCCATGATACTCTACGACGTAATAGTTCTGCTAAAGTAATGGTGATACGGAGATGTCGGATGCTCGCTGTTTAGGCTACTTGTATCGATTTGCCACAGTGTGGTTAGATACAATGCCATGCATTGCCTCAGCTTGGCAGGATGGGAGTGAAGGTCGCCCTTGTTCCGAGAAAAGGTTATTCGCTATAGTAGCAGGAGCGGCCTAATATTATTTGTTTGGGGTGGGGTTAGCTCGTTAGTAAAGCAAGGAAATCCTACTGGCGATAGCGGTTGTACCTTTGACCTATATGACGCCGCTTCTTTGATCATCGCATGATGAATAGTGTTGATTGGTCACCCAAGGACACGCGAAAGCGGTAGATCAGAGTTGCTCTTTCGAAAGAAAGAGGGAGTAGAGGTGCGGAGCTCGATTCTGAGGGCATGTGCTTTTTCCCAGAAGCCCAGTTACCAGAAGACTTCCGTTGGAAATCAGAGAAATTTGATGGGAATGGAGATCCCAGAGCACACCTGAGGTCATACATAGGACAGATGAGAATCCAGAATTACAGTGAGCAGCAGATGGGGCAAGCTTTCCAGTTAACCCTTTCAGGCCCTGCTCTCCGCTGGGTGAGCGAGTGTAGGACCTCCTATTCTTGTCTTGCCCGGGGGTGACAACTCCAGCCCTAACCGTGGTGGGTTATAGAAGCCCCCACTCTGACTTTCCTTCCAAGCCTACCCACCGCCCTTTTTGACGATGCTAGTGCACAAGGCTTGAGTTAGAGATAGAGCTAAACTATTGAGACCCGCCAAAGGTTAACGTTTATTGACGTTCCCATCACACCTCCCCTGATACTCACTTGCATCAAGTACACCAACCACACACATACATTCACATGCCTATTTCTATCATCATCATCATCATCATCATGTTATAAACAATAAATGAAATATGCATCAACAAATAATAGAAATATTGGATGACATGTTGTATGCACATTACAAACATATTCGCATAGAATCAAGCATGGCATTGGACTCAATAAAAGAGAAAATAGTTTGTTATTAACCAATTAGTTTAGAGTTCTGTTTCCTCACCTTAGCTTGCTAATAATCCTCTTTCAAGCTTTAAAATCACCTTTATACTATTACTATATTGCTAGAAGACCTAACAAAGTCGATAGAATTTAATTAGAATTAATTCTGAATTTAAAAACTATTCTGTTAACTGGGGGTCGGAGGTAGGGTCAGAAGTAGGGTCGGAGTAATGATCGACCCTGGGTGCGACCACCCCTTTTCTGGACTTTTCGAACACTGGGGGTCGTTGCTTAGGGTCTGGTAGGGTCAATTGGCCATCGACCCCCCATGCGACCCCCTGTGGGTTTTGGTCGATTTTCTTCCTTCAGTCCATTCTTAGTGTTTGGGGTCCTATGGCTTGCTCCTATAATCCATTCTACACATGTTCTATGGTCTAGAACCATAATTCTACCACCAATATGGCTTTCATGATTTCCCCCATGGTTTTCCATGAAAACCTAACCATCAGTTGATGGTTTGAATTTCTCCGAGATCATACTCTCTTCATTATCTATCTCAAGGTCTTTAGCAATTCATGGAATTAGTATCCATATTTGAGAAGAATACTCCTTCTCTGTAACTCTTCTCCCTTGGCCTTCTTCTTTTCTTTCCTTCTCCTTTCCTTCTCTTCCTTCTCTTCTCTTTCTCCTAATTCAATTAGGGTTTTAAAAAGAGTGAAAGAGGCTTAGGGATGTCTTATTTATAGAGTAGAAACTCTTAAAATATGTCCCATTGAGATTTGGACGGAATCCCATCGAAATTAGGAAACTTTCCTAATTTTCAGATTTACCGAGTATCGGCGGTCGATAGGGGGTCGGAGATCCCGTTGACCCCTGGTTCCTAAAGTGTCCAACCCCCCATGTAAATCTGGGGGTCTGACTTCTGTCTTGGGGTGGGTCCGACCCTCCCTTGCTGGGTATGCGACCCTCCCCTTAATTTAAGTGTTTTTGGGTCAGTTTAATACCTGGGATCGTGATCTCCTTCACGTACTTGGTCCATTTGGATCATCCATGATGGGTAGACCTGGTTCAAGGAGGTAAGACAGGGTTAGTTTGATACGGGTCTTACAACTCCCCCCTACTTATAAAAATTTCGTCCCTGAAATTGTTCATACCTTCTGAGTTGAATAAGTGAGGGTATTGCTTTCGCATAGCATTCTCTTTTTCCCATGTAATTTCTTCCATGTCTCTAATTGTCCAAGTGACCTTGACATAATAGATATCTTGGTTGCGTAGTCGTTGAACCTTTCGACTGGTGATTTCAGCTGGTGTTAGTTCAAAAGTCAAATCTTCAGTTAAATCAGGTAGATCTACTGTCAAAACGTGCGTTGGATCTTTGACTTAATTCTTCAATAAGGAAATATGAAATATGCAATGCACACTTGACATAGATGGTGGTAGTGCTAACTGGTAAGCCACTTTCCCACGCTTAGCTAGAATCTCATATGGCCCGACATATCTTCAACTTAGTTTCCCTTTCTGTCCGAACCGTTTCAAACCTCGCATAGGCGACACCTTCAAGAATACTTTATCACCCACGATGAACTCAAGATCTCTGCATCGAGTATCTGCATATTGCTTCTGACGATTCTGGGCTGTTCTCACTCTTTCCTTGATATTGTCGACCACTCGACAAGTCTCTTCAATAAATTCTGGTCCAACGAGACTACATTCCCCAACATCGTTCCAAAATAAAAGAGTTCGACACTTCCTGCCATACAGTGCTTCATAGGGTGACATCTGTATAGTAGTCTGATAGCTATTGTTATAAGCGAACTCGATCAGTGGTAGCTTTTCATCCCACGATCCTTTAAAATCAATTACACATGCTCGCAACATATCTTCTAGAATCTGAATTTTACGCTCTGACTGTCTATCTGTCTGTGGATGCAATGCAGTACTAAACTTCAATGTTGTACCCATAGCCTTTTGCAATCCTTCCCAAAACTTGGAAGTAAATCGTGGATCTCTATCGGACACAATGCTCTCTGGGACACCGTGTAATCGAACAATATTATCCACATACAGCTTTGCTAACCTCTCTAGTGTATACTATGGTCGTATCGATATAGAGCGAGCTGTTTTAGTCAGGCGGTCTACAATCACCCAAACTGCATCAACTACTCGGGGAGTCAATGGTAACCCTGTGACGAAGTCCATGGTGATGCAGTCCCATTTCCATGCTGGTTACGGTAACGGTTGTAACAGTCCTGTAGGTCTTTGTCGTTCAACCTTTACCTTCTGACAATATAGGCATTGAGACACAAACTTAGCTACATTTGCTTTCATTCCTCTCCACCAATATAGTTTCTTTAGATCATGATACATTTTTGTACTTCCAGGATGTATCGAATAGATGGTGGTATGGTTTCTTTCATCAGTCGGTGTCTAATGTCCACACTTTCTGTTGCAGGTACACATATTCTTCCCCTGTACTTCAATATCTTTTCTTCGTCCAAGGTGAACTCAGGGTTAGTTCTACCTTTTTCGATGTCTTCTTGTACAATTCTCAGATAAGGGTCTGATTTGATAGCTGTCTTCACTTCATCAATTATATCTGGTATAATCTTCAATGCAGTGAACATATTTGAAAACCGATGAATAAACCCTTGGTTGGCTGATCCATCCGGTGTATCTATCACATATTGCTCATTGCCGTGATTGAATACCATTCTGGTAGTACACATTGCTGCAGTTGTGCTAACCTCTCCTTGAGATTTTATCATTGCCTTTCTGCTCAACGCATCCGCTACTACGTTAGCTTTCCCCGGATGATACTGGATATCACAATCATAGTCTTTCAATAGATCCAGCCATCTTCTTTGTATCATATTCAACTCCTTTTGATTAAATAAGTAAGTAAGACTTTTATGGTCCGATTTAATCTGGAACTTTTCTCCATATAGGTAATGTCTCCATATTTTGGCAGCATGTACTACTGCCGCTAACTCTAAATTATGAGTGGGATAATTTTTCTCATCTGTCTTTAACTGTCTTGAGGCATAAGCAATTACTTATTCCCCTTGAATAAGCACCCATCCTAATCCCAATCCTGACGCATCAGTGTACAAGGTAAATGGCTGTCCGGGAACGGGAATAGTCAAAATCGGAGCGGATATCAGTCTTGTCCTCAATGTTTGGAAGCTCTTCTCATATTTATCCGTCCACACAAACTTTTCAGTTTTCTTAGTCAGACTAGTAAGAGGTACGGCAATCCAGGAATAGTCATCCACAAATCTCCGATAATAACCAGCGAGACCCCGAAAACTTCTAATTTCTGCAATGCTCTTTGGTGCTTCCCACTTTACAATAGCCTCAATCTTGCTGGGATCCACTTTGATTCCTTCAGCGGATACTACATGGCCTAGAAAGGCGACTTCATTTAGTCAAAACTCACATTTGGTAAATTTGGCATATAGCTTCTCTTTCCTTAAACGCTGTAGAGTGGCGTTTAGATTCTTAATATGGGTTTCCTTGTCCTTGGAATATACCAATATATCATCAATAAATACAATAACCGACGTATCCAACATATCATGGAAAACTCGGTTCATAAGTTCCATGAAAGTTGCTGGTGCGTTTGTTAATCCAAAAGACAAAACCAAGAATTCATAATGTCCATATCTGGTCCTGAAAGCTGTCTTTGGAATATCACCATCCTTAATCTTCAACTGATGGTAGCCTGACCAAAGATCGATCTTAGAAAATACCTTTGCTCCTTGCAACTGATCGAACAAGTCATCGATCCGAGGTAGTGGATATCGATTCTTGATTGTCAATTTGTTCAATTCCCGATAGTCTATACATAGTCGAACGCTACCGTCCTTCTTCTTTACGAACAATACTGGCGCTCCCCATGGTGATATACTGGGTCGAATATAACCCTTGTCCAGTAGTTCTTGTAATTGTACCTTCAATTCCTTCAATTCAGTAGGAGCCATTCGGTAAGGTGCTTTTGATACTGGTGCGGCTCCAGGTATAAGATCTATCACAAACTCTGTGGCTCGGTCAGGTGATAATCCTGGTAGTTCCTCAGGGAATACGTCGGGGTAATCCCACACGACATCAATATCTTCCATCCGTGGTGCTTCTTTGGTAGGTTGACCACTGATACTAGATATCCGACTGCTTCCTTCTCAAGGCACTTCTTAGCCTTTAGTGCTGATAGTATGAGCTTGCGTTTATGGGGAAGTTTGGTTCCTGCAAAACTAAATTCTGCTCCTTCTTTGTCTTTAAATATTAGCTTCTTCTCGGCGCATAGTAGGTTTGCCAAATGCCGAGCTAACCAGTCCATTCCCAAGATGACGTCAAAGTCTGCCATCCCAAGTTGGATCAAAGTTGCATCTATGGTTTTCTCGCCAATGAGAACTGGGCATGGCCCATAACCTTTCTCTAACTCCACTTCTAACCCCATCGGTGACCGTACATGTAGTTTGTAGTCCAATCTTTTGATGGGTAAATTCAGCTTCTCTCCAAATGACACAGATATAAAAGAATGAGTAGCTCTAGAATCAAAGAGTACTCTGGCGGGTATGCCATTTATAGGTACCATACCTGTGATTTATTTTACTTAGTCTACATGCTCATACAATGTAATACAACTTAAAAGGTTTCAGTCATACCTGTGACCACATCGGGTGATGTGGCAGCATCCTCGGATGTAATAGCATAAACTCGTCCTTGATGTAGCTGCTTCTTGGGCTTAGGACACTCCCTTGCCATATGCCCCACTTGATTGCAGTTATAATATTTCGGACCTTCAGAATTTGGCTTTGGCTGCTGTTGAGTAACTGGGGTAGTCTTGGGTGCAGTAGCAAAGCCTTGAGCACGGAAGGGTTTAAATGGCTTGTTATTCCCTCCACTATAAGCATTTCTGGCTGGCCTTTTCATGCCTCTGTTCTGTGAGAAATAGCTTTCCTTCTGGCTCGATTCTATAACTCGAGCAATTTGCACAACTTCATTATATATCTTCTTTTCCAAACCCAAAACATGCTCCCTGATGCTTCCTCTAAGTCCCGTGATGGCCCTACGGGTCTTAGTGTCTTCTTCTTGCATGCTGAGTGGTGCAAAGAAAAACAGCTCCTCATAACACTGTTGATATGCATCCACGGACATCTGGCCTTGATATAAACTCAGGAACTCCTTCTCCATAGAATCTTTGAAGCTTCGGGGAAAATACTTCTCAAAGAAAGCTTCTTTATAAATAGACCAGGTCAATAAGGCGTGCTTGGTTAATAGATAGGTCCTGATTGATTTGCACCAATGATGTGCATCGCCTTTTATCATGAAGGTGGCACATAATACCTTTTCTTCCTCTGTAATAGTCATTATAAGAAAATTTCTCTCCATCTCATCGATCCAATGTGCTGGCCATAAAGGATCAGACGGTTTACCGTTAAATTCCTTGGGCTTCATCTTCAAGAATCTCTCAACCAGTCGAGAGTGATCCATCTAATTTTGGGGGTATGCCCCAAACATAGGTTGTGGATACTAATAATTAACCTGAGCTACTTTTAGACCTGGTACTGGAATCTGTGCAGCTGGTGGTTGAGGTGTTTGAGGTGTTGGGTGGTTACCCACCGGTGCTACACTGGTTTGTCCAGTCGGCATTGGTGTAGCATGTGCTGCCTGGAACATAATCTCCATTGCTACTTGCATTTGAGCCTGTGCGTATTGCATTTGTTGCAGCTATTGCGCTAAGTTCATAACCACGGTTGCTAACTCTGGTGGTGGAGGTGGCAAGTTTGTAGTATTTGCCTGAACCGGATTTACTAGTAGTGCAACCTGTGGATTACCCTGTGCGTATATATTTTCTTGGCTGGTTTCCTCTACGGGTGGTGGTGGTGGAACTACGTTTTGGCTCTGCCTGGTTACTCTACGTCCAGCCATCTTCCTCTGATATTGGTGATGCCTGAAAATCATTAACAAACGTCAGACAATCATTTATATTTCATGTAGGCACACTAACCGATGTTATTTTCCAAACTTTCAGATCGTTCTGTAAAAATATTATCTTTTCAATGCAGGGTCGATGGTGGGGGTCGATGGTATGTCCGACCCTCAGTATCCGACCCTGGGAATGTACCTATTCTTCTCGAGAGCCAGGGGTCGATGCGGGGGTCGATGGGTGTCCGACCCCCAGGTGTGACCCCGGGTTTCCTGTCAGATTCCCAAGAGCTGGGGGTCGATACGAGGGTCGATGTGGGGGTCGATTATCCTGGTTGAATTCTCCGACCCCCAGACCAAAAATTAGATTTTTAAGGTCTGATTCTGGGTTTATTTCCCATCATTCCTTCCCCGTTTTGACTCGCCTCCCACCTCTGAGTTTCTACAGTGCCACTCCGCTATATTGGTCATTTCGATTCTGTGTTTCAACGTCCATATCATTCCTACAGGTATGTCTTCTCATTTTTACCTGTTTTTAGGTTTTCATTTCTAGGTTTTTGCCCATTTATCTTGTATTTTTCAAATTAAACTTTTTCCAACCGTAAAAATTCGATTTTTATTGGGGGCTTTGGTTATTGGTGACTCGAGGAATGAAAGCTCTCAAAATTTTTTGAGTTTCATCAGTTGGTTATCGAGAAACTTGGATTTTGCTCTTTTTGCCCTAATTTGTCAAAATTTTTTATTTCTCGCAATTTCTTCAAATTGGATTCCATTAGCTAGAATTTCCTACTATGTGAGTGTTGTAGGATATGTTAGAACCCACGTAAGTCCTCCTACCCACGTGTATGGGTGTCAAGTGAGGATTTTGGCCAATTTACGTCGTTATAATGTCAAAATTTTGGATTTTCTATCCTATTAACATATTGTCTATTCTTCTTTCTTACTTGCAGATATCATGGCCCGTACCAAAGTACCCAGAGTCCGCGATCCTCTTCCTTTGCGCTCCAACGAAGTCGAGGCACAGTATGCCCACTACACTCGCAAGAAAGTAGAGGGTGGCCGTATGGTGAACTTGGCTGAGTTGGCCCTGTTCAATGTGGAGAGAGCATTTGGTGATATGGGTTGGCTCCCAGTCATTACTTACGATGCGTGCACCCGTCCAGATTTGGTACGCCAGTTTTATTGTATCCTCCAGGTGGTGGGGGACTACAATGATGTTGAGAGGGGTCACGAGTTTCGCATCACGAGTTACGTCAAAGGGGTAAACATCTCGTTTCACTATCGGCAGCTAGCCGACCTACTAGACATCTCCTATGATGGCCCCATGGTTTTCTGTGCTCCTAGAGAGCCCCAGTTCTTCTCTCTACAGATGAGGGCCACGATCGATAACCAGCTCCTTCGTCCTAATCGCTGGCAGATGAAGGCATGTTATATGCGTCCAGCTCCATGGGTTTATTGCAAGATCATTCAGCATAACCTGCTCCCACAGAGTGGCCATTACGAGAGGGTTTCCCAGCTGACCCAGTATCTTCTATATAGTATCTGCACTAGACAACCCGTCTGCCTTCTGTACATCATCATGCATACTATGATCACTGCTACGTTGCCCAGTCACACCGGCAACCTTTCGTACGGACGTATGATCACTACACTGCTTACCCGCTTGGGGGTTGATTTAGTGGATGAGAAGATTCAGGAGAAGTCCTTCTCGTCGCCTCTAGATTGGGAGGCTAATTGCAAGATGGGCCTGCGGGATTCCCAGGTCAGTGATGAGGAGAGGAACGCGATGGTGCGCCCTCACACTCACGTAGAGATAGCTGACGCTGAGGCAGCTACCGCCGTCGCTGGAGTTCATACGGAGCCTGCTGGTGATGATGATCGTATGTACATGGATGTAGACTCTATACCACCTCCTTCACCTACACATGCGACTGGAGCTAGTACTTCATATGCGGCTGGTTCTTCGCATGCGGCTGGTCCTTCTCATGCGGCTGGTCCTTCACACCCACCTTCTGATATGATAGAGATATTGCATGAGATAAGAGAGGCTCAGCGCAGATCTGACTTGAGTATGGGGGAGTTACTAGACTCTCAGCGCGTGAGAGTGGATGAGCTATTAGCCGCCCAGCGCATATCAGACACACGGATGGGAGAGCTCATAGAGGTTCAGCGCCGGTCAGACACGCGTATGGAGGAGCTTTTGGGTGCTCAGCGTGCGACTGATCAGCGGGTAGCTGATCTTACAGCTAGTCTTCAGATGACCCAGACTCAGATAGCCTGGTTGACTAGAGTCTACGCTGAGGATTATAACAGAGACCGTGAGGCACCGCTTCCTCCTTCACCTCCAGCTTCATGATTATATCTATTTTTTTTGTACTACAGAGTAACTGTCTGAGTTGTGGACTGTACTTTGCTTTAGCTATGTATGTACGTTTGTTTCCCTCTCATTGTATTTAAAATTGTTTC
The DNA here is from genome assembly GCA_028583415.1 of Protea cynaroides. Taxonomy (NCBI): domain Eukaryota; kingdom Viridiplantae; phylum Streptophyta; class Magnoliopsida; order Proteales; family Proteaceae; genus Protea; species Protea cynaroides. The sequence goes on from CM053275.1 coordinate 71,342,138, forward strand.
TCCTTTAATAGATTCATTATTTTCCTTTCAAATTTGGTCTCAAACATCACTTGTGCTTAGAGTGTGTTAATATCACTTTTATCCTATCTCAATTCACAATTTATCGTGAATGTATGCCAGTTTAGTGGACACGGCCTGAGATACTCTGATACCAAGTTGTCACACCCCAATTCTGCACTATACAGAATGATGTGATGAACCGCTAACAAACCAACAGTTCAACCAGGATCTCATACAGGTGGTATCCGGCTGATCTAAACCTCATACATACACATTCATAATCAGAGTAAATACACAATAACGGAAGTCTTATAGTAAAATGAACTGAGAATCTACTGTGATATTAATATTTAATAGCAAATTATTCTGTATCAACTAATACATAAATAAATATCAAATACATATCCTAAATAAATCCAAATAGAGAAAACTAAAAATCTAATCGAATACACATGAGTTGCACTCGGAAGAGGAGTCATGTGTATCCACTTCATCTTCAACTTCCATCGCCGCTACGTGCCCATACAGTGGAGCATTGACATATCTTCAACTGTTGTACCTGCATCATCAACTAAAAATATTCGACGTCGAGGGGGTGAGCACACATCATGGCTCAGTGAGCAAACAAAACAATGCAACAATACATTTGCATGCAGTCAATTCATATCTTTGGTCTGCTTTAAAGTTTGCAATGCGCAATAGAAAGGTTGGGTGGTCAAAGGTTAACGTTTATTGACCCCGCCTCTATACACAGGGTGTGGAAGTCCTCCCAAAGGTTAACGCTTATTGTTGTCCCCATCCACCCTACCATAACATTGTACAACAAAGGTTAATGTTTATTGCTGTACAGTGCCATACCAACACGTAAGCCCCTGCTGGCGAGGGCTTGCAAACTGGGCTCGCAACTAACCAATCCTAATGCCAAACAGTGTATCCAAGGCCTCACCACAGCATCCCTCAGAACGTCCATAGTGATAGAGCTAAGGCCCCCCGGTAGAGTAAGAGACTACAAGGACCGAAACCACCTCCCCTGATACTCTACGACGTAATAGTTCTGCTAAAGTAATGGCGATACGACAATGCTAATGCACAAGACTTGAGTTAGAGATAGAGCTAAAGTGTTGAGACCCGCCAAAGGTTAACGTTTATTGACGTTCCCATCACACCTCCCCTGATACTCGCTCGCATCAAGTACACCAACCACACACATACATTGACATGCCTATTCCTATCATCATCATCATCATCATCATGTTATAAAAGTAAATATGCATGAACAAATAATAGAAATATTGGATGACATGTTGTATGTACATTACAAACATATTCGCATAGAATCAAGCATTGCATTGGACTCAAGAAAAGAGAAAATAGTTTGTTATTAACCAATTAGTTTAGAGCTCTGTTTCCTCACCTTAGCTTGCTAATAATCCTCTTTCAAGCTTTAAAATCACCTTTATACTGTTATTATATTGCTAGAAGACCAAACAAAGTCGATAGAATTTAATTAGAATTAATTCTGAATTTAAAAACCATTCTGTTAACTGGCGGTCGGAGGTAGGGTCGGAGAAATGATCGACCCTGGGTGCGACCACCCCTTTTCTGGACTTCCCGAACACTGGGGGTCGATGCTCAGGGTCTGGTAGGGTCGATTGGCCATCGACCCCCCATGCGACACCCTATGGGTTTTGGTCGATTTTCTTCTTTCAGTCCATTCTTAGTGTTTGGGGTCCTATGGCTTGCTCCTATAATCCATTCTACACATGTTCTAGGGTCTAGAACCATGATTCTAACACCTATATGGATTTCATGATTTTCCCTCATGGTTTTCCATGAAAACCTAACCATGGGTTGATGGTTTGGATCTCTCCGAGATCATACTCTCTTCATTATCTATCCTAAGGTCTTTAGCAATTCATGGAATTAGTATCCATACCTGAGAAGAATACTCCTTCTCTGCAACTCTTCTCCCTTGGCCTTCTTCTCTTTTTTCCTTCTCTTTTCCTTCTCTTCCATCTCTTCTCTTTCGCTCAATTCAATTAGGGTTTTAAAAAGAGTGAAAGAGGCTTAGGGACGTCCTATTTATAGAGTAGAAATCTTAAAATAAGTCCCATTGAGATTTGGAAGGAATCCCATCGAAATTAAGAAACTTTCCTAATTTTTAGATTTACCGAGTACCGGGGGTCGATAGGTGGTCGGAGATCCCGTCGACCCTTGGTTCCTAAAGTGTTCGACCCCCCATGTAAAACTGGGGGTCTAACTTCTGTCTTGGGGGGGGGGGTCTGACCCTCCCCTTAATTTAAGTGTTTTCGGGTCAGTTTAATACCTGGGATCGTGATCTCCTTCACGCACTTGGTCCATTTGGCTCATCCATGATGGGTAGACCTGGTTTAAGGTGGTAAGACCAGATTAGTTTGATACGGGTCTTACATGTTCCATCTGAACATCTCCAAGAAAGGAAAACATAATTAGGCATCATTTTTAATTTTGGTATGGGACTGCATTTCCCTAAGGTCAGTTTTATTGATGATTCAAATAGTTTTCTGCCTATCAATGCGTGTATCAATGCGTGTATGTGTCAACATAAACAGTGGGACAAGGCTACCAATTTGTCATGAAAGTTATGCCGTTCGGATTTCCCCTAAGGGTTTCCAACCTTTGTATGGGACCATAATTTTGGCAATATCATCACCATATTAGGACTCTTTATTCAACCCAAGATGGGGTTTGCAAAAAAAAAAATGGGACTAAAAGAAATCTCAGCAAGAAAAAGCAACCCAAGTAACCTCAATGGGCAACCCTTAATACCTCAGTGGGGAAAGGCGACCTGATGCAACCCTAAAGCATTGCCCTCATTGGCCCATCATAGAAAAATTCAGTGGTTCATGTGCATAAGTGTCATACCAAGTCTACCCTCCATAAGGAAAGGAACCCCTCTTGCTCTCCAGTGAATCATACTCAAAGGAGTTGAACAAACCATCATCTGTTTGCCTTTTGGGCTCCCTAGCATTGTCTTACAATAGAATTCTATCTTCAAATCCTTTTGTCACGTTAGGGAGAGAGCAAATTCTCATGGCTTGGTTACGGATGTAGCAAAATTCATAAAATCATAAGTTCCCTCATTTTTCAAGATTCAAGAAGGGCTTATCTAAGAAGTCATTTTCTGCAATCAATCTGTCAATCTTCCCTTGACCTTGGAAGCATGGTAAAATTCTAGATGCAATCCAGATTCAACCTAGTTCCAACTTTGTTAGGTTGCTCGTTTCCTTCTATAGTACCTCTCTGTCACAACATACAGACATTGGGGCATAGATATACCCTAAGTAGAGGAATTGAACTTCATCATGAGCATTACATCTAGGATCCATTGTCTAGTCTGAAGTCATTAACCTTCCTAGTCAATAGAAGTAGGTCCATCCAAGTTGGTTTTTGCCAATTTCTTAGTTCTCCCAATCCTGTTGATGAAGAAAATCCAATGTGGTTGCTCACCTGTTAGCATTTAGTCACCAAATTCTCTGAAAGACCACTTCGAATCCTTTGTTCCCCGTGCCTATTGTGGGGCCATGGTTCATTTATCATTTAAAATTGGCACAACAATGTCACAAAGCCCTGAGCTTTTTCATGAGCCTAGATCAAGGGCCAAACCCATGTTGCATTTCATCGCTGCTTGGCTGTTCTACCAATTTGGTCTACCATAGTGCAGAGTCAAATAATTTACTTGACTAGATGCCCCTCGACAGTTTAAGACCAAGATCAATCAATAAAATCACTTTGGTTAGAGACTATCAAGCTCTCCTCATTCTTGTCCAAAACCCTCACTAGAGTTTCTTTCATTCCAAAATCCAACAACACCCATGTTTGCTGAAGAAAATCATCACTTTCAAATTACATGGAACCCTTCCAAAGGAGCAACCAAGTCATCACTATCGGGCTGAAATTGAGTCAAACTTGCTGTACCAAGTCATAAATGGCAAATTTAAAATCTAGGTATCATGCCAGTGAAGTCCATGACACCATTTTCATTGATGCCATGTTTTATGCCTTCACCAATAAAGCAGGGGCAAAAACCAAGGAAAAGTATCAAGGAATTCACCATCATTTCAAATATGTCCAGTACCCTAAAGGTTCAAAGTCAACAAAAACATCCTATATGGGTCACTTTCGAGCATCCTAAAGGTTCACAGGAAGAAAGCTACTTAAGAGGATATTCTAGTTTCCATTCCGGAAGGTTCATAGACATAGAGCTTCCAAGAAGGATATTCCAATTTTCAATCCCGAAGGTCCAAAGTTGGTAGGAACTTCAAAGATAAGTCATTCAGTATTACCCTATAAGTGACCTTCTGAGTTCTTGTTCATTTCATAATCAAATGCAGAGCCTTAGCTCATCCAAAGATCAAATCAATCTTAGTTTATAAGTGAATCAAATACAGAGCTCTAGCTCATCCAAAATTCAAATCAATCTCACCTATTAGTGAATCAAATGTGGAGCCCTAGATTATTCAATGATCAAGTCAATCTCAGCCTGCATGTGAATCAAATGCAGAACCTTAGCTTATTCAGAAAATCAATCTCAGAATCTCAATCAAAAGAGCCTCAATTGAATCAAAGAAAAGACAGCAAATTCCTCCATCCAGACAAATCAAAGCCGAGCCCAAGCTCGTGCAACCAGCCTTCTATTCACAGCCTAGCTCCATACAAGAAGAGGTTCCAAGCCTACAAACCAACCTTATATTCACAGCCTAGCTCCATATAAGAAGAGGTTCCCAACCTATCAATCAGCCTTGTATTCACAGCCTAGCTCCATACAAGAAGAGGTTTATTAGCCTACAAATGGATTAAGTCGGGTTCAAGCCCGCGCGTACCTTGTATCATGAGTCTCACCTCAGCAAGAAGAGGTTCCCAGCCTACAAATGAGCCTTGTATTCAAAGCCTAGCTTTGTATAAGAAGAGGTTTATCAGCCTAGAAATGGATCAAGTCAAGTTCAAGCCCACCCATACCTTGCATCATGAGTCTCACCTCAACAAGAAGAGGTTCCTAGCCTACAAATTAGCCTTGTATTCATAGCCTACCTTCATACAAGAATAACAATCACCAATATTCCAAGAAGAGCAAACCTTCATGCTAGTCGAACTACATTCTGGGCTTGATTTCTAGGACACCCTTAGAATACGTTGGCAGTTTTGGACAAATTATCCTAAGTGCAGCCCAATAAGCAATCTCACTCATATAAAAAATGTGGTTCTTTTTGTCATTAGCCTTCAATTGGTAACAATCTCGGCTAATGAGGGGTATCTGTAAGCACCCCCTTTTTGCCACCCTCGGTATAAGTGAACCAATATGGCATATTTCTGGCCTTTAATCCAAAGGTTTGTGATTCTCTAATAAATCACACAACAGGGTCATAGGCTATTACCTACATGGATGAATAGGTTATGAAATTATCTTTGAAATAAGAGCTAAATCATCAAATTCTGCGATCAAACAAGGAAGGTATCACAGTTTGAAGGTGCAGGGGCATTTACGTAATTATCATATGATGCATGCATTATCATTTAAACTTCAAGTCATCATATCTTGGTCATCAGATATTGAAATAAGATGATTCAAAGGTCAATATTCCTTTTTTTTCAGTCCTATTCAAAGTGGACATGAAAAAACCCAGATAAAGGTCACCAGTGCTCCCCATGCATGCTTTCATGCAAAATTATCGTTAGAACTTCAAAGCTTCATATCTTTGTCGTCCTACATTGGATTCAGATGATTCCAAGGCCATTATTCTTCATTTGTGATGTTCTCCAAAGTAGATGTAAAAAATCTCGGGTAGTCTCTGAATGGTCCCATGCAAAATTTCGCATTGAAATGGTCATTTAATCTTTGGAAATTAATATTTTGGTCACCCCATATCTGAATCAGGTGATTTCAATTTCATTATGTTCCATTTTTAATACTCTACAAAGTGGATGTAAAGGATTTTCGGTAGAAGTCTCTGAAGGATCCCATGCAGAATGGTCAGCCAAATTATCGATAATTGGCCTGCTTAAACTTCTGAAATTCATAAGTTGGCTATTTTATTTCCAAATGAGGTGATTTAAGTTCTAATATTCCTCATTTTTAGTGTTCTACATAGTGAATGTAGAATTTAGAATAATGGCTATAAAAAATTCCATGTGGAATGGTGGTATAAATGGACTATGAAATGTCAACCTTGGTCCAAACCAGCTTAATCCAGCTTAGTCTAACTTAGGCCAAGCCCCGCCCAGCTCAGACCAATCCAGACCAAGTTACGTCAGCCCATATGCATACATTTATTTTATATGTGTGTAATGTATAATATATTATTGTATATAATATATATATATATATATATATTATAGGAAAGAGAAAGGAAAGAGAGGCCGTGGAAAAAGAGAGGAAAAAAAGGCCGTGGGAATTAGAGAGGGAAAAGGAAAAAAGGAAAGAGAGAGACATAAAAAAAAGGGAAAAGAAAAAGAGGATAAAGCATTTTCTAGAGAGAAAAATGTTAGAGAGAGAGAGAGAAGGAAAAAAAGAAGGATAGAGGATGGAAAGAAAAAAAGGAAAAAAAGAAAAATAAAACATTTTCTAGAAAGAAAACGTGAAAAGAGAGAAAAGAAGAAAGAAAAAAAAAAGGAACGAAGAAGAAAAGGAAGAAGAAGAAAGGAAGGAAGAAGAAAAGGTAAGAAGGAATTTTCTAGAAGAAGGAAAGAGAGAAGGGATTTTCTAAAAGAAGAAGGAGAAAATGGAAAAGAAAAAAAAATGTGGAGAGGAAGGAGAAAAAGGAAGGAAGAGAAGAAAGGAAAGAAGAAAAAAGGAAAAAAAAAATTTCCAGAAGAAAAAGAAGAAAAGGCAGGAAGAGAAAAAAAGAAAAAGAAGGAAGAGAGAATAGAAGAGAGAGAGAGAGAGACATTTTCTACATTAGAAAACATGTAGAAAACATGGGGAAGAGAGAGGGAGAAGTAAAAAGGGAAGGAAGAGAAGAAAGGAAAGAAGAAAAAAAGGAAAAAAAAGATTTTCTAGAGGAAAAAGAAAAAAAGGAATGATGGAGAAAGAGAGAGAGACGTTTTCTGTAAGAACCGTATCAAACCGTATCAAACTAATCCGGTCTTACCACCTTGAACCAGGTCTACCCATCATGGTTGAGCCAAATGGACCAAGTGCGTGAAGGAGATCACGATCCCAGGTATTAAACTGACCCAAAAACACTTAAAATAAGGGGAGGGTCACAAACCCAGAAAGGGTGGGTCGGACCCCCCAGTATAGAAGTCAGACCGCCAGTTTTACATGGGGGGTCGGACATTTTAACGGCCAGGGGTCGACAGGATCTCCGACCCCCCTATCGACCCCCGGTACTCTGCAAAAACAGAAATTAGGAAACTTTCCTAATTTCAATTGGATTCCTTCCTAATCTCAATGGGACTTATTTTAGGAGTTTATACTCTATAAATAGGACATCCCTAAGCCTCTTTCACTCCTTTTAGAACGCTAATTGAATTGAGAGAAAGAGAAGAGAAGGAAGAGAAAAAGAAGAGAAGAAAAGAAGAGAAGAAGGCAAAAGGAGAAGAGTTGCAAAGAAGGAGTATTCTTCTCAGGTATGGATACTATTTCCATGAGTTTCTAAAAACCTTAGTGTAGATAATGAAGAGGGTATGATCTCGGAGAAACCCAAACCATCAACCCATGGTTAGGTTTCCATGGAAAACCATGGGGGAAATCATGAAAGCCATATAGGTGAATGAATCATGGTTCAAGGCCATAGAACATGTGTGGAATGGACTGTAGGAGCAAGCCATAGGACCCCAAACACGAAGAATGAACTGAAGGAAGAAAAATCGACAAAACCCACAGGGGGTCGCATGGGGGGTCGATGGCCAATCGACCCTACCAGACCCTGAACATCGACCCCCAGTGTTCGGGAAGCCTAGAATAGGGGTGGTCGCACCCAGGGTCGATCAAACTCCGACCCTAGCATCGACCCCCAGTTAACAGCATGGTTTTTAAAATCAGAATTTATTCTAATTAAATTCTATCGACTTTGTTAGGTCTTCTAGCAATATAATATCAATATAAAGGTGATTTTAAAGCTTGAAAGAGGACTTACGATCAAGTTAAGGTGAGGAAACAAGACTCTTAATTAATTGGTTAATAACAAACTGTTTTATTTCTTGAGTCCAATGCTATGCTTGATTCTGTGCGAATATGCTTGTAATGTGCATACAACATGTCATACAATATTTCTATTATTTGTTCATGCATATTTACTTTATTGCTTACAACAAGATGATGATGATTTTGATAGGAATAGGAATGTGAATGTATGTGTGTGGCTGGTGTACTTGATGCGAGCGAGTATCAGGGGGGTGTCATAGACTGGGCCTTAGCACCCTAGCTCTGTATCTAACTCAAGTCATGTGCATTAGCATCGTCGTATCGCCATTACTTTAGCAGAACTATTACGTCGTAGAGTATCAGGGGAGGTGGTCTCGGTCCTTGTAGTCTCTGACTCTACCGGGGGGCCTTAGCTCTATCTTTATGGACGTTCTGAGGGATGCTGGTGTTTGGCATTTGGATTGGTTAGTTGTGAGCCAAGTTTGCAAGCCCTCGCCAGCAGGGGCTTACGTGTTGGTATGGCACTGTACAACAATAAACGTTAACCTTTGTTGTACAATGTTCATGAATTGGGTGCATGTGAGTTGACGATAAACGTTACGTTTGGGCGGCGTCGCACACTTGTGTATAGAGAAGGGGTCAATAGATGTTAACCTTTGACCACCAAACCTTTCTATTGCATATTGCAAACTTTAAACCAGACCAAAGATATGAATTGAATGCATGCATATGTATTGTTGCATTGTTTTATTTGCTCACTGAGCCATGATGTATGCTCACCCCCTCGACATCGAATATTTTTAGTTGACGATGCAGGTACTATCGTCGAAGATTATGTCAATGCTCCAATGTACGGGCATGTGGCGGCCATGAAAGTTGAAGACGAAGTAGATACGCATGACTCTTCTTTCGAGTGCAACTCATGCATATTCAATTAGATTTTGTTTTAGTTATTTGGATTTAGTAAAGACATGTAATGGATATTTATTTATGTCTTAGTTGATAAAGAATAATTTTGCTACTTAAATATGATTATCACATCTAGATTTCTCAGTTCATTTTATTATAAGACTTCTGCTATTGTGTATTTACTCTGATTATGAATGTGGATGTATGGGGTTTAGATAACACGGATATAGCCTACTCGAGATCCTGGTTGAACCGTTGGTTTGCTAGCAGTTCATCACACCATTCTGAATAGTACGAAATTGGGGTGTGACATTTTCTACTCTAGAAAACATGTAGAAAACATGGGGAAGAGAGAAGAGAGAAGAGAAAAAGGAAGGAAGAGAAGAAAGGAAAGAAGAAAAAAAGAAAAAAGATTTTCTAGAAGAAAAAGAAGAAAAGGAAAGAAGAATCTTCTAGAAGAGGAGAGGAAAAGCATAAATAGTCCAAGAGAAACAGAGATTGATCTTCTTTTCTAGACCACAAGGAGAGAGAACGTGGCTAAGAGAGAAAAACTTGAGAAAGGGAGAATGAAAGAGAAAAGAAGAAGAGAAAAGAAAAAAGAAAAGAAGAAAAGAGAGAATGAGAAAAGAGAGAGGAGAAGAGCAGAGGAGAAGGAGGTTTCGCCTTCAAAGAGCTAGAAACGATCTCCAATCATCCTACCTCAGCAGTTTCACTCCATTCGAGCAAAGGATAGCATCCTAAACAAATTTAGTGGTCTTTATAATGCTCGAATGTCAATTGTGCTTGAAAAAGGCTAATTTCCATGAAATCTCGATCAAGAATGCTTTATTACATGAATATTAAAATTATGATACCTATGTCTAGCATTTTTCATGAATGATAATTTGTCTACACTACTCAATGATAAATTTTTGAATGTTATATGATGATGTTTGATGTTTTTGACAAGTTTCATAAAGTGGTTTTCTAATCTGAAATTTCTAGATTTAGGATTCAAACTTAGGACGTACATCACATGTTGTTTTTCTTAGATTTTGAAGCCCAAATTTTATGGGAGTCTCTCTGATATGTTATAAGACTACCTTAGAAATTTTTCTCAATTTGTAATTGGGAATGTATATCGAAAAAATCATCTATGACATTGCTATTTTATTGGGATACAATACAATCATCTACCAGAAAGTCTCTAGACAAGGGTCTTATGGTAATAATCAGGACCTCAACTTCATACAAACTTTCTAGATATGAAAGTCTTCTCCAAATGGCACTAGTTTCATATTCTTTAGATTTTTTTTATTGAATTGATATCGATTTTTAAGTGCATAGTACTCTGCTTTTGAATCTGTTAGGATGTACTGATTTGCATGATTGAAAAGAATCATTTTTCACAAAGAAAATATTATGTTTTCACTTATTTTTCTTCATGAACTTTTAGATTAGACAGTTAAATACATGGAAATATATTTGGATTTAATTTTCATAAGTATAGGATTATATTCGGAATTTATGGTGCAACTGGTCAAAAATATGGAATAGAATTGTCCAGTGCACATATCCGGTCTTAGGGAATAACTTTGACCTATTTTTACTCTCCATTAGGATTTGACTCCTTCATATGAAATATAACATGTTGAGTCATATATTTTGAAAAAAAAATAGAGCTTGATTTGACTTACAGAAGCCCTACTTATGGTCATTCTTGTGTAATGTGACAGAATCTGAATGTAGTTTATAGTTTTGTCCATTATCTGAAACCTTGTGTCACAATTTAGACAGTTTTGAGTAATTAATCTTTCCAAATGTCTTCATAACAATTAAAATATTTTCAAAGAACATCGAACATATGTTTTTGATAATTTTACACTTTTTAAAAAATGGTTTCATTGATGTCTCATTCATTGTAACATGCAATTGATTGCTCGAATGAATTCTGTCATATTTGGATAAATAACTATATTTAGAGCATTCATATGCTTTGTTTGGATCGTGCATACCATATTTGCGGTATTCAATGTGTTGCTATATTTGATAGAATAAATTTTTTTTTATCATATTAGCAAAATCTTAATAATTATCATTTTTAAGTTTTATTATGCTTAGAAAATAGCAAATAAGATCTTACCTTTTTTCTGAAAAATTTAAGCCATATTTGCATTCTATGATTGTTCCTTACCATATTGATATATAGATGCATACAAGATCTTACCTTTTTTTGAAAAATTCTTGCCATATTTGCATTCTATGATTGGTACTTTCCATATTGATTTACAAATGCATATTAGATATTTCCATATTAAGTCTTGCCATGCTTAGAAAATAGCATATTAGATCTTGCCATATCGGTTCTTGCCATATTTGCAATGCATGCTATATTTGGGAGATTTTCATAAACCTACTATATGTGTATTTCTTGCCATAAATATGTTTTATGCCATATTTAGATGAATAATTTATTTTTGGCAATAATTTAATTTAAGCTGCACCCTAGTCGAACTGCCATATACACCTAGAAAACATATTTGGTGTGGGGACGTGCATTTAGGCACCCGCATTATTGGGAAGGGCATAATAGAAAATAATAAAAATCTTAATAAAGAGAGAGAATGCTTTGCCAAACCTTTCAAAATTAGTACTTAGGATGAAAAGGGTAATTCAGGATGATTTTACCCCTTAGCATCTCCTAAACCTAGAATAGGTTATAAATCCTAAACTTAGAATAGGTTCTCAATCCTTAACCTAGAATAGGTTCTCAATCATTATCCTAGAACAGGTTATTTCATCAGGCCCGAACTACGTGATTCTGATTCCTAGGTCAAATCCTAGGATACGTAGTCAATTTGGGAGAAACCCAAATTCGGATCTACACCTTAGTCCACTAAGACTATCCATAGATCCACTAGGATATTTATTGACATTTTGACCCAAATAGGGTTATCCAGTTCGAACTACGCAGATTCTAATTCCTAGGTCAACCCTAGGATAGGTAGGGCATTTGGGAGAATCCCAAATTCGAATCCACACCTTAGTCCACTCGGACTATCCATAGATCCACTAGGATGTCCATCCATATTTTGACCTAGAAAAGGCTATCCATATTTTGACCCAGAAACAGTTATCCACATTTTGACCCAAATTGGGTTACCCATATTTTAACCCAAAATAGGTTATCCATATTTTGACCCAGAAAGGATTATCCATTCTTAGATCCACTAAGACTATCTATCAGTTCGTATGGACTATCCAGATCCTAACCCATAGGATTTCTCATCCTTTCAAACATAAATTTCAACTTGAACAATGACCTTAATCATGCATAAGCATAAATCAAAATCATAAACTTTAATCACACCTGAACTACGATGGTAAACCTGATTTTTGAAATAATTCCATGATTCATTGGCAATCTGATGGATATAGATTCGGTTAAATGATATCTAACCACTTGGTTTGGTTTTGTTTAACAGACAGAGTCTAGCATAGAAAAGGTATAGGAGACCGATTTTGAACGGGCGGTTTGGGTGCCTAATCCCTTCCCATAACCGTAACCTGATGCTTACCCAATCTCTGATGGACCAGAAATCTAATCTAAGGGTCATGAGTCAATCGAAGTCTTACCTTGAGGTAAGATTTCACATTTCTAAGGTCCTAGACCTTAATCTAGGTGGCGACTTCTAAGATTTCCATCTTTGTCCTCACAGGTGGCCACCGCACCTCTATACACGAGTGGGTAAAGCCTCCCAATGGATCAAACACCGTTGTCGTCTCACATGTATCCATCATGGAATAGAGATAAAGCTAGAGTGCCTGATCAAACACCACATAACACTTCCCCTAATGCCCTACCCATACCAACACGTAAACCCCTATTGGCAAGGGCTTGCAAACTGGCCTCGCAACTAACCAATCCTAATGCCAAACAGTATATCTAAGGCTTCACCCTAGCATCCCTCAATATGTCCATAGAGATAGAGCTAAGGCCCCCCGGCAGAGTCAGAGACTACACGGTCCGAGACCACCTCCCCTGATGCCCTATGACATAATAGTTCTGCTAAGGTAATGGCGATACGAAGATGTCAGTGGACAAGACTTGAGTAGAGATAGAGCTAAAGCCTAGTGACTAGGATGAACCACAATGTCACGTTCTCCCCCTGATGCTCCACTCGCATCAAGCACACTAACCACATACATATAATCACTTGCCTATTCCTAGCAGCATCATCATCATCATGTTATAAATTTAAATATGCATGAGCAATAATATCAAGAATATTGAATGACATGTGAAGTGCACATTACAAGCATACAAGCATAGAATCAATCATGACATTGGAATCAGTAAGTAAAACAACTTGTTATTAGCCAATTAGTTTAGGTCTTGTTCCCTCACCTTTGATCGATGTTTTTTCCTCTCCCAAGCTTTGGAAGTCACTTTAAATCTATTAGGAACCTAAACAATTAATTTATTTAAGTTGGAGTTCAAGTTTACCATGTTACAGTAGTCAAAAACCTTGTTTGGTCTCAAAATATGCTTGCTGTTATCGTGTGGTCGCATGTGTGGTTGAACCTCTGGTGGCAATATATGAGACCACACATCGTGTGGTCAAACCCTGTGGTCACATTTTATGCGACTACACCATGCGACCACACCTTTCCTGGAAACTTCCTGAATAGCTGTGGTCGATCCTCTGGTCACCCTGTGGTCGACCACAGGCTGGGACCACATATTGTTTGGCCAATTTTTCATCTTCAATCCTAGTTCATCCTGAGTCGATTCCTTGGCTCATCACTTGGGTTCATCCTATGATTATCCTATATCCATTATTTACAGTTTCTCATTAACCATTATCCCTAATCTATTTTCTCATGGTTTTCATTCGGAATTCCATAACCAAAATCGTTACATTAGATTTAACACATCAACTTGATAAAAGGAACCTATCCTATCTGATCTAGCCAACAGAGTCAAGTCCATACCTTAAGCTTGCTATAGGGAGATAAAACATTTCTCTTCAAAACCTTCCTCTCCAAGCTTCTTCTCTAAATCTCCTTCTTTCCATTCTCTTCCTTTCTCTTTCCCTCTTAGGTTTAGGGTTTCAATTTGAGTTCTAAAAGAGTGAGAGAGACTAAGGAACGTCCCTTATATAGAGAAAAACCTCCATATAGAGTCCCACTTTAATTAAGAAAGAGTCCCCCTCAAATTAGGAAAGTTTTCTAAACACGGAGTCTGTTCAGCAACTTGTGGTCGCACGTGCGGTCGCAGAATCCGTCGACCACACATCAAAAATATGCGACCACACGTCGTGTGGTCTCATGTGTGGTCAATGACACCATCGACCAACCCCTCAAAACTGCTACCACACGACCAAAATTTTTTGGTTTTTAGTTTTTGACTGTTGCTTCACACGATCTTAAACGGTTAACCACACCAACTAAATTTGACTCGTTGCTTACCTTATCTTGTGGTTTCTTCATACAATTGGTTCACTTAAGCCGATTATGATGGGATGACCGGTCATGACATGAGAACATAAGGTTAGACCGGGTTCGTGGCGTGCGCGTCTTACAGCTCCACCACCCTTAAAAGAAATTTTATCCTCAAAATTTATACATATGGAACTTACAACTCCCCCACCCTCAAATGAAATTTCGTCCTCAAAATTTAGATTTACTTTCCTAGTTGAATAGGTGGGAATACTGTTTCTGCCTTGCATCGTCCTTTTCTCATGTAATCTTCTCCACGTCTTGTCTTCGCCAGGTTACCTTCATATAATAATTATCTCAGCTTTGGAGATGTTGTACCTTTCAACCAGTAAACTAGGCTGATACCACTTCAATAGTTAAATCTTTTATCTAATCCAGTGGATCCGTGGTCAAATCCATTGATATGGATCTCCAATGTACTTCTTCAATAGGGACACATAAAATATGTCATGCACACTAGACTTGGGCAACGGTAACGCTAATTGATATGCAAATTTTCTACGTCTCTCCAAAATTTTTATGAGGTCCAAAACATATATAGAATACAACTTTCCCTTCTTGTCTAATTGTTTCAAACCATACATAAGTGATATCTTCAAAAACACTTTGTCACTTATGGCGAACTCAAGGTCTTGGTGTCTCTTCTGACAAACTTGAGCTATCTTGGCCCTTTTCTTTGATCTTGTCTACCACTCGATAGGTTTCTTCAACAGACTCAGGTCTTACAATTCCTTATTCTCTAACTTCATTCCAAAACAAAGGAATTTGACATTTCTATCGTACCATGCTTCATAGGTGTCATCTATATGGTAGCTTGATAGAAAATTCCATCCGTGGTAACTTTTCAACTCAAACTCCTTGAAATCAATTTTACAAGCTTAGGGCATATCTCTTAGGATCTATATAGTCCACTCCAACTGTCTGTCAGTTTAAGGTAAAATGTGGTACTAAGCTTCAACTTTGTTCCCATTATTTTCTATAGATCCTTCCAAAACTTTGAGATAAAGCATGAGCCTCTGACCGACACTATGCTCTCAGGCATACCGTTCAATCTTGCAATATTATCCACATATTGCTTGGCTAACCTCTCTAGGGTATACTGAGGTCGTATAGCTATGAAACGAGCTGTCTTGGTTAATCGATCTACAATCACCCAGACTGCATCAACTACTCGGGGATTCAGTGGCAAATCGGTGACATAGTTCATTGTAATGTAGTTTCACTTTCAGAATGGCTTCGATAGTGGTTGTAGTATGCCAAGTTCATCTTTGTCTTTCAGCCTTTACTTGCTGATAATTCAGTCACTGAAACATGCATCTAGCCACAACTACTTCCATTCCCTTCCATTAAAAGGCTTCTAGCATTATCTTGTATTTATGATCAGCGTTTTTCATTTCAGGTATGCATAATCATCCTCTGTATCTTAGGACCTTTTTCACAACCGAAGTAAGTCAGGGTTAGGTTTATTTTTTTCTAAATCTCCTTGCACCATTCTTATATGTGGATCTAACAAAATTACTACTTTTACTTCATCCATCTTCATCCATAGGTTCTCTCTCAATTGGATCATCACGAGTTTCTATTATATGTTACTCTTCTTCCAATCTGAATTTATTGTTGTGAAACATAAGGCAGCATTTATACTGGGTCCTTCCTTGGACTTCATAATTTCCTTTTTGCTTAAGGCCTCAGCTACTACATTAGCCTTGCTCGAGTGACATTGAATATCGCAGTCTTAATCCTTCACGTGTTCTAACAATATTCTTTGTCTCATGTTCAACTCTTTCTAGCGAAGAGATAAATAAAACTCTTGTGTTCCCATTTAATTCAAAATTCTTCCCTGTATAGAAATGTCTCAAAGTCTTGATTGCATAATTCATCATCGATAATTCCAAGTCATGAGTAGGGTAACTCTTGTCATGCTCCTTCAGTTTTCTTGAAACATATGCCATCGCTTATTTACCTTGCATTAACCAGTAATCCTAGATCCAATCCAAAAGCTTCGATGTATATGGTAAAAGGTTCCCTTGGTATCGGAACGATCAAGATGGGAGCTGATATCAGCCTTGCTTTAGAATCTGGAAACATTCTTCACAC
The DNA here is from genome assembly GCA_028583415.1 of Protea cynaroides. Classification (NCBI taxonomy): domain Eukaryota; kingdom Viridiplantae; phylum Streptophyta; class Magnoliopsida; order Proteales; family Proteaceae; genus Protea; species Protea cynaroides. The sequence goes on from CM053275.1 coordinate 71,358,750, forward strand.
TTATCATTCCAATTAAACTCCTATCCCTTCTTTGTTTGCTTGGTAAGAGGTTTTGTAATCTTAGAGTGGTCCTCCACAAATCGTCTGTAACAACCAGCTAAACCCAAGAAACTTCTGATCTCTATAATGTTCTTTCGCACTTTTCACCTTACGATTGCTTCTATCTTACTGGGGTCCACTTTAATCCCCTCTGATGCTACTACGTGACCTAAGAACTGCACCTGGTTTAACTAGAACTCACACTTTTTGAATAAAGCTTCTCCCTTTTCAACAGTTCTAAGGCTGTTCTATGATCCGTTGTATAAGTTGCTTCATTCTTGGAATAAACCAAAATATCATTTATGAAAATTATGACCGACGTATCCAACATGTCATGAATCACCCAATTCATCATGTTCATAAAAGATGTAAGGGCATTGGTTAATCCCAACGACATAATTGAGAACTCATAATGCCCAATCCTGGTTCTAAAAGCTATCTTTGAGATATCACTGTCTAAATTCTTCAACTGATGAAATCTTGACTGAAGATCAATCTTAGAGAATACCTTTGCACCTTGCAACTGATTAAAGAAGTCATCGATCTGAGGTAGTGGATATCATTTCTTGATCTTAAGCTTGTTCAATTTTTGGTAGTCTATACATAGTGAACACTACCATCCTTCACCATGAATAGCACTGGCGCTCCCCGTGATACAATACTTGGCTGATTAGAACCTTTGTCTAATTAATTTTGTAGTTGAGTCATTAATTCCTTCAACATTGTAGGAGCTATTTTATAGGGTGCCTTAGACATAGGTGTCATCCCTACTAGCAATTTAATAACGAACTCGGTCATACGATGAGCTGACAACCCAAGTAAGTCTCCTGGAAACATATCAGGGAATTTATGCATCACATAAATATCTTCCTTCTGTGGGGCTTCCTTAGTAACATCCACCACAATTACCATATATCCAACTCTTTTCTTTTCAAGGCATCTCTTCACCTTTAGTGCAAAGAGGATAAACTTCTACTTCCTAGGAAATTATGTGCCAACTTTGTTCTTAAATGACAACCACTTCTATGCACAGAACAGCTTTGTAGAGTGTTGAGAGAACCAGTCCATCCTCAAAATGACGTCACAGTTTGTCATCTCAAGTTAATTAGATTGCATCCAAATTTCCATCCATCCATATGATTCGAACATTGTTCATAACACTTATCCACTACAACATCTAGTCCAAAAGAGCTTGAACTAGAGAAATCTGGTATAAAGGTCTTAAGAGCACATCTAGCTCCTTAATCTGTTATTGTTTTTCAAAGACTATCGTCAAAAATCTCATATTGCACTCATTAGCTTACATCTCTTTTATCATTGTTGCTTTATCATGTTTTCTCTATCATATACCTCGAAAAATATCTTGTGATTGTTACTCACTCTTTTACAGACATGACTCATATCCATCCATCTAGCAATCTTGAGATAGATTCTCTACTACTTCGTCTGTGGTTTCTTAGCTATATAGATTATTCTGAATTCGATCATCTTCCTTTCAATAATTTCTTATTAACAGAAGCCTTGTACCTAAAAGCATTGTGTCTGACAGAGACCCACGCTTTACCTCAAAGTGTTGGGAAGGATTACAGAAGGCTATGGGTACAACGTTGAAGTTCAGTACTACATTCCATCCTCAGACAGACGGACAATCGGAGCGTACCATTCAGATTTTAGAAAACATGCTTCGAGCTTGTGATATTGATTTCAAAGGATCATGGGATGAGAAACTACCATTGATGGAGTTTACCTATAAGAATAGCTATCAGGCTACTATATAGATGTCACCCTATGAAGCACTATATGGTAGAATGTGTCGAACTCCTTTGTTTTGTAATGAAGTTGGAGAATGGGGTATTGTTGGACCAGAGTTTGTTGAAGAGACTTGTCCAGTAGTCGACATTATTAAGGAAAGAGTTTGAATAGCTAAGAACCGTTAGAAGCAATATGCAGATAATCGATGCAGAGATCTCGAATTCACCATAGGTGTTAAGGTATTCCTGAAAATATCTCCTATGCGTGGATTGAACTGGTTCAGACAGAAAGGAAAGCTAAGTCCGAGAAACGTAGGGCCATATGAGATTCTACCTAAACTTAGGAAAGTGGCGTATCAGTTAGCACTACCCCGATCTATGTCAAGTGTGCATGATGTATTTCATATCTCATTATTGAAGAAGTACGTTAGAAATCCAACACACATGATAACAGTGGATCCATCGGGTCTAACTGATGATTTGACATTTGAAGTAGCACCAACCGAAATTACTAGCTGAAAGGTTCAACATCTATGCAATCGTGACATTTATTATGCTTGGAGGAACCAAGATGTAGAAGATATCACATGGGAAGAAGAGAATGCTATGCGAAGGCAATATCCTCACCTTTTCGACTCAGAAGGTATGTGCAAATTTTGAGGATGAAATTTATAATAAGAGAGGGGAGTTGTAAGACCCGTATCGTAATAACTGGTCTTGCCACCTTGTATCAGGTCTTCCTATCATTGTCGGGCCAAGCGGACTAAGTGCATGAAGAAACCACAAGGCTAGGTATGAAATTGAACCCAAAATCATCTATTTAGGAGTGTATGGTCCCATACCTAAATAGGTGTGGTCATCCATACCTTAGAATAATGCGACCACTGGAGTCTAGGACGTGTGGTCATAATTTTTGGATGTGTGGTTGATGGGTTCTACGACCCCACGTGCTACCACAAAAGGTTAAACAGACTCCGTGATTAGGAAACCTTCCTAATCCAAAGGAGGTTATTTCATAATCTAAGTAGGTCTCTATATAGAGGGTTTTCCTCTCTATATAGGATGTCCCATAGCCTCTTTTATCCTTTTAGAAGTCAAATTGAAAGAGAGAGAAAGAGAAGAGGAGGAAGAGAAGGAGAATTGAACAGGAAGACTAAGAGGAGGAATTTCAGAGAGAACTCTGAATCTTCAACAAGTTTAAGGTATGAAAATGTTCTCCACATCTGTTAAATACCTATAACAGATCATGGAGGAGATAGTGATTAATGTGAGACCCCAATCATCAAACCATGGAAAAATTCTAAGAAATCCATGGAGGGAATCTATTAGGATGATGGATTATGTAAAATATGAATTTTAAGCCATAGAACAATCATAGGAAGGATCATGATGATAAGCCAAGGAATCAAAACATGAAGGAATTGAGTTGGGAGTGGTAAAGTCAACCATCACATGTGTGGTCACATGATATGCGATCACACGAGACACACATATCGACCACATGCCCTTGGGAAACTTCCAGGGAGGGTGTGGTAGCATGTATGGTCGCATGGTATGCGACCACACATAGCGACCACATGCCCTCGGGAAAGTTTCAGCGAAGGTGTGGTCGCATGTATGGTCGCATGGTATGTGACCACACATGTCGACCACACACCATCTGGGAAGTTTCAGGGAGGGTGTGGTCCCATGTATGGTCACATGATATGCAACCACACCTTGCGACCACACACCCCTTGGTCGTAGAAACTGAGACCACAGGTGCAGCCGCACCTGCAACCACTCAGCTTCTGAAAGTCTAAATTAATGAAAATAAATTCTAATTTAAAATCTATAAATTATTTAGTTTCCAAGTGGTCTAAAAGTGATTTACAAAGCTTGAATGAGGAACAAACATCGATCAAAGGTGAGGGAACAAGACCTAAACTAATTGGCTAATAACAAGTTGTTTTACTTATTGAGTCCAATGGCATGATTGATTCTATGCTTGTATGCTTATAATGTGCATTTCACATGTCATCCAATATTCCTACTATTACTGCTCATACATATTTAATTATGTTTATTTATAACATGATGATGATGATGATGCTAGGAATAGGCATGTGAATGTATGTGTGTGGTTAGTGTGCTTGATGCGAGTGGAGCATCAGGGGGAGGACGTGACATTGTGGTTTATAATGGTCACCAGGCTGTAGCTCTATCTCTACTCAAGTTTTGCCCACTGACATTGTCGTATCGCCATTACCTTAGCAGAACTATTATGTCGTAGGGCATCAGGGGAGGTGGTCTTGGACCGTGTAGTCTCTGACTCTACCGGGGGGCCTTAGCTCTATCTCTAAGGACGTATTGAGGGATGCTGGGTGAGGCCTTGGATATACTATTTGGAATTAGGATTGGTTAGTTGCAAGTCCAGTTTGGAAGCCCTCACCAATAGGGGCTTATGTGTTCGTATGGGTAGGGCATCAGGGGAATGTTATGCGGTGTTTGATCCGACACTTTAGCTCTATCTCTATTCTATGATGGGTGCATGTGGGACGGCAATTGTGTTTGATCCATTGGGTGAATTAACACTCTCGTGAATAGAGATGCGGCAGCTACCAAATCTTTCTATAGCACATTGCAAACTTATAAATGAGACCAAAGATATGAATTGAATGCATGCATATGTTTGTTGCATTGTTTTGTTCACTCACTGAGCTCAAGTTGGAGAGCTGACCCTCTTGCGCGTAATTCTTTTTAGTTTTTGATGTTGTAGGTATTACGGTTGAAGATTATGTCAACACGCCAATATATGAACAGGTCACGGCATGGATGAGCAAGCTGTGGAGGACTATTATGATTCGTTAAGCGAGCATTTCAACTATGGATGCGCTTATTGTTAAACTTTCATATTTGGATATTTATAATATATATTAAATTATGTTTTGGTTACTTGAAGATAACTGGAATATTAATTATTTATCATGATTAGACCTCAGTTCATTATTAATAAGACTTCCACTATTTACTTTATTATCTTTGATTAATGTGGAATGTATTTTGGTTTAACATGGTTGGCATAGCCTATATGAGATCTTGGATGAACCGTTAGTTTATTGACGGTTCATCACACCATTCTGGTTAGTCCAGAATTGAGGTGTGACTGTCACACCACAAATTCTGCACCAACTAGATGGTGTGATGAACCGTCAATAAACCAACGGTTCAACCAGGATCTCGAATAGGCTATCCCACATATGATAAACCAAAACACATTCCACATTAATCAGAGGTTATAAAATAAATAGCGAAAGTCTTATAGTAAACGAACTGAGAATCTAACTGTGATAACCAAAAATAAATATCAAATTATTGTTAAATCAACTGAGACATAATTAAATAAATATCAATTACATGTCTTTAATAAAATCTAAACAAAATCTAATCGAATACGCATGAGTTGCACTCACATGAGGACTCATGCATATCCACTAAGTCTTCAGCTTCCATTGTCGCCACACGCCCGTACACAGGAGCGGTCATATAATCTTCAATGGTGGTACCTGCATCATCAACTAAACGTATTCGAATTCGAAAGGGTCAGCACACATCATGGCTCAGTAAGTAAACAAAACAATGCAACAATACATATGCATGCAATCAATTCATATCTTTGGTCTAGTATATAAGTTTGCAATGTGCTATAGAAAGGATAGGTAGCCGCCGCACCTCTATACACGAGTGTGTGGAAACGCCCAATGAAAATGGCACTATCGCCCCACATGCACCTACCATGGACAATATACACCCCATGAAAATGGCATGGCTGTACCGGTTGCCCATACCAACACGTAAGGCCCTTTTGGCAAGGGCTTGCAAACTGGGCTCACAACTAATCAACCCTAATGTCAAACAATGTATCCAAGGCCTCACCCCAGCATCCCTCAATACATCCATAGAGATAGAGCTAGGGTCTGGTGACCAGGCTGAACCATAATGCCACGTCCCCCCCTGATGCCCTACGACATATTAGTTCCGCTAAGGTAATGACAATACGACGATGTTAGTGGACAAGACTTGAGTAGAGATAGAGCTAGAGTCTGGTGACCAGGCTGAACCACAATGTCACGTCCTCCCCCTGATGCTCCACTCGCATCAAGCACACTAACACTTGCTTAGTGGACATGACTTGAATAGACCATGGCACAATATACCCCGATGAGAACGGCATCGAAGTACCGGTTGATACCATCCCTACCCGCACCATGTACACCAGCCAAACACAAACATTCACATGCCTATTCCTACCATCATCAACATCATCATGTTATAATCAATAAATTTAAATATGCATGAACAGTAATAATAGAAATATTGGATGACATGTTGAATGCACGTTACAAACATACACGCATAGAATCAATATGGCAATGGACTCAAGAAATAAAATAGTTTATTATTAACCAATTAGTTTAGGTCTTGTTCCCTTACCTTTGCTTATTTGTAGTTCCTCTTTCCAAGCCTTAAGAATCACTTTTATATCAATATTATATTGCTAGAAGACCTAACAAAGTTGATATAATTTAATTAGAATTTATTTTAATTTTTACAACTTGCTGTTAACTGGGGGTCGATGCCGAGGGTCGGACCTTCCATCGACCCTGGGTGCGACCACCCCTTTCTTGGGCTTCCCGAATGCTAGGGGTCGATGCTAGGGTCGGATCTGCCATCGACCCTAGGTGCGACCCTCTATGGTTTGAGTCAAAAATATCAAATTTCATCCATTCTTTCATGTTTGGGTCCTATGGCTTCCTTCTATAGTCTATTCCATACATGTTCTATGGTTTAGAACTATCCTTTAATCACCTACATGGTTTTAATGATCTCCTCCATGGTTTCCATTGAAACGAAACCATGGATAGATGATTTGGGTTTCTTCTATGTCATACCCTCTTCATAAACCATTCTAAAGTCTTAAATAAATCATGGGGAATGTATTCATACCTTAGGTTTGCTGAGATTCAGAGTTCCTCTGAATTTCGTCTTTTTCCTTAGCCTTTTCTTCAAGTTTTCCTTCCCTTCTTCTCTTCCTTCTCTTCTCTTTCTCTCAATCCAATTAGGGTTGTAAAAGGATAGAAAGAGGCTTAGGGACGTCCTATTTATAGAGTAAAACCTCCCAAAATACTTCCCATTGAGTTTAGGAAAGGTTCCAATCGAAATTAGTAATGTTTCTTAATTTTCGGTTCGTGCTGTTTTTCTCGAGTACCGAGGGTCGATGGGAGGGTCGATGGGAGGGTCGAACAATTCATAGACCCTCTGCTACCCGTGGTTGAGGGTCGATAGTGAGGGTCGATGGGAGGGTCGGACCTGTCTGTTAAGACATGCGACCCTACCCTCATTTTGACTGTTTTTGGGTAAATTTTCATATTGGGTCTTGGGTTTGTTCACACACTTGGTCCACTTGGCTCGACCATCATATGTAGACAGGTCACGACATGAAATGTAAGGTTAAACTGGATTCGTGGTGTGCGGGTCTTACAACTCCACCACTCTTAAAAGAAATTTTGTCCTCGAAATTTGAACGTACGGATCTTATAACTCCCCCCTCCTTAGAATAAATTTTGTCCTCAAAATTTGAATTAGGTGGGAATTCTATTTTCTCCTTGCATCTTCTTCCTCCTATGCATCTTCTCCACGTCTTGTCTTTGCCGGGTTACCTTCATATAATAATTATCCCAGTTTTTTTTTTTTTTTTTTGAGATGTTGTACCTTCCAACTAGTGAACTAGGTTGGTACCACTTCAATGGTTAAATCTTCTATCTAATCCAGTGATTCCGTGGTCAATACTTTTGATATGGATCTCCAATGTACTTCTTCAATAGAGACACATGAATTACATCATGCACACTAGACATGGATAGCGGTAACGCTAATTGATATGTAAATTTTCTACGTCTCCCCAAAGTTTATAATATCCGACACATATATATAATATAACTTTCCCTTCTTGTCTAATCGTTTCAAACTACGCATAAGTGATTTCTTCAAGAACACTTTGTCCCTTATGGTGAACTCAAGGTCTTGGTGTCTCCTCTGACATCCTGAGCTATCCTGCCCCTTTTCTTTGATCTTGTTTGCCACTCGATAGTTTTCTTCATTAGACTTAGGTCTTAAGATTCTTCACTCACCAACTTCATTCCAAAACAAAGGAATTTGACATTTCTACCGTATCATGCTTCACAGGTAACATTTACATGGTAGCTTAATAGCAACTTCAATTCATGGTAACTTCTCAATTCAAGTTCCTTGAAATCAATTTTACAAGCTCGGAGCGTATCTCTTAGGATCTGTATAGTCCACTCCGACTGTCCGTCGGTTTAAGGTAAACTGCGGTACTAAACCTCAACTTTGTCCCCATTATTTTCTGTAGATCCTTCCAAAACTTCGAGATAAGGCATAAGCCTCTGACCAACACTAAGCTCTCATGCATACCATTCAATCTGAAAATACTATCCACATATAGCTTAGTTAGCCGCTCCAAAGCATACCGAGGTCGTATAGCAATGGACTGAGCTATCTTCATAAGGCGATCAACAATCACCCAACCATGTCAACCGATTTGGGAGTCAGTGGCAAATCATTGACATAGTTCAAGATATTGCAATTCCATTCCCAAAACAAAAGTCAGGGTTTGGTTTTCCTTTTCTAAGTCTGCTTACACCGTTCCTATATACAGACCTAACAAAATTACTACTTCTACTTCATTCGTTAATTCAGAGATGATCTTTAATGCCACAAGCGCAACCGACGAACCATTGCTCCATAAGTTCATCCATAAATTCTCACTTAATTGGATCATCACGAGTTTCTATTATATGTTACTCTCCTTCCAAATCTGAATCTATTGCTGTGAAACATTAGGTAGCATTTATACTGGGTCCTTCCTTGGACTTCATAATTCTTATCGGAAATCGTATAAGCAGTTTGTAATCTATAGATTTAAGGGGTATATTTAGTTTCTTTCCAAATGACACAGATATAAAAAGATGAGTAACTCCATAATCAAAGAGCACTCTAGAAGGAATGCCATTACTAGGTACAATACCTGTGATTTGTTTTAATTTAGTCTACATGCTCATGCAATGTAACATAAAATGACAAGTTCAGGTCATACCTGTGACCACATCAAACTATGCGGCAGCATCCTTGGGTGAAACAGCGTAAACTCTTCCTTGCTTTAGTTTTTTTCTGGGCTTAGTACACACTCTTGAGACATGCCCTACTTGGTTGCAGTTAAAACATCTGATCCCCTCACCAATTTTCTTTGGTTGCCGTGGGGTTGCTGAAATGGTTTTGGTTGCAGCATTGAAGCCCTGGGTACAGAAGGGTTGGAATACCTTGGTGTTCCCTCCGTTGTAAAAATTTTCATTTGGCCTTTTGATTCCCCTATTTTGAATAAAATAGCTCTCTTTCTGGCTCGACTCTATCACTCGAACAATTTGTATAGCTTCATTGTAGATCTTCTTCTCCAGTCCCAAAACATGTTCGCGTATGCTTCCCCTAAGTCCCATGACGAACCTTCGGGTTTTCGTATCATCCTCTTGCATACTGACTGGTGCAAAGAAAAACAGCTCCTCATAACGCTGTTGATATGCGTCGACAGTCATCTACCCCTGATATAAACTCAGGAACTCTCTCTCCATAGAATCTCTGAAACTTCTAGGGAAGTATTTCTCAAAGAATGCCTCTTTGTATATATCCCAGGTCAAGTGGGCGTGTTTGGTTAATAGATATGTCCTGGTAGACTTCCACCAATGGTGTGCATCACTCTTGAGCATGAATGTGGCACACAACACTTTGTCCTCCTCATTTATGGTCATCATCATAAAATTTCTTTCCATTTTGTCAATCCAGTGTGCCGGCCACAAAGGATCTGCTGGCTTACCATCGAATTCTTTGGGCTTCATCTTAAGAAAATTCCCGACCAGTCTGGAGCGGTCCAGCTGATACGGAGCATAGGCCCCATACATAGGTGGTACTGATAACCACCTTGAGCTATCTCAGGGTTATGCACTGGAGCTTGCATGACTGGTGTTTGAGGTGCCTGGGGTACTGCGTTACTACCCCCTGGTATTGTGCTTGTCTGTCCTGCTGGCATCTGTGTCGTATGTCCAGCTGGAAAAACCACGCCTATGGAAGCTTGCATATTAGTTTGCACCTGTTGTATTTGTTACAGTTTTTGTGCCAAGTTCATTACGATTGTAACTAAATCTATAGGTGGGGCTGGCAAGTTTGTGGGATTTACCTGACCATTATCTCCTGGCGGTGCAACGTTTGGATTCTCTGGTACATCAAGAATTTCATGACTAGTTTCATCTACCGGTGGTGGTGGTGGGATTTGGTTACGTCCTCATTTGTTCCCTCTTCACCCAGCCATTTCCTATTCTGGTGGTGTAGTGTCTGAAAAGTTATAGAACACGTGAGGCAATCATTATATACTTCATTCTCATATTTGGATACACTAACCAAAGGTATTTTCAAAATTTTCAGATCATTCAGTGAAAAATACTATCTTTTCAATGCAGGGTCGATGGGTATCCGACCCTCAGTATCTAACCCTGGGAAATCATCCATTTTTCCCGAGAGCCGGGGGTCGATGGGGGGGTTGGAGTATGTCCAACCCAGGGTGCGACCCCTGGTGCTCTGTCAGGTTTCCGAGTACATAATGCCATTGGTCAAGGCACTACAAGAGTAAATCTGGAGAAGCTTTCATACATCAGTAAATCAGGTATAAATCAGGAGAAAGATTTCGTACATCAATAAATCAGGTACAAATCAGAAGATGTACGCTCAACACGATTAAACATTTAACTATTCATTCAGTTCATATCTCTGTTCATGTTGTCGATCATGGGAATGGTTCAGATTGGTATAATCAAGACTAATACTAAAGAAACAATATCTATAACTCCAATTGACAGGTTAAATCAAGAAGGTATCATGTCAAGGCTCGAGAAATTAAAATCAAGTATGTGCATCCTCTATAATCCTAAGAGTAAGTCAATAATGCACCGCATCCTATATAAACTTATCTATTTATATGACCATAATAGATTTGATCCTTTGCTGAAAATGTCTGAGGCATCATCTTCAGAAGACATTCTTCAATCATTGTCGGATCATTCTATCATGATGCAACTATCCCATACATCTGTGGCTGATAAGGTTAACCACCTTGATACACTGCTTGTTGTGCACCAAACTCCTGCACTGGGGTGTGCATTACTCGGACTTGCTATGTGGTAGGCACTGTGTTATAGCTAACAGGTGTTAGGGTACAGTGATGCTACCAATTGGTACCGTACTTGGTTTGACCCAGAGGTGTTGATGTAGCATCAGCGACTTGCATAGTTGGTCTCATTTGTGGTTGCTATTGTATTTTATTTGGCCAAGTTTATTACAACCGTGACCAAGGTAATTGGTCCAGGTGATTGGCTGGAGTGGCCTAGTTGTTCACCTCCTTTGACTCGCTCTAATCTGATTATCATTATCTAGCATATGCTTAGATGAGTTTTCATTACCCATTCTTGACCCAGATAGTGGTGGGGTCAAGTTGTAACCTCATCTTAATGCTCAGTGGTTAATGGATTAGTGTGTAGTGGATTTCACTCTGAGTCTCCATGTTACCCAGGAGTATAACTTTATCTTCTTGTAGTTACTCTTATTCTTAAGGTATGGCCATTATTCTACTATCTCTGTTAGATTCGGCCCGAGATCATTCCCTTTACATTGCAGGGAATTAGGCATTACTAGCCATTTTCTCCTTCCTTTGTCATACATCGAGTTTCACCTCTGGTGAGTATCAACTCGGTATTCAATTTTCTGCTTTATAGAAGCTCCCTTCTTGCTACTGTACTATATCCTTGTATACTTGGATAACTACCCAACTTATAGATAATATCCTAAATTGTTTGTTTATTAGGATAATTTTTCGTCTTCTCTTTCTATGTGAGTGTATATATATGGTTTCACCTTTTATATGTACATTATCGTCTTGTTTAATTTCTATCTCAACCAACACAGGTGCTTATGATTTGTTTGTATTATAGCTTTTAATTTATCCTAACTCAGTTCATGGACTCTAGTGGAAGTATTCAGGTTTCATGGGAAGGCTTGAGAGCTCTGATACCAAGATGTTACACCCCAAATTCTGCACCAACCAGAATGGTGTGATGAACCATCAATAAACCAAGAGTTCAACCAGAATCTCGAATAGGCTATCCCACATATGATAAACCAAAACACATTCCACATTAATCAGAGGTAATAAAATAAATAGCGGAAGTCTTATAGTAAACGAACTGAGAATCTAACTGTGATAACCATAAATAAATATCAAATTATTGTTAAATCAACTAAGACATAATTAAATAAATATCAATTACATGTCATTAATAAAATATAAACAAAATTTAATCGAATACGCATGAGTTGCACTCGCATGAGGAGTCATGCATATCCACTAAGTCTTCTGCTTCCATTGTCGCCACACGCCTGTACACAGGAGCGTTCATATAATCTTCAACGGTGGTACCTGTATCATCAACTAAAAGTATTCGAATTCGAAAGGGTGAGCACACATCACGGCTCAGTGAGTAAAAAAACAATGCAACAATACATATGCATGCAATCAATTCATATCTTTGGTCTGGTATATAAGTTTGCAATGTGCTATAGAATGGATAGGTGGCCGCCGCACCTTTATACACGAGTGTGTGGAAATGCCCAATGAAAACGGCACTGTCGCCCCACATGCACCCACCATGGACAATATACACCCCATGAAAACAACATGGCTATACCGGTTGTCCATACCAACACGTAAGCCCCTGTTGGCGAGAGCTTGCAAATTGGGCTCGCAACTAACCAACCCTAATGTCAAACAATGTATCCAAGGCCTCACCCCAGTATCCCTCAATACATCCATAGAGATAGAGCTAGGGTCTGGTGACCAGGTTGAACCATAATGCCACGTCCCCCCCTGATGCCCTACGACATATTAGTTCCCCTAAGGTAATGGCGATACGACGATGTTAGTGGACAAGACTTGAGTAGAGATAAAGCTAGAGTTTAGTGACCAGGCTGAACCACAATGTCACGTCCTCCCCCTGATGCTCCACTCGCATCAAGCACACTAACACTTGCTTAGTGGACATGACTTGAATATACCATGGCACAATATACCCCGATGAGAACGGCATCGAAGTACCGATTGATACCATCCCTACCCGCACCATGTACACCAGCCAAACACAAACATTCACATGCCTATTCCTACCGTCATCAACATCATCATGTTATAATCAATAAATTTAAATATGCATGAACAGTAATAATAGAAATATTGGATGACATGTTGAATGCACATTACAAACATACACGCATAGAATCAATATGGCATTGGACTCAAGAAATAAAATAGTTTATTATTAACCAATTAGTTTAGGTCTTGTTCCCTCACGTTTGCTTGTTTGTAGTTCCTCTTTCCAAGCCTTAAGAATCACTTTTATATAAATATTATATTGCTAGAAGACCTAACAAAGTTGATAGAATTTAATTAGAATTTATTTTAATTTTTACAGCTTGCTGTTAACTGGGGGACGATGCCTAGGGTCGGACCTTCCATCGACCCTGGGTGCGACCACCCCTTTCCTGGGCCTCCCGAATGCTGGGGGTCGATGCTAGGGTCAGATCTGCCATCGACCCTAGGTGCGACCCTCCATGGTTTGAGTCAAAAATATCAAATCCATCCATTCTTTCATGTTTGGGTCCTTGGCTTCCTTCTATAGTCTATTCCATACATGTTCTATGGTTTAGAACTATCCTTTAATCACCTACATGGTTTTAATGATCTCCTCCATGGTTTCCATTGAAATGAAACCATGGATGGATGATTTGGGTTTCTTCTAAGTCATACCCTCTTCATAAACCATTTTAAAGTCTTAAATAAATCATGGAGAATGTATTCATACCTTAGGTTTGCTGAGATTCAGAGTTCCTCTGAATTTCTTCTTCTTCCTTAGCCTTTTGTTCAAGTTTTCCTTTTCTTCTTCTCTTCCTTCTCTTCTCTTTCTCTCAATCCAATTAGGGTTGTAAAAGGATAGAAAGAGGCTTAGGGATGTCCTATTTATAGAGTAAAACCTCCCAAAATACGTCCCATTGAGTTTAGGAAAGGTTCCAATCGAAATTAGGAAGGTTTCCTAATTTTCGATTCGTGCTGTTTTTTCCAAGTACCGAGGGTCGATGGGAGGGTCGATGAGAGGGTCGGACAATTCATAGACCCTCTGCTACCTGTGGTTGAGGGTCGATAGTGAGGGTCGATGGGAGGGTCGGACCTGTCTATTAAGACATGCGACCCTACCCTCATTTTGACTATTTTTTGGTATATTTTCATATTGGGTCTTGGGTTTCTTCACACATTAATCCACTTGGCTCGACCATCATATGTAGACGGGTCACGACATGAAATGTAAGGTTAGACCGGTTCATGGCGTGTGGGTCTTACAGTGACACTACAGGTGCAACCCTTGATTTGATCATGGAGAGGAACCCCACCAAGTGAAGTAGTCTCAGCACCAGCAGGATCCATATCTGCATCGATAGTAGCCATACCTACAAACAAAACTAAAAAGATTTGATATCAAGGAGTGAGCTCACATCCTAGCTCAACGAGGAATTAGGCATCCAATTCAACACTAAGAAACTATTTATGAATGCAGTACAAAAGTAAATAAACAAGCAATTTTGAGCATCAAACAAGTGTGTATGCAAATCATGGTCGATCTGTACCCTAGCAAGGATCTTGCTCCATACCCCACCATCTAAGAAATTACCCTGTACCCCACCACCTGAGCTGTACCCCGTACCCCACCACCTGAGTTATACACCCGTACCCTACTGCCTGGATTATATTCCCCTCGCTAAAGCAAAAATTACTTGACCAAGTTGTTGCATGATGCATGAGCATGTTATTAATAGGGTTACACCCCGGTAGAGATCCCCGTTCCACTCTCATGGACAGACAGTGTCCCCACTAAGGTGCAATCGAACATATGACCATGTATCGTGCCCCCATACATTACATGTTCATATACCCCACACAATCATATTCAAACGTCAATCAAACATCATAGCATGTGCACACAGTAAATAAAACTATACCCTAGTAGGAATCTCCGTTCCACTCCCATGGACTGACCTTATCCCCACTAGAGCATAAAGTGCCAACATGGCATGTGTATCGTACTACCATACTTTACATGCCCATCATACATGGTCTTATCCAAACTGCACCTAGTAGAGGACCAAACTCCCCACTCCCATGGTTTGTTATGCCTCTACTCAGGTAAAGCCACTCCCAACATGATTCATGAGGTTACTTGTTATATAAACCACCATGCATGGGTGGTATTTTAACAGAGAGCCCCGGATCCCCACTCTCATGGTTCTCCATGTCTCTACTAGAACACCAGCACACCAACATGGTATGCATGCCCATACTCCCATACGCCACATACACCATCATACATGGATATGTACACAACTACAATATCAACCACCATACCTTGTAGAGAACCCTAGATCTCCACTCCCATGGTTTGCCGTGTCTCTACCAAGGCAACAACATCCAACAACATACATAGTTATAGCAATTATGCAAATGCATGAACAGTTATAAGCAATTTATCGGATGACATGTTATAAAAGAAAAACATTCATAACAACCATCAAACACATGCTCAAACTTTACGTGACCTAACCCCTCACCTTTAGACACTAAAGCTGCTGTTGAACCTTGAAGCCAGCAAAAGGCTCCCTCTACTACCCACTATGTTTTACTTAATTGATTAGGTTGGTAAATATCTTTTAAGCCAACATAGGCAAGTCCTAATTCTCCATGTATAGGTCCCAAGGTAGATCGGGCACCTAAAGGATGGTCTTCCTAGTCATATCTAGGCTTGTAAGGCTATACTAACTGAACTAGCAGAAGGAACTGGTTGTGCATTCCACTGGTACGTGATGTTGGTTAACACTTAGTTAATTCCCTCATATGTAGAACTGGAAGACTAATCGGATGAATGATCATCCGGTTGGTCATCCCCTTTATATACTGTATACAGTATGGGATTCCATTGAGTTTTTTAGAAGCTAGGCTAGATGATCGATCATTTGGCAGTGGTTTCGCTTAGAATTAAGCTTACATAGAGGCACGGCCAGTCATACCTCATACATACTGGTATGACGTACCGGAAGTACATGCTTCGAGTTTGTGATATCGATTAATGTGATACCAATTATTACTTAGTTTGATATAATTACTTATTTAACCCTTTATCTTGGTGGTAGACTAGTCGTGTGTCAACTAGTATTAGAGCCACTACTAGTTTACCAATTCCTGCTACCAATTCTGGCCCAAAAAGTAGAACAGGAACCATAGAGGGTTTTTCCTTTGGGAAAAGTTTCCAAAGGATGGGAAATTACTACCAACCATGATGGAGTACAATGTGGGTCATTTAGCCTCCATACAACATCTCCATTTATGGAGAGGGTGAAAACCTAAGTTTCTAGGGCAAGGTTTGATGGCTATTAATGGAAGCAATCAATGGTCAGTTCCATCATGGTTTCATGTTTACATCCCTACAAGAATGGAGGAAGGAGAAGCGATGAGAACCCACCTCAAGGAGAGTCAATTCCTTGAGCTTGAGTTCTTCCAAGCTTGAGCTCCAAGCTTCCTCTCAAACGCTACTCACTCCCACAGTTTGGCAAGGATAATAAGAGGAGAGGATGCCCTCCTTTTATAGGACCCGTGGAGAGAAAGAGAGTGACCTACCTTAACTTAACCGACAGAAGTCAAGTGGGGAGCGTTCATTCGGTATGTGCTGTTGGTTAAACTTAAAATGCATCTGGGCCTAGTTTCATGGTGTAAGACCCGTATCGAACTAACCGGTCTTACCACTTTGTACTAGGTTTACCTATCATGGTCGAGCCAAGTGGACCAAGTACGTGAAGAAATCACAACACCAGGTATGAAGTCTAACCTAAAAACAGTAAATGTGAGGGTAGGGTCACATGCCTAAACAGGTAGGGTCGACCTCACCTCAACAGAAGTCCAACCCATGACTTTTTAGTCGTAGGGTCGGATGATTAAGAAGGTGTAGGTTTGACGGATCCTGCGACCCTACGTCCGACCCTACGATGACAGACAGAAACCAAAAATTAGGAAACTTTCTTAATTCAAAGGGGATCTTTCCTAAACTCATTGGGACTTATTATGGAGGGTTTTCCTCTATAAATAGGTCATCCCTTAGCCTCTTTCACTCTTTTAGAACCCTAATTGAGAGTGAGAGAAAGAGAAAGAGAAGGAAGAAAAGAAGAGAAGGAACTTGAAGAAAAAACTAAGGAAGAGAAGGAAGTTCAGAGAAACCTCTGAACAAAGGTATGAACCTAATTCCCTACCTGAATAAGAGAGCCTAGAATAGTTATGAAGAACATAGGATTAGGAAAAACCCAAATCATCCGTCCATGGACTAATTCGAAGAGATTCCATGGAGGAAATCGTTATGGATAATGAATGGTGTATAAATTGTAGTTTTGAGCCATAGAACAATCATAGAATGGTCCATAAAGGTAAGCCAAAGGATCCAAACGTGAAGGAATGGACTTTAGAATGAAAGGTCGACTTAGAATACATGTAGTCGCACGTAGGGTCGAATGATATCCGACCCTACGAGACCCCAGGATCGACCACATGCCCTCGAGAGGTCCAGGAAGGGTGTGGTCGCACCTCGGGTCGAATAGTATCTGACCCTTCGTCCGACCCTACACCCTAGGGTCACAGAAACTGCTACCCTAGGTGCTACCCTACCCACGACCCTACGATTTCAGTTAGTCTAAATCTATTGGAATTAATTCTAATTAAAATCTATCGACTTGTTAGGTCTTTCTAGTGATTTAAAAGTGATTCATAAAACTTAAACGAGGATCCATGCTCAATCAAAGGTGAGGGAACAAGACCTAAACTAATTGGCTAATAATATACTATTTTTGTTTATAGAGTCCAATACCATAAATGATTCTATGTTTGTATGGTTGTAATGTGCATATCACATGTCATCCACTATTCCTGTTATTACTGTTCATGCATATTTAATTTTTGTTTATTTATAATATAATGTTGATGATGATGCTAGGAATAGGCATGTGAATGCTTGTGTGTGGTTAGTGTACCTGATGCGAGTGACGTAAGGGGAGGATGTGACATTGTAGTTCAGCCTGGTCACTAGACTCTAGCTCTATCTCTATTCAAGTCTTGTCCACTAACATCATCATATCACCATTACCTTAGTAGAACTATTATGTCATAGGGCATCAGGAGACTGTGTAGTCTCTAACTCTGCAAGGGGGCCTTAGCTCTATCTCTATGGACGTATTGAGGGATGCTGGGGTGAGGCCTTGGATACACTGTTTGACATTAGGATTGGTTAGTTGCGAGCCCCGTTTATAAGCCCTCGCCAACAAGGGCTTACGTGTTGGTATGGGTAGAGCATCAGGGGAAGTATGATGCGATGCGGTCCTAAGCACTTTAGTTCTATCTCTATTTAATTATGGGTGCATGTGGGGGCAGCAATGGTGTTTGATCCATTGGGTGGTTCCACACATTCGTTTATAGAGGTGCGATAACCACCAATCCTTTCTAATGCACTTTGCAAACTTATGAACCAGACCAAAGATATGAATTGAATGCATGCATATGTTTGTTGCATTGTTTTGTTTACTCACTGAGCTCAAGTTGGAGTGAAAACCCTCGCGCGCACAATTATTTTTAGTTTATGTTGTTGTAGGTATTACAGTTGAAGATTATGTCGACACGCCAACATATGAACAGGTGGCGGCTACGATGAGCAAGCTGTAGAGGACTATTGTGATTCGTTAAGCGAGCGTTTCAACTATGGATACGCTTAGTGTTTAATTTTTGTATTTGGATATTTTTAATATGTATTAAATTTTGTTTTGGTTACTTGGAGATAAATAAAGTATTAATTATTTACCATGAATAGACCTCAGTTCAATATCTGTAAGACTTTTGCTATTTACATTATTATCTCTGATTAATGTGGAATGTGTTTTGGTTTAACATGTTGGGGATAGCCTACTAGAGATCCTAGTTGAACCGTTGGTTTATTGATGGTTCATCACACCATTCTGGTTGGTGCAGACTTGGGCTGTGACAACTTGGAATCAGAGCTCTCAGGCCTTGCCCATTAAACCTGAATACTTCCACTAGAGTCCATGAACTGAGTTAGGATAAATTAAAATCTTTAATACAAACACACCATAAACACCTGTGTTGGTTGAGACAGAACTTAAACAAGACAATAATGTACATATAAGAGGTGGAACCATATATATATATATATATATATATATATATATATATATAGAGAGAGAGAGAGAGAGACTAAAGTAAAAGAGAATCAAAATGTATCCCGATAAATAAATAACATATGGTACGGTCTACAAGTAGGATAACTTCCTGAGTATACAATGGATATAGTACAATAATAAGAAGGAAGCATCTATAAAATAGAAAAATTAAAATACCGAGTTGGTACTCACAAGATGTGAAACTCGATATATGACAGAGGAAGAAGAAAATGGCTAGTAATGTCTAAATCCCTGTAGAGGAAAAGGAAAAGATCTTGGGCTGAATGCGACAGAGATAGGAGAACAATAGCCATATAGCAAAAATGAGAGTAACTATAAAAAAAGATAAAGCTATACTCCTAGGTGACGTGGAAACTTAGAGTGAGATCCACCACAAGCTGATCCATTGCCCGCTGAGCATTAAGAAGATGTTGCAACTCGACCCCACCACTATCAGGGTCAAGAACAGGTAGTGAAAACTCATCTGAGCAGATGCTAAATAATGATAATCAGATTGAAGCAAATGAAAGGAGGTGAACAACCAGGCTACTCCAGCCAATCACCTGGACAACCAAGTACCTTGGCCATGGTTGTAATAAATTTACCCAAATAAAATACATGAGCAACAACAGATAAGACCGACTATGCAAGTTGCTATGTGAATCACTATCCAAGTTGCCAATGCTACATCAATACCTCCGGGTCAAACCAAGTACGGTACCAATTGGTAGCAACACTGTACCTGTCACACCCCAATTCTGCACTATCCAAAATGGTGTGATGAACCGCTAATAAACCAACGGGTCAACCAGGATCTCAAATAGGTTGTGTCTGTTTGCTTAAACCATACACATCCACAACCATAATCAGCATAAATACAAATAGTAAAAGTTTTAATATTAAATGAACTGAGAATCTAAATGTGATAATCATAAATAAAATATCCAATTATGTTGTATCAACCGAGACATAACTAAATAAAATATCAAATTACATTTCTTTAATGGTCCAAATAAAATTCTAATCGAAAACGCATGAGTTGCACTCACATGATGAGTCATGCGTCTCCACTATATCTTCAGCATCCATTACAGGAACGTGCCCATATGCGAGAGCATTCATATAATCTTCCACAGTCGTACCTGCATCATCAACTAAAAATATTCGAATTTGAAAGGGTGAGGACACATCACGGCTCAGTGAGCAAACAAAACAATACAACAAACATATGCATGCATTCAATTCATATCTGTGGTCTGGTATATAAGTTTGCAATGTGCTATAGAAATGTTTGGAGGCCGCGCACCTCTATACACGAGTGTGTGAAATAGCTCAACGGATCAAACACCATCGCCGCCCCCACATGCACCCACGATGGCATAGAGATAGAGCTAAAGTGCTTAGGACCGCACTGCATCACACTTCCCCTGATGCTCTACCCATACCAACACGTAAGCCCCTATTGGCGAGGGCATGCAAACTGGGCTCGCAACTAACCAATCCTAATGTCAAACAGTGTATCCAAGGCCTCACCCCAACATCCCTCAATATGTCCATAGAGATAGAGCTAAGGCCCCCCGGCAGAGTCAAAGACTACACGGTCTGAGACCACCTACCCTGATGCCCTAAATCGTAATAGTTCTGCTAAGGTAATGGCAATACAACGATGTCAGTGGACAAGACTTGAGTAGAGATAGGGCTAAAGTGCTTAGGACCGCACCGCATCACACTTCCCCTGATGCCCCACTCGCATCAAGTACACTAACTACACATAAACATTCACATGCCTATTCCTAACATCATCATCAACATCATGTTGTAAATAAATAGAATTAAATATGCATGAACAATAATAACAGGAATAGTAGATGACATGTGATATGCACATTACAATCATACAATCATAGAATCATAGATGGGATTGGACTCAATAAACAAAAATAGTTTATTATTAGCCAATTAGTTTAGGTCTTGTTCCCTCACCTTTGCTTGAGTATAAATCATCTTTCAAGCTTTAAGAATCACCTTTATATCAATAGGAAAACCTAAAAAGTCGATAAATTTTAATTAGAATTCATTTCGATAGTTTTAGGCTTGCTGTACATCTAGGGTCGCAGGATGGGTCGCAGGATGTAAGACCCCAGGGTAAAGGGTCGATCATAGGGTCGGTGATCCATCGACCCTAGGTGCGACCGTAGCTTCCCTTGACTTCCCGAGAGCTAGGGGTCGATCCTGTGGTCTGATAGGGTCGGTTACCAGTCGACCCTAAGTACGACCAGATGTAAATTGAGTTAACTTTTCATCCTACAGTCCACTCTTTCGTGTTTGGATCCTTTGGCTTACTTTCATTGTCCATTCTATGATTGTTTTATGGCTTAAAACTCCAAGTTACTTCCTTTACATTGTTTTCCATGATTCCCTCCATGGATTCCATTGAAACCTTCCCATGGATGGTGGATTTGGGTTTCTCCTAGATCCTACCCTCTTTATATACTATTCTAGGGTCTCACACAATCTATGGAGAATGTTTTCATACCTTAGTCTTGCTGAATTCAGAGAGATTCCTCTAAAACTCTTATCCATAGCCATCTTCTCCAATTTTCCTTCTCTTCCTTCTCTTCTCTTATCTCACTTTCAATTAGGGTTTCAAAAGGAGTAAAAGATCCTAAGGGACATCCTATTTATAGAGGAAAACCTCCCAAAATACGTCCCAACGAGTTTAGGAAAGGTTCCCTTTGAATTAGGAAAGTTTCCTAATTTCCAATTTCTGTCAGTTTGCCTAGGGTCGATCCTAGGGTCGCAGAATCCGTCGACCCTAGGGTCTCAAGTCATCCTACCCTAGGACACAAAAGTCATAGCTTGGATCTTGCTGTGGTGGGGTCGACCCTACCTATTTATGCATGCGACCCTAACCTCCATTTTACTATTTTTGGGTCAATTTCATACCAGGTTTTGTGATTTTCTTCACAC
Source organism: Protea cynaroides (assembly GCA_028583415.1). NCBI lineage: Eukaryota > Viridiplantae > Streptophyta > Magnoliopsida > Proteales > Proteaceae > Protea > Protea cynaroides. The sequence goes on from CM053275.1 coordinate 71,380,976, forward strand.
ACTTGGTCCATGTGACTCGACCATAATATGTAGACCTAGTACAAGGTGGTAAGACCGGTTAGTTTGGTACGGGTCTTACAACTCCCCCCTGCTTATAAAAATTTTGTCCTCAAAATTTGTACATACCTTCCGAGTCGAAAAGATGAGGGTATTGCTTTTGCATAGCATTCTCTTTTTCCCATGTGATTTCTTCTATGTCTCGACTTCTCCAAGTGACTTTAGCATAATAGATGTCACGGTTGCACAGTCGTTGAACCTTTTGGCTGGTGATTTCAGTTGGTGCTACTTCAAATGTCAAATCATCAATCAAATCAGGTAGAACTACTGTCAAAACATGCGTTGGATCTCTAACGTACTTCTTTAATAAGGATATATGAAATACATGATGCACACTTGACATAGACGGTGGTAGTGCTAACTGGTAAGCTACTTTTCCATGTTTAGCTAGAATCTCATATGGTTCGACATATCTTGGACTTAGTTTCCCTTTCTGTCTGAACCGTTTCAAGCCTCGCATAGGTGATACTTTGAGGAACACCTTATCACGTACGGCAAATTCAAGGTCTCGACGTCGAGTATCTGCATATTGTTTCTGACGATTCTGAGCCGTTCTTACTCTTTCCTTGATAATGTCGACCACTCGACAAGTTTCTTCAACAAATTCTAGCCCAACAATGCTACATTCTCCAACTTCATTCCAAAATAGAGGAGTTCGACATTTCTTACCATACAGTGCTTCATATAGTGGCTCGATAGCTGTTGTTATAGGCAAACTCGATCAATGGTAGTTTCTCATCCCATGATCCTTTAAAATCTATTACACAGGCTCGAAGCATGTCTTCTAATATCTGAATGGTATGCTCCGACTGTCCATCAGTCTGAAGATGGAATGCAGTACTAAACTTCAACGTTGTACCCATAGCATTTTGCAATCCTTCCCAAAACTTCAAAGTAAATCGTGGATCTCTGTCAGACACAATGCTTTCAGGTACACCGTGTAATCAAACAATATTATCCACATACAACTTAGCTAACCTCTCTAGTGTATACTGAGGTCGTATACCTATAAATCGAGCCATTTTAGATAGGCGGTCTACAATCACCCAAACCGCGTCAACTACTCGGGGAGTCAAGGGTAACCCGGTGACAAAGTCCATAGTGATGCAGTCCCATTCCCATGCTGGTTCCGGTAACGGCTATAACAGTCCTGCAGGTCTTTGTCGTTCAGCCTTTACCTTCGGACAGTTTAGGCATTGAGACACGAACTTAGCTACATCTGCTTTCATTCCTCTCCACCAGTATAATTTCTTTAGATCATGATACATTTTTGTACTTCCAGGATGTACCGAATAGGCGGTGGTATGGGATTCCTTCATTAGTCGGTGTCTAATGTCCAAACTTTCTGTTTCAGGTACACATATTCTTCCTTTGTATTTCAGTACCTTTTCATCATCTAAGGTGAACTCAGGGACAGTCCTACCTTTTTCGATGTCTTCTTGTACCGTTCTTAGATAATGGTCTGATTGAATAGCTATTTTTGCTTCATCAATTATATCAGGTACAATCTTCAATGTGACGAACATATTGGAAAACCGATGGATAAACCCTTGGTTGGTTGATTCACCCGGTGCATCTATCACAAACTGCTCATTACCGTAATTGAATACTTTTCTGGTGGTACACATTACGACAGTTTTGTTAACCTCTCCTTGAGATTTTGTCATCGCTTTTCTACTCAACGCGTCAGCAACCACATTAGCTATCCCCGGATGATACTATATATTACAATCAGAGTTTTTCAATGGTTCCAGCCATCTTCTTTGTCTCATATTCAACTCCTTCTGATTAAAGAGATAAGTAAGATTCTTATGATCTGATTTAATCTAAATTTTCTCTCCGTACAAGCAATGTCTCCATATCGTGATAGCATATACCACTGTCGCTAATTCCAAGTCATGAGTGGGATAGTTCTTCTCATGTGTCTTCAGTTGTCTTGAGGCATAAGCAATTACTTGTTCCCCTTGCATAAGTACACATCCTAAATCCAATCCTGACGCATCAGTGTACAAAATAAATGGTTGTCCTGGTATCGGAATAGTCAAAACCAGAGCTGATATCAATCTAGTCTTCAATGTTTGAAAACTTTGCTCACATTTATCAGTCCAAACAAACTTTTTGCCCTTCTTAGTTAAACTGGTGAGAGGTACGGCAATTCGAGAATAGTCTTCCACAAATCGTCGATAATACCCAGCTAGACTTAAGAAACATCTGATTTCTGTAACGCTCTTCGGTGCTTCCCACTTTACAATAGCTTCAATCTTGCTAGGATCCACTTTAATTCCTTCAGTGGATACAACATGGCTGGAATGCGACCTCGTTTAGCCAAAATTCACACTTTGTGAATTTGGCATAAAGCTTCTCTTTCAGTAATCGCTGTAGAGCGGCGCTTAGATTCATAATATGAGTTTCCTTGCCCTTGGAGTAGACCAATATATCATCGATGAATACAATGACCGACGTGTCCAACATATCATGGAATACCCGATTCATAAGTTCCATAAAAGTTGCTGGTGCGTTCATCAATCCAAAAGACATGACCATAAATTCATAATGTCCATATCTGGTCTTGAATGCTGCCTTGAGAATATCACCGTCCTTAATCTTCAACTGATGGTATCCAGACCGAAGGTCGATCTTGGAGAACACCTTGGCACCTTGCAACTGATCGAACAGGTCATCGATCCGAGGCAATGGGTACCGATTCTTGATTGTCAGCTTATTCAGTTACCGGTAATCTATACACAGTCGAACACTGCCGTCCTTCTTCATTACGAATAATACTGGCACTCCCCATGGTGATATGCTAGGTCTAATGTAACCCTTGTCCAGTAGTTCTTGTAGTTGTACTTTTAATTCCTTTAGTTCAGTAGGAGCCATTCGATAAGGTGCTTTAGACACTAGTGCGGCTCCGGGTACCAAATCTATAACAAATTCTGTGGCTCGGTCAGGTGGTAGTTCTGGTAGTTCTTCAGGAAATACATCTGAAAAGTCACGCACGACATCAATATCCTCCATTTTTGGTGCTTCCTTGGTGAGGTCGACCACTGAAACTAGATACCCAACTCCTCCTTTCTTGAGGCATTTCCTAGCCTTTAATGCAGAGAGGATGAGCTTTCGTTTACGGGGAAGTTTGGTTCCCGCAAAACCGAACTCTGCTCCTTCCTTGTCTTTAAATATCAGCTTCTTTTCAGCACATAATAGATTTGCAGAATGCCGAGCTAACCAGTCCATTCCCAAGATGACGTCAAAGTCTGCCATCTCAAGTTGAATCAGGGTTGCATCTAGAGTTTTCTCGTCAATAAGGACTGGACATGGTCCATAACCTGTTTCTAATTCCACTTCTAATCCCATCGGCGACCGTACAAGCAGTTTATAGTCTAGAAATTTGAGTAGTAGGTTCAGCTTCTTTCCAAATGACACAGATATAAAGAATGAGTAGCTCCTGAATCAAAGAGTACTCTGGTGGGGATGCCATTAATGGGTACTGTACCTGTGATTTGTTTTAATTTAGTCTACATGTTCACACAATGTAACACAAAATGAAAGGTTCAGGTCATACATGTGACCACATCAGGTGAAGCGGCAGCATCCTATGTGGTAACAGGGTAAACTCTTCCTTGTTGTGTTTGCTTTCTTGGCTTGGGGCACTCCTTTGAATAATGTCCCATTTGATTGCAGTTAAAGCATTTTACTCCTTCATTAATTGGCTTTTGTTGTTGTTGAACTGCTGGGGTAGTCTTGGCTGCAGCATTAAAACCTTGAGTATGGAAGGGTTTGAATGTCTTTGTATTCCTCCGTTATATGAATTTCCAGTTGGCCTCTCAATACCCCAGTTTTGAGCAAAATAGCTCTCTTTCTAGCTCGACTCTATCACCCGAGCAATTTATATAGCTTCGTTATAAACTTTCTTCTCAATTCCTAGTGCATGTTCACGAATACTTCCCCTAAGTCCCATGACGAACCTTTGGGTCTTTGTATCATCCGCTTGCATACTGACTGGTGCAAAGAAGAACAACTCCTCATAACGCTGTTGATATGCATTAACAATCATCTGTCCCTGATACAAACTCAAAAACTCTTTCTCCATAGAATCTCTGAAACTCCTAGGAAAATACTTCTCAAAAAATGCCTCTTTATATATATATCCCAGGTCAGTTGGGCATGCTTTGTCAACAGATACGTCCGTGTGGACTTCCACTAGCGCTGTGCATCGCCTTTCAGCATAAACGTTGCACACAACACTTTCTCCTCTTCGTTCACTGTCATCATCGTGAAATTCCTCTCTATCTCATCGATCCAGTGTGCTGGCCACAACGGATCAGCTGGCTTACCACTATACTCTCTGGGCTTCATCTTCAGAAAATGCTCAACTAGTCTGGAATGGTCTAGTTGATGAGGAACATAAGCCCCATACATAGGTGGTTGGTATTGATATCCACCTGGAGCTACTTCAGGGTTTTGCACTTGAGCCTGCATGATGGGAGTTTGAGGTGCATGGGGTGTTGTGTTACTTCCCCCTGGTACTAGGCTTGCCAGTCCTACTGGCATTGGTGTCGTCTGTGCAGCTGGAAAAGTCATGCCTATGGTAGCTTGCATAGTAGCTTGTACCTGTTGTATTTACTGCAGCTGTTGTGCCAAATTCATTACGGCTGTAGCCAGGTCTGTAGGTGGAGCTGGCAGATTTGTAGGGTTCGTCTACTCATTAACTATGGACGGTGCCATGTTCAGATTCTCCTGTGTTTCAGGATGTATATGGCTGTCTTCCTCCATAGGTGGTGGTGGTGGAATAGAGTTTCGGCTTTGTCTGGTTACTCTTCACCTAGCCATTTTTCTGTTCTGAAGATAGTAGTGCCTGTAAGTAACCATAGCACATGTGAGGCAATCAATATAATTGTTCTCAAGTAAAAAATCCAACTAATCAATATCATATTCACATTTTTCCGATCATTCTGTCAAAATTACTATATTTTCCATCCTAGGGTCAATGGTAGGGTCGATCCTTATGCGACCCTATGGTATGCGACCCTGAAAGTCACTGTCAACTTACCAAGAGCCTAGGGTCGATTGTAGGGTCGGTATATGTCCGACCCTAGGGTCGACCCCTAGTTTACTATCAGATCACCGAGAGGCTAGGGTCGATGAGGGGGTCGGAGGTAAGGTCGCATGTTTTGGTCGAATTATGCGACCCTAGGACTCAAAATCAGGTTTTATTTTCCGATTTTGGATTCATTTCTCATTCTTTCTCCTCCTTTCCGACTCAGCTCATTCCTCTGAGTTGCTACAGTGACAACTCCGATCCGTTGGTGATTCTATCATACTTTCGAGACTCTTACTCCTTCTCTTCAAGTATGTGCTCTACTGTTGCATGTTTTTAAGGTTTCTTAACTAGATTTTCGCCCATTTCTATCGTTTTCTTCTAATTATAATTTTTTCTACCGTAAAAATTCAATTTTTATTGGGGGCTTTTGCTGTTGGTGACTCAATGGACGAAAGCCCTCAAAAATATTCAAGTTTCATCAGTTGGTTATCGAGAAACTTGAAAAATTCCAATTTTGACCTAATTTGTAGATATTTTTGAATTTCTTGAAATTTCTTCAAATTTAATCTTCTTAAATAAAATTTCCAACTGTATAAGTCTTACAGGATAGTTTAGAATCTATATAAGTCCTCCTGCCCATGTGTATGGGTGAAAAGTGAGGCTTTTGCCCAATTTATGCCGTTATAATGTCAAAATTTTTGGGTTTTTCACCATTACTAAGCTATTGTCTGTTTTTCTTTGTTTTTGCAGATAATATGGCTCAAACGAAAGTACCTAGGGTTCACGACCCAGTTCGTTTCCGTTCTAATGAGGCCGAGGCTTAGTATGCCCGCTATGCTCGTAAGAAGGTAGAGGGAGGTCGTCGTGTGGACTTGGCTAGTCTAGCCTTGTTCGACGTGGAGAGAGCCTTTGGTGTCATGGGCTGGCTTCCCGTGATTACCTACGACGCCTGTACCCGTCCGGATCTTGTGAGACAATTCTATTGTAATCTCCAGGTGGTGGGAGATCACAATGACACTGAGAGGGGTAGGGAGCTCAGGATCATGAGCTACGTCAAGGGAGTAGAGATTTCCTTTGACTGTCGGCAGTTAGTGGACCTCTTGGGCATTTCACATGATAGCCCCTTGGTATACTATGCTCCCAAAGAGCCCCAGTTCTTCTCCTTGGAGATGCGAACTGAGATAGACTGTCAGCTTATCAGAGAGGATCGCTGGGAGATGAAGGCGAGCAACCTCCGTCTAGAGCCTCCGGTGTACTGTAAGATCATCCAGCACAACCTGATACCCCAGAGTGGGCACTACGGGAGGACTCCCAATTGACCCAGTATTTGCTTTACTATATCTGTACTAGGCAGCCTGTTTGCCTCCATAATATTATTATGCGGATGATGATCTGTGCTACACTGCCCGGTCAGATAGGCAACCTGCCCTATGGACGTCTGATCACCACCCTGCTTATCCGCCTGGGTGTTGATTTAGTGGACGAGAGGATTCAGGAGAAGACCTTCTCATCAGTGCTGGACTGGGAGGCTATCTGTCGGATGGGCATGCGGGACATCTAGGTCAGTGATGAGGAGAGGAACACTCTGGTGTGTCCTCGTACCCGGGTGGAGGTGACAGATGCTGAGGCAGCAACAACAGCCACTGGAGCAGGGGTTCATGGGGGTGATGCTGAGGATGAGGATCGTATGTACATGGATGTGGACTCCATACCTCCTCCATCACCTCTGCATTCTACTTGAGCTGGTCCATCACAGACTCCTTCGCGCATGGCATGTCCTTCAAGCCCACCATCTGATGATATGATGGGATTACTTCGTGAGATCAGGGAGGCTCAGCGTGTGACGGATTCGAGGGTGGGTGAACTTCTAGATGCTCAGCGTGCGTCTAATCAACGGATGACTGCATTGACAGCTAGTCTCCAGATGACCCAGACTAAGGTAGCTTGGTTGACTAGAGTCTATGCCGAGGATTATGACAGAGACCGCGAGGCACCACCTCCCCCATCACCTTCAACTTCATGATGTATTTTCTTTCCTTTTGTTTTACAGAGTAACTGTCCTGGTTGTGGACTGTACTCTGTTGTATATATGTACATAAACTTGCTTTGGTTTAACATGTATATACGTTTGTCTTTCACTCGAGTGTATATAAACTTGTTTCACATTTAATAGATGCATTATTCTCTTTCTAAATTTTGTCTCAAACAACAAAGGTGCTTATAGTGTGTTATTATTATAGCTTTTAAATTTTATTCGTATCTCAGTTCACAAACTTTTACAGTAGTATACTGGTTTAACAGACAAGGCCTGAGAGCTCTGATACCAAGTTGTCACACCCCAATTCTACACTATACAGAACGGTGTGATGAACTGCTAATAAACCAATGGTTCAACCAGGATCTCAAATAGGTTGTGTCCGTTTGCTTAAACCATACACATCCACAACCATAATCAGAATAAATACACAATAGCAGAAGTCTTAATATTAAATGAACTGAGAATCTAAATGTGATAATCATAAATAAAATATCCAATTATGTTGTATCAACCGAGACATAAGTAAATAAAATATCAAATTACATATCCTTAATGGCCCAAATAAAAATCTAATCGAAAACGCATGAGTTGCACTCGCATGATGAATCATGCATCTTCACTATATCTTCAGCATCCATTGCAGCAACGTGCCCGTATATGGGAGCATTCACAGAATCTTCCATAGTCATACCTGCATCATCAACTAAAAATATTTAAATTCAAAAAAATGAGCATACATCAAGGCTCAGTGAGCAAACAAAACAATGCAACAAACATTTGCATGCATTCAATTCATATCTGTGGTCTGGTATATAAGTTTGCAATGTGCTATAGAAAGGTTTGGAGGCCGCCGCACATCTATACACGAGTGTATGGAACTGCTCAACGGATCAAACATCATCACCGCCCACACATGCACCCACCATGAGATAGAGTTCGAGCTAAAGTGCTTAGGACCGCACCGCATCACACTTCTCCTGATGCTCTACCCATACCAACACGTAAGCCCCTATTGGCGAGGGCTTGCAAACTAGGCTCGCAACTAACCAATCCTAATGTCAAACAGTGTATCCAAGGCCTCACCCCTGCATCCCTTTATACATCCATAGAGATAGAGCTAAGGCCCCCCGGCAGAGTCAAAGACTACACGGTCCGAGACCACCTCCCCTGATGCCCTACGACGTAATAGTTCTAGTAAGGTAAATGGCAATACGACGATGTTAGTAGACAAGACTTGAGTAGATATAGGGCTAAAGTGCTTAGGACTGCACCTCAACACATTTCCCCTGATGCCCCACTCGCATCAAGTACACTAACCACACACAAACATTCACATGCCTATTCCTAACATCATCATCAACATCATGTTGTAAATAAACATAATTAAATATGCATGAACAGTAATAACAGGAATAGTAGATGACATGTGATATGCACATTACAATCATACAATCATAGAATCATACATGGGATTGAACTCAATAAACAAAAATGATTTATTATTAGCCAATTAGTTTAGGTTTTGTTCCCTCACCTTTGTTTGAGTATAGATCCTCTTTCAAGATTTAAGAATCACCTTTATATCAATAGGAAAACCTAACAAGTCGATAGATTTTAATTAGAATTCATTTCGACAGTTTTAGGCTTGCTGTATAGCTAGGGTTACAGGATGGGTCGCAGGATGTAAGACCCCAGGGTATAGGGTCGATTATAGGGTCAGTGATCCATCGACCCTAGGTGCGACCGTAGCTTCCCTAGAATTCTGCAGAGTTAGGGGTCGATCGTGTGGTCTGATAGGGTCGGTTACCAGTCGACCCTAAGTGCGACCAGATGTAAATTGAGTCGACTTTTCATCCTACAGTCCACTCTTTCGTGTTTGGATCCTTTGGCTTTCATGGTCCATTCTATGATTGTTCTATGGCTTAAAACTCAAAGTTACTTCCTTTACTTTATTTTCCATGATTCCCTCCATGGATTCTATTGAAACCTTCCCATGGATGGTTGATTTGGGTTTCTCCTAGATCCTACCCTCTTTATATACTATTCTAGGGTCTTACACAATTTATGGCGAATGTTTTCATACCTTAGTCTTGCTGAATTCAAAGATTCCTCTGAAACTCTTCTCCTTAGCCTTTTTCTTCAACTTTCCTTCTCTTCCTTCTCTTTTGTTCTCTCACTTTCAATGAGGGTTTCAAAAGGAGTAAAAGAGCCTAAGGGATGTCCTATTTATAGAGAAAAACCTCCCAAAATAAGTTCCAACGTGTTTAGGAAAGGTTCCCTTTGAATTAGGGAAGTTTCTTAATTTCCAGTTTCTGTCAGTTTGCCTAGGGTCGATCTTAGGGTCGCAGAATCCATCAACCCTAGGGTCTCAAGTCATCCGACCCTAGGACTCAAAAGTCATGGGTTGGATCCTACTGTGGTGGGGTCGACCCTACCTGTTTAGGCATGCAACCCTACCCTCCATTTTATTGTTTTTGGGTCAATTTTATACCTGGTTTTGTGATTTCCTTCACGCCCATGGTCCATGTGGCTCGACCATGATAGGTAGACCTGGTACAAGGTGGTAAGACCGGTTAGTTTGGTACGGGTCTTATAGTACACCTAGCACCTGTTAGCTATAACACAGTGCCTACCATTCAACAAGTCCTAGTAACGCATACCCCAGTGCGGAAGCTTGGTACACAACAAACAATATATCAAGGTGGTGACCCTTATCAGCCACCGATATATGGGATAGCTACATCATGGAAGAATGATCCAACAAGGATTAAGGAATATTTTTTGAAGATGAAGCCTCAAACATTTTCAGCAAAGGATCAAAGATATTGTAGCCATATAACTAGAGAGGTTATATAGGATGCGGTGCATTATTGATTTACTCTTATGATTATAGAGGATGCACATACCTGATTTTAAATCTTGTACCTTGACAGGATACCTTCTTGATTCAACCTATCAATTAGAGTTATAGATATTATTTCTTTAATGTTAGTCCTAATTATACCAAACTGAGCCACTCTCATGATCGACAACATGAACATTGATATGAACTGAATGAACAGTGAAATGTTTAATCATGTTGAGCATACATCTTTCGATTTATACTTGATTTATTGATGTACCAAAACTTTCTCCAGATTTATTCTTGTAGGACCTTGACCAATGGCATTATATACTCGATAGAACCTGTAATCATGAGGTTAAGAATTGTAAAACCTCTATTGTTTTAATATATTTGGACCACCGTGCAACTTAATGATCTTTTGATGCTGGTTGGATTACCATAGATTTACTGCTGATCCTTTAAACCTAAGTTCATTAGATAAAGCAAGTGTTCGTCATTACCTTGAATTTGAAAGAAGAAAATGAATTGTTTTTGGATAAACATTCTGACTCTTACATTTCTCGACATCCATTAATAAGATGTTTAGTGAATAAGGAATTATGGGAAGTAAGATGATTAAATTCAGATTAGATTCTATAGCCAAGGAACCTCAGATGAAGAAATGGAGGATCTGTTTCAAGATTGCTGAATAGATGGATATGGTCATGTCTATAAAAGACTGCATGAGCAAGAAAGTAAGTAACAATCACAAGATATTTTTCTATGTATATGAAAGAGAGATCATGGTAGAACAAAAATGATAAAAAAGGTGTAAGCTAATGAGTTTTTTTTGGGATATATGAGATTTTAAGCAATAATCTTTCAAAAAGTAGGAGATTAAGGAGCTACATGTGCTCTTAAGACCTTTATACTAGATTTTGCTAGTTTAAGCCTTTTTGGACTAGATGTTGTATTGGATGAGTGTTATTAACAATGTTCGAACCATATGGATGGATAGAATTTAGATGCAACCTAAATTGACTTGATATGGTAAACTTTGACGTCATCTCGGGAATAGACTGGTTGTCTCAACACTCTTCAAAGTTGTTATGTGCATAGAAGAGGTTATCATTCAAGAGTAAAGATGACATATAATTTTGTTTTATTATAAGCATTTTGCCTAAGAAGCGAAAGCTGATCCTCTCTATGCTAAAGGCGAAGAGATGCTTTGAAGAGAAAGAAGTTGTAAGACCCGTGTCAATTTAACCCGGTTTTACCATTGTGAACCAGGTTTACCCATCATGGTCGAGTCAAATGGACCAAGGGCATGAAGGAGATCGAGATCCCAGGTACGAAATCGACCCAAAAACACTTAATTCTAAGGGAGGGTCGCACACCCAGTGAAGCAGGGTCGGACCTCCCAATACAGAAAGTCAGACCCTCAATTTTTGAGGGAGGGTCGGACAGCTTAAGACCCTAGGGCCGACGGGATCATCGACCCTCCCATCGACCCTCGATTTCTAACGAAACTGAAATTAGGAAATTTCCTAATTTTCGGTTGGGATTCTTTCCAAATCTCAATGGGATTATTATAGGACATTCCTAGTCTATTTAAAGGACGTTCCTAAGCCACATTCACTCCTTTCACAACCCTAATTGAATTGAGAGAAAGAGAGAAGAAGGAAAAGAGGAAGAAAGGAGGCTAGGAAGAAGGCTTAGCAAAAAGGAGAAGAAATTACAGAGAAAAGTAATCTTCTCAGGTATGGATACCAATTCCATGAGTTTCTACAGACCTTAGGTTAGTTATGGTTGAGTGTAGGATTTTGGAGAAACCCAAACCATCCATCCATGGTTAGGTTTTCATGGAAAACCATGGGAGGATGCACGAAATCTATCTAGATGAATTATACATGGTTCTAGACCATGGAATGAGTGTTGGGTGAATGTAGGAAGCAAGTCATAGGACCCCAAACACGAAGAATGGATTAAAAAGTGGAAATTAGACCAGAGTGCACCGAGGGTCGCACCGAGGGTCGATAGACCATCCGACCCTAGGTGTTTCTGACCATCGACCCTCAGCATTCGGGAAGTTCAGAATGGAGGGAGGGTCGATAGACCCATCGACCCTAGCATCGACCCTAGAATTGACCCTCAGTTGACAGAATGGTTTTTAAATTCTGAATTAATTCTAATTAAATTCTATCGACTTTGTTAGGTTTGCTAGCAATATAATACAGTTATAACAGTGATTCGAAAGCTTGGAAAATATCTATTAGCAAGCTAAGGTGAGGAACCTTAACCCCAAACTAAATTGGTTAATAATAAACTGTTTTCTATTTCCTGAGTCCTATGCCATGTTTGATTCTATGCGAATATGTTTGTAATGTGCATACAGCATGCCATCCAATATTTCTATTACTTGTTCATGCATATCTACTTTATTGTTTATAACATGATGATGATGATGATGATGATGATGATGATGATAGGAATAGGCATGTGCTTGTATGTGTGTGGTTGATGTGCTTGATGCGAGCGAGTATCAGGGGAGGTGTGATGAGAACGTCAATAAACGTTAACCTTTGGCGGGTCTCAGCACTTTAGCTCTATCTCTAACTCAAGTCTTGTGCATTGGCATCGTCGTATCGCCATTACCTTAGCAGAACTATTATGTCGTAGAGTATCGGGGAGGTGGTCTCGGTCCTTGTAGTCTCGACTCTACCGGGGGCCTTAGCTCTATCTCTATGGATGTTCCGAGGGATGCTTGGGGTGAGGCCTTGGATACACTTGTTTGGCATTAGGATTGGTTAGCAGCGAGCCCAGTTTGCAAGCCCTCGCTAACAGGGGCTTACGTGTTGGTATAGCATTATATAGCAATAACCGTTAACCTTTGTTGTATAATGTTATGGTAGGGTGGATGGGGACGACGATAACCATTAACCTTCAGGCGGGCTTCCACACCCTGTGTATAGAGGCGGTATCAATAACTGTTAACCTTTGATCACCCAACCTTTCTATTGCACATTGCAAACTATAAACCAAGACCAAAGATATAAATTGATTTTTTTGCATGCATATGTAATGTTGCATTGTTTTGGCTACTCACTGAGCCGTGTTGTGTGCTCACCCCTCGACGTCGAATAGTTTTAGTTGATGATGCAGGATATACTGTTGAAGTTTATATGAACCTCGTCGTATGGAACTGTAGCAGCTATGGAAGTTGGAGCTGAAGACGATACACACGACTCCTCTTGCGAGTGCAACTCGTGTGTATTCGATTAGATATTTTTGTACGTTTCTTATTGGATTTATAAGACATGTATTTGGTATTTGAATATTTATGTCTTAGTTAAACACAGAATAATTTGATATTATGGGTATCATTTTAGTTCTCAGTTCATATTCTTTATAAATTTTCCGCTATTGTGTATTACTCTGATTATGATTGTGGATGCGTGTTAAGTTTGGATAACGCGGGGATAGTCTATAAGAGATCCTGGTTGAACCGTTGGTTAATTGGCGGTTCATCACACCATTCTGAAGTGTGTGGAATTGGGGTGTGACAACTTGGTATCAGAGCTTCTCAGGCCTTGCCCGCCGAACTAGCATACATTCAAAACAATTGTGAACTGAGATAGGATAAATTAAAAGCTTTAATACAAACACATTGTAAGCACAAGTGATGACTGAAACCGAATTAAAAAGAGAATAATGCATCTATTAAAGAGAAAACCAGTTACATACACCGAGTAAAGAGAACTACAACGTATATACATCGCTAAAGCGAGTACAGTCCACAACCCGGACAGTTACTCCGTAGTACAAGAAAGGTAATGTACAATCGGAAACCCGGAGGCGAAGGAGGAGGCGGTGCCTCACGATCTCTGTCGTAGTCCTCAGCATAGACTCTAGTCAACCAAGCTATCCGAGTCCGGGTCGCTCGTAGACTAGCCGTGAGATCGACTACTCTCCCGTCGGTCGCCGCACGCTGGATCTCCACGAGCTCACCTATCCGCGCGTCAGATGTGTGCTGAGCAGCCAACAGCTCCTCCACTCTCATGCGCTGAGCATCTAGTAAATCCTCCATCCTCAGGTCCGATCTGCGCTGAGTCTCTCTGATCTTGCACAACATCTCCATCATATCAGAAGATGGGCGTGAAGGACCAGCATCGTGAGAAGGACCAGCCTCGAAGTGCGAAGCCGCCGCAGCAGAAGTACCAACTCCATCAGCATGTGTGGGTGATGGCCGGGGTATCACGTCGACATCCATATACATACGATCATCATCGTCGACCAGATCTCCCCGAGCCCTAGCAGCAGCCGCAGCATCAGTCACCTCGACCCGAGTGTGAGGGCGCACCATCGCGTTCCTCTCCTCATTACTAACCTCCGCATCTCGCAGCCCCATCTTGCAGATAGCCTCCCAATCTAGAGGCGACGAGAAGGTCTTCTCCTGGATCTTCTCATCTACTAGATCCACCCCCAAACGGGTCAGTAGCACTATAATCATGCGTCCATAGGGTAGATTACCCCTATGACCGGACAATGTGGCACTGATCATCGTCCGCATGATGATGTAAGGAAGGCAGACCGGCCTATCGAGTGCATATCTTGTAGATCAAGAACTGGGTCAGCCGAGACACCCTCTCATAGTGCCCACTATGCGGAATCAGATTATCTTTGGATAATCTTGTAGAAGACTCGTGGAGATGGACGCAAGTAGCAAGCTCTCATCCGCCATCTATCGGGACGGAGCAACCGATTGTCGATCTCTCGCTCTCATCTCCATCTCAACAAACAGTGGCTCTCCCGGCGCACAGTACACCATAGGACCATCGAAGGGAATGCCCAACAGATCGGCCAGTTGCCGATAGTCAAAAGAAATGTGCACCCCCTTGACGTAGCTAGTGATGCGCAACTCCTGACCACGCTCGACATCATTGTAATCCCCCACCACTTGGAGATTACAATAGAACTGGCGGACCAAATCTGGACATGTGCACGCGTCGTATGTGATGACAGGGAGCCACCCCATGTCACCGAATGCCCTCTCTACGTTGAACAAGGCTAGATCAGCCAGGTTCACCATACGACCCCCTTCCACTTTCTTGCCGGTATAGTAGGCATACTGTGCCTCGGCTTCATTTGAACGGAAGCGGAGTGGATCACGCAATCTTGGCACTTTGGTACGGGCCATAGTATCTGCAAAATAAGAAAGAGAAAAGAAATAAGGAGTTAATAGGATAAAAATCCAAAAATTTTAAAATAGAAGCCCATTCTACACTATACAAGTGGGCATAAGGACTTACGTAAGTTAAAATATATCCTACAATCCACCTACTGTAGGAAATTTTAACTGACGATGTCCAATTTGAAGAAATTCAAGAAAAATAAAAAATTTCGATAAATTAGGGCAAAAAGAGAAAAATTTAAGTTTCTCGATAAACAACCGATGAAACTCAAAATTTTTTGAGGGCTTTCGTTCCTCAAGACCCCAATAACAAAAGCCCCCAATAAAAATAGAATTTTTACGATTAGAAAAAGTTTAATTTGGAAAATACGAGTTAAATAAACAAAAACCTCGAAATAAAAACCTAAAAACAGGGAAAGTTGGGAAATTATACCTGTAGAGGTGATGTGGATGTCGAAACTCGGACTAAGAACGATCCACAATAGTGAAGTAGCACTGTAGTAACTCGAAGAGTAGAGACGAGTCGAAACGGAGGGGGAATATTAAGAAATGACCCAGAATCGGATCTTAAAAATCTGATTTTTAGTCCGAGGGTCGGACAATTCGACTGACACCATCGACCCTCAAATCGACCCTCCAATCGACCCTCGACTCTCGGGGATCTGACCGAAATTCAAGGGTCGGACTGAGGGTCGGACACCCATCGACCCTCGCATCGACCCTTAGCTCTCGGGAAGAACAGGTCATTCCCAGGGTCGGATACCAAGGGTCGGACATACCATCGACCCTCACTATCGACCCTACATAGAAAAGACAGTATTTTTTTTTCAGAATGAATTGAGGATTCAAATTTTATATCGGTTAGCATGCCTACATGAAGTATAAATGATTTCTCACTGATTTTGATGACTTTCAGGCACCACCCATCTCAGAAAGGAAATATGTCTGGCCGTAGAGTTACCCGACAGACCCGAAACACAGTCCCACCACCACCACCCGTGGAGGAGACTAGTCAAGAGAATAACCAGGTACCGGAAAATCCAGAACCGGTGAACCCTACAAATTTACCACCACCACCACCAGAGCTAGCAACAGTGGTGATGAATCTGGCTCAACAGCTACAACAAATGCAACATGCACAAGCACCAATGCAGGTTGCGATGGGAGTTATGTTTCAAGCCACTCAGGCTGCAGCCATGCACACCGGGGCAAGCTAGTGCAGCACCGGTGGGTAACCACCCAGCCCCTCGAGACACCTCCACAACAAGCTGCACCAGTTCTCGTGCAAGCCCCGAAGCAGCCCAAGGAAACTATCGGTATCCACCCCCTATGTTTGGGGCATATCAAAATCAACTGGATCACTCCCGGCTAGTGGAGAGATTTTTGAAAATGAAACCAAGGGAATTCAATGGAAAGCCGTCTGATCCACTGTGGCCAGCACACGGGATAGACGAAATGGAAAGGAATTTCCTTATGATGACTATTACAGAAGAAGAAAAAGTGTTATGCGCCACCTTCATGCTCAAAGGCGACGCACATCATTGGTGGAAGTCGACCAGGACCTATCTATTGACTAAGCACGCCCTACTGACTTGGGCTATATATGAAGAAGCTTTCTTTGAGAAATATTTTCCACGAAGCTTCAGAGATTCGATGGAGAAGGAGTTCCCGAGTCTTTATCAGGGACGGATGTCGGTGGATGCGTACCAGCAGCGTTATGAAGAGCTGTTTTTCTTCGCACCACTGAGTATGCAAGAAGAAGATACAAAAACCCGTAGATTCATCGCGGGACTAAGAGGAAGTATAAGGGAACATGTTCTAGGATTAGAGAAGAACATATATAATGAAGCTGTCCAGATCGCTCGAGTGATTGAATCGAGCCAGAAAGAGAGTTATTTCACTCAAAACAAAGGCATAAAAAGGCCAGCTGGAAATTCTTATAATGGAAGCCATAACAGGACGTATAAACCTTTCCGTCCTCGAAATTTTGCAACTGCACCAAAGTCCACCGCAAGCAGCTCAATCACAGCCAAAGCCAAATGTTGAAGCCCCGAGGTGTTATAACTGCAACCAACCAGGGCATATGGCAAGAGAGTGCCCAAAACCCAAGAAACAGTTACATCAAGGGTGGGTATATGCTGTTACATCAGAGGATGCAGCCGCATCGCCCGATGTGGTCACAGGTATGACCGAAACTTTAGGATTAAAATTACATTGATTGAGCATGTAGACTAAGTAAAAAAAAAACGAATCACAGGTATCGTACCTATCAATGGCGTACCCGCCAGAGTACTCTTTGATTCAGGAGCTACTCATTTATTTATATCTGTGTCATTTGGAAAGAAGACCAATCTGCCCATCAAAACATTAGACTACAAATTACTTGTACGGTCACCGATGGGATTAGAAGTGGAATTAGAGAAAGGTTATGGATCATGTCCAGTTCTCATCGGAGAGCAGACCTTGGATGCAACCTTAATACAACTTGGGATGGCAGACTTTGACGTCATCTTGGGAATGGACTGGTTAGCTCGGCACTCTGCAAAGTTGTTATGCGCCGAGAAGAAGCTAACGTTCAAGGACAAAGAAGGAGCAGAATTCAGTTTCTCGGGAACCAAACTTCCCAGGAGACGCAAGCTCGTACTCTCAGCATTAAAGGCTAAGAAGTGCCTTGAGAAAGGAGCGGTCGGATACCTAGTATCAGTGGTCGACCTAACCAAGGACGTGCCACAAATGGAAGATATTGGTGTAGTGCGAGATTTTCCTGATGTATTTCCGGAGGAACTACCCGGATTACCACCCGACCGAGCCACGGAGTTTGTAATAGACCTGATACCTGGAGCCGCACCGGTATCAAGAGCACCGTATAGAATGGCTCCTACTGAATCGAAGGAATTAAAAGTGCAATTACAAGAACTACTGGATAAGGGTTATATTAGACCCAGTATATCTCCATGGGGAGCACCGGTGTTGTTCGTAAAGAAGAAAGATGGTAGCGTTCGGTTATGTATCGACTATAGAGAGTTGAATAAGCTGACAATCAAGAATCGATACCCATTACCCAAGATCGATGACTTGTTCGATCAGTTACAAGGAGCGAAGGTATTTTCAAAGATCGATCTTCGATCAGGCTATCATCAACTGAAGATTAAAGAAGGTGACATTCCGAAGACAGCTTTCAGGACAAGATACGGACATTATGAGTTCCTAGTGATGTCCTTCGGACTAACTAATGCACCGGAAACGTTCATGGAACTTATTGTCACACCCCAATTCCATACTGTTCAGAATGGTGTGATGAACCGCTAAATAACCAACGGTTCAACCAGGATCTCTAATAGGCTATCCCCCGCATTATCCAAACTTTACACGCATCCACAATCATAATCAGAGTAATACACAATAGCAGAAAATTTATAAATAATATGAACTGAGAACTAAAATGGTATCCATAAATAATAGCAAATTATTCTGTGTTTAACTGAGACATAAATATTTAAATACCAAATACATGTCTTATAAATCCAATAAAGAAACCTACAAAAAAATATCTAATCGAATACACACGAGTTGCACTCGCAAGAGGAGTCGTGTGTATCGTCTTCAGCTCCAACTTCCATAGCTGTTACAGTTCCATACGCTGATAGGTTCATATAATCTTCAACAGTATATCCTGCATCATCAACTAAAAATATTCGACGTCAAGGGGTGAGCACACAACACGGCTCAGTGAGTAGCCAAAACAATGCAACATTACATATGCATGCAAAAATCAATTTATATCTTTGGTCTTGGTTTATAGTTTGCAATGTGCAATAGAAAGGTTGGGTGATCAAAGGTTAACGGTTATTGATACCGCCTCTATACACAGGGTGTGGAAGCCCGCCCGAAGGTTAACGGTTATCGTCGTCCCCATCCACCCTACCATAACATTATACAACAAAGGATAACGGTTATTGCTATATAATGCTATACCAACACGTAAGCCCCTGTTAGCGAGGGCTTGCAAACTGGGCTCGCTACTAACCAATCCTAATGCCAAACAGTGTATCCAAAGCCTCACCCCAGCATCCCTCAAAACATCCATAGAGATAGAGCTAAGGCCCCCCGGTAGAGTCAGAGACTGCAAGGACCGAGACCACCTCCCCTGATACTCTACGACATAATAGTTCTGCTAAGGTAATGGCGATACGACGATGCCAATGCACAAGACTTGAGTTAGAGATAGAGCTAAAGTGCTGAGACCCGCCAAAGGTTAACGGTTATTGACGTTCTCATCACACCTCCCCTGATACTCGCTCGCATCAAGCACATCAACCACACACATACAAGCACATGCCTATTCCTATCATCATCATCATCATCATGTTATAAACAATAAAGTAAATATGCATGAGCAAGTAATAAAAATATTGGATGGCATGCTGTATGCACATTACAAACATATTCGCATAGAATCAACATGGCATAGGACTCAATAAATAGAAAACAGATTATTATTAACCAATTTAGTTTGGGGTTAAGGTTCCTCACCTTAGCTTGCTAATAGATATTTTCCAAGCTTTCGAATCACTGTTATAACTGTATTATATTGCTAGCAAACCTAACAAAGTCGATAGAATTTAATTAGAATTAATTCAGAATTTAAAAACCATTATGTCAACTGAGGGTCGATGCTAGGGTCGATGCTAGGGTCGATGGGTCTATCGACCCTCCCTCCATTCTGAACTTCCCGAATGCTGAGGGTCGATGGTCAGAAACACCTAGGGTCGGATGGTCTATCGACCCTCGGTGTGACCCTTGGTGCACTCTGGTCCAATTTTCACTTTTTAATCCATTCTTCGTGTTTGGGGTCCTATGACTTGCTTCCTACATTCACCCAACACTCATTCCATGGTCTAGAACCATGTATGATTCATCTAGATAGCTTTCATGCATCCTCCCATGGTTTTCCATGAAAACCTAACCATGGATGGATGGTTTGGGTTTCTCCGAAATCCTACACTCAACCATATCTAACTTAAGGTCTGTAGAAACGCATGGAATTAGTATCCATACTTGAGAAGATTACTTTTCTCTGCGAACTCTTCTCCTTTCTGCTAAGCATTCTTCCTAGCCTTCTTTCTTCCTCTTTTCCTTCTTCTCTCTTTCTCTCAATTCAATTAGGGTTATGAAAGGAGTGAAAGTGGCTTAGGAACGTCCCTTAAATAGACTAGGAATGTCCTATAATAATCCCATTGAGATTTGGAAAGAATCCCAACCAAAAATTAGGAAATTTTCCTAATTTCAGTTTCGTCAGAAATCGAGGGTCGATGGGAGGGTCGATGATCCCGTCGACCCTAGGGTCTTAAGCTGTCCGACCCTCCCTCAAAAACTGAGGGTCTGACTTTCTGTATAGGGAGGTCTGACCCTGCTTCACTAGGTGTGCGACCCTCCCTCAAAATTAAGTGTTTTCGGGTCGATTTCGTACCTGGGATCTCGATCTCCTTCATGCCCTTAGTCCATTTGACTCGACCTTGATGGGTAAACCTGGTTCACAATGGTAAGACCGGGTTAAATTGACACGGGTCTTACACTTATGAACCGAGTTTTCCATGATATGTTGGACACGTCGGTGATAGTATTTATTGATGACATATTGGTATACTCCAAGGACAAGGAAACCCATGTCAAGAACCTAAACGCAGCCTTACAGCGTTTAAGGAAAGAGAAGTTATACGCCAAACTTTCAAAGTGTGAGTTTTAGTTAAGTGAAGTCGCCTTTCTAGGCCATGTACTATCCGTGGAAGGAATCAAAGTGGACCCCAGTAAGATCGAAGCTATTGTGAAGTGGGAAGCACCAAAGAGCGTCTCAGAAATTAGAAGTTTTCTGGGTCTGGCTGGATATTATCGGAGATTCGTAGAAGACTATTCTCGGGTCGCCGTACCTCTCACCAGTTTGACCAAGAAAGGAGAAAAGTTCGTATGGACGGATAAGTGTGAAAAGAGCTTTCAAACACTGAAGACCAGATTGATATCCGCTCCAATTTTAACCATTCCCGTTCTGGGACAGACATTTACTTTATATACTTGTGCATCGGGATTGGGACTAGGATGTGTGCTTATGCAAGGAGAACAAGTAGTTGCGTATGCATTGAGACAGTTGAAAGTACATGAGAAAAATTACCCAACCCATGATTTGGAATTAGCGGCAGTAGTACATGCTGTCAATATATGGAGGCACTATCTATATGGCGACAAATTTCAGATTAAGTCGGACCATAAGAGTCTTACTTATCTATTTAATCAGAAGGAGTTAAATATGAGACAAAGGAGATGGCTGGAATTATTGAAAGACTATGATTGTGATATCCAGTATCATCCGGGAAAAGCGAATGTGGTAGCGGATGCATTGAGCAGGAAAGCAATGATAAAATCTCAAGGAGAAACCAGCACGACTGCAGCAATGTATACCAATGGAATGGTGTTTAATCACGACAACGAGTAGTATGTGATAGATACACCGGATGGATCAACCAACCAAAGGTTCATTCATCGGTTTTCAAATATGTTCACGGCATTGAAGATTGTACCGGATATAGTAGACGAAGTGAAGACAGCTATCAAAGCAGATCCTTATCTGAGAACGGTACAAGAAGATATTGAGAAAGGTAGGACTAACCCTGAGTTCACCTTGGATGATGAGAAGGTACTGAAATACAAAGGAAGAATACGTGTACCCAAAACAGAAAGTGTAGACATTAGACACCGACTCATGAAAGAAGCCCATACCATCATCTACTCGGTACATCCTGGAAGTACAAAAATGTATCATGATCTAAAGAAACAGTATTGGTGGAGGGGAATGAAGGCAGATGTAGCCAAGTTTGTGTCTCAATGCCTAAATTGTCAGAAGGTAAAGGCGGAACGACAAAGATCTGCAGGACTGTTACAACCATTACCGGAACCAGCATGGAAATGGGACTGCATGCATCACTATGGACTTCGTCACAGGACTACCATTGACTCCTAGAGTAGTTGACGCAGTTTGGGTGATTGTAGACCGTCTGACTAAAAACAGCTCGCTTCGTACCGATAAGACCCTAATATACACTCGAAAGGTTAGCAAAGCTATACGTGGATAATATTGTTCGGTTACATGGTGTTCCAAAAAGCATTGTGTCCGATAGGGACCCACGATTTACTTCCAAATTTTGGGAAGGACTGCAAAAGGCTATGGGTACAACATTGAAGTTCAAGATCGCATTCCACCCACGGATCGACCGGACAGTCGGAGTGTACCATTCAGATTTTAGAAGATATGCTACGAGCATGTGTGATTGATTTCAAGGGATCATGAAACGAGAAGTTACCATTGATCGAGTTCGCTTACAATAACAGCTATCAGGCTACTATACAGATGTCACCTTATGAAGCACTGTATGGTAGGAAGTGTCGAACTCCCTTGTTTTGGAATGAAGTTGGAGAACGTAGTATCGTTGGACCAGAATTTGTTGAAGAGACTTGTCGAGTGGTCGACATCATCAAGGAAAGAGTAAGAACAGCTCAGAACCGGCAGAAACAATACGTAGATACTCGACGAAGAGATCTAGAGTTCGTCGTAGGCGAAAAAGTATTTTTGAAAGTATCGCCTATGCGAGGATTGAAGAGATTCGGACAGAAAGGAAAACTAAGTCCAAGATATGTCGAACCATATGAGATTCTGGCTAAGCGTGGGAAAGTGGCTTATCAGTTAGCACTACTACCGTCTATGTCAAGTGTGCATGACGTATTCCACATATCCTTATTGAAGAAGTATGTCAAAGACCCAACACATGTGTTGACAGTAGATTTGCCGAACTGACTGATGATTTGACATTTGAAGTAATACCAACGGAAATCACTAGTCGAAAGGTTCAACGTCTACGCAACAGAGATATCTACTATGTTAAGGTCACATGGAAAAGTAGAGACATGGAAGAGATTACATGGGAAGAAGAAAATGCTATGAGAAAGAAATACCCTTACTTGTTTGATTCAGAAGGTATGTACAATTTCGAGGACGAAATTTTTATAAGTTGGGGGGAGTTGTAAGACCCGTGTCAATTTAACCCGGTCTTACCATTGTGAACCAGGTTTACCCATCATGGTCGAGTCAAATGGACCAAGGGCATGAAGGAGATCGAGATCCCAGGTACGTAATCGACCCGAAAACACTTAATTCTAAGGGAGGGTCGCACACCCAATGAAGCAGGGTCGGACCTCCCAATACAGAAAGTCAGACCCTCAGTTTTTGAGGGAGGGTCGGACAGCTTAAGACTGTAGGGTCGACGGGATCATCGACCCTCCCATCGACCCTCGATTTCTGACGAAACTGAAATTAGGAAATTTCTTAATTTTCGGTTGGGATTCTTTCCAAATCTCAATGGGATTATTATAGGACATTCCTAGTCTATTTAAAGGACGTTCCTAAGCCACATTCACTCCTTTCACAACCCTAATTGAATTGAGAGAAAGAGAGAAGAAGGAAAAGAGGAAGAAAGGAGGCTAGGAAGAAGGCTTAGCAAAAAGGAGAAGAAATTGTAGAGAAAAGTAATCTTCTCAGGTATGGATACCAATTCCATGAGTTTCTACAGACCTTAGGTTAGTTATGGTTGAGTGTAGGATTTCGGAGAAACCCAAACCATCCATCCATGGTTAGGTTTTCATGGAAAACCATGGGAGGATGCACGAAAGCTATCTAGATGAATTATACAAGGTTCTAGACCATGGAATGAGTGTTGGGTGAATGTAGGAAGCAAGTCATAGGACCCCAAACACGAAGAATGGATTAAAAAGTAGAAATTGGACCAGAGTGCACCGAGGGTCGCACCGAGGGTCGATAGACCATCCGACCCTAGATGTTTCTGACCATCGAAAAGTTCAGAATGGAGGGAGGGTCGATAGACCCATCGACCCTAGCATCGACCCTCAGTTGACAGAATGGTTTTTAAATTCTGAATTAATTCTAATTAAATTCTATCGACATTGTTAGGTTTGCTAGCAATATACTACAGTTATAACAGTGATTCGAAAGCTTGAAAAATATCTATTAGCAAGCTAAGGTGAGGAACCTTAACCCCAAACTAAATTGTTTAATAATAAACTGTTTTCTATTTCTTGAGTCCTATGCCATGTTTGATTTTATGCGAATATGTTTGTAATGTGCATACAGCATGCCATCCAATATTTCTATTACTTGTTCATGCATATCTACTTTATTGTTTATAACATGATGATGATGATGATGATAGGAATAGGCATGTGCTTGTATGTGTGTGGTTGATGTGCTTGATGCGAGCGAGTATCAGGGGAGGTGTGATGAGAACGTCAATAAACATTAACCTTTGGCGGGTCTCAGCACTTTAGCTCTATCTCTAACTCAAGTCTTGTGCATTGGCATCGTCGGATCGCCATTACCTTAGCGGAACTATTATGTCGTAGAGTATCGGGGAGGTTGTCTCGGTCCTTGTAGTCTCGACTCTACCGGGGGCCTTAGCTCTATCTCTATGGATGTTCCGAGGGATCTTTGGGGTGAGGCCTTGGATATACTGTTTGGCATTAGGATTGGTTAGCAGTGAGCCCAGTTTGCAAGCCCTCGCTAACAGGGGCTTACGTGTTGGTATAGCATTATATAGCAATAACCGTTAACCTTTGTTGTATAATGTTATGGTAGGGTGGATGGGGACGACGATAACCGTTAACCTTCGGGCGGGCTTCCACACCCTGTGTATAGAGGCGGTATCAATAACCATTAACCTTTGATCACCCAACCTTTCTATTGCACATTGCAAACTATAAACCAAGACCAAAGATATAAATTGATTTTTTTGCATGCATATGTAATGTTGCATTGTTTTGGCTACTCACTGAGCCGTGTTGTGTGCTCACCCCTCGACGTCGAATATTTTTAGTTGATGATGCAGGATATACTATTGAAGATTATATGAACCTGTCAGCGTATGAAACTGTAGCAGCTATGGAAGTTGGAGCTGAAGACGATACACACGACTCCTCTTGCGAGTGCAACTCGTGTGTATTCGATTAGATATTTTTGTAGGTTTCTTATTGGATTTATAAGACATGTATTTGGTATTTGAATATTTATGTCTTAGTTAAACACAAAATAATTTGATATTATGGGTATCATTTTAGTTCTCAGTTCATATTATTTATAAATTTTCCGCTATTGTGTATTACTCTGATTAAGATTGTGGATGCGTGTTAAGTTTGGATAACGCGGGGATAGCCTATAAGAGATCCTGGTTGAACCGTTGGTTATTTGGCGGTTCATCACACCATTCTGAAGTGTGTGGAATTGGGGTGTGACAGAAGAAGACCCGTGTCAATTTAACCCGGTCTTACAACCTTGAACCAGGTTTACCCATCATGGTCGAGTCAAGTGGACCAAGGGCGTGAAGGAGATCGAGATCCCAGGTATCAATTCGACCACAAAACATTTAAAAAGAGGGAAGGGTCGCACACCCAGCTAAGCAGGGTCGGACCTTCCAAAATAGAAAGTCAGACCCTCAGTTTTGAAGGGAGGGTCGGACAGCTTAAGACCCTAGGGTCGACGGGATCATCGACCCTCCCATCGACCCTCGGTTTTTGCCGAATATAGAAATTAGAAAATTTCTATATTTTTCGATTGAGATTCTTTCCAAATCTCAGAGGGACTTATTTAGGATGTTCCTACTCTATTTAAAGGACGTCCCTAAGCCACTTTCACTCCTTTCACAACCCTAATCGAATTGAGAGAAACAGAGGAGAAGGAAAAGAGGAAGAAGAAAGGGAAGGAAGAGAACTTAGAACAAAGGAGAAGAATTTCGAAGGAAAAGTTATCTTCTCAGGTATGGATACTATTTCCATGAGTTTCTATAGACCTTAGGATAGTTATTGGAGAGAGAGTGATCTCGGAGAAACCCAAACCATCCATCAATGGTTAGGTTTTCATGGAAAACCCTAAGAGAATGCATGAAAGCCATCTTGGAGGATGATTCACGGTTTCAGACCCTGGAATGAATGTTTAATGGAATGTAGAACCAAACAATAGGACCCCAAACACGAAGAATGGATTAAAAAGTGGAAATTGGACCAGAGTGCACCAAGGGTCGCACCCAGGGACGATGACCATCCGACCCTAGGTGTTTCTGACCATCGACCCTCAGCATTCGGGAAGTCCAGAAAGAGGGGAGGGTCGATAGACCCATCGACCCTAGCATTGACCCTCAGTTAACAGAATGGTTTTTAAATTCAGAATTAATTCCAATTAAATTCTATCGATTTTGTTAGGTCTTCTAGCAATATAATAACATTGTAAAGGTGATTTTAAAGCTTGGAAAAGTATCTTATAGAAAGCTAAGGTGAGGAACCTTAACCCCAAACTAAATTGGTTAATAATAAACTATTTTCTATTTCTTGAGTCCTATGCCATGCTTGATTCTGTGCGAATATGTTTATAATGTGCATACAGCATGCCATCCAATATTTCTATTACTTGTTCATGCATATTTACTTTGTCATTTATAACATGATGATGATGATGATGATGATAGGAATAGGCATGTGCTTGTATGTGTGTGGTTGATGTGCTTGATGCGAGCCAGTATCAGGGGAGGTGTGATGAGAACATCAATAAACGTTAATCTTTGGCGGGTCTCAGCACTTTAGCTCTATCTCTAACTCAAGTCTTGTGTATTGGCATCGTCATATCGCCATTACTTTAGCAGAACTATTATGTCGTAGGGTATCAGGGGAGGTGGTCTCGGTCCTTGTAGTCTCTGACTCTACCGGGAGGCCTTAGCTCCATCTCAATGGACATTCTGAGAGATGGTGGGGTGAGGCCTTAGATACACTGTTTGGCATTAGGATTGGTTAGTTGCGAGCCCAGTTTGCAGCCCTCGCCAACAGGGGCTTACGTGTTGGTATGGCACTATATAGTAATAAACGTAACCTTTGTTATATAATGTTCATGGTTGGGTGCATGTGAGTTAACGATAAACGTGATCTTCGGGTAACGTCACACACTCGTGTATAGAGGCGGAGTCAATAAACGCGACCTTTGGCTACCTCAACCTTTCTATTGCATACTGTAAACTTTAAACCGGACCAAAGATATAAATGGACTTTTTGCATGCATATGTATTGTTGCATTGTTTTGGCTACTCACTGAGCCGTGATGTGTGCTCACCCCTCGACGTTGAATATTTTTAGTTGATGATGCAGGTTATACCGTTGAAGACTACATGCATGCGTCTGCGTACAGAAATGTGGCAGGTATGGAAGCTGGAGCTGAAGATGATACACACGACTCCTCTTGCAAGTGCAACTCGTGTGTATTTGATTAGATATTTTATAGGTTTCTTTTATTGCATTTAATAAAGACTTGTATTTGATATTTAAATATTTATGTCTCAGTTGGAAACAGAATAATTTGTTATTAAATTATTGATATCATCTTAGTTCTGAGTTCATTTATTTATAAGATTTCCGCTATTGTGTATTTACTCTGATTATGATTGTGGATGCGTGTAAGTTTGGATAACGTGGGGATAGCCTATTTGAGATCCTGGTTGAACCGTTGGTTATTTAGCGGTTCATCACACCATTCTGAATAGTACGGAATTGGGGTGTGACAACTTGGTATCAGAGCTTCTCAGGCCTTGCCCGCCAAACTGACACCCATTCAAGACCATTGTGAACTGAGATAGGATAAATTAAAAGATTTAATACAAACACATTGTAAGCACCAGTGATGATTGAGACCAAATTTAAAAAGAGAATAATGCATCTATTAAAGGGAGAACAAGTTACATACAATGAGTGAGAGAAATAAAATGTATATACATAACTAAAACAGAGTACAGTCCACAACCTGGACAGTTACTCTGTAGTACAAGGGAAAAATAAAAGTACAATCAAGAAGCTGGAGGCGAAGGAGGAGGCGGGACCTCACGATCCCGGTCATAGTCCTCAGCATAGACTCTAGTCAACCAGGCTATCTGAGTCTGGGTCGTCTGTAGACTAGCTGTAAGACCGGCTATCCTATGATCAGTCGCACGCTGCACCTCTAGGAGCTCTCCCATCCACGCGTCTGATGTGTGCTGAGCAGCCAACAGCTCATCCATCCTCAGATCAGATCTGCGCTGAGCATCCCTGACCTCCTGCAGCATCTCCATCATGGCTGAAGGTGGAAGTGAAGGATCTGCCGAGTGGGAAGGACCAGCCTCAGGTGCAGGAGCCGCCGCAGAAGAAGTACCCACACCAGCAGAATGTGAAGGTGAAGGCGGTGGTATCGAGTCGACGTCCATATACATACGATCGTCATCGTCGATCGGATCCACACGAACTCTAGCAGTAGCCGCAGCAGCCTTAGCATCAGCCATCTCGACCCGAGTGTGAGGGCGCACCATCGCGTTCCTCTCCTCATCACTAACCTCAGCATCTCGCAGCCCCATCTTGCAGATAGCCTCCCAATCTAGAGGCGACGAGAAGGTCTTCTTCTGGATCTTCTCATCTACCAGATCCACCCCCAGACGGGTCAGTAACACTGTAATCATGCGTCCATAGGGTAGATTACCCCTATGACCAGACAATGTAGCACTAATCATAGTCTGCATGATGATGTAGGGAAGACAGATGGGCTGACGAGTGCAGATGTTGTATATCAAAAACTGTGTCAACTGAGAGACCCTCTCATAGTGCCCACTATGCGGGATTAGATTATGCTGGATAATCTTGCAGAAGACCCGTGGAGCTAGACGCAAGTAGCAGGCTCTCATCTACCATCGATTAGGACGGAGCAACTGGTTGTCGATCTCTGCTCTCATCTCCATCTCAACAAACTGTGGCTCTCCCGACGCACAGTACACCATGGGGCCATCATAGGGAATGCCCAACAGATTGGCCAGCTGTCGATAATCAAAGGAAATGTGCACCCCCTTGACGTAACTGGTGATGCGTAACTCCTGACCATGCTCAACGTCGTTGTAATTCCCCACCACCTGGAGATTACAATAGAACTGGCGTACCAAGTCTGGACATGTGCACGCGTCGTATGTGATGACAGGGAGCCACCCCATATCACTAAACGCTCCCTCTACATTGAACAAGGCTAGCTCAGCCAAGTTCACCATGCGACCCCCTTCAACCTTCTTATGGGCATAGTCAGCATACTGTGCCTCAGCTTCATTCGAACGGAAGCGAAGTGGATCACGCACTCTGGGTACTTTGGTATGGGCCATAGTATCTGCAAAATAAGAAAGAAAAAGGAAACGAGGAAATAGGATAAAAATCCAAAATTTGATGTAATAACGACGTAAGTTGACCATAAAGCCCCATCTCTCACCATTTAAGTGGGCATGAGAACTTACGAAGGTTTAAACATATCCTACGACCCACATGCAGTAGGAAATTTTAACTGACGAAGCTAAATTTGAAGAAATTCAAGAAAAATCAAAAATTTTGACAAATTAGGGCAAAAAGAGAAAATTTTAAGTTTCTCGATAACCAACCGATGAAACTAAAAAAATTTTGAGGGTTTTCGTTCCTCGAGACACCAATAACAAAAGCCCCCAATAAAAATTGAATTTTTACGGTTGGAAAAAGTTTAATTTGGAAAATATGAGTTAAATGGGTTAAAACCTAGAAAAGAAAACCTAAAAACAGGTAAAGATGAGAGGATATACCTGTATGGATGACGTGGACGCCGAAACCCAGAGTTAAACCAACCAAAAATAGTGGAGTAGCACTGTAGCAACTCAGAGAGTAGAGACGAGTCGAAACGGAGGAAGAATAGTAAGAAATGACCCAAAATCGGATCTTAAAAATCTGATATTTGGTCCGAGGGTCGAACAATTTGACTGGACCCATCGACCCTCGGATCGACCCTCCAATCGACCCTCAGCTCTCGGGAAGCTGACAGAAAACTAAGGGTCGGAACTGAGGGTCGGACACCCATCGACCCTCGCATCGACCCTCAGCTCTCGGGAAGAACAGGTCATTCCCAGGGTCGGATACCAAGGGTCGGACACACCATCGACCCTCACCTTCGACCCTGCATAGAAAAGACAGTATTTTTTTTATAAAATGAGCTAGAATTGGAATTGATTATTGGTTAGCATGCCTACATGAATTATAAATGACTTCTCACCTATTTTGATGATTTTCAGGCACCACCAATCACAGAAAAGAATTATGTCTGGACGTAGGGTGACCTGACAGACATGAAACGCAGTCCCACCACCACCACCCGTGGAGGAGACTAGTCAAGAGAATAATTATGCACCGGGAAATCCAGAACCGGCAAACCCTATAAATTTGCCACCTCCACCACCAGAGCTAACAACCGTGGTGATGAATCTGGCACAGCAGCTGCAGTAGATGCAACACGCGCAGGCTCAGATGCAGGTTGCCATGGGAATAATGTTTCAAGCCACTCAGGCTGCACCCATGCACACAGGACAAGCCAGTGCAGCACCGGTGGGTAACCACCCAGCTCCTCAAACACCTCAGCAACTGGCTGCACAGATTCCAGTGTAGGTTCTAGAAGCAGCTCAAGGGAATTACCAGTATCCACCCCATATGTTTGGGGCAAACCCCCAGAATCAGCTGGACCACTCCCGACTAGTGGAGAGATTTTTGAAGATGAAACCCAGAGAATTCAACGGCAAGCCGTCTGATCCATTGTGGCCAGCACACTGGATAGACGAAATGGAGATAAACTTCCTCATGATGACTATTACAGAGGAAGAGAAAGTACTATGCACCACCTTCATGCTCAAGGGCGACGCACACCATTGGTGGAAATCCACGAAGACCTATCTACTGACCAAGCACGCCCTACAGACATGGGCTATATATAAAGAAGCCTTCTTTGAGAAATATTTTCCACGGAGCTTCAGAGATTCGATGGAGAAGGAGTTCCTGAGTCTTTATCAGGGACAGATGTCAGTGGATGCGTACCAACAGCGTTATGAAGAGCTGTTTTTCTTCGCACCACTGAGTATGCAAGAAGAAGAAACCAAAACACGTAGGTTTGTCACGGGACTAAGAGGAAGCATCAGAGAACATGTTCTGGGCTTAGAAAAGAGAATTTATAATGAAGCTGTCCAGATTGCTCGAGTTATAGAATCAAGCCAGAAGGAGAGTTATTTTACTCAGAACAAAGGCATCAAAAGGCCAGCCGCAAACTCCTACAACGGAGGCAATAACAGGACGTATAAGCATTTCCGTCCGAAGAATATTACTGTTGCAACCAAGACTACTCCAGCAGCTCAACCTCAGCCAAAGCCAAATTCTGAAGTCCTAAAGTGTTTTAACTGCAACCAACCGGGACATATGGCAAGGGAGTGCCCAAAGACCAAGAAACAATTTCATCAGGGACGTGTATATGCTGTTACGTCCGAGGATGCGGCTGCATCACCCGATGTGGTCACAGGTATGACTGAAACATTTAAAGTTAAAATTACATTGAATGAGCATGTAGACTAAGTCAAGATAAATCACAGGTATTGTACCTATAAATGGCATACCTGCCAGAGTACTCTTCGATTCCGGAGCTACTCATTCATTTATATCTGTGTTATTTGGAAAGAAGATAAACTTACCCATCAAGACATTAGACTACAAATTACTTGTACGGTCACCGATGGGGTTAGAAGTGGAACTAGAGAAAGGTTATGGACCATGTCCAGTTCTCATTGGGGAACAGATTTTAGATGCAACATTGATACGACTTGAGATGGCAAATTTTGATGTCATCTTAGGAATGTATTGGTTAGCTCGGCATTCTGCAAATTTGTTATGCGCCGAGAAGAAGCTAACATTCAAAGACAAGGAAGGGGCAGAGTTCAGTTTCTCGGGAACCAAACTTCCCCGGAGACGCAAGCTCATACTTTCAGCATTAAAGGCTAAGAAGTGCTTTGAGAAGGGAGCAGTCGGGTATCTAGTATCCGTGGTCGACCTAAACCAAGGAAGCGCTACGAATGGAAGATATTGATGTCGTGCGTGACTATCCTGACGTATTTCTAGAGGAACTACCCGGATTACCACCCGATCGTGCCACAGAGTTTGTAATAGACCTGATACCTGGAGCCGCACCAATATCAAAAGCACCTTATAGAATGGCTCCTACTGAACTGAAGGAATTAAAAGTGCAATTACAAGAACTGCTGGACAAGGGTTATATTCGACCCAGTATATCTCCATGGGGGGCACCGGTACTGTTCCTGAAAAAGAAGGATGGTAGCGTTCGATTATGTATCGACTATCGGGAGTTGAACAAACTGACAATCAAGAATCGATTTCCACTACCCAGGATCGATGACTTGTTCGATCAGTTACAAGGAGCAAAAGTATTTTCTAAGATCGATCTTCGATCGGGTTACCATCAGCTGAAGATTAAAGAAGGTGATATTCCGAAGACAGCATTCAGGACCAGATATGGACATTATGAATTTTTGGTTATGTCATTCGGATTAACCAATGCCCCGGCAACGTTCATGGAACTTATGAACCGAGTTTTCCACGATATGTTGGATACGTCGGTTATAGTATTTATTGATGATATATTGGTATACTCCAAGGGCAAAGAAACCCATGTCAAGAACCTAAACGCAGCCCTACAGCGTTTAAGGAAAGAGAAACTATATGCCAAATTTTCTAAGTGTGAGTTTTGGCTAAGTGAAGTCGCATTCCTAGGCCATGTAGTATCCGCTGAAGGAATCAAAGTGGATCCCAGCAAAATCGAGCCTATTGTGAAGTGGGAAGCACCAAAGAGCGTTTCAGAAATTAGAAGTTTTCTGGGTCTAGCTGGTTATTATCGGAGATTCATAGAAGACAATTCTCGGATTGCCGTACCTCTCACCAGTTTGACTAAGAAAGGTGAAAAGTTTGTGTGGACTGACAAATGTGAGAAGAGCTTCCAGACATTGAAGGCCAGATTGATATCTTCCCCGATTTTGACCATCCCCGTTCCCGGATAGACGTTTACCTTATACACCAATGCATCGGGACTGGGATTAGGATGTGTGCTTATGCAAGGAGAGCAAGTGATTGCTTATGCTTCAAGACAGTTAAAGGTACATGAGAAAAATTATCCCACTCATGATTTGGAGTTAGCGGCAGTAGTACATGCTGTCAAGATATGGAGACATTACCTATACGGAGAGAAATTCTAGATTAAGTCGGACCATAAAAGTCTTACTTATTTATTTAATCAGAAGGAGTTGAATATGAAACAAAGAAGATGGTTGGAATTATTGAAAGACTATGATTGTGATATCCAGTATCATCCAGGAAAAGCAAACGTGGTAGCGGATGCATTGAGCAGAAAAGCAATGATAAAATCT
Organism: Protea cynaroides; assembly: GCA_028583415.1. NCBI lineage: Eukaryota > Viridiplantae > Streptophyta > Magnoliopsida > Proteales > Proteaceae > Protea > Protea cynaroides. Next base: position 71,414,495 of record CM053275.1, read on the forward strand.
CAAGGAGAAGTTAGCATGACTGCAGCAATGTGTACCAACGGAATGGTGTTCAATCACGGCAACGAACAGTATGTGATAGATACAACGGATGAATCAGCCAACCAAGGGTTTATTCATCGGTTTTCGAATATGTTCGCGGCATTGAAGATTATACCGGATATAGTGGATGAAGTGAAGACTGCTATCAAAGCAGATCCTTATCTGAGAACAGTACAAGAAGATATTAAGAAAGGTAGGACTAACCCTGAGTTCACCTTGGATGACGAGAAGGTACTAAAATACAAAGGTAGAATATGTGTACCTGAAACAGAAAGTATGGACATTAGACACCGACTGATGAAAGAAGCCCATACCACCATCTATTCGATACATCCTAGAAGTACAAAAATGTATCATGATCTGAAGAAATTATATTGGTGGAGGGGAATGAAAGAAGATGTAACCAAGTTCGTCTCTCAATGCCTAAATTGTCAAAAAGTAAAGGCTGAACGACAAAGGCCCGCAGGACTGTTACAGCCATTACCAGAACCAGCATGGAAATGGGACTGCATCACTATGGACTTCGTCACAGGGCTGCCATTGACCCCTCGAGTAGTTTACGCAGTTTGGGTGATTGTGGACCGTCTGACTAAGACAGCTCGCTTCATACCAATACGACCCCAATATATACTCGAAAGGTTAGCAAAGCTGTATGTGGATAATATTGTTCGATTACATGGTGTTCTAGAAAGCATTGTGTCCGATAGAGATCCACGATTTACTTCCAAATTTTGGGAAGGATTGCAAAAGGCCATCGGTACAACGTTGAAGTTCAGTACTACATTCCACCCACAGACAGATGGACAGTCAAAACGTACAATCCAGATTCTAGAAGATATGCTACGAGCATGTGTGATTGATTTCAAAGGATCATGGGACGAAAATTTACCATTGATCGAGTTCGCCTATAACAACAGCTATCAGGCTACTATACAGATGTCACCTTATGAAGCACTGTATGGCAGGAAGTGTCGAACTCCTTTGTTTTGGAATGAAATTGGAGAACGTAGTATTATTGGACCAGAATTTGTTGAAGAGACTTGTCGAGTGGTCGACATCATCAAGGAAAGAGTGAGAACAGCTCAGAATCGTCAGAAGCAATATGCAGACACTCGACGAAGATATCTAGAGTTCGTCTTAGGTGAGAAAGTATTTTTGAAGGTATCGCCTATGTGAGGATTGAAGAGGTTCGGACAGAAAGGAAAACTAAGTCCAAGATATGTCAGGCCGTATGAAATTCTAGCTAAGCATGGAAAAATAGCTTATCAATTAGCACTACCACCATCTATGTCAAGTGTACATGACGTATTTCACATTTCTCTATTGAAGAAGTATGTCAAGGACCCAATGCATGTTTTGACAGTGGATTTACCAGAATTGACTGATGACTTGACATTTGAAGTAACACCAACAGAAATCACTAGTCGAAAGGTTCAACGTTTACGCAACAGAGATATCTACTATGTTAAGGTCATATGGAAAAGTAGAGACATGAAAGAGATTACATGGGAAGAAGAAAATGCTATGAGAAAGCAATACCCTTATTATTTGATTCAGAAGGTACGTACAATTTCGAGGATGAAATTTTTATAAGTTGGGGGGAGTTGTAAGACCCGTGTCAATCTAACCCGGTCTTACCACCTTGAACCAAGTTTACCCATCATGGTCGAGTCAAGTGGACCAAGGGCGTGAAGGAGATCGAGATCCCAGGTATCAAATCGACCCAAAAACACTTAAAAAGAGGGAAGGGTCGCACACCCAGCTAAGCAGGGTCGGACCTCCCAAAACAGAAAGTCAGACCCTCAGTTTTGAAGGGAGGGTCGGACAGCTTAAGACCCTAGGGTCGATGGGATCATCGACCCTCGGTTTCTGCCGAATATAGAAATTAGGAAATTTCTATAATTTTCGATTGGGATTCTTTCCAAATCTCAGAGGGACTTATTTAGGATGTTCCTACTCTATTTAAAGGACGTCCCTAAGCCACTTTCACTCCTTTCACAACCCTAATCGAATTGAGAGAAAGAGAGGAGAAGGAAAAGAGGAAGAAAAAGGGAAGGAAGAGAACTTAGCACAAAGGATAAGAATTTCAGGGGAAAAGTTATCTTCTCAGGTATGGATACTAATTCCATGAGTTTCTATAGACCTTAGGATAGTTATTGGAGAGAGAGTGATCTCAGAGAAACCCAAACAATCCATCCATGGTTAGGTTTTCATGGAAAACCCTAAGAGAATGCAAGAAAGCCATCTAGGAGGATGATTCATGGTTTTAGACCATGGAATGAATGTTTAATGGAATGTAGAAGCAAACCATAGGACCCCAAACACGAAGAATGGATTAAAAAGTGGAAATTGGACCAGAGTGCACCAAGGGTCGCACCCAGGGTCGATGACCATCCGACCCTAGGTGTTTCTGACCATCGACCCTCAGCGTTTGGGAAGTCCAGAAATAGGGGAGGGTCGACAGACCCATCGACCCTAGCATCGACCCTCTGTTGACAGAATGGTTTTTAAATTCAGAATTAATTCTAATTAAATTTTATCGATTTTGTTAGGTCTTCTAGCAATATAATAACATTGTAAAGGTGATTTTAAAGCTTGGAAAGTATCTTATAGCAAGCTAAGGTGAGGAACCTTAACCCCAAACTAAATTGGTTACTAATAAACTGTTTTCTATTTCTTGAGTCCTATGCCATGCTTGATTCTGTGTGAATATGTTTGTAATGTGCATACAACATGCCATCCAATATTTCTATTACTTGTTCTTGCATATTTACTTTATCGTTTATAACATGATGATGATGATGATGATAGGAATTGGCATGTGCTTGTATGTGTGTGGTTGATGTGCTTGATGCGAGCGAGTATCAGGGGAGGTGTGATGAGAACGTCAATAAACGTTAACCTTTGGCGGGTCTCAGCACTTTAGCTCTTTCTCTAACTCAAGTCTTGTGCATTGGCATCGTCATATCGACATTACTTTAGCAGAACTATTATGTCGTAGGGTATCAGGGGAGGTGGTCTCGGTTCTTGTAGTCTCTGACTCTACTGGGAGGCCTTAGCTCTATCTCTATGGATATTCTGAGGGATGCTGGGGTGAGGCCTTGGATACACTATTTGGCATTAGGATTGGTTAGTTGTGAGCCCAGTTTGCAGCCCTCGCCAACAGGGGCTTACGTGTTGGTATGGCACTATATAGCAATAAACGTAACCTTTGTTATATAATGTTCATGGTTGGGTGCATGTGAGTTGACGATAAACGTGATCTTCGGATAACGTCACACACTCATGTATAGAGGTGGAGTCAATAAACGCGACCTTTGGCTACCTCAACCTTTCTATTGCATACTGCAAACTTTAAACCGGACCAAAGATATAAATGGACTTTTTGCATGCATATGTATTGTTGCATTGTTTTGGCTACTCACTGAGCCGTGATGTGTGCTCACCCCTCGACGTCGAATATTTTTAGTTGATGATGCAGGTTATTCCGTTGAAGACTACATGCACGCGTCTGCGTACGGAAACGTGGCAGCTATGGAAGCTGGAGCTGAAGATGATACACACGACTCCTCTTGCGAGTGCAACTCGTGTGTATTTGATTAGATATTTTGTAGGTTTCTTTTATTGCATTTAATAAAGACTTGTATTTGATATTTAAATATTTATGTCTTAGTTGGAAACCGAATAATTTACTATTAAATTATTGATATCATCTTAGTTCTCAGTTCATTTATTTACAAGATTTTTGCTATTGTGTATTTACTCTGATTATGATTGTGGATGCGTGTAAGTTTGGATAACGCGTGGATAGCTTATTTGAGATCCTGGTTGAACCGTTGGTTATTTAGCGATTCATCACACCATTCTAAATAATGTAGAATTGGGGTGTGACAAGTTGGATATATGGTATCTGTGGTATACGTTACCAAAGAAGCACCACAGATGGAAGATATTGATGTGATGCATAAATTTCCCATGTGTTTCCAGGAGACTTACCTGGGTTATCATCTGATCATATGATCGAGTTCATTGTTGACTTGTTACAAATGACGATACTTGTGTCAAAGGCACCTATAGAGTAGTTCTTATGTAGTTGAAGGGATTGAGACTCAACTGTGGGAGTTATTAGACAAGGATTATAATCGGCTAAGTATTGCATCACGGGGAGCACCAATTCGTGAAGAAGAAGGACGGTAGTGTCAGATTATGTATAGACTACCGGGAACTAAACAAGCTCACGATTCAAGAATCGATATCTACTACCTCAGATCGATGACTTGTTTAAACAGTTGCAAGGAGCAAAGGTATTTCCTAAGATTGATCTTCGGTCGAGATATCATCAGCTGAAGAATTTGGAGAGTGATATTCCGAAGATAGTTTTTAAAATCAGAATTGGACATTATGAGTTCCCGATTATGACTGTTGGATTAACCAATGCCCTTACATCTTTTATGGAGCTGATGAACTGGGTGTTTCATGACATGTTGGACACGTTGGTCACAGTTTTTATAGATGATATTTTGGTTTATTCCAAGAATGAACAAACTCATACAACGGATCTTGGAACAGCTTCACAACAGCTGAGAAGGGAAAAGCTTTATGCCAAGTCCAAGAAATATGAGACCTAATTAAAATAAAGTGATCTTCTTAAATCACGTACCATCATAAAAAAGGACTAAAGTGGACCCTATTATGATAGAAGTAATCATATGGTGAGAAACACCTAAAGTATATTGCGAATATCAAAAATTTCTTGGGTTTAGCTGGTTATTACAGACGATTTATAGAAGACCACTCTAAGATCGCAAAACCTCCTACCAAGCTAACTCGGAAGGCAGATGAGTTTAATTGGACTAACAAGTGTGAAGAACATTTCCAGACTCTAAAAACAAGGTTAGTATCAGCTTCCATCTTGATCGTTCCGGTACCAAGGGAACCTTTTACCCTATACATCGAAACTTTCAGATTGGATCTAGGATGCGGGTTAATGTAAGGTAAATAAGAGATTGCATATGCTTCAAGAAAGCTGAAGGAGCATGAGAAGAGTTACCCTACTCATGACTTGGAATTACCGGTGATGAATTGTGCAATCAAGACTTGGAGACATTATCTATATGGAGAAGAATTTTAGATTAAATGGGAACAAAAGAGTTTGTTTATCTCTTCATCAGAAAGAGTTGAACATAAGGATAAGAAAATGGTTGGAATTTTTAAGGATTAAGATTGCGATATTTAGTATCATCCAAGAAAGGCTAATGTAGTTGCTGATGCGCTAAGCAAAAAAACAATGATAAAATCTCAATGAGAAGTTAACACGACTGTAGCAATGTGTGTTACAGGAAAAGTATTCAATTATGGTAATGAGTAGTTCGTGATAGATGCACCGGGTGGATTAACCAATCAAGGGTTTATTCATCGGTTTTCAAATATGTTCGTAATGTTGAAGATTGTACCTGATATAATTGATGAAGTGAAAGCAACTATTAAATCAGACCCTTATCTGAGAACGATACAAGAAGACATCGAAAAATGTAGGACGACTCCTGAGTTCACTTGGACGATGAAAAGGCACTAAAGTACAAAAGAAGAGTATGTGTTCCTGAAACAGAAAATTTGGACATTCGACACCGACTAATGAAGGAAGCTCACTCCACCGCTTATTTGGTACATTCTGGAAGTACAAAGATGTATCATGATTTGAAGAAATTATATTGGTGGAGAGGAATAAAAACAGATGTAGCTAAATTGATGTCTCAGTGCCTAAATAGTAAGAGGGTGAAGGCTGAACGGCAAAGACCTGCACATTCCCAACAAAAGTGGGATGGAGTCACCCTTTGATCCATGACCGAGCACATTCCCAACTCATTAGTAGGAAACATACGAGATTGGCACGCAATGTTAGTAATCCATACGTTTACCAATCGTTCACATTATACACTTCAATCTCCCATTTCTTTTGGCACACAATTCATCACATCAAATTTCATGGCTTAAACTTAATGTATTGTAATTCAAACTATTGTGCCCTGGGTACCTATACTCGTTGTATATCTCCCATACACGACAACATAGAGTCAATACTTATATAACAAAATGATCACAAGTACATGTGCCCTCAAGATCTCACCTGCATCACCACATTGACGGTTACATGATGAGTTTGTATCAAGGAATTGAAATCCGTGGCCGAGACAACATTCTAATTCCTTATGCATAATGAAATCATGTAGTGTTATAGGAGGTATTCATTCATGTTATATCATTCAATGCTTAGTAGATGCAGAGCACACTATTGTTTAGGGTTTACATGGGTCACTAGGTCCTAAATTACTACTCTCCCCAGGATACAGGTCTCGACAATCTACTGTTATCTTAGCAGTATTTTTCCCTATAGCCAAGCCCTCTCAAACCCTACAAATAGTCTTGAGCAGCACTGGGTTAGGTTCCCTACTTTATAGAGCATAGTTGGCCAAGAAGGCATCACAAAAAATGTCCCAAGTTATGGCTCCATGCCGGTACAGTAGGATTGGCTGAGTCATCCTCCACCATTCATATAGAGCATCCACCAGTTGGAAGATGGCACACATTATCTTCCGGGCATCCGAACGTGGTGGTTTCCAATAGCTGCATCCGTGGATTGAATTTAATTTTCTGCATAGAAAGGACTTGCACATAAACCATCGAAGTGTTCAGGGTCCAGCTGTAGAAAATCCTCCATAGTATTCTCCAGAGTGTTTGGATCTACCCCATGGCATGGGGAGAACGTTGGTAGCTCCCTACTAGCCCCATTAGAATGCTTGGGTGGCGACATGTTGCTTAGCCTTGGGTGTACAATTTTAAAAGGTACAACACATCACCCAAGATTAGTGTCAATTTATCCCAATATTGTAAGGGGAATGACATCATATGCTAAATAATTTCTATGAAATAGTTCACAACTAATGCGGAAAGCTCTATGGAACATATGCATATACTTTCAAGCGATACGACAATCCTTCACCTCACACTAACTATGGGCATAGGGTGTCTTTGGTTAGTTTGCAAAAGTCCATTGAGGCACTCCCAATTTATAAGAATGAAGCCCTAAAACAGAAGGTAAAGAGCTTAGACCATTTCCCCAATCCAAAGAGGTCTATAATTTTCAATCAATAGATTTATCGACAACTCGTTGTGAGACCCGCATGCCGCGAACCCGGCCTAACTTTATATTTTGTGTCGGGAACCGTCTACATATCATGGTCGAGCCATGTGGACCAAGTGTGTGAAGAAACCCAAGACCCAATATGAAAATTTACCCAAAAACAGTCAAAATGAGGGTAGGGTCGCAGGTTTTAACAGACAGGTCCGACCCTCCCATCGACCCTCACCATCGACCCTCAACCAGGGTTGATGAGGGTTTATGAGTTGTCCGACCCTCTCATCGACCCTCACCATCGACCCTCCGTACTCGGGAAAAACAGCATGAATCGAAAATTAGGAAACCTTCCTAATTTCGATTGGAACCTTTCCTAAACTCAATGGGACTTATTTTGGGAGGTTTTACTCTATAAATAGGACGTCCCTAAGCCTCTTTCACTCCTTTTTACAACCCTAATTGGATTGAGAGAAAGAGAAGAAGAGAAGAAAAACTTGAAGAAAAAGCTAAGGAAGAAGAGGAAATTCAGAGAAACTCTGAATCTCAGCAAAACTAAGGTATGAATACATTCCCCATGATTTAGTTAAGACTTTAGAATGGTTTATGAAGAGGATATGACTTAGAAGAAACCCAAATCATCCATTCAAGGTTAGGTTTTCATGGAAAACCATGGAGGAATTCATTGAAACCATGTAGGTGAATAAAGTATAGTTCTAAACCGTAGAACATGTTTAGAATGAATGGTGGAAGCAAGCCATAGGACCCCAAACATGAAGAATGAATTAAAAATTAGAAATTGGACCAGAGTGCACCGAGGGTCGCACAGAGGGTCGATAGACCCATTGACCCTATGCATTCTGACCATCGACCCTCAGCATTCGGGAAGTTCAGACAGAGGGTAGGGTCGATAGACCCATCGACCCTATGCATTCTGAGCATCGACCCTCTGATCGACCCTCAGTTAACAGCATGGTTTTTAAATTGGAAATTAATTCTAATTAAACTCTACTGACATTGTTAGGTTTTCTAGCAATATAATATAGATATAAAAGTGATTCTTAAGGCTTGAAAAGAGGATCTACAACCAAGCAAAGGTGAGGGAACAAGACCTAAACTAACTGGTTAATAATAAACTGTTTTATTTCTTGAGTCCAATGCCATATTGATTCTATGCGTGTATGTTGTATGTGCATTTAACATGTCATCCAATATTTCTATTATTTGTTCATGCATACTTACTTTATTGTTTATAACATGGTGATGATGATGATGATAGGAATAGGCATGTGAATTTTTGTGTTTGGCTAGTGTATATGGTGCGGGTAGGGATGGTATCAACCGGTACATCCATGACCGTTCTTCATGGGGAGTATATTGTGCCATGGTCTATTCAAGTCATGTCCACTAAGCAAGTGTTAGTGTGCTTGATGCGAGGGGAGCATCAGGGGGAGGACGTGGCATTGTGGTTCAGCCTGGTCACCAGACTCTAGCTCTATCTCTATGGATGTATTGAGGGATGCTGGGGTGAGGCATTGGATACATTGTTTGACATTAGGGTTGGTTAGTTGCGAGCCCAGTTTGCAAGCCCTCGCCAACAGGGGCTTACGTGTTGGTATGGGCAACCGGTACACCCATGCCATTTTCATGGGGTGTATATTGTCCATGGTGGGTGCATGTGGGGCGACGGTGCCGTTTTCATTGGGCGTTTCCACACACTCGTGTATAGAGGTGCGGCGGCCACCTATCCTTTCTATAGCACATTGCAAACTTTAAACCAGACCAAAGATATGAATTGATTGCATGCATATGTATTGTTGCATTGTTTTGTTTGCTCACTGAGCCGTGATGTGTGCTCACCCTTTCGAATTCGAATACTTTTAGTTGATGATGCAGGTACCACCGTTGAAGATTACATGAATGCTCCTGTGTACGGGCATGTGGCGATAATGGAAGCTGAAGACATAGTGGATACGCATGACTCCTCATGCGAGTGCAACTCATGCGTATTCTATTTGATTTTGTTAAATTTTATTAAAGACATGTAATTGATATTTATTTAATTATGTCTCAGTTGATTTATCAATAATTTGATATTTATTTATGGTTATCAGAGTTAGACCTCAGTTCATTATCTGTAAGACATCCGCTATTTATTTTATTTTCTATGATTAATGTGGAATGTATTTTGGTTTATCATATGTGGGATAGCCTATTTGAGATCCTGGTTGAACCGTTGGTTTATTGACGGTTCATCACACTATTCCGAATGGTGCGGAATTAGGGTGTGACAACTTGGTATCAGAGCTCTCGTAGGCCTTACCCATTAAACCTGAATACTTCCACTGGAGTCCATGAACTGAGTTAGGATAAATTAAAAACTTTAATACAGACAAACTATAAGCGCCTGTGTTGGTTGAGACAGAAATTAAACAAGACGATAATGTACATATAAAAGGTGGAACCATATATATACACTCACACAGAAAGAGAAGACCAAAAATTATCCTAATAAACAAACAATTTAGGGTATTATCTATAAGTTGGGTAGTTATCCAAGTATACAAGGATATAGTACAGTAGCAAGAAGGAAGCATCTGTAAAACAAAAAAATTAAATGCCGAGTTGGTACTCACAAGATGTAGAACTCGATGTAAGACAAAGGAAGAAGAAAAATGGCTAGTAATGCTAAAACCCTTGTAGAGATAAAGGAAAAGTTCTCGGGCTAAATCCAAACAGAGATAAGAGGATAATGGCCATGTAAGTAGATATGTTTATATAGGATGCGGTGCATTATTGACTTACTCTTATGATTATAGAGGATGCACATACTTGATTTTAATTCTCGTACCTTGACAGGATACCTTCTTGATTTAACCTGTCAATTGGAGTTATAGATATTGTTTCTTTAGTATTAGTCCTGTTTATACCAAACTGAGCCACTCTCATGATCCACAACATGAACAGAGATATGAACTGGATGAACAGTTAAATGCTTAATCATGTTGAGCGTACATCTACTGATTTATACCTGATTTATTGATGTACGAAATCTTTCTCCATATTTGTACCTAATTTACTGATGTATGAAAGCTTCTCCAAGTTTACTCTTGTGGTGCATTGACCAATGGCATTATATATTCGATAGAACCTATAACCATGAGGTTAAGAACTATAAAACCTCTATGCATTTGGACCACCGTGCAACTTAACGACCTTTGAATGCCGGTTGGATTACCACAGATTTACCCCGATCTTTAAAATTAAGTTCACTAGATAAAGCAAGTATTGCCATTATGCTAAATTGAAAGAAGAAATGAATTGTTTTGGACAAACATTCTGATTTATACACTCCCTGATCATTGTTGATGGAGATGTGTAGTGATAATGGAATTATTGGAAGAAAGATAATTGGATTCAGATTAAATGCTATAGCCAATGAAACTCAGATGAAGTAATAGAGGATTTGTTTTGAGATTGCTAAATGGATGGATATGAATCATGTCTATAAAAGAGTGCACGAGAAAATGTGGGAACTATTAAGAGTAGCGAGTAAAGAAATAGATAGCACTCAAGTAGAGTTAAGGATGGCTATATCGGTACAAATTTTGACAAGATAGAAGATTCCTAAAGGCAAATTTAAGAGTGGATATAAGGATAACGTCATGGCATAAGTAGTACTCGATTTAATAAAATGATAATTGAGTTATGGCCAATGTTGAGGGATATGATTAAGAAAGACCAAAATAGTTTGGCTGAATTAATGAATTTATAAGCATATACCCTAATGCTTATAGATAGACTTGGGATATGAAGTAACAATCACAGGGTATGTTTCAAGGTATATGAAAGAGAGATCAGGATAGAACAGAAGTGATAAAATAAATACAAGCTAATGAGTGAAATATGAGACATGATTAAACAACGTGATCTTATTAGATCACGTAGCGTCATAAAAAGGAATAAAGTGGACCTTATTAAGATAAAAGTAAACATATGGTGAGAAACACCTAAAAAACATTGCGATGATCAGAAGTTTCTTGGGTTTAGCTGGTTATTTCAGATGATTTTGGAGGACCACTCTAAGATCGCAATACCTCTTACCAAGCTAACCAGGAAAGGAGATGAGTTTAATTTGACTGACAAGGGTGAAGAATATTTTCAGATTATAAAGTAACATTGATATCAGCTCCCATCTTGATCGTTTCGGCACTAGGGAAACCTGTTACCCTATCCATTGGAGCTTTTGAATCGGATCTAAGATGCGGGTTGATGCAAGGTAAATAAGTGATTGCATACGTTTCAAGAAAACTAAAGGAGCATGAGAAGCGTTACCCTACTCATGACTTGGAGTTACCAATGATGAATTATGCAATCAAGACTTAGAGACATTATCTAAACGGAGAATAATTTTAGGTTAAGAGTCCTAATTATCTCCTCATCAGAAAGAGTTGAACATGAGGATAGAAAAATGGTTTGAACATTGAAGGATTAAGACTGTAATATTCAAGGTCACTGAGCAAGGCTAGTGAAGTAACTAAGACCTTAAGCAAAAAGGGAATTATGAAGTCCAAGGAAGGACCCAGTATAAATGCTGTCTTATATTCCATAGCAACAGATTCAGATTTAGAAGGAGAGTAACATATAATAGAAACTCGTGATGATCCAATTAAGCGAGAATTTATGGATGAGCTTATGGAGTAATAGTTCATCGATTATGCTTGTGGCATTAAAGATCATCTTTAAATTAATAGATGAAGTAAAAGTAGCAATTTTGTAAGATCTATATATAAGAACAATGCAAGAAGTTTTAGAGAAAGAAAAACCTAAACCTGACTTACCTTAGATGCGGAGATGGTACTCAGATACAGAAGTAGATTTTGAATACCTGAAGAAAAAGATTCAGAGGTCACGAAGAGGATAATGATAAGAGCCCATGGTACTCAATATTCAGTACATCCAGAAGAACCAATATGTATCGTGACCTGAAGAGATTGTATTGGTAAAGAGGAATGATAACAAAGGTGGTGTAGTGCGTGTTCCAGTGTCTGGATTATCAGTGAGTAAAGGCTGAAAGACAAAGACCAACATGGCTTACCACAACCACTATTGGAGCCAGCTGGAAAGTGGAACTACAATATTACAATGAATTTATGTCACTGATTTGCCACTAACTACTAGATCGATTGATTTAATTTGGGTGATTGTTGATTGCCTAATGAAGATAGCTCATGACATTGCTATACGACCTCGATATGCTTTGGAAAGACTAACTAAGCTATATATGGATAGTATTGTCAGATTGAATGGTATGCATGAGAGCTTAGTGTCTACTAGAAGCTCATGCTTTATCTTGAAGTTTGGAAGGATCTATAGGAAACAATGGGAACAAAGTTGAAGTTTAGTACCGCATTTTACCTTAAACCGACGGACAGTCGGAGCAGACTATACGAATCCTAAGAGATATGCCCCGAGCTTATGAATTGATTTCAAGGAGTTAGAGTTGAGAAGTTACCGTGAATTGAAGTTGCTATTAAGCTACCATGTAAATGTCACATATCAAGCATGGTACGGTAGAAATGTCAAATTCCTTTATTTTGGAATAAAGTTAGTGAATGAAGTACTTTGGAAACCTAAGTCTAATGAAGAAAACTATCGAGTGGCAGACAAGATCAAAGAAAAGGGGTAGGATAGCTCAGGATTGTTAGAATAGACACCAAGACCTTGAGTTCGCCATAAGTGACAAAGTGTTTTTGAAGATATCACTTATGCATAGTTTGAAATGATTAGACAAGAAGGAAAGTAGTATTCTATATATGCGTCGAATCTTATAAACTCTGGAGAGACGTAGAAAAGTTACATATCAATTAGCGTTACCGCTATCCATGTTTAGTGGGCATGATGTATTTCGTGTGTCTCTATTGAAGAAGTACATTGGAGATCCATATCAAAAGTATTGACCATGGAATCACTGGATTAAATAGGAGATTTAACTATTGAAGTGGTACCAGCCTAGTTCACTAGTTGAAATGTATAACACCTTAAAAACTTGGTATCAATTATACGAAGATAATCTGACGAAGACGATACGTGGAGGAGATTGCGTGGGAGGAAGAAGATGAAATGCGGATGTAGAATTTCCACCTGAAATCAAATTTTGAGGACAAAATTTATTTTAAGAATGGGGGAGTTGTAAGATCTGTACTTTTAAATTTCGAGGACGAAATTTCTTTTAAGGGTGGTGGAGTTGTAAGACCTGCATGCCACGAACCCGGCCTAACCTTATATTTTGTGTCGGGAACCGTCTACATATCGTGGTCGAGCCATGTGGACCAAGTGTGTGAAGCAACCCAAGACCCAATATGAAAATTTACCCAAAAACAGTCAAAATGAGGGTAGGGTCGCAGGTTTTAACAGACAGGTCCGACCCTCCCATCGACCCTCACCATCTACCCTCAACCAGGGTTGATGAGGGTCTATGAGTTGTCCGACCCTCTCATCGACCCTCACCATCGACCCTCTGTACTCGGGAAAAACAGCACGAACCGAAAATTAGGAAACCTTCCTAATTTCAATTGGAACCTTTCCTAAACCCAATGGGACTTATTTTGGGAGGTTTTACTCTATAAATAGGACGTCCCTAAGCCTCTTTCACTCCTTTTTACAACCCTAATTGGATTGAGAGAAAGAGAAGAAAAGGAAGAGAAGAAGAGAAGGAAAACTTGAAGAAAAGGCTAAGGAAGAGGAGGAAATTCAGAGAAACTCTGAATCTCAGCAAAACTAAGGTATGAATACATTCCCCATGATTTAGTTAAGACTTTAGAATGGTTTATGAAGAGGATATGACTTATAAGAAACCCAAATCATCCATTCATGGTTAGGTTTTCATGGAAAACCATGGAGGAATTCATTGAAACCATGTAGGTGAATAAAGTATAATTCTAAACCGTAGAACATGTATAAAATGAATGGTGGAAGCAAGCCATAGGACCCCAAACATGAAGAATGAATTAAAAATTGGAAATTGGACCAGAGTGCACCGAGGGTCGCACACAGGGTCGATAGACCCATCGACCCTATGCATTCTGACCATCGACCCTCAGCATTCGGGAAGTTCAGACAGAGGGTAGGGTCGATAGACCCATCGACCCTATGCATTCTGACCATCGACCCTCTGATCGACCCTCAGTTAACAGCATGGTTTTTAAATTGGAAACTAATTCTAATTAAACTATCCTGACTTTGTTAGGTTTTGTAGCAATATAATATAGATATAAAAGTGATTCTTAAGGCTTGGGAAGAGGATCTACAAACAAGCAAAGGTGAGGGAACAAGACCTAAACTAACTGGTTAATAATAAACTATTTTATTTCTTGAGTCCAATGCCATATTGATTCTATGCGTGTATGTTGTATGTGCATTTAAGATGTCATCCAATATTTCTATTATTTGTTCATGCATACTTACTTTATTGTTTATAACATGGTGATGATGATGATGATAGGAATAGGCATGTGAATGTTTGTATTTGGCTAGTGTATATGGTGCGGGTAGGGATGGTATCAACCGGTACAACCATGACCGTTCTTCATGGGGTGTATATTGTGCCATGGTCTATTCAAGTCATGTCCATTAAGCAAGTGTTAGTGTGCTTGATGCGAGGGGAGCATCAGGGGGAGGACGTGGCATTGTGGTTCAGCCTGGTCACCAGACTCTAGCTCTATCTCTACTCAAGTCTTGTCCACTAACATCATCGTATCGCCATTACCTTAGCGGAACTAATATGTCGTAGGGTATCAGGGGTGGACATGGAATTGTGGTTCAGCCTGGTCACCAGACCCTAGCTCTATCTCTATGGATGTATTGAGGGATGCTGGGGTGAGGCATTGGATACATTGTTTGACATTAGGGTTGGTTAGTTGCGAGCCCAGTTTGCAAGCCCTCGCCAACAGGGGCTTACGTGTTGGTATGGGCAACCGGTACAACCATGCCATTTTCATGGGGTGTATATTGTCCATGGTGGGTGCATGTGGGGCGACGGTGCCATTTTCATTGGGCGTTTCCACACACTCGTGTATAGAGGTGCGGCGGCCACCTATCCTTTCTGTAGCACATTGCAAACTTTAAACCAGACCAAAGATATGAATTGATTGCATGCATATGTATTGTTGCATTGTTTTGTTTGCTCATTGAGCCGTGATGTGTGCTCACCCTTTCGAATTTGAATACTTTTAGTTGATGATGCAGGTACCACCGTTGAAGATTACATGAAAGCTCCTGTGTACGGGAATGTGGCGACAATGGAAGCTGAAGACATAGTGGATACGCATGACTCCTCATGCGAGTGTAACTCATGCGTATTCGATTAGATTTTGTTAAATTTTATTAAAGACATGTAATTGATATTTATTTAATTATGTCTCAGTTGATTTATCAATAATTTGATATTTATTTATGGTTATCAGAGTTAGACCTCAGTTCATTATCTGTAAAACTTTCGCTATTTATTTTATTACCTCTGATTAATGTGGAATGTATTTTGGTTTATCATATGTGGGATAGCCTATTTTGAGATCCTGGTTGAACCGTTGGTTTATTGACGGTTCATCACACTATTCCGAATGGTGCGGAATTAGGGTGTGACACTCGTACTTTTGATTAATGTCGTTTAGCCGGTTGTCAGACTGTCAGGGTTATAAAACTCCCAGGGGGTCTTTCGGAAATAGTGGTGGAGGTATGATCATCTGGTTATTAGCCTTAACAGTACTGGCAAAATGGGATCGGGTAATGGCTCACCGGTTCTATTCAAAAATCTGATCAATTGAGCAGCCAAACCCTAAATTTTTGGACTCTTGGTCTAACAGGTATCACGCAGCAATTGGAAGCGATGGTTAGGTTACCGCTTGACCGGTACCATGGGGATTTCTTGTAATAAAAAGGCTAGAGGGCCCTTATTTGGTCCCCACACCAACCGTAAGTGGAAAAACCAAAGAAAACATAACTCCGGCAACCAGCCATAGTGATTCCCAGTCCACTTCCCTTGCAACTTCTAGATTCATCTCCCCATTCCTCAACAAGGTAACATGTCTCTCTTCCTCTCCATTTTCATTTTCGGTAATGCATTCATTTCCCATTTTCCAGTGGTTTTCAAGCATTCCATCGAAATAGAAGCACCCATACATCAAATCCCTCAACAAAGTGTCGGGTTTTCCCTATCCCACCCTCAAATGACTGTTCAAAGGTCTCGGTCAGACCTAATGGAGTCCAACCATAGTCTTAGGGCATCACTGTCCACTAAGCTAGAGTGTTAACCCACCAACATAGGGTTTTTGGCCCTATGGAGATGTGTACAGCAGTCTTGACACCTATACACCAGGGGATATCGATTCCCGTGGCTGACATCTATCATTGGCCAAATAAGGCTAGAGGGACCGCTGTTTGGCAATGGGGCAGCCAAAGGTTGCCCATAATGGTAGCCATAGAGGTTTAGCTACCATTGTGGGCAACCTTTGGTGCTTGGCCATCTGGGGTGGCCATTAACACACACTTGTGGCCCACAGTTCCTATACACAAGTGCCATGCTGCCTAACTTTTGTGGCATTTGGTGCCATGGCCCACATGGATAGGCAACACCTAGGCCTCTTTTGATTAAAAGAACTGACCAAATTTCTCTACCACTGCCCATTGATTGGCTTGAGACTGTGGCACGGATTTGATTTATCCAAGGAGCAGGGCAACCCCCAACTAACCACTATTATAGTTTGATGTAACACCCACACTGCCCACTCATGATTAACTTGGTATTGGTTGGGGTGCTTGTACCAAGTTGATTAGGATAGGTATACCCTTCTACATCTCGCTCCACCCTATAACTTTTTTGATCTAGTCAATGTATATTCACATGCCACCTATTATTCCCAAGCAATGACCTAGGGACCTCCATATACAACCCTATCATTGCATTAATCATTCAAGCAATGGCTGCGCATCTGGCCTGCCTTACAGCCATGTACATACTATCGCATGCATCCGAAATACTTTGCTTATTGTATTGCATTCACACCAACTGGTGCACATTCAGCCACTAGTGGTTGTCCCCAACCTTAGCCTCGGGCATGCATCACCTTTGATTTTTTCTCAGTCAAACTATCTTGATTAATTTATCCATGGGCATCTTCCACCATGCATCTGTGACACATGACAGAACATTGCACATCTAAAATGTATGTTTACCATTTAATTCCCTATAAGTCTAAACTTCTTGGTTAGCTTAATGTTGTCCAATGGTGATACCACCATGCTCTTGCCTTGGTGTTGGGAAGGGGTGGTAACACCAAGGGTTCAACTTGTGTCGCAGTGACACGTATGCGTATGGCACCAAGTTGACCTAGCCACGCACTCTATCATGCAATTCACTTCACATTTCCCTAGTTAGTGCACACTCACACACAACCAGATATTTTCCATTATGATAATGTCTTGCCACACCTTGGCTAATCACCATTAATTACTCATGCACTGCCAGCATGTCTTGTCTAGCCACGAACGCAGTATCACTTGCATATGTCATGTTTGGTTTAGTACATAGCATGCTCAAATCCATGGTTGTTTTTGGTTTGTGGAATTGCTCACTTGGATGAGCATGAAACTGGCTATAAAAACCTCCACTCAAACCTACATTGGACCTTAATGGCATTACATTTCTAATCCCCACATCCATTTGTTCACTATGTCAACAAGGGTACTTAATGATCCAATATGCTAGTCATGCATATCTTCCTTTAACTTCGAGGTTTACATCTACCACCAATTTATAAGATAGACCAAGGTCATTAGAACCATGCATATTCACTAATGATCCACATGCATCCATTAATATGCATTTCATCAGCTTCATACTTAATTATTCACATAGCTAACTCATACCTTCTGTTTCTATTTTTTAGACATCGTGCCACCTAGGAAAGAGGCCGAACCAGCAACTCAGGGCTTTCATGCTGACAGATTTATCTCCTACCATGCCAGTAAGTATTGGGATAAGTTTGGGGAGAGCCAGGTCATAGCTGACCAGAGTGTACATTTTGAGGAGCTGATCTGATTCAGCCTACACGATGCATTCAATCATTTTTGCTGGACACCAACTGTGCTCATACAGGATGACATCTGCCCAGGCCTAGTACATTATTTCTTCTATAACCTTGGCCAGCGAGCGGATGAGGATACTGATGAGCTGATAGTGACCAGTAAGGTCAGAGGCGTTAACATTGCCTATACGGTCACCTCGCTGGTGACCATACTGGGTGTATCACCCGATGGGGAGTAGATTTACATAGCCCCCAGAGAGTCTTTAGGCATAATGGAGGATTCCTACAAATAGATGATACATGCACTCACTCGTCCTGATGCCATAGGACAGACATATGAGAGGAGGGATTCTTCCTTCAGGCCTACTCCTTGGCTTATTAGCAGGATTATACAGCATAACATCATTCCCAGATCTGGTCATCGCGAGGAGTTGAACCGGTTCTACGTCCTCTTGACTGATTGTGGTCTCCAGAGGAGACCAGTATGCCTCTCCTACATGATTTTGTACATCATTCTTCATTCCTTTTAATACTTGCCCCACCGAGGCCATCTTCCATATGGGCACCTTTTGACTCGCATCTTCATGCACTTTGACATGAGCCTCGAGGGAAAGGCCATGGAGAATGGGAAGGACTCTTCAATTCTCAACTAGGACACCATGGCATGGATGCAACTGGGTGATGCAGTAATGGAGGACCCGGTTCTTGAGGCACACTCTAAACCACCTAGAGCAGTACAGCCATCGAAGAGAGCTTGAATAGCAGCCACAGCCAGAGTAGTAGCAGCAGCAGTAGCTAAGGCAGCCGATGCTAGGGCGGGTAAGGGCTCCAGTGGTGGTGTCAGGAGATTGACTATAGCATAACGTCCTCATCTAGCGACCAGGAGCAGGAGTACGAGGATTATGGTGATGACAACAAAGAGGGTGGGGGAGATGGTAGAGATAGAGGTAGTGAGGATAGTGAGGGTGGTAATCACTTGAACGTAGACACCATTGCCCCCACAGGTGACATGCCTCTAGCTACTAGTACTAGAGCCGCACTTGTAACTACTCACACCAGAGAGGTACCACCCACAACTAGTACATCCAAGCCGCCTACAAATACTCCATCATTGCGACCTATAGTAGACTTGGGCCAAGTTCTAGGGGTACTCTAGCTCATGCATCGGGAGATGGAGAGGCTCACTGACAGTCGCACTAGATTGGAGAGAGAGGTGGGGCAATGACTGAACACCATGGTGGCGGACATGTGGGATGCTACGGCTAGGTTAGGGGAGGTCGAGACTCACGTGGGCTTTATTCATGATGCAATGGTCACTGCTAGTCACTTACATCATTTTGTATGGCATAGACCTATTATTACCCTAGTCCCTTCAAGCATTTTACCAACTGTAGCTTTACAGGACTCCCCTCCAGCATTTACAGTTCTGTGCACTACGCAGACATCTTCGTCATATGGTGAACCCCTAGCTACTACAATTCAAGGTGACTCTTCTCTTACTCTACCTAGTTATGTGCCTTCTTCTTTGTTACTTGATACTAGACTAAATCTACCTAGCCCAACAAGAGAGCCTCAGTAGATAGAGTAGTTATCCACCCCCTTTTTCATTACTTATTTTCTTTGATGTCTCATGTACATAGGGTAACTGTCTAGTTTGTGGACTATACCCTACTTTTGTCTATGTACATTGTATCTGCTTCATCTTACACATGTATTGTTTTCTTCTTATATTTGATCAGGAGTTATGTATTGAGATAATGGTCCGGATTGTAAACCGTATCTCCATTTTGTAGTTAAATTGGGTACATATATATATATATATATATATATATATATATATATATATATATATATATATATATATATATATATATATATATATATATATATATATATATATATATATATATATATATATATATATATATATATATATATACATACATGTCTTACTTTATGTTCTTCGTTTCATATTATGTGTTATGCTCTTTCACTTAGTTCTTATAATGTGATGTAACCTATCTTACTATTCTAATAACTTACTACTTATTGGTTCATAGAAGCTTTAATTAGCCTAGGCATCTGTTATGACACATGAAAACGTAAGTATAGGGGGAGTCTATTGGTAGAGTCAGAGTGGTTATGCTCTGATACCAGTGTTACCATAGCCCATTATTGGGAATTGGATGTGATATCGGAGTCATCTATGGGACAACTCGAATCTTTCAGTAACCGACAACCAAAATGATCTACCAGTAAACCCCATAGTTTACATACATAATATCCATCAAAATCAATAATGGATAATAATAATAATTACAGAGGAATATCAAAGTTGCAATGAAGTCATAATAGAAAACCAGATGCCATTTAATAATACTCAAATACCATAGGTAAGTTATTCATTACATTTATTCCATAATATTCATAGTACTAAATACATCCCAAAATACATGACCAGAGTAAATCCGAATAAGTTTTTATGGATAGACCAAACCATCATTTATCTACAGACGGTAAAATCAACAAAATTTAAGAGTTGACAAGGTTTCCATAGATACAATCCCTATAGGTGCAACCCTTGACGTGATCATGAAGAAGAACTCCACCAAGTAAAGCAGTCACAGCATCAGCAGGATCCATATCTTCTTCGGTAGTAGCGGCACCTACAAACAAAGCTAAAAAGATTCGATCTCGAGACTTACATCCCAACTCTGCGAGGAATCTGGTATCCAATGTAACCCAACACAATAATTTATAAATGTAGTATAAAAATAAATAAATAAGCAATTGTAAGTGTCAAACAAGTGTGCATGTAAATCATGATCAATCTATACCCTAGCAAGGATCTTGCCCCATACCCCACCGCTGAGCTGTGTCCCGTAGCCCACCACCAGAGCAATTGCCCCAAACCCCACCAACTGAGTTGTGCCCCGTACCCCACCACATGAGCAATACCCCCGTACCCCATCTCATGAGTGCTCCGTATCCCACTACCTAGATTATATTCCCCTCACTAAAGCATAAATCACTTGACCATGTTGATGCACGATGCATGAACATGTTATTAATAGGGTTATACCCCAGCAGAGATCCTCATTCCACTATTATGGACTAACCATGTCCCCACTAAGGTGCAACTGGACATATGGCCATGTATCGTGCCCCCATACGTTACATGTTCATAGACCTCAAACAGTCATATTGAACCATCAATCAAACATCATAGCATGTACACACAGTAAATAAAACTATACTCTAGCAAGAATCCCCGTTCCACTCTCATGGACTGATCGTATCCCCACTAGAGCCTAGAGTGCCAACATTGCATGTATATCGTACTACCATACTCTACACACCCATCATACATGGTTTTATACAAATTACCCCTAGCAGAGGACCCCAACTCCCCACCCCCATGGTTTGTTATGTCTCTACTCAAGTACAGCCACTCCCAACGTGATTCACGAGGTCACTCATTACATGAACCATCATACATGGGTGGTATTATAATGAAATGCCCCAGATCCCCACTCCCATGGTTCACTGTGTCTCCATTAAAACACCAGCACACCAACATGGTACGCATGCTCATACTCCTAACGCTATACATACGATCATACATGGATATGCACACAACTACAACATCAACCTCCACACCTTGTAGAGAACCCAAGATCCCCACTCCCATGGTTCGCCATGTCTTTTCCAAGGCAACAACATCCAACAACATATTTAGTTATAGTAATTATGCAAATGGATGAACAAATATAAGTAATTTATTGGATGACATGTTATAAAAGAAAAACATTCATAACAACCATCAAACACATGCTCAGATCTTTGTGACCCAACCCCTCACTTGTAGACACCAGAGGTGTTGTTGAACCTTGGAGCTGGCAGAAGACTCTGTTTACTAGCCATGATGTTTTACCTAATTGAATAGATAAATTGATTAGGTTGGTGAATATCTTTTAAGCCAGCATAGACAAGTCCCAATTATCCATACACAGGTCCCAGGGTAGGTCGGGGACTGAAAGGATGGTCTTCGTTGTCATTTCTAGGTTTATAAGACTATACAGATTGAACTGACAGAAGGAATAGGTTTTGTGTTCCATTGGTACGTGATTCCGGTTAACACTTATTCAATTCCTTGATATATAGAACTGGAAGACTGATCGAATGAATGGTCATCCAGTTGGTCTTCCGCTTTATATACTATATACAATATGGGATTCCAATGATTTTTTCAGAAGCTAGGATGGGTGATCAATCATTCAATAGTGGCTCCACTTAGGATTAAGCCTACAAGGAGGCACGACCAATGGTACCTCGTACATACCCGTGTGACATACTAGTAAGTCATGCTTTTGGTTTGTGATACCATTTAGAGTGGTATCGATTATTACTTAGTCTGATATAATTACTTATTTAACCCTTTATCTTGGCGGTAGACTGGTCATGAGTCAATCGGTATTAGGGCCACCACTAGTCTACCCGTTCGTGCTACTGGTTCTAGCCCAGAAACCAGAACAAAATCCAAATAGGGTTTTTCTTTTGAGAAAAGCTTCTCCCATCATGGTTTCCTTTATTCCAAAGGTTGGTAAATTACTACCAACCATTATGCATTACAATGGGGGTCATTTAGGCTCCACAAAACATCTCCATTTATGGAGAGGGTGAAAACCTTAGTTTCCAAGTCATGGCTTGGTGGCCATTAATGGAGGCCATCAATGGTGAGATCCATCATGGTCTCATGTTTACATTCCTAAAAGAATGGAGGAAGAAAAATGGATGAGCACCTACCTCAAGGAGATTTAGTTCCTTGAGCTTGAGTTCTTCCAAGCTTGAGCTCCAAGCTTCCTCTCAAACACCACTCAATTCCACGGTTTGGCAAGGAGAACAAAAGGAGAATATGCCCTCCTTTTATAGGACCCATGGAGAGAGAGATAGTGACCTACCCTAACTCAATCGGAAAAATTTAAGCGATAAAACATTTATCCAGTACGTGCTACCGGTTGAACTTAACATGCATCTAGGCCTAGTTTCATGGGCCCAATCTAATGGTGATGCTTCCTATGCTTCAAATGTTTACTCCCATATGATCTAGCACCCACATGTGACCTAAGGGACTGGTCCATATCATATATAGGGTTACAATGCAGAGTGCCAGGGATTGGAATAGTAAGACCCGATACAGAGAGATCCGGATTGTGAGGAACTCAGAGTGGGTCTTTCAAGTGGCTTCCTTTTCTTTGCTCTCTTCTCTGAATTAAACTCAAGTGTATCCCCATTTTCATCTTTAAATCTCAGCTTCTTTTCTGCCCAGTGGAGACTAGCTCTATGTTACGACAAACAGTCCATGCCTAAGATTGCATCAAAGTCTGACATCTCTAAATGGATTAGATTTGCTTCCAAACTTTTACCCTCAACTATGGTCCATTGTAATCATTAAGTATTACCTCCACACCAAGAGGTCATCGCATAAATAATAACATCTCTACGGTCTTAGTGTCACCTCCTATCTTTTCCCCAAAAAATGGAGATATAAAGGAATGGGTTGCTCATGAATCAAAAAGTACCCTAGCTGGTTTTCCCACTATATTAATAGTACCTATTAGCAATACAATATTTTAAATGCATGTTCACACAGTCAAAAGTGGCTAATCACATAAGTGTACCTATCACTACATCCAGGGATGCTTGAGCCTCCTCTATAGATACCTCGTAGGCCTTCCAAGGCTGTGTTGCTTTAAGCGGGAGTAAACAAGTCCTAGCATAATGTCCCATCTGTCCACAGTTGTAGCATTTCAGATTTATAGGTGCTGGCATTGTCGTGCGATTATCTATAAGCATGGGTCTGGTTGCTACTGGTTTAGCTACGGTATAATTTGTTTTGAATGTCTTGTTCGCTGCTGGTCCACCAACAAAGTTAGATGACCTCTTGTTACCTCCCTTTTGAGTGAAGTAACTATCCCTGAGGCTGGATTCAATAACTTTGGCTATTTAGACTGCTTCGGAGTAAACTTCCTTTCCAAGGGCATCAACCGTAACTCATATGTTACCCCTCAAGCCTTGGTAAACCTTCAGTAGACTTCTCCTTCATGCTCAGTGGAGTGAAATAAAATTGTTCCTCAAACTTGTGCTGGTTCTCATCCACTGTTTGCTGCCCTTGTGAAACATTGAGGTATTCTACCTCTATTTTGTCCTTGAAACTTTTGGGGAATATCTGTCAAAGAAAGCCTCCTTGAAGATTTCCCAAGTGATCTTTAGGTGCTTTGCCATCAGGAGTGACATAGTGGATTCCCACCATGTGTTGGGTTCTCCTTTCAACATGTATGTAGCACATAAAATCTTCTCATCCTCAGTGTATACCATCATTCAAAGGGTCCTCTCTATGGATTTGATCCATACGGCATGCTGTAGTTGATTGGTCCAAACTCTAGTGAACTTCAAAGGTTTCATCTTCATGAACCTCTCAATGGTCCTAGACTGATCATAGTATGGCGCTGGAGGAATTGATGGTGGGTTCTGATTTGCCACTACATTCTGATTGGGTCCAAGGTGTACTCTATTTTGTCATGTAGTTACACCAACTTGATTTATGGAGTTCCCTCCAATTAGTGGCATGCTAACATTCATGTTTCCTTACTGTCCAGCTACCTATAGTGCAAGTACAAGGGTCAGAAGGGTTCTCAGATCCTCAAGAAACTTTCATTGACTTTTCTCGACTCCTTTTTGTTGTTCCTGGCACATTGTAAGAGCTACATTTCATGTGACAGTAGGGAGGTTTTTGGGAGTGACATCAGGTGGTGGAGGAACAATTTCTAGCTGAGAGGTCCTCCCACATTAGCGGTGGGTAGTTGTGTCTCATTTAGGTTAAACGTATCATTCAACCCATCCCTTTGTGGAAGGTTCTCGTCATTACTATCAAGCAGGTTATTGCATCTATGTAGGGCCATGATAACTTATTCAATTCCATGAAATGGGCATTTACATTGTTAGTAAAATGTCAAATGATGTAAATAAAACATGTATAAGATGGCACCAAACACAATCAAGAAAGCAAAAAATCTTAAGCATTTATATGTCATCTATCATTTTTCCAGTCCATATGTCCAGACAAGACTAGTTTCGACCAGTAATGCATCCATTACGTCTACTGGGCTCTGTAGAAACTGTCAGTCGATGGGGCAAATGCTACTGACCATCGTTGGCCCCTTCGTCTGACTACTTCCAGAATGTCAGTGCTCACTGCGTCGGTTGTTGCACCAAACTTTACCCTACTTTGGGATTCATGATCGGTTGGGGAATCCTTCTCCCAAATATAAATCAGTGTGTTATTCTTTCTCTCATTTTCCACTACAACTTTCACTCTAACTGGTAAAGAGCTACATTTTCGCTTCTAGAAACTTTGGTTTCACCTCCGGTAATATCTTCCATCAACCAATTCTCTTTCGACTTTCATCACCATGGATCCAAGGGATGAACTTCCTCTTTTTAGCTTAAAACAAAATTCTAAGGTTAGGAAAAACAATGTAATGGTCTCCATTGAGCTTTCTCTTGGAACCACAATTGCTCCATCTCTGTTAAGATTGTTTGATATCCCTGTAGACCACCCCATCCAAGGAAAACTACCGTAAGCGGACCACTGTGTAATGCCCTATCGGCTTCTGATGAATTGTTATTCAATTCCTTTGAGGCTCAACAAGCATTCCCAAGATTTAAATACAAATTTATCGAATCTAATCAATGTATATTGTTCAATGAGTTGGAGCGGTTCAACGTCAGGGCTACCTTCGACACTATGGGATGGTCTCCCATGTTAGAGATTGATGTATCCACGAGATCTGACTTGGTACTGCTCTTCTACTCAAATTTGCATGTGACGGGTGGAATTAATAATGGTAATGATGCTGTAGACCTTCGCATATCCAGTTGGGTATTGGGCCAAGATGTCTCTTTTGATACCAAGCAACTAGCCGGTATGTTAGGTATATCCATGGGTGGAGACGTAGCGTTCTGGGGTCCTAAAGATAGGGAATCCCTATTTGAGGTTATGCGGATAGAGATTACAAATCAGATCCTCACACTGAGTAAGCGTCATAAAACTATCAACTATCATTCCTTGCCCTAGGTATATTGTAGAATCATGCAGCACAACATCCTACCACAAGGGGGTCACTATAATCAGTTGTCTTCTTTTGGTCAATTCCTGGTCTATCAGCTCATAACCAGGACACCAATTTATCTTCCTTTCATTCTTATACAGAATATGATCTTGTCTTCAGAGGGCACTAGACCCTCAAACCTTCTTTATGGCAAGTTAGTTACTCATCTCATATCACTCTTAGGGGTTGATATCGAAAAGAAAATTTTCATCTAACCCCCAAAAACTATGTCAAATTCGATCTAACCCCCAACAATTTCAAAAGTCTCATCTACCACCCAAAAAGTTTCCAAATGTCTCATCTACCTCCCAAAATTCTTCCACCGTTAGTCAAAGAGACCCTACCCATTAGTAGAGTCTTGTTAGTTGCAAATATTAGGACAATATTGCCCTTATTCCAAAAATAAAAAATGATAATGCCACCCAAACTAAATCCTGCAGCAACCGCCTTCCTTGTCTACCTCTCTCTTCGGTTCCCACTTTGTTCCTTCTCTTTCATTCTTTCTCTAACAAGAATGCACGTTTAACGTTGCTGAGAAATGCTTAGAAAAGAAGGCACTAGTCCAGTTTTGGTTTTCACTTTTTACTTTGGTCCATGATTTATTCCAGATTCTATGCAATGGGAAATTGAAAATTATTTTCGTGCTTTCCGTCATTCAAGCTTCAGAGCTGCTTTCATTGTAAAATTGTTGTTGCTCTCCTCTTCCTCCTTATCGAAACAAAAATAGAAGTGAAAGGCAGAGGACGAGCAGCAAATCCTGGAATCGATAACCCATATCGTTTTGCTCGATTCGAGGAACCCTAGAATAGCGTCTTATGCCATAGTTCCTTTGGTTTGGTCTCTAGGCCTCCTGCACAATATGGCTGGAAATCCTTCCCCTCAAGGTGCGACTAACACTTCGTGGAGAAATCTGATGATTGTAAAGGAGATGAAACCATCGAAACCAGTATGGTTTCATCGGAACATAACATTAATTTCAAATTTCAGACCGAATTGTGGCATTTTCAGTGTCGATACCCAGTATTGTTTCGGGTTAGCTAAAATCCAAAATATTCCAGCCGAATTTCTTAACTATTCCCATAACTCAATATTTTATTTTAATGTTTTAAAGTTCCATTTTAATGTTTTAAAGCAAGGACAAACTAGTAAATTTATCTAATTTTAATGTTTTAAAGTTTGAAATTGAAAGGGTAGGAATGTATAACCCATATCGTTTTGTTCGTTAGAATATCTGAAAGCCATTGGGTAGTAGATCGAATTTGACATAGTTTTTGGGGGTTAGATGAAATTTTTCTATCCAAAATCACGCTGCATATAAAGAGACAGTAGCTTCTCCCTTTGGTTGGTATGCCATTTCCAAAATGCACCTTGATGATGCAGTACTCTCTAATGATGAGCTAGAGGCCCATCCTCATTGTGGAACATTAACGGACAAAGAATCTAAAATAAAGAAGATGATGATAAACATTTGGTTGCAAAGGATGGAGGCAAAGATCAAGCAGCTACTTCACAACCACCCCCCCGACATAAACATCCTTTTAGCTAAGTTACACGGCATTAGGGATTACCAAAGGCAATTTACACACTCCGTGGAGAACAACCTTAGGCAAATGTGACATGCCCAAACTTCATTCTCTTCCCAGCTCAACATAATGCAGACGACTATGGTAAAAGTGCATATAATGTCTGAAGATGACCTCAGGAATGCGGCCACTGCATCAAGGATGTAGGCTTACCAGCGAGTTCGTGAATCCACGTCATCAGATTCTAAGTGATCAAGTTAACTTCCTCTTCCTATATTGTTGTTGTAATAGTCGGTCTTATTTTCTTACGCGAGTTGTAGTGCTTAATCTCTAGTCTTTCCCTAGCATCCTATGCTCTTTCTTGTTGTTATCATACTACACACAAATTTGGTTTCATATTTTCTAATCATGCTCTTTAAGTTTTTTTTATTATCCTATTGCTCAGGTTACTATAGAATGTTATAGCATTGGCTTGATTGACATAGTGTAACAGAGCTTATCGCTCTGATACCAAACCTATCACACCCCAAAATACTGGTCTGAAATTTTTTTGAGATACAACTGGATCAACACCTTAGTTTGGATATCAACCCACCAGGACCACATAAGTTGTGTACACACATACCAACCATTACCATCACAATGTCACATTCATAATCCAAAGTAATAAATAGCGCAAGATACTAAATAACCTTGAGCATTCTAATTATAAGTAAAAGTAATAATACCAGTGCATTACATCTTTTAAAACTTTGTTCATCGACTATCTCTATAAACCAAAGCCTTAAAGTACCGTACCCTATGAACCACAGGCTAACAAAATATAATAAAATAATCCAAGGAAAATGAAAAAAGAAAGCTATTAATTATTCTAGAAATTCCATCAAAGATCTATCCATTGAAGACACATGCATCACACTCGTAGTCTGCATTGCGTGCTATGTTTTCGTATGATATTCTTCTTAGCTGGGCCAATTGAGTGATCACTGGTGCATTCAGATAATCAACAACAGTGGTACCTACAATATCATCTAAAAATAATGGCATATGCAAGGGTCAACTCTCCAACTTGAGCTCAGTGAAAAATAGATAGGCAAGCAAATAAGTAGGCATGATCAGTTTATTACACACAACAATGCAATAGTCAAGTATGATGTACACAAGCATGCTATGGTAAGGCCTAGCCATAGTTCCCAAAAGCTGTCTATAACCTCCATGTATGGGAGTATTGGAAACTCACCAACCTTTTCCAATAGCCTTGGTGTCCTACACGACATCCCAATCAGAATGGTGATCGGGCAGCAAGTCCAATCAGTGACGCCTCCAACAAACACTGCCAACCCTTTCCCCTCATCACTCCACTCTACCAGTACCAAAACAGCCTACTAGCCAGGGTTGCATACAGGGGTAGTGCCACTAACAAAATCCTACATGTCATCCGATCTATCCCTCTTACCAATCCCAGTAGAAATCCCAGACCATCCGTTTCCCCCCCGAAGATGCTATCATCCTGCTAGGGTGAGTGACATGCTCATCAATAATTGTTTAGCATGTTGGGTTCAGTGGTCCTCAATCGTTTCACATCTATCTACTAGATCATAGTCACATACATTCACATATCAATCACATATTGTAAATGCAAATGCATGCTCAGGGTAGTCATTGGATGACTTGTAATCATACTAGCATATGGCACAACAATCATATATTGAAACAATCCAAAATTCATTAAGGGTTCTGTTCCTCACCTAATATCATGAAATGGTGGTTTCCTATGCTTAAAGAATCAGTATTCCAAACATGCTCTACACCTATATAAAGTATGGGAACATGGGTTATGATTTCTATATTATTTCTCATCAATTTATCGAGCTTAGGGGCTAGTTGATCGGTGTCTTAATCGCGACTGTCTCATCCACTGCACCTTCTGACAGAGACCAGAGGTCTTTGCCAGGGGCCGTTCGCTGAGTCGGTCGATACAGTTGTGAGGACAAAGATGGAAATCTTAGAAGTCGCCACCTAGATTAAGGTCTAGGACCTTATAAATGTGAAATCTCACCCCAAGGTAAGACTTCGATTGACTCATGACCCTTAGATTGGATTTCTGGTCCATCAGAGATTGGATAAGCATCAGGTTACGATTATGGGAAGGGGTTAGGAACCCAAACAGCCCGATCGAAATCGGTCTCCTATACCTTTCCTATGCTAGACTCTATTTATTAAACCGAACCAGACCAAGTGGTTTGATATCATTGAACCGAATCTGTATCCATTAGATTGCTTACGTATTACGGATTTATTCCAAAAATCAGGTCCACTATCGTAGTTCAGGTGTGAATAAATTTTATGATTGTGATTTACGCTTGTGCATGATTAAGTTCTTTGTTCAAGTTGAAGTTTATGCTTGAATGAATGAGAAACCCTATGGGTTAGGATCTGGATAGTCTATGTGGACTGATAGATAGTCCTATTAGATCTAAGAATAACCCTATTTGGGTCAAAATATGGATAACCCATTATGAGTTGGAATGTGGATAACCCTATTTGGGTTGAAATGTAGATAAATATCCTAATAGATCTATGGATAGTCCAAGTAGACTAAGGTTTGGATCCGAATTTGGGTTTTTCCCAAATGGCCTACGTATCCTAGGGTTTGCCTTAGGAATCAGAATCTGCGTAGTTCAAAAAATGATAACCTGTTCTAGGTTAGAATGTAAGAACCTATTCTAGGTTTAGGATTGATAATCTATTCTAGGTTTAGGGTTCACTGAGAGGTGAAAATCATCCTGAGTTACCCTTTTCATCCTAAATTCTAATTTGAAAGGTTTGGCAAAGCATTCTCTTTTTTTAATAATATTTTTATTATTCCCATTATGCCCATCCCAAGAATGTGGGTGCCAAAATGCACGTCCTCACACCTAATATGTTTGCTTGGTGTACAGATATGGCAGTTCAACTAGGGTGCAGCATAAATTAAATTATTGCCAAAAAAGAATATTTTATGCATGCATTTATGATATTTATGGTAACTATCCTATCATATAGTAAGATTATGAAAATTTCCCTAATATGGCATGTATTGCAAATAATGCAAGAACCTAATATGGAAAGATCTAAGCATGGCAAGATCAAATACGGCAAGATCTAAGCATGGCAATATCTAATATGGCAAGATTTAATATGGCAAGATCTAATATGCAAGATCTAATATGCAAGATCTAATATGCATCTATATATCAATATGGTAAGTACCAATCATAGAATGCATATATGACATGAATTTTTCAAAAAAAGGAAAGATCTTATATGCTATTTTCTAAGCATAGTAAGACTTAAAAATAGTAATTATTAAGATTTTGCTAAAATATGATAAAAATTTATCTATTCTACCAAAAATAGGAACACATGGAATGTGTCAAACATGGTATGCACAATCCAAATAAAGCATATGAATGCTCAAAATATAGCCATTTATCCAAATATGACAGAATTCACTTAAACAATCATTGATGTTATAATGAATGAGACATCAATGAAACCCTTTTTTTTTTTTGAAAAGTGCAAAATTATCAAAAAAATATATACTCAATGTTCTTTTAAAAAATTACAACTTTTATGAAGAAATTTTGGAAGATTAATGACTCAAAACTGTCAAAAGTTTGATACAAGGTTTCAGATAATGGACAAAACTATGAACTGTATTCAGATTTTGTCACATTACACAAGAATAACCAAAAAATCAAGCTCAAAAGTTTTTCATAGAAAGATGACTTAATATATTATATTTCATTTGAAGGATTTGAATCCCAACAAAAATAAAAAATAGGTCGAAGATATGCTCTACGACCGGACATGTGCATTGGTCAAATATGTTCCAGATTTTTGACCTTGCACCATAAATTCTAAATAAAATTCTATTCTTAATGAAAATTAAATACAGACAAAAGTCTATATAGATAACTGTGATCTAAAATTTCATCAAGAAAAACAAGTTAGAACAGTATATTTTCTTTGTGAAAAATGACTCTTTTCAATCATGCAAATCAGTACATCATGATAGATTCAAAATCGGAGCACTATGTACTTAAAAATTGATATCAATTCAATAAAAAATTGAAAAAATATGAAACCAATGCCATTTTTTAGAGGACGTTCATGTCTAAAAATTTCATATTAAGTGGATTTTCTGATTATGGTCATAAGACCTTCGTCTAGAGACTTTCTGATGGAGGATTGCTTTACATCCGAGAATAACAGCAATGTCAAAGATAAATTGTTTGATATATTTTCCCAATTCCAAATGGAAAGAAATGTTTAGGGTAGTCTTCTAACATATCAGAGAGACTCCCATCAAAATTTGGGCTTCAAAATCATTGAGAAAATACATGTGATTTACGTCCTAAGTTTGAATCCTAAATTAGGAATTTTCAGATCAGAAAGCCACTTTATGAAATTTGCAAAAAACATCAAACATCATTGTATATCATTCAAAAATCATCACTGAATAGCTCAGACAAATTATCATTCATGAAAATGTTAGACATACTCATTCTAACATTAACAAGCATGTAATAGAGCATTCATGATTGAGATTTCATAAAAATTAGCCTTTTTTCAAGCAAAATTGGCATTCGAGCATTCTAACGACCTCTAAATTTGTTTAGAGTACTAATCTTATGTTCAAATCGAGAGAAACCATCGATGAAGGGTGACTGGAGGTTGTATCAACCCCCTTTGAATGCGAATCCTCCTTCTCCTCTCTTTTACTACTCTCTCTCTTCTCTTTCTCTCTTTTCTTCTTCTCTTTTCTTTCTTTTCTCTTTTCTTCTCTCTTTTTTTCTCCCTCTCTCATGTTTTCTGTCTCTCACTCACATTCTCCTCTCCCTCACTCATGTTATCCTCTCTCTATGGTCTGAAAAAAGAGACCCTCCTCTCTCTTGTCTTGCCTATTTATATTTTTTCTCTCCTTTTCTATAAGATCATTCTTTCCTTTCTTTTTTTCTACAAATTCTTTTTTTCTTCCTTTTTTCTTTTTTTCTTTCTTCTCTTCCTTCCCTTTTCTCTTCTCCCTCTCTATTCTACACGTTTTCCCTCTCTCCCCCTTCTAGAAAATCCTCTCTTCCTCTTTCCTTCTTCTCTCTTCCTTCCATTTCTTCTTTTTTTTTCTTCTAGAAAATCCTTTCTTTCCATTTTTTTCTTTTTTGCTTTATTTTCTTCCTTCCCACGTTTTTTCTTCTTCCTTTCATTCCTTTTTCTCCTTCTTCTTTTAGAAAATTCCTTCTCTCTTTCCTCTCTCTCTTTCCTTCTTCTAGAAAATTCCTTCTCTCTTTCCTTTCTTACTTCTTTCCTTTTCTTCTTCCTTCTTTTCCTTCCTTTTTTTTTCTCTCCCTCTCTTTTCACGTTTTCTTTCTTAGAAAACATTTCCTTTTTTTTCCTTTTTCTTCTTTTTTTTCTTTCCTTCCTCTTTCCTTCCTTTTTTTTCTTTCTCCCTCTCTCTTTCATTTTTTCTTTCTAGAAAACGTGAAGGGGAATCTTTTCTTTTTTCTTTTATTTCTCTCTTTTTCTTTTTTCTTTCTCCCATTGTCTTTCCTATGACTTCTCTTTCCTAGCTAAGCGTGGAAAGTGGCTTACCAGTTAGCACTACCACCATCTATGTCAAGTGTGTATGACGTATTTCATATTTCCTTATCGAATAAGTATGTCAAGGATCCAACGCAGGTTCTGACATTAGACTTACCTGATTTGACTGAAGATTTGACATTCGAAGTAGCACCAACTGAAATCACTAGTCGGAAGGTTCAACGACTACGCAACCGAGATATTATTATGTTAAGGTCACCTGGAGAAGTAGAGACATGGACGAAATCAAATGGGAAGAAGAGAATGCTATGCGAAAGCAATACCCTCATTTATTCGACTCAGAAGGTATGAACAATTTCGGGGACAAAATTTTTATAAGTAGGGGGGAGTTGTAAGACCCGTATCAAACTAACCTAGTCTTACCACCTTGAACCAGGTCTACCCATCATGGTCGAACCAAATGGATCAAGTGCGTGAAGGAGATCACGATCCCAGTTATTATGCTAACCCAAAAACACTAAAAATAGGGGGAGGGTCGCAGACCCAGCAAAGGAGGGTCGGACCCCCCCAGTATAAAAGTTAGACCCCCAATTTTATACCGGGGGTCAGACATTTTAAGAACCAGGGGTCGACAGGATCTCTGACCCCCCCATCGACCCCCGGTAATCGGTAAAAACAGCACGAGCCAAAAATTAGGAAACTTTCCTAATTTCAATGGGACTCTTTCCTAATCTCAATGGG
Source organism: Protea cynaroides (assembly GCA_028583415.1). Lineage (NCBI taxonomy): Eukaryota > Viridiplantae > Streptophyta > Magnoliopsida > Proteales > Proteaceae > Protea > Protea cynaroides. The sequence continues at coordinate 71,448,765 of CM053275.1, forward strand.
ACTTAGTTTGGGAGTTTCTACTCTATAAATAGGACGTCCCTAAGCCTCTTTCACTGCTTTTAGAACCCTAATTGGATTGGGAGAAAGAGAAGAGAAGGAGAAGAGAAAGAGAAGAAGATCAAGGAGAAGGCTTTAAAGAAACAAGCCTAATTCTCAGGTATGGATACCATCTCCATGTAATTCTACAGACCTTATAATAGCTAGAGAAGAGGGAATGGTCTAGGAGAAACCCAAATCATCCACCCATGGTTAGGTTTTCATGGAAAACCATGGGGGGAAGTCATGAAAGCCATCTAGGTGAACGAACTATGGTTCTAGGCCATAGAACATGTGTGTAATAGACTGTAGAAGCAAGCCATAGGACCCCAAACACGAAGAATGGACTATAGGATGAAAAATTGATAAAATCCACAGGGGGTCGCACGGGGGTTGATGGCCAATCGACCCTACCAGACCTTGATCATCGACCCCCAGTGTTCGGAAAGTTCAGAATAGGGGTGGTCGCACCAAGGGTCGATCAAACCTCCGACCCTAGCATCGACCCCCAGTTAACAGCATGCTTTTTAAAATCATAATTAATTCTAATTAAATTCTATCGACTTGGTTAGGTTTTCTAGTGATATAATATCGATATATAGTTTATTCTTAAAGCTTGAAAGAGGACCTACGATTAAGTAAAGGTAAGGGAACAAGACCTAAACTAATTGGTTAATAATAAACTATTTTATTCTTGAGTCCAATGCCATGAATGATTTTATGCGTGTATGATTGTTATGTGCATTCAACATGTCATCCAATATTTCTATTATTACTGTTCATGCATATTTATTTATTGTTTATGATAATGATGATGATGATGATAATAGGAATAGGCATGTGGACATATGTGTGTGGTTGGTGTGCTTGATGCGAGTGAGTATCAGGGGGAGGTGTCATAGGCGGGGCCTCAGCACTCTAGCTCTATCTCTAACTCAAGTTTTATCTACTAACTTGTATCGCCATTACTTTAGCGGAACTAATACGTCGTAGGACATCAGTGGGGAACGTGACACTGTGGTTCATCCTGGTCACCAGACCTTAGCTCTATCTCTATGGACGTATTGAGGGATGCTGGGGTGAGGCCTTGGATACACTGATTGGCATTAGGATTGGTTAGTTGTGAGCCCAGTTTGTGAGCCCTCGCCAGCAGGGGCTTACATGTGGGTATGGGCAACAAGTACAGCAATAAACGTGACCTTTGTGTGTACATTGTCCACGAATTAGGTGCATGTGAGTCGGAAATAAACGTTACCTTTGGGCGGCTTCACACACTCGTATATAGAGGTGCGGCGTCAATAAATGTGATCTTTGGCCACCTATCCTTTCTATAGCACATTGCAAACTTATTTACCAGACCATAGCTATGAATTGAATGCATGCATATGTTTGTTGCATTGTTTTGTTTGCTCACTGAGCCATGATGTGTTCTCACCCTCTTGGCGTCGAATTTTTAGTTGATGATGCAAGTACCACAGTTGCAGATTATATGAATGATCCGGTGTATGCGCGTGTTGCTGCAATGGAGGCTGAAGACTTAGATGATACGCATGACCCCTCATGCGAGTGCAACTTATGCGTGTTCTATTATGATTTTATTTGAATTTATAAAAGATGTAATTAATATTTTATTTAGTTATGTCTTAGTTGATACAACAATAATTAGATATTTTAATTATGATTATTACATTTAGAATGCTCAGTTCATTTACTATAAGACTTTCACTATTGTGTATTTATTCTGATTATGGTTGTGGATATGCGTGGTTTTATTTTTAATGGATACCGCCTATTAGAGATCCTGGTTGAACCGTTGGTTTATAGCAGTTCATCACACCGTTCTGAATGGTGCAGAATTGGGGTGTGACAACTTGGTATTAGAGCATCTCAAGCTTTATCTGTGAAACCATATACTTCCAAAAAAGGGTGTGAACTGAGATAGGATAAAAATATAAAAGACATAATAATAACACACCATAAGCACCTGTGTTGTTTGAGACTAAACTGAAAGATAATAATGCATCTATTAAATGAGAAACAAAGATATATACAACCAAAAAGGAAGAACAAACGATATATGATCAAAGCAGAGTACAGTCCATAGTCCAGACAGTTACTGTGAAGTACAAAAAGAAAAATAAAAGAAGTACATCAAGAAGCTGGAGGTGTTGGGGGAGGTGGTGCCTCACGGTCTCTATCATAGTCCTCAACATAGACCCTGGTCAACCAGGCTATCTGAGTCTAGCTCGTCTGGAGACTAGCTATGAGATCAGCCACCCACAGGTCAGTCATATGCTGAGCCCCTATAAGCTCTCCCATCCTCAGGTCAGACATACGCTGAGCCTCTCGTATCTCGTGTAATATCCTCATCATGTCATCAGATGGAGTATATGAAGGACCAGCCGCATGCGAAGGACCAGCTGAAGATGACGGACCAGCTCTAGTAGCATGAGTAGGTGATGGAGGGGGTATGGCATCTACATCCATGTACAGCCGATCGTCATCATCCCCAGGAACCCCTGCTCCAGTGGCTACTGCTGCAGCCTTAGCATCAGCCATCTCCACTCGAGTGCGAGGGTGCACCATCGCGTTCCTTTCCTCATCACTGACCTGGGCATCCCACATGCCCATCTTGTAAATAGCCTCCCAATCCAGAGGCGATGAGAAGGATTTTTCCTAAATCTTTTCATCCACTAAGTCAACCCCCAGGCGGATAAGCAAGGTAGTGATCATGCGTCCGTAAGGAAGGTTACCAATGTGACTAGGCAATGTGGCACTGATCATGGTACGCATAATGATGTATGGAAGGCAGACGGGCTGCCTAGTGCATATGCAATATAATAGATACTGGGTCAACTAGGAGATCCTCTCGTAATGACAACTCTGCGGTGTCAGGTTATGCTGAATGATCTTGCAGTATACCCGTGGATCTGAACACAGATAACTCGCTCTCATCTACCAGCGATCAGGTCGGATGAGCTGGCTATCGATCTCAGCCCTCATCTATAGAGAGAAGAACTGGGGCTCTCCAGGAGCACAGAACACCATGGGGCCAGCATAGGAAATGCCCAGTAAGCCGGCCAGCTGTCGATAATCAAATGAGACGTCAACTCCCTTAATGTAGCTCGTGATGCGAAACTCATCACCCGTCTCCACATCATTGTAATCTCCCACCACCTGGAGATTACAATAGAACTGGCGTACCAAGTCAGGACAGGTACACGCATCATAAGTGATGACAGGGAGCCATCCCATATAACCAAAGGCTCTCTCCACATTGAACAAAGCTAAGTCAGCCAAGTTCACTTTGCGGCCTCCCTCTACCTTCTTGCGAGTGTAGTGGGCATAATGTGTCTTGGTTTCGTTGGAACGGAAGCGAAGACGGTCGTGAACTCTAGGTACCTTGGTACGAGCCATAGTATCTGCAAATAAGAAAGAAAAACAAATAATGGGTTAGTAGAGAGGAAAACCTCGAGATTCTGACGTAATAACGATGTAAATGGGCTTAGTAGAGAAGAAAAACCTCACTTTTCACCCATACACGTGGGCAGGAGGACTTACATCGATCCTAAACTATCTTGTGAGATTCAAACAGTCGGAAATTGCAACTAATTAGATTGAATTGTAAGAAATTTAAAGAAATTCAAAATTACGATAAAATTAGGGCAAAAAGTGAAAATTTTGAGTTTCTCGATAACCAACCAAAGAAACTCAAATATTTTTGAGGGCTTTTGTTCCTCGAGTGACCAATAACAAAAGCCCCCAAAAAAATCGAATTTTTACGGTTGGAAAAAGTTTAATTTGAAAAATACAAGATAAACGAGCAAAAACCTAGGTTAAGAAACCTAAAAACATGAAAAGGTAGAAGAAATACCTGTAGCGGAGGTGTAGACGACGAAACGAAGAGTGCAAACCACCAATGGATTGGAATGGCCACTGTAGCAACTCTGAGGGACGAGCTGAGTCGAAGCGGAGAAGAAAGAATGAGAAATAGACTTTGAATCGGACTTAAAAATCAGATTTTTTGTCCGGGGGTCGAAAAATTTGATTAAAACAATCGACCCCTGCATCGACCCTCAGCTCTCGGGAACCTGACAGAGAACCAGTGGTCGCACCCTGGGTCGGACATACTCCGACCCCCCCCCCCATCGACCCCCGGCTCTTGGGAAGAATGGGTGATTTCCCAGGGTCGAATACTTAGGGTCGGACACCCATCGATCCCCACCATCGACCCTGCAGTGAAAACATATCATTTTCGACAGAATGATCTGAAAATTTTGAAATTTGCATTTGTTAGTGGATTTAAGATATGAGAATGAAGTATTTAATGATTGTCTCTTGTGTTCAATGATTTCAGGCAATCCTACTAGCATATTAATTAATGGTGGGACGCAGAGCAACCAGACAGAGCCGTATGTAACTCTATCCCACCCCCACCACCTTTGGGGGAAGACAACCAGACACACCTGGAAACACAGGGGAACATGAACACGGCACCGTCCGTCATAAATGGACAGGCACATCCAACCAATCTGCCAGCTCCACCTATAGACTTGGCCACTATCGTAATGAACTTGGCCCAACAGCTGCAACAGATGCAACAGGCACAAGCTACTATCCAAGCTGCCATAGGCATTGTAAGACCTGTATCAAACTAACCCGGTCTTACCACTTTGAACCAGGTCTACCCATCATGGTTGAGCCAAGTGCGTGAAGGAGATCACGATCCCAGGTATTAAACTGACCCAAAAACACTTAAAATAAGGGGAGGGTCGCATACCCAGCAAGGGAGGGTCGGACACCCCCCAATATAGAAGTTAGACCCCCAGTTTTACATGGGGGGTCGGACATTTTAAGGACTAGGGGTTGACGGGATCTCCGACCCCCCTATCGACCCTCGGTACTCGGTAATAATAGAAATTAGGAAACTTTCCTAATTTCAATGGGATTCCTTCCTAATCACAATGGGGCATATTTTAGGAGTTTCTACTCTATAAATAGGACGTACCTAAGCCTCTTTTACTCCTTTTAGAACCCTAATTGAATTGAGAGAAAGATAAGAGAAGGAAGAGAAGAAGAAGAGAAGGAAAGAAGAGAAAAAGGTAAAAGGAAAAGAGTTGCAGAGAAGGAGTATTCTTCTCAGGTATGGATACTAATTCCATGAGTTTCTAAAGACCTTAGTGTAGATAATGAAGAGGGTATGATCTCAGAGAAACCCAAACCATCAATCCATGGTTAGGTTTTCAAGGAAAACCATGGGGGAAATCACGGAAGCCATATAGGTGAATGAATCATGGTTCAAGGCCATAGAATATGTGTGGAATGGACTGTAAGAGCAAGCCATAGGACCCCAAACACGAAGAATGGACTAGAGGAAGAAAAATCGACAAAACCACAGGGGGTCGCATGGGGGGTCGATGGCCAATCGACCCTACCAGACCCTGAGCATCGACCCCAGTGTTCGGGAAGCCCAGAATAGGGATGGTCGTACCCAGGGTCAGTCATAGCTCCGACCCTAGCTCCAACCCCCAGTTAACAACATGGTTTTTAAATTCAGAATTAATTCTAATTAAATTCTATCGACTTGGTTAGGTCTTCTAGCAATATAATATCAATATAAAGGTTATTCTTAAAGCTTGAAAGGGGACCTATGATCAAGTTAAGGTGAGGAAACAAGACTATAAACTAATTGATTAATAACAAACTTTTTTTATTTCTTGAGTCCAATGCTATGCTTGATTCTATGCGAATATGCTTGTAATGTGCATACAACATGTCATCCAATATTTCTATTATATGTTCATGCAAATTTACTTTATTGTTTATAACATGATGATGATGATGATAGGAATAGGCATGTGAATGTATGTGTGCGGTTGGTGTACTTGATGCGAGCGAGTATCAGGGGGGTGTCATAGGATGGGCCTCAGCACTCTAGCACTATCTCTAACTCAAGTCTTGTGCATTAGCATCGTCGTATCGCCATTACTTTAGCAGAACTATTACGTCGTAGAGTATCAGGGGTGGTGGTCTCAGTCCTGGTAGTCACTGACTCTACCGGGGGGCCTTAGCTCTATCTCTATGGACGTTCTGAGGGATTCAGGAGTGAGGCCTTGGATACACTGTTTGGCATTAGGATTGGTTAGTTGGAGCCCAGTTTGCAAGCCCTCGCCAACAGGGGCTTACGTGTTGGTATGGCACTATACAGTAATAAACGTTAACCTTTGTTGTACAATGTTCATGAATTGGGTGCATGTGAGTCGAAGATAAACGTTACCTTCGAGCGGCGTCACACATTTGTGTATAGAGGAGGGATCAATAAACGTTAACCTTTGACCACCCAAACCTTTCTATTGCATATTAGAAACTTTAAACTAGACCAAAGATATGAATTGACTGCATGCATATGTATTGTTGAATTGTTTTGTTTGCTCACTGAGCCATGATGTGTGCTCACCCCCTCGACGAATATTTTTAGTTGATGATGCAGGGACTACCGTCGAAGATTATGTCAACGCTCTAGTGTATGGAAATGTGGCGGCAATGGAAGTTGAAGACGGAGTGGATACGCATACTCCTCTTGTGAGTGCAACTCATGCGTATTCGATTAGATTTTATTTTAATTATTTGGATTTAGTAAAGACATGTAATTGATATTAATTTATGTCTTAGTTGATACAAAATTATTTGCTACTTAAATATGATATCACATTTACATTTCTCATTTCATTTTATTATAAGACTTCTACTATTGTGTATTTACTCTGATTATGAATGTGGATGTATGGGGTTTAGATAAAATGGATATAGCCTACTTGAGATCCTGGTTGAACCGTTGGTTTGCTAGCGGTTCATCAAACCATTCTGAATAGTGTGGAATTGGGGTGTGACAACTTGGTATCAGAGCTCTCATAGGCCTTACCCATTAAACCTGAATACTAGCACTGGAGTCCATGAACTGAGTTAGGATAAATTAAAAGCTTTAATACAAACAAACCATAAGCACCTGTGTTGGTTGAGACAGAACTTAAACAAGACAATAATGTACATATAAAAGGTGGAACAATATTTATACACTCAAATAGAAAGAGAAGACCAAAAATTATCCTAATACACAAATAGTATAGGGTATTATCTATAGTTGGGTAGTTGCCTAAGTATACAATGGATATAGTACATTAGCAAGAAGGAAGCATCTGTACAACAAAGAGATTGGAATACTGAGTTGGTATGTCACACCCCAATTCCGCACTATTCAGAATGGTGTGATGAACCACTAGCAAACCAATGGTTCAACCAGGATCTCGTACAGATGATACCCGTTTTATCTAAACCTCATACATCCACATTCATAATCAGAGTAAATACACACTAGCGAAAGTCTTACAGTAAAATGAACCGAGAATCTACTGTGATATTAATATTTAAATAGCCCATTTATTCTGCATCAACTAAGACATAAAATAAATATCAAATACATGTCTTTACTATATCCAAATAAAGAAACTAAAAAAAAATCTAACCGAATACACATGAGTTGCACTCGCAAGAGGAGTCATGTGTATCCACATCATCTTCAACTTTCATCGCCGCTACGTGCCCATAGACTAGATCATTGACGTAATCTTCAACTGTAGTACCTGCATCATCAACTAAAAATATTCGACGTCGAAGGGGTGAGCACACATCACGTCTCAGTGAGCAAACAAAACAGTGCAACAATACATATGCATGCAGTCAATTCATATCATTGGTCTAGTTTAAAGTTTGCAATATGCAACAGAAAGGTTTGGGTAGTCAAAGGTTAACGTTTATTGACCGCGCCTCTATACACAAGTGTGTGATGTCGCCCGAAGGTAACGTTTATCGTCGACTCACAAGCACCCAATTCATGAACATTGTACAACAAAGGTTAACGTTTATTGTTGTGCAGTGTCATAACAATACGTAAGCTCTGCTGGCGAGGGCTACAAACTGGGCTCGCAACTAACCAATCCTAATGCAAAAAAGTGTATCCAAGGCCTCACCCCAGCATCCCTCAGAATGTCCATAGAGATAGAGCTAAGGCCCCCCGATAGAGTCAGAGACTACAAGGACCGAGACCACCTCCCCTGATGCTCTATGACATAATAGTTCTGCTAGTGTAATGGCGATACGATGATGCTAATGCACAAGACTTGAGTTAGAGATAGAGCTAGAGTGCTGAGGCCCAGCTTATGACACCCCCTGATACTCGCTCGCATCAAGTACACCAACCACACATATACATTCACATGCCTATTCCTATCATCATCATCATCTTGTTATCAACAATAAAGTAAATATGCATGAACAAATAATAGAAATATTGGATGACATGTTGTATGTATATTACAAACATATTCACATAGAATCAAGCATAGCATTGGACTCAAGAAAAGAGAAAACAGTTTGTTATTAACCAATTAGTTTAGAGTTCTATTTCCTCACCTTAGCTTGCTAATAGATCATCTTTCAAGCTTTAAGAATAACCTTTATATTGATATTATAATGCTAGAATACCTAACCAAGTCGATAAAATTTAATAAGAATTAATTCTGAATTTAAAAATCATACTGTTAATTGGGGGTCGGAGGTAGGGTCGGAGTAATGATCCACCCGAGGTGCGACCACCCCCTTTCTGGACTTCCCGAACACTAGGGGTCGTTGCTCAGGGTCTGGTAGGGTCGATTGGCCATCGACCCCCCATGCGACCACCTGTGGGTTTTGTCGATTTTTCTTCCTTTAGTCCATTATTTGTGTTTGGGGTCCTATGGCTTGCTCCTACAGTTCATTCCACACATGTTCTATGACCTAAAACCATGATTCATTCACCTATATGGCTTTCATGATTTTCCCCATGGTTTTCCATGAAAACCTAACCATGGGTTAATGGTTTGGGTTTCTCCGAGATCATACTCTCTTCATTATCTACCCTAAGGTCTTTAAAAACTTATGGAAATAGTATCCATACCTGAGAAGAACACTCCTTCTCTGCAACTCTCCTCCTTTTGCCTTCTTCTCTTCTTTCCTTCTCTTTTCCTTCTCTTCCTTCTCTTCTCTTTATCTCAATTCAATTAGGATTGTAAAAAAAGTAAAATAGGCTTAGGGACGTCCTGTTTATAGAGTAGAAACTCCTAAAATAAGTCTCATTGAGTTTAGGAAAGGTTCCAATTGAAATTAGGAAAGTTTCTTAATTTTTGATTCGTGCTTTTTTTTCGATTACTGGGGGTGGATGGGGGGGTCGATGGGGGGGTCGGACAATCCGAGACCCCTTGTGACCCCTGGTCACGGGTTGATGGTGGGGGTCGATGGGGGGGTCAGACCTGCCTATTTTAGGAATGCGACCCTACCCTCATTTTGATTGTTTTTGAGGAAATTTTCATACTGGGTCTTGGGTTTCTTCACAGACTTGGTCTACTTGGCTCAACTATGATATGTAGACGGGTCACGGCATGAAATGTAAGGTTAGACCAGGTTCATGGAGTGTGGGTCTTACAACTCCACCACCCTTAAAAGAAATTTCGTCTTCTAAATTTGAACGTACGGATCTTACAACTCCCCCCTCCTTAAAATAAATTTTGTCCTCAAAATTTGAATTTAGGTGGAAATTCTATTTTCGCATTGCATCTTCTTCTTTCCATGCCATCTTCTCCACGTCTTGTCTTTGCCAGATTATCTTCATAAAATAACTATCCCAGTTTTTGAGATGTTGTACCTTCCAATTGGTGAACTAGGCTGGTACCACTTCAATAGTTAAATCTTCTATCTAATCCAGTGATTCCGTGGTCAATACCCTTGATATGGATCTCAAATGTATTTCTTCAATTAAACACACGGAATACATCATGCACACTAGACATGGTTAGCAGTAACGCTAATTTATATGTAACTTTTCTGCGTCTCTCCAAAGGTTATAAGATCCGAAACATATTTAGAATACAACTTTCCCTTCTTGTTTAATCGTTTCAAACTACACATAAGTGATTTCTTCAAGAACACTTTGTCCCTTAGGGCGAACTCCTGGTCTTGGTGTCTCTCTGACAACTTGAGCTATCCTGCCCCTTTTCTTTGATCTAGTTTTCCACTCGATGCTTTTCTTCATTAGACTTAGGTCTCAAAATTCTTCATTCACCGATTTTATTCCAAAATAAAAGAATTTGAAATTTCTACCGTACCATGCTTCATAGGTAACATTTACATGGTAGCTTAGTAGCAACTTCAATTCACGGTAACTTCTCAACTCAAGTTCCTTGAAATCAATTTTACCAGCTCGGAGCATATCTCTTAGGATCTGTATAGTCCGCTCCAACTGTCCGTCGGTTTTAGGTAAAATGCGGTATTAAAGTTCAACTTTGTCCCCATTGTTTTCTGTAGATTCTCCCAAAACTTCGGGATAAAGCATAAGCCTTTGACCGACACTAGGTTCTCATGCATACCATTCAATCTGGCAATATTATCCCCATATAGCTTATTTAGCCGCTCCAAAGCATACCGAAGTCGTATAGCAATGGAATAAGCTATCTTCATGAGGCGATCAACAATCCCCCATACTGCGTCAACCGATCTAGGAGTCAGTGGTAAATCGGTGACATAGTTCATTGTAATGCTGCAGTTTCACTTTTGAACTGGCTCCAATAGTGGTTGTAGTAAGCCACGTTGGTCTTTGTCTTTCAGCCTTTACTTACTGATAATTCAGACACTAGAACACGCACTAACGACATTTGTTATCATTCCACTTTACAATCTCTTCAGGTCAAGATACATATTGGTACTCCAAGATGTACTGAATATTGAGTACAATGGGCTCTTATCATTATCCTCTTCGTGACATCTGAATCTTTTTCTTCAGGTATTCAAAATCTTCCTCTGTATCTTAGTACCATCTCCGCATCCAAGTAATTCAGGGTTAGGTTTTTTTTTTCTCTAAATCTTCTTGCACCGTTCTTATATTTAGATCTAACAAAATTACTACTTTTACTTCATTCATCAATTCCGAGATGATCTTTAATGTAATGAACGCAAGCGAATTGTTGCTCCATAATTCATCCATAAGTTATCACTCAATTGGATCATCACGAGTTTTATAGGTCACTCTTCTTCCAAATCTGAATTTATTGTTGTGAAACATAAGGCAGCATTTATATTGAGTCCTTCCTTGGACCTCATAATTCCGTTTTTGCTTAAGGCTTAGCTACTACATTAGCCTTGCTCGGTGACCTTGAATATCACAATCTTAATCCTTCAATGTTCAAACCATTTTCTTATCCTCATGTTCAACTCTTTCTGATGAAGAGCTACATAAAACACTTGTAATCTGATCTAATTTGAAATTCCTCTCTATATAGGTAATGCCTTCAAATCTTGATTGCATAATTCATCGTCGATAATTCCAAGTCATGAATAGGGTAACTCTTCCCATGCTCCTTCAATTTTTTTGAAGCATATGCGATCGCTTATTTACCTTACATCAACCCGCGTCCTAGATCCAATTTGAAAGCTCCGATGGATAGGGTAAAAGGTTCCCTTGATACCGAAATGATCAAGATGGGAGTTGATATCAACCTTACCTTAGAATCTGGAAACATTCTTCACACTTTTCAGTCCAATTAAACTCCTCTCCCTTCCTGGTTAGCTTGGTAATAGGTTTTGCGATCATAGAGTGGTCCTCTACAAATCGTCTATAATAACCAACTAAACCCAAGAAACTTCTTATCTTCACAATACTCTTCAGGTGTTTCTTACCATATGATTACCTCTATCTTAATAGGGTCCACTTTAATCCCTTTTTATGATGCTACGTGATCTAAGAAGATCATTTTGTTTAATCATGTCTCATATTTCTTGGACTTGACATGAAGCTTTTCATTTCTCAACTGTTGTGAAGCGGTTCTAAGCTTCGTTGTATGAGTTGCTTCATTCTCGGAATAAACCAAAATATCATCTATGAAAGCTATGACCGATGTGTCCAACATGTTATGAAACACCCAGTTCATCCATTCCATAAAATATGTAAGGGCAATGGTTAATCCAAACGTCATAATCGAGATCTCATAATTGGCCAATCTCGATTCTAAAAGCTATCTTCGAGATATCGCTGTCCAAATTTCTTCAGCTGATGATATCTTGACTGAAGATCAATCTTAGAAAATACCTTTGCTCTTTGGAAATAATCGAACAAGTCATCAATCTGAGGTAGTGGATATCGATTATTGATTGTCAGTTTGTTCAACTCCCGATAGTCTATACATAATCGAACACTACCGTCCTTCTTCTTTACAAACAATACTGGCACTCCCCATGGTGATATACTGGGTCAAATATAACCCTTGTCCAGTAGTTCTTGTAGTTGTACTTTTAATTCCTTCAGTTCAGTAGGAGCCATTCGATAAGGTGCTTTTGATACTGGTGCGGCTCCAGGAATAAGATCGATCACAAACTTTGTGGCTCGGTCGGGTGGTAATCGTTGTAGTTCCTCAGGAAATACGTCGGGGTAGTCCCGCACGACATCAATATCGTCCATCTGTGGTGCTTCTTTGGTAACGTATATCACAGATACCATATATCCAACTTCTTTTAAGGGTGGTGGAGTAGTAAGACCCGCACACCACGAACCCGGTCTAACCTTACATTTTGTGTCGTGACCCGTCTACATATCATGGTCGAGCCAAGTGGACCAAGTGTGTGAAGAAACCCAAGACCCAGTATGAAAATTTACTCAAAAATAGTTAAAATGAGGGTAGGGTCGCATGCCTAAAACAGGAAGGTCTGACCCCCCCATCGACCCCCACCATAGACCCATGACCAGGGGTTGCAGGGGGTCTCGGATTGTCCGACCCCCCCATCGACCCCCCCATCGACCCCCCCATCGACCCCCTATAATTGGGAAAAACAGCACGTACCAAAAATTAGGAAACTTTCCTAATTTCAATTGGAACCTTTCCTAAACTCAATGGGACTTATTTTAGGAGTTTCTAGTCTATAAATAGGACATCCCTAAGCCTCTTTCAGTTTTCTTACAACCCTAATTGAATTGAGAGAAAGAGAAGAAAAGGAAGAGAAGGAAAAGAGAAGGAAAGAAGAGAAGAAGGCAAAAGGAGGAGAGTTGCAGAGAAGGAGTGTTCTTCTCAGGTATGGATACTATTTCCATAAGTTTCTAAAGACTTTAGGGTAGATAATGAAGAGAGTATGATCTCGGAGAAACCCAAACCATCAACCCATGGTTAGGTTTTCATGGAAAACCAAGGGGAAAATCATGAAAGCCATATAGGTGAATGAATCATGGTTTTAGGCCATAGAACATGTGTGGAATGAACTGTAGGAGTAAGCCATAGGACCCCAAACACAAAGAATGGACTGATGGAAGAAAAATCGACAAAACCCACAAGGGGTTGCATGGGGGTCAATGGCCAATCAACCCTACCAGACCCTGAGCATCGACCCCCAGTGTTCGGGAAGTCCAGAAAGGGGGTGGTCGCACCCAGGGTCGATCATTACTCCGACCCTACCTCCGACCCCCAATTAACAGTATGATTTTTAAATTCAGAATTAATTCTAATTAAATTCTATCGACTTTGTTAGGTCTTCTTGCAATATAATAACAATATAAAGGTGATTTTAAAGCTTGAAAGAGGATCTATTAGCAAGCTAAGGTGAGGAAATAGAACTCTAAACTAATTGTTTAATAACAAACTGTTTTCACTTTTCTTGAGTCCAATGCTATGCTTGATTCTATGCGAATATGTTTGTAATGTGCATACAACATGTCATCCAATATTTTTATTATTTGTTCAAGCATATTTACTTTATTGTTGATAACATGATGATGATGATGATAGGAATAGGCATGTGAATGTATGTGTGTGGTTGGTGTACTTGATGCGAGCGAGTATCAGGGGGTGTCATAGGCTAGGCCTCAGCACTCTAGCTCTATCTCTAACTCAAGTCTTGTGCATTAGCATCGTCGTATCGCCATTACTTTAGCAGAACTATTATGTCGAAGAGCATCAGGGGAGGTGTCTCGGTCCTCGTAGTCTCTGACTCTACCGGGGGGCCTTAGTTCTATCTCTATGGACGTTTTGAGGGATGCAGGGGTGAGGCCTTGGATACACTTTTTGGCATTAGGATTGGTTAGTTGCGAGCCTAGTTTGCAGTCCTCGCCAGCAGGGGCTTATGTGTTGGTATGGCACTGTACAGCAATAAACGTTAACCTTTGTTGTACAATGTTCATGAATTGGGTGCTTGTGAGTCGACGATAAACGTTACCTTCGGGCGGCGTCACACACTTGTGTATAGAGGCGGGGTCAATAAACGTTAACCTTTGCCTACCTAAACCTTTCTTTTGCATATTGCAAACTTTAAACCAGACCAAAGATATGAATTGACTGCATGCACATGTATTGTTGCATTGTTTTGTTTGCTCTCTTAGCCATGATGTGTGCTCCCCCCCTTCGACGTCAAATATTTTTAGTTGATGATGCAGGTACTACAGTTGAAGATTACGTCAATGCGCCAGTGTATGGGCACGTAGCAGCGCTGAAAGTTGAAGCTGAAGTGGATACACATGACTCCTCTTGCGAGTGCAACTCATGTGTATTGGATTAGATTTTTTTTTAGTTTCTTTATTTGGAATTAGTAAAGACATGTATTTGATATTTATTTTATGTCTTAGTTGATGCAGAATAAATTGGCTATTTAAATATTAATATCACAGTAGATTCTCAGTTCATTTTGCTATAAGACTTAGATTCTCAGTTCATTTTACTATAAGACTTCCGCTATTGTGTATTTACTCTGATTATGAATGTGGATGTATGGGGTTTAGATAAAATGGGTATCATCTGTAAAAGATCCTGGTTGAACCGTTGGTTTGCTAGCAGTTCATCACACCATTCTGAATAGTGCGGAATTGGGGTGTGACATGGTACTTCACAAGATGTGAAACTCGATGTATGACAAAGGAAGGAGAAAATGGCTAGTAATGCCTAATTCCCTGTAGAGATAAAGGAAAAGATCTCGGGCTAAATCCAACAGAGATAAGAGAATAATGGCCATACATTAAGAATAAGAGTAACTATACTCCTGAGTGACATGGAGACTCAGGGTGAGATCCACCCCAAACTGATCCATTACCCGTTGAGCATTAAGAAGATGTTGCAACTCGACCCCACCACTATCTGGGTTGAGAATGGGCAATGAAAACTCATCTGAGCAGATGCTAGATAATGATAATCAGATTAGAGTGAATCAAAGGAGGTGAACAACTAGGCTACTCCAGCCAATCACCTGGACTACCCAAGTTACCGATGTTACATCAACACCTCCGAGTCACACCAAGTACGGTACCAATTGGTAGCAACATTGTATCCCCAACACCTATTAGCTATAACACAGTGCATACCATACAGTGAGACCCTGTAATGCACATCCCAGTGCAAAAGCTTGGTGCATAACAAACAGTGTATCAAGGTGGTTACCCTTATCAGCCACCGATATATGGGACAATTGCATCATGGCGGCATGATCCGACAAGGATTGAAGAATATTTTCTGAAGATTAAGCCTCAAACGTTTTCAGCAAAGGATCAAATCTATTATGGCCATATAAGTAGATAGGTTTATATAGGATGCGGTGCATTATTGACTTACTCTTATGATTATAGAGGATGCACATACCAGATTTTAATTCCACGTACCTTGATAGGATACCTTCTTGATTTAACCTGTCAATTGGAGTTATAGATATTGTTTCTTTAGTATTAGTCCTGATTATACCAATCTGAGCCACTCTTATGATCGACAACATGAACAGAGATACGAACTAAATGAACAGTTAAATGTTTAATCATGCTGAGTGTACATCTTCTGATTTATACCTGATTTATTAATGTACGAAATTTTCTCCAGATTGTACCTGATTTACTGATGTACAAAATCTTTATCCAGATTTACTCCTGTAGTGCCTTGACCAATGGCATTATATATTCGATAGAACCTGTAATTTTGAGGTTAAGAGTTATAAAACCTCTATTTTCATGTATTTGGACCACCGTGCAACTTAATCTTGAGGTTAAGAGTTACTCCTGATCCTTTAAACCTAGGTTCACTAGATAAAACAAGTGTTTCTCATTATACTGAATTTGAAACGAGGAGGTGAATCGCTTTTGGATAAACATTCTGATTCTTACATTTCTCGACATCCATTGATAAGATGTTTAGTGATAATGGAATTATTAGAAGAAAGATGATTGGATTTAGATTAAGATTCTATAACCAAGAGACCTCTATTAAAGTAATGGAGAATCTATTTTGAGATTGCTAAATGGATGGATATGAGTTATGTCTATAAAAGAGTACATGAGCAAAAGTAAGAACTATCAAGAGTAGCCAGTAAAGAAATAGATAGCACTCTAGTAGAGTTAAAGATGGCTATATCGGTATGAATTTTGACAAGGTAGAAGATTCTTAAAGGCAAATCTAAGAGTGGATACAAGGATAAAGTAAAAATCATGGCATTAATAGTACTCAGTTTAATACAATGATAATTGAGTTATGCCCAATGTTGAGTGATATGATTAAGAAAAGGCCAAAAGAGTTTCGATGAATTAATGAATTTATAAGCATATACCCTAATGCTTATAGATAAACTTGGGATATGAAGTAACAATCACAAGATATTTTTCGAGGTATATGAAAGAGAGATCAGGGTAGAACAACAAGGATAAAAGAAATATAAGCTAATGAGTGCAATATGAGATTTTGACGATAGTCTTTGGAAAATCATAAGAGATGAAGAAACTAGAAAGCTCCTAAGACCATTACAACAAATTTTACTAGTTCAAGCCCTTTTGGACTAGATGTGCATTAGATGAGTGTTATGAACAATGTCCGAATAGTATGGATGGACAAAAGTAAGAGGCAACCTAATTCGACTTGAGATGGCAGACTTTGACGTTATCCTAGGAATAGACTGGTTGTTTCAACACTCTACAAAGTTGTTATGTGCATAGAAGAGATTATCATTCAAGAATAAAGATGACATATAATTTAGTATTATTGGAAGTATGTTGCCTAAGAAAAGAAAGTTGATCCTCCCTATGCTAAAGTCCAAGAGATGCTTTGAAGAGAAATGAGTTGGAGATAGGGTATCTATGGTATACGTTATCAAAGAAGCACCACAGAAGGAAGATACTGATGTGATGCATAAATTTTCTGATGTGTTTCCAGGAGACCTATTTGGGTTACCATCTGATCATGCGACCGAGTTCGTCATCGACTTGTTACCAAGGACGATACTTGTGTCAATGGCACCTATAGAGTAGCTCCTACAGAGTTGAAGGAACAGAGACTCAACTACGAGAGTTATTAGACAAGGGTTCTAATCGGCTAAGTATTGCATCACAAGGAGCACCAATGCAATTCATGAAGAAGAAGGATGATAGTGTTGTCTGTGTATAGACTACTAAGAATCAAACAAGCTCACAATCAAGAATCGAGATCTATCACCTCGGATCGATGACATGTTTAAACAGTTGCAAAGAGCAAAGGGAATTCCTAAGATTGATCTTCGATCAAGGTATCAATAGCTGAAGAATTTGGACAGCGATATCTAAAAGATACCTTTAGAATCAGGATTGGACATTGGGAGTTCCTGATTATGACAGTTGGATTAACCAATGCCCTTACATCTTTCATGGAACTTATGAATCGGGTTTTCCAAGATATGTTGGATACATCGGTTATTGTATTTATTGATGATATATTGGTATATTCCAAGGACAAGGAAACCCATATAAAGAATATAAACGCCACTCTACAGTGTTTAATGAAAGAGAAGCTGTATGCCAAATTTACCAAGTGTGCGTTTTGGCTAAGTGAAGTCGCCTTCCTAGGCCATGTAGTATATGCTGAAGGAATCAAAGTGGATCCCAACAAGATCGAGGCTATTGTAAAGTGGGAAGCACCAAAGAGCGTTGCAGAAATTAAAAGTTTTCTGGGTCTCGCTGGTTATTATCGGTGATTTGTGGAAGACTATTCCTGGATTATCGTACCTCTCACCAGTCTGACTAAGAAAGGTGGAAAGTTTGTGTGGACCGATAAATGCGAGAAGAGCTTCCATACCTTGAAGACCAGATTGATATCCGCTCTGATTTTGACTATTCCTGTTCCCGGACAGCCATTTACCCTATACACTAATGCGTCAGGACTGGGATTAGGATGTGTGCTTATGCAAGGAGAAGAAGTAATTGTTTATGCCTCAATACAGTTAAAGACACATGAGAAAAATTATCCCACTCATGATTTGGAGTTAGCGGCAGTAGTACATGCTGTCAAGATATGGAGACATTACCTATACGGAGAGAAGTTCCAAATTAAATCGGAACATAAGAGTCTTACTTATTTATTTAATGAAAAGGAGTTGAATATGAGACAAAGAAGATGGCTGGAACTATTGAAAGACTATGATTGTGATATCCAGTATCATCCGGGGAAAGCTAATGTGATAGCGGATGCGTTGAGCAAAAAGGCAATGCTAAAATCCCAGGGAAAGATTAGCACAACTGTAGCAATTTGTACTACCGGAATGGTATTCAATCACGGAAATGAGCAGTATGTGATAGATACAACGGATGGATCAGCCAACCAAGGGTTTATTCATCGGTTTTCGAATATGTTCGCTGCATTGAAGATTATACCGGATATAATTGTTGAAGTGAAGACAACTATCAAAGCAGACCCTTACCTAAGAATGGTACAAGAAGATATCGAAAAGGGTAGAACTAATCCTGAGTTCACCTTGGACGAAGAAAAGGAATTAAAGTACAAAGGAAGAATATGTGTACCCGAAACAGAAAGTGTGGACATTAGACACCGACTGATGAGAGAAGCCCATACCACCATCTATTCGATACATCCTGGAAGTACAAAAATGTATCATGATCTAAAGAAACTATATTGGTGGAGAGGAATGAAAGCAGATGTAGCTAAGTTCGTGTCTCAATGCCTAAATTGTCAGAAAGTAAAGGCTGAACGGCAAAGACCCGCAGGACTGTTACAACCATTACTGGAACTAGCATGGAAATGGGACTGCATCACTATGTACTTCGTTACAGGGTTACCATTGACTCCTCGAGTAGTTGACGCAGTTTGGGTGATTGTAGACCGCCTGACTAAAACCGCTCGCTTTATACCGATACGACCTCAGTATACACTAGAAAGGTTAGCAAAGCTGTATGTGGAAAATATTGTTCGATTACACGGTGTACCAGAGAGCATTGTGTCCGATAGAGATCCACGATTTACTTCCAAGTTTTGGGAAGGATTGCAAAAGGCTATGGGTGCAACATTGAAGTTTAGTACTGCATTCCATCCACAGACAGATGGCCAGTCAGAGCGTACAATTGAGATTCTAGAAGATATGCTACGAGCATGTGTAATTGATTTTAAAGGATCATGGGATGAAAAGTTACCACTGATCGAGTTCGCTTATAACAATAGCAATTAGGCTACCATACAGATGTCATCCTATGAAGCACTGTATGGCAGAAAGAGTCGAACTCCGTTGTTTTGGAATGAAGTTGGGGAACGTAGTATTGTTGGACCGGAATTTGTTGAGGAGACTTGTCAAGTGGTCGACATTATCAAGGAAAGAGTAAGAACAGCCCAGAATTGTCAGAAGCAATATGTAGATACTCGACGCAGAGATCTTGAGTTCATCGTGGGTGATAAAGTATTCTTGAAGGTATCGCCTATGCGAGGTCTGAAATGGTTCAGACAGAAGGGAAAACTAAGTCCAAGATATGTCGAGACATTTGAGATCTTAGCTAAGCATGGGAAAGTGGCTTACCAGTTAGCACTACCACCATATATGTCAAGTGTACATGACGTATTTCATATTTCCTTATTGAAGAAGTATGTCAAGGATCCAACGCACGTTCTGACAGTAGATCTACCTGATTTAACTGATGATTTGACCTTTGAAGTAACACCAACGGAAATCACCAGCCGAAATGTTCGACGACTATGCAACCGAGATATCTATTATGTTAAGGTCAGTTGGAGAAGTAGAGACATGGAAGAAATTACATGGGAAGAAGAGAATTCTATGCGAAAGCAATACCTTCACTTATTCGACTCTGAAGGTATGAACAATTTCGGGGACGAAATTTTTATAAGTAGGGGGGAGTTGTAAGACCAGTATCAAACTAACCCGGTCTTACCACCTTGAACCAGGTCTACCCATCATGGTTGAGCCAAGTGCGTGAAGGAGATCACGATCCCAGGTATTAAACTGACCCAAAAACACTTAAAATAAGGGGAGGGTCGCATACCCAGCAAGGGAGGGTCGGACCCCCCCCCCAATATAGAAGTCAGACCCCCACTTTTACATGGGGGGTCAGACATTTTAAGGACCA
Source organism: Protea cynaroides (assembly GCA_028583415.1). Lineage (NCBI taxonomy): Eukaryota > Viridiplantae > Streptophyta > Magnoliopsida > Proteales > Proteaceae > Protea > Protea cynaroides. The sequence continues at coordinate 71,469,232 of CM053275.1, forward strand.
GGGGTCGACGGGATCTCCGACCCCCCTATCGACCCCCGGTACTCGTTAAAAACAGAAATTAGGAAAGTTTTCTAATTTCAATGTGATTCCTTCCTAATCTCAATGGGACTTATTTTAGGAGTTTCTACTCTATAAATAGGACGTCCCTAAGCCTCTTTTATCCCTTTTAGAACCTAATTGAATTGAGAGAAAGATAAGAGAAGGAAGAGAAGAAGAAGAGAAGGAAAGAAGAAAAGAAGGCAAAAGGAGAAGAGTTACAGAGAAGGAGTATTCTTCTCAGGTATGGATACTATTTCAATGAGTTTCTAAAGACCTTAGTGTAGATAATGAAGAGGGTATGATCTCGGAGAACCCCAAACCATCAACCAATGGTTAGGTTTTCATGGAAAACCATGGGGGAAATCACGAAAGCCATATAGGTGAATGAATCATGGTTCTGGGCCATAGAACATGAGTGGAATAGACTGTAGGAGCAAGACAGAGGACCCCAAACACGAAGAATGGACTGAAGGAAGAAAAATTGACAAAACCGACAGGGGGTCGCATGGGGGGTCGATGGCAAATCGACCCTACCAGACCCTGAGCATCGACCCCCAGTGTTCGAGAAGCCCAGAATAGGGGTGGTCGCACCCAGGGTCGATCATAGCTCCGACCCTAGTGTGAGGACAAAGATGGAAAATCTTTTGGAAGTCGCCACCTAGATTTAGGTCTAGGACCTTAGAAATGTGAAATCTCACCCCAAGGTAAGACTTCGATTGACTCATGACCCTTAGATTGGAATTCTGGTCCATCAGAGATTGGGTAAGTGTCAGGTTACGGTTATGGGAAGGGGTTAGGCACCCAAACCGCCCGATCGAAATCGGTATCCTATACCTTTCCTATGCTAGACTTTATTTGTTAAGCCAAACCAAACCAAGGGGTTTGATATCATTGAACCGAATCTGTATCCATCAGATTGCCTACGTATCACGGAATTATTCCGAAAATCAGGTTCACCATCGTAGTTCAGGTGTGATTAAAGTTTATGGATGTGATTTATGCTTGTGCATGATTAAGTTCATTGTTCAAGTTGAAGTTTATGCTTGAAAGGTTGAGAAATCCTATGGGTTAGGATCTGGATAGTCCAAGTGGACTGATAGATAGTCCTAGTGGATCTAAGGATAACCCTATTTGGGTTGGAATGTGGATAATGTCCTAGTGGATCTATGGATAGTCCAAGTAGACTAAAGTAAATATCCTAATGGATCTATGGATAGTCCAAGTGGACTAAGGTTTGGATAACCCTTTTTGGGTTAAAATATGGGGGGTATCCTAGTGGATCTATGGATAGTCCGAGTGGACTAAGGTTTGGATAAATATCCTAGTGGATCTATGGATAGTCCAAGTGGACTAAGATGTGGATCCGAATTTGGGTTTCTCCCAAATAGCCTACGTATCCTAGGGTTTGCCCTAGGAATCAGAATCCGCGTAGTTTGGGCATAACCTGCTCTAGGTTATGAAGTGAGAACCTGTTCTAGGTTTGGGATTGAGAACCTATTCTAGGTTTAGGGTTAAGAATGGGCAAAATCGTCCTAAATTACCCTTTTCATCCTGAATTCTAATTTTGGAAGGTTTGGCAAAGCATTTTTCTTTCTTTATTATGGTTTTTTTATAATTCCCATTATGCCCTTCCCAAGAATGTGGGTGCCTACATGCACGTCCCCACACCTAATATGTTTGCTAGGTGTGCAGATATGGCAGTTTGACTAGGGTGTTGCATAAATTAAATTATTATCAAAATTGAATTATTCATCTAAATATGGCATATAACACATTTATGGCAAGAAATACACATATAGTAAGATTGTGAAAATCTCCTTAATATGGCATGCACTGCAAATAAGGCAAGAGCCTATATGGTAAGATCTAATATGCTAATTCTAAGCATGGCAAGACCTAATATGACTATTTTTAGGGTCTTCTACCCTAATTGCTATTTCTTTTTCATTTTAGGGTTTTCTACCTTAATTGCTATTTTCTTTCCATTTTAGGGTTTTCTACCCTAATTGCTATTTTCCTTCCATTTTAGGGTTTTCTACCCTAATTGTTATTTTCTTTCCATTTTAGGGTTTTCTACCCTAATTGTTATTTTCTTTTCATTTTTAGGATTTTCTACCCTAATTGTTATTTTCTTTTCATTTTTAGGATTTTCTTACCTTAATTGCTATTTTCTTTCCATTGTAGGATTTTCTACCCCAATTGCTATTTTTTTCAATTTATCTCTTTTCAAGACGAATATGATGAATGAAAATATTCCAACTATAGCAGTGGTAGTAATCCAAACATAGCAGTAAGCATCCAAAAACGGCAGTAATCATCTAAATATGACAGTAAGCATGTGGCAGACAAATATGGCAATAAGCATGTGTAGCATTCCAAAACAGCAAGAATCATGCAAGCATCAAGATGGTGGACATATCAACATGGAATCCAATGGTTCAGATTTAATGTCATCACATAATCAGAAATCAATTGATCATCCAGTGGATCAGATTTATCAATCAATGGTTCAAGATCAAAGACCATAATTAAATCATGTGAAAATAACTTAACATCAAATGGCCATATACAAATTTGCATTAAAAAATTTCAAATCAATGGTCACAATTAATCACATCAAACTCCCAAGATCAAATCCAGATAAGATGGCCATAATTTAATCATCCAAAATCCATATCAATGATCCATATTTAATCACCTTAAATTTCAAACCAATGGGATCAATTTCGTAAAATTCTAAGCATTTCAGATCAATTTTGATCACATGAAATTCCTACATGTAATTGATCCAATTAATCTCAAATTCTCAAGATCAGATCCAGATCAGATGGTCATAATTTAATCATCCAAAATCCATATCAATGGTCCATATTCAATCACCTTAAATTTCAAACCAAATGGATCAATTTCATAAAATTCTAAGCATTTTCAGATCAATTTTGATCACATGAAATTCCTACATGTAATTGATCTAATTAATGACATCAAATTCTCAAGATCAGATCCAGATTAGATGACCATAATTTAATCATTCAAAATCCATATCAATGGTCCATATTTAATCACCTTAAATTTCAAACCAATGGGACCAATTTCATAAAATTCTAAGCATTTTTAGATCAATTTTGATCACATGAAATTCCTACATGTAATTGGTCCAATTAATCACATCAAATTCCCAAGATCAGATCCAGATAAGATGACCATAATTTTAATCATCCAACATTCATATCAATGATCCATATTTAGTCACCTTAAATTTCAAACCAATGGGACCAATTTCATAAAATTCTAAGCATTTTCAGATCAATTTTGATCATATGAAATTCCTACATGTAATTGATCCAATTAATCACATCAAATTCTCAAGATCAGATCCAGATTAGGTGGTCATAATTTAATCATCCAAAATCCATATCAATGGTCCATATTCAATCACCTAAGCATTTTCAGATCAATTTTTTATCACATGAAATTCCTACAAGTTTGGATTAATTTTATCCACATGAAATTTCAACACATTTGAGTCAATTTTAGCACATGAAATTTCAAATAAAGAACAAAGAAAACGATAAAGCAGAGTTTACCTATTTTTTCTGATTTCTCCTTCTCTTGATCTTCTTCTTCTTCTTCTTCTTCTTCTTTTCCTTCCTCTTCTGTTCTTTTTTTTTTTCTGGTTTCAGCTCTTCCCCCCTCCTCCTGTGCTCTCTCTCCCTCCTTTTATTCTAGGATTAGCACCTCTTAGTTCACAATCCAAATATTTTTCTTAGAGAAATCGACTCCCTTCCTTGTTGGGCCTCTTAACACTTAGTCATACCTTTGTTTCCCTCTTTAGATTTTTCTTAATTCTCTTTCTTTATTTGAAACCATGACAACCAACTAAACTCTTTTTTTTTTCTTTATTCTCCTTTTCTTTCTTTTTTTTAACTCCCTTCTTCTTTTGTTATTTCCCTTTTTTTTATTTTATTTCTTTTTCTATCCAAAACCGACATTAGATTAGATGATTTCCTCCCCCTAATTTGATTCTAGGATCTGCATCTCCTAATTCACAATCCAAATCTTTTCCTTAGAGAAATCGACTCCTTTCCTTGTTGGGCCTCTTGATACTTAGTCATACCTTAGTTTCCCTCTTTAGATTTTTCTCAATTTTCTTTCTTGATTTAAAACCATGCCAATCAACTAAACTTTCCTTCTTTTTTTTTTGGTTAAATCAACGTACCACCTCTTGCTTCTCTATTATCTTTTCTTTACAAAAAAAACGACACCTAGCTCATCTCTCCATTTTTTGCTTTTTCTTTCTTTCTTTCTTCTTTTACTCTCTTGGAGATACCTAGTGCCCATGCAATCTTTCCTTAATTCATTCTCACCTCATGCTTTCCCTTACTATCTCATTGTTTCATGGTTAGCACTACGATCTTCCAAATCAAACCGTGGCTAGCATGATATGTTATTTGCTTCTTCGTAAAACACCTCCAACCTATCCAATACATTAGGTAAATGTGACACCACCTACTTGCCAAAACAACCACATGCAAATTTTTCTCTTTTCTTAATATCTCATGTTGACACCTAGCCTCTCAAAGATCCCTTCATGCTTAATGCATTCCCTTGGCCAGCATTAACATGTCTTTTGTTAAATTCCACCAACCGCAAAAAATGGGGTGCTTACACCTAGCATCGACCCCCAGTTAACAGCATGGTTTTTAAATTCAGAATTAATTCTAATTAAATTCTATCGACTTGGTTAGGTCTTCTAGCAAGATAATATCAATATAAAGTTTATTCATAAAGCTTGAAAGAGGACTTACGATCAAGTTAAGGTAAGGAAACAGGACTCTAAACTAATTGATTAATAACAAACTGTTTTTATTTCTTGAGTCCAATGTTATGCTTGATTCTATGCGAATATGCTTGTAATGTGCACACAACATGTCAACCAATATTTCTATTATTTGTTCATGCTTATTTACTTTATTTTTTATAACATGATGATGATGATGATAGGAATAGGCATGTGAATGTATGTGTGTGGTTGGTGTACTTAATCCGAGCGAGTATCAGGGGGGGTGTCATAGGCTGGGCCTCAATACTCTAGCTCTATCTCTAACTCAAGTCTTGTGCATTAGCATCATCGTATCACCATTACTTTGCAGAACTATTACGTCGTAGAGTAATAGGGGAGGTGGTCTCGGACCTTGTAGCCTCTGACTCTACCAGGGGGCCTTAGCTCTATCTCTATGGATGTTCTGAGGGATGCTAGGGTGAGGCCTTGGATACACTATTTGGCATTAGGATCGGTTAGTTGTGAGCCCAGTTTGCAAGCCCTCGCCAACAGGGGCTTACGTGTTGGTATGGCACTGTACAACAATAAACGTTAACCTTTGTTGTACAATGTTCATGAATTGGGTGCATGTGAGTCGACGATAAACGTTACCTTCGGGCGGCGTCACACACTTGTGTATAGAGGAGTGGTCAATAAACGTTTACCTTTGACCACCCAAACCTTTCTGCATATTGCAAACTTTAAACCAGACCAAAGATATGAATTGACTGCATGCATATGTATTGTTGCATTATTTTGTTTGCTCACTGAGCCATGATGTGTGCTCACCCCCTCAACGTCGAATATTTTTAGTTGATGATGCAGGGATTACCATCAAAGATTATGTCAACGCTCTAGTGTATGGGCATGTGGCGACAATGGAAGTTGAAGACGGAGTGGATACGCATGACTCCTCTTGCGAGTGCAACTCATGCGTATTTGATTAGATTTTATTTTAATTATTTGGATTTAGTAAAGACATGTAATTGATATTTATTTATGTCTTAGTTGATACAGAATAATTTGCTACTTTAATATGATATCACAGTTAGATTTCTCAGTTCATTCTATTATAAGACTTCTGCTATTGTGTATTTACTCTGATTATGAATGTGGATGTATGGGGTTTAGATAAAATGGATATAGCCTACTTGAGATCCTGGTTGAACCGTTGGTTTGCTAGCGGTTCATCACACCCTTATGAATAGTACAGAATTTGGGTGAGACAGGCATAACTCTTCCAGTTGCACAAACACCTCCAATGCCAGCTGGACAGGCAAGCACAGCACCCAGGGGAAGTAACACAGTACCCCACGCACCTTAGACTCCTATCATGCAGGCTCAAGTACCGAATCATGAAATAGCTCAAGGTAGATATCAATACCAACCACATATATATGGAGCGTATGTCCCGTAGCCACTAGACCACTCCAAACTGGTGGAGCATTTTCTGAAATTACAGCCCAGAGAATTTAATGGCAAGCCAGCAGATCCTTTATGGCCGGCACACTGGGTTGACGAAATGGAAAGAAATTTTATGATGATGACATTAAATGAATAAGAGAATGTGTTGTGTGCCACCTTTATGCTGAAAGGAGATGCACACCATTGGTAGAGGTCTATCAGAACGTATTTACTTACAGAGCACGTCCAACTGACTTGGGATATTTATAAGGAGGCATTCTTTGAGAAGTACTTTCCAAAAAGTTTTAGAGATTCTATGGAAAGAGAGTTCCTGAGTTTATATCAGGGACAGATGACCATGGATGCTTATCAACATCGTTATGAAGAGCTGTTCTTCTTTGCACCCACTAGTATGCAAGAGGAAAACACAATGGCCCGAAGGTTCATCATGGGACTTAGGGGAAGCATCCGCGAGCACGTTCTGGGACATGAAAAGAAAATTTATAATGAAGCGGCACAAATTGCTCGAGTTATAGAATTGAGCCAGAAGGAGAGTTATTTTATGCAACAAGACATTCAAACCTTTCCGTTCCCAAGGCTTTACCGCTGCGACCAAGACTATCCCCGTAGTTCAATAGCAACAGAAGCCAATTACTGAAGGGATAAAATGTTTTAACTGCCACCAAGTAGGACATGTAGCAAGGGAATGTCCTAAGCCCAAGAAGCAGCTACATCAAGGACGAGTTTACGCGGTTACATCCAAGGATGCTGCCGCATCGCATGATGTGGTTACAGGTATGACTTACATTTTTGTTAGTTGTATTACATTGTATGAGCATGTAGACTAAACCAAAAGAAATCATAGGTATCGTATCTATTAATGGCATTCCCGCCAGAGTACTCTTTAATTTAGGAGCTACTCATTCCTTTATATCTGTGACGTTTGGAAAGAAGTTAAATCTACCCCTTAAATCCTTAGACTACAAACTACTTGTACGATCACCTATGGGATTAGAAGTGGAGTTAGAAAAAGGTTATGGACCATGTCCAGTTCTTATTGATGAAAAGACCTTGGATGCGACCTTGATCCAACTTGAGATGGCAGACTTTGACGTCATCTTGGGAATGGACTGGTTAGTTCGGCATTCTGCAAACCTATTGTGTACCAAAAAGAAGCTGACATTTAAAGACAAGGAAGGAGCCGAGTTCAATTTTACAGGAACGAAACGTCCCCGAAAACGAAAGCTCATACTTTCGACGCTAAAGGCTAAGAAGTGCCTTGAGAAAGGAGCAGTCGGTTATTTAGTATCTTTGGTTGACTTTACCAAGGAAGCACCACGAATGGAAGATATTTATGTCGTGCTTCACTATCCAGACGTATTCCCTGAAGAATTACCTGGATTACCACCCAACTGAGCTACAGAGTTCGTTATAGATCTTATACCTAGAGCTGCACCAGTATCGAAAGCACCCTATCGAATGGCTCCTACTGAATTGAAGGAATTGAAAGTACAACTACAGGAACTGCTGGACAAGGGTTACATTCACCCTAGCATATCACCATGGGGAGCGCTAATTCTATTCGTGAAGAAAAAGGACGGTAGCTTTCGCTTGTGTATAGACTACCGAGAACTGAATAAATTGATAATCAAGAATTGGTATCCATTGCCTCGGATCGATGACCTGTTCGATCAGTTGCAAGGTGCAAAAGTGTTCTCAAAGATTAATCTTCAGTCAGGTTACCATCAGCAGAAGATTAAGGATGGTGATATCCCCAAGAAAGGATTCAGGACCAGATATGGACATTATGAATTTTTGGTCATGTCTTTTGGATTGACAAATGCACCAGCAACCTTTATGGAACTTATGAACCGGGTATTCCACGACATGTTGGATACATCGGTTATTGTATTCATTGATGATATATTAGTCTACTCCAAAGACGAGGAAACTCATGTCAAGAATCTAAAGGCCGCTCTCCAGCGAGTACGAAGGGAAAAGCTCTACGCCAAATTTACAAAGTGTGAGTTTTGGCTAAAGGAAGTTGCATTTCTAGGCCATGTAGTATCCGCTGAAGGAATTAAAGTAGATCCCAGCAAGATTGAGGCTATTGTAAAGTGGGAAGCACCGAAGAGCGTTGCAGAAATTAGAAGTTTTTTGGGTCTAGCTGGGTATTATCTGTGATTTCTGGATGACTATTGCCGAATTACCGTACCTCTTACCAGTTTGACTAATAAGGGCGAGAAGTTTGTCTGGACGGATAAATGTGAGAAGAGTTTCCAAACCTTGAAAGCTAAACTGATATCAGCTCCAATCTTGACCATCCCGATTCCAGGACAACCATTTATCTTGTACACTGATGCGTCAGGACTGGGATTAGGATGTGTATTTATGCAAGTAGAACAAGTAATTGCATATGCCTAAAGACAACTGAAGACACATGAAAAGAACTACCCCACTCATGATTTTGAATTAGCGACAGTAGTACATGCTGTCAAAATATGGAGACATTATCTGTACGGGAAGAAGTTTCAGATTAAATCAGACCATAAAAGTCTTACTTATTTATTTAATCAGAAGGAGTTGAATATGAGACAAAGAAGATGGCTGGAACTATTGAAAAACTATGATTGTGATATCCAGTATCATCCGGGAAAAGCTAATGTAGTATCCGACGCATTGAGTAGAAATGCAATGATAAAATCTCAGGGACAGGTTAGCACAACTGCCGCAATGTGTACTACCAGAAAGGTATTCAAGTATGGTAATGAGCAGTTTGTGATAGATGCACCAGATGGATCAGCTAACCAAGGGTTTATTCATCGGTTTTCAAACATGTTCGCCGCATTGAAAATTATACCAAATATAGTTGATGAAGTGAAGATAGCTATCAAATCAGACCCTTACCTGAGAACGGCACAAGAAGACATCGAAAAAGGTAGAACTAACCCAGAGTTCACCTTGGACGAAGAAAAGGTACTGAAGTACAAAGGAAGAATATGTGTACCCGAAACAGAAAGCTTGGACATTAGACACCGATTGATGAAAGAAGCCCATACCACCATCTATTCGATACATCCTGTAAGCACTAAGATGTATCATGATCTAAAGAAATTATATTGGTGGAGAGGAATGAAAGAAGATGTAGTTAAGTACGTGTCTCAATGCCTAAATTATCAGAAAGTAAAGGCTGAACGACAAAGACCGGCAGAATTGTTACAGCCGTTACCGGAACCAGCATGGAAATGGGAGTCCATCAATATGGACTTCGTCACGGGATTACCATTGACTCCTAGAGTAGTTGACACAGTTTGGGTGATTATAGACCATCTGACTAAACCAGCTCGCTTTATACCTATACGACCCCAGTATACACTGGAGAGGTTAGCTAAGCTGTATGTGGATAACATTGTGCGATTACACGGTGTACCTGAAAGTATTGTGTCTGATAGAGATCCACGATTTACTTCAGGCTATGGGTACAACATTGAAGTTTAGTACTGCATTCCATCCATAGACAGATGGACAGTCGGACCATACAATTTAAATTCTAGTAGATATATTTCGAGCATGTGTTATTGATTTTAAAGGATCATGGGATGAAAAGTTACCACTGATTGAGTTCGCTTATAATAATAGCTATCAGGCTACTATACAGATGTCACCCTATGAAGCATTGTATGGCAGAAAGTGTCAAACTCCGTTGTTTTGGAATGAAGTTGGGGAACGTAGTATTGTTGGACCAAAATTTGTTGAAGAGACTTGTCGAGTGGTCGACATTATCAAAGAAAGAGTGAGAACAGCTGAGACCTTGAGTTCGTCGTAGGTGATAAAGTATTCTTAAATGTATCGCCTATGCGAGGATTGAAATGGTTCGGACAGAAAGGGAAACTAAGTCCAAGATATGTCGGGCCATATGAGTTTCTAGCTAAGCGTGGGAAAGTGGATTACCAGTTAGCACTACCACCATCTATGTCAAGTGTGCATGACGTATTTCATATTTCCTTATTGAAGAACTATGTCAAGGATCCAACGTACGTTCTGACAGTAGAGTTACCTGATTTGACTGAAGATGTGACATTCGAAGTAGCACCAACTCAAATCACTAGTCGGAAGTTTCAATGACTACGCAACCGAGAAATTATTATGTTAAGGTCACCTGGAAAAATAGAGACATGGAAGAAATCTCATGGGAAGAAGAGAATGCTATGCGAAAGCAATACCCTCATTTATTCGACTCAGAAGGTATGAATAATTTCGGGGAAGAAATTTTTATAAGTAGGGGGGAGTTATAAGACCCGTATCAAACTAACCCGGTCTTACCACCTTGAACCAGGTCTACCCATCATGGTCGAACCAAACGGATCAAGTGCGTGAAGGAGATCACGATCCCAGGTATTAAGCTGAACCAAAAACATTAAAAATAGGGGGAGGGTCGCATACCCAGCAAGGGAGGGTCGGACCCCCAAGTATAAAAGTCAAACCCCTAGTTTTATATCGGGGGTTGGACATTTTATGAACCAGGGGTCGACGGGATCTCCTACCGCCCCCCCCCCCATTGACCCCCGATAATCGGTAAAAACAGTACGAACCAAAAATTAGGAAACATTTCTAATTTCAATAGGACTCTTTCCTAATCTCAATGGGACTTATTTTGAGAGTTTGTACTCTATAAATAGGACGTCCCTAAGCCTCTTTCACTCCTTTTAAAATCCTAATTAGATTGAGAAAAAGATAAGAGAAGGAGAAGAGAAAGAAGAGAAGGAAAGTGGAGAAGAAGATCAAGGAGAAGGCTTCAGAGAAACAAGCCTAATTCTAAGGTATGGATACCATCTCCATGTAATTCTACAGACCTTAGAATAGCTAGAGAAGAGTGAATGATCTAGGAGAAACCCAAATCATCCACCCATGGTTAGGTTTTCATGGAAAACCATGGGGGAAGTCATGCAAGCCATCTAGGTGAATGAACTACGGTTCTAGGCCATAGAACATGTGTGGAATGGATTGTAGAAGCAAGCCATAGGACCGCAAACACGAAGAATGGACTGTAGGATGAAAAATTGAGAAAACCCATAGGGGGTCGCACGGGGGGTCGATGGCCAATCGACCCTACCAGACCCTGATCATCGACCCCCAGTGTTCGGGAACTCCACAATAGGGGTGGTCGCACCCAGGGTCGATCAAACCTCCGACCCTAGCATCGACCCCCAGTTAACAACATGCTTTTTAAAATCTAAATTAATTCTAATTAAATTCTATCGACTTAGTTAGGTTTTCTAGTGATATAAAATCGATATATAGTTGATTCTTAAAGCTTGAAATAGGACCTACGATCAAGTAAAGGTGAGGGAACAAGACCTAAACTAATTGGTTAATAATAAACTATTTTATTCTTGAGTCCAATGCCATGAATGATTTTATGCGTGTATGATTGTTATGTGCATTCAACATGTCATCTAATATTTCTGTTATTACTATTCATGCTTATTTATTTATTGTTTATGATAATGATGATGATGATGATGATAGGAATAGGCATGTGGATGTATGTGTGTGGTTGGTGTGCTTGATGCGAGCGAGTATCAGGGGGAGGTGTCATAGGCGGGGCCTCAGCACTCTAGCTCTATCTCTAACTCAAAGCTTGTGTACTAACATCGTCGTATCGCCATTACCTTAGCAGAACTAATACGTCGTAGGGCATCAGGGGGGATGTGACACTGTGGTTCATCCTGGTCACCAGACCCTAGCTCTATCTCTATGGACGTATTGAGGAATGCTGGGGTGAGGCCTTGGATACACTGATTGGCATTAGGATTGGTTAGTTGTGAGCCCTCGCCAACAGGGGCTTACGTGTTGGTATGGGCAATGGGTACAGCAATAAACGTGACCTTTGTGTGTACATTGTCCATGAATTGGGTGCATGTGAGTCGGCAATAAACGTTACCTTTGGGCGGCTTCACACACTCGTGTATAAAGGTGCAGCGTCAATAAACATGATCTTTGGCCACCTATCTTTTCTATAGCACATTGCAAACTTATTTACCAGACCAAAGATATGAATTGAAGAGGACTGCAAAAGATACTGGATGTGTGTGGTTTTATTTTTAATGGATACTGCCTATTAGAGATCCTGGTTGAACCGTTGGTTTATAGCGGTTCATCACACCATTCTAAATGGTGCAGAATTGGGGTGTGACATCTACCAGAGATTTTTTTACGTTCACTTTGTAAATACTAAAAATGGAACATAAAAAAGTTGAAATTACTTAATTTGGATATGGTGTGACCAAAATATGAATTTTCGAAGATTAAATGACCATTTTCATGTGTAATTTTACATGGGACCCTTCAGAGACTTCTACTCGAGATTTTTTTTCGTCCACTTTGTAGAACATTACAAATGAAAAATAATGGCCATGGAATCATCTGAATCCGATGTAGAACGACAAAGATATGAAGCTTTGAAGTTTTAACCATAATTTTGCATAAAAACTTGCATGGGGCCCACTGGTGACTTCTACCCGGGATTTTTCATGTCCACTTTGAAGAGGACTGCAAAAAAGGAATATTGGCCTTTGAATCATCTGATTCCGATATCAGATGACCAAGATATGATGTCTTGAAGTTTGAATGATAATGCATGCATCATACAATAATTACGTAAATGCCCTTGCACTTTCAAACTGCAATATCTTCCTTGTTTGAAGTCAGAATTTAATGATTCTGGTCTCATTTCGAAGATAATTTCACAACCTATTCATCCAAGTAAATAATAGCCCATGACCCTGTTGTAGGGTTCAGTAGAGAATCACAAATCTTTGGGTTAAAGACTATAAACCAACCATATTGGCTCACTTATGCAAAGGGTGGCAAAAATGGGGTGCTTACAACAGTATCATCTATTGCCCCATCTTCTGGCTATCTCCAAAGACCATTATAAGACTGGTCAATTGCTATGCTGGTCCCTATTATATATCGTCTTGTGTATCGACTGCCCTCTGAAGATCAATTTATGGTCTTTTCAATTAGGATTCTACTACAAACTTGGTCCATCCATTGCTAATTCTAGTGTAGTCCAATGATAGGGTACCTTTTAAGTCTACATTCCAGCCTAACAAGCATGAAATCCAATGTTTAACCTAGGTCATTTGTTGAGAATATGTATCTTTAATATCAAGAAGCAATATTAATTATATTATTGATGAAGAATGAGTATTCATCACTTTTGATTTAATCATTCAATAGAACATTGAGTTTTGCATTAGAATTTACAGATGATTAAGGGTTTTATTGACGATGGCTTGATCAACATTGGTCGACATTGTACATTATCGATAATTCTCCCAACATAAGTAGTGCAGGGCTTCACCTTCTTCCTCTCCTTCTTTCCTTCCTCTTGAGAACTCGTCAGAGCGTTTTGAGACTGATACGTACTCAGAGGAGGGTGAGAAGCTAGGGTTTTATTCTATTAAGATTTCCTTATTAGGGTAAAACTCCTAGTTTGAATGGGGGACTCCCTAGGGAGTTGCCAAGTGGTAAGAGTTTGAATTAGAGAGGTACTCTCTCTCTTCTATAACTCCAAAGGTAGTTAGGATAGGTGTGGGTCATTTTAGATTCGTCTGTGGATCCTAGGAATATCCTAATTAGCTTTCCAAAATGAAACCAACTATTAATCTCGATAATTGGTCTATATTTGGCCTGGTCGGTCGATGTTCCCCGTCCTTGTACTATCGGGATTCCTGATAGCCTAATAGCAACCGGCCCCCTATAGATTGCATACTTAACACATGGTTAGAGGAGTCTAAGAGTTTAAAGGGTACTTGTCACTCTAGTCCTCAATTTTGTATCGAATAGGATTCAGCTACAGTGGAAAAACCTGGCACGAAAGTAAATCTAAGTTATGCCGGGATTTTTGGGTATGGCTTTTACAGTATTGCCCCACCGTGGCATCCGACACTTTGGCAAGAAAGGGAAACTGAGTCCCGATACATCGGTCCTTATTAGATCTTAAGGAGAAGTAGAAAGGTAGCGTATCAGTTGGCCTTGCCTCCAATATGGTCGGGAGTTTATGACATCTTCCATATCGCGCTCCTGAAGAAGTATGTCCATGACCCTTCTCATATACTAAGTGTGAAAGTCCCCAGATTGACAAGGATCTATCATGCACCATGGAACCAGTGGCGATCATGGATAGGAAGGTTCAGTAACTGCAGAACTATTTTATTCCCTATGTAGAGGTTCGTTGGCGCAGTTTTGCTATTGAGAATGCTACCTAGGAAGGTGAGAATGGGATGTGGGAAAAGTACCCGTATTTGTTTGAGGATGTAGGTACGCTTTGATTTTGAGGATGGAATTATAATAAATTGGGGAAATTGTATGACCTATACCCAAAATCTACTACTATCCTTTCTTATATTAATGCACTTGTTCCCCCATGTATAATGGTTCATTTGACATGTGGAAGCACGTATACACTAACCATGTTGGATATGCTTGCACCTTAGCGGGGGCACAGTCGTCCATTGGAGGGGTGCCGGGGATCACTACTGGGGTGTAGCTCTATTTAGGTGCCGGGAATCACTACTGGGGTGTAGCTCTATTTACTTCTATGCATATGATATACATTGATGGTATCATTTCTCTATTTCTACACCATTGTCAGTAGGGGTTTAGGTATTGGTATAGACTTATACTCTTTTGATCCGAAACATAATGGGAGAATTGGATCGCCTGGGTCTTCGACGTTAGATGGGGTCTATGGTGGAAGGTGATGAGCCTGAAGGGTCTGGGACCTAAAAGGGGGTTTGCTTATAGAAGTCATTGAATGGCCCAGAGTCATGTATTTTGCATCTCCCTTGCTTGGTGTATGAGAATTGGAGGCCAGGTGACTGTAAGAAGGACCGAAAGCATCGGCCGAATCTCAATATGATACCAAGTAGAAACATTAGGCCTAAGACTTATAATAATATGGTATTGCCCTCGGATATTCCCACCGGCTATGTCTTTAGTTGGGGGGAAACCCTGATTAGAGGGAATTACCAGAGGCTATAACCCCGGACGCCTTACCTCCATTACTATAAAGGCTGTATACACTGAATGGAAGCTTGGAGATTTCTTTTTCTTCTCTTAGTGTGCATGGTTATCCTATTTACCTCATGCCATACTATATCAACTGGATCATTTTATTGTATATGTGAATAGTACCAATGCTCAAACATTTACAGATTTTTGCCCAACCAATCGTATCAACAAATGGCTCTAAGGTGAGAATTACGAGGTCACCGTGTGAATTTTCCCCTCCACCAGATGATGAGGAACGTGTTGGGCAAGGTGATTCTCACTCTCCACCACCTGTATCTCTACCACGTCCATCGCATGTGGATCTTCCACATGCACCTCTAGTGCTAATAGCGGTTGATATGATGGCCATCATGGGAGATCTAGTGTTAAACTTAGAGAAACAACAGAGGATCATGGTAGCAACCTTTGCTAGGTTGATGGATGCCATTTAGAGAGCACCATAAGTCCAAGGACAAGCACCAAATGGGGTCATACCACCAGCACCAACTATGGAAATACCCTTGCCACAAGCTTAAACACACCCAGACATGCCTAGGATGCAATTCTAGCCTGAACTAGATGCGTTAAAACTGATGAGCAAGTTTCAGCGTATGTACCCATTCAAGTTCACTAGAGTTGAGAACAATTCCATGCAACTAGGTATTTGTATCCAACTGATGGAGAAAACTCATGAGATGTTGATGTGTGCTGAAGCACAAAAATTGTTGTGTGCCACTTTTTAGTTAGAAGGTTTGCCATATGATTTGTGGAAGGGAATCTAGCCCACCCTAGTGAAAAGACATGGAGAGGTCACTTAGTAGATTTTTAAAGATTTCTACAAGATCTTCATTCCCCAAAGCTTCAACGATAGGAAAGAAGTTGAATACCTTAACCATTCCCAAGGAAGCTCAACTGTTATGGTGTACCAAAGAAAAGTTTGAGGAGTTCTATTTCTCCCCTGCTTCTATAAGGAAGGAAGAGCCTAAGTTGAGGCATTTTGTACAAGGTTTGAGAGGATATCTGAAGGTGATTGTAGAGTCCATGAGAATGATGGAATACAACAATTTGTTCAAGCTGCCAAGAGTGTAGAAGATGGGTATAAGTAGAACCATCAGGGCTACAAAAGGCCTTTTAGCTATGTAGACAACCACCCTAATACAAAGCCTTTCCATGAACAATACCTAAGTTTATCTACCATGGTCTCATCCACTTCTCTATCTGTTAGGCTTACTATTATTCAGCTTGCACCCATCCATACTAGGCTGACCATTATATCAGCTGAATGCCAAGTTGAAGAAATGCAATTTTTGACTCAAGCAAGTGGTATTCTTGGGGCATATTATATTAGCTGAAGGATTACCAGTGGACCCTGGTAAAGATAGTATAGTTATGAAGTAGAGTATGCCAAAAAAGTCACCGAAGTCAAGAGTTTCTTGGGATTGCTTGGCTATTATCGATGCTCCATTGAAAATTTCTCCCGCATCGCGGTACCATTGTTGGGGTTAACAAAGAAAGAGGTAAAATTTGATTGGACTGATAAGTGTGAAGAAAATTTTCAAAAGTTAAAAAAAAATTATCTCCGGACCCGTCTGAACCATTCCTTCTGATAAGGCATCATTTACGATATACACCAATGCATCCAAGTATGGTTTAGGCTATGCCCTGATGCAGGATAATAACATTTAGTATTGACAGACACAACTAATGATAACATATCCCATTCTATATATCACATTATCTGTTAGAAACCATTGTTCCTTTACAAAATACTATCATAATATCCATATACAAATACCCAAATAAAAAGAGAGTAAATCAGTTATATTGTTCTGATAGACCACTTCATCTACACCAAAAAGAATCATATAATAGGAGTATATCAGGAAATGGAAAAAGTAAGGGGAGGACTACATCATGTGTAAATGCAGTCGTTGTAGGTGCAACCCTCGCTGTGCTCTCCACCAACATCATCAGAGCCAACAGTCACACTGGCCAAGATAGACTACATAAAATTAGCAATAGATAAGTCACCTATAGAAGGATCTAAAAAATAGTGTTGACAAGAGGGTGAGCTCACATCCTAGCTCAGTGAAAAATCTAGTATCACATGCTGTGCACATACAACAACCAATGAGATGATTGCAATTTATTTTATATTAGGTCTCGGGTTTGTGTTTTTACATCCTGGGCATAGTTTGAAATTGAATACACGACCCTGGGTGGTAAAACCACTTCTACAAGCTAACTCCCCCCTTGAGGATTCTCATCCTTACAGGGTTCATTGCGTCCCACCATAGACATCACATACATTAGCCACCGTAAACCTATACGTCACTAACTCCCCCTAGGGTTGCCCAACCTTTTGGGAGTGCAAACCTATGCCAGTATCCTTACCCCTACTGGAGGGGTATAGGAAATAGGGGACGGCACTACCTATGTCTATTATGTTCATTCATTTCACTTTGGCTGCCCTCCAGTAGATGTTCCTGGATCACCACTCCCATAGATCACCATGTCCCCACTAGCATGTCGACATAACCATCGTGCTATCCACCAGTAGAGAACCCCGGCTCCACTGTTATGGTTCACCATGTCTAACACTTGTACTCCCATGCATCACACAAACTACCATACATGGTTGCAATTGAACATGAATCATGCACCTACACTCTTATGCATCACACGAGCCATCATACATGGTCGAATCAATTTATAAATAAAATTATACTTTTACGGTGAACCCCAGATCCATCCCATGGATCATCGTGCTCCCACTAGACCATAGCATCAACAACATGGCCCATGTATCGTACTCCCATACTCTACACGTCCACCATACCCAACCATCATCCAAACATTCATAGTTATTATAATTAAAATGCATGCTCATACATAGCATTCATGAAAAACATATAATTAAATAACAACCTTAGTGTGTTACTAGGAAAGTAGACATGTTATTAAGATGTCGTATGTCTATGTACTAGACCCCTCACCTGATTGTACTATAAGTGCAGCAATAATCAGAAACCAAAATAGAAGGCTTCACAACCAACCGAGTCAAATACCTATTTAAATACATAACTCTTCATTAAATGGGTTTCATAGCTTTTAATTAACATGGATAAGTCTAAAATTTCCATATATGGGTCCCACAGAAGGCAGGGAACCAAAAGGATGGTCTTTCTAATCATTGCTATGTTATAGGCCAATACTGATTAAATCGACAAATGAAACAAGTGGATGGTTCCACCGGTATATGAGACCTGTTAACACTTAGAGTATTTCTATGTAGATGGCACTAGAAGAATGAGAGGATGCTTGACCATTAGGTTGGTCATCCAGTAGGCATACTGTTAAAAACCCTGAGATTCCAGTGAGGTTTTTCAAAAGGAAGGCTGGGTGATCGGTCATCCGGCAATGGTTCCGCTTTACACTAAGCCTGAAATGGAAGATCAGAATTAAGCAGATCTATTGGAAACTGATCTAACGACTAGGGTTAATGCAAAGGTATGTGCCTCGGGTTCGAGACTCTGGTTAGTTCACTATCAATCAGCCAAGACCTTTGCCTTGGCAGTATTACGGTCTGGGCTAACCAGAAGAACGGATATAATTGCTCTACTGGTACATGGCTCTGATACAGACCATGAAATCAGGTTATGAATGGAGCAGGATTCTCAAGTTTGGGAAACATGCTCCCCACCTTACTATTTCCATTTTAGTTGGTGGGAAACTCATTCCCACTATTAATATGCACAATGGGAGCGATTTATGGCTCCAATGGCTCCCCTGATGGAGTTGGTGAAACATAACCCTAGATCAAGGTCATTAATGGCATCTCTATTAATGGAGATTCAACTACCCATCATCCATGCAACTATTCATCCACAATAAGGAGGAAAGAAGGAAACCTACTTTTAATAACTCCCTCAATGGAGTTGGGTAAACCTAAACCTAGGTTTCTAGGTGAATAATGGTGGTCACCATTAATGGTGCTCAACCACCATGGCTGCTAGCCATCACACAAGGAAGAGGAAGGAAGTTCTTTGCACTTACCTCCAAAGGGAAGGCTAGGGCTTAGAGCTTGGCCTTCAAGCTTTTCCCCTCTCTTCTTCTTCTACGCCTTTATTCTCTCTCAAAATCCCTCGGTACAAGAAGGGAGAAAAAGTAAGGCTCAGTCCCCTTTTATAGGAAATTGGGGCAAGAGAGAGAGAGACTGGCTTAAGCTCAACTGGCTAAACTCAACCAGATGAATGTTATAGCAGTACATTTTATCAGTTGGGCTAAAATACAGCTTATGGACCAACTCTTTGGCCCAGATGTCTTGGTATGTGTATCCCCTTTACCCAAGGTCTACTGTAGCACCTTATAATACCCACTATACATAGTGAAGACTTACCTAATGTCTATATACCACCATAGAGTCCGCATCTGGTGCTCCTTCAGTTGACTGGTTGAGACCTGGTATAGGAGGAATCCGGGTTAGTAAGGGTATTCTGGGTGCTGGCCTCATACATAGCACGTTACATGGAGTAAATAGGAGTTAAATTGAAAAACTAGGTATATACCAAATTAAATCTGATCGACCACCATGATCTACTGCTTACTGACAGAAGACTCTGTTTGAGTTATTTCTAAAAAATTTCGTTATGAAACCTATTGTTGCATGCTCTAACATGTTTATGAAGTGATTTTGAGTGATAATTAATCATTAGAGCATAGTTTGGAAAATTTAAATTACTACAAATGCTAAATATTGTTATGTTGTGCAGGAGTAGACAACATCCTTCTCAGTGGCCCCTAGTACCCATGGCTAACCAAAATCGCAGGGACAACACCCCTTTTCCTACTGCCACTGGTAATGTCTACTTCCTCCACCTACCCCTGTGAGGACTACTGCTGACCTAGTAGCTATCATTGAAAACCTGGCCTGCTCAATGGAACAACATTAGCAATAGCAGCAGCTTGAACATCAAACTGTAAATGAACTTGTCATGGTTTGGTAACAAACCCTGTGAAAATCGGAGTCCCCTTGCACCGGCAACTACTACTATGCCACTACCTCCTAGATTGAGTGCAACTATGCCAGGCACTGCAATTGCCCATCCTACAGGGTTGCCACAATCGATTTACCATGTCAATTTATGCGTTCCTTTTGCCCTATTTTCGAATGAATCCACTCAAGTCGAATACTCTAGATTGCTGGAATGGTTTTAGAAGATGAAGCCATTGAAGTTCACAGGTGTGGTGATAACCCACTACAGTCCACAGTTTGGATGGATTCCATTGAGAAGTGTTTCAAGATGATGGTATTAATGGACGAACAAGTGTATCCTTTGTGCAAGTCATATGATGGAAGGTGAGCCCTACACTTGGTGGGAATCGAACTAGGCAATTATTGTAACCTTGAATCCAATTGTGACTTGGGTTATGTTCAACCAAGCATTCTTCAACAATTGCTTCTCGAGAAGCTTCCAAGAGTAGAAGGAGATAGAATATCTGAGTCACTATCAAGGCTAGAAATTTGTTCAGGACTACTAGACTGAATTTGAGTCACTCTTTTATTTTGCTCCGGCTTGTATGCGTACTAAAGAAGCCAAGGTAAGGAAATTCTTCAAAGATCTTAGAGGAATAATTCGAGCCACAGTCGAGACTCGTGAACATACCAGCTTTGCAGAGTGTGTTCAAACTGCTAAGATAGTGGAAGATGCCCAACGGGACCGTTATCAGGCCAAGAATAGTTTCGGTACTACGCCTGATAAGAAGATCACTAAGAAGCCATTTCAGCTTAAGTTTAATAATAAAAGTGCTGCCTCAACTGAGACTGCTACAAAGACTTCTACAAATACCATTCCTACCAGACCAATCAAATGCTTCAACTGTCATCAGATTTGGTCATATCATGTAAGACCCAGACCCAAAATTTTAGTCATAATTTAAGATTTTGATCTTGTAACAGGTCTTACCATGACGAATGGATCAAACCAAGGTAGACCAGAACAATGAAATTTAATGAAGGTAACCTAGTTTAAGCTCGGTACCCAAAATACATAATCTGGATTTAAACTAGGTGTCCGACATGACACCACCAAGGTGCGATTGATCACTTGCCGCACCCCTTGTAGTGAGTTAGATTTTGAAAACCAACCTAATCGGACCACTAGTTAGTTTTGGTCTCATTTTAAACTAATCTAAATCAGTGTCCAGGTTCATCGTCCATTTCAAATTGGATAGAGAGGAGGGAATCATCCAATCTACCATCATGGTAGATTGGAGCCCCCAATTTCCTCCAACATGATTTGAGTAAGGGAGTTGTCCAAACTTCATCTTTCTCATTTTCATTCCCTGTAAACCAAATGAAAGAAGAAAGAGAGGAGCTTTTCCATGTCTAGAGAAGAAAGGAGAAAGGAGAAAGGAGAAAGAGAAGGGAACCTCTGCCACCAACGGAAACCACCACTGGAGAACACCGACACCCGAGATCCATAAATGGTATCGATTTTCTCTATCTCATTACTCCCCTTTGAGATTAATTGAAACTAGTATGAACCCCAATGGATCCCTGATCATGTTCATCAACTCTTTGTCTCTTATAACAAGTGTTAAGATCTATTCAAGGATGTAACAAAAACATGGATCTGAATCAGAGATGAACTGTGGATTTATGGACTATGATTGGATCCAAGTTGTCCAAACTCTGATGATAAATCTAAGTGGATTGTTATGGATTCAAAATTCAACAAAAACAATTCCTGGTATTGATTGAATCGAATCTAAAACATAAAAACTAAATCCAACGATATCGATATAGAGTAAAATGGAATAAAAACCATTAACATGAGTTAGAATAGGAGTTTTCTGTCCAAACTCATTGTTGAGATCAATAAAATTATAGAAAACCACCAAAAAAGTTTTGGTATGTTCTAAAAATGTTTCATTGTACTATTGGTTACATGCCGCACCATTAAAGCCAGTGACCGTAAGGTCACTCACGTGCAACACGGTGAATCGACCTTAGATAAAGGCCATTTTCGAACACTATCTTTCTAGGAATTTTGGGACCCTACCTATGTGTTCATATCCTTGGAAACATATGTCTGCATAGGTGTGTTCCATCTTTTCAAATTAAAAACTAATGTTCATATTTCTTATGCTAGCTGTTTAGGATTTATATGAAATTAAAATTCTAGGCAGTAAGTGGGAAGTTTTTAATAATGGCAATTAGACCTCTACAAAATATGAATAAATTATTAGGCTATGCTTGCATAAACAATAGAGGCAAAAATGAACTAATAGATAAATATTATTATTGCTATTGCTATTGCTATTAAGGTACATCAGAACTCTAGGAGAACTATTCTGGATTCATATTCTCTATTTATTTGTTGCTGCTATGTCAGGTAAGGGAATTAAACCTTTGTTTGATAGAATTGTTCTATTTATCTTGTCAAATGATGTGATGTGATTGATAACATGCTTTGCAAGTGATAACATGTCATCCAATAAATTATCTTGTTTGCTCATGCTTATGCACTCTTTTGTATGCTGTCAGTGAAACTCATAGTGGGTCGGAAACAAGGTTAAATGGGATGCCTCGTGACCTCTCCATGAAAAGTAGAGCTTGTCTTGTTGAATCTTGATGTCTGATTATGTTGGCAAGGAGGAAGGTGGGTGGAATGGGACACCTACACCACTTCCTAGTAATGTTGCTTTGCATTGATCCATTAGTAACCTAGCCAAGTCACGATGTCCTAGGTGGGGGCTTAGACAGGATTGAAAGCTTGGCGACGTTACTGTCCAATAATTTGATTAATAGGAAAACATGGTTAGTTAAACTAAAAATCACCCTAGTAACTGTACCCCTAGTCATTAGACATGCTGTGAACTTAGGATGAGTTGTGGACAGGCAACCGGTGTAAAATGGACTTGCACCACAACGATGGACCCATAAATGAAGGATGTTGTTGTGCTCCATCTGGGGGATAGTGTTTGTTCTTTGGGAGTGATTCGTGTAGCCGAAAACTCCACGTGTGGGTTACCGTGAGGTGGTACTTACAACTATATACCAGCCCGTAGTTGATAATTCATGTGTTTCGTTTGTGCAAGTTTGATTTTCTTGCTAAGCTTGGTGGTTGAGCTTATTCTTGTGTACATAAATTCTTTTAGATGCAGATATGATAGAGACGGACTATGACGATATGGATGCTAGTGATGACGATGTTCATGACGACCCATGCTAATGTGACAATTATGCCTACAGATAAACACTTTGAACAATTAATAAACATATTTAAACTTTTATCATTTAATTTAGATTTGTGGGCATATTTCCTATATGAATAATTTACATTTGATGGACTTAAGTATCTTATTTATTTATGTTTACAATTTTTTAGGGATTTATTTATATTATTATCATTTGATTATCTCCGCTGCTATGGTCTAATTAAATTAAAACTTTTGCTATACTCTTGAATTTAATTCATGTAAGTTGGTGCTGTGGATTTATTATTTACTTCTTGGGATATGTTGGGGTTATTAGTTGGTGTTCCACATTCTGTGACCCTATAAGGGGATTTTCAGTGCCATAATTTAGGATGTGGAGATCTCATCTATTCCATAGTAATGATAGGTCGGGAATAGGGTGTGACAGAAGTTGGTATCAGAGCACGAATGTGCAATGCCTACTACTGAACCATATCAAACATGCACACCACAAAAGTAATAAAGCTGAGATAGGAAGCATAAAACATATACAATATGGGGGGGTGAGAACTATTAATAAGCTGTAAGAGATACATAACAAACGAAAACATAAAACATCCGTACACATAGAACATAAATAAAAACATCCACGGTAACCATAGAGAATAATGTACTAATGATGGGTCGGCATCCACAATCCGGATCCTCACCCATTAATATCAAACAAAAGAAATATAAAATAAAATTTATCCGGTGAGATAATAGAGGAAAGGACGATATGACTAAGTATCTGACTGTTGAGATCCACGACTTTCCTGACGACAAGGACTATCTACAAAATAAGTAGCCCTAGTTGGCGCTGCTGCCTGAAGATGTCACTGATGCCTACACTCCCAACTGGTTTGCCTTAGCTTCAACGTCCTTTAACATGGGCTCAATCAAACCTGCAATAGTCAACGCGGACCGAATAAAGGTAATCTCCAACCTCATGGTCTCCTGAGCAGCCTCAGATGCTATGAACCTCCGTTATAGAGAAATCACACATTGCTCCACACTTGAGATGTTTTGCAAAATCCACCTCTTGTAAGCATCTAGCCTGGTCTAGAGAAAGCATTGATGATCATCCAATGTAGCCACCAAAGAGTGAGCATCGGCTAGCAAACCATTCAATCTGAAGCATCGGCCTGTGGAGCCGCTGCTACAGGAACCTCATCACCACCTACAGCATGAGATGAACTCTCCAACTCATCATTAATGGAAGCAGTAGCACCCTATGTAACTGGCCTAGATAGAGCCTCCTCATTGGTATCCATATGTAAAAGAGAAGCATCTCCATTGCCACTGGGAATGCCTGGCTCACTATACAGGATGAAGAAGACATGACCAACCTAGAATGATCCCTATTGACTGGTTAACGTCTATGAATTGGAAGAGGTAGTAGACGCTGCTCTAACTTCTCATCGCTAGGTAATACATCTTAAAGCCCTAGCTTATGCAGTGTGTCCCAACCAAAATTAGTATGAACACCAGTCTCAACGTCAAGCTTCAAAGTGAGCTCAAACCCTATGTTGGCAATCAACTGGGTGAGCAACTATCCATAAGGGAGGCTACCAATCCATGTATACAAAGTAGAATGAATCATGATCCTCATAATCAAATAGGGAAGACATATTTGATGGCGAATAGTGATGCAGTGAGCCATGAGCTCACGGAAGTGCATTATCGCATTCCTATATCCACCCCTGGGCACCAAGTTATGTTGAGTGACGCTATTGTAAATCCTAGGAACTAGATGATAGTTACTATCGTGCAAATCCGGACTTAACATCATTTGTTTACGAATATCTGTAAGCTCCCACTCATCAACTACAGGGATTTTGGGCTCCATATAAACCCTCTCTTCCTTAGTAGATATACCTAGACTCTCTACTAAACTAGCGATGGAAATAACAACTGGTCGGCCTCTAATCCAAGTGGAGAACTGTAGAGTGTAACCATCAACATTGTCTTCCATGCCTCTCTCTACAATCAAATTACAATAAAAGTGACGACCCATGTCTACCTATGTGGGCAAGTGGAATTTGATTGCAGGTAGCCAACCCATCACAGTAAAAGTTTCCCAAACATTGAACCTATTCAGTTCATCCACAAGGTCAAACCGACCTAGTTCAACTTATCTTGTCACACCCCAATTTTGGTCTAACCAGAATGGTGTGATGAACCGTCAATAAACCAACGGTTCAATCAGGATCTCACAATAGGCTATCCCACATATGATAAACCAAAACACATTCCACATTAATCAGAGGTAATAAAATAAATAGCGGAAGTCTTACAGATAATGAACTGAGAAATTCTAACTGTGATACTCATAAATAAATATCCAATTATGTTGTTTCAACCGAGACATAAATAAAATATCGAATACATGTCTTTACTAAATCCAAATAAATAAAACAAAATCTAATCGAATATGCATGAGTTGCACTCGCAAGAGGAGTCATGCGTATCCACTATGTCTTCAGCTTCCATTGTCGCCACATGCTCGTACATAGGAGCGTTCATGTAATCTTCAACGGTGGTACCTGCATCATCAACTAAAAGTATTCGAATTCGAAAGGGTGAGCACACATCAAGGCTCAATGAGCAAATAAAACAATGCAACAATACATATGCATGCAATCAATTCATATCTTTGGTCTGGTTTAAAGTTTGCAATGTGCTATAGAACGAAAAGGTGGCCGCCGCACCTCTATACACGAGTGTGTGGAAACGCCCAATGAAAACGGCACCGTCGCCCCACATGCACCCACCATGGACAATATACACCCCATGAAAATGGCATGGCTGTACCGGTTGCCCATACCAACACGTAAGCCCCTGTTGGCGAGGACTTGCAAACTGGGCTCGCAACTAACCAACCCTAATGCCAAACAATGTATCCAAGGCCTCACCCCAGCATCCCTCAATACATCCATAGAGATAGAGCTAGGGTCTGGTGACCAGGCTGAACCACAATGCCACATCCCCCCCTGATACCCTACGACATATTAGTTCCGCTAAAGTAATGGCGATACGACGATGTTAGTGGACAAGACTTGAATAGAGATAGAGCTAGAGTCTGGTGACCAGGCTGAACCACAATGCCACGTCCTCCCCTGATGCTCCCTCGCATCAAGCACACTAACACTTGCTT